>CM045771.1:18909544-21309544 GCA_025200525.1 Camellia lanceoleosa | reverse complement strand
ACTAATGCAACTGACTGTTGATACTCGAGCTGACGGGCATTAACTTGGTCGAATGCCATCTACGAGTAATCCCGATATGCCTGATAGTTCGTCCAGAGATCAACCACGAATTGCTGAATGGCGACTTGATTATCTAAAATAGCCTAATATTGCGTATGGCGCTAGCGCGGAAGTGAGCTCTGCTGGAACATCATTGGGATTGGTCAGTGCATCGGGGATGACTAATGGAGATGGCAGGCAAGCAGTGGTTTGGCGCCATTGGGTTTAAGCATAGAGCATTGGCGGCTGAAGTTGAACCTCATTGGGATTGAGTGTGTAAGTCCCTTGGCCTTTGATAAGTGATGTAATGACGTTAGCGAATGGGAGGGCCCATGTAAAACTGCCTCAGGTGGTGCGCAATTTAACTTCATTCAGTAAATGGGCCATTTGGTTGAAGATCAATGAAGAGATGTCGACCCAAGACCCAAAATCAAAACACATAATACAAGTTATACAACCACCATAATACAAGTTATACAACCACCACCACAAAATCAAGCACTACCAGAAAGGAGAGTGTTATAACCAGGGTAATGTGCTAGATAAGGGATGAGGTGGTGTTTAGCCATAAGTCATTATCTTCTCCATCTTGATCCAGGCTACCCGAAGCTCGTCATTAGGCAGCTCCACAAGCACCTCCCTTTTGAAGGGATTCTTGATTAGTTTCGTGCCAAACAAGTACAATGGATCGCCTTGTGTAACCCCAGGGAGCATCTTCAACTTCTCAAGACAGTCCTTTTCTGAGACCTATGAATTCCCCACTATGATTGTATACTTTATTGTCAACTCATTACTCTGTCTCCGCACTGCATCACATAGTTCTTCCATTAATTGGGATATCCTCGAGGCATCACTTGTCCTCTGCTTCTGAATTTTCCTCTCCTACAATTTGAACAAGTTCAATAATAATAATAATAATAATAATAATAATAATAATAATAATAATAATAATAATAATAATAATAGTTAGGGTAAATTATATTAAACCCCCTCAATTATGATCTATTTTTGAATTGCCCCCAAATGTTTAAAACTAAACACTTAACCTCCTCATAGTTTCATATTTTGACACTAAACTCCTTCTGTTAACACTTTGTTAGGGTTTTGAACATAAGCATGTCATACGAGTGACACATGACTGACCAATTGAGTCATTACCACATATTTTTGCATGACCTTAACATTATATATTTATCTATACATACACAGACACACATATAAATATATATATGAATCATATCTTAAAAAAAAAAACAGAGAGGAAAAAGAGGAAGGACGAAGAGGTAAGGGAAGATAGACAACGGTAATGGACAACATTAAGGGTAAGAGGAGGATGTTGAATTGGGTGGGTGATGGAGGGAAAATGAGGGTGGGGGAAAAAGAAGGTGTGGTTGGTGGTCGCAATTGACTAAAGGGATTGGATAAGGCAGGAGAGATGACCAGTGTGGGGGGAAGAAGAGGTGGCTGGACAAGGAATAGAATATGTGGGCAATGGTGAGAAGGGAAGACAATAGGTGAGAGGATGAAAGGAGAGATGATTTGTTCAAGATCTCGGAGATTGCAGTCCATCCATGACTCACAACAACCATGGCAGCCATGGCTATGCATTTAACTTGGTAATGAGATGGCATTGGCTCAAGAAGATAATGGTCAAAGGCTACAATGGTAAATTAATAATTTTTGTTAACAGTGTTTATAACATTTATAATTCACATACATAAAAGGGGTGAAGTGTTGAGTTTTAAACATGAGGGGTGAAGTGTTGAAATTTGAATATCTAAAGGAATACTTTTGATTTGTTTTGTGAAGATAGTAAGGACAAGATGTTATTTTCTCTCTGAAATGGCATCACTTTTTCAAGAATCAGCCATATGATACAACCCCGGGTCTTACAATCAAGTGTTTATGAAAAGGAAAGTGCAATTGCAACATATGTAATGTCCATCATACAAAACAATGATTAGGGTGACTACTATGCTTTACACTTAGTCATAGTTCCTTATTAATCCCCAGTAATATGAATAATCATTTTGCAAATCTGTGACTAGTTCTCCATCGCTTCTAAAAGTATCACATCAAGATCAATCCACCACTTCATTGAATCAGATTAGCTTCCACAATTTGCATGCAAAATGTCAAACTACTTTGCATCCATACAATGGTTTTTACTGCAACAAGAGTTACAAGACCATGTTCAATAAACATTTATCCAAAATTGAGGTTTGTTTTGTTTCTTCGTCTTCAAATGGTGGAACAATAAGTATAGCATACAAAATAGTTGTTTAGCATGCCATAATGGCTATAAGAAAAAATATGGAGGAGAGAAGACTTACAAACTAAGGAGCTTGAATCGCCAAACACAGAGAGAGATAGAGAGAACTCAAGACACTTGAACTTCGGAAATGCTAGAACAATAAGTATAGCATACAAAATAGTTGTTTAGCATGCCATAATGGCTATAAGAAAAAATATGGAGGAGAGAAGACTTACAAACTAAGGAGCTTGAATCGCCAAACAAAGAGAGAGATAGAGAGAACTCAAGACGCTTGAACTTCGGAAATGCTAACGAGACGTTACAAATGCAAGAAGATGTAAGAAAGAGGAACGGTCAAATAAAATGAGGGTATGAATGACACAAACACCCCTTTTCGCCCTCGGTTTTGTTCTTTGAAAAAATGGGGGAAGTTTTGAAGGCACAAGTGAAAATTGAAGTGACAAAGGAGCGAAAAGGATGTTAGTGCATTTAATGCTTCTGACCTAATCACGCGAGGACATCTGCTTACAACCAACTCACTTGAAGGAAAAAAGTTGTGATGAGAGCATTTTGCACCAGACGTACCATGCGACCATACAATACAAGAGCTTGGAGGGCAATTGTGGTAACCAGAATTAACACCAATAGTCATCGGCATTGCTTTGGTAAGAAGCATGGAAGATACCAATCATAAGGTGTCACAAGCTTGGATCAGCCAAACACGCATAAGCCGAGGAGGAGTTGCTAGCATCGACAAAGTACGTGCATGTTGAGATAGAGTTGTCAAAAGGTGATTACAAGAAAAGAAGATGTCACATCAATAAAGGAAAAATTATTGAGATGGGACATGTTTAGACCAAGGACAATGATGCAAAGAGGAGGAACTCCTATAAATAGAGGATCCACGCCTAAAGTAAGGGTAAGTGGGAAAATAAATAAATAAATAAATAACAAAATAGATAAGACTTACAATATTGAAAGAATACTTTGGAGGGTTCACTCGGCACACCACCCTGCTGGAACTTTTTTTTTGTTTGCAAGAATACAATGTGAAGTGGATCGTCCTCTTGATAACAGCAGGGCAGAAATTCCAACTCACCACATAAGTCAATTAGAATTATTTTATTTATTTATTTATTTTTTTGAAATCCTAATTGCCAAATGTACAATAACTTACAAATAACGAATATGAAATATCATATTGTGAATGGAGCTCTGGCTTTATTTTGCAATCCGTGATTTCGGTTGTGAAAACATCAAACACCATAAGTAGAATTTTGGTGGGGAGTGAATGTGCAGCAGTGTGAAACACACAGCATGTGTGCCTTTGTAAAATATTTTAAGTTGTTGATCTTCGCATCATATAAAGTATGATAGTTGGCTTTTGATTACATTATTTTGTGCATATTCTCACTGTGTATTAATCATATTTTTTTTAAAATATTCACATTGTGCATTATCATTTTTGTACATTTTCACATAATGGAATCTATGGAAGGCTAAAATAAGGTATGCCCAAGCAAGACCATAATTTTTGGTCATAATGACTCCCTAACAAGGCGATGGACCTACCACATGAAGAAACAAAAATTTAGGCCTTTATGGATTGAATCTAGCACGGAGGTCCAGGACCAGAATGGCAACCAGATGTCTAAGGGCATGATCAGGGGAGTAGGAAGCGTGCCTTGAAGAGGCGCAGACTTAGTCAAACATGTGCTCTTGAATATTAGCCCTAAATAACTCCTAGAAATCCGTGTTGAGTGGAACACAATCCCTAAGGAAAAGGGGTTGATGTGAGGAGTGTGAAGAAGGCTAACAACCCTCAACAGCTAGTGGGAGTAGACTATAAAGGGAAAGTAATATGCGCAATAGAGGTACACAACCATTTCAACTTGAACCATACTCTAATTATTTTGCACCTTTGTCTATCTTGTCACTGACGTAGGCATCGAGTGTCCCTAAGCTGCTCTAACCAGCCACTTCACCTTCTTTGTTAGTGTTTTTCAAGTCTAAAGTAGGGCTACACCACCACGTCGTCACAGCAGCCAAGTGATTTGATTTTTACCTACCATAGAATCCATGAACATATTCCTCATCATGGTCATGTCAATATCTTGATTATATTTTATTTAAAATTTTGTGAATGTTCACATTGTTAAATCCGTAGACATTTTCCTTATCATGGTATTTTGAACTTTCATATTGTAAATTATCATTGTGAATGTTCATACTATGAACGTGGATGATATGTTCAATGCAGGGTATATTAACATTCAAAATGACAATAATAATGTAGACTTTTAATACCGAAATCAAATCTGAACAAATATGAAATTGAATGTGCAAAATGATCTCACATTGATAACTATAATTTCAGTATGAATACTCACAATGTCAAATTTATTTATTTATTTATTTATTTATTTATTTATTTATTTTACAAAACTACATATTCAAGTGAGATTGTATTTTATAGATGTCGTTAATTAGATTTCAAAAATAGAAATTTCATCCCAAAAAAAAAAAAAAATTTGTACAACAAAAGTTATGAATTTTTTAACCTTAATTTATATAAAGACAAAAATAGTCTAAATTAGTGTATACTACAAGCGCATATCAAAAAGTTAAGGGTTCAAATAATATCTATAAAGATAAAATTATTCATAAAAATTTTATATATTGATGATGCAGTTCGTTCCCGGTGGATGGACTGGACTGATCCAAGCTCCTCGAGCCCACGTTCGAATGACGAAGCCCACTAGATGACCTGCAAGTAAGTTCAATGGGGAACGGGGTAGTCCCCCAGTGAACCCTCTGACGAGCAAGTTAGCCAATAGAAAAGAGATGGAGTATATTGAGAGGGATTGGAGATAGAGAACTTAACCTTCTTCTTGTCTTCGATGCTTGCTTATATCCTTTGGTAATCATTTCATTGTTCCTTCCGACGTGCCCCCCTCGCCGAAAGCTTTGTCTTTGTAACCTTGTATGCAGGTAAGGCCGTATTCTCCGGGGAGGTGTTGTCGTAATAAATGCTGTGATGGGCTGCATTAATGGTGATGTATTGTGGCAATAACTTTGCAGATCTTTGTCTGCTAACGTGGCCTATTCTGCACCTGCCATGTGTCCGAATATCATTAGCCCTTCATGCTCAGTTGGCCTCCAGCTGTCCTGGGCTTTACCAGCCGGGTCATGTTATGGGTCCTAAGTGATGGGCTTGGGGTTGTTCACCATGGGCTGTAACCCTTATGGGCCTATCCATATCAGTAGTCCCCCATTCCCGAGTGCAGCTTCAGTCCAACGAAGGGAATAGTAGTAAGGAAGGTGGGTCTGGCCGGCAGGGGTGACCGAGTTGGTGGACCGAGCGGGAGGGCCGATCGGGAGGTGGGCTGGCCGCGAAGGTGGCCGAGCGGAAAGACTGATCGCGAGGGGTGCCGACCGCGAGGGTGGCCGAGCGGGACGACCGATCACGGAGCGTGCCGACCGCGAGGGTGGACGAGCGGGAAGACCGATCGCGAGGCGTGCCAACTGTGAGGGTGGCCGAGCGGGACGACCGATCGCGGGGCGTGCCGACCGCGAGGGTGGCCAAGCGGGAAGACCGATCGCGAGGTGTGCCGACCGTGAGGGTGGCCGAGCGGAACGACCGATCACGGGGCGTGCCGACCGCGAGGGTGGCCAAGCGGAAAGACCGATCACGAGGCGTGCCAACCGTGAGGGTGGCCGAGCGGAAAGGCGCGGGGCTCAAAATGCGGCGTGTCACGTGATGATTTGAAGTGAAAAAGACAAGGTAAGGGCAGGAGTCAGTGCATCGTGGTCATACACGTGGCAAGATCTTGGGGGGGGGAAAGGTCAGGCGTTGGATTAGAAACGAAACGTTAAGCCATTATTTATGGGTGTCGAAAGGACAAATTTGGCGGATGATTTGAAAAGTTTTCAAACTGGCGAAAATTAATTGGGATCCTTGGAATACGGGCAAACTGTGGGCTTTTGGCATCATTCGATTCACCTACTTGTTTACAAAGAACCAAAATATTCCAAGGGTTACTTCGTTCGTTGCTCACGATACACCTTTACAACACTTCTTCAATTTTCTGGCACCTGCATCAGAAGCGATTCGTAGACACAGCTTAGAAATGGCGCAGGAAGAAACTGCAAGTGTCAGGGTAGATCCGCTTGGGAGGATGATGCTGTAGAGTTGGTGCGGCAGTACAGGATGGAGAGGGCGGGGGAAACGGTTGCACGATTCTGCAGTTCCACCGTGATAGCAGTTGCGGAGCCAATCAACCAGGCAGAACCGGACCACTGGCACACAAAGGCGGATAAATCAACGGTGACTACGGCAGATTTGGAGGTGATTCGTGAAAAATACCAGATTCCGATGGAGGTGGAGTTATTGCTGCCAACATCAACGGAGAGGCCGTCTGACGCCAGACTATGAGAGTTTTCCCTGTACGAGGAGGCTCTGAATGGTGGACTGAGGTTGCCACTGCCTCAAGTGGTAGTGGACGTACTCAACCGTCTGGAGGTAGCACCGGGCCAGCTGATGCCTAATGCATGGAAGATCCTGCTGGCTTGTGCAAGCGCATGGCCGAAGGCGAATGGAGGGGAGGCCATGACAGTAAATGAATTTTTTGCCTGCTATAAAGCCTCAGGGCAACAAGAGACGTGGGTCACTTTGCAGGCAGTAATGGCGAAGGGGTTGGTGGCGGGGCTGCCGTCGTCAATCAAGGGGTGGCGACCAAGATGGTTCTATGTGTCTGCCAATGGGGGGCCTAGGGTGCGCACCATCTGGAAGGTGCCCATCAGGTCGATGGAGGCGAGACTGGGGGCAGCGGCGGAGGAGAGGGTGAAAAGGGTGAAGGAGTGGAGGAAGAGAGAGAAGGTCAAATGGGATGAGCTTGTTCAGCCGTCCGCGTTGTTTGAGGCAGGGTTGGGGCCACTGCCGATCGGTGGGGACCTCGACCGAGCAGAGTTGGAAGCGAGGAGGGAAGCTCAAGAGGCAAAGGATCAGGCCATCCTAGCCAAAGCCAAAAAATTTAAGGAAGCGCAAGAAGGCCGACCGGCTCAACCGATCGCGCGGGAGAGGATTCGACTGTGCCCAAGGCCACTGGGAGGGAAGAACTTAAGCAGTTTTGAGCCACGTCCACCCCTAGTTGATCTTGTGAAAGAACAAGCCAGAAGGGAGGGGGAGGCTCTGAAGAAGAAGAAGAAGAAGAGGAGTGCCCCAGAGGAGGGTGCAGATGAGCCTGAGTCCAAAAAGGCTAAGGTCGTTCCAAGCATGGTGGAGACCTCTGTGGTCAAGGATGCCCCAGAAGCAGCGAGGGTAACCCCAAGGTTGGAGGTTGTGGAGATTGCCCCAGCAGTACAAGTGGGAGTTGGGGTAACTGGTGCAGAGCCGAGCGTGGGGCAACAGACCCAAAGGGGCTCTGATCCCCAGGAAGGAGGAGTGAGTCTCGCCACAGCAATTTATCATGCCCGAGCGGTGGCTGGACGGTTGGAAGGAGAGGAAGGGCCAGCCAGGGCAGGAGCAGACCGCCTGGTGAAGACTGTAGAGGAGTCAGCTCTGCGCTCGGCGTCCAGATTCAGTGAGGCTGACCTGCTGAAGGGGCTATGCTCCGCTCAAATGGAGGTAACCACCTTGGCAGAGGCCCTTCTGAGGAAGGCGGGGGCTACCAAACTAAAGGCAAAGGAAGCAAAGGCTCAACTCACAAAATTGAAGAAGGAGAGTGCAAGCTGGGAGAGTGCTCATGCCGATCTGCAAGCGGCCAAGGTGGAGCTGGAGAACGCACGCCGCCAGGTTGTGTCGCTCGAGTTCCAACTGGCTGGCGAGTGGAAGAAGGCGGATGAGGCCCAGAAGGCTTGCGCGGTCGCAGTCGAACGCCATGAAGAAGCGATGATCAACAATGAAGAGCTAGTCAAGCAAAAAGATGAAGCGGATGTGAAAGTTGACACTTTGCAAAAGGAGCTGGAGGGCGAGTGTGCCAAAGCAATGGACTAGAGGGAAAACCTACGTAAGGAGTTGGAGGCAGAGAGAGGAAAGGCGGCTGTCGAAAGGGAGACCCTGCAGAAGGAGTTGGAAGCCGAGAGGGTCAAAGCTTCTTCTGAGAAGGCGATCCTACAGAAAGAGCTGGATGAAGAAAGGGCGAAGGCAGCCTCTGAAAGGGCTGCCTACCTCGATCTGTACATTGCAGCAGTTGATCAATTTAAAGGATCGCATGAATTTCAGATGGCGGTTGATGCCGCAATCGCCATCAGCATGGCTAGGGAGGAATCTAGTGGGGCTGGCCCATCAAGGACGACTGCTGGGGGGAGATCTGAGTCTGAAGTCATTAAAAGCTTCCAGCAGTCAGACTTCTACAAGCACGAAATGGCCGAGTACTGGGACAGCGGATGGAAAATGTTCAAACGTAGGGCTGAGGAGCTGTTCCCAGAGCTTGACCTGAGTAGTGTCACGATTGGGGAGGATGACGTGGCCCAGACTCCCCTGGATGAAGGAATTGAAGAAGCAGATCTCGTCTCCAGTGGGGAAGATGAGTGAATTGAAGATGTGTGTACTTAAGAGTTTTTGTTATGTTTTTGTATACACATTGTATTATATATATATATATATATTTTTTTTTTTTTGAAGTACTGTAGTAGACTGATGTACACATATTTGGATAAATGAAATTTCCTTTGTGTTTCTATGATTCGATTGTGTTTGCTTGTGTATAAGTCAGTGTGAACTGAATTTGGGAATGCCTCCATACAGAGGTGTAATAAAAATCCAATATTGAGTAGAGTTAAAAACTCCATTATGCATAGTGAGATTGAACTTGTATAAAAACTTAAGGTGGAGTGGAATTGGATTAAGTAAAAACTTGATGCAAAGCAAAATTGGAGTTGTATGAAAATTCAGGGAGATTCAAAGTATTGTTGAAATTGGACTTGTATAAAAACTTAATGCAAAGTAAAGTAAAGAACTCCTTATTGTAGAGTAAAAGTGGACTTGTATAAAATTTGGACGAAAGAGAGTGGCTAATCGGAGGTACGCTAGATGGTGGAGGTAATAATCTGGAATTGTGACTGCCAGCCCTAAATAGGGAGCTGCATTGGTGATGGGATTATCTTATTTTGGATCTGGAATTGAGGTTGCAAGTGACTCATTCTGGACTTGCATTGGTGGCCCTCAGTCTAGTGGAGACTTGTGGCGTTTGCTATGGCTGGGGCTTTGAGTGCTCGGTCTGGCCGAGGCTCTGAGTGCTCGGTCTGCCTGAGGCTCTGAGATGCTCAGTCTAGCTGAGGCTTTGAGTGTTCAGTCTGGCTGAGGCTTTGAGTGCTCAGTCTGGCTGAGGCTCTGAGTGCTCAGTTGGGCTGAGGCTTTGAGTGCTCAATCTGGCTGAGGCTTTGGGTAAGTGCTGCAAGTAAAAAATGTGATTGAGACGACAAGGGTAGCTGGGTGATAAAATTGTTGCCATGAGAAGTGTGGTCCAACGATCAAAATTTATATTATGGGCCAAAAGAAAGTAGAACAATTGAGCAATACAAAGGCAGTAGCCTATTGAAAGTAGCGTTTCAAGTGTTCAGCGTTCCAGGGGTGGAGAAGGTCTCGACCCTCCATGTCTTGAAGTCGGTAAGTGCCCAGACGTGGGCGGGCTTTCACAATGTAGGGTCCTTCCCATTTGGCTGCTAGTTTTTCCTCGGTCGGATTTTTGGTGGCAAGGGTGACCTCTCTTAAGACAAGATCTCCTATAGCGAATTCTCGTGGTCAGACTTTGCAGTTGTAGTGCGTTCTCATTTTTTGTTGGTATGAGGCCAATCTGACAGCAGTGGTTTCTCTGAGTTCTTTAATTAGGTCCAATTCTGCCCGACGGAACTCGTTAGTGAGCGCTAGATCCGGATGTAAGATCCTGGGGGTTGGCAGACCGACTTCCACCGGAATAACCGCCTCAGCGCCGTAGGTTAGGCGGAAAAGGGTTTCCCCGGTAGGAGTCCGAGCTGTAGTTCGGTAGGCCCAAAGTACATTCGGCAGTTCCTCAGCCTAGAGTCCCTTAGCAGCTTCCAGCTTAGTCTTGATGATCTTCAGAAGAGAACGATTGGTGACCTCAACTTGGCCATTAGCTTGCGGATAACCAAGGGAGGAGAAACGTGGTTGTATCTGGAGGTCGGCACAGAACTTCCTGTACTTGGCGTTGTCGAATTGTTTGCCGTTGTCTGACACGATGGCCTGAGGGATGCCAAACCTGCAAACGATTGACTGCCAGATGAACTTGGTTGTGTTCCGTTCGGTGATGGTGGCGAGGGGTTCTGCCTCGACCCACTTGGTGAAGTAATCAATGGCAACAACCGCGAACTTGGTCTGGCCTCGGCCGGTGGGAAGTGGACTAATTAGGTCGATCCCCCATTTGGCGGAATGCACGGCCGCAGAGCATAATCGAGCATGTCGATTGGGAGCATGGGGGATGTTGGCAAAGCGTTGACACTTATCGCATTTGAGGACAAAATCAGTAGCATCTTGATTGAGAGTCGGCCAGAAATAACCAGTACGGAGTATTTTGTGGGCCAAAGATCTGCCGCCCGAATGATTGCCACAAATTCTCTCATGGATTTCTTGCATTACATAGGTTGCTTGGGTTGAGTTGAGGCATCGCAGATATGGTCGTGAAAAACCACATTTGTACAAGACGCCATCGACCAGGACGTAGTTAGACAACCGAGTCCTGACCTTGGCAGCCTGCTGTTGGTCATCTGGGAGTTCTCCTGTTGTCAAAAATTGAATGATGTCGGATGCCCAGGGAATAGGTTCATTTTGGAGGAATTGCACCTCGTGTGGGTCGGGTGAGATGGCCGGATGAGTCAGGTATTCAAGGCGGACTCCGTGGCTGAGGTCGGACTGATCTGCAGAGGCCAACTGAGCCATCTCATCTGCTTTAGAGTTTTCCGCGCGGGGTATGTGCTTGATCTGCAAAGTATTGAAAAGGCGAACGAGAGGGAGCGCCGTGTCCCTGTAAGCCCGCATTGTGCCATCCTTGGCATCGAATTCCCTCGTAATCTGACCGACAATGAGTTGGGAGTCATTGAACACTCGGATGTGGCTGACACCAATATCCTTGGCCAGGCGGAGTGCTGCTATCAACGCTTCATATTCGGCCTCATTGTTGCTGGCCTCAAACAAGAGACGGAGAGCGCATTTGAAATAACCACCTTCAGGGGAAGTGAGGATGAGGCCAGCCCCACTACCTTCCCTCCGGGATGACCCATCGACGTTGAGAATCCAAAAATGGGGGTCTTCTGGTTCGGTAGGAGCTGGTAGGGGTGGGGAGGTAGTGGTTGGGGTAGGGTTGGTGAATTCCAGGATGAAGTCAGCGATGGCCTGTCCCTTGATTGCTGTGCGAGGGCGGTAGGAGATGTCAAACTGGCTGAGTTCCATTGACCACTGCATAAGTCGACCAGAAAGCTCTGGTTGTTGCATGACCTTCTTCAGGGGCTGGTCGGTGAGGACCACTATGGAATGGGCCTGGAAGTAAGGACGAAGTTGTCTGGAGGCGGTGACCAAGGACAGGGACAACTTTTCTAGCAGTGGGTAATTTTGCTCCGCTTCCCTGAGAGCTCGACTGATATAGTAGACCGGCCGTTGGACCGAGCCGTCTTCCCTGATAATAGCTGCATTGACGGCGGTGTTCGATACTGCTAAATAGAGGAAGAGGGGCTCGCCCGTAATTTCCTGTGAAAGAAGGGGGGGATTGGCCATGCATTGCTTTAAGCTTTGAAAAAGCCTTTTGGATTGATTGTCCATTCAAAAGTCTGCCGAAAAACTTTAAAAAATGGTAGGCACTTATCTGTTGCGCGGGAAATGAAGCGGTTGAGGGCCGCCACTCTGCCGGTGAGTCTTTGAACTTCTTTAATAGTTTTGGGTGACTGCATCTCAATCAGGGCCTTAATCTTTTCAGGGTTGGCTTCAATGCCGCGCTGACTGACCATAAAGCCCAAGAACTTTCCAGATCCTACACCAAAAGCGCACTTCTCTGGGTTGAGCTTCATCTGATACTTGCGAAGGGTGGCAAAGGTCTCTCGTAGGTCGGTCAGATGGTCAGTGGAGAGTTTGCTCTTGACCAGCATGTCGTCCACATACACTTCCATGTTCCCACCGATCTGATGGTGGAAAACGGCATTGACTAACCGTTGGTAAGTGGCCCCAACATTCTTTAGTCCGAACGGCATTACACAGTAGTGGTAGGTACCTCGGTCGGTGATGAAGGATGTGTGTTCCCGATCGGATGAGTGCATCATGATTTGGTTGTACCCGGAGAAAGCATCCATGAAGCTGAGCATTTGGTGACCGGCCGTGGCGTCGACCAGCAGATCTATGCGGGGGAGTGGATAGCTATCTTTGGGGCAAGCTCGGTTCAGGTCAGAGTAATCGACGCAGAGTCGCCACTTGCCATTGTTCTTGCGGACTAGAACCACATTAGACAGCCACTTAGGATAGTCTACATTTTAGATGAATTGAGCCTCAAGGAGTTTGTCAACTTCTGCGGCTATGAGATTATTGCGCTCTGGGTGGAAAATACGCTGCTTTTGTCGGTAAGGTCGGAAATGAGGTTCGATGCTGAGGCGGTGAGTTATGAATGTGGGGTCAATGCCTGGCAAGTCTGAATGGGTCCAAGCAAAGACGTCATTGTACTCGGTCAAAAGGGCAGTAAGATCAGATTTCGCTTGGGGGGATAGTTGGCTGTCGATCTTAGCAGTTTTCAATGGGTTGGTGGGGTCAATAGGGATCTCAACGAGCTCCTCCACTGGTTCTCCCCTGACTAGCTCGTCCTCATCCCGGACATCAAGTCCTTCGATGATCATTGCCTCCTTCAGCTTGACTTCTTTAAGTGAAGCAACATAACACTCCACAGCCGCCGCGATGCGCTCTCATCCGACCCCGAGATCGATGGGAAACTTGAGGGCAAGATGATAGGTGGATGTGATGGCTTGGAAAGCGTTTAGGGCGGTGCGACCAAGGATGATGTTGTAGGCAGATGGGCAATCGACCACAAGGAAAGTGAGCCACTTCATGGCCTGTCGTGGGTATTCGCCGATGGTGATGGAAAGGTCAATGGAACCAATGGAGGTCACACGGTCGCCAGTGAAGCCGACTAGGGGGGTTTGGAGTGGAGACAAGCTTTCTTCTCCAATCTTGAGCTGGCGGAAGCAGTTGAGGAAGATGATGTCTGAAGAGCTGCCGTTGTCGATGAGAACTCGTCTGACCTTGTAGTTGGAGAGGATGGCCGAAATGACAAGGGGGTCATCATGTGGGTAACGGATGCTGTCTGATCGGCGTCAAGTAAAGGTGATGGGCTCATCCTTTGTTTGGGTTGTTTGGAAGGTTGGCCTCTGAACGCTTTGCCTTGCCTGAGCCCTGCCGTATCTTTCTCAGTTCCACCCTCTGAGCCGAACAGGATGGTCCCCCGCAGGCAAGTCCACCTGAAATAACTCTGATTTCACCAACAGGCGGGGGTGGGTTACTTTGTGGCCAAGGTTGTTGTGGAGGTCAATCATGGCCTTGATTTGGTTGAGCCATGGGGTGGGTGTCTTGGCGATTGTCCTTGTGGGGTTCGGTTCTTTGCCTTTCTTTGAGGTGGGTGTCTGTGAACGGCTTAGCTACTTAGCGTATGAGGTCTCCACCGATCCTTGAGGTTGATCTGATCAAGTGTTATGGCCATGGTCTGGTGGAAACGGCAATATTTGGGTAGTCTTTTCGGTTGGAAGGGTTCCATGGAGGGGAGGCCATTTGAGGGGTAATCTGTTGATTCGATTGAGGACATGTTCCATGGGAGAATTGAGGGTGTATATCGCCGAACCGCTCGAGAGGCCTGACCGGTGCCGCCCACCGCACGAGGGGTCGGCTCAGATAGTGGGGTGTTTGGCTATGATACTAGGCGTTTTTGGGTTCTGAGTCTTTTCTTTTTTCTCTTGGGGTCGGGTTTTTAGCTGTTGGATCCTGCTGAACGGCTAATGAATCATCGGCATTCATGTATTTTTGGGCTTTGGAGAGTAGGACTGCTATTGAGGTCGAGGGGTTTTTAGAGAGGGAGAAAAGGAAATCAGACGATCGCAGACTGGCCATGAAAGCTGTGAGGATGACCTTGTCGTCATTTTCTGCAACTTGCAAGGCTTCGGTGTTGAAACGAGTAACGAAGCTGCGCAGTGATTCCCCCTCGGTCTGATGAATATTAAGGAGTTGGGTGGCCGGGCGTCGCTGACGCTGGGCTCCGATAAAATGGCTCAGGAAAGAGTCACTGAGATGTTGGAAGGTGGAGACAGAGTCTGGTGGTAGCTGGCTAAACCACAGCCGAGCTGACCCCTTCAGAGTCACGGGAAAGGCCCGGCACATGATTTCGTCAGGGAAGGCATGGAGGATCATGAGGGTGCGGTAGGTCTCCAGGTGGTCGACAGGGTCGGTCGTTCCGTCGAAGGAGTCGATGGTGGGCATTTTGAATTTGGCGGGCAGGGATTTGTCTCGGATGGAGGCGACAAATGGTGAGTTTGCCGTAGTGGAAGGCTTATGCTGGATATTCTGCATAACCCCTTGGAGCTGAAGCTTCATGGCTCGGAGTTTAGTGTCCCAAAGGGGAATGTTGTCGCCACCTGAGGGAGGTAGGTGTTGGACGCTGCTGGCTTCTCCCTCGGGAGCTGGTGTTACGACTGATGGACGTGGGGGTGGAGGTGGTGGATTTACGTGTGGGTTAGGAGGTTGCAAAACTCCCGAGTTAGGTGGATTGGGTTGTGGGACAGTATGGCTCGGAGTTTGTTCTGGATGGGGTGGAATATGTGGAGGTGGCGGTGGAGGAATGGGGAGGTTTCTCTGGAGCAGAGCATTTATTGAGGCCTGGTTTTGCTCGGCCATGCGGTTGATGGTGTTGGTAAGTTCGATGAAGTATTATGGTGGGTTGTTTGGATTGGGAGGGTCGGTTTGATGATCGGCAGCATTATGGTGGGAAGCCATGGATCTAGTCGTGACCATACACTTGACGGGTGAGGTGAAAAGGTTACTGGAATAGGGTCTCCGGCGGCAGTGAACACAACTGGCGCACGGACAAACCAAGCTTCCCACAGATGGCGCCAACTGATGATGCAGTTCGTTCCCGGTGGATGGACTGGACTGATCCAAGCTCCTCGAGCCCACGTCCGAATGACGAAGCCCACTAGATGACCTGCAAGTAAGTTCAATGGGGAACGAGGTAGTCCCCTAGTGAACCCTCCGACGAGCAAGTTAGCCAATAGAAAAGAGATGGAGTATATTGAGAGGGATTGGAGATAGAGAACTTAACCTTCTTCTTGTCTTCGATGCTTGCTTATATCCTTTGGTAATCATTTCATTGTCCCTTCCGACGTGCCCCCTTCGCCGAAAGCCTATGCTGTAGTTTACTTTGTACAGGGTAAGGGGGCGCTGTTCTGACGGGGAGGTGTTGTCGTAATAAATGCTGTGATGGGCTGCATTAATGGTGATTTATTGTGCAGATCTTTGTCTGCTGACGTGGCCTATTCTGCACTTGCCATGTGTCCGAATATCATTAGCCTTTCATGCTCAGTTGGCTTCCAGCTGTTCTGGGCTTTACCAGCCGAGTCATGTTATGGGTCCTAAGTGATGGACTTGGGGTTGTTCACCATGGGCTGTAGTCCTTATGGGCCTATTCATGTCATATATAATAATTACAAATCGGTAAATCAAAATTTTAAAATAATAGAATTTATTAAAATATAAAAATATCTTATAAAACCAATTAAAATACAAATACACAAAATGAATTTTTTACTAAATTCTCCATCTTAAAAATTTTAAAAATTATTTTTAGAAACTCAAATTACCCCTACACCAGCAAGTTGCTCTACCCGTATTATTCCATGGAAATGACAAAATTGATTTTTAGTTGGTTGGGCCCACAAATATCTCGTCACACAACCTGTCAACCGCCCACCAAGAGTAGTGCAACCCACGAGACGTCAATCATGATGGTCTCTCGCCCTGATTGCACACCCGACTGCAAGCCTCACCGTTGAATCGAGCCACGGGCTCCACCACTGATGCAAACTGGCTCGACCCTTAGTCGCTTGGACCCCACAACTGGAGCCCACCAACAACTCTTCTGCACTTTAATAGGAGTGTTTGGTGGGACTTTTTTGAATCAACTTATGATTTATGGTTTTTGACTTTTAAAAAGTTATTTTGTACTGCTTGGTTAAACTTATTTTAAATAACTTCTGATTCTAATAACTTATTTTAAGGTCAAGTTTGGAATGTTTAGAAAAAGTCAAAAAGTCACTATTCTATTTAAGTCACATCATCTTATTTAAGTCACATCACCTCTTTAACATATCACTTCGAACCAACCCAAACCCAACCCATATTTTATAAAAAATCAAAAAGTGCACTTATTTAGTCTCCCCAAACTTGGCCTAAGTCAAAAAAACTGATTATGAAAGGCTGTTTACCCTTTATTTCTGATTATCAGCTTTTGCTGTGGACATGTTAATTTACGGTTATACTCTTAGAATTTTTTATTTTTTATTTTTTTAAAAATAGAAAAAGACCCAAATGGATTATAAAATATTATTATTATTTTTTATGAGAAATGTAGACAAATAATAAATAATAAAAAATAAAAGTTAATTGAAAAATCTACTTCACAGCTTATTTAACCAATATTACTCAGCAACTTAAATATATAATCCAACAGTTATACCAAACAGATTAACAGCTTCTGATTAAAAGTCATAATCTATAATCTGTTTTAACAGCTACACCAAACAGCACAAATTTGGTTAAAAGTAATTAGTCATATGCTATACCAAACAGATTAACAGCTTCTGATTAAAGTCATAATCTGTAATATGTTTTAACAGTTACACCAAACAGCACCAATTTGGTTAAAAGTACTGAGTCATATTATTTTGGATTGATAGAGACTCCACAAAATATAATTCTTACAATTTTTAAAACGATTTAAATCATTTATGTCACTATTAGACACAATTCTTAAAAAAAATTCATACATATCATTGGTTAATACATCAGTGGGAATCATGAGAGTCCTCTTTTATAGGGTCCCAAATATTTTCCTATTTTGGATAAGGTCATTAGATTTTTTGAATATGAGATCCATATATTTAGAGATCGTTTGCAATAATTTAAATAAATATATTTTTTAATTTTTTATTAAAAAGATATATAAAAAAATAGAGAGGTGATGCGATATAAATAAATGTACTTATTTAAATAAGTGCACTTGGCAATTGGTTTAAAAGTAAAAAAGTTGAGAAATTTTATTTCCACACATCTATTTATCTCAACAATATCATTTCTCACATACTTATTGGTTTGGTTATTAATTATTCTTTTTATTCTACATATTTTATATTCCAATTATATCCTAACTCATATCTTTATTCACCCATCACCTAAATGCTCCTTCCACACACCTTCACCCATTTAGTTGAAAGCCCTTTTCCACACACCTTATGTATGAAAATGACCCATTGAACAAAACAATGATAAATTACACTTACACCCCTGACATTTGAAAATTTACACTAACCCCCCTGTCATTGTATTTATTTAAACAGAATGAAAACATTGAACTCATGCACTATTTCTTTTCTTGTTTGGCTTTACTTCCTTTTTTTTTTTTTTTTTTCCCCCTTGCTTTACCTTTTTTCTTTTTTCCAATATAATTTCCTCTATTTTCTAATAGGAGTTGTTGCCTTTTATATAAGTTGGAGATTTTGTGAAATGAGACTATTAACCACAGGAATAAAAATATAATTTCTAAGACTTCAAGGAGTAAGATGTAATTAGACTAAATCTCAAAATGTAAATGTAATTTACCTAATAAACAGTGAAGAAACAATGAAATCCCTCCATTCTCATGAAAGCCCCCTTATTCTTTTGCGTCTTAATTTCCTCCATTCTGTGTTACTTTTATGTTACTAAATTCCTAAATTGAAATCTATATAGTTTAATATCACTCTCATACTAGAAGAATTCTAGATCATGTGAATGATCGTTGCCTCGTATTTGTAAACAATATAAATAGCCCTTGTTGGGCATGTTGGGTTAGGAGGTTAAAAGACTAAAATAGTCACAAAAAGATAAAAATAAGTTAAAAATTAATAAGATAAAATGTCATATTCAAACCATAATCGTTTCATTTTTTTTTCTCATAAGTCAAAAAAGTTAAAAACTTCAACTCAAACGAAACTTTTTAAGTAAAAAGTCAAAAAATTAAAATGCCAATTTACTTCCCAAACAAAACCATAATATGTTTTCGGTGTCGATCATCACTGCAATGTCTTGATGAACCCTCATTCAAAGATTAGAGTGTTTAAGTATGATAACTTGGTTTACCAAAACAAAAAGTGAAAAGAAAAAAAAAATAAATAAAAGATTGTAACCACTACACAATGGAGGTGAAGAAGAATAAGAAAGAGATTTTTGATGTGATAGAAAGAAAAAAACAATCTCAATTTTAATTGCGGTATAATTTGTTATTCTTGACACAACAACAAGATTAGTCGTAAAAAGTGAAAAAAAATAAAATAAAAGTAATTGTAACCACTGCACAATGGAGGTGAAGAAGAACAAGCAAGAGATTTTTGATGTGATAGAAAGAAAACAACAATATCGATTTTAATTGCCGTATAATTTTTTATTCTTGACACAACAACATGATTTGTCGTCTTTTATATTTTAAATTTGATTTTTTTTTTTTTTTTTTTTTTATGTTGTGCACTGAGATTTTTTTTTTATTTGTTTTAAAAAAATGTGTATAGAAAAAATTAAAATATTAAACGTATATTTTGATATTCATTATAGTCATTTTACTTTAAGATATAACTGTCATTAAAATAAAGTTTTATTAAATGTGTATACTGAGATAAGTAGGTATGTGAAAATAAAATTTTCTCAAAAAATTGACCTTTTGACTTTTTTAGGTCAGATCAACTCTCTATTTTTTTTACACATTAAAAAAAAATCAACAAATTAACTTTTAACCAACTTTCTAACTTAAATAATTTATGTCAAATAAAGAATTAGACTAATCATATTTTGTGCATCCTTTACACACCAAAAAATGCATATGAACAAATTCATTCACAGTGTACTGCCAGACATAAAAGAAGTGGTTGAGAACTACAATTTTAAATTCATAAATTGACATTTCAAGAAAGTTAAGTTTTATATTATTGAGTGCATAATAAATTAAAAGTGAACATTCTGAATATATTTACAACTCAATAAAAGAAAAAGTAAAGAAAAAAAATAAGTTTTAATTTTTTTTAATCTCTAGAAAACTTTTTTAATTTTTAATTTTTTAAGTCTATCTATTTTAATAGAACATAATAGTGAAAAAGTTTACTAAAAATGTAAAAAAAGTCAACAAAAAAATTACTAAAGAAGCAATTGCCAAAACTGACCTATTTGGTTTGGCGCAGCTTATAGAGCTACTTATAATTTTTTTTTTAAATAAATAAATTTGTACTAGAATATTAGGTGCAGTTTGTGTTTATAATTTATGAAGCAAAAATAATTTATATAAACTAAATAAAGTGTATTATTGAGAAGTAAAAAGAAAAGTACGTTGAACTTTTATTTTTTAATTATTAGCTTTTAACTTGTAATAAGTTTTACTAAACAAATATGGGTGATCTGATATTATTTCAAATATTTTTTTTGGCAATTTGATAGGGGAAAAAAAAAAAAAAGGAAGTTTGCTTGAATTTGAAATTATTTGTATTTATTTAATAGGGGCATTTCTTGAATGAAAAAAAAAAAGAAGTGACAACTTTAAAATTGTGAATTATGTGTTATTTAATAGAATAGATTTTATGCACATCACACCACACACTTTTATTTTGAAATATGTTTAGAATACATTTTTAGGTTCAAACTCTTTTTTGGGAGAAAAATTCAATATAACAATGTTATGCTTATCACCTGCATACACTAAATTTTTTCGATCCGACTTGTGTTAATTTAATGAGTCGGTACTTATCTCTATTATCAATACAATATTGTCACATTACATGATAAACAAAATGTAATTGTAATTTTGAAACCAATATGATATATGAATTCTCATGTCATTAAAATTTTCTCTTATCTTTTCACAATACACTCATAATCATTGGTTTAGGTTTCAAAATCCGGTTAGTTTCGCTTTTAAAATCTATTTTTAAAATAATTTAGTGAAAAAATAAAATAAAATAAAACTCATTAATTTTTATGGTTTTATCTTTGTTTTTGGGGTGTGAAAATATCCTTTATGGTATATAGTTTCATCAAACTGCCTTAAGAAAATAAATTTTGAAAAACAAACACAAAAACACATGGGGTGATTTGGGATGTTGGTTAAAAGTTGATTTTTTAGTTTTTTTTTTTTTTTTTTTGGATTTTTTGTTCTTTTGTGTGTAAAAAATGTGAGATGTGATGTGACTCAAAATAGGCTAAAAACTAAAAGTTAGCTTTTAACTAGTTTCCCAAATTGAGTTATTACGTGCTTCAAAATTTTTATATGATTTAGAAATTAAAAGTATAGTGAGACAGAATTTAAAAAAAATAATTAAAATTGAGATGGAGTTTGGTATTGGCTATTTTAGTAATTTGCATATTTTTTTTTATAATTTAAAAGACTGACGTGCTTGAAATTTTTTAACGAAATATTTTTTATTTTTATTTATTTACTTGTCAATAAATATGAAAATAATTACATTATGAGAGATATTTAATTAATCCACCAAACTAAGACCAGCAACTAATGCCATACAAATAGAAAAATATTTGAAACCCTAAAAGTTATACCAAAATTTCTATAATATCTAAAAGAAAAATGTTTGAGGGCCCTAATTTTGTGGCTTAAAAGTGGCTCAAATGGTCAAAACGATGTCGTTTTGACCATTTGAATGTTGTTTTGTACTCAAAACGATGTCGTTTTGGCTATTTAAAATGTCAACAAGCTTAGCCTAACAACCAATCGCATACAAAGACGATCAATAGTGCCAAATAACTAAACAGTCAACAAAGTCTAATAGCTAATCCACCAAGTTAAGCCCAACAACTAATCCTATGTCAAATAAATTTTTAATAATTTTTTTATTTTTCTATTTGTGTTTGGGGTTCATAACGATCGCTAGGTAGCTCAGCAGAGAGAGTCCGAATGGCTCGATTTTTTTTTTTTATATTCTTTTTCCTTCTTCATTCTTTCTCTTCTTCCTTCCCTTTTTGTTGACTCACAGCCGTCTCTCTCTCTGTCTTTCCTTCTTTCTCTGCTTCCTTTCCTCTCTTTTTCCTTGTGGGTTTGTTGAATCAAAATCA
Source organism: Camellia lanceoleosa (assembly GCA_025200525.1). Lineage (NCBI taxonomy): Eukaryota > Viridiplantae > Streptophyta > Magnoliopsida > Ericales > Theaceae > Camellia > Camellia lanceoleosa. The sequence goes on along the minus strand of CM045771.1, from coordinate 21,287,915 downwards.
AAACACACAAAATCAACACACTTTGTAAAATCAAAATCAAAAAAAAAAAGAAAAAAAAGTCAAAGAGTTTGCAAAATAATCCAAAAAATCACAAAAAAAATATAAAATCAAAAAATCAAAACAACCACAATCGAAGAGTCCGAAGATCAAGCTTCGTCCTCTCCGTCCATGGCGGATCAAGCTTCCTTCTCCGTCCTTGGCGGATCGAGCTTCACCGATCTGGAGTTTCGAATTTCAGAAATCAGGATGATTGGAGTAGGAATTGTTTGGAGAGAGAAAGGAGTTTTGAGGGTGATGAATTGCAGATTTGAGAAAGAAGAAAGGAAGGCACATCGAAGATAGAGTGAGACACTTTCCATTCGGTCTCTTCGGCGTCCTCTCTTCCTCTTCCTCCTCCTCCTCTTCCTTCTCCATTTCTCTCTTTCTCTCTATTTGTTTGGGTTTGGAGTGGAAGGCAAAGAAAGCAAGCAAGACAGGAAAGGAAAAAAACAGTCAAACGACGTCGTTTCCGAAATCGAGCTATTCAGGGCAAATGAATTTCGAGTTACGAATCATTTTCCGTTCAAGTAAATTTACATATTTGATCGATGAAATTTATTATTAATCGAAGCATTCTTGTATATTTTGTTCGTAATTTTTTTTATATTAATAAGTAAATTAATTTAAGTTTTTTTTTTTTTTTTTTTTTTCCAACCTCAAGCTCAAGCTCAAGTTCGAATTCAACTCGTTTATGTACTCAAGTGAGTCCAAATTCGATTATTTAAGGTCGAGTGAAGCTTGACTAATTCTTTATAAATAAGTTTGAACACTCAAAAAGTTGGCTAGACTAGATTAGGCTCATTTGCAACCCTAATGGAGAGTTTGGCATAATCTAAATAATACAAAAAGTCAAAAGGTCACTATCCTATTTAAATCATATCATCTTATTTAAATTATATCACCTCTCTAACACATCACATCAAACCCAACCCAAACCCAACCCATATAAGCCAATAAGTCAAAAAGTACACTTTTTTAGAACATCCCAAACCAACCCTTAAATGAGAAATAAAGTGAGGACGAGAATTTAAATTTGTCCATGTTTATTTATTTATTTATTTTAAACTTTCATGTGCATTGCAAATATTTAAGGATCTGTTTGGTAGAGCTTTTGAAGTTTTATTTTACTCCTTAGTTTGAGTGTGTTGTTTGACTACAGTTTTAGAAAATTAATTCCACAACCACTTTTCAAAACACCAACTTTTCAATATCATATTTTACATTATTAAGGCCTAGTTTGGCATAATACAAAAAATTCAAAAAGTCAAAAAATTATTATCTTATGTAAGTCACATCATCTTATTTAAATCACATCATCTCTCTATCACATCACTTCAAACTCAACCCATATTTTACGTTTTTTCGTAAAAATTAAAAAAATAGACTTATTTAGATCATCCTAAACAATCCCTATATTTGAACTATTTTCAAAATTCATAATAAAATAAATTTTTCATACTCAAATCATAATTTTAAAACTTACAAACTCAAAATACAATTATATTCTTAAGTCATAATTCTAAAACTCCACGAAACGCAAACTTAAGATTCGCTACTTTTTGTCAATAATTTTCTTTACTTAGCATGTTTGTGTAATTTTCCCGTAATTATATCATATAAAAATACTTTTAGATTAACGACACACTTCATTTTAATAAAAAAAAAAAAAAAAAAATTACACACCACACAAAAAAAGAAAAGAAAAAGAAACTAAACTAAAAGAAAAAAATGTGAATATCAAGTTTTCTTAAAAAATAAAATAAAATCGAGTGGCGTTCCCATATCTGCAAAAAAATCTCAGGGTGTTGTGTAAAATATTGAAAATTATGTTTTGCATGATTAAAAATCAACGGCTGTGATCTAACCTTAAGCCTATCGTCTCTCCTATATGAACGCCGAAACCGCTCTTCTCTCCGTGTTCGAAACTCTCTCACTACCATAGCCGAGTGCCAGATTCTCTCTCTAATATACAACTCTATCAAATCAAGTATTCTGAATCTAAACTAGGGTTTTGTGGAACAATGCTTCTTCGAAGCTCTTCGACGCCATTGCTGAATTCATTGTTTCAGTCCTCGGCGTCGCCGGAGGCTGAAGTCGTGCTTCAGATTCCGAAGCCTCGACCGGTGCCGATGGTTTCGTTGCCTTGGGCGAAGACGAAGATGAGCAGAGCAATGTCCGAGAGCGATCTGAGAGAGCTCTCCATCTCCAAAAGTCGGCCATTTGACAAGAGTTTGAATGGGTTACCGGAGATAGCGGTGGAACAGGAGGAGAGAGAAGTTGGTTTTGATTCGAAACCGGAGCCGTTGGATCGGGTGCTGCTTTTGGGATCTGCGTTGGAGGAGAGTGTTTTTGTGGGCGGTGGTGGTGGAGGATCGGACGGTCGCGACAGGGATGGGAATTGTGCGGATTGGGATTCTAATAATGGGAATGATAGTAGGGATGTGTATTATCAGAAGATGATTGAGGCTAATCCTGGGAACGCTATGCTTCTTAGCAATTATGCTAGATTCTTGAAAGAGGTAAAATTCTTTCTTTCACTTTATGTTTGGCTGCCAGGAAAGAATACGAGGAAAATGAGTAATGTTGTTGTGAAATAATTTTAAACTAATTTGTTGATTTTACAAGTCCAAGAACAGAACCCATTTTTAATTTTTGGTATTCTCGCACATTCCTTGACGGGCCGGGCTTCCCTGCAGCTGGAGGGTACTGTTGGACTTGTGGAGATTCACAAGTCTCGTTTTGATAATTTGAATTATTTTTCAATGGGTGAAACTCGTTGAGATTATATGCGTGTAAAATGTTACGCTGATCGAATATCGATAACTATTTAATTTTTTTAATGTCTATTTTTTTAATACAAAACTGATTTGATCACGAAATTATCGATATCGGATCAACGTGACTTTTTTACAAGCATATAATACTTTGAATGGTTCAAATTAACAGTACTCTTCAGTCCGGAATGGAGGGAAGCCAGCCCCTTGATGAAACCATATTTTGAGGTTGGATTTGCATAACAGAACACGATAGGATTAACCACCTGTGATCACTCTGTTTCTAATGGTTTGATTTGTAATGAAAAACAGGTTCGGGGAGATTTTGTCAAGGCTGAAGAGTATTGTGGGAGAGCAATATTGGCAAACCCAAGTGATGGGAATGTTCTATCACTCTATGCTGATTTGATATGGCAGACCCATCAGGATGCTCCTCGTGCTGAGGCTTACTTTGATCGAGCGGTTAAAGCTGCCCCAGACAACTGGTAAGATTTTGCAATTGCGTGATATGCTTCAATGGCTTCATGATTAGTAGTTGGTTTCAATTGAATTTACATGATCCCTAGTTGGTTTCAATTGATTCACTTGATATGCTAAGTTGATTTTGATGCTGCAGTTATGTTTTGGCTTCGTATGCTCGGTTTCTTTGGGATGCTGAGGAAGAAGAAGAAAAAGAAGAAGAAGAAGAAGGTGTCGTTGAAAGAGAAGACAATTGCAATAATAATTTATCACCAGCAGGTTTCTTCCTAGGAGCTTATCCTCCACACCCTCCTATAGCTGCTACATATTAGGTCAACTCTTTCGTCATCCATCACTTGTATAATAGCTAATAACCTGACCACTTTTTCTATCTGTTCTTCCATTTTTTTTTTTTTTTTTTTGGGACCATTTAGAAATATATTCTTGAGTAGCTATGATTTTTCTTTTTCTTTTTTTTTTTTTTCTTGGAGTTTTGACCTGTAAAAAAGAGAATAAATGATGAAATAAATTTATATTTCACTACACCCCATCTCTATTTCTTCTTGTTTGTTTGTATTTTGACACTCTTTTGAGTTGGGATAAGAATGTGCCATGGGATGGAAAAGAAATGTTCAGTGAGATAGCTCAATAAAGTTCATTCATCTATTTGATTGGTGAGGGAAGCAAAAAAAATCTTCTCTGTATAATGTGTGGTGTTAACACAGATGTAAAGCGGTACTTGTGGACCGAACAACCGATGTTATCTAGTGTTTGCATCGCTTGCATGGACCCTGAAACTTGTCGCTATTCGTCTGTTAACATTTGATCAAGAAATGACACCCTGAGTACTCAACCCTGAAAACTACACTGGTTGAAGTAGGTGTAAAAGCTTCTTTCAGTCTCCCAAATCTGCAGTATGTAACTAACAACTAAGAAACCGTAATAGGATAGGGCAAAGGTAGGTCTTCTAAGCCTTTGGTATAGGTTCAAATCCTCATGTTTGTTTTGAGGGATAAGAGGGTGGGATTGGACTAGTAGTCCCACTGGATTAATAGTTCATTGTTTGTTTGAAAAATTTTGGTCTGGACTAATAGTCTCCCCGGACTATTAGTCTCATATATATGAGACTATCCTATCGCATGGGAGGTGTGGGATAGAAACGATGATATTGGTATTCCATGGGATTATTTTGTGAAATGTCTATTTTACCCTCCATGTTATTACTTAGTAAACAATTAGAAAATGGTAAAATAGTCTTTTGAACATTTATAAATTATTTTTTAGTGTTGTTAATTTAAAACTATATATTAAATAAAAAATTTAAATTATAAATTATAAATTATAAATTAAATTTAATTAAAAATAATAAATTATAAATTATGGCCTTATAAATTAAATTTTTTTAGTGTTGTTAAAAAATTAAATTTACATATTAAATAATTTTTTTTAGTATTGTTAATTTAAAATTATATATTAAATAAAAAATATAAATTATAAATTATATTTATTTAAAAATAATAAATTATAAATTATGGTCTTATAAATTAAATTTTTTTTAGTGTTTTTGAAAATTTAATTTATATATTAAATAAAATTATTTTTTTATTGTTGTTATTTAAAATTATATATTAAATATAAATTATAAATTTAATTTAATTGAAAATAATAAATTAAAAATTGTGGCCTTATAAATTAAATTTTTTTAGTGTTGTTAAATTATAAATTATAGATCATAAGGATAAAATAGTCTTTTGAACATTTATCCTTATCCAGTCCGTCTAACCAAATATTGGATTTACTAAAAATAGTCAAATCCAGATATCTAATCCCATGACTAAACAAACATAGGACACAAATCCAATCCAACCAAATAGTCCCGGGACAATGTATCCTGGGACTAACAGTTCGATGGGTTGCAATCCCCCCTTATTCAGTCCGTCCAAACAAACACACAAATCCAATTCTGGTATGCAATGCACACTGTATGCAACCCTACACAACATTACGTGAGTTTTTAAGAATTGAAATAAGTGATTACACAATAATGCGCAAGTTAAACACAAATTTGCGTAAGTTCATAAAAACTTATGTGATTAAGTGAATTTGTGTTGAACTTAAGCATTTTTGTGAAATTACTTGTATAAGTTCGTGAAATTTTGTATAATTTTATATAGGGTTGCACATAGTGTGCTATGAACACTCAAGATTTTTCCATTAGATGCAATTTATTTCCATATTTTTAAGGGTTTTATGTCAAGAATGATATTTTGAATGATTCTAATCAGAGGCTTGTTAAGTATAAAACGTTTCATATGTCCCTGAATAGTTTCTTTCCAACGGGATTTTGCTTCCTTGGTGAATGTTTTGCAGAAACAGCACTGCTAGGTCCCCCGAATCCGGGAGCCCCCGAATCCCCACAATTTTCATTTCAAGTAAAAAAAAAAAAGAAAACAGTTTTCAAAAAAGGAAATTAGAGGGATTAGGGAGATTATTTTTAGAGGGACAAATCATTTTTGTTTGCCGAAAATAGTGTGGGAAGTGGGCAACAAGCTGCGTTTTGCAGCATTCCACAAAAGGCAACATGCAGCATAAAAAAGCAAGGAGGTTGATTTGGGATGGGACAAAAAATGAAAATGGTGAATTTACGTAATTGTCCACCATGAAATTACATAATTGTTCAAACAACCACATGGGTTAAAAAGTAAATTTCTTAAGTTTGGTGGGATATTTTGGTCATTTTAATATGTGTGACACCATAAATAAATATTATACAAAAAAGCAAAAAAGTAGTTTTTTACAAACTTCTCAAATAACTTTTAAAAAAAGTCAAAAAACTTGATAAAAAGTTAAAAATTTACTTTTTACCATTTTCCCAAAACACCCAATATATATATATATATATATATCCCAAATATGCAGTATATAATTAATAATTAAAAAAATAGTAATAGGATTATGTATTATGTATTTGAAGGAAGGTGGGTACTCGCTCATCAAATTTTGATTTCGCAGCGGCAAATGCAAGGGAAGATTGGGATATCAGAATACTACTACGTGTGTAGATGAACTTTGAACCAACTTCCCTGTCCTCGATGAACTTCGTACCAACTTCCCTGGTAATTACTTGTGTATATGAAGGTGTTCACGGCAGTGGCGATTCCAGAAACTTATCAGATGGGGGTCACTCCAAAAACTTAAATTTCACAAATTTTATGAGGAAAAAAATTAAACTAATTAAAATTTGAACTTCTCCAATTTTAAAACAAACTTCTCATAAAATACTATTTGCCTTAACAAAACAAAAAAATACATAAAACTTTTACAATTTCATTCGGTGAGGTGCCATTTTTTGGAATCGTTACATGATAACATCATTATTAATAGTATTAAACACATTTGTTTCTATATATGTTGTCACGCAATTATTCAACCATCGAATTATTAGGTTCTCATTCTAGTGAGTGAGTTGTTATTTTTAATTTGTTGGGGTCAATGTGTTATTAACTAAAACTTTTACCATATATATATATATATATGTATATATTTTTAAATTCTTTTGGCAAGCTGATGGGGAGATGCGACTCCATCAGTTGCTACCTAGCATCGCCCGTGGTTCATGAGTCGGTTCGAGTTGATTTTACCCTCCATCTGCCAACTGACCTGAAGACATTGGGTTAGAGAAATGGTTACTCGTCACCGACTGCCATGCAACTTGAAATTGACCGAGTCAAACTATGTGGTTTGACGGTCGGTTCGGTCAATATTTGAATTGTGATAATCCCGTCACGTATTATGTTTTTAATTCTTTAATTATGCATGTGCTTATGTGTAAGGTGAATTTGAATGTTAATTATGTAATTAATGTGATTTTGACCTCATATCTGTTGATCGTAGGAATATATGTTATGATTTTCATTATAATATGAAATTGAAGGCCTTAATGACGCTAGAAAACCGAAATTGGTTAATTTAATGGGATCGGCATAATTTTTAGAACCTAATAAGAAATTTGATTAAAATTTGATTCAGTTCAGAAATATTAATTTTTGATTAAGTTAACTTAAACCTTAATTAAGGCCCTAAGCTAATCTAGTGTGTATATATATATGATATAATTAAGGAATTGAGCTCAAAACATTTCATTTGGCTAAGATTGCACAAGTTAGAAAGAGAGTGAGTCATCCTAGAGAGAGAGAGAGAGAGAGAGAGAGAGAGAGAGAGAGAGAGAGGAGCTAAAAACTTGAAGATTAGGCAAGGAGCTTGAAGGATTGTGAAGTACAATTTAAGAATTTGTTAGTACATGCTCAATGGAAGATTTTAGGTAAGCTTTGAACCTTAATTTGTGAAATTAAATCACCAAAGATGTGAATTCAAGAGGATTATGTGATAAAATACAAGAATTGAGTTCAGATTGTTGAAATTAGAGTCAATTCATACATGCATGGATAAAAAATCCGTCACTTTGAGTATGAGTTTTTCCATCCATGTTAGAATTGAGGATCATATCATACATGTATTCAAGAATTAAGTTGTTTTGAAACTAATCTCCATGTTTTTAAGCTTTGGAAAGGAATTTGAAATTAAATGTTACATGCATGATCATTTGAGTTAAAATTCATGAAGCTTTGAGCTTTAATTTTACAAATTGACTTTGCATTCATGTTCTTGGAGGAGTTTTAAGTGTTTGTGAAGTTGTATACAAGGCATGCAAGAGTTTGATTTGAAAACACAAGTTTTGAAGTTCAATTCAGTTCTGAAAATTTCAAAATTCTGTCTCACCGCTCGAGCGAACAATCTGTCGCTCGAGCTCACATAGCATACATCCATTATTTTTGTAGACATTTGCAGTTGGCTCGAGCGACCAAGTCACCACTTGAGCGATGGCCTTTTATTTTGCACCTTGGCTTGAGTGAACATCGAGTCTAGATTCAAACCATCCAGTACTTTTGCAGACCAAGTGGATCACTCGAGTGACCAATGTTGCGCTCGAGCAAAGTGCTTTGTTTCAGTAAATTTTGAAAGGATATATTCTGATCACGTGTGCATCATCATTACCTTTTGGGCATTCTTAGGCATGAATTGAACATCCTAAATGAATTAAAGAGCTAAAAAGAAGCTTAAGAGAATTAAATAAGTTAAAGAACAATTCGGTTAAACAATGTGATTCAATGTGTGTGTGTTTATGAATTGTGTAGGACCATCCATGAGGACGAGTCAACAACCGAATCACTGTGAGTAATATAAGTACAAATATTTTCTTACTTACTCTATTTTCTAAATGTCCTAAAGTGATAAGCTTTTCTGAAACTGTGCTTTTGCAAGTATGAATGATTTTCTATATATCTGATCAGCACAATATCTGCAAATGTGTTTGATGAATACGAATGCATATGATAGTGTAGACACCCCATTTTTGACCGACCTTAAGACTCAGACGTCATCGATTGAGCGCTCGGTGATGTCGCATATTGTGCTCGTTCAGAAGTCTCAGAGTCACGGTCGTGAGCCCTGCCTCTGGACTTCCGAACCCTCTTCTGTACCTCGTCTCGATTTGCGAACCAGACTCGATTTTCTCTGTTTCTTTTCCTGAAGGGAGGGAGAGGTCCTGTAGACCATCTCTCAGTGGCCGTGGGCTACATTTCGTGGCCGTAGGCCATTTTGCCCATTTCGGAGCCCGGTTCCCGGTTTTCAGAGTTGTCAGGCCGTGTGCCTCGGTTCGGGACCGTCTAATCATCTCCGATTCCTCCAGTTTTTGGCATACATCCTATTTACTCTCTTTTGAGGGACACTGGGGTCCGAGAGACCCATTTCTTGGCCGAATGCCACTTTCGATGCTTAACAGCCTATTTTCGGGACCCCGAACTGCGTGTTTTGGCCCCCGAGCATTCGTTTTGCATTGGTTTTCGTTCATTTTTGGCAGGTACCTCTGTTTTATCACCAGGAAGGTCACTGAAGGGTGGGAGGCTAGCAATTGTCTTAGCAATCAGTCATGCTCCTCCGGCGCCCTCCGACGCCCGTTTTTCTCACTTTCGAGCCAATGTTGACTACCCTAGGAGCATTTTCTTCTAGCCGAAACCACATATTTGTGTTGTACACACATGGGAGGACCCTAATATCACATGGCCGGCCAGTAACTCAAATTGAACCATTTGAACCCCCTCCTAAAAGTGGCCTGTTCTCTCTCTTGTTTTAGAGTTGCCAATTTCCAACCACATGGTTGTGTTGAGGAGACCTGGGAGGACACCTTTCTCCTATGGCCGGCCATTAATTCTTCTGGACCATTTTGCCCCTTGGCCGGCCGGCCATGGGAGGTGGCCGGCCGGCCACCTGCAACAAAAATAGCTGGCCGGCCTTCCTCCTTACACCCTGTTTGGTTCAGATGTGGCCTTTGTTTCCCCAGTTACTCAGATCAGGGGATATTTTGGAGGGAAGCTTGGAGGAACTTTCCTCCCCTTTTTTCCTCCTCACTTTCTCCCCATTCTTGTCCATATAGCTGGCCTCCCAACTCAAGAGAAAGGGTTGAAAAATTGCTCTCAAGCTCATACACTCATATCTATCTCCATCTTCTTCAAAAACTCCAAGTTTTGGCTCCATTTCTTCACTACCACCAAGCACCACCATCACTACTCCATTCCAGCAGCAAGGAGGGGTTTTTCATAGGCTTAGAAGCAACATTTCTCAAGCCAAAAGGAAGCAAAATTTTGGTCTTCAAGGGTAAGTCCATTTTCCCTCTTTTGTAGCACATTTTTGCAACAATTTCTTAGCCTATTTTCTTGCTGTTTTGGACTCCGACCCTAACTGAAAGGGTCATTATTTTGAGCCATATTTCATGTTTGTTTAAGGGCTCAACCCTGTTTGAGCCCTCCATTTGGTACTTGCTTCAATACCCCCTGGTATGCCAATATTTTGCATGGTATTTCTAGCCTATGTGTGATCTGTTTTTGAGCATGATATAAACTGTGAGTGGGATTATTTTGAGACCCTATACAACATTGTAGAAGGGCTCAACACTTTTGGGGGCCTCCATGTTGTACTTACCATTATACCCCTCTTTGGCCCCCATTTTTGCATGCTTTGTTGGCTTGTCTTTCTTCTGTTTTTAGGCCATGATCAGAACTGAAAATGGACATATTTTGACCTTCTTGGCATATCTCATTAAGGGTCTTTGGCTGTTTGATGTATATTTGGCCTACTTCATGTTATACCCCTCTTTGGCCCCCATTTTTGCATGCTTTTTTAGGCTTATCTAACTTCTGTTTTCGGCCATCATCAGAACTACCACTTGCTTCATAGCCTCCCTTACGGAGCCATTTTTGTATGCCATTTTAGCCCTACTTGTGATTGCTGTTTGACCATGTTTTGTACTGTAAAAATGCTTGTCTCGGGCTGCCTTGCTTCTATATTTTCTTGTCATGTACCAATTATGCATGTATGGTATAGCTGTAGGCCATTTTTATGCATTGAAATCCGTGTTTCGGGATCATTTCATGCATCGGGTATTATTTCGCCTCCTTTAAATTTGTTTTGCCCTCGTTTTGCCACTGATTTTTGCATGTTAGCATATCATATTCCACGCCTTTGCCATGTCTCATTAGAGTGGCATTTCGGTGCCTGAGGGTCCGTTCTCGATTTGGGCACGCACTTCGAGGTATCTTGTCTTCACCTGATGGCCTCCTATGTGAGTGTGGCTGAGGCTCTCTCATGTTGGTGTAAGCCCATTATCGCATTGCGTATGCCATTTCATCCGTAGCATTGTGTATGCCCGATTGTGTATTACCTCGTATAGCGTGTATGCCATTCCATAGCATTGTGTATGTTAGGGTTGCATATTAGCTACATTTTATGCATATCATGCATATTGCATCGTGTTCGGGATAGGAGTTAGCCGGGGCACGGGAAACGAGGCACGTTTCGTACCCCGAGCGACGGAACGAGTCTCAATTCCCAAGTCACCGACACTCTGGATTATCCATGATGGAGTTAGGTTTTATTGTAGCATTTATATGCATTCATCCCATATTGAGTTGTGCAATTCGGCTCCTCGGCCATCATGCATCGATATGCGTGATTGGTGGTACGAGGATTGAGACATGCATACATTTGTGAAATACATTGCTATGCCCCTTTTCTGCTCTCTGTTGCAGCAAAATAAAGAATTAGCAACTTTCCGGAGTCTGGCACGCATTTCGAGAAACATTGTAAACAGAGGCTAATTTGGGCATCCCAATGGATTTCTACGCAAAACAGCCCAAACATGCATCATTTCATTATCCAGAGCGGAGCAAGCGATCCACAGCTTGCATGCGATTCTGACTTTTTTCTTCTTTAATTTGTAATTTAATTAGGAATTTGTATATTATTCGGACTGTACTATTCTTTTATTCGGGACTGTATTATTTATTCGGACTCTCTGTGCGAGGGCATAATTGTAATAAGTGTGGGTGAGTGTGATGTATGTCTTCCAATCCTACGTCTTTCTTCCTTTTTATTTACCTGCTTATGATGGTTAGATATAGGACATATTTCAATTAGCATACAGTATGACAACATGTTTGCATTCATTCATCTGTTTTGCACGCACCGGGCTCGGCGCATCATACTAACTGTATTTGTATTTCAATTCCAAATTGAATACGTGTTAATTGTAGCATCTCATATGCCATGTTTAGAATAGCCGAGCCTGCTATAATTCGCATCTTTGCATGTGTTGCATTAGGCAATTCTGTATATCTAGGATCATGCATGGATTTCTAACGAGCTTCTGTTTTGGCTTGGAGTACTCGGTGAGTTTTATGCTTTAGCATCCTTGCATGCGTGTGAGTGATTGCCATGAATAGCATGCTTACCATGAGGCTATGTGCTTATGTGATATAACTACCTTGAAAGCCTGTGGGTGGAGGTTGAGTTACTTGAAGTGGAACAAATCATTGAATGTTTGTTTTAAGCCCACTTAGATAGTGGCAAAATCATGTTTTTTTCTAAGCCCACCCAAGGGTGGCAAATCCACGTCTTAGCCTACCTGTGGGTAGCACCATCAAACCATTTTAAAAAACAAACATGAAGTGTTTTGTTCCAATTCAGGCGGCTCAGTCTATACTTGTTTGCTGTGCGCATCATATAGTAACCTAGGCTAATAACCGGAATAAGAACTCACAATGTTTTCAAAATAACGTATCATGGTTAGTAGAGGCCGGACTTTGACCGGGCGAGCGGGGGTGCTCATGAAGTGACCTTCCCCAATCGTATCCAAGTTCCCGAGCCGAGGAAACTTTGGTGATGACGGACACGTGGCCTTTGGCACTGAGTCAGGGTTTCCTAAATTTTCCATTTAAAAAATATTTAGGTGGCGACTTTGTATCTGGCGAAGCAGTCCATGTTTGGCACTTCTTTCAAAAAAATCTGTTTTCAAAACGATTTGCCAGATTTGGACTCTTTGGTTCAAGATTGAGAACCGTGACATTTGAGTCCTTCGAACTGTAGTGACCCAATATCGAACCAGAACGGGAGGGATTCGCACTCCCTTCCCCCGGGATGCGTTCGGGGACGTCTACAGTTTCTGGCGACTCTGCTGGGGAGTTAGAGAACTTGACTCGAACTCATGATATCTGGTTTTGACTACACTTGTGTGTTTCTTTGCATTGCATTTGCATTGGTGCGCCTAGGACACCGTGTTTGCCATCTGCTATTCCTGAGCGGTTTGCCGGAGGCTTGTCTTGTCAAGGCATGTCCATAAGGTACGATTCACGAACTCTGCTAGTATGGGAACACAAACCCGGTTTTGCCGGGCACCCTTTTGACCATTCGACCTAGTGCATATTCGGATCCATAGTGACCATTCCAAACTAGGACAGTTGCTTACTTTTATAGGTTGTTTGAAACCATTGTGGCGTAGTAAAACCCTAGCTCGACAAAATAGGACAGGACACCCTACCCCAACATAGGGGTGTTTTGGCTCTCACTTATCTGCTATGTGCTTGTTAGAGTGTGTCTCTATAGGGAATGCATGTATCAGTCTATGAGTTTGGGCGTCAGGCCTGCGGGCATCAGTCAATATCTGAGAATCAGTTGTCTGCGGATATCGGATTCAGTTTTGGGGAACGATGATCTGAGAGCAAAGGATCGATGATTGAGGATGTGTATTTTGACTTATCAAGCTGCGTGTTGTATGCCATTCGTGTGTTGTGTGTATTTAATTTAAGCTGCTATGCTGCCCGTTTATCTGGTTATTTATTTCCTTTTCGCTTTATTATCTTTTTTCTAGGGTAGTTTTTAGCACGATTGCTTTCGAACCAGTAGATACTCCCCAAGCACTTTGGACACGAGGTCGCCGACTCAATCGATCCGAGGATCTGGTTGACGGACATCCAGTGTTCCACTCTCTACCCCCAATTATCAGAAGAAGGCCGAGGAGGCGCAGTGTGTCAGAACAGGGATTACCGGGACAGAGGGCTACTTTGACAGTAAACAGTCAGGTTGAGATTTCTGTGTCTGCCATAGAGATACATTTACCGGTCATTCAGATGGAACAGCAGAATACATCAGGGATGGAGGCGATGATGCGTCAAATGCACGAGAGCATGAAACAGATGCAAGAGGATGCCATCCGCCAAGCGGAATTTTCTAAACAACAAGCTGCAGTCATGGCCCAAAGTCGATTACATTAGGCACGCGCAATGAGAATCGACATCTGCTTCACATCGCTCCTCCTCCACCGGTGCTCCACTACCGGCGAGCACCTCTTGGTAATACTCGCCAAATCCCGAATACCCCCCAAACACCCGAACATCCTACCCAATGTCGAATACTCAAGAGGACACGAACCTTCCAATCTGGCTCGCCCCACTTCGCCAAGAATCGTCCAAGAATCTTACACCCAACCACCGGACTCTCTATTCGAGTTCGAGGTAGATCATCTGACTCTAAAAGTAAGTTGGAGAAGCTTTTCAAGAAATCGCAGGGGTGAAGGCCATCCGGACATCGAATATGGGTACACCGATGTGGCCGAATAACTGCGTATGATTCAAGATGCCGCAGTTGATCGTTTTGATGGGTCAGGATCTTATGGTCCATCTTGACTATTTTCGGACATCCCGAGGCCAATGGGCCTAACGACCACAAAAGCTTTCCTGTTTGGCGAACTTTGTGGTGTGGCGACCATCTGCACGCAGTTAGAAGATGACGTGAAAAGAAGCTGGATGAGATGGTGAGGCCTTTGTTGCACAATACTCATACAATACGGATCGAGATTACAACCCGTGATCTCGAAGCGAAGCGAGAACCCAAAGAGTCTTTCTCCGATTTTGTAACTAGATGGAGGGCAAAGGCGTTAATGATGACCTTGAGGCCTACAGACAAAGATCAAATCCGGATGATTGTGCGCAATCTCCAACCGAAACTCATGCAAAAGATGATCGTACTCCCCTTTCCTACCTTCTCAGATTTACACGAGATGGGGGTGCAGATTGAGGATGCGATGAAGCAAGGTTTGATCGACCAGGACCGGGAGCAGCCCCGAAGGACATTCAACCGCAATAACAACGCAGGCCCGAGTGGCGCTGCAAACACAAGGACTTCGGAGGTTGGTATGGTCACCACCACTCCCCCTCCCCATCCAAGGCCCGCGGCGGCCACCCCCTTTTCCAGTACATTCGGGAGCAGTACCCAAACCCCGAGATATCAGTCCAGAGGCCAAAAAACCTTCACTCCACTACACATGCCTTTGTCCAAGGCTCTCGGAGTTCTAATCAAAAAGCGGCATCTGAAACCCCTAAAGCCGAGGCCATTACCAAATCCGCTCCCCCCTTCCCACAACCCGACCAAGTATTGTGCGTACCACCAGCAGCATGGCCATGATACAGACCAATGTTTCCGGCTGCGTCACGAGATTCAAGACCTCATTGACAAAAATATTATTCTGCCTCCCGAAAGACCCAACGTCACAACCAACCCACTCCCCGCACATAACCAAGATCCACCACCCAAAAGAGTCAATTTCATCCAAACCGGGGTCGTGTCATACGATCCTAGTATCTATATTACTCCCTCTCACCTACCCAAGCCGGAGGTGATCCTTCCTGACTGCACTGACTTATGCGTGTTGGACACCTTCACAACCCAATCTGAGCCAAAGTTGGTGACCATTGAAGAGGGAATGAGGCAGGTTTCAGAGGAAGAAAGAATTATTGAGTCTGGGATGGAACAGTCTGGGAATCTAGTTGGAAGAGCCTATGATCCAAGTGGATACATCCTACCAGTGGGCCAGTTTGAGCTGAGTGTGGGGCTGCTAGAAAAAGCTGAATTGTGCATGATTTGGGGGGACAGACTTGAACAAGAGGCAGATGATCTGACGACAGTGGAAGGCGACTTTGCCAACTTCCAGTTCTTCAACGACCAAGAAGCAGGGGATGCAACAATCAATTGGTTTGAATATGGGGAGTCGGCAGAGATTACCGGATGGTTAGATGATCAGCCAGATGTTGTGGAAATTCAGCCAGAGCAAGGCCCGGTAGGGGCAGGGGTATCAATGATAGCCGGGAGGGCCGAGAGTCAGAATGGATTGCTGGAGAGCGCCGGTACAAAGAATTTCGCTCGGGACCAAGATATTGTGAAAACTGAGCAACAAACCGTACTAACACAGGAGGAGCAAGGGAAGAATTGGGATTCTGAGAGAATCCGGAAAGCCAAGAACCATGAAGAGATTGAAAGTGCTGCGAGCACGAAAGCAGGATATGCTGTGAGCATATGGGATGAAAGTACCGAGAGTACAAACTTGCCAGAACCAGATAGGTGTCTGTTGAACGCTAGCGGGATGTGGTAGGAAGACGATGACTTATGTCTTGCCCACACGGATGAAGATTGGGCAGGCGCTCAACCAGATGACACTTGGTACCTCAATGAGGTGGACCACATGACCAGGAGCGGGCGGTACTTCAAGCCCCCACACCTAGACCAACCCGAGACATCTGGAAAACATAAAGAGGCTGAGAGACAGAAAGAGAAGCAAATTGAAGAAGAAGCTGTACTGAGACAGTTAAAGAAGATACAAGCAGACATCTCCATCTGGGGACTGCTTATGGCGTCAAGGGTACATAGACAGGCTATCCTATCTGCTATGGACAAGGCCAAACTCTCCATCGATACTACACCAGAGCAGCTGGTTGGGCTGGTTTTTCCGGGAGAAGGTTCCCCGGCATTAACCTTTTCAGACAAAGAACTACCGCCTGAGGGTGTAAATCATAACAAACCCCTCTACATCTCCGTGGAATGTAGAGATAAGTGGATACCGGTGGTACTTGTTGATACCAGGTCTGTTATTAATGTCTGCCCAGCCAGAACAACATATGCAATCGGGTTGAAACCCGCGGACTTCATACCAACCACTTAGGTGATCAAAGCTTACGATAATACCAGTAGGGAAGTGATGGGGACTGTCAAGGTTCAGACCCAGGTTGGTCCAGGACAACACAACATTGAATTTCATGTCTTAGACGTTCCCGCAACCTTCAACTTACTCTTGGGGTGGCCGTGGTTGCACCAAGTAAAGCGATCTCTTCTCTACACGGATGTTGAAATACCCTCACGGGAAGGGGGTTGCAATTGTTTTCGGAAACTCATCCATCCATCCGCCGCCAGAAGTGTCTACACCAGTTTTGGAAATCGAGCACGGCACGGAAGATGTGTTCTTGTCAGGGTTCACTTTGGCAAAGGCCCGGGTAGTGCAGAATATTATGGCTGTGAATGAAGGTGTGTACGTCAGTGCTCAATCCGTCTACCTCATGAACAAGCTACAACATAATCCCGGGATGGGATTAGGAAGGAGCGGCAGGAAAGGAGTCGCTGCGTTGGCCGAAGTGCCGCACAACCCGCATACCTTTGAACTGGGTTATCTGCCCACCAAAGAGGACTGGGTCAGGAAAGGAAAAGAAATGGCCGGTAGAGCCAGAGCGAAGCAGGCTGGGAAGCCTTTTGAATTATTGCACAGGCCCATTCAGGGTACCCTGAACGGACGCTTTGTCCGGGAAGGGGGGGACTTTTCATTTTGCGGCTTCCCAGAGCCATGGTTAAGCGCGGAGAGGAAGCGCGTACCAGGTTTCGAGATCTTCTTCGACCTGCAACTCCCCGGGGATGATGTTGCCACAGGCGAGCAGACCCTTGGTGAGGTTGAGCGAGAATAAGCGGTGGATCCCGAGGGCCGAGAATGGGAAATGGGGTAGCACTGCATGTCTCCTCTCGATCCTCCGTCGACCAAGAGTGCTTAGGGATAACCGTGGTTTCCATGATTGGGGATGGAACAGCTGTGGGCCTACCAGCAACTATCTTGGATGCATCAATCGCACCCTCTCTCACTTGGCAGTACGAGGAGGGATTTTTGTCCAGCGAAAGATCGGGTAGTGGCGGAATCTGATTCCGAGTCTTGTGAGTCGGAATCGGTTCGGCTCCCGAGTCTGAGTCTGGTACTCCTGGGAAAGCTAACCCGGATGCCACAGTCCTGTCTAGGTCATCTTTTTTCTTTTCATTTGAGTTTGTTGTAACCAATGAATCGGACGATTTGGATGTGCCTAATGAGAATGAACTATCTGTGGTTTCCGAGTATTTTTCTGTGCCCTTGATTTATTGCATTAATTCAGACTTTCAAAACTTTGATGAAAACGACGAGGACGAAGTTCCTCCGGTTTTACAACGTTTAATTGAACAAGAGCAGGAGAGATTTGTTAAACCATTAATGGATGAAATCATTACCGTGAACATTGGTACTAAAGAGGACCCGCGGCTGGTCCAGATCGGGTCCACGTTGTCTTTGGAGGAACGCGAGCGCTTAGTCGCTTTATTAAAAGATTTCAAAGATGTTTTCGCGTGGTCCTACGAAGACATGCCTGGAATCGATCCTGAGATTGTACAGCATCGGATCCCCCTTGACCCCGAGGCCCGACATCAGCGAAACTTCGGAAGGATCCGCCCGGATTGGGCTCTTAAGATTAAGGAAGAGGTCACCAAGCAAATCGACGCAGGCTTCCTGCTGGTATCTGAATATCCGACTTGGTTGGCCAACATTGTTCCGGTGCCGAAGAAAGATGGCAGGATCCGGGTGTGTGTAGACTTCAGAGATTTGAACAGAGCTAGTCCAAAGGACGACTTTCCCTTACCGCACATCGATGAGTTGGTAGACTTCACAGCAGGGCATGCATTGCTCTCATTCATGGATGGCTTCTCAGGATACAACCAGATAGTGATGGCACCAGAACATAGGGAAAAGACTGCATTCACCACCCGTGGGACATCTTTACTCTAGGGTAATGCCGTTTGGGTTAAAGAATCGAGCTACTTATCAGCAGACGCGACCATAATACTACATGATATGATCCACAAAGAGGTTGAGGTGTATGTGGACGACATGATTGTCAAGTCCAAAGAAAGAGAGGGCCACTACACCGCCTTGCATAAGTTTTTTCAAAGGATCAGGGAATTCTGGTTGTGGCTAAACCCTCAGAAATGTACATTTGGTGTTACAGCGGGAAAAATGCTGGGGTTTCTGATTACACAAAGAGGCATCGAGGTCGATCCTTCCAAAATCAAGGCCATCTTAGAAATGCCGCCACCAAGGACTGAAAAGGAGGTACGAGGCTTTCTGGGTAAAATGCAATTCATACGACGGTTTATTTCAAAATTAACCTTGACTTGTGAACCACTTTTTTGCCTCCTGAAGAAAGGAAAGAAGTTCCAATGGGACGGCCGATGTCAAGCTGCATTTGAACAGATTAAAGAATATCTACAGAACCCACCCGTTTTATCACTACCAGAACCGAGGAAACCGTTGATTTTGTATATGTCAATGACTGAAACCTCAATGGGCTGCATGCTTGGACAAGAATCAGAAGATAAGGTGGAAAAAGCCATCTACTATCTCAGCAAGAAGATGCTGGAGTATGAGACCCGATATACACCGCTGGAAAAGGCTTGCTTAGCTCTGGTATGGGCTACCAAGAAGCTACGGCACTACCTGTTAGCTCACTCTGTAATGTTGGTTTCACGACTTGAGCCCATCAAATATCTCTTCGAGAAACCAGCGCTTACGGGTAGGCTAGCTCGTTGGTTGTTGTTGCTCTCCGAATTTGATCTCACGTACGTGACACGCAAGTCAGTGAAAGGAAGAGCAGTGACAAAGTTCCTTGCTGACCACCCGGTTGAGGAGGATGAAGCAGTTGAGTACCTGTTCCCGGATGAATCAATTCTGCATATCGACGTTAAAACTTGGACGATGTACTTTGACGGAGCGTCAAATCAACATGGGTATGGGATAGGAGTGTTGCTGATAGCACCCGATGATTCCTATATCCCTCTAGCCTTCAAGCTCCGATTCAAAGTCTCGAACAATGAAGCGAATCTGGCGTGTATTCTTTGGTCTAGAAGCGACCACGGAACTAGGGCAAGAGCGGTTGGGCGTCATTGGGGATTCGAACCTTGTTGTGTCTCAAGCTAAAGGAGGGGAAAGTGAAAGAGGAAAAGATGATGATATATCACCAAACCTTGGATTTCTTGATTCCTCGGTTTGAGAAGCTAAGTTTTACTCATCTACTAAGAGAGAACAACAAGGTTCGCGGATTGTTTAGCAACTCTATCATCTATAATAGACATCCCGTGTGGAGTCCGAATGCGTCCGATCATCATTGACGAAATTTGCACTGCCTATGAGTCGAGTCTGACCATAAATGAAGTTCGGATGAACACCCCTGGTATTACGACATCTGGAACTTCTTGGAGAAAGAAACATACCCGCCAGGGGTAAATGCCAAAGACAAAAGGGCAATCAGGAGAATGGCAGTTCAGTTCATCATCTGCGGAGGTAAACTGTATAAACGGGGTCATCTGGGAATGCATAAACTGTGCGTTGATGCCGAAGAGTCAAAGCGTCTGATGGAAGCCATCCACGGGGGAGAATGTGGTGCACACATGAATGGGGTAATGTTGGCACGGAAGATTCTCAGACAGGGTTATTACTGGTCCACCATGGAGGAGGATTGTATTGGTTTCGTCCGGTGATGTCACAAGTGTCAAATTCATGCAAATCGCATGAACATCCCGCCGTCAAAGCTGTACAACATGACTTCGCCATGGCCGTTTTCTGTCTGGGGAATTGATGTAATCGGAGCTGTCACGCCAAAGGGGTCGAATGGGCATGAGTTCATCTTTGTAGCGATAGATTATTTCACAAAGTGGGTCGAGGCCCAATCTTATGCGGTGTTGAAGGCTTCGCATGTAGCAAAATTCATCAGAAACAACATCATCTATCGCTAGGGGGTCCCAAATGAAATCATCTCAGACAATGGTTCCCACTTCAAGAAGGAGGTGATTGATTTGTTGGAGAAATACAATGTGGCTTTTCATAAGTCATCTACTTACCGGCCGCAAACTAATGGAGCAGTTGAGGCCGCCAACAAGAATATCAAGCGCATACTACAGAAGATGGTGGAAACCTACCGGGACTGACCAGATAAGCTGTCGTTTTCTCTGTGGGGCTACAGGACTTAATCAGAACTTCTACTAGGGCGACTCCGTACTCATTGGTTTATGGGATAGAGGCCGTTCTACCTATTGAGATAGAGGTCCCGTCATTACGAGTATTGGCTGAGTGCCAGATAGCCGAAGCAGATTGGCAGCAGAGTAGATTTGAGGAACTCATGCTTTTCGATGAAAGAAGGCTGAAAGCACTGTACCACGTCCAAGGTTATCAACGTAGAATCGCCCGGGCTTTTAACAAGAAGGTTAAGTCCAGGAATTTGAAAGAATGAGATTTGGTACTCAAAGACAACCGAGTTCCCATCCACGACCCAAGGGGCAAGTTCAGACCCAATTGGACTGGTCCCTACATTATCAAGTCAATGCAGTGCGGTGGCCGTGGTTACGATGGATCTAGATGGCTTAGAGTTTTCTCAACCGATCAATATGGACAAGTTGAAGAAATACTACCTGAGAGGCTCTAGGCGAAAACCGAAAAGGCGACCTAGGCAAAACTCGAGCCTGAAAATTTGAAATTATAAAACCGAGCTCAAAGGTTGAAAACCCGCAAAAGGCGGCCTTGGCAAAAGTTAAGCGCTAAAAGGAGTAAAAATACCCGAGCGAACCTAAGCCTGAACTACATAAGGCTTGATTCCCATCTTTGGGATACGTAGGCAGCTTCATCCTGAAGTTCAGCCATAATCTTTTCCTCGATCAACTTTGTCCATTTGATTATCTCAGTCATCTCTATTCATCAGTATTTATCGTGATCTCCGGTACAGTGCTTTTCAGACTAGGGGCAACTTTCCATTGCAATGAAATGTTGCGGCACCATCCAGACTAGGGGCAACTTTCCGTTGCTATGAATTGTCGAGGCACTTTTCAGACTAGGGGCAACTTTCCAGTTGCTAGGATCTGGGGTTGTGCATCTCAGTGACAAATCTCAGGCGTGTCCAATTCTGATCCATATCGAAAATAGTTTTGAAAAGTTTTAATAAAAGTTGACTTTGCTCAAAATTAATCTTTTTACAACTAAGACCATTTTTGGACCAAAGCGGAGAATTTTCAGTACCACAACCTTCAATTTCATTGATTTCAAAACAGAGTTCTCTCGTTCTTGCATACAATTGAAGTTGCTTTTTATTACACTCATAAAGAAAACTTGAAAGTACTAGTAAAGCAATAAATTTGGGGCATAGTCAAGTCAGGTGTCCTTGCGCCCCCTTCCAGAGCTGGTTGAAGCCTCTGATGCCAATCTAGGCCCAATCTGTGTCGCATTTTGTGTTTTGAGTTGTTACTTTTGGTTTACGCAACGTTGTTAAGTCTTGTTTATCGAGTCGTTAACATTGTTGTATTTTGCTTATCGAGTTGTAAACTTGCTAAGATTCTGTTATTTCTTAGTAAGTCGAGTTGTTTAATTTGTTGCGTCGGTTCATTACCTGACCCGGTAAATACACAAGGCACATTTTCAATTCCATTTTTGTGCAAAATGATGCGATGCGATGCTAAGAGTTTCAAATACAAACACCTTTTCAAAAGCTGTTTCATTCCATCATGTTTTATAACAAAGTAAAGGTACAAGTTTTACAGAAAATAAAACTGCCTAACAATATGTAAAGTGCTACAAACTACTAGCAAAAAGTAAAATAAAGCAGGAAATAGCATCAATATCCTCGGAAGCGGGAATGAGGGGGCCCCCTCATCCTCTTCTGCGGGACAACCTCTGCACCATCATCACCATCCGGGTCGGAGCTGTCATCTTCAGGATCCCCCTCAGCCTCACCTCCACTCCCGGAACCAAGGCCAGAGCCCCCCTCCTCAGCAGATGTCTCCGACTCGCGATCTGCGACCTCCTCCTCCTCCTCCTTATCAGGCTCTACCTCTATAACATGTGCCCTACGTCTGCGAGATGACCCCGCTCCTCGAGCTCCTCGGAAAGGCCTAGATGGCCCTGCTCCATGAGAAGGCTTGGATGGCCCCGCTCCTCGAATGGGCCCAGATGGCCCAGCACCTCGACCTCTCTGAGAAGGCCCGGGTGGGCCGGCCCGCGGCGGTGCATATACAGGAGGCATCTGAAAGTGAAGAGTTCAATACATCAGTTCAAATATGAAAAGCAGATGCAAGTACAATATGCGAGTGGAGTGTGTGCTCTCACAAAATTTTTCTGTGACCTATAAGATACGACAGAATGTTCAAAACCGGTGTCATCGTAAATATGCTAAATCTGGGAAAGATGGATGATGCAGACGCATAATGGCTAATCTGGTGCCTCCCTCCGTAGGATCATGCCCTCGAATGTGGCCAGCATCCCAAGCAACTCATCCATGTACTCAACTGGAGGCTACAGATACAAATGCAAAACTATCAATAAAGGAATGAATGTCCAAGTATCTAAGTGATAAATCAAAGCTGTAAAACATACCGGGGGTGAATCAAGATCTCTGACATATCTGTGGTCAGGAAGAGGAGGCTCTAGCGACACCTGGTAAGGAGTCCCAAATCGCTAACTCGTCAATTCGGTCGGCATATCTGGCTACCCAGGATGATGAAGAGTCGGAGGGATCGGGGGAATCGACCCACCCCCACCTCGAGACGTACCAGCCCTACTGGAGGAGGGGATATCCGTAGCACGAGCCCGACTCGAAGATGGTACATCAGTAGGCCTCAGTGGCGGAGCGCGCACTCCCGTCAAGGGAGGCATCAGATATGTATGACGATAAGTGGCTTAGTCCCCGTCCGTAAGGTGTAGCAAAGCATCGGTGCCCTGCATAGCACTAACGACCTCCTGGGTAGAGAGTCTATCGGTAGTCCGCATAGTGGCTGGAGGTGCGGCAGGAGGGTCCTGAGAATTGTACCCCCATACCTGACGTAGAAAGCGTTCCCCCATCAACCATGCCCTACCAACCGGTCCTTCAAGCAGGAACCTATACTGGGAGTTACCCGCTCCTCCGGGATACTGAAATCGGAGACCATCGCCCAAGACCGCCCAAGGCTGCCACGTAATCTGCGAATAACCAGTGCAAAAATCAATCAGAAGTCGGGAATATATAGGCAGATCAAAGATGAAAACGGAAAAGAACTGAGAGTTCTGAAATACCTCTGTCGTCCGAACAGTGTCAAAATACTGTCGCAGGTAGAAGAGAGTCTCTCAAGGTCTCGGTCGGTGCTGGCCCTCGAATACCAATGAAAATGGGGTCATGAGGGGCCCTGCCACCTCCATCTCCGGGGCTAACGTCGAAAAATACACGTAAACCCATAGCTGAGAAAAGCAGTGCGGAATGTAAATACAAAGTGCTGAGGGCAAAATATAGAATGTAAAGTGCGTCGTGTGTGCAATGAACAAGTAATGAGGAGCAGAAATGTAAATCAAGAGGACAGAACGTACCTCCCAGGCTCTCCAATAGCCGCCGAGTAAGTCTCCCCGCCTACGAGAGGCCGCGCTCATATAGTAATAGAGGGTAGCCAGGTTGGCGCCACCTCGTCTGCATCCGACTGTGATAGGTCCACTAGAGCACTCAAAGATACAACCAACAGTGTTCCCCTATCGACCAAGCAGTGGTGCCAAAGAGGAACATGAGGAAACTGCGGGTGTACTGCTCAACCTCCTCAGGAGACTCGGGCTCCATCTCCGGCCTCCGAAAACGGGAAGAGAACTAGGTGTACCGGACTCTCCCAGAAGCTCTGTCCATAGGTGGGCGGGCCCCCAACAGATGTACCCAAGCGGCCTCCCACTTACCCATATCCTCGTCATAAGGAATGGGCCAGCCTTCTATGTCTAAACCGGTGAGTACGGCGAAGTCTAGTGGGGTCATGGTCAAATCCCCAGTGGCAGAAAAGTGGAAGGAATTGGTAGTGTACCACCATCTCTCCACCAAAGCGGCTAACAGTGTCCTACTGGCAGGACAATGTGAAAATCCTATGCAGAAGGCTCCGAACCCTGCTAGATCAACCAGATCCCGGACAGCCTCCGGAAGCTCGGTATACCACTCTCTCGCAGCAGTGGAGCCGTATCCTCGTACGGTACGAGAGCCAACCTGCATTCAGAATGAATGCATGTGTCAGAATCAAAATGAACAAGCTGTGTGCAAATGAAATGAACAAGCTGTGTACAAATGACATGAACAAGCCGTGTGCAAATGCAAGTAAATGAACTGTGTGTTCAGAAAATCAGTGTTTTGGGCTGCGTGTTAAAATCTTAATCAGTGGGCTGCGTGTTCGCTTTAATCAGTGATCTGGGCTGTGTGTTCAGAAAATCAGTGTTTTGGGCTGCGTGTTCAAATCTTAATCGATTAATGCGGTTCGTTAAACTGATCGGGCCGTGTGTGTTGAAAATCGGTGTTTTGGGTGCGTGTTCAAATCTTAATCGATGGTGCGTGTTCCCTTTAATCGGTGATCCGGAACGTGTTCGAAAATCGGTGTTTTGGGTCGCGTGTTCAAATCTTAATCGATCATGCGTGTTCGCTTTAATCAATAATCTGGGCTATGTGTTGAAAATCGGTGTTTTGGGTCATGTGTTCAAATCTTAATCGATTAAAGCGTGTTCGCTTTTAATCGGTGACTTGGACCTGTGTGTTGAAAATTAGAGTTAGAATTGTGTGTTCTACTCTCCATCAACTTGTGTGTTCAGAAAATCAGAGTTAGGGCTGTGTGTTCTACCCTCCATCAACTTGGACTGTGTGTTCAGAAAATCAGAGTTAGGGCTGTGTGTTCTACTCTCCATCAACTTGGATTGTGTGTTCAGAAAATTAGAGTTTGGGCTGCGTGTTCTACTCTCCATCAACTTGGACTGTGTGTTCAGAAAATTAGAGTTTGGGCTGCGTGTTCTACTCTCCATCAACTTGGACTGTGTGTTCAGAAAATCAGAGTTAGGGCTGTGTGTTCTACTCTCCATCAACTTAGACTGTGTGTTCAGAAAATTAGAGTTTGGGCTGCGTGTTCTACTCTCCATCAACTTGGACTGTGTGTTCAGAAAATTAGAGTTTGGGCTGCGTGTTCTACTCTCCATCAACTTGGACTGTGTGTTCAGAAAATCAGAGTTTGGGACTGCGTGTTCTACTCTCATAATCAATGGGCTGTGTGTTCAGAAAATCAGAGTTTAGGACTGCGTGTTCTACTCTGATAATCAGTGGGCTATGTGTTCACCATTAACTTGGACTGTGTGTTCAGAAAATCAGAGTTTGGGACTGTGTGTTCTACTCTTAGTCGAGGTGTCTTTGTGTGTTCACCTTCAAATTGAGTGTGTGTTCGACAAATCGTGTTTGAGCCGTGTGTTCAATTCTTAACTAATGTTGATGCGTTCACAATCAATCGATGAGCCTAGTGTTCAGAAATTCAGGTGTTTAAATCACATGTTCAGGATGCAAGCAAAGTACTATGTCATAAGCTAAACTGTGTGTTCAAGCATGGCAAAGGTATGAAATGCACGAAAAATACAGAAAATGACGTAAAATGCCTCTCGTGCCTCATAAGAAAGGTGATGCTCCGGCTTTCGTAGAAGTAGATCTTCGGGTGCCCGATCATTGAAGTCAGTAAAATGACAAAAAATGGCCCGCGGAAGAATGTGTACCGACGGGGCGTATCTCTCGGGAATAAAGGGGCGGACCCTCGGGGGCAGCGTCATGATATCGAAATCATCCCCGGCACCTGGAGGACCTCCACCATGAGGGAAATTACCCGCCATTTCAAAAAATCTGCAAAAGGAGCAAAAATGAGCCAAAATTGGAAAAAGTCAACAAAAGTCAACTCTCGGGAAATGGAAAAGTCAACAAAAGTCAACTCCCGAGAAAATCTTCCAAATATTGAGACAAACTTACCTCAAGTGGTGAAAATGAGAAAAGAAGCCCCGAAATCAAAATTTAATCGGTCCAAAGTGCTTAAAATCGAATGTTTTTGCGAAAACAACTTGCGTGGGAGGCTGAAAAACGCGTATAAAGTGCAGATCTGAAGGAAAAAATGGTTTGGGAGGCAAGGGGAGAAGTTTTCGCAGCTGTGGGTGTGATCTCGGATTGAATGGATGAGGGAATATAAAGAAAATGAGGCGAAAAGACAAAACTGCCCCCTGTTTTGGACAGGTGGCCGGCCGGCCACCTTTTCTGGCTGGCCGGCCATTTGCTTTTTGGTTTCTGGCCGGTGGCCTCCCCTAGGGCAACCACCTGGCCGGTGGTGTTCTCCACATGCTCCCCTAGCCCTCTGCAAATTTTGAGGAAGATTGGAGTTCCCGGGACCTGAAAAAGTTCAAGAAAAGTGTACTTTCTGGCGCGAAATTGCTCCGCCGGAACTTCAGCTGCAATTTCTGACATGTGTCTCATCATTACTCATCAAAATCAGAGTGTATCCTTTTTGAGCATGTTGTAACCTCTCCGGGAGGTGAACCAGAGGCCGCGATCGAGTCGCCTTCGCCGAAATGCGCGTTTCCTTGCTCGTTGTTTCGCAACAAACGGGCACCCTGATTTATGCTCGTTTTGCATTGTTGTGCACATAACTTGCATTCTCATGAGCATTTTGCATTGTCATGCATGTTTTCTTGGTGTACCATACTTCTGTGCTTGAGCATGCGTTGTCACGCACGTTTCTTTCTCGCATTGCGATGCATTCACTCGCCGACACTGCATGTGTCAAACTTTCGAAATCACAGGAATCACATTGAATATATGTTGTTAGCATATTGTTCTTGTTGAATTTCTTTCTTTTGCAGGCACGATATTGTATGTACGGTTCATTTGAAATGGTGCGACTGCATAATCGTGAGTATCGTATCTTTTCCGTGTGAGACGCGACGAGAATTGAATAATTCTCCGCATTCCTAACTGCATGAAATGTAGTTGTTGCTTTGCATTCTTGCTTAAAACTATTGCATCTATTTGCAAATACTTGCTTCATTACAGCTTCCTGCACTTGCACGATCATTAAGTTACATCTGGCTCTGTGCATATCACTTTGCATTTTGCCCCCTGCCTGCGGGCACATATCTCTATGCATCTTGTATGATTGTCTAAGTCTTCGGCCTTGTCAAAAATGGGTCGTCTCTGGGCTTTGACATTCACTCCCGTCACTTGTGACTTCCGAGTTCTGTCAAAGAGGGGCAACTGTAGACACCCCATTTTTGACCGACCTTAAGACTCAGACGTCACCGATTGAGCGCTCGGTGATGTCGCATATTGTGCTTGTTCAGAAGTCTCAGAGTCACGGCCGTGAGCCCTGCCTCCGGACTTCCGAACCCTCTTCTGTACCTCGTCTCGGTTTGCGAACCAGACTCGGTTTTCTCTGTTTCTTTTCCTGAAGGGAGGGAGAGGTCCCATAGACCATCTCTCAGTGGCCGTGGGCTACATTTTGTGGCCGTAGGCCATTTTGCCCATTTCGGAGCTCGGTTCCTAGTTTTCGGAGCCGTCAGGCCGTGTGCCTCGGTTCGGGACCGTCTAATCATCTCCGATTCCTCCGGTTTTTGGCATACATCCTATTTACTCCCTTTTGAGGGACACTGGGGTCCGAGAGACCCACTTCGTGGCCGAATGCCATTTTCGATGCTTAACAACCTATTTTCGGGACCCCAAACTGCGTGTTTTGGCCCCCGAGCATTCGTTTTACATCGATTTTTGTTCATTTTTGGCAGGTACCTCTGTTTTATCACCAGGAAGGTGACTGAAGGGTGGGAGGCCAGCAATTGTCTCAGTAATCAGTTATGCTCCTCTGGGGCCCTCCGATGCTCGTTTTTCTCACTTCCGAGCCAATGTTGACCACCCTATGAGCATTTTCTTCAAGCCGAAACCACATATTTGTGTTGTACACACATGGGAGGACCCTAATATCACATGGCCGGCCAGTAACTCAAATTGAACCTTTTGAACCCCTCCTAAAAGTGGCCTGTTCTTTCTCTTGTTTTAGAGTTGCCAATTTCCAACCACAGGGTTGTGTTGAGGAGACCTGGGAGGACACCTTTCTCCTATGGCCGGCCATTAATTCTTCTGGACCATTTTGCCCCTTGGCCGGCCGGCCACCTGCAACAAAAATAGCTGGCCGGCCTTCCTCCTTACACCCTGTTTGGTTCAGATGTGACCTTTGTTTCCCCAGTTCATGTCAGGGAGATATTTTGGAGGGAAGCTTGGAGGAACTTTCCTCCCCTTTTTTCCTCCTCACTTTCTCCCCATTCTTGTCCATATAGCTGGCCTCCCAACTCAAGAGAAAGGGTTGAAAAATTGCTCTCAAGCTCATACACTCATATCTATCTCCATCTTCTTCAAAAACTCCAAGTTTTGGCTCCATTTCTTCACTACCACTAAGCACCACCATCACTACTCCATTCCAGAAGCAAGGAGGGGTTTTTCAGAGGCTTAGAAGCAACATTTCTCAAGCCAAAAGGAAGCAAAAGTTTGGTCTTCAAGGGTAAGTCCATTTTCCCTCTTTTGTAGCACATTTTTGCAACAATTTCTTAGCCTATTTTCTTGCTATTTTGGACTCTGACCCTAACTGAAATGGTCATTATTTTGAGCCATATTACATGTTTGTTTAAGGGCTCAACCCAGTTTGAGCCCCCCATTTGGTACTTGCTTCAATACCCCCTTGTATGCCAATATTTTGCATGGGATTTCTAGCCTATGTGTGATCTGTTTTTGAGCATGATATAAACTGTGAGTGGGATTATTTTGAGCCCCTCTACAACATTGTAGAAGGGCTCAACACTGTTGGGGGCCTCCATGTTGTACTTACCATTATACCCCTCTCTGGCCCCCATTTTTGCATGCTTTGTTGGCTTGTCTTGCTTCTGTTTTTAGGCCATGATCAGAACTGAAAATGGCCATATTTTGACCTTCTTGGAATATCTCATTAAGGGTATTTGGATTTTTGATGTATATTTGGCCTACTTCATGTTATACCCCTCTTTGGCCCCCATTTTTGCATGCTTTTTTAGGCTTATCTAGCTTCTGTTTTTAGCCATAATCAGAACTGAAAATGGTCATATTTTGACCTTATTGTCATGTCTCATTAAGGGTCTTTGGCTTTTTAGTGAATGCTTTGTATACTTCATGTTATAGCCTCTTGTTGGCCTATTTCATGCATTGCATTTTGAGCATGTTTTTATACTGATTTGAGGCTTGTCATCTACTGTAAATGTTTATATTTTTAGTCCATCTTCAGTGTTGTAGAAGGGTATTTTTCCATTTGGATTTTTCATCTACCACTTGCTTCATAGCCTCCCTTACGGAGCCATTTTTGTATGCCATTTTATCCCTACTTGTGATTGCTGTTTGACCATGTTTTGTACTGTAAAAATGCTTTTCTCGGGGCTTACTTGCTTCTGTATTTTCATGTCATGTACCAATTATGCATGTATGGTATAGCTGTAGGCCATTTTTATGCATTGAAATCCGTGTTTTGGGATCATTTCATGCATCGGGTATTATTTCGCCTCCTTTCGGGGCTGTTTTGCCCCTTGTTTTGCCATTGATTTTTGCATGTTAGCATATCTTATTCCACGCCTTTGCCATGTCTCATTAGAGTGGCATTTCGGGGCCTGAGGGTCCATTCTCGGTTTGCGTGCCCGCGGGCACGCACTTCGAGGTATCTTGTCTTCACCTGATGGCCTCCTATGTGAGTGTGGCTGAGGCTCTCTCATGTTGGTGTAAGCCCATTATCGCATTGCGTATGCCATTTCATCCGTAGCATTGTGTATGCCCGATTGTGTATTACCCCGTATAGCATGTATGCCATTCCATAGCATTGTGTATGTTAGGGTTGCATATTAGCTACATTTTATGCATATCATGCATATTGCATCATGTTCGGGATAGGAGTTAGCCTGGACACGAGAAACGAGGCACGTTTCGTACCCCGAGCGACGGAACGGGTCTCAATTCCTAAGTCACCGACACTCCGGATTATCCATGATGGAGTTAGGTTTTGTTGTAGCATTCATATGCATTCATCCCATATTGAGTTGTGCAATTCGGCTCCTCAGCCATCATGCATCGATATGCGTAATTGGTGGTACGAGGATCGAGACATGCATACATTTGTGAAATACATTGCTATGCTCCTTTCCTGCTCTCTGTTGCAGCAAAATGAAGAATCGAACTTTTGAGTCCGCACATTTCGAGAAACATTGCAAACAGAGGCTAATTTGGGCATCCCAATGGATTTCTGCGCAAAACAGCCCAAACATGCATCATTTCATTATCCGGAGCGGAGCCAAGGCAGTCCTTGGCTTGCATGCCAGTTTTACAGTTTTTCTTCTTTAATTTGTAATTTAATTAGGAATTTGTATATTATTCGGACTGTACTGTTCTTTTATTCGGGACTCTATTATTTATTCGGACTCTCTGTGCGAGGGCATAATTGTAATAAGTGTGGGTGAGTGTGATGTATGTCTTCCAATCCCACGTCTTTCTTCCCTTTTATTTACCTGCTTATGATGGTTAGATATAGGACATATTTCAATTAGCATACAGTATGACAACATGTTTGCATTCATTCATCTGTTTTGCACGCACCAGGCTCGGCGCATCATACTAACTGCATTTGTATTTCAATTCCAAATTGAATACGTGTTAATTGTAGCATCTCATATGCCATGTTTAGAATAGCCGAGCCTGCTATAATTCGCATCTTTGCATGTGTTGCATTAGGCAATTCTGTATATCTAGGATCATGCATGGATTTCTAACGAGCTTCTGTTTTGGCTTGGAATACTCGGTGAGTTTTATGCTTTAGCATCCTTGCATGCGTGTGAGTGATTGCCATGAATAGCATGCTTACCATGAGGCTATGTGCTTATGTGATATAACTGCCTTGAATGCCTGTGGGTGGAGGTTGAGTTACTTGAAGTGGAACAAATCATTGAATGTTTGTTTTAAGCCCACTTAGATAGTGGCAAAATCATATTTTTTTCTAAGCCCACCCGAGGGTGGCAAATCCACGTCTTAGCCTACCTGCGGGTAGCACCATCACACCATTTTCAAAAACAAACATGAAGTGTTTTGTTCCAATTCAGGCGGCTCAGTCTATACTTGTTTGCTGTGCGCATCATATAGTAACCTAGGCTAATAACCGGAATAAGAACTCACAATGTTTTCAAAATAAGGTATCATGGTCAGTAGAGGCCGGACTTTGACCGGGCGACCAGGGATGCTCACGAATTGACCTTCCCCAATCGTACCCAAGTTCCCGAGCCGAGGCAACTTTGGTGATGACGGACACGTGGCCTTTGGCACCGAGTCAGGGTTTCCTAAATTTCCTGTTTAAAAAATATTTAGGTGGCGACTCTGTATCTGGCGAAGCAGTCCATGTTTGGCACTTCTTTCAAAAAAATCTGTTTTCAAAACGATTTGCCGGATTTGGACTATTTGGTTCAAGATTGAGAACCGTGACATTTGAGTCCTTCGAACTGTAGTGACCCAATATCAAACCATAACGGGGGGGATTCGCACTCCCTTCCCCCGGGATGCGTTCGGGGACGTCTACAGATGGACCTAAGGTCCTTCTGTATATCTGAATTGAACCCAATGTCATTTTGTATATTTGACAAGATGGACCCAATGTCGTTCTATATATCTGACGAGTCTGATTATCTGTTATGAGTTGACCGAATGGTCATTATACAACTGTAAATAAATGGGCCCAAGTTTATTCTGCTATCTATTGGGCCTGAGGTCATTTTGTTATATGTTGGACCTGATGTCGTTCTATCATATATTGGACCCGAGTCGTTCTGTTATGATACGAAACTATTACGAGAATTATTTTGTTTAATATTAGAATGCATTCATATAACCCCTTTACTTTGATGTTATTGACTAGGCGTTAACTCACTCCGTATTTATATGTATGCAGGTGAGTAGCGGGATGTCTAGCCCCAGCCTTGGTGAACCTGTGAAGGAATACCGAATTTTGTGGAGTCAGTCCAGGATGCCTCACGTACAAGGCTTTTGTCTTTTGATTTTTTGTTTACTTTTGTTGGTCATGCTTGACCATGTCTGCATATAAGTTTGATGTTTGTAAGTTAATGACATATGTATGATCTTGGATATACGGAATATTTTTATGTATATATGAGTGTGAGTTATTAATATATAAGAAATTTTTGTTCATGCCAATTATGCACAAACTCGTTGGACAAAATTATATATATATATATATATATGTTTCTGTTTCTGGCCCCATACAATTAAATATGATTAGATTTCTATCTGAGGCCGTAGGTAATCTTATGATTACTGGTCGGTTATGATCTAAACCTCTAGGGGCGGGTTCGAGTCATGACATGAACAGTCTACTGTTGGAACAATGCCATGCCATCACCATCGCCATGAACCATGGAACAAAACCACCATATTTGATATACTACGATAGATCAACACTATCTTATGTTGCCTTTAATGTTTTCGAAAGGGTGGCAGATTGAAGAGTTAAGAGTGAAAGGGGTTTTGGAAAAGAAATTAAAGAGGAATGAGAGAAAGAACTTGCAATCTATAATGGATGGAACAGAGAGACAATAGTGGAAGAGGAAAAGAATGTAGGTAAGAGTGAAGAGTGAAAGGGTTTTGGATGGGAGAGAGGTCGAAGAGGCATGAGAGAGAAATTGTAATCTCTAATAAATGGAAAAGAGGCATTAACAGAAGATAGAAAAGAGAGCATGAGATTTCTTGAACAACGAATGGATGAGTAGAGAGAGAGAGGGACAATAATGAATAAAAAATTAATGGAGGATAGCTATATTTTTTGAACAAAGAAGAGAATGTGAATAGTAATCTGTATTGGAAAATCTATTCAATTTTTTTTTTTAAAAATTTTTAAAGTTTGTATTGAAAAAGATGAAACATTAATGGAAGAGAGTGAGAAAGATCAATGGAGTAAAAATTTTTTGAGCAATGAAAAGAGAAGTAGGAGCATCTCCAACAGTCTCGTTTCTTTCACTTTTCAACCATAGAAGCTAGCTTGGAAATAGATAATGCTCCTCCAGCAGACTCGCTTAAGCCTCGCTGGAATGGATAAGAGCTATAGTAACTCACCAAGACAAGCGATGCACTGTTCATAGGCCTTTCAATTTTTTTTTTTATTAATTTTTCCTTCCCATATTTCTCATTTTGGTACTAAAGTGAGCAAAACTTCCACCAAGTGGTCAACTGCTCTGTCATTCACCCAGTCAACCACCTAGTCGATCACCCAAAGCTCTTTTCTTGCTTTGTTGTTCGGCTCTAGTTTGGTTGTTTGGTCTGCTGCTTTGGTTGCTTACTTCTTTGCATGCTTTCGGTACTTTTAAGGCATCAAATAATTCTAAATAAAACCAAGAGATTAGAATTATGATAATTGGATGACGAAGGAATGTGCTAGCGGATGAACAGGAGGATGTCCAAAACATATTTTAAAAGAAGATAGTTAAAGTAGACAGTTTTGTTGAAATAAATGTTTAAAAAGTGTCTATATAAAGTAAAATGAAATTTTGGATAACTACTTTAGCTATGCTTGTTGGAAATGCTCTAAAAAGAGTAATGAATGTAATAATGGTGGATTGACAAGTTTTTTTTTGAACAAAGAGAATATGAAGATTAGAGAGAGAAAAAGTAATAAATTTTTTGGCCACAATTGTTTTCCAGTCCGAAATCAGATTAGATGGTGTTATTGTGATGTGGTGGGCTTAATTTCGGGCCTATCTCAATGTGTATAGTTCGTCAAATACATCATTGCTACAAAAAATCACGTTGATCAGATATCAGTAGCCATTTGATCATATTACATTTGTTTCAATGGCAATTTTGATTTTAAAAATAAATTATAAACACAAATTCGATCTGATCAAATGGCTATCGATATCTGATAAACATGATTTTTTATAAGAATGATATACTTAACAAGTTCTATACATTGAATGATTTGAATTATTAAGATGGGTCCAAAATCAAGCCTACTGCGACCTAACAATACCACCCAGTCTGTTTCCGATTGAAGAGGAGCTGAATCCAAATTGTTTTTGAGCAACAAAAAAGATAAGTGAAAGAGTAATGAATGTAATAATGGAGGATTGACTATTTTTTTTTTGAACAAATAGAATATGAAGACCAGAGAGAGAGAAAATGATAAATGAAGTGTTAGCTTCCGAGGGAATATTCTCATGGAGAGAGAGACAGCAATGCTTCATTTGAAAATAGATTATTTTAATAATTTTTAAATTTTTTATGAAAAGATGTATAGAAAAATAGAGAGAATGATGTAATAAACATATGCTATGACATTATTACTTTAAAATTATGACTCTATTTATTATACAAATTATAAAGATTCAAAATCTCTAAAATTATGTCACATCATCTATTAATACACTAATTGATATATATATATATATAATATTTTCATTAGATATAAGTGTAATTTTGAACACCAATGATAATAAAACATGTAGAAATAATATATTAAATACATTTTTTGGTCAGATTGTATTATTTGAATTTTCTTACATCAGAATTGCTATTCGACCAAAAACCCGAAAATGGAGAACCTATTTAGAAAAATTCTATTTCCAACACCCTAATAAACTCAGGACAAATCTTTTCTCAATACACATCCCTACTAATTTAATTATTAAATAATTATCTCAACCCACATCATTAAAATTACAAATAAACCCTTACAAATAAACACTAATCCGCCTGCAATTTTTCATCACAATTGTCAATGATTGTGTTATAATTCAAAAATAAAAAAGAATTTTGGGGGTTGAACAGAGGTTTCAGAAACAAACCATCCATGGTAAGGGACAAGTATTGATGAATGAAGAAGATGACCAACCACACTATTCAACTTATGATTATTAGAAAAACTTCCATGACCACTGCACAATCAAAAAAACCAAACATAATTAGCATCAAAATCCAACAAATGGGTATCAAAAATTGAACAAGAAAATTAAGAAATTGATTGATTACCAATCATGACCAAGAACAAACAGAGCCCAGAACATGGTCCCCTGAGCAAACCAGTACAGAGGCCAAACAGCCCAGTTGTTGAAATGAGCCGCCATAGCAGCCAATCCAAAAACCACCACAACATCTCTCAGAACATAGCTCATTGATCTCCATGTATTCTTAACCCAGCAATGTTTCGGAATCGCAGAGTATGCAATGACTTACTGGGTGCCATGATTCACTTGTAACAAAAATTGCAAGGGTTTATTTGTAATGTTAATGATGTGGGTTGAGATAATTATTTAATAATTAAATTAGTAGGGATGTGTATTGAGAAAAGATTTGCCCTGAGTTTATTAGGGTGTTGGAAATAGAATTTCCCACCTATTTACCTGTAGCCGACCAAGTGACTTGTCGAAACTATCCATTTGTGGTCAAGCCGGGTCGGGCCAATCGGATTCATTGGGGGAGGCGAGTATTTGTGTTAGAATTCAATGGTCCTCTGTGTAATGCTTGTGTAATTTAATATATAAATAAATTAAACAAGAAATACATAATTTAGAAAGTAATTATGAAAATTAAAATTTGAATTTAATACTTACAACGCTTTAATATTGCAGAATTTTAAGTTGAGACTTGTGTTGGACACAATTTACTTAAAGTAAATTTAACCCTTGTTCCGGTACTTTGAGATTTATAGGCATTTACTTCTTAGGATGCAACGATTATATCTTGAATTTGCAGCATTAGAAATCTAGACCTGGCGAACCAAACCAGTGTTGTAACTCTCTCTTTCTCACAAATTCTTCCTAAAACTATTTGCAAAAAAATGCAAGAAGTAATAGAGGACAAAAACCAGAGAAGGAAGAACGAGAAAGGAAAGGAAAAATCGAATGAATTGAATGAATGAATTGCTGAAATGGAGAGACTATTTATAGCCTCAAAGGTGCCTGTTCGAAATGGCTGGAAAAGTACAAGCAGTCAGAAGGGAGGTTATTGAAAAATTTAAATTTGAATTTTGACGTAAAACCAGAAAGAAAATGAATATGAAATTTGAATTTTCTTACAAGAAATTTTGAAAAAATTCAACAAATTTTGTCCAAAAAATATAGTATGGACCAACCCATTCCACATTTGGTTGGATAGCGGTGGTGTGCATGTGGTGAATTTGGGTTAAACTCACTTTATTAATAACTCTTCTTCATACAAAACTTGGGGTGTCCCTTGAGGCCCATCTCAAGTGTGTTCATTTAGAGTTTATATACTCATAAAAAACCTCAAACCTTTCTTATGTGGGACAAGCACATTTCAAAAATGTGTAGGAAATCCACTTGCAATTTTCATGAAATTCAAATATGCATTGAATTTTCATTCATCGGGAAATAATTTTAAGCAACCAAATACATGATGTTACTCACTACGTGATATTAAATATGAACGCACTTAGCTCTGTCAAAAATAACATTTAAATCCCATCTTAATTAATTCTCAAAATTAACAAAACATAAGATTTATAAAAAATATTTTCCAACAATTTGAACAGCGGTAGCGTATATTGGAATTAACCAACTAACCCACTGAATACAACCAAGCCTGACCTGTGTTACAAAGAGTGCTCATGGAATTGACTCCAATAAAGGAGACTAAATAATACTATTCGTTATGTTTAGTTTTAGTTTTTTAAATTCAGTTTTTTGAGAGTTATTTTTTTTTATTTTTCGTATTTTTTTTATATTTTTAGTAAATATTTTTAAAATTTTAAACAATTATTTTACTTTTTTAGATGCACCTTACTTAGATGTATCTATATAATAATATATTTGTGAAAAAATATTTTTAAAAATTAATAAATAGACAAAAATACAAAAAATGTATTGAATTAATTAATATTTTTTAAATATTTTTGGTATTTAGTGAATTTTTTAAAGATTTTTTTCATCAATATTATACTTTTTAAGTGTTTTTATGTTAGATGTGTCTAAAAATTAAAAAATTACTTAAACTATTTAAAAAATTCAATGAAAACAAAAAAATACAGAAAATAAAAAGTAAATTTTTTTGAAAAGTGAATTCTGAAAACTAAAACCAAATAGAGTAATTTGTTTATTGGCTAACTAAAAAAATATATATCATTTGTTTGTTGCAAGTAAAAGTTATTTAAGTTGTTGATAGATCAAAAGTAGGGAGGTAGGAAAAATCGAAAAAATCAACCAAATCGATTGAATTGGATTAAATCGGTTATATTGGATCTACATTTTTTTTAAATTAAAATCGGTCTGTGTTGTTTTTTAATTTGATTTTTTTTATATTATTTTTGGTGCGGTTCAAGCATATTGTGCACCGAACTAAACTGAAACCAAAATTTCAACATATATTTAACATATGTATAATTTAATAATATAATGATATTAACAAGTATAATAAATTATTAACTTTGATTAATTAACCTTATCATCTCTATAATCTAAGTTTGTAAATTCTTATTATATATAATTTTAATTCTATCTCATTATTTTTGAAA
Source organism: Camellia lanceoleosa (assembly GCA_025200525.1). Taxonomy (NCBI): domain Eukaryota; kingdom Viridiplantae; phylum Streptophyta; class Magnoliopsida; order Ericales; family Theaceae; genus Camellia; species Camellia lanceoleosa. Next base: position 21,249,738 of record CM045771.1, on the reverse strand, counting down.
CCTTATTATTTTTTAACATTTTTTTTTTGTATTTTTATTAATTTAGGAATTGAAAAGTATATATTAAATGGATGAATTGGATAGGTTTGAAGTGGTATATAATATTTTTATATAAATTAGTGACTATACTAAAAAGAGGCTCAAGTTTGAAAAGTCCTAAATCGATTAAATTGAACCCAACTGAACTGTTTCAATCGATTTGGTTTGGTGTGGTTTGATGGGAGAAACGGTCTGTATCAGTGCTCAAAATAATAAAACAGATATTGATTGGGTGAATTTTTTTACCTAAATACTGACCGTAGCAAACCGATTACATCCCTAATAAAAAATATCATATAAAAGCTAAGATAGCTCACAAAGTTTTGCAATTAAACAAAAACATAGACCAACAATATGATTGTCTAAGGTTAAACCTTTGAGCATGGAAGAAGTGACTTTCAAAATTGAAGTTGTGTTTATAAATTAGTTAATAAGATGTTTCTTTTTCTTTCCCTCCTTTCTAATAGTGTCATGACCCAAACCCACCCTTAGAGATTTAGACCATAACCAACCAATAATCACTTGATTACCTATGGCCTCATACAAACATACAAAATAATTATAATGATGGGGCTATAAGCGGAAGCACATTACAAATGAAGAAGTCCATTGAGCTGTGCCAATATGATCAAAATTATACAGGTTACATCATAACACATTTACATATTTACATGCCCATGCAAAAACTTATGTACCATAGGAAATTTCATACATATAGTTTACATATCCCAAGACCACTATAGCAAAATCAAAACAAAAATTATAACATGATGTGAGTCAAAGGCAAAAGCTCCATCTTGGAGGCTTGACCAAACAGGTTCACAAAATAACTCTTGAAGCAGACTTTAAGGTTGGGCTCCGTGCTGCTGATCACCTACATATGCATACATAATATAGAGTGAGCGAAGCTCAATGAGTAATAATACAGTAAAGAGGTTTAAATGAATGAGCATAAGTTTATCACAATATTTATAATCACATTACGGAATTGCCTCGGGCCCAACATAATACGGAACAACCTCAGGCCAATCATATAAACAGAATGTCCTTGGGCCCATTACATTAACAGAACTACCTTCGGCCCATCATTATAGGAACGGCCCCGAGCCCACATAAAGTATAGAATGGCCTTGGGCTCACACATTAACAACTGTTTAGAATGACCTCAAGTCCAATCATATATTATCATATCATTAACAGAACGGCCTTTGGCTCACACATGGTACAGAATGGCATCGAGCCCACAAAATGGCCTCAGGCCCAAACATATCATAGTATAATAGAACGACCTTAGGTTCATGAAACCCATTCATTTTGATCAAAACACGATAGCAGAATAAATCACCGTTCACAGATCAAAATAAGTAATTGCGAACATATCTCTACAATACTATTACTCACAATGCGTTTGGTCTTGCGGCGTTTCCTCCGACACATGACGTATGCAAACATTTCACATACACATTCGATAAATAATTTGTTCATTTTGTACACTTTTCTTTCAATGATTCACAACATTTTTCAATGGTTTCTAATTATCATTTCATATTTCGAAGGGTTTAGATAAGGTTGAGAATGCGTTCAGAAGGTCGGAGAGGTTAACACAACAAAGCATGATTTTCTTCTTTGTTAGCCGCTAGTGCGACAGGTCCAACCACTCGAGCGGTCATGCTCTACTTGTGTGGAAGTGTGAGCTGCTCGAGCAAGCAGAATGTAACTCACAAATCTTGTTCTTGTTACGCTTGTGCGGAGCTAGCAGCCGCATAAGCAGTTTGGGTTCGTACACTTTTCTTTCAATGATTCACAACATTTTTCAATGGTTTCTAATCATCATTTCATATTTCAGAGGGTTTAGATAAGGTCGAGAATGTGTTCAAAAGGTCGAAGAGGTCAACACAAGAAAACATGATTTTCTTCTTTGCTAGCCGCTAGTGCGACAGGTCCAATCACTCGAGCGGTCATGCTCTGCTTGTGCAGAAGTGTGAGCTGTTCGAACAAGCAGAATGCAACCCACAAATCTTGTTCTTGTTCCGCTTGTGCGGAGCTCGCAGTCGCACAAGCAGTTTGGGCAAAATCCAAACAATCCGAAAATGACACAAAATGCAATCTTCCATACTCATTTCCAAGCCCAAATTCATGCAAAACTAACCCAAAAACATGATATACTAACATGATTTAAGTGTAATTTCACTTCAAACACATCAATCTTGCTTCAATGTCAAATTCAAGGTCTCATCTTTTTCATAAATTCATGAATTACATAATCAAGCTCAAAATACATAGAAACATGGATGATCTTTACATAAACAATCTAGAGCTTATTTCATGAAGTATTCACAAGATTGAACTCAACTCAAGCAAAGTTAAAGAGATTAAGGCTCCATTTCTTGAACTTACTCTTAATTCAAAACCCTAACTCTTTTAAGTATTGAACCTTCAAATTCCTCTTGATTTCAAACAAAAGAAAAGTTATTTACAAAGATTCTAGGTAGATTTTTATGCCTTAGCTCAAATCTAGGAGTTTTCCCTTGAATCTCTACCAAATCCCTAGCTTCGCTTCTTACTCTCTCTAGCAAATGCCCTCAACAATGATGAACTCAAGATAGCTATTGACATATATAACTTGGGCCAACTAACTTAATTAAATCATTAGGAATTGTAATTTTACAAAATTTCACAGTAGGCTTTAAAAATCGTGCTAAACATAGATATGAAGCCGACTTTGGTTTCTGGGGCCTCTAAGGCTTTCAATTCCAGTTCAAAGTTGTAATTGCAATAGATATTCCTACATTCAATAGATATAATTCCAAAATCACATAATTCACACACTTAAACTTGCAAATTCATATCAAACACATAATCACATGTATAATTAAGCATAATACGGGTTGGGTTATCACAACCTTCTCCTTTTTTAGGAAGTTTGGTCCAAACTTGTTTACCTCAAGTCAAAAACAATTATGGATATCATTGCCTCATTTCTTCTTCCCGTTCCCAAGTGGCTTCTTTTCTGTAATGTTCCTTTCATTTGACTTTTACCATTGGGATAGTCTTGTTTCTTAATTGCTTGACTTGTTGATCAAGGATCCGAATAGGTTTTCCTCATAAACCATATCGTCATCTAGAGCAATGTGATGATAATCAATAACATGAGAAGGATCCCGAAGGTAGCCTCGCAACATTAACACATGGAACACATTATGCACTTGCTCCATGCCTGGTGGTAAAGCAATTCTATAGGCAATTGGATCCAATCTTTCTAAAATTTGGAATGGCCTTATGTATCAGGGTGACAATTTCTATTTTCTCCCAAATCTTGTTTGCCCTTTCATTAGAGTGACTTTGACAAAAACGTAATCCCCAACCTCAAATTCTAAGTCTCTCATTCTTTGATCCACATAGCTCTTTTGTCGGCTTTGAGCAGTTTTCAATCTTTGTTGGATGATCTTGATCTTCTTAGTAGTAATTTGCACAATTTCAGGCCCAATCCATGCTCTATCCCCAACTTCAGTCCAACGACCTAGAGTTTGACATTTTTTGCCATATAAGGCTTCATATGGTGCCATCTTTATACTGGAGTGGAAACTATTGTTATATGCAAATTTTGCCAAAGGTAGATAGGTTTCCCAACTCTCATGGAAATCTAAAACACACATTCGAAGCATGTCTTGCAATGTATGTATAGTCCTTTCAGACTGCCCATCAGTTTGTGGATGAAATGCGATACTAAACCTCAATTCCGTCCTAGTGCTTTTGTAAGCTCTGTCAAAATCTTGACACAAACTTAGAATCTCTATCCAACATAATGGAGACCGGAACACCATGCAATCGAATAGTCTCATCGATGTATATAGTAGTAAGTTTATCAGCATTATAAACAGTTTTCACAGGCAAAAAGTGAGCAAACTTAGTCAATCTATCCACAATAACCCATAGAGAATCCATACCTCGAGGTGTTCAAGGTAAACCAATAACAAAATTCATAGTTATATGCTCCACTTCCATTCCAGAATAAGGAGAGGCTGAAGTAAATTTGCTAGTCTTTGATGCTCCACTTTCACTTGTTGATATTGAAGACATCTTGAAATAAACTCTATAATTTCTCTCTTTATGTTTGGCCACCAAAAAACTTGCTTGAGATCTTGATACATTTTAGTACTTCCAAGATGCATAGAAAATTTTGATTTGTGAGCTTTTTCCAACACTCTTCCTTTAATTTCTGAAACATTTGAAACACAGAGTCTTCTCTTAAACTTCAACACTTCAACAACCACAACAGTAGTACTAGAAAAAAGCTTTCAAGCAAGATCAGGTGGGCCGATCCAGTGTTACTATTGCCAGTAACTAGGTCACGAAAAGAATGAGTGTCTTCAACTCGTCCAGTTTGGAAATCAAGGAGAAGGTACAAAAGCAAAGGCGCAAGGGATTGACAGGAAGAAGCCATGGAAGAACAGGCTAGGACCAACCAGTCAACAATACCAGAGGAAAGGAGGCAACAAGAGATCGAGGCTCAATAATAATCGGAGGCCAACTGACACAATATTTGCACTACAAGGAGGAGAAGATGATGACCATACTAAGCAGTACCTTGAGAGCAAGAAAGACAACACATATGGACCCGAGGAATTGTAGTACGAGCCTTGGTTAACCTAGAAGAATGTAACTAAGTAGCTAGAACTCTTTTGAAGTGACCTTTGTAACCTGAATGTAGATGGTGTTAATTTCTTTTATTTAATCTAGTCTCAAAACTTTTGGATACACATTTTGTTCGTTGTATTCCTTCATATCTGCAATATGTGTTAGGTCATAGGAATTATTTGTGCAATTTCTAAGGTATGAAGATACCCGACTCCGACCTCATCTTAGAAATAGATTCGTTACTCATACCTTAGCAATTATCTATAGTTATCAAAAGAAGGAGATGACTCACTCATCTAACGGAACACTTTTATTATTTAAGGGGAGCTGTGACGTTGTATTGGATTAAGAAAAAGGGATGGGGTGCATGTGCATTTACTGGGCATTCAAAACTCATGGCATTTCATGCCATGTATTGAGGACTATTAGACTGCTCGAAGGCAAAGCTGAAGTATTTGAAGACATATGGATGCCCTATGAGAGTTAGGAACTAGTTTTGTAAACACGTTTTGAGATTGTAAGTGATCAATCGCTTGATGTATTTAAGACATGATTTGTAATTATTATATATATCATTTGTAACCTATCCTTATACTCCATCAACTCATGTAGGCCTTGTGTTAATACTTTGTCAAGATCTTTCAAAAAGGTAGCTTTGCTATCTAAGGAGGTTAGACTTAAAAGGGAGGCCATATTGACTCCTTCGACCTTCTTGGGATTTTACATGGTTATTAACCAAAGGACACATTAGTGATGTTTTCTTACTCTCGTAACCTTAGATAAATCCTATTCTTATTTGTTAATATATTCTCTTATGTTCCCGATTTTGGGACATCACAACTTGGTATCAGAGCCTAGGTTCAACCCTTATCCAAGCGTTTCGACCTGCAGTTAGAGACTACCTTGCTCCGACTATGTTATATTATTATAACACTATTTACTCAAAAATCAAAATTTGCTTAACCAACCTTAGGACATTTCTTCTGATTTAGGGCATGGCAACGTCGGCTTGTGAAGCTGTATAGTGGTGGGCTAGCAATTCTACCATCGGAATCGGGGAGCTGAAGAAAGCATTTCAAATAAGACCAATAGAACCAGACTTTCAAAATGAAGAAGGAGAACCTTGATTAATGAATCAAGACATGTATTTTGTCCTAGAACGACTGAGAATGGTAACGGAATCGGTAGTTGAGTAGGACTATGTTAAGAAGCATACTAGGAGTTACTTGAATTAGAAGCATATTACCTTAGTAATTCCCTTGACTAATCGCATTAGCAAAACCCTAACCTACACCTAACTGTCTGTTGGCAGATGGTGAACCATATATGAGCAAACAATTACACTGGTAACAACGACAACACCAACCACAACAACGACATCAACATTAATAGGAACGGGACACCCGGGGTCAATAATCATACCCTTGCACCCACGGTCAACTTACCCCAAGAATATCAAAAATTAAATTTTGGAAGAATGAGGAAGGCTAAGGAGAACACATCAAAATGATAGGACACATCTATTCTCTGATTTTCGCAAACAGAGACCGCCGATCTACACTGGCGAGCCTGATCCTAAGATCACTGAAAACTAGATTCGATAAATTGAGAAGATGTTGGAGACAATGGGAATAATAGAGCATACATACAAGATCGCTCTGGCCGTTTACCAGTTGGAAGGTGGGACAGACCATTGGTGGACCTTAATCAAGGAATCTGGGGACATCACGACTATGACTTGGGTGCACTTTAGAGAATTGTTGCTGAGGAAGTACTTCACAAACACTATTAGACATGAGAGAATTCATGAGTTTCAATTGCTAAAGCAAGGCATAATGATGGTGACCAAATACGTGGTGAAGTTCGAGGACTTGGCTCATTAAGTGACTCGATACGTAGTTGATGATGAAAAGAAAGCACGAAAATTTGAGTGGGGTCTAGAACCTATAATCAGGGGAAGGGTTTTGTCTTTGTGACTTCCCACTTTTGCGGGTGCCGTGGACACAACAATAGACACAAAATGGGAGGTGGTAGATACCAAATGGATTTGGAGCCAGAAGAAAGAAAGTCAATCCCATGTGGGACCAGAAAGGAATAGCCGAAGGAATGCAGTACAAAAACCGTACTCTATGGCATCACAACTACAACAATAACCACAACAACAGTACTAGAAAGAAAGCTTTCAGGCAAGATCAGCTTGGCCAATCCAGTGTTACTATTGCCAGCAACTAAGGCACAAGAAGAATGATTGTCCCCAACTCATCCAGTCAAAAAATCAAGGAGAAGGTACGAAAGCAAACTCGCAAGGGATTGACGGGCAGAAGCCATGGAAGAACAAGCTAGGACTAGCTAGTCAACAATACCAAAGGCAAGAAGGCAACAAGAGACCTGGGCTCAATAATAATCAAAGGCCAACCGGCATAATATTAGCACTACATGGAGGGGAAGACGAAGACCTCACTAAGAAGTACCTCGAGAGCAAGAAATACAATAGATATGGACCCGAGGAACTGTAGTATGAGCCTTGGTTAACCTAGAAGAATGTAACTAAGCAGTTAGAACTCTTTTGAAGTGACCTTTTGTAACCTAAACGTAGATGCTTTTAATTTCCTTTATTTAATCCAACCTTAGAATTTTTGGGCACACATTTTGTTCGTCACATTCTTTCATATTTGCAATATGTGTTAGGTCATAGGAATTATTTGTGCAATTTTCGAGGCATGAAGATACCTAACTCCGACCTCATCTTAGAAATAGATTCGTTACTCGCACCTTAGCAATTATCAATATTTACCAAAAGATGGAGATGACTCACCCATCCAATGGAACGCTTTTATTATTTAAGGGGAGAGGGGGGGTAGATTATTTTTTATCAACAAATGCAATGGCATCAGCAAATTACCAAATGATCAATTCTTAACAAGAGTATAGATCACCAAATCAGGAATTTGGCAATACAAGCCCTTACACTGAAGCAACAATGAACAGTTCGGAATTTTCAAATAACACGGAACATTAACGCATCTCTTTACATCATTAATTGGGGAAAAATTCAATTCAAAATGCTATAATTAGGACGAGACTAATGGTGGCTTTGGACAAAAGGGAGAAGAACTTAAGAGATGAAGATGATCCGGCTGATTAATGTACGGTGGTAGAATCAACCCAGGAGTGCAAGGAGACTACTTACCTACAGCATTTCATGACATGAAGAATGTTTGAAATTTCAAAGACAAAATTTATTGAAGGGGGGTAGGTTGTGAGCCTCTAACCTTTTTAAAACTTATTAAGCCCTTGACTTTTGAATTCTTTCAATGAGACCCTCAAATCCTTATTTGTCTTCAATTTTAATTATAAAGTGGAACAGGCGCAACAACCGAAAACTCAAAAACCCTGATTGAACTCGGAGCTCAGGAATCATTTCCAAAACCCTAATAATAATTAAATTAATTTTCTAATTATATTTTACACACAAAAATCATAGGTTTCCTGTTCTTAGTATGATTCATTGTGTAATCCAAAATGAAGAAACTTTAACCGAATTGAATTTTCAAATCCTACTTAAATTAAATACTACACTTAATTAAATGTTCAAATTCATAAACAAAGATTTTGGCTCTTATATTTTTCTTGAATCACATTTTGACCCCAAACTTGTACCATTATATACATATATGTACCTTTAAACATATTCAATTCTTTTTGTACACAAAATCTATAATAAATATATTCATTTGCACATAAAATAAAAAGAAAAATCCCCTCAAATCCACCTCACTTGGCCGGCCACCCTAGGGAAAGGAAATGTATACAACTTTTCCAAACAAATCCATGAATTCATGGAAAAAGTGTTCTAGTACACCCTAAAACATGGAACCTTGTCTCCACCTCAAGTTCCATCCTAGCTAAAGCCTAACTAGATCATGATTAATTGCATAATTAAAGCCTCTAATCATCCACTATTCTATTAAGTTCAAACTAAATCCAAAATATCCAATCCATTTCCAACCAATGGGCAATTTGGACCTTTTACACCAATTTTATTATAAATAAGATGTTGCCCTTAGCATTTTGCACACAAGAACACACACACAAACAACATATCCGGCAGAGAGAAAAGAGAGAGAAAGAAAGTGAGCTTGGTGAAGGAAATGAGAGAAAGAGAAGGTTTTCTTAGTAATTCAACCAAGCTCCAAGTAAGCCATATCACCATCTCTCCTTTTATTTCCTTTTTCAAATACATGTTATTTGAAGTTTAAAATCATATTTTTAGATGTGTTGTAATGGTGTTCATATGTTCAGAGTTGTTGAGTTGAGCATTGATCCTTCTTCTACTCATATTTTCTCTTAATAGATGCAAAACTACCTTTTTCTTCCCATATCTCACTTTATTTCCAAAGGAATAACATCACTCTAAAACTATGAGTTATTGATACATTATTTAGTATGTTTTCATCACAAAATAAGTGAAAAGTTTCCCTTAGTTGGCTTCTTTTCTCACCTATCTTCTTATTTTGAGTACTATGCATGAAAAACCAATTTTTACAGCCAACTTTCAAAAATTCTACAAAAATGTAGGAAACTCTCCTAGACCTCAATTTTATTTCAAAAACTTCCTTAAAGAGTTAGCTTTCAAGGAAAATTGGTTTCATTGAAAAATATTGAACGGTTTGAAAGAAAATCCCATTTTCATAACGATTGACGAATTTTGACAGTGCTAGAGTGTTTCTTAAATAACTAAAAATATAGAAAATCTACTCCATTTTTGAAAAATGTTCTAAAAATATAGATAAAATTCTTTATGAACCATACGAAGGCCAGGCCCAAAAAAATCCAAAATGGTCTTTTTTATTTTAATTTTTAAATGGTACTGAATTTGGAAATTTAATTTTGCTTTGGTGTTCTATGCTCTTGTCTTCATAAATATGATTATTAGTGTATGATCGTGTCTTGGTATGATATTGCATGTGATATGGTTATGTTCCTTATCTTCTTCATTTGATGATGCTCATGCTTCTGTGGATATTATTATCTTGTTAAGTTGTTCTAACTTTAATTCAAGACATCTAACTCAAAGGAAACCTTAATTAGGGTGGTATTGGCTTTTCTATCATTTGAAGAGATGATAATGTGTTATATATGGATTGATGGGATGTGCTTCCTAATTAAAGGTTAAGTCTTGTGCAAGTAGTTATTGTATAAACCCTAGAATGGAATGGATGTATTCAGACTCTTTGCGATGCTTTGATTTGGTGAGATAAGTTTGGGTCCAGATGGGACAATCAGGACGATAAAACTTTTTTTGGAAGGATAAGGTTGGATTCAGGATGATAAAACCTTTTTCTTTTCACCATCCCTTTTGAGGTCCACTGATGGCACTGCGCGGCATGTAACTGTTGCAGGCATCCGTGGTAAGTTCTGCAAAATAGTAAAAGCGGGAATTCTGAATAGTCTAGTGTCCAATTCTTGCGGTTGGGAGGATAAAATCTCTTTGGGAGATTTCTAGATTACTAACATCTAACCTTGTAATCCTTTATTATTGAATGATTATCGTGTGTCATTACTTGCTTGTTATAATTATTATGGTGTATTGGACTGGGAAAAAGAGATTGGGTGTGTGTGCGTTTACTGGGCATTCAAAGCTCACAACATTTCTTGCTAGGTATTGAGGACTATTAGATCAGTCGAAGGCAAAATTGAAGTATTTGAAGATGTATGGCTACCTGTAGCTTGCTTTTCGATATGACTAGCCCTACAGTTCAGACTCTCATAGTTCTGAATCTGGTTTCACAAGTGCAAAGTGAAATGGATAAACACAAAAGAGTCCAAATGTGGCAAACCATTTTAGAAAATCGAGTTTGAAGAAAAGATGCCAAAAATGGACTACATTGCTAGATTTCAAACTCGCCACCTAAATATTTTTGAGAAATTTTGGAAATCCATGACTCATGCCAAAGGTCATTAGTCTGTCATCACCAAAGTGTCTCAACTCGGTAACCTATGTATGAGAGGGGAATGTCATTAATTGAACACCCCTACTCATCCGATCAAAGATCGGCCTCTACTAATCATGATATGATTTTTATTTACATTATATGTTCTTGTTTCAATTATTATGCTATCTTTATTAGGTGATGCACATAAGTATAGACCAATTCACAAAATTTGGAATGCATTGATTTTGTGTTTGTTTTGAAAAAGAGTTTTGAATACATGTCACTTGAAAAAGCGAGCTCGCATTTGACATTTGATCAATTTATTCCAACTTAAGTAAAAAGGCCTTCATCCACTGGCATTCAAACAAGTATATCACTTAAGCACTTAGCCTCATGGAATATGCTGGACATGGCAACACAAACACACAATGCAATATGCTAAAGCAAGAAATGCTCACCTAGTACTTCAAGGCAAGCCAAATAAAGCAAAATAATTTGAAGAAATGTATGCTCCTAAACAATGCAATATGACTAATGCAATGCACACATTATGTGAATAATAATCTCGACTATTAATAAGGCATGTAATTCAATTCAAGGCATGTGATATATCATGTACTCGATTAAGGAAGTTGAAATTGACATTTGGATTAGTATGATGAGCCGAACCGTTTGCATGTAAGACGAACGGATGCAAGTCATAGAAAATGCTAAGTAAATATGATGCTACCATTATAAGCGGGTAAATAAAAGGGAGAAAGAAATAGGGGTTGGAAGGCGTACACAATTATTACATATTTTGCCCTCGTAGAAGAGGGTCTGAATGTCTAAGTGTCGGATTAAACTAACTATTACAATATCAAATGAATCATAAATGAACGACTAACTAGCTATCTAATTTATTACAACAAAGACATTACAACAAGAATATGAATATGAATGACAATATTACAACAATTACATTAAGATAAACAATAATAAGAATGCACAAAGATTGCATGCGCGTTGATGAAGACAGTGTTCAGAAACTACTTTGTTTACCTAGATTACTCTGTTTCACCATTAACCACTGCCTTTTGTTTCTGCCAAGATGCTTTGTTTACCAAACATTGGAGCCTAGCTGGCTCCCAATGAGGCCTGACCGTGTCCACACAAGGTCAGCCATGCCCTATTTTCATGCAAAAAAATATTTTTGTGCTCTGAGGTGAAAACAGTGCAGATAGTGCCTTTCTAAGCCCTGTTTGTCTCTTCTGTTCTTCTCTATCATGGGGAAACTCAAGAGAAGAACGGATTCGATTCCGAAGCCATCAATGGTAGCAAGTTGATTGCTTGATGATTTTGAGCATGTTTGGACAATAATAATAAATGCAATGAAAGACAACCACCCCTCCCTCCTATCATGAAGCTAGCTCAAAGAGGGAGGTAGACACGCCTCAAAATTCATCAAAATATCATGAATTAATATATGACAACTCTTGACGCAATAGACTCGGCATAACGTTTGACCGAATCCAACCAATTTTATTCACCTTCTTTATGTCAGTTTCATTGATTTTAAGCCAATTTTATTAGTCCTTTTTTTACTTGCCTTTCCATTCTTTAATCATTTTTGTCCCAAAGTGATATTTAAGTCCACTAAATTAAGAGGAATGTCAAACGAGAAGTGATCCTTAGCACGAAAGAGAGACTATGCCTTGACGATGAACCTCTGAAGAGATTAAGCCATTGAGCATAGGACATCTCTTTCTCATGCCTTGAATAACAATCAATTGCTTGAAACAACTCTTAAACAAAGAAAGCCAACAAAGGAGGGAGGGTGGAGAAATGATTATGCGAAGTTGATTAGTACTAAAAATGAAACTCTTTACATCGAAACTAAGTAAAGAAAGCCATCGACTCGAATGACTCGGTGTCTAAGGCCTAAACATCCGAAGCCATGAGGACGTACAGCACAACAAGCAAAGTATACAAAGCATAAACTAATTAAATGAATTAAAACTGACCTAAACAACCCCTACAACATAAAAAATAGTAGCTAAAAGTATGTTTAAAGAGCACAAAAAGATAGGTAAGAATAAGGAAACACAAGACTAGTAAACAAGAACAAGGGGAGGTGGCTAACCCCCTCACTTTTGAGACTTCTAAACCATGTTTTTCAGCCCTTTTAAACTCTGAAAATTAGTTTGTAAGCCAAGAAAAAATAGTGGTAAAACAAAGGGAATGAGTTATGAAGTAAGGTGCAAAAAAGGGTGTTAAGCCTCTCTACCTTTGGTAGCTATTCAACCCTAAGTTCCAACACTTAAAATGGATCCAAAACAGTGTAAATGAAAAAGGATCGAAATGAAAGCAAGGAGAAAGGTGACAAGCTTATACCTCTTGAAGAGAGCAAGCTTTGGTTGTAAACCAAACTTGATCCTAGCACACTCTCAAGGTTGAATTATGATTCTCAAGGCTCAACCAAGGCTCCAAGGTTCAACTCTAAGGGTGTATTTATAGATATAGCTCAAGGATGATATAATATCACAAAGTTAGCTTGCAAAGGAAGAAGGAGCTCTCGAAGGTGTTTTGGCTTCTTTGAAAATTTTTTAACATTGAGACATCAGTTCGTATTTATAGAATTTGAGCCAAATAGGTCATAAATATCTTCAAAAATAGGCAACTGGTTGATTCCTACCCAGAACAGTGTTTCTCGCCCAAAAGGCACGGTTGGCTCCAAATGGCCATCACCGACCCCTAATGAGGCACGGCCGAGCCCAAATGAAGTTCCCCTGTTCCTCTGTTTCAGGCTCAGTGTATGTTGGCATGGTGCTAAAAAATGAATTTTTGTGGTATATGGATATAGAAACAGCCTAGGTATGAAAGGTTAAGACCTTTTAGAGATAAAACCCAAGTTTCTTCGTTGAGTATTCAAAACATTGACAACGTAACTTCATTATCAAGTGCTCAGGACAAAGCGCTTAAGTCTTGAGGGCGGTTGAAAAGGAGATGTCTATAGTGCCCCTCTTTGATAGAGCTCAAAGTCATGAAATGACGTGAGTGAATGTCAAAGCCCAAAGACGACCCATTTGATGATGCCGTAAGACTTGGGCAAGGAAATAAATACGAAAGCAAATGGTTAAACCTTAGGGTTACCTACGTATCCATTTACAAGGAATCAAACCTGCGTAGTTTAGAGGCAAAAATACACCAATACATATAAAATGCAATACATTTTGAAAGTTGGAATGACGCGCTATGCGAAGCCGGCTACTTTTGAAAAACTCATGAGCATGCAAAATAATGCAATGAGACAATAAATATGACAAGATGATTGCATAAGAATGAAACAAGTCGCAAGCTTAAACCAAAATAAATCCAACCATGTTTCACTCAGAAAGAAGTAAGCAATTAACAAAACAAGTTAAACCAAGAGAAATCAACAAGCTAACACGTCTCACGCGAAAAAAGATAAGATGGCATGAACAACAGGTGCACCCTCTGTTTTTAACTAAGCAAAATCGAGGTCCTAATGCGTCTCACGCGAAAGGAGGAAAGATGGTGTGAACAACAGGCACACTTGCTGTTTTTAACCGAGTGAAATCGAGATCCTAATATGTCTCACGTGAAAGGAGGAAAGATGGCATGAACAGCAAGCACACCTCATTTTTGAACCGAGCAAATTGAGATCTAATGCGTCTCACGTGAAAGGTGGAAAGATGGTGTGAACAACAAGTACACTCGAGGAAACCGAGATCCTAACGTGTCTCACACGAAAGGAGGAAATATGGTGTGAACAATAAGTACACCTACTATTTTTAACTAAGGAAATCGAGATCCTAACACGTCTCACGTGAAAGGAGGAAAGATGGTGTGAACAACAGGCACACCTACTATTTTTAACCGAGGAAATCGAGATCCTAACGTGTCTCATGCGAAAGGAGGAAAGATGGTGTGAACAACAGGCACATCTACTGTTTTTAACCTGGGAAATTAAGATCCTAACGTGTCTTACGTGAAAAGAGTAAAGACGGTGTGAACAACAGGCACACCTATTGTTTTTAATCGGGGAAATCAAGATCCTAAACCATCTCATGCCAAAGAAGGAAAGATGGTGTGAACAACAGGCACACCTGCTATTTTTAATCGGGGAAACCGAGATCCTAACGCGTCTCACACGAAATGAGGAATGATGATGTGAACAACAAGCACACCTGTTGTTTTTAATCGAGGAAATCTAGATTCTAACGCGTCTCATGCGAAAGGAGGAAATCAAATCAACGAAGGAGCAAACAAATTTCTGAATAGAGTGAGATTATCTCATCCCTGGGAAGGCTTCGGAGAATAAAGCCCACGAAGATAACTCAAATCAAGGTAAAAGCGTAAACATGAATTTAACGAAGATTCAAATGTGAATTTTAACAAACTAAACAAAGATACATAGAATCAAAACAAACACAACGATGCTCGAATTAACAATTTGAAATCAATTTTGTCGATTTTCCTTTTGAAAGTAGGCTAATTGGAAATAGCATACCTACGAAAGATATATAGTTTAACAAATTACAAAATAAAACAAAACATCAAAACAAACTAACGGAACAAAACTCTTTCTCTCTCTTTTCTGTTTTCTCTTTTTCTTTTCTCTATTTTCTACTTTCTGTTCTTCTTCCCTTTTTTTGCTTTTTAATCTTTCCTCCTATCATTTTCCTTTACTTTTTTCTTTTCTTTGTTCTTTTCTTTCCTTTTTCCCCTCACCATTTTTTCCTCTTTTGTTTTCCTTCTTATATTTTTGCTGCTCTTTTCTCTGGTTTTTTTTTTTTTGCTATTCTGTTCTTGTTTCTTGCTCTTTGTTTTTTTGTTTCTGTTTGTTTTTGTTTTTTGAATTGAGGGCCACTAAGAGTTGGAATAAGACCACCCCGTATTGGAATAAACAAAACACACAAATTGTAATACACTTGGGGCCGGCTGGGCCCAAATGAAGCACGACTGGGTCTAAAGAAACACGGCCGGGCCTTGATAGCGGCTAAAGGTAGTTCGGTAAAATCGCGAGCCATGACTAATTAAAACACACTCCAACCCTCATTCTGCACACACCCGTGCTTGAAAACAATCATCCTCTCTCTCTAGAACTCTATTCTCTCTAGATTTCCTCTCCTTTCACAGTACCTAATAACCCTCGCTAATTTTTTTCATAAAACCCTTTTACTCCTCTATATTTTGAACCAATCAAAATTTATTTTGGTTGAGTTTTGAGATTTCTCTAGGTTTTTCTCGATTTCTCGCATATTTCTTTGGGTTTTACACATCCTCTCTTGTTTTTCCCTTCTCTCTTTATTTTCTCTCTCCTAGGGTTTTGGGTTTTTGGATTTCACTCATTCTCACTCACCCACTAACCTTTCTTCATATTTTCTCATTTTCCCTCATTTTACTTCATTTTCCCTCATTTTACTTCATTTTCCCTCATTTTCCTCCATTTTCCCTCTATGGCTAGTGACAAGATCCCTATGATGGACCCTGTTATTGGGATTGCAGCCATCCTGGGTGAGGATATGGAGACAAAGGATGTTCTTCCTCCTGTCCCTAAGCCATAGTTTCTTCCCCTTGTTGATAGGCCTTTTGAGGCAGTCACCTACTAGCCGTGCACATATGCCTTGACCCCTGGTGATATTTTGAGATTTGAGGGCCTTATCCTAGGGATCGACGAGGACATTCGAACATATTTGAACCTTGTAAGTAAATCTTCCTTTTAATGCAATGCGAATACTGACAACACTCCCACATTACAGGTGATAGCCAAGAGGATTGGCGACTACGGGTCTATTTTTGGTCTTAGGCATTCGTATGAGAGGCTCCCTGCAGAGGTCCGCATATTAGTCGATGTTGCCGGCTTTGGGCCTTTCTACTCAGGACTAGTACAGATGAGGGCTGAGCCGTTACTATATGGGGCCCTGGTGGAGAGGTGGTGGGACACCACTGACTTGTTCCACTTTTCATCGAGCGGGGAGCTGACTCTGTCGTACAATTTTGCAATGCTCTCAGGTCTGCGGGTTGGGGTTAGTCGCCCGATCCCTTTTGATCCTAACATGGTGTAGTGGAGAGTTGCTGTAGCTTGTGCTCCTTTCGAATATGATAGCCCTACAATTTGTACTCCCATGGTTCTAAATCTAATTTTACAAGTGCAATGTGAAATGGATAAACATAAATGAGTCCAAATCCGACAAATCTTTTGGAAAATCAATTTTGAATCAAAATGCCAAAAATTTACTACTTTGCCAGATTATAGAGTCACCACCTAAATATTTTTTGGCAAATTTAGGAAACTTGGGACTCGTGCCAAAGGCCACTTATCCGTCATCACTAAAGGGTCTCAGCTCGAAAACTTAAGTATGAGAGGGGAAGATCATGAATTGAGCATCCCACCCACCCGATCAAAGATCGACCTCTACTAATCATGATGTGATTCTTATTTACATTATATGCTCTTCTTCCGATTATTAGGCTAACTTTACTATGTGATGCACACAAGTATAGACTAATTTGCAAAAGTTGGAACACTTTGATTTTAGGTTTGTGTTGAAAAGTATTTCAAATATGTACCACTTGAAAAAATTGATCTCATATGTACATTTGATCAAATCATCCCAATTTGAGCAATTAGCCTTCATTCACAGGTATTTAGCACAGGTATATCACTTAAGCACTTAGCCTCATGGAAAATATGCTTGATATGGCAACAATCACACGCATGCGACATGCTAAAGTGAAAAAAATGCTCACCTAGTACTCCAAGACAAGCCAAAGAAGATAAAAATAATTAGAAGAGATGCATGCTCCTAACAATGCAAATGACTGATGCGAAACAGGCAAAGATGCAATTTAATAGGCTCGACTACTAGCATGGCATGTGAATCAATTTGATAGCATGTGGTGGCGCACGTTTTCAAAGAAGCAATAAATAACAATGTGAGTTACAATGATGAGCCAAACTTTATGCATGTGAGACAAATGGATGCAAATCATGGGAAATGATAAAATAAACATGATGCTCTAAGCCATCCATCATAAGCAAGTAAATAAAAGGGTGAAAGAAATGGGAATTAGAAGACATATACATTATTACAATTTATCCTCATACAGGAGGGTTGAATGAATGGTCTAGCTAATTAAACTAATTATTACAAATTGAGATTAACTAGCTATTACAACTCATTAATTACAATGCAATTTTGCTAGCTATTAGGATTAAGCTAATTAAGTATAATACGAAACGAAGTTAAGTAACTATTATGGGCCCTAAGAAATGAGGGACGTCTCATGCATGGATGCAGATTTCCACCCGAAAATGCTCTCTGTTTGGTTGCCAAAATACTTCTGTTTTGCAGTAAAAAAAATTGCACTATTTTTCACCTCAGCCTCTGGTCTGTTTTGCAGGAAAAAAGGATACTGCTTGGATGAAAAAGGTGGTAGGCCGACTAGAAGAAGTGGTCGGCCGTAAAGTAAAGGTAGCTGGCTGGCCACTAATGTTTGGTACTACCCTGTTGCAACAGACATAAAACAGGGCACAAACAAAGTATTCTTAGGAGATGTTTGTCCACCATTCCTCTACTTATAATCAAATAGGTTAAAGGAGGGTTAGGTTTAGTTCGCGAGACATCAATCGATGCAAATTTCATTGCGTGATGGCTCATGAATCAAGGGGCACAATTTCGATAAATAACAAGGAAAGACTCACGAACCTCCTCCCTATCATGATATTGGTCAAGGGAAGTGGTTGACATTGACTCTTGAACTATTTTCATCACTAAGAAGTATGAAACGACTCAAGACTCAATGGGGCCAATTAATGTCTGATTGAACCCCAAACTATTTTATTATCTTGTTTTACTTAGTCCAATTTTATTGCCTCTTTTACTTACCTTTACATTCCTTAAGCATTTTAGTCCAATAATGAAGATTAAGTCCACTAATGGAGAGACGTGTCAAACAAAGGGTTGTTTTGGGCATGAGAGAGATGTCATGCCTTTGGTAATGAACCTTCGAAGAGATTAAACCATTAAGCACAAGGATCTCTATCTCAAGATTAAACAACAATCAGTTGAAATGACTCTCAAAGAAAAAAAAGCCAAGAAATGAGGGAGGTTGCAGAGATGATTAGAGATGAACACAAGTATGGAAAACACTAAATAAATTCTATCAACTCAAATAGGTCGTTGTCTAATACCTAAAACACCAAACCTATGAGGACCATTATATTACAAGCATGCTATACAAAGCATAAATGAAATGCATGACCTAAAACAGTCCTAAAATAGTCAAAAAATAGTGCTGGAATCCACATGGAAAGGCTTGAAAAAGTAAGCTACAATAGTGAGGAAATTAAGCTAGTAAACACGCACAAGGAGAGGAGGCTAACCCCTCTATTTTTGGGGCCTCAAAACAATATTTTTAGCCTCTAAAAAACTCTGAAATTTAGTGGTAAAAAGCCCAAAAAAAGTTGATGAAGATATGGGAAACACAAGGGTAAAAGCTTAGGAAGTGAGGTTTAAAGAAGGGTGGTCACCCCCTCTACCTTGGATTGCTTTTAACCACAAGTTTTAGCCCATAAACACAGTTGAAAAATGATCCAAAAACATGAAGTAAAGATGGTAAATAAATTGCGCAAAAGAGTTAGGAGTTATACCTCTTGAAGAGGAGTAATCCTTTGTGTTATAAACCACCAATTTCTCAACCTTAAGAGCTAATATTCAAGCTCAATAAAGCCAAGAACCCTCAACTTGGTTTAAGGAACCTAGGTAAGGTATGTATAGGTGTGTATAGGTTGCAAGAAAAAGGGAGAGATATTTTTTCAAGAATTTTGCTTCACCAAAATTTTTCTAACCTAATTTAATGAGAGGGGGTCAAGTATATATAGAAAAATATGTTAAGCTCTCAGAAATATCAATATAGAAACAGCTGGTGCAGTGCATGCACCTGTGGAGACAGCTGGCACAGTTGGCAAAAATATCTGGTTTTTTGACACAAGTGGTTGGCTGATCACTAAGGGGATGGTCGTACACTCATTTGTCGCATGTAGGCCTCTGGGTGGTGAGGCTAGAAAAACTGTTGTTTTGGTCCAAAAAATCGTGCTAGGTTTGTAGGTTTCTGAGGCTCAAAATCGAGGCTTTCGACTGAGGAAATCGAGAGTTTTGACAAGTGTATAAATTCTTCATCAGGTGATCGATCGATGGCGCCCAAGTCTTAAGGGTAGTAAAAAATGGGATGTCAAAAATGACGTAAGTGAATATCAAAGCCAGAGACGACCCATTTTGATAAGGCCGTAAGACTTGGGCAAGCAATCAAGACATAAATTAAATTGGTTGAACCCAAAGGTTGCCAACGTATTCCTTTGCAAGGAATCAAACCAGCGTAGTTCAGGAGTAAGATGCAAATGATATGCACAAAAAATCTAGTTAAAAGTTGGACTTACACGCCTCGCGAAGCTGGTTATTTTGAAAATTCACGATCATGCAAAACAATGCACTGAGAAATAACAAGATAATAGCATATGCAAAAAGCTTTAAGCTTAAATCAAAATAGGTCCAACCAAATAAGCAAAATTCAATTCCAAACATGTTTCACGTGAAAGGAGGAAAAAACACACTCTAATCTCGTTGAAAATATGAAAAGAGAAAGAGAAAGACAGCTCAGGGTCATACTTCCGCACACCCTGAGACACTCTAATCACGTTGACAATGTTAGAAGAGGAAAAATGATGATGCGATAGATACAACAAGTATGATGATCGTGCAATAGATACACAATGTAGTGAGATTATGCAATAGATGCACAATATGTGAGATTGTGCGATAAATGTAACGTGTAATTATGCGCTAGATGCACAATGCATAATCATGTGATAGATGCATTGAGTGGTATGATTGTGTGATAGATGTACGAGGTGTGGTATGATTGTGCGATAGATGCATGACGTGGTACTATTGTGCGATAGATGCACATCGTGTGGTACGATCGTGCGATAGATGCACGACATGGTACGATTGTATGATAGATGCACAAAGTTGTATGATTGTGCAATAGATGCACAGAGTAGTATGATCGTGTGATAGATGCACTAAACAAACAAAGCAACGCTTTAGAAAGCGCCGCTCATGAATACGACACAAGGCAACGTAATTGAAAATCAGTACGATGAAAACGCATGTTCCATGCCATATAAGATGTAATGCAAGTTCTATGCAAACAGAATGGGTAGATGAGTTACGATGCAATCATGCAACGTAAGAGGTATATGAAAATGCATATTCTATGCAAAAGATATATGAATCGAAAAGATGGAAAAAAGTGATGTTCAACAATGACCTCCAGCTTACCACTCGGAAGCTCTGCAAAATGCTCAAAAAGAATACAACTTGCTCAGATTTGAAATTAGGGCACATTTGTGCACTGGAGACACAATGGGATTCGGAACGATGCAATTGGAACTTAAGTTTGAGGTCCTCAGCAAACAAATCCACTTCAAGTACCTCAATCCTTCTTCCCAGGCCTAAAACAAGACCTCCCATACACTGATTGGGTAAGAGGGTAGCAAAAACCAGCTCGGGACCACAAACGGGGCTGGCCGGCCAATGAGTGTACGGCTAGGCACTTGTGGCAGATTCAGGGCAATTTGGACATTTTGGCTTGGGTCTTCATTAAATACACACCCAAGCTTCATTTTCACACACCACACAAATAAAAAATGCTCTCACTCTCTCTAGATTTGTGCTTTATACACGTTTTTCAATGCCCCACGCAAACTTTATTCGTAAAACCACTGTGGTCCTCTATACTTTGAACTTATTGGATTTTGTTTTCGTTGATTTTTTTGGGCTTTCATCACTTTGGTCTTATTTCCCTCGGGTTTTTCTTGAGCTCCGCGAGTTTTTCAGGGTTTTGACTTTTTTTAATTTTCTCTCTCCTAGGGTTGACTTTTTTCAAGTTTTCCCTCGTTTTCCTTATTTTTTTTTTCATTTTTCACTTACTTTGCAGATAGCAGATGATGCGCCACATGACGGTGCCACTCTCGAGGTACCTGTGCTTCCATCTATAGCCGAGATAGAGGAGCCAGGAGCTATCGAGGTTGGTGGGGCGGTGGCTATGGAGGATATCGCTGCTGATTTTGAGGCTGAGGCAAGGCAGTGTTTCCACTGGGGCCCGGGCCCAAGCTGTTGCCACTGAGGTTGAGGCCATTTGATTCAGCTACTTACCACCCACAGACGCACACGATGGCCCCTGGCGACATGATGCAGTTTGATGACTTTATTTGTGGCATGCCCGAGGATGTTTTGCTAAAGGAGCGGACCTCCCACCTTTCACACGGCGCTTCTGAGGTACAAACTTTTTACCTGTTTAGCCATTTCATGCCTTTCATTACTATCTTTCATCACTATCTTTCATTTGACTCATTCTTTCCTTGTCACAGGATGACTCTCGCTCATGGAGAGGATATGGGACGGTGATGGCCAATGATTGGTATTACGAGCTACCTTCTCAGGTCCGTGATCTTGTCGATGAGGTGGGCTTTGGCTTATTTTGCACCAAGCTCTCATGCCACATGGCCAACTAGGCCTTACTTATGCGTTAGTGGAGAGGTAGTGGGACACCACCAACTCCTTCCATTTTTCTTTCACCAGGAAGATGATGATGACCCTCTATGATTTCTCAATGATCACTGGCTTGAGAGTAGGGGGTTATCTGATCCCCTTTGATATGGATATGGGCTAGTAGAACGCAGCCTGTATCTACCTGCTTGGAACGAGCCCGCCTCTATACAGGCCAACTATGGTCAAATACAACTGGTTCTACGAGCGCTTCCACAAGAGCTAGCTCGAGACTCATGAGGAGGTAGAGTAGTACACCCAGGGCTTCTTGATATACATTCTCGGTACCACCTTGTTTGCGAACAAGTGGAATATCGTGGGCTTGTATCTGTTGAGCGCCCTTGTGACCTTACTCGGTTCTAGTTTTATGACTGGGGTGGCGTTGGCCTTGCCACCCTCTATGGCTGCATGAGTTCCAGTTCCCATATAAAAAGGAACAAGGTTGGAGGCTATTAGAGAGCTTGGGAGGTACACATCTGTCCATGCATTTTCTGTTTGCTTCTTATGTTTTCTGCTTTGCATTTTTTACTTTATCTATGTCCATGCATTGTGCTTTCTGCTTTGCACTTTCTACTTTATATCTGTCCATGCATTGTGCTTTCTACTGTGCATTTTCTACTTTATATCTGTCCATGCATTGTGCTTTCTGTTATGTATTTTCTACTTACTATTTGTTCGCACATTGTGCCTTTCGCTGTGCACTTTTTGTTTACTATTTGTTTGCATATTGTGCCTTCTGTTGTGCACTTTCTTTTTACTATATGTTCGCACATATGGATTCACACCTTATCTTTGCCTTACAGCTCTAGGTCTATGCTTATATCTCAGCCCTCGCCCTAGTATTGGTAGAGGAGATAGCACCGGTCGTGCCCTACTTACGGCGGTATAATGGTAGGTGTCAGTGCCGGTACTGGTGCCAGTGTCGGTGCCGCGATGATATGACATTCACTTACTTCTGCTGATATTTCGACACGGTGGTAACCCGCGAGGAAATCGAAACCCACAATTATTTCTTCTTTATTTCCATTACTACTGTTCTAATCTATACTCTAACAATTGACAACAACTAACAACTTGTAAAATCTCCATTTACAGATTATGTGGTAGCTATAGGCACTGATGCCGGCTAGAGTGAGGGACTAGTACGCCGAGGCTTGGGCTACCTCCTAGTATTTGATCTTTGTTAGAGGGCCCATTCTGCTGGGCTTGGTTTTTGGGCGAGCGTTTCATACGCCAGACCATGGGCTTACCTACCCTAGTCATTCCTGCTCCGTTCCCAGTATCAATAAGGTCAGCTGATAGCCTCCCAGTTGAGGCTATTATTTAGTTGATGGCGGGGCAAGATGTAGACTACTTCTAGCGAGACAGAGACTACACAGCATTCCTCAGGACTCACCTCATGCCACCCCTGATCAGAGTTTACGTCAACGATGCTGCGGGTGTCCCTTCTATCGAACAGGCTACTTAGGAGGCCGAGGCTGATGTTGGAGAGGCCCCTCCTCTTGTACATGCAGTCGGTTGGTCGGTGATTCCTACCATGATTCTCTGTAGGCAACTAACCTAGGCAACTAACCTGGACGAACTATCAGATCCCGATAGAGCCACTAGCGGCAGAACATGGGTATGTTAGAGCCCTGAGTGAACCTCAGGTACAGACCTCATTTGACAACTTACAGCCTGCATTTTGTCTTTCAGATACTGATTCTTCAACTTCAATTGCAGGCACCCACAGAGTACATAGAAGGCCTTCTTCAGCTGGTTGCTTCTCTAGTTCACACGATACAAAAGAGGGAAATGTTGCTCGCTATGCAAAGTATCCAGGTATATTTCTCTCCCTCTCATGCATTGCATTGCTTTCCACACTGTACTGATATGCCATACTCTCATTGGTATGCGATACTCATACTGTAAACTGACATGCATTCTGGCACTGCCTCACACTACACTAACACATTGCACTCATGATGAATTTGGCTTCTACATGATATTCATACTACATACTACATTCTGCAACATACAAACTATGTCTGATACTCTGATATTTGCTTTTCAGGTTCCACTTGCATAGAGGGTACTAGCGATAGCGGCAGCACCGACGACACCTCCTCTAGCGGCAGGGAGGAGAGGTAGACAAGCCCCAGCATGCAGTTAAGACGAGCGTGGAGGGTGAGGTAGGGGTAGAGGTGCTCGGGGTAGGAGCATTGAGTCCGAGGAGACCTCTCTTTCATCAGAGCTAGTTTTGAGTGGCGATGATATTGAGACCAGTGGCACTGAGGAGGCAGTGAGTCGACGCCCTGAGTTTGAGAGCAAGGATGATAATGATGACTCAGGGTCCGGTAGTGAGGAGGGTAACGAGGCCAGCTTTGAGTTAGAGAGTGGAGATAGCAATGCTAGCTCTAGGTCGGAGTCTGATTCTGATAGCGGTGCCGATGGAGACAGTGCCTCTGAGTTCCCTCTGAGAAAGAAGACGAAGAGGGCCTCTCGAGCTTGATGTGACTGGCGCAGATTTTTGTACATTTTTCTTAGTTTCTTTTATTTTGGTAGGTCCACACATGTATAGCTTCAGCTAGGTCTTTACTTTTGCTTTTGAAAAGACTTGTCTTCTCTTTTTTATAAAAACTATGATTTGGATAAAACCCTACAATTTTATAAAAAGAGCCCTATTTTTGCGTCACGAGCACCACACTTGCATGAAAATGACAATGGAATGGTATTTGAAACTAAAAATGCTTGTAATGGAATGATGTTCTTAATCGGGTAATGAGCCAATGACCAACTAAAATACAAAATACAACTTGATAAATAGAAAACAAAGTAAAAACAACCTAAACTCAGCTATTTACACTTGCCAAAACCAAAAGACTCAAAACAGGACCTCAAAAGACAAAGACCAGGCCACAACCCAACTGCCAAAACTGTCAGTCCCACAAAAAAGGACGGCCACCCACTAAAGTAGACAATCGGCCAACAAAGGTGGCCGGTCGGCTAGTTGTGGTAATTCATTAGTTGGTTGACAGCTGGCATCCACTCACAACCTTATCTTCTACAAAAGGTCTTCCTTTGCATTTTCTTTTCCAGAACCTCATTTTTGTTACTATTTGTAAACACCCCATTTTTTATCGCCATTAAGACTTGGACACCATCGCTTGTGCGCCCGATGATGAAGTTGTATATGCTTGTCAAGTGCTCGAAGTGCTTAGCAGAATGCCATGGCTTTGAGCCTTATACACCTCTTGTCTTGTTTTTCAAACCTAACAACCCTGGGACCTGCCGACCTCTTTTTGTGGGCTGCCGGCCACTGTTATTGGCTGCTAGCCACAAGTGTGTTTTGGCAGATATTTATGCCAGCTGTTTGCACTAATGCTTGCATCTGTCTACACGTGTATGTATGGCTGTTTATGAGGGAGTTGCATTTTTTTCTATATATAGAAAGCCTCTCCTTCCATTTTTGAGGGTTGAACATTTTGGAGCAAAATTATCTATCTCTCTCTCTCTCGTGCAAATTCTTAAGCTTTTGCAAGCTTCTGCCTATACACTCTAAACCAAACCTTGTGGTGTTGGAGCTCAAGCACTTTTGGGCTTACTTTGAGCTCTAGAGTGTGTGTAAGTGTTGATTTGTTACTTGGAAAGTGTTCTCCTCTTCAAGAGGTATAAGTCTTAGTTTATTGTTTTGCTTTAATTGCTATTTTGCCTACTGTTTTTGGGCTGTTTTTGGATTGTCTAAACTCTGAAATTTTGGACTGAAGCTTGTGGTTTAAGGCCAATAAGGGCAGAGGGGTGGCTCACCATTCTTTCTATCTAGCTTCCAAGGCCTTTACCCTTGTGTTTCCCACCTTGTTGTCAACTTTTTTTAAGCTTTTTACCACTGATTCTCAGAGCTTTTTCAGTGGCTAAAATGTTGTTTTGAAGGCTCAAAAAGGGAGGGGATAGCCTCCCCTCTTTGTGCTTATTTACTAGCTTAACATGCTCTATGCTTTAGCTTATTGTTCTAGTCATTTTTGTCTTAATTCCAGCATGTTTTAGGTCTGATTTAGCACTATTTTAGGACTTTTTTTGGTTGTTCATTGTATTTGAGCCTTGTATAGCATGCTTGTAGTGTAGTTGTCCTCATAGGCTTAGTGGTTTAGGCCTTAGCCACCAACCTATTTGAGTTGATAGTACTTATTTCTTGTTTTTCATGCTTGTGATCTCCCTTCATGACCTCTACAATCTCCCTCCTTTCTTGGCTTTTCATTTGTTTTGAAAGATGTTTCAAGCCACTTGTTTGTTTAAGCTTGAGATTGAGGTCTTATGCTTAATGGTTTAAACCCTTTGGGGGTTCATTACCAATGGCATGACACTTCTCTCATGCCTAAAACAACTCTTTATTTGGTACTCCTTTCTATTAGAGGACATAAAGCTGACTCTTGGACTTAATTGACTAAGGAATGGTTGGTAATTAAAATGGAGTATTAAATTGAGGACTAAAATGATGCAAGATAATAATCAATTTTGGGTTCAATCGGACGTTAATTGAACCCTTGAGTCTTGAATCGTTTCATACTTGTTAGTGATGTAAACGGTTTAAAAGTCAATGTCAACCACTTCCCTTGATCAATCCATGATAGAGAGGAGGTTTGAGAGTCTTTATTTGTTGCATTTATTGAACTTGTACACTTTGGTTCATAGGCCATCACGCAATGAAATTGCATTAATTGATGGTTTGTGAATCAAATTTACCACTTCTTTGAGCTGTTTGATGATAAGGAGAGGTAAGTTATGCAAACAACCCTTGAGAATACCTTGGTTGTGCTCTGTTTGCTCTCTATTGCAGCAAGAGGAACTAGGATTTTGTGGTTGGCAGGTTACCATCTGTGGCCGGCCGGCCACCACTTCTGGCCTGCCGGCCACCATTTCTTGCTTGCCGGGCACTTTTGTCAAATTAAGTAACAACTTTTTCGAACAGAACAGAGCAGAGGTTGGGGTGAAAAAGGTTCTAACTATGCAACAGAGGCATTCTGGCAGTAGAACAGTGGGCTTTTCGGGTGGAAATCTGCACATGCATGAGCATTCTTCGCTTCCCGGGGCTAATTAGTTAGCTTAGTTACTTCTTTCATGTTGTATTCATGTTGTAATTAATTAGTTAATTCTAATTTGTAATTAATTAATTAGTATAATTAATTAGTTAGTTCCATAGAATAGTTAATTAATTAATTGGTTTTGTAATAACTAGCTAGCATAGTTAGTTATTCGGTTTGTAATAATTAGTTAATTCATTTTGTAATAGATAATTAATTAGCTTAGCTAGTTGGTTATTCATTTCGACCCTCCTACGCGAGGGCACAGTTGTAATAATGTGTATGTCTTCCAACCTTGCGTCTTTCTCCCTTTTATTTATTTGCTTATGATGGATAGCTTAGAACATCATGTTTAATTTAGCATATTCCATGATTTGCATCCACTTGTTTTGCATGCACCGAGGCTCGGTTCATCATTCTAACAAAGCATTGTCGTTTATTACTTCGTTGACTACGTGCTTAGATTACATGCTATCAAATTGATTCATACACCATATTAGTAGCCGAGCATAGTAAATTGCATATTACATGTGTTGCATTAGTTATATCGCATTAGTTAGGAACATGCATTTTTCTAATTAATTTGCTTTGTTTGGCTTGCCTCAAAGTACTAGGTGAGCTTTTATTTGTTTTAGCATATCGTATGAGTGTGGTTGTTTCCATGTTTAGTATGCTTGCCATGGGGCTAATTGCTTAAATGCTATAACTCTTGAATGCCTGTGGATGAAGGCTAATTGCTTGAATTGGAATAATTTGAGTAATGTACATATGCAATCACTTTTTCAAGTGGCATATATTCGAAACAATTTTCAAACAAAGATGAAATCAAAGTGTTCTAATTTTTGCAAATTAGTCTATACTTGTGTGCGCATCACATAGTAAGTTAGCCTAATAAATCGGAACAAGAGCATAAAATGTAAATAAGATTCATATCATGATTAGTAGAAGCCGATATTTCATCGGGCAAGCGGGGTGGCTCAATTCATGTCCTTCCCCTCTTGTACCAAAGTTCCCGAGCCGAGACAACTTTGGTGATGACAGATAAGTGGCCTTTGGCACGAGTCCTGGGTTTCCTAAATTTCCCAAAATAAAACATATAGGTGGCGACTCTATATCTGGCAAAGTAGTCCATTTTTGGCATTTTGATTCAAAATCAATTTTCCAAAAGATTTGCCGGATATGGACTCTTTGGTGTTTATCTATTTCACATTGCGCTTGTGAGATTAGATTCATAACCGTGGGGTTCCGATACTATAGGGCTATTTGTCTTCCGAAAGGAGCGCGAAAAGTCGAGCTACATTGTTTCTCCCACAAATGGAGATATTCCTTGCCGAGAAGCTCAAGGATTGGATAGCTACCTTGGACGGCACAGAAAGGGTAAATTTCTGATGTTTCGATATAAACATACTTATTCCGTTGAGCTGTACTTCACTTTGTTTTCCATTCCTCCGTGCCATGGTCCGATGCTGGGACCCAATTACACATGTATTTCACTTCGGTGCATAGAAAATGTGTTCGACTTTTGATGAGTTCCAAACATTGATGGAATCCCGGCACGACGAGAAAATCATGCCTTAGCCTCATTTTGGCCATGCCCAAGCTTTGGGACAGATGTGTGGGCTCACTTTACACGAAGCTCGATATTTAGCTCACGATGGAGAGATAGATATACCCAGCCTGATTCATTGGTTTTCTAATGTCGGCGATAGAGTTGACCTTCTCTGGCGAGGTTATGGCCAGCATACCCTCTGTTTATGTATGCTTGCGCACTTCCTTCTTGCCCCTAATTATGGTGGAGCCAACATTAAGTTGATCGAAGTGGACCAATGCTTGAAAGAGGGTAAGAGTTGCATTGGTCTGGTCCTGGCCGAAACTCTGATGGGTTTAGATGCTTTTTATAGGTGAGAGACTACTCGGTTTGCAGGAAGTCCACTGTTACTCTACGTATTGTTTCCTACCCTGTCTCATATATGATTCTCACATCACTTGGCACTCAAACTCTATTTTCTCTCAAAGCCCTTTTCTTTACTTTTCTCTCTCCACGTACATCTCTCTATTCTTTAATCTCTCTTATTTTTCATCCCTTCCCAAATATGGCTAATAGATAAGCTAAAAGTGCTGGACCCTTGCCTCGAGTATTTAGCCCGAGCCTACTTCTTCCTCCAGCGGCTAGTAGACTTTCCCACAGAGGGATGGTGGTGCAACTGGATGTGCATCAGATTTGCAGTTGACATCGCTTGGAATTGCCCTTGGCTTAATTTGACTGAGATGAGCTACAACATGTGCCGACAACCAGGCATACAGTTGATTGGCCTCACGCATTGCGTGTTCTACTTCCCTTTTTGGTTCAAACGCCAGTTTGGACACGACCAGACCCGACCAAAATAGGGGGTGGAATACCTAGCTTCATTTCCCATTCGTGGTTCACACTTGCCTTGGTGGTACCTCACTACTTAGAGGATTAGAGAGCTTCTAGCCCCTGCCCCTAACTTCCATTATGCTCTTTTCGGCGAATGTTTGACTTGGCTTGGCTTGAAGACGAAGCACAAGTCGGGCCAACTTTGACTGTAGAGACTTCTGCGAGCACGAGCAGAGGACGCAGGAACACTTGACTCACCTATGCCGCTAGTTTATTGCTTTGACCTTTCTTTTCAAGTTTTATGATGTAAAAGCAACTTTGATTTAAATCAAAGAGTTGGAGAATGTACGTTGTGTTGAAATCAATGGAATTAAAGTTGTGAGCACTAAAATTTTCCTTTTGGTCCCAAAATGGTCTAAGTTGTAAAAGGTTAAATTTTGAGAAAAATCAACTTTTATTAAAACTTTTTAAAACCGTTTTTGAAAATGATCACTGCCTGACACACACGGAATCAACCCTCACAATGTACAGCCCTGAATCATCAGATCGCAACTGCCTATAACTGCATTCACCATACTGGTCCTTCTGCCAAAATGACGATCACACAACCGAGCTAACAGATAATTGAGAAAGATGGCCTAATCAAAACAAACGAATAGGATAGTTGAGTTAGAGATGGTTACAGCCAAAGTTTAGGATGAAGTTGCCTACGTATCCCAAAGATGGGAATCAGGCCTTACGTAGTTCGGTTCGGGTTCACTCGAGTATTAACTTTCTCCTTTTGCGCTCTAACTTTTGCCAAAGTCACCATTTAGGGTTTTCTACCTTGCGAGCTCAGTTTTTCTTTGTTTCTAATTTTTTCATGCTCTAATTTTTGCCTAGGTCACCCTTTTGGATTTTTGGCCTAGCAAGCCTCTCAGGGATAGTATTTCTTCAACTTGTCCATATTGATCGACTGTGAAAACTCCAAGCCATCTAAATCCATGAGGATAATCGCCCCTTCTGACCAAATAGATTTGATGATGTAAGGACCAGTCCAGTTAGGTCAGAACTTGCCCCTAGGGTCATGGATGAGAGCTCGGTTGTCTTTCAATACCATGTCTCACTCCTTGAGATTCCTGGACTTAAGTTTCTTGTTAAAAGCCCTAGCAATTCTACGTTGGTAGCCCTGAATGTGATATAAGGCCTTCAACCTCCTCTCATCAAACGATATCAACTCCTTAAACCTACTCTATTGCCAGTCCGCCTCCGCTATCTGACACTCAACCATAACCCGCAATGACAGTACCTCAATTTCGATTGGCAGAACGGCTTCTATCCCCGTATACCAGAGAATAGGGGGTTGCCCCTGTGGATGTCCGAATTGATGTTCTATAGCCCCAAAGTGCAAATGGTAGTTTATCCAGCTAGTCGCTGTAGGTCTCTACCATCTTCCGCATGATATTCTTAACGTTCTTGTTAGCGGCCTCAATAGCTCCATTGGTCTATGATATGTTGATGACTTGTAAAAAGCCACGTTATATTTCTCAAGCAGATCTACCACCTTTTTCTTGAAGTGTGAGCCATTATTTGATATGATCTCGTTCAGAACTCCATACTAGCAGATGATGTTATTTTTTATGAATTTGGGTACATCCGATGCTTTCAACACCGCATAGAACTGAGCTTCACCCAATTCGTGAAGTAGTCAATCACCACCAAAATGAACTCATGTCCATTTGACCCCTTTGGCAAGACTGCACTGACAACGTCGATTTCCCAGATTGAGAAAGGCCATGGTGAGGTCATGTTGTATAGCATATACGGCGGTATGTTCATGCGATTGGCATGAATCTGGCATTTATGGTAGTGCCGTACAAAACTAATACAATCCTCCTCCATGGTTGACTAGTAATAACCTTGTCTGAGGATTTTCCGAGCTAGCATCACACCATTCATGTGTGCCCCGCACTCTCCTCCGTGGATAGCCTCCATAAGACGCTTCGATTGCTCTTCCTCCACACACAACTTGTGCATTCCCAAATGACCTCTTTTATACATCTTGTTTCTACAGATGATAAATTGGACAACCAGATGTCGTATTCCCTGTTTGTCCTTGGCATTTGCCCCTAGTGGATACGTCTCTTTTTCAAAAAATTCCAAATGTCATAATACCAGGGGTGTTTGTCTTGAACTTCATCTATTGCGGCAATGGTCTCATAAGCCGGCGTGTATTTTTGTTTGATAATAATCGGAAGCATCTTCACTCCCGGCAGGATATCTACCATAGAAGATAGAGTTGCCAAAGCATCAGATTCTTGAGCTCACATGTACCCCATGACCGAATCTGTTACTGACAAATATAGAATTAAAGGCTTCCTTGGCTCTGGTGGCGACAACATAGGTTGATTTTGGAGGTATTGCTTGACCTGCTCAAAGGAAAACTAACATCGATCGTCCCATCAAAACTTTTTCCTTTCTTCAGGAGACCAAATAGTGGTTCACAAGGTCAATTTGACAATAAACCGTCTTATGAATTGCACTTTACTTAGAAAGTCGCGCACCTCCTTTTCAGTCCTTGGTGGTGGCATTTCTAAGATGACCTTGATTTTGGAAGGATCCACTTCAATTCCCCTCTGCGTGATCAGAAATCCTAACATTTTCCCTACCGTTATGCCGGAGGTGCATTTTTGTGAGTTTAAGCCCAATCTGTATTCCTTGATCTGTTGAAGGAATTTTTCCAGTGTGGTGTAGTGGCCTTCTTGCTATTTGGACTTGACAATCATATCATCTATGTACACCTCAACCTCTTTGTGGATCATGTCATGCAAGATGGTGGTCGTAGCCCTCTAATAGGTAGCCTTAGCAGTTTTCAATCCAAAAGGCATGACTCGATAACAGTACTTACCCCATGGTGTGGTGAAAACTGTCTTCCAGTGCCATCATAATCTGATTATACCCAGAAAACCCATCCATAAATGAAAGTAAAGCGTGGCTAGCAATAAAGTCCACTAACTTATCTATGTACGGCAGTGGAAAGTCGTCCTTCGGACTCGCTTTGTTCATGTCCTGAAAGTTGACACAAACCTGAATTTGGCTGTCTTTCTTCAGAATTGGGACGATATTGGCTAATCAGGTCAGATACTCGGATACTAACAAGAATCCTGCATCAATCTGCTTGGTGACCTCTTCCTTGATTTTCAGTGCTCAATCCGGACGAACTCTGCGCAGTTTCTATTTGATTGGCTGGGCCTCAAGGTCAAGAGGAATCTGGTGTTGTACGATCTCAAGGTCGATTCTAGACATGTCTTTGTAGGACCATGCGGAAATATCTTTAAAATCTTTTAACAAAGTGATTAAACGCTCACGTTCCTCCGAAGACAACATGGACCCGATCTGGACCAAGCGTGGATCCTTCTCAGTACCCACATTAATGGCAATGATTTCATCAATACACGACTTAGCACGCCTCTCCTCCTCTCGATTAATCAAGTTTTTCAAAGCCAGAGGAATTTTTTCCTTTTCGTTTTTGTTAAAATTCTGAAAATCTTGGTCAATACAATAAATCAGCGACACAGAGTAGTACACAGAATTTGCAGTGTTCTCATTCATAAGTTACGGTTCTGGTTCTTCAGTTACAACAGACTCAAAAGCAAATGAAAAAAAGGACCTCGATAAGACCTTGGCATCCGGGTTACCACCCCCGAGAATGCCGGACTCAAACTCTCCAGACTGACTTGAATCTGATTTCGACTCCACAAACTCAGTGAAATTAGATTCTGGCTCATCACCCGATTCAGAACTAGAAAGAAAGCCTTTCTCTAGCTGCCAAGTAAGACACGGTGCCCTTGATGCATCCAAAATACCACTGGTTGGGTCCACACTTGGTTTTTCCCCAATCATGGAGACAGTAAAGTTATCCCCCAAGTTCTCTAGATTGGTTGTGGAATCTGTCAAGAGATTGGCCAGTCCTACCCCTACTTTAGCCTCGCTATTGTCTAAGTAATCCTCTTTGCTCCAATCCGTGTTGATGCTTGGTTCAGCCCTTTCCTCATCACTGTCTTGCAGTTGTAGATCAAAGAAAATCTTGAACTCAGGAATGCGTTTCTTTGAGGAATTTACCCAAGGCTCAAAAAAGCCGCAAAAAAGGAAATCCTCTCTTTCTCGAACAAAATGACCATTCAACATCCCTCAGATTGGGTTGTGGACGAGCTCATAATGCTTCCCAGCTCTCTTGGCTTTGGCTCTACCCTTCATCTCTTTTTCATTTCTTATTCAGTCCTCTTTGGTGGGTATGCAGCCCAATCCAAACGAATGTAGGTTGTGTGGCACCTCCACCAATACGACAATACCCTTCCCCCAACTCCTTCCGAGTCCCATTCCTGGAATATGCCACAGCTTGTTCATGAAGTATATGGACTAGGCACTAACATACATGCCTTCATTCGCGGCCAGAATTGTTTGCACTACCTGGGTTTCTGCCAAAGTAAATCCCGAGAGGAATGCATCCTCATCGCCATGGTTGATCTCTAGTATTGGCGTAGTTACCTCTAGAGGTGGATGGATGGATGAGTTCCCAAAAACTATTGCTACTCTCCTCCTTCATGAGGATACTTCAACATCTGAAGGAGGGTGGAAGAGACAACCTTTACGTGATGTAACCAAGGCCTCCCTAACAACAGGTTAAAGGTTGCTGGCACATCCAATACATGGAACTCGGTCTCTTGCTCAGATGGGCCCATCTGGACTCTCACTTTCACTGTACCCATGACCTCTTTGCTTGTATTATCATACGCCCGTATCACCTAGGCCGTAGGGATGAAGTCTACTGGTTTGAGGCCAATTGTGTAGGTCGTTCGGGCAGGACATACATTAATGGCAGAACCAGTATCTACTAACACCACTAGCATTCACTTCTCTCTGTATTTCGTAGATATGTATAATGGCTTGTTATGAGTCGAGCCTTCCGAGGCAGAACTTTGTCAGAGAAAGTGAGCATTGGTTTGGCACCACTTAGAAAAACCAGGCCTACAAGTTGTTCGGGCGTAGTATCAATGGACAATTTAGCCTTGTCCATTGCCGACAATATTGCCTGCTGGTGGACTCGTAAAGCCATAAGAAGCCCCTAGATAGAGATATCAGCTTGGATTTTCTTGAGTTATTTCAGAAGTAACTCCTCTTCTAGTTGTTTCTTCTTCTGTTTCTTGACTTCCTTGTCCTTTCCTAATGCATTTGATTGATCCAAGTGTGGCGACTTAAAGTATTGTCCACTTCAGGTAAAATGGTCTATCTCTTTAGCATACCATGTATTATCTGCGATGCAGTCCCCCCAGTCTTCGTCAGTATGGGCCAGATGCAAATCATTGTCATCCCACCACTTGCCTTCGATTGCTGACAAACAATTGTCTGGCTTTACTTGAATCATCTTCACAGCATAAGTGCCCCTTGCAGGGCGACACGCAATTGCAATTTTTTGGATGTCTTCAATTCTTTCTCTTTTAAAGTGCCTCAGTGCAGCTTCCTGTTCAATATCTATAGTGTTCACAACACCCACTTCTTGGGTTGGGGTATCCTGCACATGCGCCTTCCAGAAATTTCATTTCTCATCAGCCTTCCCAACCACTGTAGCTAACTCTGTTTCCTTTCCCTCCAGTTTCATCCCTGTTTCTTCTTCTTTGTTTGGCTCATCACTCAGCCATCTGATATCATCAGTCTATCCATTCAGGTTGAACCACCCAATATGTACATCTCCCTAACCATTCTCATCGAAGAACTGCAAGTTGTCTAGATCTTCTTCAAGATCTGAAACGTCATCCAACCTTTGGTTCAGGCCATCCTTGCTCACCACATTAATTTCCACTGAGGTTGGTAACACCATTGTGGGCTTGGTTTGAGTATTTGGCACAATATAGAAACTCGGATCATATGCCTTGCCCAAGAGGTCCTTGAGACACCCCGAGAACAAATCAGTACCTCCCTCTGAGGTAAAAACATCCTTTATCGCAGGTATTGTCACCAAATTGTAAGGCTCATGTTATGGATTAGATATACCCATCATGCACAAATTTGTGCCCTCCAGAATTAACAACATTGGTTTTGGTAGGTGGGAAGGGGTAATATATTCGTTGGCGTCATAAAAGGTGGCCAGTGTATGGATGAGGTTAAGGTTTCGAGGTGGGGGGAGCTTGATTATGGGCCGGGAGTGGATTTGTGGTTACATTTGGTTTTTGGGGTGGGGCGATGACCTTGTTATCAATGAGCTCCTGAATCTCATGATGCAAGTGGAAGCACTGGTCGGTGTCATGACCGTGCTACTAGTGAAAAGCATAGTACTTTGCGGGGTTATGCTTGGGTGGAAGAGGGTCAGGAAGTGGGCGAGGTTCTAAGGGGTTTAGGTGTCCTTTGTTGACCAGCACCTGCATGGCTTTGGATAAGGTCATGTATAGTTGGTTAAAAGTTCTACCCTAAGGTCGAGTAGGGTTGGATGATGTTTGTGGGCCTATGTTGGCAAAGGGGTTGGCAGTTTTTATTGTGGGGTCAACACTTACGTCCGATGGCCTCGCAACTATGCTACCACTAGTAGTATTGGAACTGTGAACAAATGGCCTCTTAGCCGGTTCCTTATCATCAGTGACAATCCCCTGCTTCATAGCATCCTCGATTTGAACCCCTATTTCATGGAGTTCTTTGAAGGTAACTAGGGGGAGAACAATCATTTTCTGTAACAACTTCCCATGCAGATTTCGGACAACCATTCTGATTTGATCTTTCTCTGAAGGTTGAACAATCATCTGTAGACATGCCCGAACGTCTACGGCTCCACGCGCGAGGGTGTGAAATCATTTTGTTCATTAGCTACTACAGTTCGGACTCAACATCACGGTTCTGAATCTAATCTTGCAAAGTGCAATGCAAGATTGATAAATCACCAAAGAGTCCAAATCCAGCAAATCGTTTTGGAAAACTGATTTTAATAAAGAAGTGCTAAACATGGACTGCTTTGCCAGATACAAAGTCGCCACCTAAATATTTTATTTTGGAAAAATTTAGGAAACCCTGACTCGTGCCTAAGGCCACGTGTCCGTTATCACCAAAGTTGCCTCGATTCGGGAACTTGGGTACGAAAGGGGAAAGTCATGCAATGAGCACCCCCGCTCGCCTGATTAAAGATCGGCCTTTACTAACATGATATTTTGTTTTTGAAAACACATGTATTCTTATTCCAGTTTATTAGCAAGAATTACTATGTGATGCGCACAGCATACAAGTATAGACTAGATCGCCTCAGTTAGAACAAAACATCTCATATTTGTTTGAAAATGGTTTAAAGGTGCTACTCGCAAGTAGGCTAAGACGTGGATTTGCCACCCTCAAGTGGGCTTAAGAAAACATGATTTTGCCACCCTCTAGTGGGCTTTAAAACTCGCATCTCAATGAATTGTTCCAATTCAAGTAATCCAACTTTCGCCCACAGACATTCAGGCAGTTAACCACTTAAGCAGTTAGCCTTATGGCAAGCATGCTATCATGGAAACACTAACACACATGCAAGATCCTAAAGCATAAACACTTACAATGTACTCCGCGCCAAAACAGAGAACTAGTTAGTAATCATGCATGATCCTAGTTCATGTTAAGATGGCTAATGCAACACATGCAAAATGCAACTAAAAATAGGCTCGGCTATTCTAAGATGGCATATGAGATGCAACTTTGATAACCACGTATTCAAGTAGGAATTGAAATACAATGCAGTTAGTATGATGCGCCGAGCCCGGTACATGCAAGACAGACGAATGAATGCAAACATGCAAGCATAAGGATGCTAATCAAAACATGACCTAGAACTAACCATCGTAAGTGGTTAAGTAAAAGGGAGAAAGATGTGGGGTTGGAAGACATTCACACACTCATGCACACTTATTACAAAATTTGCCCTCTCGACGGAGGGTCCGAATGAATAATACAAGCTAGCTACGCTAAGCTATTCTAACTAATCTAATAATCTAATTAGACTAATTATTACAAGATCAAATTGGAAATTAGCTATACTAAGCTAATTAAGAATTTACAACAATAAATTAAATTAGCTAACACATTAACTAATTAATTACAAATTAACTAACTATACAAAGCAGTTAAAATGGCCTCGAGAAGAGGGGCATACGCATGCTCGATCGACTTCGCTCGGAAATCCGTTACCATGCCTCATGTTGCCTCTGTTTGCACTGTTTTGCATCTCTGAAAATTATGCCAACTTCTGTGATGCTTCTGACCTACCTCATGGACATTCTGAGAGGTCATCGGCCAATAGGGGTCGCCATCGGCTAGGGGATAATGGTCATGGGCCAATTTGGAGACTATCGGCCAAATATTGTTAGCCGATCGGCACACTATATAGCTGATCGGCCATCTCTTCCTGCAAACTGCTCCTTTTGCTGCAACAGAGCACAAAGAGAGGCATGGCAATGTATTTGCAAGAAAATGTTGTGCAACTACACCCCTTATCATGTCTAAGGCTCAAAGGTGTGTAATGCTCGGCTCTCGAGCCATCAATCACGCATTACAATGCATGATGGCCAAAGAGGCTGAGTTGCACAATTCAATGTGGATGAAATGCACAAAATCACGTAAGTGCCTTGACTTCTATCATGCATGATCAAGAGTGTCGGCGACCGAGAATTGAGGCACGTTTCATCACTTCAAGTATGAAACATCCCTAGTTCCTCGTGTTTGGCTTAACACCCAAACCAAACACAATGCAATGCTCACAACATAGAAATGCATAACTTAACAAAGCTAATGAAATGCAAACAATGTAATGCAACATGAGCATGCAAGCACCATGTAATGCAACCTAAACATGTAAACAACATGCAAGAATCATGCAATGTGGCAAGCATGCGACAACATGCAATGCAACAAGCACGCAACAATATGCAAGATGGACTTAAAACTAAAATGGACAGACCTCAATCATGCGCAAATCAGTGGCCAAAATGTTGAAATGATGGCATGAAATGCAAGAAAATGCATGCACATGCTCTAGCCCACCAACTAAGCATAAAAGCATAACTCTCAAAAGTGCTCAAGGAGTGACAAATGTAAGAGTGTAGCAACACTATAAGCACTAAAATAAGGTATGAAATGATGCCAAATCATTCAATCAATACAAGTATGGCATGCTAGGGTCCTTAAAGCATAAAGCTACCAAAGAGAACTACAAATGAGGCATGCAATACATGGTACAAAGGCATGAACCAATCATGGGTAGAGTTCAAATAGGTCTAAACAAAGACTAAAATATGCTAAGATTGAGGCACAAATGCCTAGGCATGCATGCATTCACACTAAGCCACAAACAAGGTAACAAATGCACAACCCTTAGAGGCACTCAAAGGGTGAATGAAGTGGGAACATGGCAATGCTACATGCTCTGAAATGTCATGTGGAATGATGCCAAATCATGTACATGATACAAATGAAGCATGCTATAGTGCCCAAAGCTTAAGGCTAGCAAGGCACTTGCACTACAACTATGCAAAACATGAAGTATATGGAAAGAGCAACCCAAAACAGTCCTAAAACATGTTAAAATGAGTCTAAAACATGTATGAAAGGAAGCCAAAATATGCTAGCATGAAGGGCATAAGGCATGATGGATGCAAGGCAAATAAGGTGGATTACACTACACCTATCAAGAACAAGCATGAGATGGCTTCACCAACAAAAATCAAAGTTATATCATGGCAAAATAACCCCAAATACACATTGAAATGATAGCTCGCATGCTTAAGCATGAAGGCATACGCAAAGGCTCATGTTCAAGGCATAAAGGACCGACCCTTCAATGCATTGAAAATGTGAAAGTTGTGAGCGCATGACAATGAAACATGCTCTGAAATCACATAACAAATGATGCCAAATCATTCAAATAGGTCAAGCAATGCATGCTAGTGGACTTACTGCACAAAGCTAACAAGCTAGGATGAACCATAGCTATACAAATCATGGCATGCATGGCCAAAAAAGCAAAAATCAGAGCTTAAGCATGCCAAAATATGACCAAAATCTTCTTAGAGTTAAGCCAAAATCATGCTAGAATGACATGTTAAAGCATGATACAGATTAGGTTAATTCATGGAATTGCACTACAAGAGCATGGAGCATGCAAGGGCCAACCAAACCAAACCTTAACAGAGGTATGACATGGCAAAACATCACCAAAAACATGCTGAAATAAAATCAAATCATGCTAGAAAGGCATGCCACTTTGTAAGGCTAACAAGGCTAGCAAAGAGGATTTACACTACAAGTGCAATAAGCATGCAAGAGGTGACCAAGACAGCCAAAAATAGAGTTATGGAAGATCTGATAAGTCACAAAAATGTGCCTGAACAAAGCCATAAAGAAGTAAAAACACATGCTCATTTGGTTGGCCATCAACACTAGCAAGCAAGACAAGAAGAGAGGGGACCACCCCCTCCTATTTGGGCTCTCAAAATAGGGTTTTCACCACTGAAAATCCTCTAGATTTCAGTGGTTAAAAGGCCACGAAAATTTGTTTTGAAAGGCCTTAGAAGATGGCTCAAAAGCTATACAAGCTAAGGAACAAAAGGGAGAGACAACCCCCTAACACAAAATAGGCCTAAACCATCACTTTTAGGACTAAAAAACAGAGATTTTCTCAGTTCAAAACCAAGCCAAAAACAGTTTGCAAAGGTGGTAAAACAAGCACGCAAAGCACAGGTAAAAGGGGTGAGTGATTACCTTTGGAGCACAGCAGCAAAAACAACCACTTTTCTTGAGCCAAAAGCACCTTTTGGAGCTCAAACCAAGTTCCAAGGGACCTCATCCCAATGATGATCAAGTCTTCTTAAGGGTTGATAGGTTGAAGATGGTTGTATGCAAGCCTTCTAGCACAAATACTCAAGAGAGGATTATAGAGAGAGAGGTTCTAGTGTGAGAAGCTCGCAAACCTTTTGCCAAAAATGTTCTCTAAATGTTCTAACCCATGAATATGAGATATAAGGCTTCATTATGTAGCAAAATATCAAGCTTGGTCGAAAATATCTGAGCTACAACAGGTGGCACAAGTTAGAAACAGATGGTGGAGAAATATCTGTCAATTTTGGGCTTTCTGAACATTTTTGGCCGATTGGCCAACATTTGTGGCCGATAAGGTTCACTTTTGGCCTGACCTATAGCTGCTGAGGTCCAATTGTGGCTGATGGACTCCCATAGAGGCCGATGGAAAAAATAAGCCATGGTCCCTAACTTGAAGCAAGCCTAATTCCTTCATATGGACTCATTTTCAGGTCATTCTTGAGCCTAAACTGTAGCTCCGGAAGTCTTCTTTCCAAATATGGAAGCCTCACATCAAAATTCCATGTGTTCTAAGAGATATCCTTCTTTTAGTGAAGACTGCTTAGTTTCAGTCCAACCGGAATGATGCCCAACTTCAACCAATCATAACTCCCTCATCCGGATTCGGCTTTAGGAGATTCTTGAGTGAAAAATGAAGCCCCGGAAGTAAGATTTCCAACGGTGGTGGCCTCATAGCCGAAATCCAAGTATTCAAAAAGATAGGCCTGATTTAGCGAGGGCTGCTCGACTCTCTCTTAGCAATTCATACCCATCTTCTTCTCCAACTTGGTTTCTTCCCTCTTCTCCTCTTTTCTTCAACTCCAAACCCCTAGACAAGGTGTTTTGAAAGATTTTTCAATGATTTCATCTCTCTTTCATTCATTTCCACTTTGTCCTTGCTCGATTTACCGAAAAGCGCAACATTTGACAAAATGTGAGCCTCGGAACATCGTAGAAACTTCTTTTCA
This sequence comes from Camellia lanceoleosa, assembly GCA_025200525.1. Lineage (NCBI taxonomy): Eukaryota > Viridiplantae > Streptophyta > Magnoliopsida > Ericales > Theaceae > Camellia > Camellia lanceoleosa. The sequence continues at coordinate 21,208,278 of CM045771.1, read as the reverse complement.
AAAATATTTTGAAAGAGAGGGTTTTAAGATCTAAAAACCATTCAAAATAATTTTAGTCCAAAAATGGGGTGTGAGGTTAGGATTTGACTCTCCTTTTGCCGAAGAAATCGAACCTTTGCCTGCACATCTTTCATCACCAAGTAAACCATTAGTAACGCCCAAGTTTGAAGGTCAGTTAAAAATGGGGTATCTACATCATCATGGATGCTTTAGCCCTCCATCTTGTCACAAATTTGAAGAAACCTTCCTTCGGCTCTTGATGCGTCACCTCGAGATCATGAGTTGTGACCTCAATTTGCGTGTTGTAAGAGTATTGAGTGATGAAGGACTCAGCTAACTCCTCCCAGTTCTATTTTACGAAATCTTCCAACTTGGCGTACCAGATGGCCACTATGCCTGAAATAGTGCGACCAAAGTCTAGTTAAGCCCATCAGTCGTAAGATATCTGAAAATAGCCATAAATGAACTGTTGGGTCCCCAGAACCATCAAAGCGGTCAGTGTACGGCATCTTGAACCGCTCTGGTAATGTAACCACATATTCGGTGTATCCATCATCTATGTCTGGAATGGAATTGACCCCTTGCGCTTTTTTGAACAATTTCTCTAATTTGTTGACTTTGAGTGTAGTAGGATCAACCTTGAATTCGAACGATGCCTTAGTTTGATAAACCGAGGCTTTTGAAGCTTGTGTCGAGATGGGTTCTGTTGGGATTGGGAAAACCAGATAACTCTAGGTTTGTGGATCTTGAGAAGTGTTGTATTTGCAGTGGCACCGGGCACAAGGATAGCTGCGGTAGGTACATGGGACGCAGAGGCTGCAGTTGTTGTTGCTGTAGCCTAGTGATAACCTTGGCCTGACGGGCCGTAACCTCGGCCTAATAGACCGTATCATGCTGTAGTGTCTCAACTGTTTGTTGTAGTTGGAGTATTAAGTCTTCCATATTTGCCAGGGGATACTATGCCATTGGAGTGGGTGACTATTCTTGAGCTGAACTGGAAGTAACTTATTGTTCTTAAACTGGGCTGAATACAGGTGTGCTGAGAGGTGATTGCTGTAAGAACTGGATGGTGAATTCTGTCTGGTCCTCCTTTACCTTGTAAGTAGTGACAGCGAGGCAAACACTGGTTGTCTCCGAGCAAGATCTCCGACCTTGTAAATTCTTCTGACATGGGTCCAAAGTACTTGGGGGATATCAGAACCTTCCGAAGCTATGGTTTAAACTACCTAGCAAAAGAAACAAAGCAAAAGAGCAGTAATCAGAAACCGCACAACACCTCAGCTAAGATGTTATCAACACGGACACGATTAAAGCTGTAGGACTGTACTCCAAACTGAATTCTGCCCCGAAACAAATACCAACTGTGTAACTGATATGCACATTCTTGTACAGTTTCACTGTAAAAGCACATACCAGTTAAGAGAGAGCCAAAACACCCCTATGCGGGGGAAGGGTTACCTTGTCCTAGTTTTTGTCATGAACTAGGGTTTCACTATTTCAATCAAGCGGTCTTAAGCAATCCTGCACGCGGGTGAGCATCATGTCCTAGTTTGGAATAGTCACTATGGTTTACTACATGCAGCTAGGCCAAATAGTCAAAGAGGGTACCTCAGCAAGACTACCTAATATACCTCTCACACCTATCACCGAGAAGTGAAAGGAAGATCAAGCGGTACAGCGGTGGCTCAGATCCAAGGGTTGTGTTTCCAACATGGAAGAACCCACAACCGGTCAACCTTTTGGCAAGCTTTTTAGGCAAGCCTCCAGCAAACTGTCCAGGAATAGCAGATGGAAAACACAGTGACTTAGAGTAACAATGCAAATGCAAACACATAGAACATATATATGCAGATAAAAGTTCATATCATGAAGTTCAAGTCTAGTTCTCTACTTTTCCCAACAAAGTCGCCAAAAACTGTAGCTTGCTTTTCATGCTCCTTTCAGATACGATGGCCCTACAGTTCGGACTACTGTGGTACTGAATTTGATCTCACAAGTACAATGTGAAATGGATAAACACAAATAAGTCCAAATCCTACAAATCTTTTGAAAAATTGATTTTGAATCAAAATGCCAAAAATGGACTACTTTGCCAGATTACAGAGTCGCCACCTAAATATTTTTGGAAAATTTAGGAAACCCGGGACTCATGCGAAAGGCCACTTACCCGTCATCACCGAAGTGTCTCGGCTCGAGAACTTAGGTATGAGAGGGGAAGGTCATGAATTGAGCACCCCACCCACCCGATCAAAGATCGGCCTTTACTAATCATGATATGATTCTTATTTATATTATATGCTCTTGTTCTGATTTTTAGGCTAAATTTACTATGTGATGCATACTAGTATAGACTAATTAGCAAAATTTGGAACATTTTGATTTCATGCTTGTATTGAAAAGTGTTTCGAATATGTACCACTTGAAAAAAGTGATCTCATATGTACATTTGATCAAATGATCCTAATTTGAGCAATTAGCCTTCATCCACAGGCATTCAAATAGGTATATCACTTAAGCACTTAGCCTCATAGAAAATATGCTTGATATGGCAACAATCATACACATGCGATATGCTAAAGCGAAAAAATGCTCACCTAGTACTCCAAAGCAAGCCAAAAAAGATAAAAATAATTAGAAGAGATGCATGCTCCTAACAATGCAAATGACTAATGCGACACATGCAAAGATGCAATTTAATAGGCTCGGCTACTAGCATGGCATGTGAATAAATTTGATAGCATCTTGGCTGCGTTGTCAAAGAAGTAATAAATAACAATGTGAGTGAGAATAATGAGCTGAACTTTATGCATGCAAGACAAATGGATGCAAATCATGGAAAATGCTAAATTAAACATGATGCTCTAAGCTATCCATCATAAGCAAGTAAATAAAAGGGAGAAAGAAATGGGCATTAGAAGACATACATTATTACAATTTGCCCTTATGCAGGAGGGTTCGAATGAATGGCCCAGCTAATTAAGCTAATTATTAAAAATTAAGATTAACTAGCTATTACAAATCAAATGAAATAAATTAACTACATTAGCTAATTATTACAAATTAAGATTAACTAGCTATTACAACTCATTAATTACAACACAATTTTTCTAGTATTAGAATTAAGCTGATTAAGTATAATACGAAATGAAGTTAAGTAACTATTATGGGCCCCGAGAAACGAGGGATGACTCATGCATGGATGCGAATTTCCACCGGAAAATGCTCTCTATTTGGCTACCAAAATACTTCTATTTTGTAATCAGAAAAAAATTACACTATTTTTCACCTCAGCCTCTGCTCTGTTCTGTAGGAAAAAAGGACACTACCTGGCTGAAAAAGGTGGCTGGCCAGGCACTAATGTTTGGTATTGCCCTGTTGTAATAGACATAAAACAGAGCACAAACAGAGCATTCTCAAGAGATGTTTGTCCACCCTGCCTCTCCTTATCATCAAATTGGTCAACAGAGGGGTAGGCTTGGTTCGCGAGACATCAATTGATGTAAATTTCATTACGTGATGGCTCATGAATCAAGGGATACAATTTTGATAAATGACAAGGAAAGACTTATGAACCTCATCCCTATCATGATATTGGTCAAGGGAAGTGGTTGACATTGACTCTTGAACCGTTATCATAACAAGTATGAAACAACTCAAGACTTAATGGGGCTAATTAATGTCTAATTGAACCCTAATATGTTGTTTCACTTAGTCCAATTTTATTGTCTCTTTTAATTACCTTTCCATTCCTTAAGCATTTAGTCCAATAATGAAGATTAAGTCCACTAATAGAGAGAAGTGACAAACAAAGGGTTGTTTTGGGCATAAGAGAGATATCATGCCTTTCGTAATGAACCTCCAAAGAGATTAAACAATTAAGCACAAGGATCTCTATCTCAAGCTTAAACAACAATCAGTTTAAATGACTCTCAAAGAAAAAAAAAAGCCAAGAAATGAGGGAGGTTGTAGAGATGATTAGAGATGAACACAAGTATAGAAAGCACTAAATAAATGCTATCAGCTCAAATAGATTGGTGTCTAATGCCTAAAACACCATACCTATCAGAACCATTACATTACAAGCATACTATACAAAGCATAAATGAAATGCATGACCCAAAATAATCCTAAAACAGTCAAAAATAGTACTGGAATCCACATGGAAAGGCTTGAAAAAGTAAGCTACAATAGTGAGGAAATTAAGCTAGTAAAGAAGCACAAGGAGGGGAGGCTAACCCCTCCATTTTTGGGGCCTCAAAACAATATTTTTAGCCTCTAAAAAACTCTGAAATTCAGTGGTAAAAAGTCCAAAAAATTTGATGAAGAGCTAGGAAACACAAGGCTAAAAGCTTAGGAAGTGAGGTTTAAAGAAGGGTGGTCACCCCCTCTACCTTGGATTGGTTTTAACCACAAGTTTGAGCCCATAAACACAGTTGAAAAATGATCCAAAAACAACAAATAAAGATGTTAAATAAATTGTGCAAAAGTGTTAAGAGTTATACCTCTTGAAGAGAAGTAATCCTTTGAGTTATAAACCACCTATTTCTTCACCTCAAGAGCTAATATTCAAGCTCAATAACCTCAGTCAAGAACCCTCAACAGGCTTGGTTTAAGGAACCCAGATAAGGTATGTACAGGTGTGTATATGTTGCAAGAAAAAGAGAGAAATTTTTTTTCAAGAATTTTGCTTCACCAAATTTTTTCTAACCTAATTTTATGAGAGGGGTATAGAAAAATATGTTAGGCTCTCGGAAATATCAATACATAAGCAACTAGTGCAATGCATGCACCTATCGAGACAACTGACACAGCTGGCAAAAATATCTAGTTTTTTGACACTAGTTGCCACTCGGCCACTAAGGGGACGGCCATATACTCATTTGTGGCCGGCCGGCCACTAAGTGGCCTGTAGGCCTCTGGGTGGTCAGGCTTGAAAAACCGTTTTTTTGATCCAAAATATGGTGCAAGGTTTATAGGTTTCTGAGGCTCAAAACCAAGGCTCTCGACTGAGGAAATCGAGCGTTTTGACAAGCATATAAATTCATCATCAGGTGATCGATCAGTGGTGCCCAAGTCTTAAGGGCAGTCAAAAATGGGGTGTCTATAGCTGCATATCTTGATCTTCTTGGGGCAATCCCAGACGCTGCTGATCACGGGATGGTGCGATATAGTTGGTTCCTAGACCACTTCTCCGGATTTCAGCCAGCTACTCCGGAGGAGGTTGCTCAGTACACCAGTGGATTTCTCATGTATCTTCTCGGTGCTACCCCGTTTGCGAATAGGGAAAATACCATGGGGCTATATATGTTGGGCGCGCTAGTGCATCTCTTACAGGTGGTGGAGTACAACTAGGGTGTCACCGGCCTAGCCACCCTGTACTGTTTTATGAGCTCCGTATCCTGCCTAAAGATGGATTCACTCAACGGCTACTAGAGAGTTTGAGAGGTACACCTCACACTTTCTTTCCTGTTTTGCTTTACATTTACTGCTTATATCTGCTTCATCTACTTCACTCATTCACTTGCATTTCCTATTCTTGCAACTATGGGTTTACACATATTTCACTTCCCTTGCTCTGGTCCCAATGAGACTGATTGAGTTGTCAATACCCCGCTCTTGGTACTACAACACCCGATTCGAGTGGCGCCGGTGCATAGACTAAGACTTCCCTTACTTCCGCCGCTTCTTCGACATTCTCACCGCAGATAGGGTAACAAAAAATCTGACACTAGCCTTGATCTTTAATGTTTTCCTTGTTTCTATATTGTTGTTTCCATACTACTGTTCAACCCTTAATATTCTTGCCTTATCTCTTTTACTCAAAGGTTGACTGGCACCCTTCGGGCATCCCTCAGGCGTCAAGGGTGGTTTATGTTGCTGCATGGGAGGTCTCCACCATGTGGATTTTGTTTAAGGGTCTCTTCGGTAGGACGTATCACTTAGGAGAGCGATTTATTCACTAGACCCAAGGCTGAGATTATCCTGATGTCCCACATCCCCTCCTTCCGATATGAGGATAGCCGATGACCTCTATGATGGGCCCTGGATCGATCACCTTATGCAGGAAGAGGATGGTTACCGGTACCACGGAGCCGACGACTTCACTACTTTCTTACAGATTGGGATGATGGCCCCTTTTACCAGGGGTGTAGTCCATGCACTTCCTAAGGTTATTGCTACTGCTAGAGGTGTTCCCGCTACCGCTCCTGTTCATGGGCTTCATGCAATAGCGACAAAGGTTGTATATATGTAACCAGACACGGTGATCGAGTAGATCCCCCTTGAGCATATTGACGAGTGGGACCACAGGTTGGTGGTCACTCCCAATGTTGAGTAGGTACACATTTCTCTATATTTCTGCTCACTATACTTTATTATTTCATAGTTCCATTGTGCTTTATTATTTTTTCCCATATTCTCAAGTCTTTTCAATTTTGCAAGTGCCTGTAGGGTACGTTGATTATCTCCTCCGGATAGTTGATCAACTACTTCTGATGGTGTGGAGGAGGCAGACTGCTCTGGTCTCTCACGGGTTTGAGGTACAGTAGTTTATTGTTATTGCAATCTTGTCCATAATCATTTTGAACATATTTTGATATCTGTACTCTTTTCAGCTTGAGCCAATGCCAGCTGCACCTGTAGGATTCCTTTGATGAGTACATAACCCCCGAGAATGAGGGAGATGAGGCCGATATCCAATCCAGGAGCCCCAGCGATGACAGTGACGCACCTCCTCCGCAACTGAGGAGGAAGAGGGCGAGGATGGGTTGATTTTACTTTTCTTTTCTTTTTTCTTTGTAGTTAGGAACTAGCTTCAAATAGACCTCTGTATTTTGTTTTTGAAAACTTTTCTTTTATTTTGTTTTGTAAAACAATGATCGGGGTTGGACCCTCTTGTTTATGAAAAGAAAGATTTTGGATGATTTCTCTTGCATAATAACATGTGATGAATGGCACAACCTTTGCATGATAACCTCGTACAAAACTCTAAAATTGTGAATACTTGCTCTTGAATTCATTCTTGAATCGGATAATAACCTACATCTGGACAAAATGTAAAATACAACTCGAGAACGGAAAAATGAAATGAAAACAATCTAAAAATGCTAAAAACTACTTGATACAAACAAAACAAAACTCAAAATATAGCCACAACACACCAAGACAAAAGCCAGCCTTTTTCTGTAACCTCTTCTGTCTAGGCTAGCATTTAGACCCAGCTAGGCTTCAATGAGGCACGACCGGGCCCAAAAATGATGCCAGTGGGTGCAATCTAGCTGTCATGTACTGCCTCTTTCCCAAACTCTATAAAAGGTGCTCTCATCCTATTTCCTTGGCAGAATAGCGAGTCTTTGATATTTTTTTCTTAAGATGGAGATTTTACTCAACAATAGGCTCCAAGACTGGATAGCCACTTTGGACTACTTGAAAAATATGAACTTTCGTGGTTTCGGCCTAAACGCTCTTTTTCCTTTGAGCCGCACTTCACTTTGTTTTCCATTCCTTCATGCTCCTGTTCGATGCTGGAACCCAATTAAACATGTATTTTGCTTCGGATCACAAGAAATGTGCCCTACTTTAGAGGAATTTCAAGTTTTGATGGAGTCCGGGCGTAATGAGGAAATTATGCCCCACCCCCGCTTTGGTCGCGCAAAGGCTTTGGAACGAATGTGTGGACTCACTTTGCACAAGGCTCGATCTTTGGTGTATGACAGGGAGTTGGATATCCCAAGTCTGATTCATTGGTTTTCTACTATCAATGACAGGAGTGACATTCTCTGGCGAGGGTACCATCAACATGCCCTTTGTTTATGTATGCTTGCACATTTCCTACTTGCTCCTAGTTATGGTGGAGCCAACATTAGGTTGATTGAGGTGGCCTAATGCTTGAAAGAGGGTAAGAGTTTCATGGGTTTGGCACTGGCCGAGACCCTGATGGATTTAGATGCTTTTCATCGGTGAGAGACTACTCAATTTGCAGGGAGTCCACTGCTGCTTCAGGTATTGTTTCCCACCCTTTCTTATTTATGATTCCTTGCATCACTTGGCACTCACTCTCTATTTTCGTCTCCAAATCATTTTCTTACTTTGCTTTCAACATACATCTCTTTATTCTTTAATCTCTCTTATTTTTCATCTCTTCCTAGGTATGGCTCATGGATAAGCTGAAAGTGGTGGACCCTTGCCCCGAGTATTCAGCCAAAGCTTAGTTCTTTTTGCCAACGGCTAGTGGACTTCCCTTCAGAGGGATGGTGGTGCGACTGGATATGCAGCAGATCTGCGATTGACATAGCTTGGCGTTGCCCCTGGCTTAACTTGACAAAAATGAGCTACAACAGGTCTCAACAACCGGGCGTACAATTGATTAGCCTCACTCACTATGTGTTCTATTTTCCCTTCCAGTTCAAATGCCAGTTTGGACATGATCAGACCTGTCCGGAGGAAGGAATGGAATACCCAGCCCCATTTCCTATTTGTGGTTTGCACTTGCCTCGATACCTCATTGCTTGAAGGACAAGAGAACTTTTGGCCCCTACCCCTAGCTTTTGTTACATCATTTCTAGCGAGTACTTGGCTTGGCTTGAGGATGAGGCGCAGGTTGGGCCATCTTTGGCTGTAGAGACTTCCACGAGTGTAAGCAGAAGACATAGAATTACCTGACTTATCTGTGCCCCTAGTTTTATTGCTTTGTTTTTTCTTTTCAAGTTTTTATGATATAAAAGCAACTTTGCTTTAATCAAGAGTTGGAGAATGTATTTGTGCTTAAATCAATAAAATTAAAGTTGTGAGCACTGAAAATTTTCCTTTTTGGTCCCAAAATGGTCTAAGTTGTAAAAGAGTAAAATTTTGAGAAAAATCAATTTATTAAAACTTTTCAAAATAAATTTTAGAAACGGTCACCACCTGACACACATGGAATCAGTCCTTAAGATGTACAATCCCAAATTAGAAAATCATAACTGCCCATAATTGCATTCAATCGCTACTTTGACTTTACAACTGACCTTTCTTCCAAATGGAGATGACACAACCCAGCTAGAAGAAAATGGGTAAAGATGGCTTGAGTAAACAAATGGACAGAACAGTTGAGTTGGAGATGGTTATGGCCAAACTTCGGGAAGAAGTTGCCTATGTATCCCAAAGATGGGAATCAGGCCTTACGTAGTTTGGTTCGGGTTCGCTCGAGTATTAACGCACTCGTTTTGTGTTCTAACTTTTGCCAAAGCTGCCTTTTCGGCTTTTCGACCTTATGAGCTTGGTTTTGCTTTGTTTGTAATTTTTGATGCTTTGACTTTTGCCTAGGTCACCTTTTTGGGTTTTTGGCCAAGTGAGCCTCTCAGGGATAGTATTTTTTCAACTTGTCTATTTTGATCGGTTGTGAAAACTCCAGGCCATCTAGATCCATAAGAATAATTGCCCCTCCCTACCAGATTGATTTGAGATGTAAGGACTAGTCCAATTAGGTCTAAACTTGCCCCTAAGGTCATGTATTGGGGCTCGGTTGTCTTTGAGCACCATATCTCATTCCTTGAGATTTCTAGATTTGACTTTCTTGTTGAAGGCCCTAGCAATTCTGTGCTGGTACCCTTGGATGTGATATAACACCTTCAACCCTCTCTCGTCAAACAACATCAGTTCTTCGAACATGCTCTATTGCCAATCCGCCTCTACTATCTGACACTCGGCTATAATCCTCAACGACGGTACTTCAATCTTAATTGGCAGAACAACTTCCATTCCATACACTAGAGAATAGGGGGTTGTCCCTGTGGATGTTCAAATTGATGTTTTGTAACCCCAGAGTGCAAATCGTAGTTTATTCGGCCAATCTTTGTAGGTCTTAACCATCTTCCGCAGGATGTTCTTGGCATTCATGTTATCGGCTTCAACAGCTCCGTTAGTCTGTGGTCTATGAGTCGATGACTTGTGAAAAGCCACATTGTATTTTTCGAGCAAATCCACTATTTCTTTCTTGAAAAGCGAGCCGTTGTCCGAGATGATCTCATTTGGCACCCCGTACTTGCAGATGATGTTGTTCTTGATGAACTTGGCCACATGTGATGCCTTCAACACAAAGTAATACTGAGCTTCCACCTACTTAGTGAAATAGTCGATCGCCACTAAGATGAACTCATGTCCATTTGAGCCCTTCGGCCAGATTGCCCCAATGACATCAATTCCCTAGATTGAGAAAGGCCATAGCAAAGTCATGTTGTAGAGCTTTGACGGCGGGATATTCATGCGATTGGCATGGATTTGACATTTGTGGTATCGTCATACAAAACTAATACAATCCTCCTCCATAGTTGACCAATAATAGCCTTGTTTAAGGATTTTCCTGGCCAGCATCACACCATTCATGTGTGCTTCGCATTCTCCTCCATGGATGGCCTCCATGAGACGCTTCAATTCCTCTTCTTCAATATAGAGTTTGTGCATTCCCAGATGGCCTCTTTTGTATAGCTTACCCTTGTAGATGATGAACTGGATAGCCAAACGCTGTATTCCCCACTTATCTTTGGCATTTTCCCCCAGTGGATATGTATCATTTTCTAGAAAATTCCAAATGTCGTAATACCAGGGGTTCTTGTCTTGCACCTCATTTATTATGGTTACTTAAAGGGTCACATAAGTGGGCGTATATTTCTGTTCGATAATGATCAAATGCATCTTGACTCCAAGTGGGATGTCTACCAAGGAAGATAGAGTTGCCAATGCATCAGTGAACCGGTTGTTCTCTCTCAGCAGATGTGTAAACGTTAACTTTTCAAACCTCGAAATTAGAATATCCAGGGTCTAATGATAAGCCTTCATGTTTTCTTCCTTGACAGAAACAACCAGGTTCAAGTCTCCAATGACGTCCAACCTTATTGCCCCTAGTTCTAGGGCGGTTTCCAATCCAGCAATACACGCCTTGTATTCTGCTTCATTGTTGGACACTTTGAATCGGAGTTTGAAAGCTAAGGGTATGTAGGAATCATCGGGTGCTACGAGAAACACATAAATCCCATGACTATACTAATTAGATGCTCCGTCAAAGTACATTATTCATGTTTCCTCCCCTATCTGCAGAATGTCTTCATCTGGGAATAGGTACTCTACTGCCTCATCACCTTCTACTGGGTGGTCTGCCTAGAATTCCACTACAGCTCTCCTTTTAATTAATTTGCGCGTGACATATTTGAGATCAAATTCAGAGAGCAAAAGTGACCAGCGAGCTAGCCTACCCGTAAGCGCCGGTTTCTCAAAGAGATATTTAATAGGTTCTAATCTCGAAACCAGAATTACAAAATGAGCCAACAGATAGTGACTCAACTTCCTGGTTGCCCATACCAAAGCTAGGCAAGCCTTCTTGATGGGAGTGTAGCGAGTCTCATAATCCAGCATCTTCTTGCTTAGATAGTAGATGGCCTTCTCCATCTCGATGGGAGAGATGTAGCCTTGTTCATTTCGATGTGCCTTACATGTTAACAAGTGAAGGCCAAGCATCAGCAACCAGGGGGTGTAGACACTCCATTTTTGACTATCCGTAAGACTTGGGCACTTTATTCTGAGCACTCGATGATGAAGGTTACGTTGTGTAAGTGGTTTGAATTCGATGATGAAGGTTATGTTGTGTAAAGGAATCCAAATACGAGCTCTAATCCCAAACCTTACACCCCATTTTGACCAAAACTATTTTAGACTTTAAAACCCTCTTTTTCAAAATATTTTTCCAAATGTTTCTACGATGTTCCAAGGCTCGCATTTTGATTAAAATATTACACTTTTTAGTAAAACGAGTAAGGATAAAGTGGAAATAAATGAAAAGGAGGTGAACTCTTTGAAAAATATTTAAAAACATCTTATTTATAGGTTTGAAGTTGAAGGAAATAGGAGGGGATGCATGAAAACTAGTTGGGGAAAAGGTTGAGCATTAAACCGTTAAGAAAGAAATGAATAGTCTTCACTAAATTAGGCATATCTCTTTGTAAACTTAGAATTTAGATATACATCTACCACCATTGAAAAGTAGACTTCTGGGGCTTTAATTTAGACTTGAGAATCACCTAAAACCGAATCTGGATGAGGGAGATATGCCCGTTTGAAGTTAGGTTTGAAAGCAGTTCTTTTAGACCCAGCCAGGTTTGTTTAGATCCGGTCGTGGCTTGTTTAGACCTGGCCAGGTTTCAATGAAAAATAGTCCATAGGTGCCTTTTAGACCCCGGCTTTTCATTTTTGGGCTTGACCGTGTGTTTTGTGGCCCGGCCGAGTCTTATTAGTGCCAAACAGAACAATTGGCAGGAATTCGCCAGCTGGCCTTTTTTTTAAAATATTGGCTCAAGCTCTATAAATAGGACTTCCCACTTCAGATTAGAAAAACCTTCCAATAGGCTTAGACATTGATGAGTTATCCTTAAACGTTTAAGCTTCTTTTGCTCTTCAAATCAACTTTCACCGTCTATACACCATTAAAGCCTGGATTTGAAGCTTTCTTGTAGAGATTTCAAAACATATTTCAGAACCTAGAGGGTTAGGAAATATTTCCAAAGGCTTTGAAGGTTGAGCTAAGAACATCCATCTTCCTTTCAAAAGCTTCCTTGACTTCATATCAGCTTTTAGCTATACATACACAATACATACACCATTGGAGCTTGTTCTTGAAGCTTTTTGTTAAACTTTCAAAACTTATTTTAGAAACTTGAGGGTGTTTGGAATCAAGTTTGTTAACAAAGAGGTTACCTTTCTTTTCAAAAGGTATAATTTTGCACTTTTTTCTTTAATCTTCTTCTACTCTTTTCCTCTATTTTTCTTGTCTTTATATACTGATTTTCACGGTTTTAAAAGGCTGAAAATGCGATTTAGAAGTCCCAAAAGTGGAGCGGGTAGCCACCCCTCCTTAAGCTTGCTTACTAGCTTTGAATTCTCTTATTTTTGGCTATCTTTTGTACTCTTTTTAAGGTGATTTTAGGTACTATTTTTTTTTACATTTTAGGGGCTGTTTAATTCATTTAAATAGTTTATGCTTTGAATATTGTACTTGTTGTGTTGTAAGTCCTCATGGTTTTGGTTGTTTAGGCCTTAGATATCGAGCCATTCCAGTTGATAGCTTTCTTTATCTACTTTTCATGTAAAGAGTCCCACTTTTATAATAATCAACTTTGCATAATCATCTCTACAACCTCCCTCCATTCTTTTTTTTTCTTTTTTCTTTTTTCTTTGATTAAAGAGCTGTGTTTAATAAAAGGTTGTTGTTCAAACATAAGAAAGAGACCCTCCATACTTAATGGTTTAATCTCTTTGGAGGTTCATTACCAAGGCATTACATCGCTCTTATGCTAAACACAATCTCTTCTTTGTCACTCCTTTTTATCACCGGTGTATTTACTTTTAAGGGACTAACTTTCTAGTTAGGCCCTTGGAAATCACAAGAGAAAGTTTCATTATAGCTTGATATCGGGTTCGGATTTAAAGTCTTTATCGCTCATTATGGGTTTGGCTATGTCATTATCGCTCATTTTGGGTTGGACTCCAAATCCCTTATTGCTTGTAAATGAGTTTGACTTCTCTTTTGTAATTTCTCCCGAAGAAAAGGGTTTAAAAAACTTATTTCTCAGATTAAGTCAATACTTGTTCATCTTTATTGCTTTTTGGACTTAATGGATTTAAATATCGCCTTGGGACAAAATGATTAAGTAATAGAAAGGTAAGTTAAAAAAGGTTAATAAAATTGGCTTAAAATCGATTAAACCGACATAAAGAAGCTTAATAAAATTGGTAGGATTTGGTCAGACGTTATACCGAATCCATCGCTTCTAGAGTCATCACATACTAACTTGTGATGTTGGATGGTTCTTGAGGCATGTCTACCTCCCTCCTTGAACTAACTTCATGATTGGATGGAGGGGTGGTTTGTCTTTCATTGAATTCATTGATTTTTTGTCTGATCGTGTCCAAAACCATCATGCAATCAACTTGCGACCATTGACGGTTTCGAAACCGAATCTATTATTCTCTTGAGTTTCTCTATGATAGAGAAGAGCAGAAGGGACAAACATGGTTTAAAACTACTCTATCTGCACTGTTTTCACTTCAGAGCAAAAAAACATTTTTCTGTAAGAAAATAGGGCATAGCCAAATCTTCTTGGGCTCGACTGGGCTCTAATGTTTGGTAAGCAGAGTACTTTTGGCAAAAATAGAGGGCAATGGCTAAGGATGAAATAGAGCAGATTCCCAGTGCGCAGACAGAGCAGTTTTTGAAAACCATCTTCATCACAACACATACGATCCTTGTGCATTCTTATTGTCGTTTATCTTAATGTTGTAATAGTATCGTTCATATTATTGTTATAATTATTGTTGTGACATTATATTGTTGTAATTATAATTGTTACAATATCCTTGTTGTAATAAATTAGATAGTTATTTATTATTCATTCGAATTTGTAATAAGTAGTTAGTTTAGCTAATTCATTCATTTGGTGTTGTAATAGCTAGTTTAAATTCTGACATTTATTCTGACCCTCCTGTGCGAGGGCAAAATATGTAATGATTGTGTATGTCTTCTAACCCACATTTCTTTCTTCCTTTTATTACTTGCTTATGATGGGTGTAGACCACCCCCGAACTCCGCTCCACGCGCGATGGCGTGAATTGTTGTTCTTAGCTACTACAGTTCGGACTCATGTCATGGTTCTAAATCTAATTTCACAAAGTGCAATATAAGACTGATAAATCACCAAAGAGTCCAAATCCAGCAAATCGTTTTGGAAAATCGATTTTAATCAAAAAGCACCAAACATGGACTATTTTGCCGGATTTTAGAGTCGCCACCTAAATATTTTATTTTGGGAAATTTAGGAAACCCTGACTCGTGCCTAAGGCCACGTGTCCGTCATCACCAAAGTTGCCTTGGCTCGGGAACTTGGGTACGAGAGGGAAAGGTCCTAAAATGAGCACCCCCACTCGCCGATCAAAGATCGGCCTCTACTAAACATGATATGTTGTTTTGAAAACACATGTGTTCTTATTTCGATTTATTAGATTAGCTTACTATGTGATGCGCACAGCATACAAGTATAGACTAAATCGCACAAGTTGGAACAAAACATCTCATGTTTGTTTGTTTGAAAATGGTTTGAAGGTGTTACTCGCAAGTAGGCTAAGACGCGGAGTTTGCCACCCTCAAGTGGGCTTAGGAAAACATGATTTTGCCACTTCAAGTGAGCTTAAAACTCGCATTTTGATGAATTGTTCCAATTTAAGCAATCCAACCTCCATCCACAGGCATTCATGCAATTATATCAGTTAAGCAAATAGCCTCATGGCAAGCATGCTAATCATGGCAATCACTTACACGTATGCAAGGATGCTAAAGCGTAAACACTCACAGTGTACTCCAAGCCAAAAAGGAAACTAGTTAGTAATCATGCATGATCCTAGCTATGTTAAGATGCCTAATGCAACACATGCAAAATGCAACTAAATAGGCTCGGCTATCTAAGATGGCATATGAATGCAACTCGATAACATGTATTCAAATTGGTATTGAAATACGATGCAGTTTGTATGATGCGCCAAGCCCGGTGCATGCAAGACAGATGAATGAATGCAAACATGCGAAGCATAAGAATGCTAATTGAAATATGCCCTAAAACTAACCATAAAAAGTGATTAAGTAAAAGGGAGAAAGAAATGGGGGTTGGAAGACATGCATCACACACACGCACACTTATTACAACAGTTATGCCTTCTCGACGGAGGGTCCGAATAATAAGCTAACTAGCTAATCTAAGCTAATTAAACTAATTATTACAAACAAAACTAATTAACTAATCCTAGTTAACTAATTATTACAAAACGAAGCTAATTAACTAACAAGTTAACTAACTAGTTATTACAAACACAAATGAATAGTTAAGGTCATTAACTACTTAAGTACAAAAACGAATGCATTAGCTAGCTTAAGCTAAGCAACTAAGTAAAGCAATTAGAAAGGGCTCTCAGGGCAAGAAGCGGATGCATGCTCGGTTGCCTCGTTCGAAAATCCATCGCGATGCCCCAACTTGTCTCTGTTTTCACTTGTTCTCAGAACACTGTACAAAACTCCAGATAGCTTTTGCTCCATCATGGAAACCTCCAGGAGCATGGCCGACCACTTGGTGTTGTTGCCAACTACTTGCTGACCACTTGCCTTTGCTGTAGATCAGAAAAAGTGGTCGGCTAGCCACTTTTACTGGTCTACTAACTAGTTTTTGCTGCACTTCTCCAGTTTACTGCAACAAAGAACAAGAAGGGGCATGGCAATGTATTTGTAAGATTTGTGTGCACAACTACTCTCCCTATCATTTCATGATCTCAAAGGAGTGTGGTTCTCGACTCTCGGGCCATCAATCGAACATCACAATGCACGATGGCCGAGACGCCAAGATTGCACAATTCAATGTAAATGAATGCACAAATAACACATAAAGCCTTAATCTCTATCATGCATGATCAAGAGGGTCGGCGACCGAGAATCGAGGCACATTTCATCACTTCAAGTATGAAATGTCTCTTGTTTCTCGTGTTTGGACTAACACCCTATCCAAACACAATGCTATGCATGCACATGGAAATACAATGCAATGCAACATGAGCATGGCAAGTATAATGTAAACAACATGAGCATGCAACCACATAATGCAATGCAACAAGCATGCAACAACATAATGCAATGCAACAAGCATACAACATGCTATTCTACCAATGCTAGGATGGCATGCACAAAATTCCAAACATAATGTGAGGCGTGCACACACTATGCAATGCATGCACATGCAAACAACATGGAATGTAACAACATGCAAACAAACATGCTCAATGGACTTAAACCGAATATGGACAGACCTCAATCATACCCAAAACGGTGGCCAAAATGCTGAAATGATGGCATGAAATGCAAAACAAAGCATGCACATGCTCTTTCCCACCAACTAAGCATAAAAGCATAACTCTCAAAAGTGTTCAAGGAGTGACAAATGTGGAAGTGTGACAACACTATAAGCACTGAAATCAGGTATGAAATGGTGCCAAACCACTCAAACAACACAAGTATGGCATGCAAGAGCCCTTAAGCATGAAAGCTAGTGAATGGGACTACACAAGAGGCATGCAATGCATGGCACAAATGGATGAACTAGCCACAAACAGAGCTCAAATAGGTCAAAACCAAGACCAAAACATGCTAAGATGGGAGCTCAAAAGGCAAGGCAAGCATGCATACACATTGGTCTCCAAACAAGGCAATAATGCACAACCCTTGAAAGCATTCAAAGAGGGAAAAAGTGGGAACATGGCAATGCTATATGCTCTGAAATAATCATGGTAGATGATGCAAAATCATGCACATGTCACAAATGAAGCATGCTATGGTGCTCAAAACTCAAAGCTAGCAAGGCCAATTGCACTACAACTATGCAATACATGAAGCATATGGAAAATATAACCCAAAACAGTCCTAGATCATGCTAAATCAAGGTTAAAACATGCACGGAGTATAGCCAAAACAAGCTAGCATGAAGGCATGAAGTATGCAAGGCCAAAAGAGAGGATTACACTACACCTCCCAAAACCAAGCATGAGATGGCTTTGCCAACAAAAATCAGAGTTATATCATGGCAAAACAACCCCAAAAACACACTGAAATGATAGCTCGCAAGCTTTGACATGAAGGCATACACAATGGCTCACGTTTAAGGCATAAAGCACAAACTCTCCGATGCATTGAAAGAGTGACACATGTGAGTGTATGACCACACTACATGCACTGAAATCACATATGAAATAATGCCAAATCATGAAAATAGTCCAAGCAATGCATGCTAGTGGCTTGGAAACTCAAAGCTAGTGAGCTAGATTAAACCATGGCTATACAAAGCAATGCATGCATGACCAAAAAAACATAAATCAGAGCTGGAGCATGCTAAAACATGACCAAAATCCTGCTGAAGTTAAGCCAAAATCATGCTAGAATGATGGTCCAAAGCATGATACACATTAGGCTAGTGAATGGAAATGCACTACAAGTGTAAGGAGCATGCAAGAGGCTATCAAACCAACCCAAAATAGAGTTATGGCATGCGAAAACAACACCAAAAACAAGCTGAGATTGAGCCAAAACAAGCTAGAAAGACATGCTACTTCATAAGGCATACAAGGCTAGTTTGTAAGAATTACACTACAAGTGCATAAAGCATGCAAGGGATGACCAAACCAAGCCAAAAAAGTGGTATGCCATACTGAAATAAGGCCAAAAATAGGCTAAGTACAAGCCAACACAAGCTTAACAAACATGCTCAAACATGAGGCATACAAGGCAAGTAACCAAGATACAAGGAGAGGGGATGACCCTCTCCTATTTAAGACCTCAAAACACAAGTTTTACTACTGAAAATCCACTAAATTTCAATGGTTAAAAGGCCAAGACAAAGTGATCTCAAGGGCCTAAAGTGATGGTGCAAAACAAAGCCAAACAAGGCATGCAAGGGAGTAGATCACCCCCAACACCAAAGAAGCCTTGAACAAACATGTTAAGAACTAAAAATCAGAACTTTTTGCAGTAGAAAGTTAGGCCTAAAACAACATGAAAATAGGGCCAAAAGCTTAATAAAAAACAAGGGTTTAAGAGGTTAGAAGCTCACCCTTGTAGAACAACTTTAGAGCAACAACTCCAACAGCTTTTTTGGATCAAAACGAGTCCAAAAACACCAAAACCAACTTCAGCATGCCTCAGCAACAAGAGTATGGTGTTTCACTATGTGTTTGTGTGCAAAAGTGTGAAGAATAGGCACTTTTGAGCACAAATATGAAGTGAAATGAAGAAGTATAGAGATAGATGATATGTATAGCTCAAGCAACTTTTTTTTGAACCTAGAGAAGAGAGGAAGGGCCTCCCTTATATAGAAGAACAAGCAACAAGCTTGTAGAGGAAGCTAAGAGCTCTAAGCCATCCCTCCATACACGTGTATGGCGGATGGTTTCTGTGCTCACCAACTGTCACAGCTAGCAAGAAAAGATCTTCAAAAAGGTGCTGGAAAGTTGCCGACCACTTGAAGTGGTTGCCCAGTTACTTTTTCTGGTTGGCCAGGACAAAAAGTGGTCTTTCTAAAAGAAAAGTGGTCTCCTAGAAAGAAAAGTGGTCTCCCAAGGGGGATAGGTGGTCTACACCAGGAAAGCAAGGTGGTGGCATGGTGGGAGACCACTTTTCTAGCTGTAAACCACTTGTTTTGGTGGTCTACAAGGAAGAAAAGTGGTTTTCAGGGAGAGAAACTAGTCTTCCACCCTCATTCCACCCTCCAAGCAAAGAAAACAAGGTTTGTGCCAAAAACAAACCAAAAATGATGCAAGACAAGAGTCCGAGGATCGAGGCGCGCAGCTGGAAGCCTCGAAAACTAGTTTACGGGCACCAAAAGTGGTCTGCGAGAGAAAAGTGGTCTACAACCACAAAAAGTGGTCTCCCAGACCTCAGTGTTCCTCTAGACCAAGGCAACAAGGCTTGGTTCGAAAACCAAGCCAAAAGGAGAACGTTAAGCAGTCCGGAGACAAGGCGCGCAACCAAAGACTCCGAAAATCGGAAACTAGTCTCCAAGGGGGAAAAGTGGTCTCCCAGACCTCAGTGTCCCTCTAGGCAAGAGAAAACAAGGCATGGTCTACAAACCAAGCCAAAACACAAAGAGTTCAGAGGCCCGGAGGTAAGGCACTCAACCGAAAACTCCAGAAACTTGAAACAAGCACAAACATGCATAATCATCGAGCGCTCAAATGATGATATCTGAGCCTTAAGGTCGGTCAAAAATGGGGTGTCTACAGTGGGTAGCATAGAGCATCATGTTTCCTTAGCATTTTTCATGATTTGTATCCATTCGTCTTGCATGCATTAGGGTTCAGCTCATCATCCTAACTAACGTTAATTTCAAATTCCTTGCTTGAATACATGCTTAATCGCATGCCATGCTAGTAGCCAAGCTTATTATTTGCATAATGTGTGTGTTGCATTAGTCATATTGCATTGTTTAGGAGCATGCATTTCTTTTAATTATTTTGCTTTATTTAGCTTGCCTTGGAGTACTAGGTGAACATTTATTGCTTTAGCATATTGCACGTATGTTTATGTTGCCATATTGAGTATGCTTTCCATAAGGCTAAGTGCTTAAGTGATATACCTATTTGAATGTTGGTGGATGAAGGCCTTTTTACTTAAAGTTGGAATAATTTGATTAATGTAAATATGAGGTCGCTTTTTCAAGTGACATGTATACAAAAACACTTTTTTAAAAACAAGCATAAAATCAATGAATTCCAAATTTTGTGAATTAGTCTATACTTGTGTGCATCACCTAGTAAAGAGAGCATAATAACTGAAATAAGAGCATATAATGTAAATAAAAATCACATCATGATTAGTAGAGACTGATCTTTGATCGAGTGAGAGGGGTGCTCAATTCATGACCTTCCCTCTCATACCTAAGTTCCTGAGCCGAGACACTTTGGTGATGAAGGACTAATGGCCTTTGGCATAAGTCACAGGTTTCCTAGATTTCCCAAAAATATTTAGGTGGCAACTCTGTAAATCTGACAAAACAGTCCATTTTTGGCATTTTTTATTCAAAATCAACTTTCCAAAAGATTTCCCAGATTTGGACTTATTTGTGTTTATCTAGTTCACGTTGCACTTGTGAAATTAGATTCAGAACCATAGGAGTCCGAACTGTAGGGCTAATCGTATTCGAAAGGAGCATAAAAAGTAAGCTACAGGGGGTTTGTCGCAACCCTTACCTATAGCAGAATAGAAGTAAAAGCATGTCATAATGGATTTTGTTGTGGGTCTTCTGAGGACTCAACGAGGTAATGATTATGTGTGGGTAGTAGTCGATCGGTTAACCAAATCTACACACTTTATACCTATCCACATGAGTGATTGAGTAGAATACCTTGCCAATCTGTATGTTACAGATATAGTGCAGCTTCACGGGGTCCCAATGACTATCGTCTTGGATAGGGATCTGCTTTTTACTGCTCGATTATGGTAGAGCCTATGGGGTGCCTTGCGTACTAAGTTGACTTTTAGCACCGCCTATTATCCTCAGATTGACGGGCAGTTCAAGTGCACTATTTAGATTTTAGAGGACATGCTTCAGGCTTGCATTCTCGATTTTAAGCGGTCGTAGGAGAGGCATTTTCCTTTGGTGGAGTTTGCCTATAGTAATAGTTTTTAGGCGAATATTGGTATGGCACCTTTTGAGGCCCTGTATGGCCAACTATGTAGATCTCCTGTGTGTTGGACCAAGGTGGGTGACACACCTTTGGTAGGTTTGGAATTAGTCTAGGAAACGAAGGAGTAGGTCGCACTTATCTGTAAGAGTTTGGTTTCGGCTCAGAGTTGTTAGAGAAGCTATGTTGACCGAAGAAGGAGAACCTTGTCTTTTGAGATGGGGGATCACGTATTTCTTAAAATCTAGCTGAGACAGGGTTTGATGAGATATAGAAAAAGTGGGAAGTTGTCTCCCAGGTTTATTGGGCCCTTTGAGATTCTAAAGCAGATTATGGAAGTAGCTTATCATTTGGCCTTGCCGCCCCAACTCTCTGTGGTTCATGACGTGTTTAATATCTATATACTCTGGAAGTACGAGTCTGATCCTTTACACATGTTGGATTGGATCTATTTAGAGGTAGATAAAAATACCTCATATAAAGAGAGACCGGTTCAGGTGTTAGATACTTAAGATCAAGTCTTGAAGAGCAAGACTATTCTATTGGTTAAGGTGTTGTGGCGACACCATGGAGTTGAGGAGGTGACTTAAGAACGTGAGGCTGAAGACCGCGAGAAATACCTAGACTTGTTTGTTGATGTTTTCATCTTTTGTACTAGATTCCACTTGAGTTGAAATATATAGGCATTATGAATGTTTCGAAGGATTGTAATCATAATATTTTGGAATGGATTACCATGTCTATCTACTTTTTGTTAACATTAGTTACTATTGTGATTAATAATTTATTACGTTGTTGTATTAATTAAATTTCAAGGACGAAATTTCGTAAGGGGAAAATTATAGCAACTCGGGTTAAAACCTGACCCTTTTATATTCTTTGGACAGGGATCTGGATATCATGGTTGTTTATACTTCTTGTTGTCTTGTTGTAGTATGGGATTGGTTGTTTGGAGTTGTCGGTTGTGTTTTGAAGAGGTTGGGAGTTAGCTTTCTTTAAAAGAGTTTATGTTTGTTTCTCTTCAGGTTCGCTTGAGCAGACTTTCCTTCACTCGAGCGGTCTTTGGTTCTTTCTAGTACCTATGTTTGCAGTCTAAACTTCTAGAAAGGGGTGTTCTTCGCTCGAGCCATAGATTGGTCACTCGAGCGGTATTTTGTGTTTGATCCTTGAGCGGTCTTTCTTTCACTCAAGCGGTCTTTTGTAGGTCTGAACTACTAGAAGGGGGTCATTGTGCGCTCAAGCCTTAAGTTGGTTGCTCGAGTGATTCCTCATGTCTGAAACTCGAGCGGTGTTTTGGTCGCTCAAGCAGTCTATGCGTATATCAATATGAGAAAAAGATCCTTTCAGTCACTTTTTGATCGCTCTCTCTCTCTCTAAAAGTTTTTACCAAATTTCTTTACTCTGTCTCTCAAGTTCTTGCCTAAACACCCCAAATACACCCAAATCAGTTGATCTCACTACCATAGTGCTTCGGAGAAAAGTGTAGAGCTCGCAAAGGTGAACATTCTAATCGGAAAAGTATCCATTTTTGACTCCGTCAAAAGTTGGGTATTATTCTCCTCTTCTTCTACTCTTGAGGTAAGAATTTCTTCAACCTCCTCGTATGATTCTTAGCCTTATTCTGTGTTTCTTGGAAAGTACTGTTATTTGGAAGTCGTGGATTTGATTTAGGGTTTGGTTTTGGAGATAAAAAAAATAAATAAAGGGGGTTTTCAATTGGATTCATCGAAAATGTTGTGAAAATGTTGTGAAAATGCGTATATTGTTGTGAAAATAAGGCTTCAGGAATTATTAGACAAGGGTTTTATACGCCCTAGTAACTTGCTTTAGGGAACACCGACACTCTTTACAAAGAAAAAGGATTTACGGTTGTGTATTGACTACCTTAAGTTGAAATAGGTAACTGTCAAGAACAAATACCCATTACCGACCATAAATGATTTGTTTGACCAACTAAAGGGATCTGTAACAACGCCCGCGGGGGACCTCGCTACAGTTCGGACTCGATTTTGTTGCGGTTCTCAATCTTGAACCAAAGAGTCCAAATCCGGCAAATCGTTTTGAAGGAAAACAGATTTTTTGAAAGAAGTGCCAAACATGGACTTTTGCGGATAACAGAGTCGCCACCTAAATATTTTAAAATGGGAAATTTAGGAAACCCTAACTCAGTGCCGAAAGGCCACGTGTCCGTCATCACCAAAGTTGGCTCGGGAACTTGGGTACGATTAGGGAAGGTCACATCGTGAGCACCCCCTCTCGCCCGGTCAAAGACCGGCCTCTACTAACCATGATATCTGTTTTTGAAAACTTTGTGCGTTCTTATTCCGATTATTGGCCTAGGTTACTATGTGATGCTCGCAGCAAACAAGTATAGACTGGGCCGTCTGAATTGGAACGAAACATTTCATGTTTATTTGTTTGAAAATGGTGTGAAGGTGCTACTCGCAGGTAGGCTAAAATGCGGATTTGCCACCATCAGGTGGGCTTAGAAAACATGATTTTGCCACTATCTAGTGGGCTTAAAACAAACAGTCAATGAATTGTCCCAATTCAAATAACTCAACCTCCACCCACAGGCATTCAAGGCAGTTATATCACATAAGCACATAGCCTCATGGTAAGCATGCTATCATGGCAACACTCACACGCATGCAAGGATGCTAAAGCATAAAACTCACCTAGTACTCCAAGCCAAAAGCAAAACCGATTAGAAATCATGCATGATCCTAAGTATCTTTGTAATGCCTAATGCAACACATGCAAAATGCAATTATAGCGAGGCTCGGCTATTCTAAGTATGGCATATGAGATGCTTGACTATCAAGTACTCAACTTGGAATTGAAATCTGATGCAGTTTGTATGATGCGCCGAGCAGTGCATGCAAAACAGAGATGAATGATGCAAACATCTTTGTCATCTTTGTATGCTAATTGAAATATGCCCTATATCTAACCATCCAAAGCGGATAAATAAAAGGGAAGAAAGAAGTGGGGGTTGGAAGACATACATCACACTCACACACCCTTATTACAACATTGCCCTCGCGCAGAGGGTCCGAATAAATAATACAGTCCGAATAAAAGAATATACAGTCCGAATAAACAGATTCTAATTAATTAACAAATTAATTATAAAAGAAGTAAAAACTGGCATGCAAGCCAGGGACTGCCTCGCTTCTGATAGATGATGTATGCTGGGCTGCTTGGCGCGGAAATCCACTGGGATGCCCTGATTAGCCTCTGTTTGTACTTTTCTTGAAATGCGCGCCGGATTCCGAAAAGTCGTTGGTCCTCGATTTTGCTGTGACAGAGAGCAGGAAAAGGGCATAGCAATGTATTTCACAAATATATGCATGCCTCGATCCTCGTGCCACCAATCACGCATACCGATGCATGATGGCCGAGGAGTCGAATTGCACAACTCAATGTAGGGATGAATGTAAGTGAATGCTACAACAAAACCGAACTCCATCATGGGTAATCCGGAGTGTCGGTGACTTGGGAATTGAGACCCGTTCCGTCACTCAGAGTACGAAACGTGCCTCGTTTCCCGTGCCCGGACTAACGCCTATCCCGAACACGATGCAATATGCATGGTATGCATGAAATGCAGCTAATATACAACCTAGCATGCTCAATACTATGAAAATGAGATGCCTCGAAATGCGTGTCCACGGGCACGCAAACCGAGCGGCGCGAATGACATGCGAAATGTAATGATGGACTTATACCAACATGAAGGGGCCTCGGCCACACTCACATAGGATGCGGAATGATAAGGATGGGGTGCCTCGAAATCGTGCTTGGCACGCAAACCGAGGCAATGATGAAATATAATCGGATAAAGCAGAGTGCCTCGAAATGCGTGCAGCGCAAACCGAAGCGGAGGCATCTAATGCAAACCGAATAAAGCAGAATGTCTCGAAATCGTGCTGCACACGCATAAGCCGAGCGGAGGCATACGCAATGCCAAGCGGATAAAGCAGAGTGCCTCGAAATGCGTGCACGGCACGCAAACCGAGCGGCGGCATCTGCAATGCCAGCGGATAAAAGCGAGTGCCTCGAAATCGTGCTGCAGACGCACGCAAACCGAGCGAAGCCAAAATGGAGATCGATAAAGCGAAGTCCCTCGAAATCGTGCACCGCAGACACGCCGTCGGCGAAGCTAAAATGGAGATCAGATAAAACTGAAGTGCCTCGAAATCGTGCTGCACGCGCACGCAAACCGAGGCGATGATGTGCGATGCAAATCGAGATAAAACCGAAGTGCCTCGAAATGCGTGCTGCGGACCGCAAAACCGGCGATGACGTACGATGCAAAACCGGATAAAACCGAAGTGCCTCGAAATGCGTGCACACGGACACGCAAACCGAGGCGATGATGAAATGAGATGAAATGGCATACGGAATGCAACGATGGGCTTACACCAACATGGGAGAGCCTCAGCTCACTCACATAGGAGGCCGTCGGATAAAAATGAAGTGCCTCGAAATGCGTGCACACGGGCACGCAAACCGAGGCAATGGCATACACGCATGAAAATGCAAATTGGGCTTACGCCAACATGAGAGGGCCTCAACCACACTCACATAGGCTGCCGTCGGATAAAACAGGGGCGCCTCGAAAGGCGTGCACACTAGCACGCAAACCGAGGCGATGCAAAAAGATGCACATGGCATAAGGAATGATATGTAAGCATGGCAATGGAATTTCAGCACCTAAATAAAGGGGAAAACAGCCCCGAAACAATTCGAAATAACACTCGAAGCATGCATTCATCCCGAAAATGTGAAATTAAGCCCCGAAATGGCCTATAGCCATGCTATACATGCAAAATATGATCATGGCAGAAAGAACAGTAGCAAGGCAGTCCCAAATATGGCATTTTTTCAGTAACAATCTTGGCCAAAATGCAAGTAGGGATAGATCAACAATAGCATGCAAAATTAGTGGCCGAAAGAGGGGTATTGAGACAAGTGATATATGCAAACCCCAAATGGACAAACTTTCTTCTACAATATTGAAGATGAGATAAAAATAAGCACAATTGCAGAAGATGACATCCTCAAAATCAGAATAAAAACATGCTATAAAATCCATGCAAAGTAGGCTTCCAAATAGGCTATATCATGAGACATGCAATGCACACACCAAATGACAAAACTTTCTTCATGAAATATGTAAAGGGGGTCAAAATAAGGCCAAAACCAGTAGGGGTCGAAGTCCCAAAAACAAACACAAATAGGTCAAAAATTGCATGCAAAAAGGGCACACTTGATGAAATTTGAAGGAGGTGGTATATACAATGGCCAAATGAAGTTGAGCCCTTCTACAATGTTGTAGAGGGGCTCAAAATGAGCACAAAACCAGTGGGTCGGACCTCTGAAAACAAAAGGAAATAGGCCTAAACTAGCATGCAAGATAATGGCATAAAAGCTAGGTATTGAAACAAGTATATCATAGGAGCCTCAAATGAAGTTGAGCCCTTCTACAAAGTTGTAGAGGGGCTCAAAACAAGCACAAAAGCATTAGGGGTCGGAGCC
Organism: Camellia lanceoleosa; assembly: GCA_025200525.1. NCBI lineage: Eukaryota > Viridiplantae > Streptophyta > Magnoliopsida > Ericales > Theaceae > Camellia > Camellia lanceoleosa. Next base: position 21,181,503 of record CM045771.1, on the reverse strand, counting down.
CCGATTCTCAACCAATTGGAGTATAGAAATGAATCAAGAAAAAGCCCTAAAAGTTGGTTTTGAAGACTTACCCTTGAAGACTTGTCTTTCTTTGATTCTTGGCTTTGATTTGTAGCTTCTCAACCTTTGAAATTCACTTCCTAGCTGCTGGAATGGTAGTAGGGATGGTGAAGCTAGGTGTTGATGAAGAGAAGACCTAGAGACTTAGAAGCTTTTTGAGGTTTTGAGCTATGAAAATGGAGGAATTTGGAGAAGTGTTCTTGAGACAATTTTTTCCAACCTTGAAGAAGGAGAGGAGGGTCCTTCAAATAGGCAAGAAATGGGGTGTAAAGGAGGAAAGCACCCAATCTTTCCCTCGAAATATCCCCGGATGCCGGGATATGTTGGAAGATATCCGGACAGTGATGACAGCGAGGAGAATCTGGCCGGCAGTGGTTTTACAGGAGGTGGTGGCCAGCCACCCCACTGGTCGGCCACCACCCACCATGGCCGGTGGCCACCCCAAAAATGAGCAAGAAAACTCGGCCGACCACCATACCAAAGTGTCCTCCCATGTGTAGAACAAAGCCCCAAGGTTGGAATCTGCAACTCAAGCGAGTCACAACATAGAGCTTGAAGGAGAGGCCCAAAATGAAACCCACAATTCGGCCGACCACCATACCAAAGTGTCCTCCAGATGTGTAGAACAAGGATCCAAGGTTAGAATTTGGCAACATTGAACCAAGAGTCACAACATAGAGCTTGAAGAAGAGGCCCAAAATGAAACCCAGTCTGGCCGACCACCAGAGCTTTAGGGTCCTCCATGTTCCCTCATCACAAGTATGTAACTTTGGTTGGAAGAAAATACCCCCAAGGTGTTCAACATTGGCCCGGAAGTGAGAAAAACGGGCTCCGGAAGAGCGAAACTGCTTATCTGGGATAATTGCTGGCTTCTCCCCGATGATCTTCACGATGTTGAAACAGAGGTACTGCCAAGTTTGAACAAAAACTAATGAGAAATGAGCCTTCGAGCCAAACCGCAAAGCAATTCGGGATCCAAAGTTCTGAGGTGCCGAAAGTGGCATTCAGCTGACCCTGAAGCATCGAGACGGGGTTCCTCGAAATGATAAAACAGAGGTTCTGCCAAACCGGAGAAAGCGGATGCGAAATGAATGCTCGGTCCAAATCACGCATTCGGTCCGAAATGGGTCATGCCGAAGTGGAAGTGGCATCGGCGGGCATCAGGGCCAGCGTTCCTCGGAACATTAAAAGCAGGTCTCCGCCAAAAACCGGAGAAAGCGGATGCGAATGAATGCTCGGGGCCCAAATCACGCAGCCGGTCCCGAAAATGGGTCGCCGCACCTAAGTGGTGTTCGCTGCGAAGTGGCATCAGGGCCCAGCGTTCCTCGGAACATTAAAAGAGGTCTCCGCCAAAAACCGGAGAAATCGGAGATGGTTGGGCGGTCCAGCCGAGGCACATACTTAACGGCTCAAAACCGGAACCGCCCGAAAAGGGCAAAATGGCCTCTGACCACAAAAAGTAGCTCACGCCACCGGAGATAGTCTCTGAGACCACTCCCTTCCCTCAGGAAAGAAAACAGAGAAAACCGAACCTGGTTCGCAAACCGAGACAAGGTAGAGAAGATGGTTCGGAAGTCCGGAGGCAGGGCGCGCGGCCACGACTCTGAGACTTCGGAACGAGCACAGTACGCAACATCACCGAACGCTCAATCAGTGACGTCTGAGTCTTAAGGTCGGTCAAAAATGGGGTGTCTACAGTTGCCCCTCTTTGACAGAACTCGGAAGTCAAGAAGTGACGGGAGTGAATGTCAAAGCCCAGAGACGACCCATTTTTGACAAGGCCGAAGACTTAGACAAACATACGAGATAAACAGAGATATGTGCCCGCAGGCAGGGGCAAAATGCAAAATGGTAGGCGCGGAGCCAGATGATCAGGCAAATGCAGCAAGCTGTAATGAGGCAGGTATTGACAAATAGATGCAACAGTTTTAAGCAAGAATGCAAAGCAAACAACTACATTTCATGCAGTTAGGAATGCGGAGAATCATTCAATTCTCGTCGCGTCTCACACGGAGAAGATACGATACCTGCCTTGATTAAATGCAGTCGCACCTCGAATGAACCGTACATACAATATCGTGCCTGCAAAATAGAGAAATGCAACAAGAACAATATGCCAACAACATATATTCAATGTGATTCCTATGATTCCAAAAGTCTGACACACACAGTGCCGATGAATGAATGCAACATAACGCGAGAAAAGATAATGCGCGACAACGCATGTTTAAGCATAGAAGTATGGCACATCAAGAAAGCATGCATGACAATGCAAAACATTCATGGGAATGCAAATTATAAGCCAAATAATGCAAAAGCAGACACGCCAGATGCCCGGTCGCATACGAAGCGCGCATTCGTGGCGGCAACTCGATCATGACCTCTCGATTTACATTCTGGAGAGGTCACTACATGTTAAACTCCGATTCTGATGAATAATGATGAGACACATGCCAATAATTGCAATTAAAGTTTCAGCGGAGCAATTCGCGCCAGAAAGTGTACTTTTCTTCAACTTTTTCGGGTCCCGGGAGCTCCGATTTTCCTCAAAATTTGCAGAGAGGTAGGGGAGGGAGGGGGGAAGGTGGTCGGCCAGCCCTTTGCCCTAGGAGAGGCCATCGGCCAGGCCAAAAAGTAGAGGGGCCGGCCAGCCAGGTTAGGTGGCCGGCCGGCCACCTGCCCAAAAGCAGGGGCAAAATGGTCATTTTGGCATTTTCTATATATACACACCTCCATTGCCTCCGAAATCACACCCAAAGTTGCAAAACTTCTTCCTCTTGCTCTCTAAGCCACTTTCTCTTTCAGATCTGCATTTTATAGCGCCCTCGGCCTCACTAAATTGTTTTCTTGAAATCTTTCAGATTTAAGCACTTTGAAGCGACTAAATTTCGACTTTGGGGCTTCTCTTCTCATTTTCACCACTTGAGGTAATTTTGTTTCAATATTTGGAAAATTTTCCCGGGGGTTGACTTTTGTTGACTTTTCATTTCCCGAGAGTTGACTTTTGTTGACTTTTTTCCAATTTTGGCCCATTTGCTCATTTTTGTTCCTCTTTGCGATTTCTCAATGGCGGTCATTTCCTCACGACGGAGGTTTTCCGGTCGGAGATGATTTTGACTTTATGGTATTCCCCGAGGGTTCGCCCTTTCTTTCCGTCGATATGCTCCGTGGTTCATAGGCTTCAGGCACTTTCCGTCACTTCACCGATTTTAACAATCGGGCACCGAGGATCTTCTTCTCGACGAGCGAGCGGCACCTCTCTTATGACGCAGAGGTATTTTACTATCCGCATCTTTCGTGCATTACGTACTTTTGCCATGCTTAGACCTTGATTTAGCTTACGTCGCGATACTTGTATCTTGAGCATGTGACTTAGACACTTGAATTTCATGAACACTTGGCACATTGAATAATTGTGAGCGCACGGTGCATTAGTTAGAAATTGAACACACAGCTCAACATTGATTCACTTGAAGACCGGCCGAAGTTGAAAATGAGCACACAAAGCATATCACCGAGAATAGAACACTTGATCTCAAAACTGATTTTACGAACACCTGACCCGGCTGAAGCGAGCACACAGCCTTGATTAAAAGTAGAACACACGGTAGTAAACTTGAAGCACCGAACACCTGGCCCGATTTGAAGCGAACACTACGGCCACTGTCGTTGAGTAGAGCACACGATCCCAATTTGAAGCGAACACACAGTCCGCGATGTTGAGTAGAACACCTGATCCCAAACTTGAAGCGAACGCCTGACCCGCGATGTTGAGTAGAACACACGATCCCAAACTTGAAGCGAGCGCATGACCGATGTTGAGTAGAACACAGTCCCAATTTGAAGCGAACACACACCAGCGATGTTGAGTAGAACACACGATCCCAAACTTGAAGAACGCACATTGCTTGATGTTGAGTAGAACACGGTCCCAAACTTGAAGCGAACGCGACCCCTTTGATGTTGAGTAGAACACACGATCCCAAACTTGAAGCGAGCCTTACTTGATGTTGAGTAGAACACAGTCCCAATTTGAAGCGAACACACAGCCTTGATGTTGAGTAGAACACACGATCCCAATTGAAGCGAACACACGATCCTTGATGTTGAGTAGAACACGATCCCAATTTGAAGCGAACACACCCCGATGTTGAGTAGAACACACGATCCCAAACTTGAAGCGACATACGGCCCATTGATGTTGAGTAGAACACACATCCCAAACTTGAAGCGAGCATACGGCCGCGATGTTGAGTAGAACACAGTCCCAATTTGAAGCGAACACCTTAATCGATGTTGAGTAGAACACACGATCCCAATTGAAGCGAACACACGGTCCCGATGTTGAGTAGAACACACGATCCCAATTTGAAGCGAACACATTGCTGATGTTGAGTAGAACACACTGATCCTAATTTGAAGCGAACACACGGCATTTGGTGTTGAGTAGAAACCTGATCCCAATTTGAAGCGAACACACAGCCCGCTGGTGTTGAGTAGAACACACAGTCCCAAACTCAGAGGTACTGAAACTTTGAACACACAGCCCAAATACCAAATTTACTGAACACGCAGCCCGTCTTCACTTCATTTGCACACAGCTCATTTTCCCTTCATTTGCACACAGCTCATTTTCGCTTCATTTGCACACAGCTCATTTTCACTTCATTTGCTGATCCATGCGTTGATTCTAAATGCAGGTTCGTTCTCGCCTGATCTTGAGGATATGGCTCCACCGCCGCGAGGGAGTGGTATTTTGAGCTTCCGGAAGCTGTCCGGGGATTGATTGACCTTGCGGGATTTGGGCCATTCTGCAGAGGGTTATCTCATTGCCAGATCAGTAGGACTTTATTTGCTGCCTTAGCAGAGAGATGGTGGGATACCACCAATTCTTTCCATTTCTCTGCGACTGGGGATATGACCATGACCCCGCTGGACTTTGCTATGATCACCGGCCTAGACATAGGCGGTGTATCCATTCCTTATGACGAGGATATGGGCCAGTGGGAGGCTGCCTGGATGCACTTATTGGGGACACACCCGCCTGTAGACAGAGGTTCGGGGAGAGTCCGATACTCCTGGTTTGCTGCCCATTTCCGGCGGCCACAGATGGAGCCTGAGACTCCTGAGGAGGCGGAGCAGTATGCCCGCGGTTTCCTCATGTACCTCCTCGGCACCACCTTGTTCGCCGATAGAGGGAACATGGTAGGGTTGTACTTACTGAGCGCTCTAGTGGACTTATCACAGGTTGGTCAGTATGATTGGGGCGGCGCTGGCCTGGCTACCCTGTACTGTTATATGAGCGCGGTCTCTCGCACACGAGGGGACTTACTCGGTGGCTACTGGAGAGCCTGGGAGGTACATTCCGTCCTCTTGATTTACATTTTGCTCATCATTACTTGTTCACTGCACACACACGGCAAGACGCATCCTCAGATTGCCTTTAGCACTTTGTACTCACACTGCATTGCCTTTCTCGGTGTGGGTGTATGTGTACTTCCCCACATTAGCTCGGAGATGGAGGTGGTGGGACCTCCTATGACTCCATTTTCATTGATGTTTGAGGCGAGCATCTGGCGAGGCCTCGAGAGACTCTCCTCTCTGCGGCGATACTTTGATCTTTGTTCGAGCGGCAGAGGTATTGCTTGAACTCTCGGTTCCTTTTATTTTTATCTTTGATGCGCTTCAGATATCCGATTTCGACCGATTTGTACACCGGTTATCCACAGATCACTGGCGGCCTTAGGCGCTCTTCGACGAGCTCGAGACTCAAGACTGGAGCGTCGAGTTGTTGTCGATAGATTTCGCTTTCGAGGACCCGGTCGTGAGGTTTGGTTCTTGGGAACGCTTCGGCCGAGATATGGGGGCGATTCTCGAGCCTCTGCCGTGCCTCGAACACCATGCGGATGGCGATAGATTATCCTCCGAGGAGGTCGGCGATATATGCGAGGCGTTGATGCTTTATTGCATCTTCTTGATGGGAGCTCGCCACCTACCGCCAGATATATCTAATGCCCCTTGACGGGAGTACGGGCTCGACGAAGGTCTCTTGGCGCACCATCTTGGTCGCGCCCATGCTCTGAATATCCCTTCTTCTAGCGGTGGCACATCCAGAGGTGGGGGCGATTCGATCCCTCGATCCTCCGACTCTTGATCATCCAGGTGGCGGACATGCCGACCGAAAGGATTTAATGGCGATTTGGGGCGCCTTACGATTCCGCTAGAGCCTCCTCGCCCGATCACAGATATGTTAGAGACCACGACTCGCCCGGTATGTTGTTCGGCTTTGATTTATCACGATATTTGAACATTGATTCCAGATCTTGATAGTTTTGCATTTGTATTTGCGGCCTCTGTTGAATATCTGGACGAAAGCTTTCGGGATGCTTGGCCACATTCGAGGCATGATCTTACGGAGGAGACGCAGATGAGCATCGTGGGTGTGGAGGTATTGTTCATTTTCTGTACTAGCATGTTTACGATGATACTCGGTTTTGAACCTTCTGTAGTATTAGAGCACATCCGACACACACCCTATTCACATTCGCATTTGCACCGCTTATGCTTGAACCGATGTATTGCACTTTGCATTTTCAGATGCCTCCGATATGCTTCGACGCGAGGTGGGCCACCCAGCCTTCTCAGAGGTCGAGTCTTCGGGCCATCGGACCTTCTCGGGAGCCGGGCCATCTAGGCCTTCTCGAGGAGTTCGAGGAGCGGTCGTCTCAGACGCAGGGGCACCCATCGTCGAGGATGACGAGGAGGAGATCGCAGATCATGTGTCGAGGCATTCCTGGAGAGGAGGCCACAGTGCAGGTTCGAGGCGGAGGCAGCTGAGGAGGATCCGGAGGATGACGACTCCGATCCGGATGGTGATGAAGATCAGAGATTATCCGAGAAGAGGATGAGAGGGCCTCCCCATTCCCGTTCCCGAGGACACTGATGTTATTTCCTGCTTTATTCTACTTTTTAGCTAGTAGTTTGTAGCACTTTGCACATTGTTAGGCAGTTTTATTTTCTGTAAAACTTGTACCTTTATTGTTGTAAGACATGATGAAATGAAACAGCTTTTGAAAAGATGTTGTATTTGAAATTCTCAGCATCGCATCGCATTATTTTGCACAAAGTGGAATCGAATGAAATGTGCTTCATTTATTTACCGAGTTAGGTAGGGAACCGACGCAACAAAGCAAAACAAAACGACTCACTAAGAAATAAAACAGAATCTTAGCGAGTTTACAACTCGATAAACAAAGTACAATAATGTTAACGACTCAATAGACAAGACTTAACAAAATTGTGTAATCAAAAAGTAACAACTCAAAACGCAAAACGCGACAGCTCGACAAAACTTACAACTCAATAAGCAAAAACAACAACTCGATAAGCAAAAATATAACACGATGTACTTCGGATGGACTATCTGGATAATGGAGTGTATCCAAAATTGATAGGCCTGGATGCCTTCTACTGCCGGGAGACAACCAGATTTGCAGGGAGTCCACTACTGCTATAGGTAATGTTTCCCACCCAAGCTCACTTGTATTTGCTTACATCACTCGACCCTCGGGCTCGACTTTTCTCGCAAAACCCTTATCTTACTTTTCTCTCGTCGCACATCTCTCTATTCTTTATTCTCTCATTTTTCATCCCTCCCCCAGATATGGTTGACGGAGAAGTTGCAAGTTGTGGACTCTTGCCCTGCCTATTCAGCCCGCGGCTACTTCTTTCGGCAACGCCTAGTTAATGCTCCCGATGAGAGCTAGTGGCTCGAATGGATGCGCAACTTGTCAGCAGATCGCATTGCATGGCGCCGTCCCTGGCTTACTCTTTCAGCGATGAGCTACAGCATGTTCCAGGATACTGGGATCCGTCTGATCGGCTTGACTCACTGTATATTTTATCTCCCATTCCGTACTCCGCGCCAGTTCGGTCATACAAGCTGGGCCTAAGTTGGCATCTGAAGCTTCGACTAGCTCTGGGAGGGGGCGCAGGGACACCTGACTAGACTATGCCCCAGATTTATTGCTTTATTAGTACTTTCAAAGTTTTCTAGCGTGAGTGTAATAAAAAACAACTTCAATTGTATGCAAGAGCAAAAGAACTCTGTTTTGAAATTAATGAAATTGAAGGTTGTGGTACTGAAAATCCTCCGCTTTTGGTCCAAAAATGGTCTTAGTTGTGAAAAGATTAATTTGAACAAAGTCAACTTTTATGAAAACTTTTCAAAACTATTTTTGATATGGATCAGAACTGGACACGCCTGAAATCTGTCACTGAGATACACAACCCCGAATCCTAGCAACTGGAAAGTTGCCCCTAGTTTGAAAAAGGTGCTTGGCAAGTGTGCAACGGAAAGTTGCCCCTAGTGCAGATGATGCCGAACACTCCATTGCAGCGGAAAGTTGCCCCTAGTTTGAATAGCCTCGCATCGAGATCGTAGTGAATCTTGATGAATAAAGATGACTGAGGTGATCAAAATGGACTAAGTTGATCGGGGAAAAGATTATGACTGAACTTCAAGATGAAGCTGCCTACGTATCCCAAAGATGGGAATCAAGTCTTACGTTTTCAGGCTTAGGTTCGCTCGAGTGTTTTTGCTCTCCTTTTGCGCTCTAACTTTTGCCAAGGCCGCCCTTTGCGGGTTTTCAACCTTGCGAGCTCAGTTTTTATAATTTTCAAATTTTCTATGCTCTGTGTTTTGCCTAGGTCGCCTTTCGGTTTTCGCCTACTTGAGCCTCTCAAGGGTAGTATTTCTTCAACTTGTCCATATTGATTGGTTGGGAGAACTCCAAGCCATCTAGATCCATCAGAACCACAGCTCCACCTGACCAGATTGACTTGATGATGTAGGGACCAGTCCAATTGGGTCTGAACTTGCCCCTTGGGTCGTGGATGGGAGCACGGTTGTCTTTGAGTACCAAATCTCCTTCTTTCAAGTTTCTGGACTTATCCTTCTTGTTGAAAGCTTGGGCGATTCTGCGTTGATAACCCCGAACGTGATGCAGTGCTTTCAATCTCCTTTCATCAAAGAGCATGAGTTCTTCAAATCTACTTTCTCGCCAATCCGCTTGACTATCGGCATTCGCCAATACTGCAATGATGGGACCTCAATCTCAATTGGTAGAACGGCCTCCATCCCATAGACTAATGAGTGCGGAGTCGCCAAAGAGAAGTTACGATCGAAGTCTGAGCCCCATAGAGCAAGCGGCAACTTATCGGCCACCTCAGAGGTTTCCACCATCTTCTGTAATATGCGCTTGATATTCTTGTTGGCGGCCTCAACTGCTCCGTTGGTTTGCGGCCGATAAGTAGACGACTTATGAAAAGCCACGTTGTATTTCTCCAACAAGTCAATCACCTCCTTCTTGAAGTGGGAACCATTGTCAGAAACTATTTCATTTGGGACTCCGTAGCGACAGATAATGTTGTTTCTGATGAATTTTGCAACGTGTGAAGCTTTCAACACTGCGTAAGATTGGGCCTCAACCCACTTCGTGAAATAATCTATCGCTACGAGGATGAACTCATGCCCATTTGACCCCTTCGGCGTAACAGCTCCGATCACATCAATTCCCCAGACAGAAAAAGGCCATGGCGAAGTCATGTTGTACAGCTTTGACGGCGGAATGTTCATGCGATTTGCATGAATCTGACATTTGTGGCATCGCCTGACGAAACCGATACAATCCTCCTCCATGGTGGACCAATAATAACCTTGTCTAAGGATCTTTCTAGCCAACATCACCCCATTCATATGTGCACCGCATTCACCCCCGTGGATGGCTTCCATCAGACGTTTGGACTCTTCAGCATCAACACACAGTTTATGCATTCCCAGATGACCTCTTCTATACAGTTTACCCCCGCAGATGATGAACTCGGTGACATTCTTCGATTGCCCTCTTGTCTTTGGCATTTACCTGGCGGGTATGTTTACATTTCCAAAAAGTTCGGATGTCGTAATACCGGGGTGTTCGTCACGAACTTCATCTGTGGCGCAATCGACTCATAGGCGGTCGCGAATTCAGTCGATAATGACCGGACGATTCGACTCCGTGGGATGTCTATCATGGATGATAGAGTTGCTAAAGCGTCTGCGAACTTGTTGTTCACTCTTAGTAGATGAGTAAAACTTAACTTTTCAAACCGAGGAATCAAGAAATCCAAGGTTTGGTGATACATCATCATATTTTCTTCTTTTACTTTCCGGTCTCCTTTAGCTTGAGACACAACAAGATTCGAATCTCGATGACGCCCAATTGTAGTCTTGCCCCTAATTCGTGGTCGCCATACCAAAGAATGCACGCCAGATTCTCGTTATTTGAGACTTTGAAACGGAGTTTGAAGGCTAGAGGATCTGAATTGTCGGTGCTATCGCAACACTCCTATCCCATTCCCATGTTGATTTGACGCCCGTCAAAGTACATTATCCAACTTTCCTCGTCGATATGCGTAATTGCTTCATCCGGGAATAGGTACTCAAGCGCTTCATCCTCAACGGATGGTCGGCAAGGAACTCGCTCTCGCTCGCTTCTTTACCGACTTGCGCGTCACATATGTAAGATCAAATTCGGAAAGCAAAGCAACCAACGAGCTAGTCTACCCGTAAGCGCTGGTTTCTCGAAAAGATATTTGATGGGATCAAGTCGTGAAACCAACATTACAGAGTGAGCTAACAAGTAGTGCCGCAACTTCCTGGTAGCCCATACCAAAGCTAAGCAAGCCTTTTCCAGCGGCGTATACCGGGTTTCATACTCTAGCATTTTCTTGCTCAAATAATAGATGGCTTTCTCCACCCTATCTTCTGATTCTTGTGCAAGCATGCAGCCCATCCTGGTCTCGACATTGGCAATACAAAATCAACGGTTTCCACGATTACGTGGTGATAAAGCGGGTGGGTTCTCGTAGATATTCTTTAACTGTTCAAATGCGACTTGGCATCGGCCGTCCCATTGGAACTTCTTTCCTTTCTTGAAGACCAAAAAGTGGTTCACAAGTCAAGGTTAGTTTTGAAATAAACCGTCTTATGAATTGCACTTTACCCAGAAAGCCTCGCACCTCTTTTTCAGTCTTTGGTGGTGGCATTTCTAAGATGGCCTTGATTTTGGTAGGGTCGACCTCGATGCCCCTTTGTGTGCTCAGACACCCCCACAATTATCCCTCTGTAACACCAAACGTACATTTCTGAGGGTTTAACCGCAACCTGAATTCCCTGATCCTTTGGAAAAACTTGCGCAAGGCGGTGTAGTGGCCCTCTCTTTCTTTGGACTTGACAATCATGTCGTCCACGTACACCTCAACCTCTTTGTGGATCATATCGTGTAATATTGTGGTCGCGGCCCGTTGATAAGTAGCCCCAGCGTTTTTCAACCCAAACGGCATTACCCGATAGCAGTATGTTCCCCACGGGGTGGTGAATGCAGTCTTTTCTCTGTCCTCTGGTGCCATCACAATCTGGTTATAGCCCGAGAAGCCATCCATGAACGAGGCGATTGCATGCCCTCCAGAAAGTCCACTAGCTCATCAATGTGTGGCAGGAAAGTCGCCCTTCGGATGGCTCATTTAAATCCCAAGTCTACGCACACCGGATCTTGCCATCTTTCTAAGACCGCACTATGTTGGCCAACCAAGTGGGATATTACGATACTAGCAGGAAGCTGCGTCAATTTGTAGTGACCTCCTCTTTGATCTTGAGAGCCCAATCCGGTGGATCCTACGAGCTTCGCTTGATAGGTCGGGCCTCGGGTCAAGGGGATCGATGCCATACAATCTCAGGATCGATTCCAGGCATGTCTTCGTAGGACCACGCGAAAACATCTTTGAAATCTTTTAATAAAGCGACTAAGCGCTCGCGTTCCTCCGAAGACAACGTGGACCCGATCTGGACCGTAGCGGGTCCTCCTCGCACTAATATTCACGAAATGATTTCATCCGTTAAGGGTTTAACAAACCTCTCTTGCTCTTGCTCAATCGGACGTTGTAAACCGGAGGAACTTCGTCCTCGCTGCTTTTGATCAAAATTTTGAAAGTCCGAATTAATGCAATAAATTAGGGGCACGTAAAAGTACTCGGATACCACATTCACCTCATTCTCATTAAGTTCACCCAAACCGTCTGATTCACCGGTTACACCAGACACAAATGAAAAGAAAAAAGACGACCTGGACAAGACTCTGGCATCCGGGTTAACATCCCCAGCAGTACCAGACTCAGACTCAGTCGAGATGGAATCTGATTCCGACTTCGAAGACGGTGGAATCGATTCGCTCACTACTGACCCGAATCGCCGGATAAGAATCCCTCCTCGTACTGCCAAATGAGAGAGGGTGCGATCGATGCGTCCAAGATAGCTGCTGGTTGGCCCGCAGCCGTTTCATCTCCAATCATGGAAACCGCGACGTTATTCCCCAAGCAATCCTGGTCGATCGGAGGATCAGAGAGGAGACATGCCAGTGCTACCCCCATTTCCAATTCAGTGCCCTCAGGATCCTCTGCCGTATTCTGCTCAATCTCAGTTATTGGGTCTGTCTGCTCTGCAGCAACGTCATCCCCAGATAGTTGCAGGTCGAAGAAGATTTCGAAACCTGGTACGCGCTTCCTCTCCGCGTTGAACCATGGTTCTGGGAAGCCACAGAATGGAAAATCTTCCCCCTCCCGGACGAAGCGTCCGTTCAGGGTACCCCAGATGGGCCTATGTATTAGATCAAAAGGCTTGACTGCCGCTCTCAACCGCCGCCATTTCCTTTCCTTTTCTTGCCCGTCTTCTTTGGTGGGCGATAACCCAATCCAAAGGTATGTGGATTATGTGGCACTTCGCCAACGCAGCAACGCCTTCCGCCGCTTCTTCCCAATCCCATCCGGGATATGTTGTAGCTTATTCATGAGGTATCACGGCTTGAGCCGACATACAAACCCTCATTCACACCATTATGTTTTGCACCACGGGCCTCAGCCAGAGTAAATCTCGATATAAACATATCCTCCATGCCGTGTTCAATCTCCTGACTGGCGTAGATACCTCCGGAGGGGATGGATTGATGAGTTCCCAAAAACAATGGCTACTCCCTTTCCAAAGGGTATTTCACCATTTGATGTAGAGTAGTAGATGAGGCGGCCTTCACGATGCAACTGTGGTCGCCCCAAAAGCATGTTAAAAGATGCAGGGACCTCCAGGACATGAAAATCTACTTCGTGTTGCCCAGGCCCAATCTTGGTTTGGATTTTTACTGTCCCCAGGACATCCCTGCTTGTATTATCATACGCTCTGATTACTTGAGTAGTCGGTGTGAAGTCCGCAGGCTTTAACCCAATTGCATAGGCCGTTCTGGCCGGACAAACATTGATAGCGGACCCGGTGTCAACAAGCACCACCGGAATCCATTTGTCCCTGCATTCTACAGAGATGTAGAGAGGTCTGTTATGGTCCACGCCCTCAGGCGGCAATTCCTTGTCCGTAAAGGTCAATGCCGGGGAACCTCCTCCCGGGAAGACCAAACCAACTAGTTGTTCCGGCGTAGTTTCGATGGAAAGTTTCGCTCTGTCCATGGCAGATAAGACGACTAATTGCACCTCGAAGCCATAGCAGTCCCCAGATGGAGATGTGCACTGTATTTTCTTTAGCCGCTTGATGCCTCTTCTTCCACTTGCTTCTCTTTCTGTTTCTCTGCCTCCTTATCTTTCCCTGATGCCTCGGGTTGATCAAGGTGTGGGGGCTTGAAATACCGCCCACTTCTAGTCATATGGTCCACCTCCTCGAGGTACCAAGTACTGTCCGGTTGGCCACCTGCCCAGTCTTCGTCTGTGTGGGCAAGATACAAGTCGTCATCTTCCCACCACATTCCATTAGCGTCTAGCAGGCATCTGTCAGTTACGGCTTGTTTGTGCTCTCGAATTCCCTTCCTCATGCTCACATAGGTCTTCGTGCCCGCAAAGACTCTCAACTCCCTCATGGTTCTTTTCTTTTTGGCTCTCTCGAGTCCCATCTCTTTCTTGTTCCTCCAAGAATAACTATGCGGTTCTCAAAATGTTTCGTTCTGGCGAAATTCTTCGCACCGGCACTCTCGGCAATGTAATTCGATCCTCGGCCCTTAGGCCACAAATGGTACAATATCGGTGATCATCTAAGCACCCGACGACTTCACGACTCTCATCTTGAACCAATTAATCGATGCATCCCCGATTCCTCGTAGGATTGAAGGTTGGCGAAGTCCTTTTCCACATGATCAAATCATCCCCGCCGATTCAAGCTTGTCCCCGGATCATACACAACTCGGCCTCTTCCGACAACCCCATACTCGGCTTAGGCGGCTCATTGACAAGATATATCCACTCGGATCATAAGCTCTGCCATTTGAATTCTCGATAGCTCCACCCAGATTCATGATTCTGCTCTCCTCGAAGCCTGCCTGTTCCATTCTCGGTGGTCACCACCTTTGGCTCGAGTTGGGGGAGGTGTCCAACACGCACAAGTCGGTTGTCGGGAAGGACCACCTCTGGCTTGGGTAGGTGGGAGGAGTTATGTGAATCTGGGATCGAAGATCGCCCCGGTGTGGATAAGGTTGACTCTTTTGGTGGATCTTGGTTGTGTTTGGGGAGTGGGTTGTTTGTGACGTTGGGCCCTTGAGGAGGTAGAATGATGTTCTTGTCAATGAGGTCTGAATCTCATGACGCACTGTAACATTGGTCGGTGTCATGACCATCTTCCGGTGGTATTGGCAATATTTGGTTGGGTTATGGGAAGGGAGTGGATTCGGTAGAGGCCTCGGTTCCAAGGGTTTCAGTGCCCTTTCGACTAGAACCCCGAGGACTTTAGACAAAGACATATAGAGGGGAAAAGGTTCGTTGACCGGGTTGGTATCTTGGGCTTGATTCTCGCTCCAGAGGTATCGAAAAAGGTGTGGCCATTGTGGACCTTGGTTGGGGAGGGATTGGTGGTGACCATTCCGACCTCTGAAGTTCTTGTATTGGAAGAGCCACCGGACTGCATTGGTATTAGGTTAAATGTTCTCGGGTTGATCCCGATCATGGTCAAACAGACCTGTTTCAACGCATCCTCTATTTGCATCCCCATATCATGCAGATCTGCGAAAGTTGGGAAGGAACTACAATCATCTTCTTCATTAATCTTACCGGAGATTGCGCACAATCATCCGTATTTGGTCTCTATCTGTTGGTCTTAAGGTCATCATCGATGCCTTCGCCTCCACCGGTCACAAAGTCGAGAAAGATTCTTTAGGCTCGTTCGTTGTCTCGAGATCCCGAGTGGTGATCTCGACTGCGTGTTATATGAGTATTGCGCGATGAAGGCCTCGACCATCTCATCGATTTGTTTTCACATCATCATCGAGTTTTGAGTACCAAGTGGATGCCACACCCGACAGGGTTCGACCGAACAAAGAAAGCTTTTGCGGTCGGGTTAGGCCCATTGGTCTTAAGATGTCCGAGAATAGCCGGAGGTGGACCATAGGATCCTCAGACCCATCAAAGCGATCGATCTGGGGCATTTTAAATCTGTCCGGCAGAGTCACGGCCACATCAGTATAGCCGTCTTCAATATCTGGGATGGCCTTCACCCCTTGAGACTTCTTAAAGAGCTTCTCCAACTTGCTCAATTTCAGAGCTGTCTGGTCTACCTCGAACTCAAATGGAGAGTCCGGGTGGTTAGGGGTAATGTTTTTGGACAGTTGTGGTAGAAGCGGGGGCGGAGCCAGCCCCGTTGGAAGACCCGTGTCCTCTTGAATGTTTGGGGGGTTTGGCAGAATGTTCTGTTGATTCGGGAGGGTATTCTGGGCAGCCTGGGCATTTTGAGGGTTTGGAGGGGCATTCTGGCCAGCAGGTAGTTGTTCAGGTAATGGGGCCCCGGGTGGAGGAGGAGCCTGATTTGAAGCAGCTGACGCGTTCGCTCATTGTAACTGGTGATCAACTCGATCAGGCCATGATGACTTTGTTCGAAAATTCCGCCTGGCGGATAGCATCATCTTGCATTTGCTTCATGCTTTCAGCCATCTGGCGCATCATCGCCTCTATTGTTGGGTTCTGTTGTTCCATCTGAAAAACTGGCAAGTGTCTCTCTATAGCAGAAATAGGAATCTCAACCCGACTATCTGACACTATAGTAGACTGCTGTTCTGGTGATCTGTGCTCTGATATACTGTGCCTTCTCGGCCTCCTTCTGATAACAGGGGGTAGTGAGTGAAACACTGGATGTCCGTCAACTAGATCCTCGGATCGGTTAGTCGGCGACCTCGTGTCCAGATTGCTTGGGGGTATCGGCGGTTCGGAAGCAATTGTGCTACAAAGCGTCCTAGCAAAAGATAAATAAAGCGAAAAGAAATAAATAACCGTAAATAAAGCAGGCAAAGATAACGGCTTAAATTGAATACACCACACACACGGGTATACAACAACACACGCTTGGTAAGTTGGCTATACATCGTCCTCAAATCTTGGTCAATATTCTCAGATCGTTACGATAAATCTGAATCGATATCCGCGGACAAGCGATTCCCAAATCTTGGATAATGCCCGCACTTCGATTCCCAAATTCAAAACCGATGCCCGCAGTTCGATGCCCAAACTCATCTTGATACATGCATTCCTGTAGAGGCACACTCTAACAAGCACATAGCGAGATAAGTGAGAGCCAAAACACCCCTATGTTGGGGTAGGGTTTCCTGTCCTATTTTGTCAAGAGCTAGGGTTTCACTACGCACATACGGTTTCAAACAACCTATAAGCGGGTAAGCAACTTTGTCCTAGTTTGGAATGGTCACTATGGATCGAATATGCACTAGGTCGAATGGTCAAAAGGGTGCCGGTAAAACCGGGTTTGTGTTCCCATGTCGAGCCGAGCCCGATCGGCCTTATGGACATGACTTGACAAGACAAGCCTCAGGCAAAACCGTTCAGGAATGGCATATGGCAAACACGGTGTCCTAGGCGCACCAATGCAAATGCAATGCAAAGAAACACACGAGTGTAGTCAAAAGCAGATATCATGAGTTCGAGTCAAGTTCTCTAACTCCCCAGCAGAGTCGCCAGAATCAGAATAACGCTGGGGACCTCGCTCTGATTCGGACTCGATTTTGTTGCGGTTCTCAATCTTGAACCAAAGAGTCCAAATCCGCAAATCGCTTTTGAAGGAAAGCAGATTTTTGAAAGAAGTGCCAAACATGGATCGCTTTGCGGATAATGAGTCGCCACCTAAATATTTTAAAATGGGAAATTTAGGAAACCTAACTCAAGGTCTTAGAAAGGCCACGTGTCCATCATCACCAAAGTTGGCTCGAACTTGGAGTACGATTAGGGAAGGTCACATCGTGAGCACCCTCTCGCTTTGGTCATAGACCGGCCGCTACTAACGATGATATCTGCTTTTGAAAACTTTGTGCATTCTTATTAGATTATTGGCCTAGGTTACTATGTGATGCTTTCATGACAAACAAGTATAAATGGGCCGTCTGAATTGGAACGAAACATTTCATGTTTGTTTGTTTGAAAATGATGTGATGGTGCTGCCCGCAGGCAGGCTAAAATGCGGATTTGCCACCCTCGGGTGGGCTTAGGAAACATGATTTTGCCACTATCTAGTGGGCTTAAAACAAACAGTCAATGAATTGTCCCAATTCAAATAACTCAACCTCCACCCACAGGCATTCAAGGCAGTTATATCACATAAGCACATAGCCTCATGGTAAGCATGCTATCATGGCAACACTCACACGCATGCAAGGATGCTAAAGCATAAAACTCACCTAGTACTCCAAGCCAAAACAGAAAACTGATTAGAAATCATGCATGATCCTAAGTATACTGTAATGCCTAATGCAACACATGCAAAATGCAACTATAGCAGGCTCGGCTATTCTAAGTATGGCATATGAGATGCAACAGCTATCAAGTACTCAACTTGGAATTGAAATACAGATGCAGTTTGTATGATGCGCCGAGCCCGGTGCATGCAAAACAGATGAATGATGCAAACATGCTGTCATGCTGTATGCTAATTGAAATATGCCCTATATCTAACCATCCAAAGCGGATAAATAAAAGGGAAGAAAGAAGTGGGGGTTGGAAGACATACATCACACTCACACACCCTTATTACAACATTGCCCTCGCGCAGAGGGTCCGAATAAATAATACAGTCCGAATAAAAGAATATACAGTCCGAATAAACAGATTCTAATTAATTAACAAATTAATTATAAAAGAAGTAAAAACTGGCATGCAAGCCAGGGACTGCCTCGCTTCTGATAGATGATGTATGCTGGGCTGCTTGGCGCGAAAATCCACTGGGATGCCCTGATTAGCCTCTGTTTGCACTTTTCTCGAAATGCGCGCCGGATTCCGAAAAGTCGTTGATCCTTAATTTTAAGCCGACAGAGAGCGAAAAGGGCATAGCAATGTATTTCACAAATATATGCATGCCTCGATCCTCGTGCCACCAATCACGCATACCGATGCATGATGGCCGAGGAGTCGAATTGCACAACTCAATGTAGGGATGAATGTAAGTGAATGCTACAACAAAACCGAACTCCATCATGGGTAATCCGGTGACTTGGGAATTGAGACGTTCCGTCACCAGTCTGAAAGCGTGCCTCGTTTCCCGTGCCCAGACTAACGCCTATCCCGAACACGATGCAATATGCATGGTATGCATGAAATGCAGCTAATATACAACCTAGCATGCTCAATGCTATGAAAATGAGATGCCTCGAAATGCGTGTCCACAGGCACGCAAACCGAGGCGCGCGAATGACATGCGAAATGTAATGATGGACTTATACCAACATGAAGGGGCCTCGGCCACACTCACATAGGATGCGGAATGATAAGGATGGGGTGCCTCGAAATCGTGTCCACCGCACGCAAACCGAGGCAATGATGAAATATAAATCGGATAAAGCGAGTGCCTCGAAATGCGTGCAGCGCGCAAACCGAGCGGAGGCATACGCAATGCAAACCGAATAAGCAGAATGTCTCAAATCGTGCTGCACGCACGCATAAGCCGGCGGAGGCATACGCAATGCCAAGCGGATAAAGCAGAGTGCCTCGAAATCGTGCTGCAGACGCACGCAAACCGAGGCGAAGGCATACGTAATGCCAAGCGGATAAAACAGAGTGCCTCGAAATGCGTGCACACGGGCACATAAACCGAGGCGAAGCCAAAATGGAGATCAGATAAAACTGAAGTCCCTCGAAATGCGTGCACACGGGCACACGGGCACGCAAATCGAGGCGAAACTAAAATGGAGATCAGATAAAACTGAAGTGCCTCGAAATGCGTGCACACGGGCACGCAAACCGAGGCGATGATGTGCGATGCAAAATCAGATGAAACCGAAGTGCCTCGAAATGCGTGCACACGGACACGCAAACCGAGGCGATGACGTACGATGCAAAACCGGATAAAACCGAAGTGCTTCGAAATGCGTGCTGCGGACCGCAAACCGGCGATGATGAAATGTGATGAAATGGCATACAGAATGCAACGATGGGCTTACACCAACATGGGGGAGCCCCAGCACACTCACATAGGAGGCCGCGGGATAAAAAGGAGGTGCCTCGAAATGCGTGCACACGGGCACGCAACCCGAGGCAATGGCATACAAGCATGAAAATGCAAATTGGGCTTACGCCAACATGAGAGGGCCTCAACCACACTCACATAGTGCCGTCGGATAAAGCAGGCGCCGAAGGCGTGCACACTAGCACGCAAACCGAGGCGATGCAAAAGATGCACATGGCATAAGGAATGATATGTAAGCATGGCAATGGAATTTCAGCACCTAAATAAAGGGAAAACAGCCCGAAACAATTGAAATAACACTCAAGCATGCATTCATCTCGAAAGTGTGACATTAAGCTCCGAAATGGCCTATAGCCATGCTATACATGCAAAATATGATCATGGAAGAAATAACAGTAGCAAGGCAGTCCCAAATATGGCATTTTTTCAGTAACAATCTTGGCCAAAATGCAAGTAGGGATAGATCAACAATAGCATGCAAAATTAGTGGCCGAAAGAGGGGTATTGAGACAAGTGATATATGCAAACCCCAAATGGACAAACTTTCTTCTACAATATTGAAGATGAGATAAAAATAAGCACAATTGCAGAAGATGACATCCTCAAAATCAGAATACAAACATGCTATAAAATCCATGCAAAGTAGGCTTCCAAATAGGCTATATCATGAGACATGCAATGCACACACCAAATGACAAAACTTTCTTCATGAAATATGTAAAGGGGGTCAAAATAAGGCCAAAACCAGTAGGGGTCGAAGTCCCAAAAACAAACACAAATAGGTCAAAAATTGCATGCAAAAAGGGCACACTTGATGAAATTTGAAGGAGGTGGTATATACAATGGCCAAATGAAGTTGAGCCCTTCTACAATGTTGTAGAGGGGCTCAAAATGAGCACAAAACCATTAGGGGTCGGACCTCTGAAAACAAAAGGAAATAGGCCTAAACTAGCATGCAAGATAATGGCATAAAAGCTAGGTATTGAAACAAGTATATCATAGGAGCCTCAAATGAAGTTGAGCCCTTCTACAAAGTTGTAGAGGGGCTCAAAACAAGCACAAAAGAAGTATGGGTCGGAGCCCCAATTCTCAACCAATTGGAGTATAGAAATGAATCAAGAAAAAGCCCTAAAAGTTGGTTTTGAAGACTTACCCTTGAAGACTTGTCTTTCTTTGATTCTTGGCTTTGATTTGTAGCTTCTCAACCTCTGAAATTCACTTCCTAGCTGCTGGAATGGTAGTAGGGATGGTGAAGCTAGGTGTTGATGAAGAGAAGACCTAGAGACTTAGAAGCTTTTTGAGGTTTTGAGCTATGAAAATGGAGGAATTTGGAGAAGTGTTCTTGAGACAATTTTTTCCAACCTTGAAGAAGGAGAGGGAGGGCCCTTCAAATAGGCAAGAAATGGGGTGTAAAAGGAGGAAAGCACCCAATCTTTCCCTCCGAAATATCCCTGATGCCGGGATATGTTGGAAGATATCCTGACGGTTGGACAGTGGAAGCGAGAATCTGGCCGGCCAGGTGGTTTGGGAGGTGGCCGCCGGCCACCCCACAGTCGGCCACCA
The DNA here is from genome assembly GCA_025200525.1 of Camellia lanceoleosa. Classification (NCBI taxonomy): domain Eukaryota; kingdom Viridiplantae; phylum Streptophyta; class Magnoliopsida; order Ericales; family Theaceae; genus Camellia; species Camellia lanceoleosa. Next base: position 21,160,343 of record CM045771.1, on the reverse strand, counting down.
CTCCACCATGGCCGTGGCCACCCCAAAAATGAGCAAGAAAAACTCGGCCGACCACCATACCAAAGTGTCCTCCCATGTGTGTAGAACAAAGCCCCAAGGTTGGAATCGCAACTCTGGCGAGTCACAACATAGAGCTTGAAGGAGAGGCCCAAAAATGAAACCCACAATTCTTTGGCCGACCACCATACCAAAGTGTCCTCCCGATGTGTAGAACGAGGATCCAAGGTTAGAATTTGGCAACATTGAACCAAGAGTCACAACATAGAGCTTGAAGAAGAGGCCCAAAATGAAACCCACAGTTCGGCCGACCAAGAGCTTAGGGTCCTCCCATGTTCCTCATCACAAATATGTAACTTTGGTTGGAAGAAAATACCCCCAAGGTGTTCAACATTGGCCGGAAGTGAGAAAAGCGGGCTCGGAGAGCGAAATGGCTTATCCGGGATAATTGCTAGCTTCTCCCCGTGATCTTCCCGATGTTGAAACAGAGGTACTGCCAAGTTTGAACAAAAACTAATGAGAAATGAACGCCGAGCCAAACCGAGCAATTCGATCCCGAAAATGAGTCAGTGCTTGGGAAGTGGTATTCAGGCGAAGTGGGTATCTGCGACCCAGTGTCCCTCGAATGACAAAACAGAGGTCCTGCCAAAAATCGAGAAAACCGATGCAATGTCGGGACCAAAACCGGCGATTTGGGGTCCCGATTCTGAGCACGAAAGTGGCATACGGCCACGAAGTGGGCATCGGGGGCCCCAGGGTTCCTCGAAATGATAAAACAGAGGTTCCTGCCAGAAACCGGAGAAAGCGGATGCGAAATGAATGCTCGGGGCCCAAATCACGCAGTTCGGGGTCCCGAAAATGGGTCGCCGGGCACCGGAAGTGGTGTTCGGCTGCAAAGTGGGCATCAGGGGCCCCAGCGTTCCTCGGAACATTAAAACAGAGGTCTCTGCCAAAAACCGGAGAAAGCGGATGCGAAATGAATGCTCGGGGCCCAAATCACGCAGTTCGGGGTCCCGAAAATGGGTCGCCGGGCACCGGAAGTGGTGTTCGGCTGCGAAGTGGGCATCAGGGGCCCCAGCGTTCCTCGGAACATTAAAACAGAGGTCTCCGCCAAAAACCGGAGAAATCGGAGATGGTTGGGCGGTCCCGAGCCGAGGCACACAGCCTAACGGCTCAAACCGAACCGGAGCTCCGAAAGGCAAAATGGCCTCTGACCACAAAAAGTAGCTCACGGCCACCGGAGATAGTCTGAGACCACTCCCTTCCCTCAGGAAAGAAAACAGAGAAAACCGAGTCTGGTTCGCAAACCGAGACAAGGTAGAGAAGATGGTTCGGAAGTCCGGAGGCAGGGCGCGCGGCCACGACTCTGAGACTTCGGAACGAGCACAGTACGCAACATCACCGAACGCTCAATCAGTGACGTCTGAGTCTTAAGGTCGGTCAAAAATGAGGTGTCTACAGGATCTCATTGCTTTTCAAAGATTGACTTAAGATCAGGGTATCACCAGTTGTGGGTAAAGGAGGAAGACATTCAGAAAATGACCTTCCAAACGTGTTATTGCCTCTATGAGTTTTTAGTGCTTCCTTTTGGGCTAGCCAATGCACTAGCTTCGTTTATGGATTTGATGAATCAAGTCTTCTGTGAGTTCCTAGACCCATTCGTGGTTGTCTTTGTCAATGACTTCTTAGTCTACTTACCCTCCAAGGAGGAATACGTAGAGTACTTACGGGTTGTACTTGACTTGCTTAGAGCACACCGTTTGAATGCTATGTTTGGGAAGTGTGAGTTTTGGCTAACAAATTTTAAGTTTCTAGGTCATGTTGTGTCCGGGAAAGGAGCAACTGTGGATTCTTCTAAGATAGACATAGTATAAGATTGGGAATAACCTAAGAATGCCTTTAAGATCCAGAGTTTCTTGGGCTTAGCAGGGTATTACCAATGCTTTGTTAAGGATTTTTTTAGGCTAGCTTCGCCTTTGACTAGATTAACAAAGAAGGGAATTAAGTTTGTATAGAGTAAGGCTTGTGAAAAGTCATTCCAAGAGTTTAAGATTAGACTCACCACTGCTCCAGTTTTGATTATTCCATAGAGGGGTTTGGGCTATTCAGTGTATTGTGATGCATCTCGAGAAGGGTTGGGTTGTGTGTTGATGCAAGAAGGAAAGGTTATGGGTTATGGCTCACGACAATTGAAATTTCATGAGAAAAACTACCCTATACACAATTTAAAGTTAGCAGCAGTGATCTTTATGTTCAAAATCTGGGGACATTATCTGTATAGGGAGAGATTTGAAGTGTTTTCTAAGCATAAGAGTCTAAAATATTTGTTCTCATAAAAAGAGTTGAATTTGAGGCAAATGAGGTGGATGGAATTCATTGAGAATTATGACTTCGAGTTGCATTATCATCCTAGGAAGGCTAATGTAGTGGCTGATGCTTTGAGTAGGGAGTATGTAAGCAGTGTATCAAGTATTGCCATATGGGAATGGCAGATGTTGGGCGTTGTTAGCAAGTTTCTCATGTATCTTAGCGAGTCCGTTGAATTGGCTACCTTGTTTACCACTATTGCACAGTCTACCTTGGTTAGTCAAGTTATTGAGGCACAATAACATGACTGTAAGGTGAAGACTATCCGAGGAAAGATCTCCATTGGGAAGCTAGAGAAGGATCTGAATATTCATTCTGATTTGAGTGTGAGATACCTAGACCATCTGTTTGTACCGTAGTCATGTAGAAAGGAGGTCCCTTATGGTACAACCAAGAGGCACGAAGATGTATTACGATCTTTACCACCAGTTTTGGTAGAGGGAGATGAAGAGAGATGTGCTTCTGTTGGTTTTGAGATGCTTTACTTGTCAGTAAGTGAAGGCTGAACACCAATGACCAGCAGATTTGTTACAACCCTTACCTATAGCCGAGTGAAAATGGGAACATGTCACAATGGATTTTGTTATGGGGCTTCAAAGGACTAAATGGAAAAATGATGTTGTGTGGATAGTTATTGACTGATTAACTAAGTCTGCACATTTTGTTCATATATGCATGAGTTACTTTGTAGATTATTTGGCCGAATTGTATGTTAGGGACATAGTTCGACTTCATGGGGTTCAGGTGACTATTGTCTCGGATAGGGATATGTGCTTTACTGCACGGTTGTGACAGAGCCTATATGGTGCCTTAGGCATTAAGTTGACTTTTAGCACCGCCTATCATCCTCAGACCGACGGGCAGTTTGAGCACACTATTCAAATTCTAGAAGGCATGTTTCAAGCTTGCATTCTCAACTTTAAAAGGTCGTGGGAGAGACACTTACCTTTGATAGCATTTGCCTACAACAATAACTTTCAAGTGAGTATCAGAATGACATCTTTTGAGACCTTGTACAGCCAACCATGTGGATCGCCTATTTGTTGGGCCGAGGTGGGTGATGCACCTATATTAGGTCCAAAGTTAGTCCAAGAGACGATGGAGAAAGTTGCACTTATCTCTAGAAGGTTGGTTTCGGCTCCAAGTCATTAGAAAAGCTATGTCAACCAGAGAAGACCCTTATCTTTTGAGGTGGGAGATCATGTATTCCTCAAAATTTCGTCGAGATGGGGTTTGATGAGGTTTGGAAAAAGTGCGTAGTTTTCTCCAAGGTTTATTGGGCCTTTTAACTTTTAGAGCAAATTGGGAAGGTAACTTATCATTTAGCCTTGTCACCCCAACTTTTTGAGATTTACCATGTGTTTTATATCTGTATGCTTTTGAAGTATGAATTCACATGTGCTAGATTTGACTGATTTAGAGGTAAACGATGATGCCTCGTATGAGGATAGACCGATTTGGGTGTTAGACACTCGAGAGCAAGTCTTGTGAAGCAAGACTATCCTATTGGTTAAGGTATTGTGGTAACACAACGGGATCGAGGAAGTAGCTTAGGAGTGTGAGGCTAAAGCCTATGATAAGTATCCGGACTTGTTTTTGGGTGTTTGAATCTATTTGTAATTCTTTTGGCATTTGTTGTAATATATGAGGGTGTGAACACTTAGTGAGATTATGTTGATATGTGTTGATTTGGGTTGTTATGCTTATTATACTATTAGACCTATGTTATATGATTGTTGATATAGTTTTTCTTGTTGTTATAGATGTAATCCAATTTCGGGGATGGGATTTTATAAATGGGGGAGGTTATAGCGGCCCTAGTTAAGACCCGATCCTTTTATGCTCGTTGGTTCTAAGTTTTGTGTCTATTAGTGTTGTTGACATTTGTTCTAGTTATATATAATCTTGGAGTTGTGAATTTGATCTTTAGGTTATGTTTTGAAATAGGTTGGGCTTAGTATTTCTAGGGATGTTTTATCTTAAATTCACTCAATCAGTGGGTTGGTCACTCAAGCAGTTTGTTTGTAGTCTGTATTACTGAGAGGTTGTATTCTGCGCTCGAACGGTGTTTTGGTCGCTCGAGCAATCTATTCTGTGGGGATAATCTTCTAGGAGTTTGGTTTCTCCACTTGAACCTAGTTTTGGTCACTCGAACTAGGTGTCATGTCTAATGCTGGAGAGGTTTGTTTGTATAAAGCTACGAGGAAAAAAAAAAGATCTTTTTCTCACTTTTCTAATCCCTCTCTCTTTATAATGTTTCTTAACCTAATTTTTTCTCTTCTCTCTCTAAGTTCTTGCACAAAACTTCCGGTCTTCTTCAATATGTGAATCTCGCCACCCTAGTGCTTTCGAATTAAAGGTAGAGATCGAATAAGAGGTCGTTTTAATCTAAAAAATTAGAGTTTCTATCTCTCTCAATTTTGGGCATTTGTCCATCTCTTTCTTCCAGTTTGAGGTAGGGATTTCTTTAATGTTTTGTATGATATTTAGCTTCGTTATGTGCTCCTGGAGTAGTATTGCACTTGAGTGATTCAGGTTTCGTTTGGATTTGATTTGGGTTTGAATTGATTTATAAAATAGGGGTCTTAGGATGGTTTTCTTTGAAATGTTATTGGAATGATTTAGTTAATGAGAAGTATTAGAAACTATGGAAATTGCTTTTAAATGATGCTTCTTAAAAGAAACAGATGTTATATTGAAATTATGGAAACTCTTGGGGATTATGGGCTTAAACAATGAAGGAAATTGATGAAATCGTGGAAAAATGTTATTATTCTTGTTTAAGTTGAAAAAGAGGCGATTGAACATGTGATTGTTACTCCTATATTGAAATTCTTGAATTTTATCTGTCTTTTGAAATTTATCTTTTAAATAGAAATATATGTTTTGGCTATCAGTAGAGGATAACATTGCTGGTTATAGAAATTGCATGTGAACTAGGTTAATGGAAACTCATTCACTCATTCATTCAATTTGAACATTTGTTTTATACTTATTTATTGAAAAGTATCATTTGGGGAAAATTTGGTGAATGTCTTAGTGAATCTTGTTAGGGGTTGTGGTTGTGATTAATTAAGTTGGCCTTTGTGTCCTTAGTGAAAGTTTAGAAATCTACATGATTAGGATGCCTTCCTTCTGGTTAGTTGACAGTGAAGTGGCTTTGGTAGTACTTTTATAGTCTACTTGCAGACACGTACCTAGAAATTCCCATTGTGTGTATTTACTACCTTGTTTTCTGTTCTGGAAGCAATGGTTTATAAATTGTGATATAAACTTGGCATAGCATTGTTTTGAAAAAGAGAAAATGCATGTTTTGGTAATAGCATTCATGTGCATTCACCATTGTAGACACCCCATATTTGACCGCCCTTACGACTTGGACGTCATCACTTGCACACCTAATGATGAGTGTATATGCTCGTTAAGTGCTTGAAGTCCTCAGCAGAATGCCACAGCTTTGAGCCTTTCAAACCCTACACCCCTGTTGCCTTGTTTTTTGGACCAAAACCTTGGATTTTCAAGCTTGCAACCTCTGGTGGCCAACCGGCCACTGCTATGGGCTGCTAGCCATTACTTCTGGTTATCGGCCACTAATGTGGCCTGCCGACCACCATTAGTAGCCTGCTGGCCACCAATGTGTTTTGCAGATATTTTTCTACCAGCTGTTGGCACAGATGCATGCACCTTCCTACACGTGTATATATAGATATTTTTAAGGGAGTTGCTTGGTTTTCTATATATAGGAGGCCACCCCTTCCATTTTTAAGGTTGGAATTTTTTAGAACAAAAATTCTCTCTCTATAATTTTCTCTCTCTTGAAATTTCTTAGCCTTTTACAAGCTTTAGCCTATACACTCTTAACCAAACCTCTCCATCTTTGAGCTGAGGTACCTTTGAGCCTTATTTGAGCTCTTGAGGGTGTGTTCGTCTTGATTTGTTGCCTAGAATTGGTTCTCCTCTTCAAGAGGTATAAAACTTTGCTTCTCTACTTGCTTTATTTATTCTTTTTCCTACTCTTTTTCCTTTGTTTTTGGGCTACACAAACTCTGTATTTTTTGGCTGAAACTTAGGTTTTAAGGCCAATAAAAGTTGAGGGGTGGTTCACCATTCTTTACACCTTGATCCCAAGGCCTTTACCCTTGTGTTTCCCACCTTTACACTATCTTTTTTTGAGCTTTTAAACACTAATTTTCAGAGTTATTTCAGTGGCTAAAATCATGGTTTGAAGTCCAAAATTGGAGGGTTAGCTTTCCCTCCTTGTGTTTTGCTTACTAGCCTAGTATGATCCATGTTTTAGCTTATTATCCTAGCTATTTTTTTCTTAATTCCGGCATGTTTTAAGACTATTTTTAAGTGTTCATTGCATTTGAGCCTTATATTGCATGCTTGTAGTTTAATTGTCCTCATGAGTTTGGTGTTTTAGGCCTCAAACACCACCTTATTTGAGTTGATTGCATTTATTTAGTGTTTTTCTTACTTGTTCTCACCTTTAATCACCTTTGCAACCTCCCTCCTTTCTTGTTTTTTTCTTTGCTTTGAAAGTGGTTTCAAATTATTTGTTTGTTTAAGCATGAGATTGAAGTGTCATGCTTAATGGTTTAATCCCTTTGGGGGTTCATTATCAATGGTATGATGTCTCTTTCATGCCTAAAGCAACACTTGGTTTGAGCCCTCTTTCCATTAGAGGACCTAAATTCACCTTTAGACTTAATTGATTAAAGAATTGAGAGGTAACTAAAATGGAGTAATAAAATTGGTGAATAAAAATGAGCAAGATAATAATTTGGTTTGGGTTCAATCGAACGTTAATTGAACCATTGAGTCTTGAGTCGTTTCATACTCATTAGTGATGAAAACGGTTCAAGATTCATTGTCAACTACTTCCCTTGATCTTTCATAATAGGGAGGTGGTTTTGAGAGTCTTGTTTTGTTGCATTCATTGAACTTGCACACTTGATTCATAAGCCATCATGCAATGAAATTGCATCCATTGGTAGTTTGTGAATTAAAGTTACTACTCCTTTAAGCTATTCAAATGGTAAGGAGGGGTAAATTGTGCAAACAAACCCTTGAGAATACCCCGTCCCTGCTCTGTTTGCTCTCTGTTACAATAGGACAACCCAGTCATCAGTGGCCGGCAGGCCCTCTGCCAGCCACCAGTGCAAAATCTAGCAGTGTACTTGTGAAGCAGAACAAAGTTAGTCTAAAGGTGGAAAACAGTGCAAGTGTTCTACTATGCAACAGAGGCATTCAGCAGCAGAAACAGTGGCTTTTTCGGGTGAAAAGTCCGTGCATGCATGAGCATTTCTCGTTTCTCGAGAAGGGGTAATTAGAATAGTTAATTTGGTTGCTTCGTTTTGTAATTAATTAGTTAGCTAGAATAGTTAAAAATAGTTTTGCTAAATTATTCATTTGGGTTTGTAATAATTAATTAACTAGTTTAGCTTTAATTAGTTAGCTAATTAGTTCATTCGGACCCTCCTTTGCGAGGGCTCAATGTTGTAATAATGTGTATGTCTTCCAACCCCACATCTTTCTCCCTTTTATTTAACTGCTTACGATAGTTGCATTAGAACATCATGTTTTATTTACAATACTTTATGTTTGTATCCATTTGTATTGCATGCACCGACGCTCGGCTCATCATTCTAACTTGCATTGTTAGTTTAAATACTTCTTTGAATATGTGCTTAGATCGTATACTATCAAATTGCTTCATTTTCCATATTAGTAGCCGAACCTAGTAAGCTGCATGTCGCATGTGTTGCATTAGTCATATTGCATAGTTAAGAATCATGCATTTTCTAACTAGTTTCTCTGTTGGCTTGGAGTACTAGGTGAACCTTTACTTGCTTTAGCATATCACATGTTGATGTTGCCATGTCTAGCATGCTTGCCATGAGGCTAATTGCTTAAGTGTTATAATTGCTTGAATGCATGTGGATGAAGGCTAATTGCTTGAATTGGAATAATTTGTGTAATGTTGATATGTGATCACTTTTTCAAGTGTTACATATTCGAAACAATTTTCAAAACAAACATGAAATCAAACGTTTCAATTTTTGTAAATAAGTCTATACTTGTGTGTGTGCGCATATAATGTAAATAAGATTAATATCATGATTAATAGAGGCTGATCTTCAATCAGGCGAGTTCGGGTGCTCAATTCATGACTTTCCCCTCTCGTACCTAAGTTCCCGAGCTGAGACAATCTTTGTGATAACGAACACGTGGCCTTTCGCACGAGTCATGGGTTTCCTAAATTTCCCAAAATATTTAGGTGGCGACTTTGTATCTAGCAAAGCAATCCATTTTTGGCATTTTTGATTCAAAATCGATATTCCAAAAAGATTTTCCAGATTGGGACTCTTCGGTGTTTACCTATTTCACATTGCACTTGTGTAATCAGATTCAGAACCGCGGGTGTCCGATACTGTAGGGCTTATTCGTCTTCCGAAAGGGGGGCACGAAAAGTTGAGTTACAGTTTCTGGTGACTCTGTTGGGGACTTAGAGAACTTGACTCGAAATCCATGATGTGAAATTTTATCTACACTTATATGTTTCTTTGCATCACATTTGCATTTGTGCGTTTAAGTCACTATGTTTGCCATCTACTATTCCTGGATGGTTTGCCGAAGGCTTGCCTGAAAAACTTGCCAAAAGGCTGACTAGTCACAGGCTCTGCCATGATGGGAACACAACCCTTGGATCTGGACTGCCGCTGTACTGTTTAATCCTCCTTTCACTTCTCGATGTTAGGTGTGAGAGGTATATTAGGTAATCTTGCGTAGGGACCCTTCTAACCATTCGGCCTAGTTGCATATCGAAAAGCCATAAAGACTATTCCAAACTAGGACAGAATGCTTACCAGAATACAAGATTGCGTGAAACCGCTTTGGTTGAATAGTGAACCCTAGTTCCTGACAAAACTAGGACAAGGTAACCTTACCCCCTCATAGGGGTGTTTTGGCTCTCACTTAACTGGTATGTGCTTTATAGTGAAACTGTACAGGAATGTGCATATCAGTTGCAAGTTTGGTATCCGTTTAGGAGGCAAAATTCAGTATTGAGTGCAGTCCTATAGCTTTGATTACATCTGTGTTGGTAACATCATTAGCTAAGGTGTTGTGCGATTTCTGATTACTGCTTTCTTTTTGCTAGGTAGTTTAACACCACAGCTTCAGAAAGTTCGGATATCCCCCAAGTACTCTAGACCCGAGTCAGAAGGCTTTGCAAAGCCAGGGATCTTGTTAGGGGACAACCCATATTTATGTCACTCCCACCAGTTACTATACCGAGGAGAGTCAGGCAGAGTTCACCAGTCCAGTTTTTACAACAATCACCCCTCAATTCACCTATATCCAGTCAGGCTCAAGGACAGTCTTCTACTTCTAGTCTAGCACAAGATTTCTCATTTATTCCTTTGGCATAGTATCCTCTAGTCAGTATAGAGGAATTAGTACATCACCTTCAGCAAACAGTTGAAACCCTACAGCAAGACGCTGCCTGTCAGGCTGAGGTCACAGCCGGTCAAGCTAAAGTAATAAACAGGTTACAACAACAACAACCACAACCAGCAGCAGCTTCTACATCCCATGCACCTCCCATGGGTATTCCAGCACCCGAAGCCACTACCCATACTGCTAACGTCCAAGAAAATTAGGGCAATTTGACAAAGCTGATCCCAGCACAAGCCTCCAAAACACCTGTGTATCAAACTGAAGCTCCATTTGAGTTTGAGGTTGACCCAACGTGCTTAAGGTCAACAAGTTGGAGAAGCTATTCAAGAGAGCACAAGGTGTTAATTTTATCCCCGACATAAAGGACGTGTAATAACCCGACCCTCATACATGTTTCTGATATACTTTCAATCCCTTATTTTGTGCATTTAAATGCTTATTGTGAAATTAAGTTTAATTAAGTGAATCTTCTGATTATAGATTCATATCTGTTTAATAAGAGAAATATCTGTTACAACTATAGTGTTTGGATCAGAAATTGGAAGCCATAAAGGCTTAATTATCTGAAACTGATTTTATATTTGAGATCAGCATAATTTTTAGATCATAATATGATTTTCTGTAAAAATCTGATTCGGAATCATTAAACTAATTGAATTTTGTCTTATTCAACTTTAGATATATATGTGTGCCTCTTTGAACATTTGACATAGAAGTCTTCATACTAAAACATATCTCCTGAGAGAGAGAGAGAGAGAGAGAGAGAGAGAGAGAGAGAGAATTAGGGGAGAATAGGATTAGAGAGGAGGAGGAGAAGTTTGGCAAGGAAGAAGGTTGGAAAACTTGAAAAGAATTTGAGAGACTTAAGCTTAAGGTAAAATTATTCATCTCCTACAAATCTTCTTTTGAATTGGAGTGAGATTTCCTCACAATCATGTGACTTAGGGTTTGGAATGGAAATTTAGTGTTTGATCATTGCTTAACTTGGAACATGGTTTATCACTTTGGTGTTTGGAACTAATTTGGTGTTATATAAAGGAATTACATCCTATTGCTTGGTTTTTCATGATTAAACCTACATAGTTTTATATATATATATAATGTTGTATGTCAATTGTAACTTTGAAGAAGGAAAGAGTTGGTTGTGTTTGATTCATGTTAAAAGTAATGTTATGCCTTCATAATGTCCCAAATTCCTCCAATTTAGACTTTATATTGCATTGACCTTGGTAGGGATGTGTAGTATTTCGGACTGCAGAAAACAAGGCAAATCGCCGCACGTCCGGGGGTTATGGCCGTACATGCGAGAGCACTACCGCACGTACAGAGGTCATGGCCGCACGTGTGGAAAATAGGGGAAAACTGGGCTAAAGACATTGAAAAATATGCACGTGCGGGACACGTAAGGGTCTCCTGACATCACACGGGGAGCCACTACCGCACATCACGGGGCTCACGACCGGCGCATGTGTGCCTTTGGGAAATTTTATCTGCTCTGTTTTACGTGCTTGATTCTCTGATATTATCAAAATCTGTATTTGATGCCTTTAAATATTTGTGAATTTGTTTGAAGCAAAACGAAGCAGAAAATGATTTGAAAAAGGAAAGGAATTAATTTGTGAGTTGTGCATGTGTAGGTCTGTCAAAGGGAGGAACTCGCTCCATTCTAGTCATTGTTTGTAATGAGTTTAATCTTGTAATTATCTAGTATTGTTTTATAATTATTATTATTATAGCATGTTTCTTACAAATCAATTCGCTAATATTCAAATTAATGCATTGTTAATATCTGGTCCAAAGGTCAATCTGTAAACTCTATAAGGCCAGAGGCCGATTTGTAAACTCAGTTGGGCCTAAGGCCAATCTGTAAAATCTGAGGCTGACGAGGCCAGACATTATTTGGGCCCAAGGCCGTTCCATCTGCTTCTGAATGAAGCCGTGCACTTATGTTCTCACTTACATTATAACTCAAGTTATTCATTGAATTGTTTAAGTACTACTATTCTGCATTATTGCTCATTTATTCATTGAATTGTTTAAGTACTATTCTTTGTAGGTGCTTATTCACGGAGAATACGTCTTTGTACAGGTAGCACACCTCTCTGTTAACTCCTAGTCGTCAACAAGTGAAGCGCCTCTCTTTTGTTATTACTAAGCTTTTCGTCCAAGTTGTTAATTCTTCATTTTTGTGGAGTTATTGCTAAGCTTTTAGCGTTGTTCATTAAGTCTTCTGTCTAACGTCACAAAATGTGTGTAGCTCTCCTTACTAATGTTTTTGTTACATGCCCAATCATGGGGCCGGGTCTGTATATATATATGTACATAACTGTTTCTCGTATGTATGTTTGTCTACTTGAGGCAAAGTTTGTGATCCTGGCATAGTAGAGATAGCTCAATGAATACTGTTTATGTTAATACTTGCATCCATTCAGGCCCCATATGTCTTCCATATATTATACAAACCGAATTTTATGTCCATTTCTGAATAGGTCATGCCCAAACTTTTAGGGACGGGTTTGGAGTGTGACAGGACGAGTATACCGACTATGCGGTGACATTGCCAGATTGGTTCAAAATACCACACGTTGATCGATTTGACAACTTCGAAGATCCCATGGTTCATCTACAGCTGTTTTCAAACATCCTGCGACCGATAGGCCAGACCAGATTGCAAAAGTTGTCTCTCTTTGGTCGGATCATGTTAGGTAAAGTAGCTGTATAGTATGTGAAGTTGAAGGATTACATTAGCGAATTTGGAGAAATGGCGAGGCCTTTATTGCTTGTGATCTTGCTAAATCACCACTCGCCAAGGTCACAACTTGTGATCTTGAGACACAAGGGCTGAGCGAGATAAAGCTTCAATGATGACCAAAGGCCTTAGAAAGATCAAATAAAGATGGTGATACGCAATGCATGGGAATTTTTATAAAAATGTTTATTTTTATTTGATCGTCCTTATGAGATTCACGGCTCCGTGAGATGTGGTTGATCAAAGATGCCGTGAAACAAGGGTTGATTACAGATGAGAAAGAGCAGGCAAAAGTGCCTTTTGTGCGCAATTCTAATGCTACCACTAGTGGTAACACAGCTGCAAGGCCATCAGATATGAGCGTTGTCACCACCACAACCAAGACTGCCAATCCCTTTGCCAAGATAGTTCCACAAACTTTAGCCAACTTTGCCCGATCCTAGAGGACCTTTACCCAACTCTACATGACCTTATCTCAAGCCATGAAGGTGTTGGTCAAAAAAGGGCACCTCAAACCATTAGAGCCTCACCCACTACCTGATCCTCTTTTACCTAAACACAACCTAGCAAAATATTGTGCGGTTCACCAATAGGTTTGTGCATAATGGACATGTCTGCACTTCCCACCTACCAAGACCGACGTTGTTCATTCCTGAAAGAATAGGTTTGTGCATGATGGACACGTCCACACTTCAACCTAAGCCTGTGGTGGTGACAGTTACAGTAGAAGGGAGGCTGGTCTTAGAGGAAAGTACAAGTCTGTTGTCGGAGAGCTCTACGGACTTACCTAAGGGAGTGTATGATCCAAGCTACTACATTGTGCTGACTAGTCAAGTCAAGCCAGAATTGGTGTTGCCAACTGTAATGGAAGTTAATGTGGTTAGGGAAGATGGCCCGAGCTAGGGGTTGGATGAGTTGGTAGAACTAGAGGAGGATTTAGACAACCTACAGTTCTTTGATGAACAAGATCAAGGGGATGTGCAGGTTAGCTGGTTCGATTTGAATGGATGAACGGACAACTCTGGGTGGCTGAGTGATAAGCCGAATAAGGAGGAAGGACCTGAAATGAAACTGGAGAAAAAGGAAGTAAGAATTGCTGTAGTGGCCGGAAAGGCCGATGAAAATGGAAAGCTGCCGAAAAACGCTAGCATAGAAAATTCAGCTCAGGAACTAGGCACTGTGAGCACTGTGGACATAGAACAGGAAGCTACACTAAAGCAGTTTGAACAAGAGAGGGTTGAACACAACCAGGAAGCTGTAATGGCCCAACACCCTGTGGGGAATACCTGTGATGTGAAGGTAATACAAACGGAGTCAGATAACCATTTGTCGGCTGCTGAATGTGTATGGTAGGATGATGACGATCTACATCTGGCTCACACCGACGAAGATTGGGGTGAGTGCCTTCCAAACAACACGTGGTACACGAAAGAAATTGATCACATGACAAGAAGTGGGCAGTATTTTAAGCCACTGCACTTAGATTAAGTTGAGGCACCTAGAAAAGACAGAGAGGTCGAAAGACAGAAAGAGAAACAGCTGGAAGAATAGGCAGTGTTGAAACAGCTTAAGAAAATTCAAGCAAACATCTCAATGTGGGGTCTTTTCATGGCTTCCCGAGTACATCGACAGGCAGTACTGTCAGCAATGGATAAGGCTAAATTGTCCATTGACACTACCCCTGAACAGCTTGTGGGATTGGTCTTTCCAGGTGGTGCTAGGCCAACCCTAACCTTTTTTGACAAAGAATTGCCACCGGAAGGCTCAGCTCACAATAAACCTTTATACATATCTATTGAGTGCAGGGAGAAATGGGTACCAGTGGTGTTGATAGACACCAATTTGGCCATCAATGTGCATCCTTCCCTTGACTTCATAATCGACCTTAGACCAGCAGACTTTGAGCCACCCACAGTAATAATGGGCATATGATATCTGAGCGGCGAGAGGTCATGGGCACGGTGCAAATTAGAGTCCAGGTGGGCCCAGCTCAGCAAGATGTCAAGTTCCATGTCTTGGATATGCCAGCCATCTTCAATTTACTACTAGGGAGGCCCTGGTTGCATCATGTGAAAGTTGTCTCCTCTGCCCTCCACCAAATGTTGAAATACCCTCACGGGAAAGGAATGGCGATTGTTTTCGGGAATTCATCCATCCATCCCCTACCAAAGGTAACTACACCAGTGTTGGAGATCATTCATGGTGAGGAGGATGTATTCCTCTCAGGGTTCACTTTAGCTGAAGCCCAGGTAGTGCAGACTATTTTGGCTGCAGACAAAGGCATGTATGTCAGTGCCCAGTCTATCTATTTCATGAACGAACTGCAGCATGTGCCAGGAATGGGACTCGAAAAAAGCAACCGAAAAGGCGTCGCTACACTAACAGATGTGTCGCACAATCTACATGCCTTTGGTTTGGGCTATGTACCCACTAAAGAGGACTGGATTAGGAAATAAAAAGAAATCAGAGGCAGAGCCAGGGCCAAGCAAACCGGGAAACACTATGAGCTCATCCATAGGCCAATCCAGGGAATGCTAAATGGCCACTTTGTTTAGGAGGGAGAAGATTTCCCCATCTATGGCTTTCCTGAGTCTTAGGTGAATTCCACGAAATAGCGTGTCCCTGGGTTCAAAATCTTCTTTGACCTGCAACTACAAGATAATGATGTCGAGAAAAAGGCTAAACCAAGTATTGAAGCTAAATAGAGCATGGAAAGTGACTCAAACAATAGCGAACTTGGAGTAGGGGTAGCACTAGCTTGTCTTCTTACAGATCTTGCGGCTGACTCAGAGAACTTGGGAGATAACCTTACCATCTCCATGATTGGGGAAGAACCAGGTGTGAACCCAACCAACAGCATTTTGGATGCATCAAAGGCACCATCTCTTATCTGGTAGTTGGAGGAGGGCTATCTGTCTAGTTCTAAGTCGGGTGATGAGCTAGAATTTGATTCCATTAAGTCTATGGGGTCAGAATCAAATTCCGGTTCTTCTGAGTCTGAGTCTAGTATTCCTAGGGGTGGTAACCCGGATGCCAAGGTCTTGTCTAAGTCCTCTTTTTCTTTTGTTTTTGAGTCGATTGTAACTAAGGAGCTGAAACTTATGAATGAGAACACTGCCGATTCTACGTATTTCTCTGTGCCGCTTATTTATTGTATTGACCAAGATTTTTAGAATTTTAATGAAAACGATGAAGAAGGAATTCCTCTAATTTTGAAAAACTTGATTAATCGAGAGGATGAGAGGTTTGCTAAACCCTGTGTTGATGAAATCATTGCTCTTAATGTGGGTACTGAAAAGGATCCGCGTTTGGTCCAGATCGGGTCCACGTTGTCTTCGAAGGAGCGCGAGTGCTTAATCGCTTTATTAAAAGATTTCAAAGATGTTTTCGTGTGGTCCTACGAAGACATGCCTAGAATCGATCTTGAGATTGTACAACATCGGATCCCTCTTAATCCTGAGGCCTGACCCTTCAAGCGGAAGTTACGTAGAATCCATCTGGATTGGGCATTGAAAATCAAGGAAGAGGTCACCACGCAGATCGAGGCAGGTTTCTTGTTAGTATCTGAGTATTTAACTTGGTTGGCCAATATCGTCCCAGTGCCGAAAAAGGATGGTAAAATCCAGGTGTGTGTGGACTTCCGGGACTTGAACAGAGCCAGTCTAAAGGATGACTTTCCTCTACTGCATATTGATGAGTTAATGGATTTCATTGTGGGCCATGCATTGCTATCCTTTATAGACGGGTTTTTTGGGTACAACCAGATTCTGATGGCACCTGAGGACAGAGAGAAAACCGCATTCACTACATCGTGAGGTACCTACTGCTACCAGGTTATGCTGTTTGGGCTAAAGAATGCCAAGGCTACCTATCAGAGGGCTGCGACCACCATTCTACATGATATGATCCACAAAGAGATCGAGGTGTACATGGACGACATGATTGTCAAGTCCAAAGAAAGAGAAGGGCACTACACTTCCTTGGAGAAATTCTTTCAACGGATCAAAGAAAACAGGTTGAGGTTAAACCCACAGAAATGCACCTTCGGCATAATAGCAGGGAAAATGCTAGGCTTTTTGATCACACAGAGGGGCATCGAAGTAGATCCTTCCAAAATCAAGGCCATTCTAGAAATGCCACCACTAAGAACTGAAAAGGAAGTGCAAAGCTTTCTGGGTAAAGTGCAATTCATAAGACAATTTATTTTTAAATAAACCTTGACTTGTGAACCACTTTTTGGTCTCCTAAAGAAGGGAAGAAATTCCAATGGGATGATCGATGTCAATTTACCTTTGAGCAGGTTAAGTAGTACCTCCAGAATCTGCCTGTGTTGTCACCGCCAGAGCCGGGGAAGCCTTTGATTCTATACCTGTTAGTGATAGACATGACCATGGAATGCATGCTCACTCAAGAATCTAAAGATAGGGTGGAAAAAGCCATCTACTACTTGAGCAAGAAAATGCTAGATTATGAGACCCACTATACTTCATTGAAGAAAGCTTGCCTAGCCTTGGTATGGGCTACCAAGAAGTTGAGGCACTACTTATTAGCTCACTCTGTAATCTTGGTTTCGAGATTAGACCCCATCAAATATCTCTTTGAGAAACCAGTGCTTATGAGTAGGCTAGCCCGTTGGTTGCTTCTCCTCTTCGAATTTGATCTCAAATATGTCACCCACATGTCAATCAAGGAAAGAGATGTAGCGGAGTTCCTGGTAGATCACCCAGTAGAAGGGGATAAGGCGGTGGAATACTTGTTCCTAGATGAAGCCATTCTGCAAGTTGAGCAGGAGATTTTGAGGATATACTTTGACGGAGCAGCCAATCAGTATGGTTATGGGATAGGTGTGTTACTGATAGCACCCGACGACTTCCATATACCTTTGGCCTTCAAACTCCGGTTCAAGGTGTCCACTAATGAAGCAAAACATTAAGCGTGTATCACTGGTTTAGAAACCGCCCTAGAACTAAGGGCAAAAAGGTTGGATGTTATCGAGGACTCGAACTTAGTTGTTTCTCAAGCAAATGGAAACTGGAAAGTCAAAGAAGAGAAGATGAAGGTTTACCATTAGACCCCGGATGTTCTGATTCCTAGGTTTGAAAAGATGACTTTCACTCATCTACTAAGAAAGAACAACAGGTTCGCTAATACTTTATCAATTCTATCTTCTATGGTAGACATCCCACTTGGAGTCCGGATGCGTCCAATTAACATTGAGCAAAAATACACGCCGGCTTATGAAACTATCACCGCAATAGATGAAGTGCAAGACAAAAACCCTTGGTACTGTGATATTTGGAACTTCTTGGAAAATGAGATTTATCCACTAGGAGAAAATGCCAAGGACAAGAGGAAATACGACAAATGGCTGTCCAATTTATTATCTGTGGAGGTATACTGTACAAAAGAGGTCATTTGAGAATGCATAAGTTGTGTGTGGAAGAAGAGGAATCAAAGCGCCTGATGGAGGCCATCTATGGAGAAGAATGCGGGGCGCACATGAACAGTGTGATGCTAGCCCGGAAGATTCTTAGGCAAGGTTACTACTGGTCCACTATGGAAGAGGATTGTATTGGTTTTTTTTGTCGATGCCACAAATGCCAAATTCATGCTTATCGTATGAATATCCCGCCGTCAAAACTGTACAACATGACTTCACCGTTCTCAGTCTGGAGAATCGACGTCATCGGCGCAGTCATGCCAAAAGGATCAAATGGGCATGAATATATCTTAGTGGCAATTGATTACTTTACAAAGTGGGTGGAAGCTCAGTCCTGTGCAGTGTTCAAAGCATCGCATGTGACCAAGTTCATCAAAAATAATATCATTTGCCGGTACAGAGTCCCAAACAAGATCATATCGGATAATGGCTCCCACTTCAAGAAAGAGGTGATAGACCTATTGGAGAAATACAATGTGGTATTTCCATAAGTCATCTACATACAGGCCGTAAACCAATGGTGCCATTGAAGCCGCCAACAAGAACATTAAGAATATCTTGCAGAAGATGGTTAAGACCTATAGGGACTAGCCAGATAAATTTCCATTCACACTCTACGGTTATAGAACTTCAATCCGAATGTCTGCAGGGGCAACTTCTTATTCTCTCGTCTACAGGATGGAAACCGTTTTGCCAATTGAAATAGAAGTCCCTTCGCTGCGAGTTATGGCTGAGTGTTAGATAGTAAAGGCGGACTCGCAACAGAGTCGATTTGAGAAGTTGATGTTGTTTGATGAGAGAAGGCTGAAGGCATTGTATCATGTTCAGGGCTACCAACGCAGAATTGCCAGGGCTTTTAACAAAAAAGTTAAGTCTCGGAATCTCGAAGAGAGGGATATGGTGCTGATAGACAACCGAGCTCCCATTCATGACCCTAGGGGCAAGTTCAGACCCAATTGGACTGGTCCTTACATCATCAAAGCTATCTGGTCCGACGGAGCTATTATTTTCATGGATTTAGATAGCTTGGAATTTTCACAGCCGATCAATATGGACAAGTTGAAGAAATACTATCCCTAAGAGGCTCGCTAGGCTGAAAACCTAGAAAGGTGACCTAGGCAAAATTTAGAGCATGAAAAATTAGAAATATAGAAAAACTTAGCTCGCAAAATTGAAAACCCTAAAGGGCAACTTTGGCAAAAGTTAGAGTGCAAAAGGAGAGAATTAATACTCGAGTAAACCTAAATCGAACTACGTAAGGTCTGATTCCCATTTTCGGGATACGTAGGCAACTTCATCCTGAAGTTCGGCCGTAATCACCTCCAACTCAATTGTCCCGTCCATGTGTTTGATCAGGTCATCTTTGTCTGTTCTTTATCTAAGAGTTCGATTGTGATCTTCATTCTGAGAAGAAGAGCTGGTTACAATGCAGAGTAGTGGTGTTCGATCAAGGGGAATTTATGATCTTTTGATTCGGGGTTGTACATCTTGAGGATTGATTCCGTTTGTGTCAGGTGGTGATCCTTTTCAAAAATGGTTTTGAAAAGTTTTAATAAAAGTTGATTTTGTTCAAAATTTTACCTTTTACACCTCAAACCATTTTTGGACCAAAAAGAAAATTTTTAGTGCTCACAACTTTAATTTTATTAATTTTAACATAAAGTTCTCCAACTCTTCAATACAAATCAAAGTTGCTTTTATTACATCGAAAAAACTTGAAAAGAAAGGTCAAAGCAATAAACTAGGGACATAGATGAGTCAAGTGCTCCTACGTCCTCTACTCGTGCTTATGGAAGCTTCTGAAGCCAAAGTGGGCCTAATTTGTGCCTCATCCTCGAGCCAAACCAAGCCAAGCACTCACCAGAAAGGGCATAACTGAAACTAGGGGCAGGGGCCAGAAGTTCTCTCGTCCTCCAAGCAGTGAGGTACCTAGCCAAATGTGAACCACGAATAGGAAATTAAACCGAGTACTCTGCCCCCTCCTCTGGACTAGTCTGATCATGTCCAAACTGACGTCTAAACAGGAAAAGAAAATAGAACACGCAATGCGTGAGGCCAATCAATTGTATGCTAGGTTGCCAAGCCATGTTGTAACTCATCTTGGTTAGATTAAGCCAAGGGCAACACCAAGCTATGTCAGCAGCAGACCTGCTGCACATCCAGTTGCACCACCATCCCTCGTTGGGGAAATCCACTAGTCGGTGGCAGAAGAAATAACCCGAGCTGAGTACTTAAGACAAGAGTCCACTACCTTCAACTTATCCATAAGCCACACCTGGGAAGGGATGAAAGAAAAGAGAGATTAAAGATTAGAGAGATGTATGTTGAGAGAAGAGTAAGAAAAGGGCTTTGAGAGAAAAATAGAGCATGAGTGCCGAGTGATATGAGAAACACATATGAGAAAGGGTGGGAAACAATACCTACAAAAGTAGTGGACTCCCCGTGAATCTGGTAGTCTCTCACCGATGAAAGGCATCTAAGCCCATCAAGGTCTCAGCTAGTGCTAAACTAATGCAACTCTTACCTTCTTTCAGACCTTGGGCCACTTCGATCAACCAAATGCTGGATCCGCCGAAACGACGGGCAATAAGGAAATATGCGAGCATACATAAGCAGAGGGCATGTTGCTAAAAACCTCGCCAGAGAAGGTCGACTCTGTCACCGATATCAGAAAATTAATGAATCAAGCTGGGTATGTCTAGCCCTCCATTGTGGGCTAAAGATCGAGCCTTATGAAGAGTGAGCCAACACATCTGTCCCAAAGCTTGGGCGTGGCCAAAACGAGGCTGAAGCATGATTTCCTCATTGCATCGGGATTCCATTAATGCCTGAAATTCTTCAAATGTCAAGCATATTTCTTGTCCCCTGAAGCGAAAGACATGTGTAATTGGGTCCCAGCATCGGGTCGCGGCATAGAGGAATAGAAAACAAAGTGGAGTACGGCTCAACGAAAAAAGTGTATTTATGTCGAAACCCCAGAAATTGAACTTTTCCATGCCATCTAAAGCAAATATCCAATCTGTGAGCTTCTCGGCGAGGAATATCTCTATTTGTGGAAAAAAAAAAATTATAGCTGAAATGAAGTTTTGGAGAAGAAATCATGAAGCAGAATCTTTTGTAGAAGATAAGGCTATGAGTGGAAGCCAGCTATCAATAATCTAGAGGTTCTTCACACTGGTGGCCGGCAGGCTACCTCCTCTGGCCGACAACCTCTATCTCTGGCTAGCAGCTCTCCTTTCTGGCCTGTCGTCCACCTGTGTGCTGGGCAGTGTTGGAAGCATGTGTTTTGGCTCGATCTTTGAGTGTTTTAAGGTCTTGTTTTGAGTCTTTTTGGTTTTAGCATGTTTGTTTATTTGTATTTGAGTTGTTTTTGCTTTGTTTATCGAGTTGTATTTTGTATTTTATATATATTTCAATTGTTGCTCAGCTCATTACCTGATTAAGAACATTGTTTCATTCAAGCACTCTCTTGGCCAATTCAATTCCATTTCCATTTCATGCAAATATGGTGCCCATGATGTAAAAATGACAACACTTTTCAAAAAAAACTATGAGGTTTTATTCCGATCATGGTTTTTTACAAAAGAGGAGTACAAGTTTTAAAAGCAAAAATAAACCTATCTGAAGCTATACGTGTGCTAATGCTACCAAACAAAAAAGAAACTAAGTAAAAAGTACAAAAATATCAGCACCGGTTATCTCAAGCTAGAGAGGCCCTTTTCGTCCTCTTCCTCGATGGGGACTCGAGAGCACTATCTCCATCGGCACCGCTGTCAGAATTAGACTTTGAACTAGAGCCAATATCATCTCCACTCCCTGTCTTAGAGCTCGCCTCGGCGTCACCTCCGCTCTCAGACCCCGAGTCAGCATCATCACCTCCACTCTCGGATGACTCAGAATGCCGACTCACTACCTCCTCGGAGTCACTAGTCTCAGCATCATCATCGCTCAAAATGGACTCTGAGGACTACTCTGGCCTTGGGTGTCCCTATTCCTATCTCGGCCTCAGCTCACATCTCGGCCGCGTGCTGGGGCCTATCTCTCTTGCCTCTCTGCTGCTGGAGGAGGTGTTATTGGTACTAGTGCTACTGTTGCCGCTGATGCCATCAATGCGGATGGAATCTGGAAAAAACAGTTGTCAACATATCAGCAGCAGTGTGTGTATCAAATACAGGCATAGTATGCAGAATAAGTGTCATGCAGAAATCAAATACAGTATGAGTACAGTGTATGAGTACAGTGTGCTAATGCAGTGTATTAGTGCAGTTCAGGAAAGACTACGGTTGAAATGCCAATGTCTCAGTGGAAATATGATAGCATGAACCGCAAACTAATGGAAATTACCTAGATAACATGGAGACCAAGCAAGATCTCTCTCCTCTACACCATACCCATCAAAAAAGCCACCAGCTCAAGGACACTCCCCGTATACTCTATAGATGCCTGCAAGTGCATTTAGGTGATCAATGTCTGAAATAAACATATCTGAAATGGAAATGTGAGGTGCAAATGGTAAAGTGTGGTCTATACCTAGGACAAGCCTCGAACTCCGACATACTCGTGCCTAGCCTTTACCGGTTCGATCAGAATCCGGTAAGCAGTCCCAGTAGGCTGCTGGCATGTGAGCGCGGTGGGAAGCTCCGACCAACAGATAGTATGCTCAACAGGAGGAGCCCCTCTAGTATGGGCCCTAGTCGCCCGAGTCTCCTCGCTTGTCGCAGGAGGCCCTGCTCCCTCACCTGTGTGAGCACCCGTCAGAGGAGGCATAAGGTAGGTCTGAATAAATGTCGTGTAATCACCCTCTCCTCTGAAGAAGTCAGCATCCAAGCCTACCATGAACTGTATGACTGCGTCAACAGATAAGTTATCTGCTATCCTCATAGACTCTAGGGGTGGCATCGAAACAATTGAATAAGGTAAGCTTATAGTCTGTCATACGAATCTCTCACTCAAGAACCAAGCCCGGCAGACTGGGCTCTCCAGTAGAATCCGGAAGCGTGATATGCCCCAAGCTCCCGTATATTGGTTTCTCATCCCAGCCGGTATTATCGCCCAAGGTTGCCACGTGATCTGCAAACAGAGAATGTACAGATTATTAGTTGCCCTTAGTTGCCAAAGTATGAATCAGAACAGTATTAAAGCAAAAATGACTGTGTTTCGGGTTACCTCGTGGGTGGCCACTGTATCAAAGTAATGGAAGAAAAAGGAAAAAGTCTCATGACTCGAGCGTCGACACTATCCATCATATCATCTCAAGTAGGGAACCACAATGGGGAGCTCCTCTATAAGCTCTAGAGCGAGGGCTGGAAAATACACGTAAACCCATAGCTGCAAGAAAAGGGCAGCGATGTGATCAACAGCGTGAACAGAAGTAGAAAGTGTAAAGCAGAAAGCATAAGGCATGAACAGAATAGAAAGTGCAAAGCAGAAAACACACAGCATGAACAGATACAGAAAGCACAAGTGTTAAACAAATATAAAACAGAAAATGTGAAGTAGAAAGTATAAGTGCAAAGAGAGAACTAAAATTCATATCTCCCAAGCTCACCAGTAGCCTCCAATCCGCTCTTCCCTCAAGCAGGAGGTAGAGCTCATATAGCCGTAAAGGGTGGCGAGACTGGCTCTGCCCCAATCATAGAATCGCACCCGAGGAAAGGTCACCAGGGCGCTCAACAGATATAAATCCACACTATTAAAAAATGATGTAAAATTATCTTAATGCCTCTCCATCCTTCTACCTAATTTTTTGCTTTCCATATTTTATTGCTTTTTTTTTTTCTCTCTTTTGCACATAATCTCTCACTTAAGCAACAATAATTTTTCATAAAAAATATAAAAAAAATTAAGAAAAAAACATAAATTCAATTGAACAACATAATAACTACCTATCAAAAAAAAAAACCCCCCTTTTATTTATTTATTTAATTTATGACTTTTTAAACTAATTTTTATTTAATTGTTTTGCACAAAAACAATACATATATACATACACACATACATACATACATACATACATACATACATACATAAAATGTAAGGCCCCCAAATTATTCAATTTAAAATATTACCCATAACATGATTAATCTGAATTCTTAAAAGGCCAAATAACAACATTAACCCAAAAGTCCTCTTTTTCATTGAACTACAGTTTCAAATACATGTTCCAAGTTCAACTAATAAATACATCAACATTAATATTGTTCAATAAGTTAGAGGATACAAGTCTAATGCCTTAATGGCTTACAATTAAGCAAGGCAAGGCCTTGTTACAACAAAATGGACACAAGGACATAAACAAAAATGCTCGGAGCTCCCACATTAGATATCCAAGAGCCTTCATGCTCCAACAAAAACAAAAGAGTCCACCTCTTCCTCATTGAGATGGTTGCACATCACCCATTCTTGAAAATTTGTTAGATGGGAATGAGTTAGATACCTATTAGAAATACCTTTAATAAAGTATCTAATTATTCAAAAATTCATATGCCATTATCACAACCAAACATAGTAATATAACTCATAATATTATTTTAAGTATGAACACATAAATTCATAACTTCCACAATTTTACAATTCAACACTGGAGGGTAAATACGCCATGAAACCCCTAAGAAGCGTCCCAACACATAACATATACATAGATTCATATCCAAAATATCTCCACATTTGTCGGCTATTAATATGGCAGGGAATGGACACCCAAAACCATCTTCTTCTTTTTTTTTACTTTTACCGACTATAATACGGCAAGATCAGTGGATACCCAAAAACACTTTTCCACATTCGTCCAGCGATAAGCTCAAGACAGGGCAATCAAGCACCTTAACTCCCCACGTGGGTACTAACCCAATACATAATCATTTTTCAAAACTGACTCCCTACCTGAACTTACATGTTATTTACCACCCTTTTAAACAATCTTTCAAAACTTCCAAGAGTTATACATTCAAGGAAAATAAAGTAAACTTCACCATTCAAGTAATTGAAGTAAAGATAGAGTGACAATCCTCATAATCTCAATTAACATTCCCAAATTTCATAATCTCAAATCAAATACCTCTCAATGTCATAATCCAACCACCAATTTAAAGAATTGAAGCTCAATTTCAATTAATCACATTATCTCCAAGTTTCCCCCCTTCCAAAAAAATAAAAAATTGGGTTTTCATAAAATTTAGAGCTTTTGCTCCTCCAACATATATAGTATTAGTTTTCAACTAAAACTTTCATAATTCAAGGCTAATAGTAGAAATCTCAAGAAAATTGTAGGGAAATCTCTATTTTTGAAAGTAAGCTTCAATTTGTAAACTCAAACATTCATCAATTCATCATTGTCATCGCAATACTACATAAAACATCTTCAAGTCAAAGAGATATAAGGTTAAAAGTAATCTTACCTCAAGATTCAAGACCAAGAAGCTAGATTATTGAAGAACTCTTTGTGAAATCTCAATCCAATTGGTAGAAGGCTTTATCTTTACCTAAACTCCAACTTTTGTAAGGAAAGGGGTTGTAAATCTAAGTAGAATGAGAGATTTCTAGATAGATATAACTAGGGCTTTTGGAGCTAGAGACAGAGAAAAGAAAAGTGAATAAAATTATCTAACAAGTCACTTTTAAGTGGCTGATATCGCGCAGAATAGTCGAGCAATCTTTTCATCGCTCGAGCGGTGAATGAAATCTTTCAGTATCTTTGCCTAAAAAATGAGATATTGGGGACCCCCTCTTCTTCACTCGAGTGGTCCCTCGTTCTACAAAGTAAACTACTATAAGCCTTTCATCTCTACTCAAGTGATATTTTCACCGCTCGAACGGTCACCTAAGATAAATTGTCACACAATAAATATATATACAATGTATATATTTATTGTAAAATGAAATCAAAGAATCATTTGGATTGATCAAAGAATCAAAGAATCATTCAAATTTTCTAGATCATAGCATTAGATTTTTTGGGTCATAGCATCAGATTTTTTGTATCATAGCATTATATATATCATGGGTAGACTAACACTGTAACAAATGATTCGGAAGAGGACATGGAGCAGTAGTAATGGTTGAAGGAGAGGGGATGACTTATAGGAAAAGAAGATCTGCAAAAAATGGTCAAGTTGGGAAGAGATGACGGCAACGACATAATGGTTGAATAGAGAAGGTGAGGTAGTGACAATGATCTAATAGACAAAAGGGACGACAACAATAGTCAAGAGGGAAGAGAATGTCTGGCTAGGCTAAGGTTTGTAGGATTAGGGTTTTCAAAGTTTTGATGAAGATAATGAAGATGAGGGTATAAATGTCTTTTTCTATATTCATTTCTCATTAATTTTTTCAGAAAGAGAGGCCCACCCACAAAATTTGAGTGTATTACACTCTCTGTTACTTTGGATGAAAAGTCTAATTGTTGCAATTTAGTCCAAAAACCATTGGGGAGTTGTCTGCCTATTTCTGAACCACAACCACAGGGATAAAGTAAATTTTGCCATTTTTTTATAAATATTTTTCTTATTGAAAACATAAAAAATAAAAAAACAAAAACACAACCTACATTTCTAATTAGGTAAATTTTAGTTTGATAATGATCATTATGGTGGATATAGTGTGGCTGATGTGCCTTTGCACAACAGTCACTGTTGTGCACATAATGGGAATGAATATGAGTCTCATTTTGATAATCTGAATGTAACGTCCCAACGCTTCACATGTCGTTGATATTGTCCGCTTTGGGCCATGCCCGCACGAATTTGTTTTTCCCAATGGGTCACCCATCCCAGAACTACTCTAACCCAAGCACACTTAACTAGGGAGTTTTGCTAGGGATTTCACTACTTGGAAAAAAGCCTTGATACTATATAAAGGTCTAGGTTTTTGCTTTTATAGCCTAGGAACTCCTTTTCCATTCTTGATGTGGGATACCGAGACCTTACAATCTACCCCCCTTAGGGCTATACATCCCTGTGTTGTAGCCTTCCAGCTCACAAGCCCGCCCACATGCACCGAGAGACGCTAGGGGTCCACACTCGGTACTTCGGAGAGTCGGCTCTGATACCATTTGTAGCGTCCCAACCCTTCACATGTCATCGATATTGTCTACTTTGGGCCCTGCCCGCATGGATTTGTTCTTCCCAATGGATCACCCATCCCAGAACTACTCCAGCCCAAGCACGCTTAACTAAGGAGTTCTGCAAGGGATTTTACCACCCGGGAAAAGACCTCGATGCTATATAAGGGTCCAGATTTTTACTTTTATAGCTCAGGAACTCTCCCTCCATTTTCGATGTGGGATACCAGGACCTTACAATCCACTCCCTTCACATGTCATTGATATTTTCTACTCTGGGCCATGCCCGCACGGATTTGTTCTTCCTAGTGGGTCACTCATCCCAGAACTACTCCAGCCCAAGCACACTTAACTTGGAGTAGTTCTGGGATAGGTAACCATAAGAAAGAACAAATCCGTGCGGACATGGCCTAAAGCGGACAATATTTATGATATGTGAAAGGTTGGGATGTTACACCGAACTATTTTTTTTTTTTTTTAGTACATTGAATAAAATATTCTCGTAAAATTTTAACTTGATGGATATCAATAGACCTGTGATCAGATCAAATTTGTATCTACAAAAATAAATGATAAGTGTAATTTTGATTATAACATTGAATACAAATTTGATTTGATCATAAGGTTACCGATGTCCAATCAATTTGAATTTTTACAAGGATATTCTATTTAACATACTCTAAAAAGTGAATAGTTTGGATTATCGAGATAGGATCTGAAGTGGGCCTATTTAATTTATTGCACTTGTCTAAAAAAGTAGATGATACGTGATAAAATGAAAATATTACACTTTTTGAACTATTTTTTAGGGATAATATACACAAGGGCCCTACAAAATGTATAATTCACATCATTGAAACAATACTAGCGGGGTCCCCATGGGCTTTGGACAACACTCTTCAATCCATATTACCTTCTTTTTTTTTTTTAATTTATCTTTTTAAAAATACAAAAATAAATAAATAAAAATGAAAATAAAAACATAATAGTTACACCTGATAATATTTATAAGTGATCTTCTTTGTTTAAAAAGGTTGTCTAGTGGTGAGCGGTTGTAATTTTAAATTATAGCTCATTCA
The DNA here is from genome assembly GCA_025200525.1 of Camellia lanceoleosa. Lineage (NCBI taxonomy): Eukaryota > Viridiplantae > Streptophyta > Magnoliopsida > Ericales > Theaceae > Camellia > Camellia lanceoleosa. The sequence goes on along the minus strand of CM045771.1, from coordinate 21,132,192 downwards.
ATTTTTTGAGCTTATTTGATAAACAAGTGAGAATTTTTTTTTTTCTTGAGTCACAATTTATAATTTTTATTTTATTTTATTTGAAATTATAACTAAGTATTGTCTTAAATATTGGAGTGAAAAGACTTTTAAAGGTATTCTAGTTCTATGCAAATGTGAAAATTAATTTAATTAAATAAATTTTTTTATTATATTTTTTATCATATATATATATTGTTACAAGTTGAATTAAATAAATTTATAATTTATTTTGATTCTTTTAATTTAATAATCTAAAATTTATCACACATTGTCAAATGATTTAGGCCTATTGGGGAATAGGTTAGAGAGTGTTTTTGGCTAAAATATTTAATAAAGATAAAATAAGTTAAAATATTATATTTAAATTATAATTATTTTATTTTTTTTATAATCATTAAATTAAAAAAATTAATTGTCATCTAAAATATAATTTTTTTAATCAAATTAAAATAATTAAAAAGTGAAAAGCGAAATAAAGTTCCCAAACAAGCCTCATAATTAGTATTTTCATGTTGACATGACAAGGTAGAATAGGCCTCACTCAAAACAATGGCCTATAAAGAAGCTGCCATGGTAGCCCAATCAAACCCAACTGTTTTTACAGCAGTGATTGGGTCCCGGAAATAGAGGTCCCCAATGTCCTTAAAAAAAAAATAAGACACAAGGAAAAAAAAATAAATAGAGGAAAATATTTAAAACGATGTCGTTTTGGGTATTAAGGGCAGCTTTTTTGTGGGCAAAAAATATTTCTGTTATTTTTAATGAGTTATTTTTAGGGCCTGGCTTTGGTCCAGTTCATTATCGAATTGGACTATGCTATTAGGTCTGTGAGAGTCTACCACGGGTCCCATTTTAAAAATCTGAACTGTTTAATGTATAGAACTTGTCGAGTACTATATGTTTATAAAAAATCACGTTGATCAAATATCGATAGTTATGTGATCAAGATAGTTTTTTATCAACCGTTAATTTATTCACCGTCCATTTTTTTATACAAAAATGATTTGATCACATAGTTATCGATATTCGACCAACGTGATTTTTTACAGCCATATAGTACTCGACGAGTTCTATACATTGAACGGTTCAGATTTTCAAAACGGGACCCGTGATGAGTCTCCCACAGATCCAATAACACGGTCTAATCTAATGATAAACTGGACCAAAGCCAGATCCTTATTTTTATTATTTATCCTAAAGGTTCAGTGACAAGTTCTCCAAGTGCCTCCATGTTATGTGTTACCTAGTTTAGCTAAGGATGCTCAGGGAATTGGTTCCATTCGAGACCTTTTTCTTAATTCCTTTTTGTTTGGGCTTTGGCTCCTTATCACCGCACTTGTTCCTATCTCTACTTTTTACCTTAACCTCCACCTTCCTTTCAATTTAGCTAGGAATTGATTCCCTTCGACTACCTTCTTCTTAGTTTCTTTTTGTTTGGGCTTTGGCCCCTCGTCACCACCCCATCCCACTGCACCGCCCCAAAAAAACAAAAAAAAGTATTGTGAAATGAAAGAAAGGAAACTTTTTGACATTACCAAAAAGAAAAGGTTGATAAAAATTATTTGGTGATTTTGATATAAATTTAAGTACCGTTTCAATTTAATTTTTATTAATTAATACAGTGAAATCTAGTACTTTTCATTTAGTTTATGAAATTAACATGATAAAATGTCATATGTTAAATAATATAAAGTATTATTTTTAAACTATCAAATAATCATGCCCAAAAAAAAAAAAAAAAAACACTATCAAATAGTCACTGAAAGACGGAAGGGTAGATGATGGTGAACCATGATGGGTTGAGATTTGTTTTGCAGGGGGAACTGTTGGAACAATCTTCTGTGTATATAAAATAACTTGAAATAAAATCAAACAAAATAAATAAATAACATACCAGATTTATTTATCGAACCGAATTAAAATTAAGACCAAGTCGAGTGTGTGACACTCTATCCTTAAGACAGATTCGCCCCGCTACGGTACTTACAGTTGAGTGGCGTCTATCTCCCAAGATACAATGATCTTCAAAAACTTATAGTAGTACTCCACACAAATTTTTACGGCAAACTAGAACCTTATGTTCTATACTCTCTTTATTTATTCTAAACTAGAATGAAGATTAAAATGCAAAATATAATCTGGACATGAAAGAGGGTGTTTTTCAGACTGTTCTAACTCCTTTTCCGGACTGCTGGAAATGGATTAATATATATAGGTAACTTGATCTGACCCAACAGGTGCAACCTGGAAGTGAACAGGTTTGATTCAAAATTTGAATCAAAACTGCAACCTGTTTGAAAACAAACAAATCTAACCGTTGCCTTGAACACTTAATAATCAAACATATGAAAAGTTATCTGATGGTGGAAAAGTCAACCTGTTGAACTGCTTGGGACTTTATTTAATAACTATTGAAATATATATATTAAACTATATGAATATATATATATATACTAAACAATTTGAATAGTTTAATAAATAAAAGAAGATGTACAAATTTTTTAAGAAATCACTTAGGAATTTAAAATTTAAATTTAGAATTAAATTAAATTCTCATAATTACAAATTTTAAGAAACCACTCAGGAACCCAAAATTTGAATTTAGAATTAAATTAAATTCCTACAATAATTTTTATTGAAAAAATTCAAATGAATTTTATCAAAAAAATTAATGTTAAACCCGAAAACGACGTCAACTTCCCATTCACTCATAAATAGCTTTGACGTTCCATCTTCACCGTGTAACTTGCCACGCGGAAAGGAACACGTCACCTCTTCGGACCCACCCCAAAAGACGTTTGGGACCCACCCAAATTTGGCCTAAAAAATATGCCTATATTAAACCAATTTTCTAACAATCCTCCACATAAATGGAATTTGACGGAGATAAAATGCAACAATATGATCTAATCAAAGAGTACAGAAATTGAAAATATTCTGCAAAGGATAGGTAGCTTTTGGCTTTGAACCTTCCTTTGTTAGACATTATCGGATTTACTAGTTAATCAGTGAACATGATGTCTTGAACTGTTCAGCCATTTGTATAAACCAAGACAATAGAATTCACACAGTATATCCCCAAACACAGTTTAGTTCTCACTATTGTGTTCATTTTGACCCTGAACAACCTGGTCTTTCATGAGTGCCCTAAAGACTCGTAGCCCTTCACAAATCTTATAGAACCGGTCCAGTTCACACTCACATAGGTGATTCTTATGAAAAGCATCCTGTCATACTCTACTGTGTTTACCTAGATATAAGAATCATTAAAAGTATTACTTAACCTAAATCGCTGCAAACATCACATATTTCATCATAGAAATGGGTAGGAGTTGGACTCCATAGTGATCCTTCTGAGTCAATCACAACTCGATTGTCCCTTTGAACCTAGATCTTGGGATCTCCAGTCAACTAGGTTGGGTTGCCGTTGTGGTAACTCTTATTTAATAGGCTTAAGTCTCATTCCCCTTAATGAATTCTCAACTAACTCTCTTGCTAACCCTTTCGTTAGTGGATCCGCTATGTTGTCTTTAGACTTAACATATTCTATGGATATAATTCCATTAGAGAGTAGTTGTCTTACGGTATTATGTCGACGACGAATGTGTCGAGACTTACCGTTATACATATGACTCTATGCTCTACCAATTGCTGATTGACTATCACAATATATGCATATAGCAGGCACCGGTTTTGGCCAAATTGGAATATCTTCAAGGAAGTGGCAAAGCCATTCTGCCTCTTCCCCTGCTTTGTCTAAAGCTATGAATTCTGATTCCATAGTAGATCTAGCAATACAAGTCTGTTTGGAAGATTTCCAAGATACAGCCACACCACCAAAAGTAAAGACATACCCACTGGTGGACTTCGAGTCTCTAGTATCCGAAATCCAATTTGCATCACAGTATCCTTCAAGTACTGCTGGATATCTAGTATAATTAAGCCCAATGTTACGAGTAAATTGGAGATATCTAAGAACCCTTATAATTGTTTTCCAGTGTTCTACTCCCGGATTACTCATATATCTACTTAATTTACTTACTGCATAAGCTATATCTGGGCGAGTGCAGTTCATCAAGTACATTAAGCTTTCAATAATTTGGGTATACTGTAATTGAGAAATACTTTCATGTACATTCTTAGAAAGATACAAATTAACATCTACAGGAATTCTAGCTAGATGATCATCATCTTTGTTAAATTTGTCAAGTATTTTCTCAATGTAATGAGATTGTGACAAAGCATATCCTTCTGATGTTTTGGTAATTTTCATACCAAATATTACATCAGCAATGCCCATGTCCTTCATGTCAAAATGTTTATTCAACATTTTCTTGGTAGTTTTAATCATGTCATTATTACTACCAATGATGAGCATATCATCGACATAAAGACATACAATGACATAACCTTTGTCTGTGTTTTTAATATAAACACATTTGTCACACTCATTAATTTTAAATCCATTTGACATCATTGCCTTACCAAATTTCTCATGCCATTGCTTTGGCGCTTGTTTTAAACCATATAATGATTTAACCAATTTACACACTTTCTTTTCTTTCTCTGGAACAGAAAACCCTTCTAGTTGTTCCATGTAAATTTCTTCATTTAACTCACCATTTAAGAAAGCGGTTTTAACATCCATTTGATGAATTTCTAGATTGTATAGAGATGCAATGGCAATTAGCATTCTAATGGATGTTATTCTTGTAACTGGTGAGTATGTGTCAAAGTATTCTAGACTTTCTTTTTGTCTAAAACCTTTAACTACAAGTCTTGCCTTGTATTTGTCTATTGATCCATCCGCTTTTAATTTTCTTTTGAAAATCCACTTGTACCCAAGAGGTTTACAACCAGGTGGCAAGTCCACTAATTCCCAAGTGTGATTTTGCAAGATGGATTCAACTTCACTGTTGATAGCTTCTTTCCATAAAGGAGCTTCAGGACTGGACATAGCCTCTTTAAAAGTTAAAGGCTCATTTTCTAACAAATATGTTAAAAAATATGGACCAAACGATTTTGAGGTTATAGCACGTTTACTATGCCTAGGTTCTTCTTCCTTATTTTGGTCTAACTTTTGTTCTTGATCATGTTCTTGATTATTACTAGTAATAGCATCAAAAGATCTCTTATTATTACTAGTCTCTTGTCCAATCTTATTTGGAAATACATGTTCAAAGAATGATGCATTCCGAGACTCAATAATAGTATTTACATGCATTTCGGAATGTTCTGATTTATGAATCAAAAACCGATATGCACTATTCTTGGCATAACCAATGAAAATGCAATCAATGGTCTTAGGACCTATCTTAGTCTTTTTAGGACTAGGAATAGCCACTTTAGCCAAACACCCCCACACTTTTAAGTATTTGTAGGATGGTACTCTACCATGCCACGTTTCATAAGGTGTTTGATTCACTTTCTTTCGGGGTACTTTATTTAAAATATAATTAGTAGAAAGTATTGCTTCCCCCCACAAGTTCTGAGGTAATCCAGAACTGATTAACATGGCATTCATCATTTCTTTTAAAATCCTATTTTTCCTTTCAGCAATTCCATTTTGCTAAGGTGAGTACGGAGCGGTGGTTTGATGAATTATTCCATGTTCTTTACAAAACTCACCAAAAGGTGATTCATATTCACCACCTCTATCACTTCTAAGTTTTTTGATTTTCTTACCAAGTTGATTTTCAACTTCATTCTTATATTGAATGAAAGTTTCCAAAACTTCATCCTTGGTTCGAATTAAATAAATATAACTATATCTAGTATAGTCATCTATAAAAGTGATTACATACTTTTTCCCATCTCTGGTTTAAATTGATTTAAAATCACAAATGTCACTATGAATTAATTCAAGTGGTTCCGTACTTCTTTCAATTGAATGAAAAGGAGTTTTAGATAATTTTGCCTCAACACAAATTTCACATTTGTGATTTGAATCAATGTCAAATTTAGGTAAACATTCCATATTAATTAATCTACGCAAAGATCCATAACTAATATGTCCTAGTCTACCATACCATAAATTTGAAGACTCAAGCAAGTAAGAAGAAGATGTAGTATTATTAATAACTGAGGGTACAATGGTCATTACATTTAATTTGAAAAGGCCATCAGACATGTAACATTTTCCTACATACATCCCATTCTTAGTAAGTACAAATTTATCACTCTCAAATACTAGCCTAAACCCATTCTTACTCAACAAAGATCCGGAAACAAGATTCTTGCGAATGTCCCAGACATGCAAAGACATTGTTGAGAGTGAGTTCCTTTCCTGATGTCATCTTGAGAACAATCTTTCCTTGTCCTTCAACTTTAGAAGTTGAGGAGTTGCCCATAAAAAGTTGTTCACCATTGTCCACTGAAGAGTAAGATGTGAACATCTTTTTGTCGGCACAAATATGGCAAGTAGCACCAGTGTCCACCCACCATTCTTTAGGATTTTCGACAAGATTTGCCTCGGAAACAACAGTAGAAAGATTGATGTCATTTACACCATTGGAAATTTTGTCCACTTCGGTCATATGGGCTTGAGCAGGCTTCTTGCTTGTTCTTTTCTTGCTTTTGCTACGGCAATCTTTGGCCCGATATCCCTCTTTGTCACAGATGTAACATTTGTCATTAAACTTGTACTTTTTATTTTCCCTCCCTTTAGAGCCTTGTGATGAACTTTCTCCAGAAGACTTTCGTTTCTTGGTTTTTGAAGCATGTTCCACCACATTTGCCTTAGACTCCATAGGAAGCTTACCAGCTCACTTTTCAAAATTGCGGTTGTCCTCCTCAATCCTCAAACGCACAATTAACTCGTCCATAGAAATTTCTTTGCATTTGTGTTTGATGTAGTTCTTGAATTCCTTCCAACCTTTTGGTAATTTTTCAATTAAGGCTGCAACTTGAAAGGATTCACTGAGAGACATACATTCTGCGTGAATGTCATGCAGAATGAGTTGGAAATCTTGAGTTTGGCTGATCAGAGTTTTTGAATCAACCATTACAAAATCCAAGAATCTGCCAACCACAAATTTCTTTGAGCCGACATCTTCCGTTTTGTACTTTTTCTCCAACGATTCCCAAAGTTCCTTTACTGTCTTGATTGGACTGTAGACGTTGTATAATGTGTTGTTAAGTCCGTTCAAGACGTAATTCCGGTAAAGGAAATCAGCATATTTCCAAGCATCAACTGCATCAAACACTTGCTGGTCGGTTTCATCCTCTTTCAAGATAGGAGCATCTTCTCGGAGGAAACGAGTCAAGTTCAGAATTGTAAGATAGAACAACATTTTCTGTTGCCATCTTTTATAGTCAGTTCCTAAGAACTTCTCTGGTTTTTCTCCATGATTTATTGGCACTGTCATCATAGGAGGGGGGCTTGGCGTCATTGCAGCCACCACAGTAGTACTTGTTTGGGCATTAGTTTCAGTAGCCATCAATTCTAATATATAAAACAAAATTATAATTAGAATTTACACTACACAGAAAATTAAACAAAATTCACAGAATTAAATTCTGTAAAAATAAAAGAAACAAGAATGTAACTTTTATTTTTCAATTAATTTGAAAATAAAATAAAATTTTATTTAAACAAATTAATTCCACACAGAAAATTAAATTCTGTAAAATAAAAGAAATAAAACTATAACTTTTATTTTTTTTCAATTAATTTGGAAATAAAATAAAATTTTATTTAACCAAAATAATTTCACACAAGAAATTAAATTCTGTAAAATAAAAGAAATAAGAAAATAACTTTTATTTTTTAATTAATTTAGAAATAAAATAAAATTTTATTTAACCAAATTAATTCCACACAGAAAATTAATTTCAGTAACACTTCAATAATTAAAATACTGAAAACGGAATTTTAATTAATGAAAACTCAGAAAATAATTTTTAAAACCCAAAATTAATTTCTAAAAAAATTTCACAAAAATATATTCTGAATTGTTAATGACACCAGTATCGTACTACTAGTTGTTGTCAAAGAAAATAGACAGTATATTACTACTATCTGTCAAATAGCATATAATCACTATTTGTTTTTCCAACCAGAATATTATTTTGTAAATCCACAGAAAATAATTTTCTTCCAAAATTATTTACGAAGAATGAAAAAGGAAAACAAACGAAAAATTCTGTAAACAGAATAAATCGAATCTGTCTTAAGATTGTTGGAACAATCTTCTGTGTATATAAAATAACTTGAAATAAAATCAAACAAAACAAATAAATAACTTACCAGATTTATTTATCGAACCGAATTAAAATTAAGACCAAGTCGAGTGTTAAATAAAGTCCCAAGCAGTTCAACAGGTTGACTTTTCCACCATCGGATCACTTTTCATATGTTTGATTATTAAGTGTTCAAGGCAACGGTTAGATTTGTTTGTTTTCAAACAGGTTGCAGTTTTGATTCAAATTTTGAATCAAGCCTGTTTACTTCCAGGTTGCATCTGTTGGGTCAGATCAAATTGCCTATATATATTAATCCATTTCCAGCAATCCGAAATAAGTTAGAACAGTCTGAAAAATACCCTCTTTGCTATCCAGATTATATTTTGCATTTTAATCTTTATTCTAGTTTAGAATAAATAAAGAGAGTATAGAATACAAGGTTCTAATTCGCCGTAAAAATTTGTATGGAGTGCTACTATAAGTTTTTGAATATCATTGTATCTTGGGAGATAGACGCCACTCAACCGTAAGTATCGTAGCGGGGCGAATCTGTCTTAAGGACAAAGTGTCACACACTCGACTTGGTCTTAATTTTAATTAGGTTCGATAAATAAATCTGGTATGTTATTTATTTGTTTTGTTTGATTTTATTTCAAGTTATTTTATATACACAGAAGATTGTTCCAACAGGAACTTGATTCCACAAACACACATTCTCTAAGAGATATGTTGCGTATCTCGAATTTGAACTTGTTTTGAATGGCTCGAATTTCATTTTATCGGTTGTTCGGCCGATCATTCTACCAGTCATCTAACAAAAAAACTGATAGTCGCAGTAGACAAGGTGACAACTGCGGTAGACAAGTGTTTCACCGATCGTCCAGCTAATCGACCGATGAACATAAATTCGAGCCATTCAAAACAGCTCAATTCGAGCCAGTAAGAATTTCCCCATTCTCTAATCTAATGTTATATGTTTATAAAGTAAGAGAAGTTATTTAGCGATATGGGGCACAATCATGTGATATTTTAGATATATTTTAATTAGTGAAAATGGTGAGATGTACGATTTTAAATTAGGTGATTGAGAAATAAGACGGACATGGTGATTCGTAATTGGACAGGAATATAGTTACGTGGCACTCTTAGACCAAGAAATAATTTGGATTATTTATAGTAAGACCTTCTAAATTATAAAAGCGTACAAATAGATCTCCTAAACTATTAAGAAATATCATTATATCCTCTATATTATAAAATCTAACAAATGTCTTTAAATTATAAAAATATACAAATTAGACCGTTAACCATCAAAACAAACACGCCACAGTTTAAAAAATCTATTTCTTTGTTTTTATAATTTAAAAAAAAATAATAATATTTTTTAATAATTTAAGAGATTTATTTATAAATATTTTAAGAAGTGTTTAGGAGAATAATCTAGATATTTTCTTGTAGAGTAGAGAAGAGGTGTTTGTCAAGTACAGCATATTAGAGTAGAGTAGAGGAGAGGTGGGTTGTTTGTTTATATAATAATGATAGAGATCACTAATTTTAGAATTTTAAAAAGATTATTAATGATATGGCACTCAATAAAAAAAGAAAAAAAATATAACACTAAGATTAAAATATCAAATCATTCATGATGAAACCTACTACCACATTATTAGTGGGAGCACTAATTAGTGCTCCCACTCATTTTCCTTGTTTATTATGGTAGCAACTCCCTCAGTTGACAAGTGTCATTTCGTACCATTATTATTGATTCACTTTTGCCTTATTTCTACTGGATCGTGCTGTGTTCAGGATCCGCTCTCAGATTGACGGGATGATCTTTTGAAAATGAGACTTTTTACATATATTTTTTTATAAAAAATTTATAGATAAAATAATGATTATTAATAATTTTTTAATAGTTAATACTTAGGCTTCGTTTGGGATGTACAAAAAGTAAAGAGAAAATAGAATTTTTGACTTTTTGATATGAGTTATTCATTTTTTAATTTTTTTACACCATCTCCAACGGTGAACCAAAGTTGGCATCAGATTCAAAATTTGATAAAAAATGCACTTTTTGGTGCTCCAACCGTTGCACCAAATTGATATCAGAATAAGAATTCAGCAAAAAAAGCATCAAACTGAGAACAAGCTATAGCTTTCACTAAATCACTGTTATTGACCGTTGAAAGAGATACACCGGTCAACCAACCAGTTGCCCGGCCGGTTGACTAACCGGTCGACCGGTTCCCTTGCAAAAAGAGAAGGTTCAAACCGATCAAAAAGTTCAAACAGATTAAAAAAAAAAAAAAAAAAATTTGTCTTACCAGTTGACCGGCCGGTTGACCGGTGGCCGGTCAACCGGTCGGTCAAGCAACCGGTCACTCACCTGCAAACACAATTGATGAATTGGGTACTGAAGAGTCTTTGGATGAATTGGGAAGGATGAAGACTTAGGAGAAGTTGATGAGAGAGAAAAGTTGAGAAGGATGAGGATTTCAAAAGCAAATAAAGGGAACACTCCTTCGAACAAAATCAGGAAGCACGGTGCAGGTAATCAATTATGAACTAGCTTTCAATTTGGTTCAACCATTTGCTTCAATATTGTTTATGTTTTTTGTATTCCATGAATTTTCATATTCCCACAAATTTGTAAATTATGTCCAGAAACAAAACAGCAGATCAGAGAGAGAACCAGGCTTGCAAAAAAAGCTGCAAAAAATATATATATATATATTTACACTTATTGGTCGACCAACCAGTCGACCCACAAGATTTGATATGGGATTTGATGAACCGTTGGAGCATGAAGTATCAAATTGAGGAAATGGCCATTTTTTTACTCAAATTTAATGAAATATTAGGTGAACCGTTGGAGATGTTCTTAGTAACTTTTTGGCTTTTTGACAAAAAAAGTCACTTGCCAAACGAGGCCTTACGTTTCGTTTAGGAATAGGGGTTGAGTTAGGTTTGAGATTATTTTAGTCACAAAGATAAAATATGTTTTTTAATTTAATAAGACAAGACATCACATCTAATCCATAATTATTATATTTTTTCTCTCACAAAAAGTCAAAAAAATTAAAAAGCTCTTCTCAAATGAGGCTTTTTAGCTTCAGGCTAAAATAGTCAAAAAATTTAAAAAGTCAACCCACTTCCCAAATGAAACCTTATAATCATTAAAATTAAAAATTAAAAAATATTTTTATATATTAACATACAAAAAAATCATTAAAAAAATATAGCCTTATTGTTTTATAATTTTACAATGATCAATACAAATAACATTATACACTAATATTTGATAATGAAATAATTATGTTGTTATAATCTGATATCTAATAATACAATCATAATTCGCATAAATCACTATTCATTAATTATATAATAGCAAAACATAAATTATTGAAACAAAATTAGGACAAACAAAACTAGGAAATTTTTTTTAAAAAATTATTTAATTAAATTATGATAAAGAGAGAGGGAAAAAAAATTATTTATTTTATTAAAATTTGACATAGATATATAGAGAGAGAAATTTATTTTGTTAAGGTGGTGGGTTATTGACATAAAATTCTAGTTTGACTCATTATATAATATATTTATATATATTTCAATTTGTGTGGACTCAATATATTAATTTTTAATTAAGCCTAATAAAATATGGTCATTGTAGTCCAATCTTTCGGAGCCCACCTACACGCACCCCAAATGAGGTAAATTTTACTCAACTCGACACTTATAAAATAAAAGTGGATTAAATTTTGATCACTTACAACAGGGCGGGGCGGGGTGGGGACAAATATCGCCTCCCCCAAAACAAATCCAATTCGAAATATTTAATAATTATATAATTAATAAATAAAAATCTTAAAAATCTCAGGCTCTCTTTATATCTAAAAGTTTTTCATTTATTAGACATAAGAAGCCCTAAAATAGTTCCTGTTGGTCTCTCTGTTTTCTCAATGGGAGATTTGGTCCAACTGAAAAATACTACGAGTGTACTATTGCAAGTGCTATATTTTTCTATTCTCTCTCAACCATAGATGATTTTAAGTTCTTAAAGTGGATTTTGGCCCTATTTAATAGAGCTGTGAGAAACTAATTATAACTTATAACCTAACAGCTTATAACTTATAACTGTGAACATAAACTGATTTTTAACTTATAAATTAAGCTTTTTCTCCTCCACTCAAAGAATAAGTTGATTTTTTACTTATAAAAAGCTATAAGCTGTATTGTTAAAATGAACCAAACACATCAAAATAGCTTAAATTAAGCTAAAAACTAAAATAAACTGAAAATAAGCCTTACCAGACATGGCCTTTATTTGAAGTTCTTTCAAATTCTTTATATATATTCTTTCAATAACGTTTGTAGTTTTAATTTGAAAACTCTAATAGAGTTCTAATAGTGGCCCACATGATGATGTGATGTTTTGATTTGTATATTTATTTATTTATTTTTGTTTGCCACATCACTAGAGCTCAGATTAAAGTTCTAGTTTTAGAACTCTCTATAATTACTCGTTATTGTATTTGATTAGTATATATGGTGATCTATTAAACGCTTTTATTTATTTACATATATGGAGATCATTAGGTGTGGCCGGATATTTGCAGGGACGGAAATGAGGATAAAAAAATTTACTTGTAGCGGGATTAGGGCGAGGGCGGGAGGTGGGATTTGAAAGCAGGGGAGGACAAACCCGCCCCATATATTAATTGCGCCTAGAAGAATTTCTTTTAAAACCTCTTAAACTGGGCATTCAACAATAAAAAAGCATTGGACCTATTTAAAGTTTTTAATATATAATATAGAGGGGGAGTTACGGGCCTGCCTTATGAACCGGTCTTATTACCCTGTAGGTCTTACCCAAAAAAATCAATCAATGTTTTACATTTTTACCCTTAGTCTCAACACTGCAACCCAACATCCGGCCACTATCTCCTTGAGAAACACATAGACACTGATAAATGTTATCAGTATTTACCAAACCACTTAAATTACTTATTCTTTCTCACTCTCGTACTCACATACATACACACTCACTCACTAATTCACAAAAACACATCCACACACTTACTAATTCACAAAACAAATTTACAATAATTTAGCAGTAATAAATTTATCACTGATAAAATGTTATCAGTGATAAATTTCATACTCACATACATACATACTCACTTACTAATTCACAAAAACTAATTTACAAAAATTCAACAATGATAAATTTATCACTTGTTTAAACAAATTTATTACTGGTTTAAACAGATTTATCACTGGGAGCTTCTCTAATATACAGAGAGAGAGAGAGAGAGAGAGAGAGAGAGAGAGAGAGTGATTAGACCCGGCGGCAAAGAGCCTAGATCCTAGATCCTAGATCTAGAGGTAGAGGTGACGACGACTATGGAGATGGAGGTGGAGGTGGAGGTGGAGGTGGAAGTGGAAGTGGAAGTGGAGGCGGAGGCGGCAGTGGTCGGCAACGACAATGGAGCTAGAGACGAAGACGTCGGTAATGGTAGAGGCGAAGACGTCGGTAGAGGTGGAAGCAATGGTAAAGGTGGAAGAAGATGCCCGGTTGAGGTCGCCGGCAATGACGGCAGTAGAGACGGCAATGGTCAGTAACGGTAGAGATGGCGATGGTTATTGGTAGAGAAAAATGTAGAGAGAGAGAGAGAGCTTTTTTCTTTTTCTTTTTTTTTTTTTCATTTTTCATCTCCAGATCTGAGTATAAAAACATGAGGGCAAAAACGGGATAAATAAAAATGTTCAGGAGCTATAGGTAAAATAGTCTCCGTTAAGGACTTCTTGGGTAATAACCCTTAAAAATAGGACTAGCCCATAAAAATCCTAATATATAATTAACAAATTTGGAGACCCCTATTTTACGCCCAAGACAGGCTTTATTGGCCTTAACCCAAAGCAGGCCTTGGCTATGGCTAGCAAGCTATTGTAAATCTAAGTAGAATGAGAGATTTCTAGATAGATATAACTACTGCTTTTGGAGCTAGAGAGAGAGAGAGGAAAGAAGAGAGAAAAGAACAACGAAGAAAATTATCTAAAAAGTTACTTCTAAGTGGCTGATATCGCGCAGACCACTCGAGCAGTCTTTTCACCGCTCGAGTGGTGAATGAAATCTCTCAGTATCTTTGCCTAGAAAATGAGATATTGGGGACCCCCTCTTCTCTGCTCGAACAGTTCCTTGATTGCAAAGTGAATTACTCTAAGTCTTTCATCTCCACTCGAGCTATATTTTCACTGCTTAAGCGATCACCTAAGATAAATTGTCACATAATATATATATATACACAATGTGTATATATGTTGTAAAATGAAATCAAAGAATCATTCAGATCTTTTAGATCATAGCATTAGATTTTTTGGGTCACAGCATTAGATGTTTTGTATCATAGCATTGTATATATCATGGGCAAACTAACACACTGTAACAAAATATTTGGAAGAGGACATGGAGCGGCAGTAATGGTTGAGGGAGAGGAGATGCCTTATAGGAAAAGAGGATATGCAAAAGATGGTCAAGTTGGGGAGAGATGACGGCAACGACATAATGGTTGAATAGAGAAAGTGAGGTAGTGGCAATTATCTGATAGAGAAAAGGGATGACGATGATAATCAAGAGGGAAGAGAATGTCTAGCTAGGCTAAGGTTTGTAGGATTAGGGTTTTCAAAGTTTTGATGAAGATGATGAAGATGATGGTATAAATGTCTTTTTCTATATTCATTTCTCATTAATTTTTTTAGAAAGAGAGGCCTACTCACAAAATTTAAGTGTATTACACTCTCTATTACTTTGGATGAAAAGCCTAACTGTTGCAATTTAGTCCAAAAACCATTGGGGAGTTGTCTGCCTATTTCTGAACCATAACCATAAGCCTAAAGTGAATTTTTTCATTTTTTTATAAATATTTTTCTTATTGAGAACATAAAAAACAAAAAACAAAAACACAACCTATATTTCTAATTAGGTCAATTTTAGTTTGATAATAATCATTATGGTGGATGCAGCGTGGCTACTGTGCCTTTGCACAACAGTCATTGTTGTGCGCATAATGGGGATGAATGTGAGTCTCATTTTGATAATCTAAATGTAACGTCCCAATCCTTCACATGTCATCGATATTGTCCGCTTCGGGCCATGCCCGCATGGATTTGTTTTTCCTAATGGGTCACTTATCTTAGAACTATTCCAGCCCAAATACGTTTAACTCAGGAGTTCTGCTAGGGATTTCACTACTTGGGAAAATACCTTAATGCTATATAAGGGTTTAGGTTTTTACTTTTATAGCCTAGGAACTCCCCCTCCATTCCTTATGTGGGACACCGAGACTGTCGCGCCCCAAATTTTATTTACTCGAAAACATTACCAAAAGTCTGAAATTTAGGTCCTTTTTTTTAATTAAAAATATCTATTACCTTTGAGTAATAGAAATATAATAGTACATGATCTCTCTCATGATGAATACAACAGTAAATAAAATACATGCCAAGCTCCTGCTACGGAGTTACAAATAAATAATTACAAACATCAAAGTATAATAAGATTACACACAAGATATATATGAACTTCCTAATCTTTCAGCCAATCAATCTGAATTCTCTTCCTGTAAAAAAGAATAAAACAACAAGAGGTGAACACAATTGCCCAGTAGGAATCTCATAGTTCTAAAACAATAACCATCTTATAGAGAGAAATGATTATGCATGCAGGGTGATACCATATAGTAGATGACGTTTTGTAATTTCAAAATATCATACGTAGAATATCTTTTTCTCAAAGTTTATTTGAACATTTAAGGAAAACCTTCGACCATCAAAAACTATCCATTTTCATTAGAAAACCATAAATCCTTTTTGAAAACAACATGTTTAAGGAATCACATAATTTTATATTTA
This sequence comes from Camellia lanceoleosa, assembly GCA_025200525.1. Classification (NCBI taxonomy): domain Eukaryota; kingdom Viridiplantae; phylum Streptophyta; class Magnoliopsida; order Ericales; family Theaceae; genus Camellia; species Camellia lanceoleosa. Next base: position 21,116,073 of record CM045771.1, on the reverse strand, counting down.
TTAACCCATTCCAAAATATTCCTTATTAAATTCCCATCTTAACATTCTTCATTTTATTCTCATTCTTTCATTTTACTAGTTACATTTATTAAACTCCATAACCTCAAATTCATCTTCCCTTAATACCCAAAACAACCCTCATACACTCCATTTCCAACTGTCCATCCTTTATTGCTATAACTCTTTAACGTAAAAATCCAAGAACAATTACATCACATTCACATTTGCATTTGCATTATCAACTATAACTCAACACATCACACGGACAATAAACCCTTTTTTAATTCAATTTCTCAATTAATCACAAAGTAAAACTCTTAATCTTTCCTTATAGATACAAACAACCTGGTGAGTTCTTTATCGCGAATCCCTTATCCAATTATGATTTCATTATCCATTCTTTTCAAATAATTTCTATATGCATTCCTGTAAGATATATCAAAGTATAACGCAGCGGGTAAAACATTCAGATCATACCTTAAGTAATAGAACCTGAAGCGAAGAATCTCGTGGGTAAATCACATGCTTCAAGAATGCGAACAACGAACCCAACAGTGGAGTGATACCACAATATGAGTATCACCCACACAAGTCATAGTGCAGAGGCTGGATCGTTCTCATATGGGAGAGAGTTAGAGAGAGAGTCTGGGAAAAAAGGTTATGGGTAAAAAATCACATAACGTATATCATATTCTACCCATCATATTAGATGTATATCATCAAATATATAACAATCAATAGCTATCTATCCATCTATCCATATCTCTTGATAAGATATGGTAGATATAGATATTGATTATGGGTTATCCGAATAGTTTAAATTCAAATTCAAACTTGAATGGATAATTTAATTGGTCATGAGTCATGCCACATGGGCGCCCAAATTCGGGTCCAATACCCAGCCCATTTTTCAACAATTCCCATTCCATACCAATTTACACATCAAATGGTAATTTCACAAGTTCATCATAAGTCACATATGTCATCACTGAACTCAACACACTTCACAACACATTCCACATTTTGCCGGCTATTATACAGCGGGAAGTCGACTTCCAAAATCATTTTCTCAAAAACCATATCTTTTTTCAAAAACCATTTTCAATTTTTTAAAACCATCCCCTACATTTGCCGGCTATTATATGGCAGGACATGGGTACCCAAAACATTTTTGAACACCATCTGTTTTTCCACTTTTGCTGGCTACAATATGGTAGGACTGTGTGGACACCCAAAAATCATTTTTCTACTTTCGCCGGCTACAATACGGCAGGACTGTGTAGACACCCAAAAACACTTTTCCCATATTCGTCCAGCGATAAGTCTAAACAGGGCAATTAGGCACCTTGAATTCAACCACCCCCACATTTACCAGCTATTATACCAATGGTTGTGGGTACTGAAAAATCATTTTTCAATTTTTAAAACCATCCCCCACATTTACCGGTTATGATACGAACGGTCGTGGGCACCAAAAAATTATTTTTCAACTCCCCGCTCAGATACCAACCACAATACAACCCAACACAACTCAACTCCACACTACACAACTTAACCAAACTCAACATAACCCAACTTAACTCAAAACAACATAACCCAACTCAACTCAACACAACATAACCCAATACAATTTACATAATACACAACAAACTTCAAGACAACCATTTCAACACAAAACTCATATCATCCATACCATTAGTAATTTATTTTTCCCCAAGTTTGATTTCATATTATAACATAATTTAAAACATCAACATTGAGGGTTCAATTGCAACTTTTGAATAAATTTGCAAGCTTTTTAAAATTTCAATTAAACTTGTACATGTGTAATTTAACACCTCAATTTCATGATTCAACTATCAATTGAAGTAAAACCAGTAACCATCTTCATGAGCCAAACTAGGGTTTTTAAGAGAAGTTAAAACTTTTCCACAAAAACACATTTTATTCTAACCCTTCTATTACTTTTACACCAAAACTCATGGCCCAAACCATAACTCATCAAGTAAATCCCAACTTTTCAAATCCTAACCCCCAATCTCATGATTAATCGCAATATGCATAAAAATATAAACTTTTGTATTTATATAAAGAAAATACCATAAATCCATCTATAAACGAGGGTATTGAAAGACAACTAGAAACCCCTACCTCTTGAAGCCAAGATATGACGACCCAAAAATCAATGGCAACGAAACCACAAACCAATCGGACCAAAAGGAAGCCCTTGACAAGATCTACACTTTTTCTCGAAGGACCATGGTGAAAAGATTACTCTAGGTGAGTAGATCTAGAGATCTTAGTGCCAAAAGCTTGAGTTTAGAGAGAGAGAGGAGAACTCACGGTTTGAGAGAGAGAAAAGAGGAGAAAAAATGAAATGAAATATGTTTGGAACTTGTTTATAGTAGCAAGGTAATAATAGAATAATAACCCTAAAGTCAAATGAAAAGAAAAAGTTAAAAAAACACCCAAAAGTAAGGCCCAAACTAGCTCAAAAAATTGAAAATTACACACAGGAGTCGAACCTTCGGGTAGGGGGGTCAAACCATAGACAGGAAGGGGTCGACCCTAATTTCCAGCAACTAATACAGATTCTGCAATATAAGAGAGTCGACCCTCCCCAGACTGGTGTCGACCTTATATTCCAATAACACTTCCAGAAACTTCACCAACAGGTAAGGGTCAACTCTTAGGAAGGCTGGTGTCGACCCTAGAGTAGAATTTCTAAGTTTCCAAGGAACTTTTTGACAAGAACAAGCGCAAACAAACAAACAAACCCAACGAGTTTAAATCGGATCATACTCCTCCAAAACCAACGTTCAACAATTCGAAAGACTCCCAAAAATGAAAATAAGGGAATTAAATACACCCTCCAATGAATTAAAAGATGCGGGTGTTACAGGGACCTTACAATCTACCCCCCTTAGGGCTGTACGTCCTCATATAGTAGCCTGCTCATATGCACCAAGAGACGCTAGAGGCTCACACTCGGTACTTCGGGGAGTCGGCTCTAATACCATTTGTAACGTCCCAACCCTTCACATATCATCGATATTGTCCGTTTTGGGCCCTGCTTGTACGAATTTGTTCTTCCTAGTGGTTCACCCATCCCAAAACTACTCCAGCCCAAGCACGTTTAACTAGGGAGTTCTGCTATGGATTTTATAGCCCGGGAAAAGGCCTTAATGCTATATAAGGGTCCAGGTTTTTACTTTTATAGCCCAGGAACTTCCCCTTCATTTCTAATGTGGGACACCGGGACCTTACAATCCACCCCCTTCACGTGTCATTGATATTGTCCGTTTTGGGCCATACCCGCATGGATTTCTTTTTCCCAATACTTAACTGGGAGTAGTTCTGGGATAGGTGACCCATTGGAAAGAACAAATCCGTGCGGACATGGCCCAAAGTAGACAATATCGATGACATGTGAAGGGTTAGGATGTTACACTGAACTATTTATTTATTTATTTTTTTTTTGAGCACGTTGAATAGAATATTCTCGTAAAATTTTAAGTTGATCGAATATCAGTATATTTGTGATCAGATCAAATTTATATCTACAAAAATAAATGATAACTGTAATTTTGATTATAACATTGAATATACATTTGACTTGATCACAAGACTACCGATGTCCAATCAATTTGAATTTTTGCAAGGATATTCTATTTGACATACCCTAAAAAGTGAATGATTTGGATTATCGAGGTGGCATCCGAAGTGGGCCTATTTAATTTATTGCACTTGTCTTAAAAAATAGATGATAACTGTGCATTTGAAAATAGATTATTAATTTTTTTTTTTTTGACTAACACGATAAAATGAAAATTTTACAGTTGTTGGACCCCCTTATTTTCTTAAGGGATAATATACACAAAGAACCCTACAAAATGAATAATTCACATCATTGAAACAATACTAGCGGGATCTCCACAGGCTTAGACAACACTCTTCAATTCATATTACCTTTTTTTTTTTTAATTTATCTTTTTAAAAATAAAAAAATAAAAAAATAAATAAAAATGAAAATAAAAACATGATAGTTACATCTGATAATATTTATAAGTGAACTTATTTATCTTCTTTGTTTAAAAAAGTTGTCTAGTGGTGGTCGGTTGTAATTTTAAATTATGGCTCATTCAATTTTTTGAGCTTATTTGATAAACAAGTGAGAATTTTTTCTGTTATTTATAATTTATATTTTATTTTATTTGAAATTATAACTAAGTATTGTCTTAAATATTGGAGTGAAAAGACTTTTAAAAGATATTCTAGTTATATGCAAATGTGAAAATTAATTTAATTAAATAATTTCATTTTTTTTTAAATATTTTTTTTCCATACATATTGTTACAAGCGTACAATTAAATTGCTTAAATTATTGAGAAGTATCATTTTATCTTCTGTGTTATAAAATCTTACAAAGTGAAATATAGGCCAAGTTTGAGAAGACTAAATAAGTGTACTTTTTGATTTTTATTGAATTATGTGTAGAAAAAGTAGAGAGGAAATGTTGATTGATGTGATCCCAAAAAGATAAAAAGATAAAAGGTATGGACTAAAATAGGATAGCCAAACTTGACCTAATTTTAAAAGTCTATTTATATATTTTTATAATTTTATAAAATAAAATAATGTTTCTTAATAATGTAAGAGATTCATTTATAAATAATTTAGGACAAATTACATTTACCTTCCTTGAGGTTTGGTTAAATTATAGATATCCCTTAAGGTTTCAGAGATTACATCCCGCCTCCCTATGGATTGTATTTCATAACAATTTGGCTCCTGAGGTTTAAATTTCATAACAAACTACCCCCTAATTTGTTATGCAAATGTAGCATTTAAGGAGGAATTTGTAATTTCTCAAACTTCAAGAGTATGTGTAATTTAGCTAAACCTCGAAGGGAGTATATGTAATTTGTCCAATAATTTAAGAAGCCCTTAAGTAAGTAATCTAGATATTTTTTTGAGGGGTAATGTTATAGTGTGCAACTTACACCTTACACTTTTTTGTGTTCACTTACACCTTACACTTACACCTTTTTTACCTTGCACTTACACCTTTTGTGTAAGTGGCACATGGTGTGCAACTTATATATTTCATTTATATCTTCCACTTACACTTACACCTTACACTTACACCTTTTGTGTGAGTGGCACATGGTGTGCAACCCACTTACACCTTTTGTGGGTTGCACACCTAAGAAAACTCCTTTTTTGAGAAATGTTTTAGACCATTAATTAGTGGTGACACTAATAATGTGACAGTACCCACTGTCACAGTATTTTTTTTTTTTTAATTACCACCTCACTAATGATAGAATTAGTGATAGTAAATTAGTAAGGTGTAGCATTGCTTTATTTCTTTGGGTAAAGTAGAGTAGAGTGGGGTAGAAGTGGGTTGTCCGTTTATTATCATAGCAAGTCCCTTCAGTTGACAAGTGTCATTTCGTACATTATTATTGATTCTCTTTTGCCTAATTTCTACTGGATCGTGCTGTGTGCGGGATCCGCCCTCAGACGGACGGGATGATTTTGTGGAGTACAGATAGTCCCCGTGCATTCCTTTCGTGCGGGTTCATTTTTAGGTTTCATTTTGATAATTTAAATTGTTTATATTTTAAAATTTATTTAATATATCATATTTATAAAAAATTAAATTGATCGGATATTAAAAAGTATATATTCGAAAAAATCGAACTAAAAACTATTTTTTTAAAGAATTTAATAAACAGTTTTTCGAATACATACTTTCTGATATCTGATCAACTTAATTTTTTACAGGTATGATTTACTGAATAAATCTTAAAATATGAACGGTTTGAATTATCAAAATTGGGCCTCAAAATGAGCCCAAAAACCCTACAAGGAGGGAGTACAAGGAGAAGATCCCAATTTGATTTTGTGAGCTCCAGTTTGGTAAATATTTTGGGCTAAATAATTATATATGAATAAAAAAAATTAAAAATTAATTTTTGTTAATTTGAAAACTCTAATAGAGTTTTAATGTGTGGATCCTATATGGTGATATGATGTTTTGGTTTATGTATTTTTATTTATTTATTTATTTATTTGCCACATTACTAAAGTTCATATTAGAATTCTAGTTTTAGAATCCTTTATCATTACCCGTTATTGTATTTGATTAGCGTATATGGTGATTTATTAAATGCTTTTATTTACTTACATATTAGCCTGTTATCTGTGCTATGCATGGGATAATTATAGATATTTATATTTATTTTAAATTTATTTTAATATATAAATTATGTTTTTTAAGATTTTTTATAAAAATAATTTAACAATTTTATCACTAACCATAATGTATAAAAGAAGTTGAAAAGGGTACTGCAGTAACTATACATGGATTGTATCTATAATTATTTGTATGAGGGGATTTTAAATGCTAATCAGGGGATTGTATCAATAAATGCAGGCATGTGAAAAGACATATGGATTGAAAAAAGTTAATAAAAGCTGGTCAGGGGATTTTAATCAAATCAATAAATACTGAGTTTTTTTTTTAATAAAAAATTTTAAAAATTCAGATTGGAATATTGAAACTTCCATAGACTTTGGGGGTTAAAAATCCCCCTCTTGCTTAATATATAACTAGCCTATGACCTGTGCTATGCACGGGATAATTATAGATATTTATATTTGTTTTCATTTTTTTTAATATATAAATTAAATACATGGGGTTTGACCGAGGAGTTTGAAAAAATTTAATAAGTGTTTATTTATTTATTTAAGAGGCATTTACACAATAATTACATGGGTCTTTTGGGAATGCAAAAAGTAAGAAAATTAGGATTTCATTTATTGCGTTATTCATTTAATAAGTGTAATTATTATAAATTAAGTATTTATTGTAATCAATAGTGTAATTATTACAATCTTTGAACCAATCACTAATCACCAAGTTAATTTTTTTTTAAAAAATATTAAAAAATCAGGAAATTAAGATTGACATGTTGGAACTTCCACAAGTCTTGAGTTTTAAAAGACCATTTTCCTTAATATATAGATATAGATAGATAGATATAGATATAGATAATATAATATAGATAGACAGATTTGTTGAAATTTTCAAGGAATTTTGTTTATGCTGGTCTTTAATGCATTAAAGTTTAATTAAGAGGGGGTTTTGACCAAATCTCCCAAAAGACACGGGAATTGGGAGAAATTAATAAATGCTGAGTTTTTTTTTTTTAAAATCAAAAAATTTGAAAATTAAGATTGAGATATTAGAGCTCTCACAAGCCTTGGGGGTTAAAAACCCCCTTTTACTTAATATATAGTATAGATATGGAGGCCATTGGGTGTGGTTGGGTATCCGCAGGGACGGAGATAAGAATAAAATTTTTTGGATAAACTACCAATAGGTCCTATTTTTGAGACTTATTACCTATTAAGTCCTATTGATAAATTTATTAAGTGATAAAGATAAATTTATTAGTCTTTTATTTTTATGAATAAATTTATAGTAATAAATTTATCAGTCTCTTTGTTTTTATGAATAAATTTATAGTGATAAATTTATCAATTTCTTATTTTTATAGTATTAAATTTATTAATTAAGACCTGTAAATAAATAAATCTAATTAATAGAACTGATTGGTAAGTACCCTAAAATTTTTTACTCGTAGCAGAATTAGAATGAGAGTGGGAAGTGGGGTGTGAAAGCGGATGAGGACAAACCCGCCCCATATATTAATTGGGCCTATGAGAATTTCTTTTAGAACCTCTTAAACTGGGCATCTACCATTAAAAAAATAAAAATAAAAAATGATTGGACCTATTTAAAGTTTTTAATATATATAAAATTAACAAATTTAGAGATCCCTATTTTAAGCCCAAGACAGGTTTCATTGCCCTATAGCAGGCCTTGGCTATGGCTAGCAAGCTGTTGTGGTATCTTGATAGAGGCTTTTATCAAGTCTTTTTTAATAATTCCAACAGTTTATATTGTAAGGTTGTGGTTGGTATCATTCATGCAAATAAATCAAATTTATCAAAATTTACAAATCTTATAATCATTTTCTAATTGTTTTAAAAAATTATCAAGATCATATTAATTTTTTATTTTTATTTTTTAAAAAAATGAACTTTTGTTACAAAATTATAAATGTTCAATCAATTTTATTTTTTTACATATATTATTTAATATGAAATTTAAGATTTAACATATTTTACATAAATAATTTACTCAACAAATTTTATCATATAAACAATTTAAATTATTTAAAAATTAAAAAAAAAAAAAAAAAAAAAAACCCTTCCCACCAAGAGATCACAGCAATTTAACTTTAGTCACAGCATGATTCCATGGGCCCATTTCTACTACTTACAACTATTGTTTCCTTTTTTCCTATTTTTGCGGAACTTTTTTCCTCAGTTTCGTTGGCTGATAATTGAAAGGCACCGTCCATCCCATCATTTCCCCCAATATGTGTTTCAAGTAATTATGGATCACGTTGGAGTTTTTAAAGATAATTTTATGAGTTTTTAATTTATATTTATCCATTTTTTAATATTTTAATTAATTTTTTATTTACTTTTTAAATTTACTTAATTTTGATACATTTGAAAAATATAAAATTTATACAAAAAGTTTTTAAAAATTCATTGAATAAAAAAAATTTGAAAATATAAATCAGTGTGTTTGGTTTGAGTTTTCTGAATTAAATTTTTTGACGATTGAGTTTTTTGATTTTCATATTCTTTTGTTTTTAGTGAATATTTTTTAAATTTTAAACACTTTTTTTACTTTTTTAGATGTACTTTAGTTAGATGTATCTAAAAAATAAAAAATTTGTGAAAAAATATTTTAAAAAATTAATAAATACATAAAAATACAAAAAATGTATTAAATTTTTGTATTTTTTTTTAATATTTTTGGTATTTAGTGAATTTTTAAAAGATTTTTTTTACAATTTTTTACTTTCTAGGTGTATTTATGTTATGTGTTTAAAAAGTAAAAAAAATTGTTTAAAATATTAAAAAAATTCAGTAAAACCAAAAAAATACGAAAAATAAGAATGTAGAATTTTCTGAAAAATGAAAACAAGCAAGCTAATTGATTTTTTTTTGTGTGAATTTTTTGTATTTTTTTTTTAAAAAAATTCACAATATTATATATTTTTAAGTATATTTAAAAAATAAAAATAAAAAACTTACGTAAAAATTTTAAAAGACTTTCATCAAAAATAAAAAAAATATATATGAAAAATAAAAAATTTAAATTTTAGAAAAATGAGTTAAACCAAACAAGTACTCTCTACATTTTGTTACTTGTATCATTTCAACCGTTATAGTTTCAATTGGATCAATTTCGATGCTTAATATTAGATTTTGCATTTATTTGGTCTAATTTGATGACATTGTTAAGATTTTTGATAGAAAATTTTTATTCAGTTGATTAAAATTAAATTAATGAATTAATTAGATTTATAATTTTATTCTTAAAAGTATGATACATGTTCAAGTGCGCATTTGCCACAAACAATTGGAATCAATTCAACTAATTTAAGGCAAAGTTAAAAATTTAGAGTCAAAATTGAACAAATTAAAATTATAAGGACTAAAATGACACAGTAAAGAAACTAACGTTGTAATTTGCCCTTACATTATATAGGACAAATTATGTCAGTGGTCCCTACATTTTATCCCTTATGTTATTGTGGTCCCTACACTTTTAATTTGCTCAATTTTGACCATTAATTTTAAATTTTGTTCAATTTGATTGCTTGGTTGTGTTTTTTTAAAAACACTTTTCAGAAAATTCTACTTTATTGTTTTCTGTGTTTTTTTGTTTTTTCTAAATTTTTAAAAATATTTTAAGTAAATTTTTTTTTTACTTTTAGACATACCTAACATAAATATATCTAAAAAGTAAAAAGTTTGTGAAAAAACCTTTTAAAAACTCACTAAATACCAAAAATATAAAAAAAAATACGAGAATTTAGTACATTTTTTGTATTTTTATGTATTTATTAAAATTTTAAAATATTTTTTCACAAATTTTTTTTACTTTTTAGATACATCTAAGTAAGGTGCATCTAAAAAAGTAAAAAAAAAATTTAAAATTTTAAAAATATTCACTAAAAACAAAAAAATACGAAAATCAAAAAATTGAGTTTTTAAAAAATTTAATTCAAAAAACTCAAACCAAACATACTAATTAGTATTTTTTATGAAAACTTATCACTAAATTGATTGAGGTTAACTCTCTTAATTGAGTAAAGTTATAATTTCACCTTTAAAAGTATAACATATAACATTTATACACGTATTTTTCATAAAAAAAAATATTAAAAATTGTAATTGCTTGGGGCAAATTAAGACAGTCATAAATTCAAGATTAAAATCAAGTCAATTAAAATTACAAAAATTAAAATGACACAAGAACTAAAATATTAAGACTACCGCAATAATTTGCATTATTATATATGATGCAGATCTTATCTGAATGTTGCTAATATTTTGTCATCAAACGCAACTCACCATCCATATATGAAAACAAAATAAAAAATAAAACAAAAACAAAATATTTAATTTGACATTATTGTCTAGATTTGTTTTGTAGAATGAGTCTAAACTACCAATTGATATTTTTGAATAAAATTTTTGAATTTGTAGGATTAATAAAAGCAAAAACCACCTCGAATTTTACTTTGTTTGGTTATTCTTTTTGTTTGAATTTAAAATATATATATATATATATTTTATTTTATTTTTTCAAAAAATAAAAATTAGCTTGATGGAAAAAACAAAAAATAATTCAAAATTTTAAAATTTGTTTTGTTTTGTTTCTAAAAAGGAGAGTCATATCAAAGGGAAATCTAGTAAGAGGTCACTCATAAAAAAAAACCTTTAATACATTAAGGATTATAATAAATAAAAAAAAATTCCTGAAAAGACCAATAAACATTATTATTATCAAAATATCCTTAGTTTCTTATTTCATATTTCAAACTTTTATAAAATAATATAACTTTTTATTTAAATATCGATTTTTAATAAAATTATTTTTTCTAGAATTATCTTATTGAGATCAATCAAACATCATCCATGTTGGCCATGAAATCTTAAATAATAAAATAATAAAATTTTTGTTGTTCAAACTAACATCAGTAAAATTTTACTGTTTACAACAAAGTTGTACTATGATTCACTGTAAAATTTACTATGAAATTTTAGCATTTAAATAGTGAAATACTATTATTATTTTATTAATTTAAAACAGAGCATCAATAAATAGAAGACATATTACATATTACCATAACAAATCAAAATTTTACTTTTACCTTTAAACAAGCATCAACAAACAAAACATCAGTCAAACATTATTAGAGCAAACCAAGGTGAAGTTAATCTGAAACAAATAAAAATATCATTATTCAATTAGATTTAATAAATAATATTCAATATTCATATCAAACAAGATACACATTATTCAATTTTCAATCTCATTTGAAAAAATCTTCAAGAATTATTCATTATTTCATCCAAAGAAACAAATGAAATACACGCATCTTATATGGCACAATCACAAGTTTTGATCCAAACAACCATCTAAATATAGCAATTAAAATTCGAAATAGAGTAATCATCCAAGTTCTACGACTCGATTGTGGAAGCATCTGTAACGCTCCTTAATAATAACAACAAAATCACATCTTAATATTCCATGGAATTGATCACTAGCATTATATTTAACATTACATTTATATTCCTTGATCATACAAAAGATAACATATGTGTGTATACATTCTTAAATCCTAGATCCTGAATTTATAGCATATGACATGTGTACATGAATTAAAATAAAAGGAGAATCAAGTAATTTTATGCCCTAATGGCTACAACTTTCCAAGTCAATGTTTGGGTACAACAAAAATGAATTCAACTTAACATAGTTAAAACCCAAGACTTATACGAAAATAATCACATCAAAAGAAACAAAAGCAACTCTTAGCTCAAAGTCCTCCCAAGCTATGTCTTTGGCGAAGGTATATCATCAGCATTGAAAGTTGTTTTCTACATAGGGTGAGCTAAAACCCAGTAGAGATATTTTAATACAATGTATAAATCTTAACGAAGTCATAAGGTGAATGCATATGCATGTCATTTTTCAAATATTTTACATCTCCATCTCAAAATAATACAATATCAGGATTCTATATCAATTCATGAAAAATATCCTTTTACATCAGAAAACAAGGCAGAGGATATAAAATATTGGGAATCTCTAAGTATGTGGTTGCTAGTAGGCTATATAAGCACCACCAAAGTCATTTTATCGATATTAACCAGAAGGATCGGCCTCCTAATCGCGCAGGTTTCTAGACTTTCACTCAGGACACACCAGCCAACATAATAACCACAATCACACCTCCTAACCAGATTCACCAAGGTATTCATTCATTTTTCTCAATAATAATACATTTTCAATCCTTAAGTATGAAACAATGCTCAATGCAAAATATATGAATAATTAGTTTTAATTCACCCAATCCTCATACAATTTCTACAACAACCAAAGCTATCTTCCACCGATAGCCCATAATAGATATTTCTACTCAACAAATAATTTCCTAACAACATATATAATCTCATCAATTTCAAAATGAGAGCAATACCACATATCCAACTCCACTCTTATCAATCAAGTGATACATTCCTCTTATCTTTTCAAAACCCAAGATCGTTTCCTTTTCTTTTGTAAAGATTTTTGAAACAAACCTCATTTACTTTCGAAATCACAATTAAGTAAAGAAATTCCAACATTTCAACATAACTCAACAATAAACACACCCTCACAACCTTTCTCAAAAACCTATTTGAATATCCTCTTTTACATTTCAAAAATCAAACCTTGGGTTTAACTCAAAATCCCAAAATCACTAAATTCTTTCAATGAGCAAATAACTAGGCTAAAATCATACCATAGGTTGAAGAAATCCCTACCTCAAGAGTAGAAGAGGAAGAGAGTAAGGGTAAAACTTTGACGGAGCTAAAAAAAAGGTCTTCTCCGATTAGAATAAAGCTTTTGATGAGCTCAACCTTTTCTCCAAAGAGCTATGGTGGAGAAATCAATGGGTGAGGGTATATTTGAGATTTTAAGGGAAGAACTAAAGAGACAAAGGGAATAAATTAGGGTTAGAGATGTTTTAGAGAGAGATGAATGAAAAAGTGATTAAAATTTTTCTTTTTTTGATCTGATATACGCACAGACCGCTCAAGCGATAAAAACACTGCTCGAATATCAAACACAATAAGTGACATCATTCGAGTGACCAAAACACCGCTTGAGAGCACAATGACCCCCTCTTAGATGTTTTATAGACTGTAGAAGACCGCTCGAGTGCAGGAAATACTGCTCGAGTGAAGATACCCTACTTCCAGAAGTTTTGTAGACCTATAAAAATATTGGCAAATCTCAAAGACTGCTCAAGCGACCAAAACATGACTCAAGCGAATAAGCAAAAAACTAGGCAATAACTTTTCTGAAAAACTAACTTCCAACATGTTTCAAACACAACCAGCACTCAACTTAACCACTAACAAGATGAAAATGGCATGAACAACAATTAAAGACACGAAATCCCAGATCCAAAAGCAAGAAATGGATCAGGTCTAAATCGGAACTGTTATAATCTTCCCCTTTGAGAAATTTCGTACCCGAAATTTAAATCAAACCAATAACCACTATATTTTGATTCCAACCATTGACCATTCATACCTGTAACAATAATAAAATAAAGTCTTTCAATACAAAATATTACAGATTAACTTTCCAAAACATTTACACTGTTTACATTTTCAACATGAATAAAATTTTCAATACAAGTCTCAAACATCAACAAATAGGTCCGAATACTTCTCACGAACTTCCGTCTCATGCTCCCCAGTCGCCTCCTCAACCCCATGGTGTTGCCATAACACCTTAACTAATGGAATAGTCTTGTCTCTCATGACTTGATCTCGAGTATCTAACACCCGAACTGGTCTCTCCTCGTACGAGGTATCCTCATCTATCTCTAACTCGGTCCAATCCAGCACGTGTGAAGGATCAGGCTCGTATTTCCAAAGCATACAAATATGAAACACGTCACGGACCCTAGAAAGTTGGGGCGGCAAGGCCAAATGATAAGTTACCTACCCGATTTGCTCTAGAATCTTAAAAGACCCAATAAATCTAGGAGACAACTTCCCGCTCTTCTCAGATCTCATTAATCCCCGTCTGAGTGATATTTTCAAAAACACATGATTTTCTACCTCAAAAGATAAAGGCCTCCTCCTACGGTCGGTATAACTCTTCTGGCGACTCTAAGCCGAAACCAATCTCTTACGAATGAGTGCGATATTGTCTGTTGTTTCCCGAACTAATTCAGGACCTAGCATAGGTGCATCACCTAGCTTGGCCTAACACATAAGAGACCTACACGGTCAGCCATACAAAGGCTTAAACGACACTATATTAATGCTTGCTTGAAAATTTTTGTTGTAAGCAAATTCCACTAAAGGTAGATGCCTCTACCACGACCCCTTAAAATCAAGAACGCAAGCCCGAAGCATATTCTCTAAGATCTGAATGGTGTGCTCGGACTGCCTGACAGTCTGAGGATGAGATTAGGCGGTGCTAAACATCAACTTAGTGCCCAAGGCATTCTGTGGGCTCTGCTACAATCGGGCCGTGAAACGTGGATCTCTATTCGAGACGATAGTCATGGGGACCCTATGAAGTTAAGCTATGTCCCTAACATAAAGGTTTGCAAGATAATCTATCAAGTCACTCGTGCATACATGTATAAAATGTGCTTGATTTGGTTAGCCGGGTGATTATTACCCACTCAGCATCATTACCCCATTGAGTCCTCAGAAGACTCACAACAAAATTCATTCTAACATGCTCCCACTTCTACTCAGCTATAGGTAAGGGTTGTAATAAACCCGCTAGTCATTGATGATCGGCCTTCACTTGTTGACAAGTAAGGCACCTCGGAACAAACAAGGCTACGTCTTTTTTTATCCTCCTCTACCAAAACTGGCGACTAAGATCGTGGTACATCTTTGTGCCTCCCGAGTGTACCGCAAGGCGTGAATGGTGGAACTCTCATAGTACCTCTTCCCTACAAGATTCTTATAGCGATTTTGGCTTAGACCCAACCCATTTGATGTTTTGGATCCAAGTTTCATTGTCTTACATAGTTGTTCATGTCTTGTTTCCCCTTATTTCTCTTTGAGTTTAGCTATTGGGATGTGTTGGTTGCATTTGGAACAAGTTGGTAGCTTGTTTTTCAAATTGTTGTTGCCTAGAATTTTGCTTCTTTGCTTGAGTGACACTTCTTGCGCTCAAGCGGTCTTTGTAAACTCTCAGTACTTTTACATATTTGTAAAACTACTAAGAGGTGGTATTTTTCGCTTGAGCGAAGCTTCTTGTGCTTGAGCGGTATTGGCTCGAGCGGTCCTTCTTGAGCTCGAGCGATGGTTGTCTGTCTGTAAAACTTCTGTGAGTTTGTATTCTTCGCTCAAGCAGTCACTTCTTGTGCTCAAGCGGTCACACTTAATGTGTCTGGTCACTCGAACGACACTTCTTACGCTCGAGCAGTCTGCGTGTATATCAGTTTGTAAAGTCACTTTTATGAGTCACTTTTTCACCTCTCCCTCTCTAAACATTTCAAAACCCTATTTTCTCTCACTTTCTCTCTCTAAAACTCATCTATTTCACTCAAATACTTCTAGATTTGTCGACCTTTTCACCCGTGTCCCTTTGTTAAAAAGGTAGAGCTCGATGAGAGCTTCGTCTTAATCAGAGCAAAGTTGATTTTCGATGTCTTTGAGTTTTCTTCACTCTCTCTCTCATTTTCTAAGCTTGAGATAGGGATTCTTCACTCTTTCTATGAGTTTTAACTTAGGTATTTGCTATTTCTAAACAACATTGTGATTTTGGAGATTTTTGAAACAAATTTAGAGATTTGTGTTAAAGATAAAAAAAAAAAGGGGGTTTTCAAATGGATTCTTGGAAATGATTGTGGTGTTGAAAATAAAGTTGGGTTGTGATGAAGTGGTTTATTTTGATACTTGGGATTGATTTTGGAAAAAAAAAGGATTTTGCCTTAATGTCTCAAATGTTGATTTTATATAAATAATGAATTGATGTTGGAAATGTGGAATTGGGTTGATATTGATGAGGATGGTGGAGTTGGATATGTATTATCATTCACATCTTGAAACTTGGAAAGCTTATTCTTATTGGAAATTGTATATCTATTTAGTGATATCTATTTTGGGCTATCGGTGGAGGATAGCTATGATTGTTGTTGAAATTGTATGAGAATTAAGAGAATTGAAACTATTGTCTCATCCATTTGCATCGAGCATTATTTCATATTTATACATTGGAAATATTTATCCTTTTGGGAAAAAGGAGTGAATCTGGGAAGTATGTATTGTCTCGTTGAAATAAGTTGTCCTGAGTGTCTATGGTGAAAGTCCTAAAAGTCGCATATATACATGCGTGCCGATCCCGTGGATGAAATTTCCGTGAAATGGCAATAGTAGTGCTTGTATAGCCTAAGTTTACATGAGTGCTAGTTTACTGTTTATAGCAGACAAAATTTTAGTAAAAGGTTGTATTTGTTTTGAGATTCCTAGAGTGTGATTCACCACCCGATTTTCTATTGTAAAGGAAATGATTTATGAATTATGATATTAACCTAGCATTGCATGGTTTTGGAAGGAGATATAAAATGTTTTGGCACAAGCATTACATGTGCATTCACCTTATATCTTTGTTAAGATTCATATACTGTGTTGGATTATTTCTACTGGGCTTTTGGCTCACCATATGTGGAAAAAACATTTTCAGGTGCTGATGACATGCCTCCGCCAAGGTAATAGGTTTGGGAGGACTTGGAGCAAGAGCTTCATTTTATTTGATTATTGTATATATTTTGTACAGGCCAAGGACCTTTAACTGTATTGGATTTAAATCCACTTTTGTTATAACCAAGCATTGTCTTGGAAAGTTATAAGCCTTTAGGAATTTATTATCTATTTTACTTTCATATCATATCCCCTGTTGTGACACATACTACATAATCAAAGTTAGAGCTTGAAAATGTATAAATGCAAGTGTTATCTTTTGTATTATTCAAATCATATATGAATGGAAAGGATATTCATTTTTGGAAACGTATTATCTTATTTGATTATACATCGTGGGCTATCATTATATTTTCGGGGCGTTACAATTTTGGCACAAAAAGGCGACCTAGATATCTCATACTTGAGTCAGAATGAATGTTCAAACCCCTCTTCCCTTGGATAGCCTCTACTTCTTGATTGCACTATTGTGCCTCTTTAATTCAGGTAACTAAGGTAGGTTGTGCAACTGTGATAAATAAGGTGGCCAATTCAACGGATTCACCTAGGTGCAAGTCAAACTCGCTAATAGTGCCCAACATCTCCTATTCCCAGATGACAATACTAGTTACACTGTTTATGGATTTCCTATTCAAAGCATCTGCCACAACATTGGCCTTCCCCAAATGATAGTGTAATTCGAAATCATATTCCTCCATAAATTTCATCCACATTTGCCTCAAATTTAAGCCTTTCTGTGAAAACATGTATTTCAAACTCTTGTGATCGGAAAACACTTCAAATTTCTCCCCGTATAAGTAATGCCTCTAGATTTTTAAGGCAAAAATTATGGCCGGTAACTCTAGGTCGTGAGTAGGATAATTTCTCTCATTTGTTTTCAATTGCCATAAGCCATACGTTACCACCTTCCTCTCTTGCATCAATACATAACCCAAACCTTCCCGAGAAGTATCACAATAAACCGAATATCCCTAACGCCTCTCCGGAATAATCAAAACTGGAAGAGTGGTGAGTCTAACATTAAGCTCTTGAAACAACTTTTCACAAGTCCCACTCCACACAAATTTAATACCCTTCCTTGTCAATCTAGTCAATGGTGAGGCCAGTCTCCAGAAATCTTTCACAAGACGCCAGAATACCCTCATCGAGCCCAAGAAACTTTGGATCTCAAAGGCATTCTTAGGTTGTTTCCAATCTTGCACTGCATCTATATTAGATGAATCTATAGTCACCCCTTCCTCGGATATCGCATGGCCTAAGAATTTAACTTCTTTTAGCCAAAACTCACACTTTTCGATCTTAGCATATAACCAATGTGCTCTAAGAAACTCAAGTACAACCAGCAAGTGTTTCTCGTGTTCCTCCTAGGAGGATGAGTAGATTAAGATGTCATTGACTAAGATAACCACGAATCGGTCTATGAACTCACGAAAGACTTGATTCATCAAGTCCATAAATGAAGCCGACAAGTTGGTTAACCCAAAAGGCATTACTAAGAACTCATAATGGCCATACTGCGTATGGAATATCGTTTTCTGAATATTGTCATGACCCCGAACCCATCCCTATAGATTAAGGTCATAATCGACCAGTAATCATGAGATTATCTACGGCTTCAAACAGAAATCAATTAAAAATTAATAATATGGGGCCAAATGCAGAAGCAGACTTAAAAATTTGTCCAATGAGCTATGCTTACATGGCATATCAAAACATTTCCCATATGCTTAATAATAACTCACACCACATATTAGTAGTTAACATCTTGAACACCCAGGATCATTCAAACACATAGTCAGCTATGCTAAAAGCTTATACACATAAATGGTCTATCATGACCAATGGAAATGGCAAAAGAAAATACAAAAGATCATAAACAAGCCTCTTGCGCGAAGCACCTGGGCTGACTTTGCAAAACTCGGGTTCCTTACTCAAACTCCACCAAGTCTGGGGTTGAATATCCCTTTGCTCACCTACATACATATAAATAAGAGTGAGCTGACGCCCAGTGAATAATACTAAAGTAAAGGGGTTATATGAATGAGATTCATATTAAGTACATCGAACTCGTAAATTTCATATACAAACGGCCTTAAGCCCATTCTGTGTTTTTGTTGTATATGTCAAACGGCCTCAGGCCTATTTTAGATCCTTAGCAAACATACTAGACGGCTTTGAGCCCATTGTATAACTTGTTATATTTATCAAACGGCCTTGGGCCCAATTTAAACACTTCAAACATATCAAATGGCCTCAGGCCCATTATTTCCATATTCATATTTATGCACATTTCATATTCATAATCATGATCACCTTTTCATTCAAACGGCCTTTGTCCTGTTGCATTCATGTTCAAACAGCCTCTGGCCCATCAAGATATTCAAATGGCCTTTGGCCCATCATATTATTTAAATATATCAAACGGCCTCAGGTCTAATTCATATATATCAAATGTATCGAACGACCTCAGGTCCAATTCATACATATTAAATGTATCAAATGGCCTCAGGCCCAATTCATAATATCAAATGGCCTTGGGCGCAAATCATGTTCTTCACAGAGCCTTATACAAAAATTAGGCATATAGAATACTCATTCATAATTCAAATCAACAGATCCATGAAACTTATACAGAAGTAGCATTTGGAGAGTAACATACTTGAAAATATCTTTACTAAGATATTACTCACAGTGTTTCGTCGATGGATTTGCCCTCGCATTCGACCCTACACATTCCATAACACATTGGGTCACAAGTAATTCAATCCGTTCTTAATTTGTTCAATTCTCTTAGGCTTCTTTCTTATTCTTTCATTCATTTATAATGCATAATGCATGCCTAAGAGTGCTTAGAAATGGAAACGAATGAGAAACAGAACATGAAACAGCCTTTCAAAACTTTATGAAACAGGGTTTCTCGCTCGAGCGTAACTTTGTTTGCTCGAGTGGACCCCTTTGGTATGCAAAAGTACTAGTTGCTTCATTTTTATGCTCGAGCGCAATTCTTCTCGCTCGAGCAGACATCAATGTTTGCAAAACTTCTGGTTGCCTTCATTCTTCGCTCGAGCCGCAACTCTTTCGCTCAAGCGAAGAGGCTGATTTCTGGGTTTTCCAGCAAACTATTTGAGCCTCAAAACACAACTCCACATGGTGTAACTTACATGTTATGGCCTATACGTCAACCATACAACCTCTAATATGATATAAATGTCAATTTCACAAGATTTGAAGCTCAAATTCCCATGAATTCATCACATAAGTTCAATTATATCAAATTTATTTTCACAACTTCAAAACTCATGCAAACAAATCTTATATCTTATTGGATCTTTTATGCATGTGAAGTGTAGCTTCTATTTTTATCTCAAATGGCACAATTGATGCTCAAACTCGTGAGACTCAATAAAATTATGCATGCATGTATGGTTTGGTGCCATATTCTTTATGTTCCAAAAATCATCTTCCAAATACAAACATGAATCCTTAGAATTGAGTTTCATACCATGAGGATTTTTACATGCATGTATTAAATGACTCTCAAATCAATATGAACTACATGTTTCATGCTCAAATATACAAATTCATGGCAATCTCTCACATGCATGTGTATATTGACTTCAAATTCATCATATTCATCTTAAATCTTGTCCTTAGCTTTATATTATCTTTGAATTCACTTAATTATGAACTTAAACTCATGAATTAAGGTTCAAAAACCTATCTAGAGGCCTCAAGAACAATAATTCTTGCAAGATTATGAGTTGTCTTCTTCAATTCTCCAAGCCAATTCCTCAAGATTGAGCTTCTCTCTCTAAGATGAAGATTCTCTCTCTCTCTCTCTCTCTCTCTATATATATATATAGCTTAATCTCAGCAAAATGGTGAAGATAAGCTCAAAATTATGAGCCTAGGCACTAACTCAACATATATAGAGTGGGTGATTAGCTTAAGCTAATTAAGCATGATTAAGACTAATTAAGCATGATTAAGACTAATCAACCTTACTTAATTTAATTCAATTTAATCTAGTTAATTTGATCCAAATCAATTTTTAATTAAATTTCACCACAGGCTCTAAAAATTACACTGATCACAATAAATTAATCAATTTTGGTTTTTGACGCCTCTATAGCCCTCAATTTTGGATTATAGCAAAAATTGTAACAAATTTTTCTACAATCAACAGATAAGCATCCAAAAATAACATAGGGCACATAATTGGCATTCAGATTCATATTAGGCATATAAACACATATATAATTAATGAGTTAAAAGCTTAATACGGAATGGGGTTGTCACAAATATCCTCCTCCTTTACCCTCAACTAGTGATACCCCGATCTCAAATCAGTCTTAGAAAAACAACGAGACCCCTTCAACTGATCAAACAGATCATCTATTTGTGGTAATGGGTGCTTGTTCTTAACAATTACCCAGTTCAACTTTTGATAATTGATGCACAGTCACAATGTGCCATCTTTCTTCTTAGCAAAAAGAGTCGGTGCTCCCCAAGGTGAAGCACTAGGGTGGATGAAGCCCTTATCTAATAGTTTTTGTAACGCCCCCAAATAATAACAATAACCCACATCATAATATTCTGTAGCATTGATCACTTGTATTATATTTAACATTTTTCTCTATAGTCCTTGAATCATACAAAAGATGACATATGCATGTGTACATTCATAAATTCTAGATCCTGAATCTATAGCATATGACATGCGTACATGAGTCGATATAAAAGCAGACTTAAGTAATTTCATGCTCTAATGGCTACATCTTTCCAAGCCAATACTTGGTTACAACAAAATGAGTTCAACTTAATACAGTTAAAGCCCAAGGCTTGTACAAAAATAATTACATCAAAAGAAAATAAAACAAGCTCTTGGCTCGAACTCTTCCTAAGCTATGTCCTTGGTGCAGGCATCTCATTAGCACTTAAAAGTTGTTTTCTATATAAGGTGAGTTAAAACCCAGTAGAGATACTTTAACACAATGTATAAATCTTAACGAAATCATAAGGTGAATGCATGTGCATTCCATTTGTTAAACGTTTTATATTTCCGTCTCAAAACAATACAATGCCAGGATTATGTATCAATTAATGAAAAATATCATTTTATATAAGAAAATAGGGCAATGGATACAAAACACTGGGAATCTCTAGGTATGTGTCTGCTAGTAGGCTATATAAGCACTGCTAAAGTCATTTTACAGGCACTAACCAGAAGGATCGCTATCTAACTGCGCGGGTTTTTGGACTTTCACCAAGGACACACAGACCAACATAATAACTACATCCATACCTCCTAACCAGATTGCATTTTTCTCAAAACAATACATTTTCGATGGTTAAGTATGAAACAATGCTCAATGCAAGATATATAAGTAATTTGTTTCAATTCACCTAATACTTGTGCAATTTCTACAACAATCAAAGTTATCCTCACCGATAGCCCAAAACAGATATTTCTATTCAATAGATAATTCCTAACAAAAGATATAATCTCATCATTTTCAAAATTGAGGATATCAGATATCCAACTCCACCCTTATCAACAATATATACATTCTTTTCATCCTTTCAAAACCTAACGTCTTTTCCCTTTTCTTTTATAAACCAAATATCAATGATTTTTTTAACAAAACCTCATTTACTTTCAAAATCACATTTAAGTAAAGAAATTCTAAATTTCAACATATCTCAACCATAAACACGTCCCCATAACCTTTCTCAAGAACCCATTAGAAAACCCATCTTTTACATTTCAAAATCAAACCCTAGGTTTAACCCAAAATCTCCAAATCACTGAATCTTTTCAATAAGCAAATAACTAGGCTAAAAGTCATACCAAAGGTTGAACAAATCCCTACCTCAAGATTAGAAGAAGAAAAAAAGAAAGGGTTGAAGTTTGGCTGAGTCAAAACTGATATCCTCTCTGATTAAAACAAAGTTATCTACGAGCTCTATCTTTTTTTTCAAGAAACTAGAGTGGAGAAATCAATGGATTGAGAGTATTTGAGGTTTTAATGTAAGAAATAGAGAGAGTGTGTGAAGAAATTAGGGTTTGGAATGTTGTAGAGAGATAGAGGAAGTAAAAAAGTGATAAAATCTCCTTTTTCCTAATCAAATATACTTACAAACCGCTTGAGCGACCAAAACACCACTTAAGCGTCAAACACAATAAGTGAAACCGCTCAAGAGACCAAAACACTGCTTGAGCACACAATAAGCCCCACCCATAAGTTCAGACCTATAAAAGATCGCTTGAGCGTAAGAAATACTGCTCGAGCGAAGATACCCCACTTCCAGAAGTTTTACAGTCCTGTATAGATACTGGAAGAGCTCAAAGACCACTTGAGCGACCAAAACAATGCTCGAGCGAACAACAAGAAAACAGGACAACAAATCCTTTGAAAAACCAACTCCCAACCTATTTCAAACACAACAATAGCTCCCAAACAACCAAACTCAACTGGCAATGAGAGTAAAAGGCTATAAACAACAGTTAAAGGTATGGAATTCCGGATCAAAGAACATGAAAAAGGTCGGGTCTAAATCGGAACCATTATAATCTCCCTCCTTAAGAAATTTCATCCCCAAAATTTAAATCAAACCAATAACCACTGGATTTAAATCAAGTCATTGACCATCAACACTTGTAACAATGATAAATAGAGTCTTTTAACCCAAAATATTACAGTTTAACTTTCCAAAACATTTACAATGTTTACATTTCACAACATGAATAAGATTTTCAATACAAGTCTCAAACATAAACAAATATGTTCGAATATTTATCACGGACTTCCACCTCATGCTCCCAAGTCTCCTTCTCAACCCCATGGTGTTGCCATAACACCTTAATCAGTGGAATAATCTTGCCTCTCAAGACTTGATCCTAAGTAGCTAACACCCGAATTGGTCTCTCTTCATACGAAGCATCATCATCTACCTCTAACTCAGTCTAATCCAACACGTGTGAAGGGTCAGGTTCATACTTTTGAAGCATAGAAATATGAAACACGTCATGAACTTCAAAAAGCTGGGACAGAAAGGCCAAACGATAAGCTACCTCCCCAATTCGCTCTAGAATCTCAAAAGGCCAATAAATCTAGGAGACAACTTCCCGCTCTTCCTGAATCTCATCAAACCTTGTCTTGATGATATTTTTCAGAAACACGTGATCTCTTACTTCAAATGATAAAGGTCTTGTCCTATGGTTAGGATAACTCTTTTGACAACTCTAAGCCAAAACCAACATCTTATGAATAAGCGTGACATTCTCTGTCATTTTCCGAACTAACTTTGGGCCAAACATAAATGGATCACCCACCTCGGCCCAATACACAAGAGATCTACAGGGTTGGCCATACAAGGCCTCAAAAGGCGCCATACCAATGCTCGCCTGAAAATTGTTATTATAGGCAAACTCCATCAAAGGTAAATGCCTCCCTTAAGACCCCTTAAAGTCTAGAACGCAAGCTCGAAGCATGTCATGTGAGATCTGAATGGTGTGCTTAGACTGCCCTGTCAGTTTGAGGATGATAGGCGGTGCTAAACATTAACCTAGTGCCTACGGTATTTTGTAGGCTCTGCCATAACTGAGCCGTGAAAAGTTGAACTCTATCCGAGACAATAGTCACATGGACCCCTATGAAGTCGACTATGACCCTAACATAAAGGTCGGTAAGATAATATGCCGAGTCACTCATGTACATAGGTATAAAATATGCTAATTTGGTTAACCGGTTGATTATTACCCACACGACATCATTACCCTGTTGAGTCCTCAAAAGAGTCATAACAAAATCCATCGTGACATGCTCCTACTTGCACTCGGCTATAGGTAAGGGTTGCAACAAACCCACTGGTCATTGATGTGCAGCCTTTACTTGTTGACAAGTAAGGCACTTTGAGACAAAGAGGGCTACTTCTCTTTTTATCTCCCTCCACCAAAATTGGCAACTAAGGTTGTGGTATATCTTTATGTCTCCCGGGTTTATAGCAAGGCGTGAATGGTGAAACTTAAAGAGTACCTCCCCCAACAAGATTCTGGCACAAAAAGACGATCTAGAGACCTCACACTCAAGTCAGAATACAAATTCAAGCCCTTCTCTACCTTTTTACTAGCTATCTTTCCCCGGATAGATTCCATTTTTCTATCACCTCGCTGTGCTTCTATAACTCAGCTAACTAAGGTAGGTTGTGCAACTGTGGTAAATAAGGTGGCCAACTCAACGGATTTGCCCAGGTGCAAGTCAAACTCGCCAATAAAGCCCAACATCTCCTATTCCCGGATAGCAATACTCTCTACACTGCTTATGGAATTCCTACTCAAAGCGTCGGCCACTACGTTGGCTTTTCCCGGATGATGGTGTAACCAGAAATCATAATCTTCCTTAAACTCCATCCATCTCCTCTGCTTGAAATATCACCGTCGCTAACTCTAGATCGTGAGTACGATAATTTCTCTTATATGTTTTCAACTGTTGTGAGCCATACGCTACCACTTTCCCCTCTTACATCAATATTATGATATCCCAACCTATATTATGCTTAATTATGAATATGATTACGTAGTTTATATGCATTTGCATGTTAATTGCTGGAATTATGTGCTTTTGGAAATTATATCTGTTACTTGTAGGAAAATCTGTTGCAATTGGAACTTTGAACTGAAAATTGAAGGCCTTAGAGGCGAGATAAACCAAAACCAAGTTCATATTTATGTTTAGCATGAGTTTTAGAGCATATGGTGAAATTTTGTAAAATTACGATTCGTAATAATTTTTAGGAGTATAAGTTTTAGGAGTATAAGTTATATACATGTATGGCTCTTGTGTTCCTCAATCTTGTGGAGAGCATTGCTAGAGTGAGTTAGAGAGAGAGGAAGAGGAAAAGCTAGGTATTTGGAAGAGAATCAAAGGGCAGCAAACCCTAGATTTGAGTTAAGGTATGGTAATCTACTTATAATCTTTGCATATAGCTCACCTTTTCTTGAATCAAGAGGAGATTGGGAATTTTGGAGTTAGGGTTTTGGGTTATGTAGGGGTTAAGCCAAATGCATGAAATAGAACCCTAATCTCTTCATTTTTGTTTGATTTAAGTTCAATCTTGTGATTAATCCATGAAATGGTTGAAAGATCATCCATGTTTTTATGTATTTGAGCTTGATCATGAAATTCATGAAGTTATGAAAAAGATAAGACCTTGATTTTGTTCTTGAAGCAAGATTGATGTGTTTGATTTGTAATTACCCTTGAATCATGCTAGTACATCATGTTTTGAGTTAGTTTTGCATGAATTTGGGGTTGGAAATAAGTTTGGAAGATTTAATTTTTTGCACATTTTCGGACTGTCTAGTTTTTGCCCAGATCGCTCATGCGGCCACGAGCTCCGCACAAGCAGAGCATGATCAAGACTGGTGAATTTGGTTCTGTGCGCTTGAGCGACTTGAACTTCCACAAGAGCGGAGCCATATCGCTCGAGCGGTTGGCTTGGCTGCACGTGAGGCCAGACAGGAGACAAAATCCTGTTTTCTTCTGTTGACCTCCCCAACCTCCCAAACGCATTTCCAACCTTATGTAAACCCTCTAGAGTATGAAGTGATAATTAGAAACCATTGGAAAAGGTCGTGAATCGCTAAAAGAAAAGCGTATATAGTGAACAAATTCTTTTCTGAACTTGTATGTGTGCCATGCTATGTAGGTTCTAACATTGAAGTGGATCATCGAATCAATCAAGGTGAGTAATGTCTTTGTAACGGTATTTTCATCTGAAGTACTTTTAAATTTGCGTTCCTATGTGATGATTTATGAAACATATGCTAGTATAAGTCATGTGCTTGACAAGAGTCCTCTGAAATGGTTAAGTATGTTCAAATCTTCAAAATAAATATGATGTGACAAGTTTTTGAATGAAATGAATACAACATGGCAAGTTTTTGAAGGATTGGGTTGATAAGAATGAATGAGTTTCCTTTTAAAACAACGATTATGGTAAATTGGAAAATGAACTTTGACTTTCGGTAACCGTTGTTTGTCGATGACCCGTCTTGGACGTTCTGTACAAACTAATGATTCGTTATAAACGTTCTATCTGAAATCAATCTTTAATGATTGTTCTATATGGCTTCGATAGTAATCGTTCTATATAAACCATCAAATATGATGTTCTGTATGAGCCATCAATAACGATGTTCTGTGTGAGCCATCAATATGATGTTCTGTATAAGCCATCAAATGCAATGTTCTGTATAAGTCATCCAAGTGATATTCTGCATTTCGTATACGCCATCAATATGATGTTACGAATGAGCCATCAATGTGATGTTCTATAAAGCCATCTACATGATGTTTTGCACTAATATGTGTGTTTGAATGAGGCCATTCTTATGAATGTTCTTTATGGTAAATTGACCAAGTTAAATAAAGCCTTGGGTACTGCTACAACTTGGAGTTATGAAAGGTTTGATAAAAGGTTTGCTAAGGAATATTTGATACTATGTGATTTGAAACAAGCTTTAATGTGATTTGGAATCAGACTTAAATGTATCAGTAAGTTACATTGTTTTGATTAAGTTACAAGACTCATTCATTTAACCCCTTACATTAAGATTACTCATTGGGCTTCCAGCTCACTCTATTTATTTATATGTATGTAGGTGAGTATCAGGAAGTTTAATACTAAAGCTTTGTTAGAGTGTCGACCTTTTGTCGACCTTTTGTGAAGCCACCCAAGATCGCCTCGAGTTGAGGCCTTAGCGTTTATCAGGACAAGCTCGAGAAGCATTGGTTTTATATAGTCTATTATGTTATACGTTTTGCTCTTGGGTTTTGTATTTAATGAATGTTAGTAAATGTTATGATATATGGGTTGTAGTCTGGTGTGGGATATAACATGTTTGTTCCTGTTCATGGCATGTATGCACAGCTTAATGAACACATTTTATTATATGCTTCTGTTTATGGCCCTATTAGCATAAATATTCTGTATGATCGTTTGAGGCCTTCTGTAATCTACGGATTACTGGCTGGTTATGACCCAAACTTTTAGGGGTAGGTTCGGGTTATGATAGAGTGGTATCAGAGCACGAGTTATATCTCACACACACGTCTAATTGACTAATAAGAGTTTGTAAAATGGAATTCAGGATTGCATCCATCTAGTAAATGTGCATCTATCTGATAAGTATTCAATGTGCAATAACTGATACATGTTCTATATGGAATCAATTATCAAGTATAAGAACAATTTTGCACCCAAGATATGTGAAACTTGAATATGAGGGTATGTGCTTACGTGTGAATGTGTGTGTGTAACTTTCTGTAGCTGTTATAAAAGAAGTTTCATATGGAAAATGGTCGGAACAAAAGGTAATGAACAAAAGGAGTCAACCTCCTTAAAGACAGCATAGAAAGAATAATACATGAGGTGGCAGAAAATTTCAGACGACAACAAGAATGGCAACAACAACAGCAACAACTGCCACCTCCATCTCTAATGCTAGTACCGCCTATGCAAGAACATCAAGAGGATGACCGAATTATCGCATTAACAAAAGAGTTTAAGAAAATGAAACCACCACTATTCCATGGAGAAATTGATCCTTCGAAAGCCGAGGCATGGGTTCTCGGAATTGAGAAATTGTTTGAAGTCTTCTGTGCCTTCAAGAATAGAAAGTTCTGCTAGCCGCATTTACTTTAGAAGATGATGCTAGACGATGGTGGATAATGGTCCCAGATAAAAACAGAGACATTGATTGGGCTAAATTTCTAGAAATCTTCTATGAGAAATATTTTTCACAATGTGTTCGAGATCAAAAAGCTTCTAAATTTGAAGGGTTAAAGCAAACAGCCGAACAGTGGCAGAGTATGAATCTCAGTTTATTGAATTGTCAAGATATGCGCCTCACATGGTGGATACAAACTATAAGAAACGAGAAAATTTGAGGAAGGACTTCAGGATTCCATTTTGGAGAAAATTAAAAGTTGCCAAAGTACGTTGATGTGTTAGACTGGGCATTGATGTTTGAAGCTAATATTAACTGATCTTTTGAATGGAAAGGAAAAAGACAAAGCACAGATGAGAGTAATGAATTTCCAAAGAATAAGAAATCAAAGTAAAAAACACTTAGCCTAGATGAACTTGCCCAAAGAAAGGATTCTGCACCAACATGTTCAGAATGTGGGAAAAAGCACCGGGGAATCTGTTATCAAATTTATGGAGCTTGCTATAGGTGTGGTAAGATGGGCCATACAGTGAAGTTGCCCTCGGGTTGGACAGATTGTGAATAGACCTACTACTTGCTCAGCTGGATCAACACCAACGACGAGACCTGTTATTACAAGAGTAAATGCTAACCAAGGTACCTTTATTGATGTGAATGATTACCTATGTGTTACTTAATTTTGGACTAATATATATGTATACCTTTGCTCGGAATGATTATTATGTTACTTATTCCTATTGACTAGACTATCGAAACTATAATGCTATGATGATTATGCAACTTGGTTGAATATCCTGGATAGTGAACTCTATGCTATACATAATTGTGAATTTGCATGCCTACATGTGGACTTATTTTAGAACTATAATAGTGAATACAATATGACACCCATTGATATGACTTTGAGATGATATGAACCATCACGATATGACTATGATATAACTGTGAGAACTGATGAACTTAAAACAAATTGCGAGACTGTTTATTTGTCTATCTAGATGATTTGATTATGACCTTTAAGACAAAACCTTGTTTGAGAATGATGGGATAGAATTGTATTTGATTTGATTTGATTTCATATTGCATTTGATTTGATTTCATTACGAGGAGACTTTGAATTGTTTATAAATGAATGACCAGGTTATGTTTACTAAGGGAAACAATAAACTGAGAAATTGAATCTGTTTTGAAGACTTTATTTGGTTTGCCAATAATAGACTATTCAATATGAACAATATGTAAAACCATACCTTCGATTGATTGGGAACATATTTTGATACCATGGGTTTGATGGTTTCAGAGAATGGTTATATCCACGTCACCGTACTTTTGAATTTGATGTTGGGAGGGAATCGTTAACAACGGATTATATTGAATGTGAACACTAATTGGGATTAAAAACCTCAATTACTTGGAAGTATCTAGATTTAATACATTTTACAAATGACTGCTTCAGTATTATTGTACTATACAATTGATTCTATGGGATATTGGGATATATGAATTATGAACATCGTATGACTGACTACTTCAACGTTTCATCTGTTATCATGGGATTGATCTACAAATTTGCATTCCATTTTTGAAGACTTTTGAATAACCTTGGATGATTGTGATGTGTCATTGAGCGTGAACCGTGAAACGATTGAGATTTGAATTGAACTTCTCTGAAAAGTTGAATGGAGGAGAAATCACTTGGGAAAAAGAGAATGATATGAGACTGAAATGTCTGCTTTGTATCCGACACAAGGAAAAACAAGTTTAGAGAACCAAACTTTCTAAAGGGGGGAACATTGTGATATCCCAACCTGTATTATGCTTAATTATGCATATGATTATGTGGTTAATACGAATTTTCATGTTAATTGTTGGAATTATGTGCTTTTGAAATTATATCTATTACTTGTAGGAAAATTTGTTGCAATTGGAACTTTGAACTGAAAATTGAAATCTTTAGACGACAAATAAACCAAAACCGACTTCATATCCATGTTTAGCATGATTTTTAGAGTATACGGCGTAATTTTGTAAAATTACGATTCATAATAATTTAATTAAGTTTTAGGAGTTTAAGTTATATATGTGTATGGCTCTTGTGTTCATCATTCTTGTGAAAAGCTTTGCTAGAGTGAGTTAGAGAGAGGGGAAGAGAAAAAGCTAGGGATTTGGAATAGAATCAAAGGGAAAACCTTAGATTTGAGTTAAGGTATGGTAATTTACTCATAATCTTTGCATAAGCTAGTGAGTCAGACTGCTCGAGCGGTTGGCTTGGACGACGTCTTGGCTAAGCAGGGAGAAAAGCACGCTTTCTTACGTTGACCTTCGACCTCTGAGCGCGTTCCCAACCTTATGTAAACCCTCCGAAGTATGAAATGATGATTATAAACCATTGGAAAAGGTTGTGAATCGCTAAAAGAAATGCATATGTAGTGAACGAATTGTTTACCGAATTTGTTTGTGTGCCATGTTGTGTAGGTTCTAACATTGAAGTAGATCATCGAATCAATCGAGGTGAATAATGTCTTTATAACTATATTTCATCTGAAGTACTTCAAAATTTGCGTTCCTATGTGATGATTTATGAAACATATGCTGGTATAAGTCATGTGCTTGACAAGAGTCCTCCGAAATGGTTAAGTACGTTCAAATCTTCGAAATGAATATGATGTGACAAGTTCTGAACGAAATGAATGCAATATGGAAAGTTTTTGAAGGATTGGGTTAATAAGAATGAATGAGTTTCCTTTTAAAACAATGATTATGATAAATTGGAAAATGTACTTTGACTTTCGATAACCGTTGTTTGTCTATGACTCGTCTTGGACGTTCTGTACAAACTAATGATTCGTTATAAACGTTCTGTATGAAGTCAATCTTTAATGATTGTTCTGTATAGCTTCGATAATAATCGTTCTATATAAGCCATCAAATATGATGTTCTGCATGAGCCATCAATAACGATGTTCTGTGTGAGCCATCAATATGATGTTCTGTATAAGCTATCAAATGCGATATTTTGTATAAGTCATCCAAGTGATATTCTGCATTTCGTATACGCCATCAATATGATGTTCTGAATGAGCCATCAATGTGATGTTTTGTAAAAGCCATCTACATGATGTTCTACACTAATATGGGTGTTTCAAATGAGGCCATTCTATATGAATGTTGTCTATGGTAAATTTAGCAAGTTAAATAAGGCCTTCGGGTGCTCCGTTACGACTTGGAGTTATGAAAGGTTTGATAAAAGGTTTGTTAAAGAATATTTGATACTATGTGATTTGAAACAAGTTTTAATGTGATTTGGAATCAGACTTAAATGTATCGATAAGTTACATTGTTTTGATTAAGTTATGAGACTCATTCATTTAACCCCTTACATTGAGATTACTCATTGGGCTTCCTGCTCACTTTATTTATTTATATGTATGTAGGTGAGCATCAGGAAGTTTAATACTAAAGCCTGTTAGAGTGTTAGCCTTTCGTGAAGCCACCCAAGATGCGCCTCCGAGTCTAGGCCTTAGCTTTTATTAGGACAAACTCGAGAAGCTTTGGTTTTATATAGTCTATTATGTTATTAGTTTTGCTCTTGGGTTATGTATATAATGAATGTTAGTAAATGTTGTGATATATAGGTTGTAGTCTGGTGTGGGATATAACATGTTTGTTCCTGTTCATGGCATGTATGCACAGCTCAATGGACACATTTTATTATATGCTTTCGTTTATGGCCCCATTAGCATAAATATTCTGTATGATCGTTTGAGGCCATCGGTAGTCTATGGATTATTGGCCGGTTATGACCCAAACTTTTAGAGGCTAGTTTGGGTCTTGACAAATACACAATCCAAACCTTCCTGAGACGCATCACAATAAAACGAATAACCCAAACCCTCTTCGAAATAATCAAAACTAGCGCATTGGTGAGTCTAACCTTAAGCTCTTGAAATGAATTTTCACAAGTCTCACTCCACACAAATATAATTCCCTTCATTATCAATCTAGTCAATGGTAAGGCCAATCTAGAGAAGTCTTTTAAAAAACGTCGGTAATACCCGGCTAAGCCTCAGAAACTCTGGATCTCAAATGCATTCTTAGGTTGTTCCCAATCTTGCACTGCATCTATCTTGAATGAGTCTACAGTTATCCCTTTTCAGCATACCACACAGCCTAAGAACTTAACTTCCTTTAGCGAAAACTCATACTTCTCGAACTTCGCATATAACCGATGTGCTCTAAGTAACTTAAGTACAACCAGCAAGTGTTCCTTGTGTTTCTCCTCAAAGGGTGAGTAGATTAAGATTTCTTTAATGAAGACAACCATGAATCGATCTAGGAACTCACAAAAGACTCTATTCATCAAGTCCATAAACGAAGTAAGTGAATTGGTCAACCTAAAAGGCATCACTAAGAACTTATAATGGCAATACCGTGTATGGAATGCCATTTTTTGAATATTATTCTCCTTCACACTCAACTGGTGATACCCCAATCTGAAATCAATTTTAGAAAAACAACGAGTCTCTTTCAACCAGTCAAGCAGATCATTTATTTGTAGTAATGGGTACTTGTTCTCAATAGTTGCCCAGTTCAACTTACGTAATCGATCTTGTGATAATGTGCCATCTTTCTTCTTACCAAAGAGAGCCGGTGCTCCCCAAGGCAATGTACTAAGGCGAATAAAGCTCTTATCTAACAGGTCTTGGAGTTGAACCTTCAACTAGTGCAACTCGGTGGGTGCAAATCTATATGGTGCCACAAAAATCGGTGTTGTACCGAGCACTAAGTCAATGGAGAATTCAATCTCTCGATAAGGAGGCAAACTGGTAAGATCTTTAGAAAAAACGTTCGGGTATTCACAAACTACCCTTGGCAAATCAACTTGGACCATATCACTCTCATTACCCAAGAAGGTTGCAAGGAAGAAATTAAGCTTTCCTTGACCTCATGAGTCATACAATGGCGATAAAAATCTATTTGCTCGGTCCCCCAGAAAATGAAAACAATCACCACTCGATGTGTACACTGTAACTCTCCTACGGTAACAATCTATGATGACATGGTATGAGGACAACCAATCCATGCCAAAGATGATATTGAAGCCCGACATGTCTAACAACACAAAATCAAAAGGGAATTGGTGGCTAGTAATGTTATCTCACAAGTGACATCCCAGGTCCAAGACAACCTTATCCCCAATTGGTGACTCTATCCTAAGCGGAGACATTATCGACCATTTCTAACCCAAAATCGTCTGAATGCAGAGGAAATGAAAGAATGAGATGCACCAATGCCTATCAACATATTGGCAATAGAGTTAAACAACAAAAAATTACCTCTTGCAACAGAAGGTGTTGGCGACTGATCCAGTGTGGTAACAACATATACATGCCCTGAAGGTCTCTGTCCTACCTGTTAACCCCTCAGAGCATAGGTCTGGTACATGGATTGAGCTGAAGAGGCTCCCTAATAGGCTGATAGCTTTGTGTCTATCTCGAACTAGATACACTAGAGATGCCACCTGCTAGAGGGCAAAACCTCCTCAAGTGTCCTAATTGCCCACACTGATAATAGGTAGGTAGCCGCCCTCTCTCTTGACTTTGGCTCTGAGGACGAGCTGAAGATAGGGTAGACTATTGCCCTCCTCCTCACTGCGGGCAAACTGAAGACTTCTGGCCTAACTGACCACACTTGAAGCAAGTGAAACCACCCTAGCTACCTCTCCCTGAAGCCACACTTGGTTCAAGAAAGGTAGATCTAAATTGTGCTACCCGAGACTGCTGTGGGGTGGAACCTCTCTGCCTTTTGTTGTCCTTAACATCCCCTTGAACCTTCTGACTCCTCTTCTTGGAGACCCTCATCCACTCCTCGTTTGCTTGGATCACGGTCTCTAAGTGAGCTGCCATCTCCACAAGGTGAATGTAATCCCTAATCATAGACTTGGCCACCTTGAAAAGGAGCCCGGTCCTCAACCTCTTCTCGAACTCAATGAAATGACATTCTTTCGCCCCCACAAGTTCTTGTGCAAATCTTGATAAACTAGTAAAAGTAGCCTTAGACTCGACTACTGGTGTGTTTAGCTGTTTGAGCTTTAGAAACTGATCTCTCAACTTCTCTCTAGCAATGGGTGGCAAAAACATGTGCTGAGAGGCGTTCAAAAAGGCCTCCCAAGTCACCTCAATATGCCCTTACGCATACTTCCACCACCGATCCACATCTCCTTTCAATTGGAAAGGTCACCTTCAAACTGTTGTCCGCGATGCCAAGCATCTCAGACGTCTTCATCATCTGCTCTAGCCACTTACCACCCTTTAATGGCTTCTTAGGATCCCCCAAACACTAATACAGATTCAATCGGAAAAACTACCTCTTCAGAAAAGATGGCTCTGTTTCAACAACATGGGCCTGGACATGACTCTCAACTCTGAGAATGTCCATGGATTCCCGCAAAGCTTCAGCCATCTCATGGGCTAAAGCACCCATGGCTAGTTAACCTCCTAGCTCGGCCATGTTGGCCTGACCAACTCCCTCCTCTTTCGTCAAAATTTCATTCGTTATCGGCGTCTCCTACCGCCTAGGCCTGCCACACCTACCACCACTACGTCCACGTCCTGACATCCCAATAAAGGTAGCACAATAGATTAGCACATTTATAAATGTGCCGATGCTAATTAACTCACGTCTCAATACGGTGGACAACAAGTAATTCACTCTACATAAGCACCTAGTCACATAAGCACAAACGAATTTCTTTTCTAGATAATGATTGTCCTGCAACACTACCAAAGTTCCAGTTAGAAATAGCAATGATCAAGTGCTCTTCTAACAGGACTTCCAAAAACTCGTAGATCCAATCAATATCTTAGAAATTAAATCCTATACTTATCTAATCACATAAACATGTTATCACATAGCATACCAGGTCTACTTCTAATATCATATAGCGAGATAACCCATTGTGGTAAAAACCACATCCCATGATCCTAAAGTATTCAAACCATGTAGCTTTGATACCAAGTTATAATGCCCCAAAATAATAACAATAACCCACATCATAATATTCCGTAGAATTGATAACTAGTATTATATTTAACATTTTCATTTATACTCCTTGAATCACACAAAAGATGACATATGCACGTATATATTTATAAATCTTAGATCTTGAATCTATACATGTATACATGAGTCAAAATAAAAAGAGAATAAAGTAATTTATGCTCTAATGGCTGCATCTTTCCAAGCCAATGCTTGGTCACAACAAAGTAAGTTTAACTCAATGCAGTTAAAGTACAAAAGTAATTACATCAAAAAAAAAAAAAAAAAAAAAAACAAAACAAAACAAAAGAAGCTCTTGGCTCCAAATCCTCCCAAGCTATGTCCTTGATAGAGGCATATCATCAGCACCTAAAAGTTGTTTTCCACATACTTTAACACAATGTATAAATCTTAACAAAGTCATAAGGTGAACGCATGTGCATGCCATTTGTTAAACCTTTATATTTCCATCTCAAAACAATGCAATGTCAGGATTATATATCAATTCATGAAAAATATCTTCTTATATTAGAAAACATCACAGTGGATACAAAATGATGGAAATCTCTAGGTACGTGTCTGTCAGGAGGTTATATAAGCACTGCCAAAGCCATTTTACCGGTACTAATCGGAAGGATCGACATCTAATCGCGCGGGTTTCTAGACTTGTACCAAGGATACATAGGCCAACATAATAACCACAACCACACCCCCTAACCAGATTCACCAAGGTATTCACCTATTTTTCTCAAAACAATACATTTTCAATGCTCAAGTATGAAACAATGCTTAATGCAAGATGTATGAGTAATTTGTTTCAATTTAACTAATTCTTCTGCAATTTTTACAACAGTGAAAGTTATCCTCCACCGATAGCCCAAAACAGATATTTCTATTTAATAGATAATTTCCAACAAAAGATATATTCTTATCATTTTTAAAATGGAGCAACATCACATATCCAACTCTACTCTCATCATTAACAAACACATTCATTTCATCCTTTTAAAACCCAACATCTTTTCCCTTTTCTTTTATAGGCCAAATATCAATGATTCTTGAACAAAAGCTCCTTTACTTTCAAAATCACATTTAAATAAAGAAATTTCACATTTCAACATATCTCAACCATAAACACATCTCCACAACCTTCTTAAGCACCCATTTGAAATTCCCTCTTTTACATTTGAAAATTGAACCCTAGGTTTAACCTAAAATCTCTAAATCACTAAATCTCTTCAATGAGCAAATAGCTAGGCTAAAAATCATATCAAATGTTGAAGAAATCCCTATCCCAAGATTAGAAGAAGAAGAGAGCAAGGGTTAGAGTTTGGCAGGGTCAAAAATGATATCCTCTTTGATTAAAATGAAGCTTTCTACGAGTTCTATCTTTTTCTCCAAAGAACTAGGGTGGAGAAATCAATAGATTGAGAGTATTTGGGGTTTTCAGGTAAGAACTAGAGAGAGTATGAAGCAATTAGGGTTTGGAATATTTTAGATAGAGAGAGAAGAAGTGAAAAAGTGATAAATCTTCGTTTTCCCGATCTGATATATGCACAGGCTGCTCAAGCGACTAAAATACTGCTCGAGCGTCAAACATAATAAGCGAAACTACTTGAGCGACCAAGACATCGCTCAAGCATACAATGGCTCCCTCCTAGAAGTTCAGACCTGCAAAAGACCACTCGAGCGCAAGAAATACCGATAGAGTGAAGATACCCCACTTCCAGAAGTTTTAAAGACTTGTAAACATATTGGAAGATCTTAAAGACTGCTTGAGCAACCAAAACACCGCTCAAGTGAACTTGAAGAAAACTGGACAATAACTCCTTTGAAAAACTAACTCCCAACTTGTTTCAAACAAAATAATAGTTGTAGCTAGTTTTTCGTGCTCCTCGAAGGGGTTTAGTCTCCTCAAGTATGATTTCCTTATAGTTCAAACTCCCATGGTTCTGAATCTGGTTTCATAAGTGCAACGTGAAACAGAAAAGAAAACAAATGAGAGTCTAAACTTGGCATATCTTAGAAAAATCCGTTAATCACAAGAGATGCTAAAAATGGACTGCATTGTTAGATTTCAAAGTCACCACCTAATATTTTTGGAAAATTAGAAAACCCATGACTCGCGCCAAAGGCAACTTGTCTGCTGTAACCAAAGTGTCTTGGTTCGGGAACTTAGGTATGAGAGGGGAAGGTCATGAATTGAGTACCCCCTTCACCCGATCAAAGATCGGTCTCTACTAAATCATGATGTTAATTTTATAGACATTATATGCTCATATTCTGATTTTTTATGTGTTAACATTACTATATGAGGCAAACAAGTATAGACTATGTCACTCACTTTGGAAATGCCTTGATCTCATGCAATTTTGAAAAAGTTTTAAATACGCACGACTAAAAAGGAAGAATGAGCTCGTATATACAACAATCAAAGTCATTTCCAATGTAAGCAAAATAGCCTCCATCCACAAGCATTCAAAGAGTTTATTTCAAGTAAGCATGTAGTCTCATGATAGTATGCTCATCATGGTAACAATCACACATATGATATGCTAAAGCGAAAATGCTTACCCAAAAACTCATCCAAGGCAAGCCAAAGAAAAGAAGATAGTTAGAAAAATGCATGATTAATGCAACACATACAAAATGCAACTACTAGATTCTGCTATTTAACATGACATATGAATCAACGCAACACATGCGTTAGCGCACATAATCAAGAAATGATAATGACATCGAGTATGATGAGCCGAACCTTAATGCATGCAAAAATGGATATAAATCATGAAAATGATAAAGGAAAACATGGTGCTATATAACTATGGTAAGCATGTAAATAAAAGGGAGAAAGAAATAGAGGTTGGAAGACATACATCAAATGTTACAAATTTGTGCTCTTCACAAGAGAGTCCAAATGTCGTAATTAACTAGTTATTACAAGCCCAAATGAATTAACTAATTATTACAAATACAAATTTCAAAGCGACTAATCTAAAGGAGTTGAATGAAAGGCGAAAAATCACATGTGCGCCAGCAAGAACATCCTCCAAAAACCTCTCTTCCTGTCGCCAAAAAATTGCCCTGTTCGTAGCTAGAGAACAGTTATGTCTTGACCTCAGGATTTTCTCAGTTTATCTGAATAACCACCACTTCCGTACAAAGTAGTTGGTCGGCCATACACTGCTTCTGGAAGAAAACTTACTGTAATAGAACTGGTACAGAGCAAAAACAGAGGGTTTCCAAAAGATGTTCATTCTTCTCATTCCCTCCTATCATGAAGATATTCAAGGAGAGAACAGGTTTGCTTTATAAATCATCAAACATCTCAAGGGTATTAGATGATGATTACTGAAGCAACGGGATGGAATATTCAATGAACACATCAATGAACAAAAGCTAACTAAGAAATAAGATCATTCAAAAATATGGCTAAAACCTACTATATCTCACAGAAAATAAAAGCAAGTGAATACTCAAATTTAAAGAGAATAGGTTTTGGAGAAAACCATTTTTGAAGGTAAAGCTTATACACAAGAGATTACATCATTGAAGAAAGCAATTAGACACTCTCTTTCCTACTCATGGAACATGGATTGATATCCATTTCCATGCTTCAAAAGAAAGTAGAAGAGAGTCTCTAATACTTTCGATGAAAGAGCTCTTGTATAGCTTCAAAGCAAAATCAAAACAAGACTAAGTAAATGAATGAAAGCTATGAAAAGTTGTTGTATGCTCATCTTTCTACTCATGGAATATGGATGAGACATCAATTTCCATGCTTCAAAGATGGAACTAGAAGAGAGCTTACAACACCTTGAAGAAAAGAGAGATATTCAAGAATCAAGCTATCTATTTAAAGCTTTAAACACATATATTCAGTCCATATTCATACAAAAACATGGAGAAAACAAGGAGAGTACAACTAATGGATAAGCCTTTGGAAGGGTGGCTAACCCTTCTACCTTCAACAAGGTTTAAATCACATTTTTAAGCCTAAAACAATTCTGAAAATTAGTATTATGACAGAAAATGAAGAACAAAAAGAGTAAAAGAAAAGTTAATGAAAAGTATTCAAAGATTAACCTCTTGAAAAGAGGAAGAGCTTCTTGATTCACAAACTTCACTCAAAACACTCTCAAGTATTTGAAATCAGGCTCAAAACTTCAGCCAAAAGCTTCAACTTTAAGCTTCAGCGGTGTATCTATATTCAACAGGGTAGATAATGCTTTGGAAAAACTTCTAGGCCTTTGGAAAATGCCTCATCACCAAGTTTTTTTTTTTTTTTTGTCAACCCTAAATCATGATGGAGGATGGTCTATTTATAGAATTTCAGCTTCCTACGTCAAAAATATCTTCAGAAAAGGACAGCTAGCCAAATCTCGTGCTTGGGAGCAGCCTATGCTGCAAATACAGAATCTATGTTGAACATGGCCGGCCGGCCGGCCCACAAGATGTATGGCCGGCCCAAGAAAGTGGTATGCCGGTCAATAAATGGGCTTGCTACTCGCTGAGTGGTCAGGGAAGAAAAAAAAGAAGGTTTTGGTCAAACTGGGGTGCAAGGTTTAGGTTTTGAAGCTTGAAACTAAATTCTTTTGCTGAAGATTCGAAAGATTGCACAGCGTAACATTTCATCATTGGGTGTTTGGAATGAAGCTCCCAAGTCTTAAGGACGGTCAAAATGGGATGTCTACAATAGCTTCCAAACAATCAAACTCAAATGGAACGAGAGTAAGAGGTTATAAACAAAAGTTAAAGGTATAGAATTTTGGATATACGAACATGAAAAGGATCGGGTCTAAACTGGAATCGTTATAGTTCTTGGAGTTGAATCTTTAACTTGTGTTACTTGGTGGGTGCAAATCTATATGGTGCTATGGAAATCAGTGTCATGTCGGGCACTAAGTCAATGGAGAATTCAATCTCTCGGTGGGGTGGCAAACTGGTAAGGTCTTCAGGAAAAACGTCCGAGTATTCACAAACTACCGTCATCAAATCAACTAGGACCACGTTACTCTCATTACCCAAGAAGGCTGGAAAAAGGAAATTAAGCTCACCCCGACCTTATGAGTCATACAATGGCAACAATATTCTATCAACTTGGTTCCCTAGAAAATAAAAACAATCACCACTCGAGGTGCACATAATAACTCTCTTATGGTAGCAATCTATGATGGCTCGGTATGAAGATAACCAATCCATGCCCAAGATGACATCGAAACCCGACATGTCTAACAAAATGAAATAAAAAAGAAGTCAGCAACCAGCAACCTCTATCTCACAACCACGACGTCCTTCATCCAAGACAACCTTACTCCCAACTGGTAACTCTACCTTGAGCGGAGATGCTAACTGAGCCATTTCCAATCACAAAACTGATGTGAATGCAGACGAAATAAAGGAATAAGATGCAATAGTATCAATTAACACGTTACCAATAGAGTTGAACAACAAAAGGTTACCTCTCACAACAGAAGGCGTTGGTGACTGATCTGGCATGGTAATAGCATACACACGCCTTGAAAGTCTCTGATCTACTTGCTTACCCCTTAGAGGATTGAACCGAAGAGGCTCCCTGATTAGCCCTCGAGGCCTGTGCTGAATGGGTAGGCTAATGGCTATGTGTCTGTCTTGAACCAGACGTGCCAGATATGACACCTGCTTGAGGGTAAAACCTCTTTAAGTGCCCCAACTACCTACATTGATAACAAGTAGGCGGCTGCCCTCTCCCTTGGCACTGGCTTTGGCTTTGAGGACGAGCTGAAGATGGTGCAGACTGTTGCCTTGCTCCTCTCTGTGGGCAAACTGAAGACTTGTGGCCTAACTAACCACACTTGAAGCAAGTAAAACCACCCTAGCTACCTTTCTCTGAACTAGAACTCAGTACAGGAAAGGTGGTTCTAAACTGTGCTACCTGGGACTACTGTGGGATAGAACCCCTCTACTGTTTGTTGCCCCTTGTGTCCCCCTAAACACCCTGGGACCTCTGCCTCGAGCCTCTTATCTACTTGGATCACGGTCTCTAAGTGAGCTACCGCCTTCACAAGACGACTGTAATTCCTAATCATAGACCAGGCCACCTTGAAAAGGAGCTTGGTCCTCAACCTTTTCTTGAAGTTAATGCACCGACATTCCTCTGTCGCCATAAGTTTCGGTCCAAATCTTGATAAGCTAGTAAAAGCAGCCTCAAACTTAGTTACTAGCATGTTTAGCTATTTGAGCTTCAGAAACTAGTCTCTTAACTTCTCTCTAGTAGTGGGTGGCAAAAACTTGTCTTCAAAGACATTCACAAAAGCTTTCCAAGTCACCCTAATACGCCATCGCACATACTTCTACCATTGACCCGTATCTTCCTTAAGTTGGAAAGATACCAAGGTCACTTTCAACCCGTCGTCGTCGATGCCAAGTATCTCAAACATCTTCATCATCTATTCAAGCTACTCATTGGCCTTTAGTAGCTCTTTTGGATCCCCTAAAAACTCATCCAGATTCGACCAGAAGAACTCCTTCTTCAGAAAGGACGACCATGTTTCTGTAAAATGGGTCTGGACTTGACTCTTAGCCTTGAGAATGTCCATTGATTCCCGCAAAGCTCCAGCCATTTCTCGAGCTAAAGCACCCATGGCTTGTTAATTTGCTGGCTCCGCCATATTGGCCTGACCAACTCCCTCCTGTTGTGCCAAAATTTCATCCAGTATCGTCACTTCCTATTGCCTAGGCCTGTTGCGCCTACCATCACCATGTCCACGTCCACGTCCATGTCCTGACATCCTAGTAAAGGTAACACAATAAATTAGCATATTTATAGATGTGTTGAAGCTAAACGAACTTCACATAACAAGTAATTCACTCCACATAAGCATAAAAGAACTTCCTTTCTAGATAACGATCGTTCTGCGACATTGCTAGAGTTCCAGTTAGAAATAGCAGTGATCAAGTGCTCTTCTAATAGAACCTCTAGAAATTCGTAGACCCAATCAATATCTTAGAGATTAAATCCTATACTCATCTAGTCACATAAATATGTTATTACATAGCATACTAGGTCTACTTATAATATCGTCTAGTAAGATAACCCATTGTGGTAAAAACTACGTCCCATGATCCTAAAGTATTCAAACTCGGTAACTCTGATACCAAGTTGTAATGCCTCTTAATAATAACAACAAAACCACATCATAATATTCTATAGAATTGACCACTAGTATTATATTTAACATTACAGTTGTACTCCTTGTTCATGCAAAAGATGACATATGCCTGTATACATTCATAAGTCCTAGATCGTTAATCTATAATATATGACATGTGTACATGAATTAAAATAAAAGGAGAATCAAGTAATTTTATGTTCTAATGGCTACATATTTCCAAGTCAATGCTTGGGTACAACAAAAATGAGTTCAACTCAATACAGTTAAAGCCCAAGGCTTATACAAAAATAATTGCATCAAAATAAACAAAAGAAACTCTTGGCTCCAAGTCTTCCCAAGCTATGTCCTTGGTGGAGATACCTCATTAGCACCTGAAAGTTGTTTTTCATATAGGGTGAGCTAAAGCCTAGTAGAGATATTTTAACACAATGAATAAATCTTCACGAATTCATAAGGTGAATACATATGCATGCCATTTGTCAAACATTTTACATCTCCATCTCAAAACAATTCAATGTCAGGATTATATGTCAAATTCATGGAAAAATGTCCTTTTACATAAAAAAAAAAAAAGGGCAGTGGATACAAAACATTGGAATTTCTAGCTACGTGTCTGCCAGTAGGCTACACAAGTACCACCAAAGCCATTTTATCGGTACTAACCAGAAATATTAGCATCTAATTGCACAAGTTTCTAGACTTTCACCAAGGACACACAAGCCAATATAATAACCACAACCACACCCTTTAACCAGATTCACCAAGATATTCACCACTTTTTTTCTCAAAAATAATACGTTTCAAATATTAAGTATGAAACAATGCTCAATGCAAAATGTATGAGTGATTTGTTTCAATTCACCTAATCCTCATGCAACTTCTACAACAACCAAAGCTATTCTTCACCAATAGCCTAAAATAAATATTTTTACTCGACAGATATTTTCCTAACAACAGATATAATCTCATAAATTTCGAAATTGGAGCAATACCACATATCCAACTCCACTTGTCATCAATCAATAGATACATTCCTCTTATCTTTTCAAAACCCAACATCTTTTCCATTTTTTTCCATAAATCAAATATCAATGATTTTTTAAACAAACCTCATTTACTTTCAAAATCACATTTAACTAAGGAAATTCCAACATTTCAGTATAACTCAACAATAAACACATCCCCACAACCTTTCTCAAGAATCTATTTGAAAACCCTTCTTTTACATTTCAAAAATCAAACCCTAGGTTTAATCCAAAATCTCCAAATACTAAA
Organism: Camellia lanceoleosa; assembly: GCA_025200525.1. NCBI lineage: Eukaryota > Viridiplantae > Streptophyta > Magnoliopsida > Ericales > Theaceae > Camellia > Camellia lanceoleosa. The sequence goes on along the minus strand of CM045771.1, from coordinate 21,071,973 downwards.
TCCTTTCAATGAGCAAATAACTAGGCTAAAAATCATACTAAAGGTTGAAGAAATCCCTATCTCAAGAGTAGAAAAGGAAGAGAGCAAGGGTAAAATTTTGACGGAGCCAAAAACAAGATCCTCTCCTATTAGAACGAAGCTTTTAATGAGCTCTACACTTTTCTCTCTGTGGTGGAGAAATCAATAAGTGAGCATGTATTTGAGGTTTTAAGGTAAAAACTAGAGAGAGAGAGTAAAAAAATTAGGGTTTGGAATGTTTTAGATAAAGAGAGGAATGAAAAAGTGATTAAAATTTCCCTTTTCCTGATTTGATATACTCACAGGCTGCTCGAGCGACCAAAATACCGCTCGCGGGTTAGACACAATAAGTGGCACTGTTTGAGCAACCAAAACACCGCTAAAGCGCACAATGACCCCCTCTTGGAAGTTTTGCAAACTACAAAAAACTACTCGAGTACAGGAAATATCGCTTGAGTGAATTTGCGGACTTGCAAAACTATTGAGAGATCTTAAAGACTGCTCAGGCGACCAAAACACTGCTCGAGCAAACAAGCAGAAAACTGGACAACAACTCCTTTGAAAAACTAACTCCTAATCTATTTCAAACACAACCAACACTCAACTCAACCACAAACAAGATGAAAATGGCATGAACAACAATTAAAGATACAGAATCCCGGATGTAAGAGCAAGAAATGGATTGGGTCTAAACTAGAACTATTACATTATGTCTTGCAATCTTGTAGAAATTTTTAACTTAAAATGCCGAAAATGATATACATACATATATATATATATATAGAGAGTTTATCACGTTGATGATTAGAATGTGAAATGATAGGTAATGAAAGCTAAAAATAGGCAAAATCATTTAAAATTAAAAGGCATATATTTTTTATGGGTGGCTCTAAATGTACCCCAAAAATTAGGTTGAACATCCTACTACTTTGTACACCCCAATTTTAAATTTATATTCTTGTATTTTTTGTTAAACACCCCAAATAATTCCATTTTTACGTCTCCCACCCATCTGTTGCCAATCTTCCTTCTATTGCCAAAGCCATCTCCTTCACCCTTCTCCGCCACCTAGAATCATTTTCTTGTTGCCTCCCCTTCGCCTCCCTCTCATCCTCGTCGTCTCTCATCTCCTCCTCCACCCTCTGCAACCTTGTTGCTACCCTAGCTCTTTCTTTTTCTCTATGCCGATAACCTCTGCCACCACCCTTCCAACTCTGCCTCCTCATTTTTCTTCTTGATATTGAAACCCTTCCTAGTTGCAAACCCTAACCCATACCCCTTTCATTAACTTGACTTTCTCCTTGCCGCCACTAAACCCTAGATCTAAAAATTTGAGATCTTTTGCATAGGAAAGAAGAAGAAGGAAGGAAGAGAAGGAAGAAGAAGAATATGAAGAAGAAGAGGGTGACGACGATGAGAGGAGATAAGAAGAACAACAAGAAGAAGAAGAAGATAGATAGTGACAAAAATTAGAGGAGGTGCGACGACAACATGGAGAAGAGTGAAGGAGGTTGTGGAGACGCGAATAGGGGGCTACAAACCACTGTTCAAGGTTGAGAAAGGATGGCCATAGGGCTGTCGGAGTTGGAAGGAATAGTGAAGGGTTCTTAGGTGCTAGATAAGTTTTAGGGTTAGAGTTGGGTTTTTTTGGTAATTTGATTAATATGTATAATGGTATCAAAAAAAAATGGTAATTGGGGTGTCCAACCTAGTTTAGTATTTTTCTCCAACACCCCCAACTCATCATTAGCAAAGAGCAAATAATTGTAGTACTTCTTTTGTATTTATTTTTGTCTCTTTGTATTTACTTTTTTGAAGACTTTTCATAAAGCCTATGACTAGGCTTACCTAATGTGTTAGAAATTTTGCAACACTTGGCCGTAAAAGTTAGATATGCATTAGATATGTTAGATATGCATTAAGTTGTCCTTTTGTTTGTATTCACTCTCTTGTAGTCTATATATTGGCCTTTATGCCAACATAATGAAGTATGTAAATTCCCTTCAACTTCTCTCCATCTTTTTGCTTTCTTCTTTGTCTCTAAGTTTTCTATCATAATTCCTTATTCCATAACTCCACCATAATTCCTTAAGAAAAATATTAAAAAGCTCCTTTCCTTTTTTGTTTTGAAATTGGTATCAGAGCTTGATGAAGAGCTTTTGAAAGCAAGATCAAGCTATGTAAATATTTCTATCTATGTATAAATTTTTAATATATATATAAGTGTGTATGGTGTGTTTTGTGTTATAAAAAAAATAATTTTCGTCTAAGTTTTTTGTGTATCGTTTGTATTATATATCTTCATAATTAGTTGTTTCATTTATAGTCATTGTAAAACCTATATGCTTGGTGTATGTCAAAACCCATATACTCATTAAGATCTTTTGACTATTGGCCAAAATTAAGTCTTCAAGATCAGAAAGAAAGGTTTTAGGCACCAGATAATACACTAGGAGCGTCTTAGGTACCAACAATAATCTAAAATGGCAATTAATTCTGACGATATAATATGCTTTGGAAATATAAAAAATAATGTTAATAATAAATATGATCATAGTTTGCATATTACTAAAGAGTCTGCAAATATAAATAGTGTGTGTTCTAGTTTTAAATAATATTACTGATATTATGTGTTCTTGGTTTTTTAAATTAGATAAAAATCGAAAAATAAATCAAAATTATCTGGAGACCAAAGTTGAGTCTATAGAATCTAAAATAGACAATTTGGGTTCTATAATAAATATTGACTTAAATAAAGAAGCAAAAAACCAAATAAACAATTTGGTGACAAAATTAGAAACTGCATCCTTCATAAACAATGATGGAATGAATAGTCCAGGAGATAGTTACATCCCTAGGCTATTTTATGGTACAGAAGATATTATGATACTTCAAACCAATACCTATAATAGAACTGAATATGAAAATATTGTTGAAATATTGAATTATTAGAGAAAATTATATAAAAACCCAGATTTAGGTATTGATGAAAGAAATAGGCTACTAGATCAGATAAGAGAAACTTGTCTAGAAAATGAAACCCTTTTACAACATTTTAATTATGATATTAATATGTCAACTAATGATGATGACAGCCAATCATCATCATCTGAAGAATCAATAGAGCAAGATATTTCATCAGAAATAAATAAAGGGAAAAGAAAGGCAGAAGAGCCAATTGATCCCGAATTATTTGGCACATGGGGAGATGGAGAAAATTTTGACTTTATTTAAACAAATGAAGTTAAAAATGATACTAACATTAGAAGTACCTCCAATCCTACACCTGAGCCAGTAATATCTAGAAAAGATAATAATCATAAGTGTTCAATAGCTTAAAATGGTACTTATTTAGACTTGTCTCATGTTCCATTTAAGGATCAACCACAAGCAATAGATGATTGGGCACAATCCTTGTCCATCATTATTATCAACTATAAAAATAGTTGGTCAAAGGAAAAATTCCTTGATTATATTGCAGCAACTCTCCAAGGAGATGTGTTGTAATGGTTAAGACAGTGGGAAAAATCTGAAATTGAAAAAAGTCAAAAAACGGCTTTGTTAACAAATTTTCTCACACTTGACACAATTTTAGCTGAATTTGCAAAAATCGTAAAAGAAAATTTATGTGGTTTTGCAGGAGATACTAATTTGCAAGCAGATGCAAATTATATTTTGACTAAATTAGAATTATGTAATATTTGTCTTTTTGAAGACTATGTTCAAACTTTTAAAAAATATTATTATCTTATTGATCCACCAGCAAATCAACCCTGGTTAGATCAATTTTTTTATAAACTCCCTAATCCTTGGGATGAGTTATGTATTAAAAACTATCCTGATTTTCTCAAAAAAATGGGGAAGGAAGAATATGATAATCTTGGTTTTCACATTAATTATGTTCTAAGACTGATAGCAGATCAGTGTCTAGAAGTAAAAGCGAAAAAACAAATAAAAAATCAAATTTCTAACTCACCATATGGTCAAAAATGTTGTGATAAAATTTTAAAAGAAAATTAGAAAATTGGTTGTAATACATTTCCTAAAAGAAAAGGATTTTTCAAAAAACGTAGAAAATATAAATGGAAACCTTGGAAAAAGAACAAAACTTTTTCAAAAAAAAAAAAAGTATATTCGAAAAAAGAAACCAACAAGTGTTTCAAAAAAGAAAACTTGTAAATGTTACATTTGTAACAAGGAAAGTCACTATGCACCTGAATGCCCAAAAAGGGAAAAAAGTGCAAAGAAAATGATCAAAGTCCTTGAAGAATAATATTTTGAAATAATATATGGAAAAGAAATTTATGATGAAGAAGAAATTTTATATGAAATTTCTAGTGATGAAGAAAGTTCAGATGAAGAACTAATATTCATGATGACTAATAATAGTCAAGCAATATCTCAAAAAGCAGATAATATATTTCAAGAAGAATTGCAGGCAATTCGACTTGGAGATGTAATCGGAGAAAAAAAAACTTTTACCGACGAAGAATTAGCAAAATTCGAAAAAATGCAAGAAGTTGCTGTTCCAAGAATTTACAAACGTTCAAAATTTAACTTCTTTTCAGCAAGAGTGTTTGAACAATACAGTGGCAACACTCAAGCAAAATGGTCAAAAGAAGGAAATATTGATATTCCCTTTTTTGATAAGAAAAAGGTTGCAAGATGGAAAAAGAAATATTCTAAAATTCAATATATTCATATTGGATTAATTCAAGTAACCATAACAGCCTTATTTCACCAAGAGATAGATACTCTTATTTTGGCAGTAATTTTTGATAAAAGATTTTCCGACCCAATGAAAGCAATCATTGGAGGAATTCAGTCTAATTTGGCTAATAGAGTAGTTTGGTTTAATGTCAGACCAAATTTCTTTATTTCCATAAATGATCCTAATCTTGAAGATACAGTCAGAATAAGAATTAAAACACAAGGATTAGGAATGAAATCAAATTCTCATGATTTGGCTATTCGTTGGAAAACAATTCACGAATTAACCAAATTTCTTGAAACAAAAACAAGATTAAACGATAATAAAATCGTTGAAATCTTTGAACCAAGACCATTTGACACGATAATACAACCTCGTTTAATGAATTGGAGTGATTTAGAAGTCCCTCGACAATGGTTAATCCAAGACCTAGTGGGACAAGGAGAATCTTCTAAAACAAAAAAAACCTGCACAATTACAAATGCAAGTATCAGGAAAAAATTTATGTATTGAAAATACAATTCCAAAAATTAAAAGATCAACTTCTGTATTGGAAAAAGATTTTTCTAACAAATCATTTTCAAAGTTAAGTATTGGAGAATCAAGTAATAATTTTAATCAAGAATCTATTACTTCAAACAATGTTCAGATTCCTATTTTTCCAAGAACAAGAAAACTTGAACATATTAAGTATGCATACATGTATCATTTTCAAACGAAAAATGATGACATCATCTTTTCTCCTAGCCAGGGAAAAAGAAGATATACATATGTATTGAGAACATTTAATTTTGCAGGTTATAAACCCTATAGTCTCAGTGTTCTCATAGACACATGAGATACATTTAGCTCATGTAAATGGAATGCCATACCAATGGAAAAATGGACATTAATGAAACATCCAATTTTGGTTACTGGAATTGATGACAACCATACTTCCATACAATTCAAGGTTAAAAATATCGCTATTTGGCTAAATGATAGCAAATTCATTATACCAAAAATTTTATGTTTTCCTTATATGCATGGAGATTTCCTTCTTGGAAATAATTTTATATATAAATATCTTCCAATGCAAATACAAGAAAGAGCTATTTCATTAAGCATAAACAATGTCTTAATTCATATTCCCTTGTTAGAACAACATAAATATATTTGTGATAAAGAGTTTGCGCCCGTGCCGCGTGGTGATTTAACTCCCATCATCAAAACTATTGATGAATCACATTGGATTTATAAAATTTTAAAAGAAAATTTTAGTGAACATCCATTAAAAATATGGCAACGTAGTCCACATTATTGTAGTTTAAAATTGAAAGACCCTAATGTTATCATTAGAGTAAGACCAATGATTTATATTAGACAAGATATAGATGAATTTGATATTCAACTCCAGGAACTTTTACATAAAAAGTTAATTGAAGAAACTAAAAGCCCTTACTCTAGTCCAGCTTTTATGGTAAGAAACCATGCCGAAATTAAAAGAGGAAAAACCCGAATGGTAGCCAACTATAAACGGCTAAATGAAAATTTAGAATTTGATGGATATTTTATTCCATGAAAAGATGTTTTGATTAACTTAACCAAAGGACCAAAAATCTTTAGCAAATTTGATTGTAAAAGTGGATTTTGGCAAATTCAATTGACTGAAGAGTCAAAAAAATTAACATCTTTCAGTACACATAGAGGACATTATCACTGGAATGTTATGCCTTTTGAATTAAATATTGCACCACAGGTATTTCAACGGTGGATGGATACAATTTTTAAAGATCTTAAAGATTGTTGTGTAGTTTATATTGATGATATACTTATCTTCTCTAAAACCAAGGAGGAGCATAAGAAACATTTAAAATTACTTTGTGAAAAATTCCAAAAACATGGAATTATTTTGTCTCCAAAAAAGATTGAACTAGAAAAAGAATCAATTGAATTTTTGGGAATAATTTTAGACCAGAAAGGTTTTAAATTACAAGAACATATTTTGTCCAAAGTACGAGATTTTCCTAATACTCTCGAAAATATAACACAATTACAGAGTTTATTAGGCATTTTAAATTATGGGCGAAATTTTATCAAACATCTTTCAAAAATAGAAATTCCTTGGTTAACCAAATTAAGGAAAAATGTTATTTTTGAATGGACAACAGAAGATGTTGCTTTAATTAAACAAATTAAAGAAAATGTTAAAACTTTACCAGACGTTTATCTTCCTAAAACAGGTAATAAATTAATTTTAGAAACAGATGCCTCAGAAGCATGCTGGGGATGTGTTCTTAAAGCAATACCAAGTAATTTATGGTATGATAAAGAAATACCTTTATCAGAAAATGGGATTAGACCAAGAAAAAATCCAATACCCATAAAATTACAAAAAGAAGAATTAATTTGTGGATATAATTCTAGAACATTTAAACCAAATGAACAAAAATATATTATTTTTGAAAAAGAATTACTTGCAATAAAATTGGCAATAAAAAGTTTTCATATTTATTTAGCCACAGAAAATTTTATTGTACGCACTGATAATAAGGCAGTAAGAGATTTCTTGATCAATAAAAAACCTATTGAACAAGGAAGAAGATTAGCCTGGTATAATAAAATTTCTGAATATACCTTTGAAGTAGAACATCTTAAAGGTACTAACAATTTTCTTGCAGATTTTCTTAGCAGAAATTGTTTCAGAAAATTAAATTGCTAAACAAGTAAATTTAATTTTTGCAGAAGACCTCTAGACTAAGAGGAAACAATGGATAAGGGTAAACAACCCGCTCAAGGAGATTGGGTGACAATTGCCAAAAAGGCAAACCCCAGACAAGAAAGAGTTTATGTTGTATTCTCAGGAAAACAACTTGGAATTTACACAGACTGGAATGAAGCTAATCAGCAAGTTTGCGGATTTCCAGGAGCCAGTCATAAATCATATGATATCATGACCAAAGCTAAAAAAGCTTTTTACAGTGCACCAGCTATGCCTATTTATCAAAGGAATCAAGTGAGAACTAACCCAGTTCCAGCTAATATTCAGACATCTAGACCAGATGAATCTGAAATAAAAGATTTTTTCAACCTTGGTATATCCAGAGAAATTTATACAGAACTCAATGGAGTTTGGAAAACTCACATTGTAGACAACAAAGTGAAATTTCAAAAACACATGGGAGTTCTGGCCAACAAATTAGCTGATCAAACAGCTAAATTAAAAGATTTGCAAAATCTTTGTTTCAATATTCTTAAACAAATGAATTGGAATGAAGATTTTAATTTTGAAAAAATAAACAATTTTCTTCAACTATTAGACCTCATATCAGATGAGTTTTCTGATCTAATTTTTGAACAAATAAAAAGAATTTGTCTTTTTGAAAAAGCAATAACTTCTTTTGTATTTATTTTTGTCTCTTTGTATTTACTTTTTTGAAGACTTTTCATAAAGTCTATGACTAGGCTTACCTAATGTGTTAGAAATTTTGCAACACTTGGCCGTAAAAGTTAGACATGCATTAGATATGTTAGATATGCATTAAGTTGTCCTTTTGTTTGTATTCACTCTCGTGTAGTTTATATATTGGCCTTTATGCCAACATAATAAAGTATGTAAATTCTCTTCAACTTCTCTCCATCTTTTTGCTTTCTTCTTTGTCTTTAAGTTCTCTATCATAATTCCTTATTCCATAACTCCATCATAATTCCTTAAGAAAAATATTAAAAAGCTCCTTTCCTTTCTTGACAGAGCAGACCATCTCAATGTGCCTAGACGGATAAAGTCTGCCAAAGTAATCGACAGCAGTGATCAGAGCATTCCATGGAAGCAAATTTCCTGCACCGTGCACAAAAATGGATTAGGTACGCAATTTAGTATGTGTCATTGATTGGCTCAGAATGTTGTTGATGATGATGATCTCCGGTGACCTTGACACCTTCCATTCCTTGCTGTTTTTGCATTCTTGCACGCTTTGGTTTTCTATGTTTCAATGGGCTTCTCTGCAGGTTTTTCAGAATCAGGTAAGAGGCGAGTGGACACTACCAAATGATTTTTGGTTCGAACATAAGAAAAACAAGCTGAGCTTGGAGTTGAAACATTTTTTTTGGGGTTGACAATTAGGCTATGAGACATAGATACTGATCGTTTAGTGGAGGGGCTGGCCGATGGTGGATGGCGGCAAAAAGTGATGGGAGAGGGAGGAAGGAGGGGTGAAAACTTGTTTTTTCAATAAAAGATGACATTTTCTTTTTTGGTTTCTAATTGTTTAAAAATTTTGAAATTAATTGTAATTTTTGAAAAACCAAAACAATGTAGCAGTGAAAAATTTTAAGACAAAACAAAATATGAACCAATTCCTTTAACAAATGACCCCTTTAATAACGTATTATGGAAAATTATGATTGTGATCTTCTTCATTATAAGGAAAATTTTTATTACATTATGATTATTTTGTTTTTTCGTGGACGTAATTACTTTTTTATAAATCAAATATAACTATTTAATACTCCGTTATGATTTGGATCTGGAAAATCATTCGTCAGTTTTAATAGGAATGGCTACCTTCCATCCATGCCATTATGCTCTTAATAAATTACACTCCCCCTCCCCCTAAGTTTTATCGATTTCTCACTTTGCGCCTTCAAATATATTTTTTCAACTTTGTTCCTTAATGTTTATAATTTTTTCCAATTTACTCCAAACACCAATCACTACAAAAAAATTAAGGTTTTAAGGAGTAAAATTTAGGGAAAAAATTATTTTTTTGGTACCAAATATTTTTGTTACGAAAAGTGTCATTATTATATTTTTAGCAATGAAAATTGGACATTAGTGATAAATTATTATCTTTTTAGGATCAAATTGTTTGTCTCAAAAAATAAACTATTTTGAGACCAAATTATTTTGTCTATAAAAGTCTATTTATTAGAATATTTTCAAAATTTTGTCACTAAAAGCCTTGTTTTTTTACTTTTCGGGACGACCTTTTAGTGACTATCTTCGTCACGATAAAAATTGGTCCCTAAATGTCTTTTGTAACAAAATTTTCACTTTTAAAGACTAAAAAATTTGATTTCTAAAACCCTTATATGTTGTAGTGAATTAACAACCATCCAATTTTTAATAAAAAGTGCCACGTGGCATAAAATAATATTATTATACAAAATTTAACCCAAAATCCATACCCAAACCTAGAAACTCAAAACCAAAACCCAAAAAACTAAAATCAAAAATCAAAACCCAAACAGAAAGGCTTTGGGGGAGATTTTAAGAGTTGCCAGGATTGCCAATGGAGAGGCTCTGGGGATGATTTTTTTTTTTTTTTTTGATAAATTTGTTTTTATACAAAAAGCTGGAAATGCATAATTGGAGAAATAAGGTTGCATGGTGTGGTCTACTCATATTGCAAAACAAGCTAATTTAGTAATTTTTTGACGTAGAAAGAGTGATGTGACAAGTTATAATGACTTTTTAGCTAACATAGAAAATTACCAAACGAAGACATGATTCTAGCTCTTTGACAGAGTTTTAGCGATCCCACAAACACCTTTTTGTTAAATCAACTTCTCTGTAGTGGAATGAGACTTGTAAGTGAACCTAATTCCAAATTTAACTTGAAATTGATTCTCTATAGAGGATTCGAACACTTTAACGCAATCGGTCTATATGGTAAAAAATAAAAAAAATAAAAAAACCCCACAATCGGAAGGTTATAAATTAAGGTTTAGTCACTCCAGCTTGTCTACTTTCCAAATCGTGGAGCTTCTTTGATCATAATCAAACTCTAGTTTGCCAATTTATCTTCTCTGATCATTTAAGAAGACGATATTTGGCCTGCAGTTTTAGGAGATGTTGAGTTTATCTCATTTTACAGGCTTCAAAATTGTGGCTCTATTGATGGAATTGCAATTAAAAATAGCATAAGATGAGTACAACACATTCGAACCATGTAATCATTATGGCATTTGTAAGTTTGTAACAAAAATGAGTTGCCAAGGCCCTCTGGAGCTCAACATCCTTCCAAGCTGTATCCCTTGGATCGGTTCTCCTTATAGTAGCTCAAATAGATCTATAAAGTTGTTAAATATGGTAGATGAATTTCAATACATTGTTCTTGAGTTTGTTGCCCCCTAGGTTGCTAGGATGCATATGGTAGTAATTGCTTTTGTCTCGTGTTGTTTTTTGAAAATAAATTGGGTAATCATTTTTTGTTGATGAAATAGGAAGCTTGCAATTGCAACATCTCTTTTCAGATTCTTTCATATATTAAGTTACTTAGTGATGAAGGCCAAAGGCTAACCCTTGGTAGGAAGGAAAAGAACAGTCATAACTAATTGCCTTTTGTTTTAATGATAGTTACTTGATATTAATTTACATTATCTGGAACACTAGTGTCATGAAAGAAACAAAAGAGACTACGATCTTTCCAAGATGTTAAGGGAGAGTGAAGGGGCAAAATATAAACAGGTCGGATCCAAGCCTTAGGCCGGTCCAAATCACTAAGCCAAAACCCAAATGGGCCAGATAAGTACATGTGCTAATCTATTGAGCCCATCTCCATGAAGAGTGATCCTCCCAAGTCCACAAGCACTTAGGCTCGATATGAAGGGGAAAGGCTAGCCTAACTGCGATGCCGGGTTGGGCTGAACTACTGGACCTAATTCACAGACCGAACTGATGGGCCAAACCCATCATTAGAACCAAAGTGGCTAGAGTCCACGTAAAGCTATCTAGATGGGCTAATCCATCTCCATAAACAATCTTATGGAAGGCCGAGTCGAGACACAATTGTAACTGAGTTGAGGGAACTTCATAGAGAGATATGGAAGTTGTAAATGCATGCATGTGTAGACTACCACCTCAGCTGGCCCTCTCTTCCTAGAATCACAAAAACAGCTAACAAAGGGAATGTGATTTGTTATATGCATGGTTACAAGAAGCACATGTCTCCATGGTCAACTACCTTGTGGTCCTCCACCTTGAGTAATGCTAAGGGAAGCCTTGAGGCACCCAAACTCGATGAAACTATCTTAGGCAACAAGTAAAGTATTTCATATAAGCAACACTCTCTTCACATTGAAGGTAATGAATCTCAACTCAACTAAACTCCAACACACACACACACACACACACACACACACACACACTCTCTCTCTCTCTCTCTCTCTCTCTTTAGAGAGAGCCTTTCATCTTCTCATATCACTAATTCCTACGTCGGAGGGGTTTTTCAGCCAACCTTGGTTGGGCAGCTCTAACGATGCCTTGTTTTATAGATCCCTAATTTCTAGATAGTCCATTCTAGTTGTAGAACTTCGATCCACTTCATCTAGTGCAGGCTTCTGTATGCTCAATTGGTGCGGTTAGCGTAGACCATTCATCTCTGAGTTCTGCATTTGATTCTGGCAATGGGAACTGAGGACATTTCTCTCTCTACATTAACTCTGCTGACAAGGAAGACGAAGGATAAGGGCCTGACGTTGTCGACAATCCTTGAGGAATAGACCAAAAATACTAACTAGACTCCAGATTCTGTTAATCACCATCAACTCTTTACTAGTGGTTCCTTTCACCATTTCATGATGGAGAAGGGTTATAGGGATCGTATTATCGACTCCATGGGAATGAAGATACAAGAGCTAAAGGTACAACTTAAGAAGATGATGGGCAATCCAACGGAGAAGAGGACCGACGCAGAACCTTCTTGTCTGAGCTGGAGGAGTCCTTCTCTAGAACCACTGGTAAATGAAGGACTTGGGAATAGTTTTGGGCAACGAAGTCAGCCAACTCTGGTACAAGATGAAGCAGTGAGTAGCCACACCCATGGTTCACGCCGGAAAAGGACTAAGAGACAGAAAACGGGGTAGTCACTAGATGGAGTATCCTCTTAGTCCTCAGGATCTCCATACCTGGTTGATAAAAAATAGAGAGAATGAGTAATAGTGGGAATGAAAGGCGCAACATCTCAATTATACTATTCATCAGAGGAAGCACTGAGCACTGGATCGGCTCATCTCTTCTCTTTTCTCTCTAGACATTGAAGCTTTGGAACCTCCCTAAGAAGTTCATTCTGCCAAAGTTCACACTGTATGATGGGAAGTCGAATACACTCACATACATCAATCACTACTAGTAGATGGTGTCTCCGTGGAACTGAAATGATGCACTCATGTGTAAGGTTTTTCCATCCAGTTTGGGAGAAACTGGGCTCCGATGGTTTGATTTGTTTCCAACACCAAATCCCGAAGGAACTGAACACCTTATTTAGCCTCCGGAAGAAAAAGAAGCAAAAACTGCATAACTACGCAAAAAGGTACTGGGAAGAATACAACGAGTTAAATTGTAGTGAGCCGATGGCAGCGATGTCCTTCAAACATGATTTGCGTCCAAAAAATAAGTTGAGGCTGTTGCTCACCAAGCACCTAGCCACCACCATGAAGGATTTACGGGCTAGAATTGAGTAGTACGCTCGCCTTGAAGATGATCAGGCTTCTATCGAAGTAGCGTCAACTAAGCAACCGAACTGGGAAGACCGACGAAGAATAGACCGAAGGAAACCCCGTGAAATTGCAATAAATGAGGTAGACAAATCTAAGTCTCATGAAGTAATCAGTACAGTGTTCAAAGAACCCATTTACTTCCTCATGGAGAAAATTAACAAGGAGCTATACTTTGTTTGGCCACCAAAGATGTTGGGAGATCCAGCTCAGTGCAATCAAAAGCTAAGGTGTGCTTATTATCAGGATATGGGGCATATGACTCAGAATTGCAGAGCACTAAAGTAGCATTTGGAGGATTTGGTAGCTGCTGGGCACCTCCAAGAGTACATCGATCTAGACAAGATTGTAGGTGAGTAAGGAAACCTACCACTGTAGCAGAATGACGAGCATTCTCCTCAACTGGTCATCAATGTAATCCATGGCATAGCCAATCTGGAGTGAGAGGAAGTGCTTCGAGGAGAAATTGCAAAGGCTGCACAATTTTAGCAAGTGATGTCAGTCGGTCCAGCACCAAAAAAGATTAGAACATAACCTAAGTTTCTTTTATGTTATGTTTCATTTGCTGAGAAAGATTTAGAAAGAATTCAACATCCACACATTGATGCATTGATTATTACTATGGGGATTGGAAAACGATTCAATGTTAAACGAGTTCTAGTGGATCAGAGTAGTGCTGCAGATATTATGTATTATGATATGTTCAAGAAGCTCAATTTTACTAAGTAGAATCTCACCCCAGCAACGGCATCGCTGGTCGATTTCAATTCCCAGTCAGAATGGCCACTCAGTAGGGTAACCTTACCTATTGTAACTGAGACGAGGACTCTTAAAATTGAATTATTGGTTGTGAACACTCCATCCCCTTACAACGCCATCCTTGGTCGACCCTGGATCCATTGAATGGAAGCAGTCCTCTTGATTTATCACTAACTCATCTGCTTCTCGATGGAGCATGGAATAGAGTAGATCAAAGGGGACCAAGTTACAACAAAGCGCTATTTCATGGCTGCCATAAAGACTAAACAACTTTGTAATTAGGTCCAGACAATGAGGGTGGCAGATTAGTTTGTAGTATAGGATGTCAATGGAATTCCAGATGAGAAGATAGTGGAAGACTTGGAAAAAGTTTTGGTGAAGAAGGCGACCCTGAGAAATGCTGTCTTATGGATACCTCGCTTGGCGCTAATGAGAAACTTTAGTTGCTGGATTTGCTGAGGGGAAATATAGAAGTATTTACATGGTTAGCCTATGACACTCCTGGCCTAGATCCTGAACTTGTCTGCCATAAACTCAATGACAATCCCTAAACTCAAATTTCATCGTGCGAGAAAGCAGATCCTCGATTGAGCATACCAAGCGAATTGCGGAGGTGGATAAGCTCCTAGTAACGGGGGCAATTCGGGAGGTCCAGTACCCACAGTGGTTGTCTAATACAGTTGTAGTAAAGAAAAAGAATGGCACGTGAAGGGTCTGTATCAATTTTACTTACATCAACAAAGTTTATCCGGAAGATAGCTTTCCCTTGCCACATATTGAATAGCTTGTTGATTTAACGGCCGGACATGAGCAGATGAGTTTCTTGGACGCCTATAGTGGCTACCACCAGATACCTTTATTCGGTCTAGACTAAGAGAAAATGACATTTATCACTCCTAGAGGCACCTACTGCTATAAGGTCGTTTGGCATTAAAAATGCCAGAGTTTACCAGCGGATGGTGACTCAGATGTTCAAGGATATGCTTGGTCGAACTATGGAAACATATACAGATGATATGTGGTTAAAGGTCGGTTCACAGCAAACCACCTTGCCAATCTAAGAGAAGTTTTAGCATCTTGAAAACCTACCAACTACGTCTCAATGCCTAAAAATGTGCTTTCGGGCTAGGAACAGGGAAGTTCTTGGGTTACATGGTTCCTCAAAGAGGAATTGAAGCGAATCTAGATCAGATTAAAGCAATACAAGAGATAGAAATACCAAAGAAGCCCAAGGAACTTCAGAAATTGGCTAGAATGGAAATAGTACTGAATTAGTTCATCAATAGGTCCTCAAACGAAATGAAGCCCTTTTTCCAACTTCTTAAGAAAAAGGTTGCGTTCAAATGGGGACCAGAGTGCACCAAAGCATTGCAGGACCTCAAAAAGTACCTCAGTTCACCACCTCTCATATCCACTCCAAAGCCAGGGGAAGAATTATATATGTATCTGGAGATTTCAAACCATGCAATCAGTACAGTACTGATTTGCGAAGTGGAAAAGGAATAGAGGCCAGTGTACTATGTCAGCAAGACTCCTTTGGATATCAAGACTCGGTATCTACCACTTGACAAGTTGGCTTATGCTCTTCTCATTACATTGAGGAAACTCCAATACTACTTTCATGGCCATACCATCTATGTTCTTACTGAGTTCCCCCTCAAATCTGTTTTTAACCAAGTCGATTTCTCGAGCCGAACGACGAAGTGAACGGTTGATCTTGGTAAGTTTGACATTAGGTATTAGCCCAGAACATCTATCAATGCCCAGGTCTTGCCAGATTTTGTCACCGAATTTACCCGTACTCAAGCACCATACATTCAAACACCAGCTTGGCACTGGTTGCACACACCATCGAGCTGGAGAGACAAAGTGCTTCAGATGCATGAAAACCATTCATTGGAGACATCTGACAACTCTATGTTGACGGATCATACAATAACCGAGGCTCGGGGGTAGGGGATTGAAACGGTTTCAATTTAGACCCGACCATTTTCATACTCTTAGATCTTGAATTTTGTACCTTTAACTGTTGCCCATGCCCTTTATCATTGTGTTGATAGTTGAGTTGAGTTGTTGGTTGTCTTTGAAACAGGTTGAGTGTTAGTTTTTCAAAAGAGTTGTTGTCTGTTCCACTTTGGGTTCACTCGAGCAATGCTTTGGTTGCTCGAGCAGTCTTTGAGATCTCTTAGTATTTTTGCAAACCTGTAAAACTTCTGGGATTTGATGATCTTCACTCGAGCAGTCTTTTACAAGCTTGACTTCTGGGAAGGGGTCATTGTGAGCTCGAGTGGTGTCACTTATTGTGGCTAATGCTTGAGCGGTGGTTTGGTTGCTCAAGCGGTCTGTGCGTATATCAGATCGAGGAAATGGAATTTTTAGTTACTTTTTCATTTCCTTCTTTGTCTAAAACCTCTCAAGACCTAATTGTTTCATCTTCTCCCTCTAGTTGTTGTTTAAGACCCTCTCATACACCTCAATCCATTGACTTCACCACCATTGTGCTTTGGAGTAAAACATAGAGCTTATCGAGGAGGTCAATCTAATTATAATAGATTTCATTTTCGACTCCGCCAATGTTCAACACTTTCTATCTTCCTTTTCTACTCTTAAGGTAGGGATTTCTTCAACCTTTGGTATGATTCCTAGCTTAATTATTTGCTCATTGAAAAATTTTAGTGATTTGGGGATTTTGGGTTAAACCTAGGGTTTGATTTTGAAATGTAAAAGAGGGTTTTTTCAAATAAACTCTTAAGAAAGGTTGTGGGAGTGTATAAATGTTAGGTTGTGTTGAATGTTGGAATTTCCTTACTTAAATGTGATTTTGAAATAAAGGAGGTTTTGTTTGAAATCATGGATATTTGATTTATGAAAGAAAATGAAAGGATGTTGGATTTTGAAAAGATAGGAGGAAGGTATCTGTTGATGATGAGAGTGGAGTTGCATATGTATTATTGCTTCCATTTTGAAAATTATGAGATTGTATCTATTGTTGGAAAATTATCTATTAAGTAGAAATATCTGTTTTGGGCTATTGGTGGAGGATAGCTTCGATTTTTGTAGAAATTGCATAAGGATTAGGTCAATTGAAACTAATTACTCATATATCTTGCATTGAGCGTTGTTTCAAACTTAAACATTGAAAATGTATTATTTTGAGAAAAATGGTGTATACCTTGGTGAATTTGGTTAGGGAATCTGGTTGTAATTTATTATGTTGGCCTATGTGTCCTTGGTGAAAGTCCAGAAACCCGTACGGTTAGGTGCCGATTCTTCTAGTTAGTACTAGTAAAATGGCTTTGGTAGTGCTTATGTAACATACTGGCAGACACATACCTAGAGATTCCTAGTGTTTTTTATCCATTGCCTTATTTTCTGATATAGAAGTATATTTTTCATGAATTGATATATAATCTTGGCATTGCATTGTTTTAAGATGGAGATGTAAAATGTTTGGCAAATGACATGCATATGTATTCACCTTATGACTTTGTTATATTTTATACATTGTGTTAAAATATCTTTACTGGGCTTTATCTTTTAGGTGCTGATGATATGCTTCCACTAAGGACATAGCTTGGGAGAACTTAGAGCCAAGAGTTTCTTTTTTGTACAAGCCTTGTGCTTTATTTGTATTAAGTTTAACTCACTTTTGTTATACCCAAGTATTGACTTGGAAAGATATAGCCATTAGGACATAAACTTACCTATACCTCATTTTATTTCAATTCATGTACACATGTCATATGCTATAGATTCAGGATCTAGGATTTATGAACATATACACACATATGTCATCTTTTGTACGATTGAGGAGTGTCAATGAAATGTTAAATATATAGCAAGTTATACATTCTACGGAATATTATGCTATGGGTTGTTGTTATTATTTCGGGGCATTACAACTTGGTATTAGAGCAACCGGGTTTGAATACTTTGGGATCATGGGACGTGATTTTTACAACAATGGGTTTATCTCACTAGATGATATTAGAAGTAGACTTGATATGCTATGTGATAACATGTGTATGTGACTAAATGGGTATGAGATTTAATTTGTAAGATATTGATTAGATCTACGAGTTTCTAAAAGTCCTGTTAGAAGAGCACTTGATCACAGCTATTTCTAACTAGAACTCTGGCAATGTCATGGAATGATCATTATCTAGAAAGGAAATCCGTTAGTGATTATGTAATTCAGTGCTTATGTGGAATAAATTATTTGTTTTCCACCGTATTAGGACATGAGTTAATTAGCTTCGGCACATATATAAATGTGCTACTCTATTGTGTTACCTATATTAGAATGTCAGGATACGGACGTGGTGGTGGTAGGTGTGGCAGGCCTAGGAGGCAGGAGGTGTCGATACCAGATGAAATTCCGGTGCAGGAGGAGGGAGTTGGTCAGGCTAACGCGGCTGAGCCTGCAAGTCAGCAAGCCATGGGCGCTTTAGCCCGTGGAATGGTGGAAGCATTGCGGGAATCCATGGACATTCTCAGAGCTGAGAGTCAAGTCCTGGACCATGTTGCAAAAATAGGGGCGTTGTTTTTTAAGATGGAGTTCTTCTAGTCAAATTCGGATAAATTTATTGAGGATCCAAAGGAGCCACCGAAGGATGATAAGTGGCTAAAGTAGATGATGAAAATATTTGAGATGCTTGGCATTGACGACGACAGGTTGGGGGTGACCTTAAGGGAAATGCGGGTCAATGGTGGAAGTATGCACAAGGGCACATTAAAGTGACCTGGGAGGCTTTTGTTAATGCCTTTCAAGACAAGTTTTTGCCACCCACCACAAGGGACTAGTTGAGGGAGCAGTTTCTAAAGCTCAAACAGTTGAACACGCCAGTAGCCGAGTTTGAGATTGCATTCACTAGTTTTTTAAGGTTTACATTGGAACTTGTGGTGACTAAAGAACGTTGTTACATCGAGTTTAAGAAGAGAATGAGGACCGGGCTCCCTTTCAAGGTGGTCGGGTCTATGATTAGGGATTACGGTCACCCTAGTGGAGACAGCAGCTCACTTATAGACTGTGATTCAAATAGAGGAGAAGTAGATGAGAGGCTCTAGGAGGAGGAGCCAGGATGTTTAGAGGGATGCAAGGAATAACAAACAACAAAGGGGTTCCACCCCACAGCAATCCCATGCAGTGTAGTTTAGATCCACCTTTCTCGTGCCAAATTCTGGTTCGGGGAGAGGTAACCAAGGTGGTTTCACTTGCTTCAAGTATGGTCAGTTGGGCCACAAGTCTTGAGTTTGCCTGCAGAAAGGAAGATGGCAATTGTTTTCGTTGTCCTCACTTGTTCTTAGGGTTAAGGCCAAGGGAGAAAGCAGTCACCTACCTGTTATCAGTATAGGTAGTCAGGGCACTTGAGGAGGTTTTGCCCTTAGGCGGGTGGCACATGTGGTGCGTCTAGTTCAAGACATACACAGGGCCATCAGCCTACCCAATTTGCATAGATCTCGATGGCCAATTTGGGAGCCTCTTCGACTCAATCCGTGTACCAGACCTATGCTCTGAGGGGTGAACAGGTAGAGTAGAGACCTTCAGGGCGTGTGTATGTTGTTACCACGTCGAATCAGTCACTAGTATCATCTATTGTGAAAGGTAACTTCTTGTTGTTCAACTCTATTACTAATGTGTTGATTGATACTAGTGCATCTCATTCCTTCGTTTCATCTATATTCATATCAATTTTGGGTTTATAAATGGCTCGGTTAGCATCTCCGCTCAGGATAAAATCACTAGTTAGGGGTAAGGTTGTCTTAGATCGTGGGTGTCGCGGTTGTGAGATAGAGGCTGTCGGTAGCCGACTTCCTTTTGATTTTGTTTTATTAGACATGTCAGATTTCAATGTAATCCTGGGCATGGATTCATTGTCTTCATACCGTGCCATCATAGATTGCCACCGTAGGAGAGTTATCGTGTACACCTCGAGTGGTGATTGTTTTTATTTTCTGGGGGGATCGAGCTGATAGATTTTTGTTGCCATTGTACGACTCATGTGGTCGGGGTGAACTTAATTTTCTATTTGCGATCTTCTTGGGTAATGAGAGTGGCGTGGTCCGAAATGACATGCCGAGGGTAGTTTGTGAATACCCGGATGTCTTTCCTAAAGACCTTACCAGTTTGCCACCCCACCAAGAAATTGAATTCTCTATCAACTTAGTGCCCGATACGGCATCGATTTCTATGGCACCATATAGATTTGCACCTGCTGAGTTACAAGAGTTCAAGATTTAGCTCCAAGAATTGTTAGATAAGGGCTTCATCTGCCCTAGTACATTGCTTTGGGGAGAACCGACTCTCTTTGCAAAGAAGAAAGATAGCAAATTGCGACTATACATCGATTATCGAAAATTGAACCGAGTAACTGTTAAAAACAAGTACCCATTATCGCGAATAGATGATCTATTTGACTAGTTGAAGACGTCTCGTTGTTTTTCGAAGATTAACTTGAGATTGGGTTATCACTAGTTGAGGGTGAATGAGGAGGATGTTTAGAAAATGGCCTTCCATAGATAGTATGGCCACTATAAGTTCTTATTGATGCCTTTTGGGTTAACCGATGCAACGACTTCGTTTATAGATTTGATGAACCAAGTCTTTCATGAGTTCTTAGATCGATTCATAGTTGTCTTCATTGACGACATCCTAGCCTACTCATCCTTTAAGGAGGAACACGAGGACACTAACGGGTTGTACTTGAGTTGCTTAGAACACACCGTTTATATGCTAAGATTGGGAAGAGTAAGTTTTGGTTAAAAGAAGTAAAGTTCTTAGGCTATGTGGTATCCGTAGAAAGGGTGACTATAGATTCATCTAAGATAGACGTAGTGCCAGATGGGGAATAACCTAAGAATGCCTTTAAGATCTGGAATTTCTTGGGTTTTGTTGAGTATTGCCAATGTTTTGTGAAAGATTTTTCTAAACTAGCTTCACCATTAACCAAATTGACTAGGAAGGAAATTAAATTCATGTGGAGTAAGACTTGTGAAAAGTTATTTCAAGAGCATAAGGATAGACTCACCACCACCCCAATTTTGATTATTTCAAAGAGAGGTTTAGGTTATTCGGTTTATTGTGATGCGTCTCGAGAACGCTTGGGTTGTGTATTGAAGGAAAAGTAGTAATGCATGGCTCATGGTAGTTGAAAACACATGAAAGAAACTATCCTACTTACAATCTCGAGTTAGCGGCAGTGATTTTTGCCTTAAAAATTTGGAGACATTACCTATAAAAAGAGAGGCTCAGACACCAGAGGTTCGCCCCTCTAATCCATCAACCAACCAAAGCTCTCATTTCGGTGACCAGTCCTTGGCCCTTCACTTAGTGAGGCTTAGACATCGTCGGACCTCTGGCACAGGAAATTGGGAACAGAAGATTCTTCATCGTTGTAACCGACTATTTCACCAAATGGGTGGAAGTGGAAGCACTAGCAAGTATCAAAGAGGCAAATAGGAAGTGGTTTATCATGAGGAATGTCATGGTCCATTTTGGCATCCCAAGGGTACTGATTGCAGACAATGGAGTGCGGTTTGACAGGAAAATTTTAAGAAAGTTCTGTACCGATCTTAAGAACGAATATTGGAACTCCTCTTCGGGCTACCCACATTATCAAACAAAATATTTATTAATGGCGTGAAGAAATGACTTAAAAGTACAAAAGGGAAAGGGGTTGAACAGTTACCCCATGTGTTGTTGGCCTACCAGACTACGGCTCAGTGCTCAACCGAGGAGACTCCATGTTCCCTAACCTACGGAATGGGGGTTGTTATTCCACTAGAAGTTAGTCTCCCAACCAATCGTCAGAATTTTTTGAAGATGCAAGTAATGAAGAAACCATAGCTCAAGCACTGGACATGGAAGAAGGCCGAAGAAAAATAGCACTAATCAAACTTGCAGTTGATCAACAAAAATTCATCAAGAGCTTCAACAAGAAGGTCCTCCCAAAACAATTTACACTTGGTGAATTGGTTTTAAGGAAAGTTATGGACTACAAAAGGGTGCCTGGCGATTGAAAGTTAGGTCCCAATTAGGAGGGGCCTTACAAAGTTACAGTTGTTGTTGGAAATGAAGAGTATTATCTGGAAAATCTCAAGGGCAAGGCCATACCTCGGCCCTAGAATGTAGCAAATCTCAAAAGTACTATTAGCAATTTGTCTTCCTAAATGACTTTTTGCTTCCTTGAATTTTTGTTTCCAGCACCTGTAAAGCCTCAAGGCTAGAATCAATTGACAATTGACACAGCCTCGTAAGATCCAAGTTATGGGGGCATAGTTCAAAATAAAGATTGTTTGGACTAAACCAAAATTATCGATAACTCTCGAAACAAGCTTCGTTGGGAATGAATGGATTTTAGCAAAGTCAAGGAATGACTTTCGAAATTTGCTTCGGTTTAACCAAACAAAAATTAGCTTCGGGACGACTAAACGAAAATTAGCTTTGGGATGGCCGAATGAGAATTAGCTTCGGAATGACCGAACGGATTTAGCAAAGTTAAAGCAATTTAACTTCAAGAATTCAAGTTTGTATTGCAATCAAACATGCCAATTGGTATTGCTTGGTGGTACTATGTTTGGCAACCAAATGGACTTAGCCAAGTGGTATTGCTTGGTGGAAACTACACTAATGAATTTTTCAAACATGACTATTTCTTTTTCTCAAAATCACAGGATTTTCAAAGTCACAAATGACTTTTCCTTAAGTACAAGTACATCAAATTCAATAATTTAGTTTTGGTTTATGCAAACAAAGTTGGAACAAACTTGGATAATTCTTTCAAAAACAAACTTTCAGCACAGGTCTTACTCAACTTCAGGTGGGGGTAAACAATTGTTTTTTTAGAACCAACTTGGACTTGAGTAAGACACTCCTCTATGACTTTCAAATGCATTAATGCAAGTAGAGTTGAAACAGACTTAGACAGTTCTCTCGAGAGAAAAGCTTTAAGTAAAAGTCTTACTTAGCTTTAGGTAGGGGCAAACATTTGTTTTTTCATAACCAACTTAGACCTAAGTAAGACACTCTCCTTCGATTCCATTACATACAAGCACAATCATGCAGCATATCTTATAACCAAACCTAGCAACTATTTGGCCTAATGGTCCCAACAGTGCTTGGTTGAGGGCAAACAGTACAGATATACTCAAATATAGAAGCAAAATTTTTAAAAAAAAAAACATTAAATTCAAAATTAAGGAAAACGTCAACATCTATCAAAGGCACAAAAGGCCTTACAAGCATCAAAAAAGACAAATTGTCTTAAGGACCATGGGGGCAACTCATCAAGAAGATCGAGCTCTAGTACCAAAAAAAAAAGTCTTAAGGGGAACACTTTAACTTTCTTCAGAATGAGGAACTTTAGAGGTCGGATCCACAGTTTTTTCTGAAACATCCTTGAGGGGAGGAGCAGAGGCAGCACCAATGTCTTGGGGGAGAGGAACTTCCTTAGTCTCATCGTCTGCAGCTTTAACTTCTGGGGTCTTACCTTCTCCAGCATCTATTGGTTTGTGAGCAACATCACTTTCCAAGGTCTTGTTGGCAGAACCAACACTTGGGGAAATCTTTGATTGAGGAGTTACAGGAGTTGTAGTGACTTTGAGACTATAGGACTTTGAGGAACCACGGACATCCTGGAACAGAGGGGACTCGTCAAGAACTTTGGCAGCAATCAAGGCACTCATTTACCCTTTAAGGAAAAGCTTGTCACAAAGAACCAACACCTCCTCCTTATAAGCTACACCAGTCTCATGCCAACCTTGCTGCCAATATTTGGCCTCTAGAGTTGAGTGCTAAGTAGCCATTACAGCAATAACTGCCTCCCATTCAACAACCTTCCACTCAAGTCTAGCTTGGGTCTCAACAGTGGCCTCTTTGGATATTTTAGCCAAAGTAACAATCTTGTTCAGTCGAAAAACCTCCCTCTCTGTAGCTCTTCGACCTTCCTTCTCAATCTCCAAGTTCACAGTTAATCTCTCAGAACTCATTGCGACCTCCAACACGGCCTTTTCCAATGCTTCAGTTTCAGGTAATTAACAGATGCATTCTCTAAATACACTGCAGCAACAAAATACAATGAGGAACTAGTGTAGCTGGCTTTTTTTGCTCCTCAGAGGGGTTTAGTCTCCTTGGATACGATAGCCCTACAGTTTGAACTCCCGTGATTCTGAATCTGGTTTCATAAGTGCAATATGAAATAGAAAAACACAAATGAGAGTCAAAATCCGACAAATCTTAGAAAATCCATTCTTCGCAAAATTTTTCTAACCCTAAACCATGAGGGAAGGTCATGTATTTATAGAAAAACACCTTCTCATGTTGGAAATATTTGTAATGAGACAACTGGTGCAAGGCACGCACATGGGGACAACTGGCAGCTATCAAAATATTTGCCGCGCTAAACATGGTCGGCCGACCATGAAGAGGGACAACCAGCCAATCAAAAATGGCCTGCAGGCCACTTGTTGGCCAACTCTTCTCTGAGTGGTTAGGCTACAAAAAAAATTAGGTTTTGGTTCAAAAGGGGTGGAAGGTTTAGGTTTTAAAGCTTGAAACCGAAGCCTTTTGCTGAAAAAAATGAACGATTTGCACAACGTAACATTTCATCATCGAGTGTTCAAAGTGAGGTGCCCAAGTCTTAAGGGTAGTCAAAGTGGGATGTCTACAGCTAAATAAGAAAGAACAAAAGAAATTACCAAAAGACTTACAGCGGTCATCATTTGCAGAGTTCCTTTCAGAATGGAAATGTCACAGGGTCTGTTATGATCTACCATGTCTATCGGCAGAAGCAAAGTCTTGGTCAGATCAAAAGCAAGCTCTCTAGATGCAACAATGAAATCAGTGGTCAAAATGGGCCTACCTTGATGCAACATAAGTGGTTCCCATTGTTCAAAAGACTTATCAACAATAGGCTCTTTCAATGTCTTACCGACTTTTTCTTTGCCAGTTTCTCTTCTTCTCTTCCTAGCTTGTTTGGAAACCAAGGCTTCAGATTCAGGAACAACGGTGGAGGGGCTAGCAGCTTCCATCTCTAGTTTTACTTCCATAAGACTATTTGGCTCAGCTTTGACTCTAGTTGTCTCCAAAGTCGCTAAGGAGCCAAAAGCCTCTGCTTTCAATTCCATCAATACCCTTTTTTCACATCAACCTACCTCTCGCAAAACTAGGGGAATGAGAAATGGTCCTTTCAGTAGAGTGGTTGTTGGCACAACGACGATTAGTGATTAGTGGAGTAGAGGGTGTCTCAGTCTCAATATTTGAATCAAGCAAAGATGCAACAAGTTTTGTTTTCTTCAAAATGGTGGTGCGGTAGTTGGCTTGATAATCTAGCAATCTGGGGGCAAACCTTTTCTTGTACCTTAGAGCAACCCTAACCGCTTTAATGTTCTTGCAATTCAGCCTTCTTTGGTAGTGAGAGGATTCTACAAAACAAGGAACAAAGTTAGCATAGCATTCAAATAGAAAAAATTCAAAATAGAAGGACTGAAATAAAAAGGTAGAAGATTCATACCTGGATAACCATCCTTGTAGGGCATCCGTTCAATCTGGATCTTCGTCCCAGCAGGGAACTCCCAGTTTCCACCGACTTGAAGAAAGTCATTATTGTGTTTATCGGAGTTAGGCAAATCGGCAACAAGATGAGAATCAATAGAGCGGACACGAAGGTAATAGGTGCTATGATCCTTGTTATGAGAAAGGGTATAGTAACCCAAGATGTTCTAGACATCTAGATTCAGGTCTAGTCGTCTGTTCAAGGTAAAGATGCCACAGACTACACGTAACAGATTTACTAAAACCTTCATGGAAGTGAGTTGAACGTGGTAGAGGAAGCGGCAGACCATAGGGTCCAAAGGGAACCATACCTCTCCCTCAACAATAATGGTGACCCAAAACGTAGCAGTGTTCCTCATGCCCATAAATTTGGCACCAACATAAAGGTAACATCATCCAGAATATTGTAATTGCGATAAAACACGGCCATTGCTCCTAGAGTGTTGACTAGGGCATGAAATTGAACCATAACCTAGACCAAGAAAGGAAAAGACAAAGCAACACTAAGAGAAGGGCAGAAAAACAGTATGGGTCACCAAAAACAATGGCGCAAGGGCTAATAATAGTGATAGAGATTGAAAAATACAAAGAAAGAGAGATTCATGGAAACTTACAGAGATTTAGTGGCCAAACTACGGTCACCAAAGAAGAATATAGGTCTGGAATCGAAAAAGGACGATAACGTCTAGAACTGGTAGCGACGAAGACAAGAGTTGGAGTGAAGCACCGTTAGAATAGGAGAAAAGAGAATAAAAAGGTTTTTGAGATTTCAAAACTTTGGAAACTGGTGAAGAGTACAAAAGGACAGCCTAAGGGTTTTAACTACTCTCAACGGACATGATAGTACAAATCACGTCCCTCTGCAGGGAAACAGCGCATTATCTCTGCACACCAACACCACACCTATGAAACTTTACTCCATATTATGCTTTCATTCTTTAATTATATATGTGATTATATGTTGGTGTGAAATTTCATGATTAATTGTGTGAATTATATGATTTTGAATTCATATTTGTTGTTGTAGGAAAAACCTGTTGAAATTTACAACTTTGAACTGAAAATTGAAGGCCTTAGAAGCGCCAAAACCCAAAATTGATTAAATATCTATGATCAGCCTAATTTTTAGGGCCTAGTGTTGGGTTTGGTAAAAATTTGATTCAAAAATAATTAATTATCTTTAATTAAATAAACCTTGAATTAATTAGCTTTAGTTTGAATTTAATTATGACTTACCTTTAATTAAGCAACCTAATCACCCTTGATTAAGAAACATATATATATATATATATATATAAATGTTGAATTAGGCTCTAACTAAGCCTTAGAGATATTTTCATAAGATCAACAACTTGGCTAGAGGAAGAACAAGAAGAGAAAGGGAGGAGATCAACCTAGAGACTTGGAAATTAGGGAAAATTGTAGAGAATTCAAGAATCTAGCTCAAGGTATGTATAATTCAACTAAGACTCTTGGAATAACTCTTCAATTGTTTAAAATCAAGAATTAAAATGGAGATTACACACTCAAATGAGTTAGGGTTTTCAATCATAAGCTTAAGTGAACTATATTCATGAAATTGAAGTTGAATTCTTTGGATTTGCTTGATTTAAGGGTCAATTTCTTTATATTTGCTTGGCTTGAGTTGATTATGAGAAGTTGGGCCTTAATCCTTGGATTTTGTGTGGTTCAAACTCAAAGAGTTACATACAAAGTGAAAATCTAATTGAATTTGAAAGAAAATGAAGAAACTCATGAAATCATGGAAGTTAAGGTTAAGATTTGGGGATTTAAGCAAGGTTTAATCCAATTGAGCTTGAGTTACACTTTAATTATGTATATGTATATATATATCAAGTTTTTGAAGTGGATTTACATGAATTGAGGCTTGAAAACAAGTTTGGAAGCTTGAAGTTAGACCAATTTTCGGACTGCACAGATAAACCCCAAATGGCACTTGTGGCTATGAGCTCCACACGTGCAGAAACCAGAACAAAACAGAGTCAAACATTCTTCTTTTATTACACATGTGGACCGCACGTGCCGCACCTTCCGTACATGCAGTGATGGGCTTTTGAATGTGCGAAAACCAGAGGAGAAATCTGTCAATTTTTTAACATGATTTTGACCATGTTTAGACCCTTCGGAAAGTTTAAAGATATATAGAAACTCATTGACACATATGTGGTTAAATTAAAAGAAAGGTGAACGAATTGCTTACAAAAATTGTATGTTTGCCATGTTGTGTAGGTTGCTTGCAAGAAGGATCATCACGTGGCCAAAATCACTGTAAGTAATATTATTGTAAAATAAATTCTAATTATTCATGAATTTATGATTGCTATATGTTCTGGAAGTAGTATTGAATACGACATGATAGAACTTTATGAATTTGAATTGAAATTTATTATATGTTGGCCAAAGGTCGTTCTGTTATATGTGGGCTTGAGGCCGTTCTGTTATATGTGGACCCAAGGCTGTTTTGTTATATGTGGGCCTAAGACTGTTTTGTTCTATGTAGGCCTGAGGCCATTTTGTTCTATGTTAGGCCTGAGGCCATTCTATTAGCTGTGGTCCCGAGGCTATTCTGTAAATGTGAAATGGGTAATGACATGAATGCTTCAACTTGAAAAGTATTGTATTACATTAACGTGCTTTCTTTAAATACAAAGCCATTCATTTATATCTCTCCACTTTACTATTATTCACTAAGATTCACTCACTTCTTATGTTATATGTATGTAGGTGAACAACAGGGAGATCAGCCTTAGGGTCAACCCTAGGATCTACTTTTGTGAACCTATCTTGTCAAACCTAATTAATGGTGTTTTGTTGATCTGTTGGTGCTAATTCTTTGTTCAGCCTTTTGTTTGTTTGTTTTTGTTGGGATGGTTTTGTGAACCTGTAATTAAATGGTGAAGGTTTCATTCTACATAAGTTGTGTTTGTAAGTCATAATATGTATATAGGTATGACATAACTTGATCATTTAGGCATTGCTCAATGGACATCATAATTATGTTAATTGCTTCCGCTTAGGCCCCATGATTAAAAATATTTTGTAATCTGTATGAGGCTGTAGGTAATCGAGTAATTACTGGCCGGTTATGATCTAAATGTTAGGGCCGGGTTTGGGTCATGACAAAGTGGTATCAGAGCACATTGGTCCAATTGAGCAATAAAGAGTCTATGAAAGATTTAAGTTGCATTAATGATGCATTTATACAACATGAATATGATATGGAATGTGAGATGAAGTATGAAATAAAGTTGAAACCTTGTCAATATGTACTTGTGAATATTTATTGTGTGTGTTATAATATATTGTCATATAGATTATGGTGAGAACAAGGGCAGATGAATTAGAGGAGTCTACCTCCACTCGGCTTGATAGAATGGAAAGAATGATAATGGAAATGGTAGAAGTTATGAGACAACAACAACAGCAACAACAACCACCACCACCGCCACCTGTGCCTAACCCTCAAGTAGTATAAGATAATCAGGCAGATGATCGAACAATTGCACTCACAAAGGAGTTTAAGAAAATGAAGCCTCCTTTGTTTCATGGAGGTGTCGACCCACCCAAGGCCAATGCTTGGGTGTTGAGAATAGAAAAATTGTTTGAGGTTTTCCCTTGTATTGAGGCACAAAACGTGCTACTTGCTGTTTTTACTTTAGAAGACGAAGCCCGTCGATAGTGGATGCTTATTCGGGATGAACATCAAGGAATCAATTAGACACAATTTCTAGAGGTCTTCTATGAAAAATATTTCTCGCAGTGTGTTCAAGACAGGAAAGTGGTAGAATTTGAAAGACTGAGACAGGGAAACAAAACAATTACCGAGTATGAAGCGTAATTTACTAAGCTAGCCCATTTCGCACCACACATAGTGGACACGGACTAAAAGAAAGCAAGAAAATCTGAGGGAGGACTCTGAGATTCTATACAAGAGAGAGTTAATGTATTGAAGCTGCCCAAATATGTCGATGTGTTGGATAAGGCCTTAATGACTGAAAGTAATATGGCTGCTCGAAATCGATTCTCATAATAAAAAGGAAAAAGACAAGGCTCCAATGTACAGAAAGGATCAGCATCTTCTCAAAACAAGAAATTGAATCTAGGGAGCTCAAATACTTCTAGATCTACTTGCAATTCAGCACCAAAGTGTCCAGAATGTGGAGAGAAACACTGCGGAGATGTTCAATTATATGCTAATTTGATACCTCTTAATATGGATCATTTTGATATAATTTTGGGAATGGATTGGTTAAGTAGATATCATGCAACCATTGATTGTGTGTCTAAACAAGTTGTCTTTCGACCTCCAAGACAAAATGAATTTACGTTTGTGGGACATGGGCTAGTTTCTCTACCCTATTTGATATCAGCTATGCAAGCATGTAAGTTACTTCAAAAAGGTTGTCAGGGTCATTTATGCAGTATTCTGGATATACAAGCAACAAATGTGTGCGTTGATAATATTATGATTTTGAGTGAGTTTCCAAATGTTTTCCCAAAAGATTTGCTAGGGGATTTGGTGGACTGTGAAATTGAGTTTGTAATTGATGTGGTGCCAGGAACTCAGGCAATTTTGAAAGCTCCTTATAGAATGTCAATAGCTAAAATGAAAGAACTGAAAGTGCAGTTGTAAGAATTGCTTGATAAAGGGTTCATCCGACCGAGTACCTCGCCTTGGAGTACATCGGTTCTTTTTGTAAAGAAGAAGGATTGGACACTACGATTATGTATCGACTATTGGGAGCTTAATAAGGTAACTATGAAGAATAAATACCCTTTAGCCAAGATTGATGATTTATTTGATCAGTTATAGGGAGCGCAAGTATTTTCGAAAATAGATTTAAGATCCGAGTATCACCAATTAAAAGTTAAGGCTAAAGATGTTCAAAATATTACTTTTGAAACCAGGTACGAGCATTACGAATTCTTAGTTATGCCATTCAGAGTTACTAATGCATCAGCAGCCTTCATGGATTTAATGAACCAAAATTTTAAACCATATTTGGATAAATTTGTAGCTGTGTTCATTGATGATATACTTATTTATTCGAGATATAAGGAGGAACATGAGAAGCATTTAAGAATAATTCTTCAAACCTTTAGAGGCAAGAAATTGTATGCTAAATTGAAGAAATGTGAGTTCTGGTTGCATGATGTACTATTTTTGGGGCATGTAATTAATAAAGAGGGTGTTTCTGTTAACCCATAAAAGCTAGAAGCTATTGTGAACTGGCCCACTCCTACTAATGTTACAGAAGTGTGTAGTTTCTTGGGTTTAGCAGGTTATTACAGAAGATTTGTGAAAGATTTTTCCAAGATTGCAGTACCGTTTACCCAATTGAGTCAGAAGGCTATTTCATTTGAGTGGATAGAACAAAGGGAGTTGACTTTCCACGAATTGAAAACAAGGCTAACCACAACACCAGTCCTTGCCCTACTATCAGGTACATAAGGGTTTGTTATTTATAGTGACACTTCTTATAAAGGATTGGGTGTGTTCTTATACAGAATGGAAAGCTGATTGCTTATGCTTGTCATCAATTGAAGCCTCATGAGAAGAATTACCCTACACATGACTTGGAGCTTATCATAGTGGTTTTTGCATTGAAGATATAGTGGTATTATCTTTATGGTGCAACTTTTGAAGTCTACACCAATCATAAAAGCTTAAAGTACTTCTTTACTATGCATCAAAGAAGGTGGTTAGAAATTATTAAAGATTATGATTTGTGGATTCGCTAGCATCCCAGTAAAGCTAACACTGTGGCAGTTGCTCTTAACAGAAAGTCCATGGGGAATCTAGCATGTTTGCTTACGGGGCCAAAAAAGTTGCTACTTGAATTAGAAAGAATGGAAATAGAAATTGTAGTACATGAACAGGGTGGAGTGTTAGCCACAATTTCAGCACAGCCAGCTATCATTGAAGAAATTAAACAAAGGAAAATGGAGGATGATTTTCTTAAGAATATACGTGATGAGATAGAAACAAAGTCTAAACCGGGATTCACTTTTGAAAACCAAGTGTTGAAGTTTGAAGAAAGATTGTGTGTTCCAAATGTTCTAGAAATTAAAAGAAGAGTTATGGAAGAAGCTCATAAGTCTAAATTTGCAATGCATCTTGGAAACACAAAAATGTACCAAGATCTCAAGCAAGCCTTCTAGTGGCCTAACATGAAGAGCAAGATTGCAAAGTTTGTTTCTAAATGCCTATATTGTCAACAAGTAAAAATGGAGCACCAAAGACCAGCAGGTTTACTTCAGTCTTTCCCTATTCCGGAATGGAAATGGGAGCATATCACCATGGATTTTGTTGTTGGCTTACCCCGAACGCCTCGATGTATGAATTCTATATGGGTAATTGTGGGTAGATTGACTAATCTGCTCACTTTTTGCTTGTGAAATCTCTTTATAATGCAGATAAACTTGCCACTGTGTATATAAATGAGATTCTTTGATTACATGGTATTCCAACTTTGAATGTATCTGATAGGATCCTAAATTTGTATCAAGGTTTTGGCAGAGTTTACAGGACACAATGGGAACAAAGTTAAGGTTTAGTATAGCGTTCCACTTAAAAACTAATAGCCAATCAAAAAGAACAATACAAATGTTGGAGAACATGCTTCGAATGTATGTTTTGGACTTTCAAGGAAGTTGGGAGATTTACCTATCTTTGGCAGAATTTGCATATAACAGCAGTTTTCATTCAAGTATAGGAATGGCGCCATATGAAGCTTTGTATGAAAGAAAATGTCGGTCTCCAAGTTGTTGGACCGAAGTTGGTGATTGAGCATTGTTTGGGCTTGAAATTGTACAAGTTACTATTAAGAAAATCAAGATCATTCAGCAAAGGTAGAAAACCACCCAAAGCCAACAAAAGAGCTATGCAGACCAAAGGATGAGGGATTTAGAATATGACGTTGGTGATCATGTTTTTATCAAAGTCACTCCGATGAAAGGGCAAACAAGATTTAGGAGAAAAGGAAAATTGGCACCTCGATACATAGGTCCGTTTCAGATTTTGGAAAGATTGGGTTTGGTTGTCTATCGTGTTGTTTTGCCGCTGGGTATGGAACAAATACATAACGTATTTCATGTGTCGATGTTATGTGGCTACCTTTGGGATCCTTTTCATGTTATTGACCATCATAGAATTGCCTTGGATGACAATATGGTGTATGAAGAAAAGCCAATTCAAATTCTTGATCGGCAAGTAAAGTAGTTAAGAAACAAGATAATCCCAATGGTGAAGGTTGAAGGAAAGAACATTATGGGAAAGAAGCCATGTGGGAAAGAGAAGAGGAAACGAGACAATGATTTCCAGATTTGTTTTCGACTTGAGGTAACATAAGTTTGGAGGACCAAACTTCCTATAGAGAGAAAGAATGTGATAACCATACTTCGTATTATGCTTTCATTCTTTAATTATATATGTGATTATATGGTGGTGTGAAATTGCATGCTTAATTGTGTGAATTATATGATTTTGAATTCATATCTGTTGTTGTAGGAAAAACTTGTTGAAATTTGCAACTTTCAATTGAAAATTGAAGCCCTTAGAGGCTCTAGAAACCAAAATTGATTAAATATCTGTGATTAGCCTAATTTTTAGGGCCTAGCATTAAGTTTGGTAAAATTTTATTCAAAATGAATTAATTAGATTTAATTAAATAAACTTTGAATCAATTAGTTTTAGTCTGAATTAAATTAAGACTTACCCTTAATTAAGCAACCTAATCACCCTTGATTAAGAAACATATATATATATACATGTTGAGTTAGGCTCTAGCTCAGCCTTAGAGATATTTTCATAAGATCAACAACTTGGCTAGAGGAAGAACAAGAAGAGAAAGGGAGGAGATCAACCTAGAGACTTGGAAATTTGGGAAAATTGACGAGAATTCATGAATCTAGCTCAAGGTATGTATAATTCAACTAAAACTCTTGGAATAACTCTTTAATTGTTTAAAATCAAGACTTAAAATGGAGATTACACACTCAAATGAGTTAGGGTTTTGAATCATAAGCTTAAGTGAACTATATTCATGAAATTGAAATTGGATTATTTGGATTTGCTTGATTTAAGAGTCAATTTCTTTATATTTGCTTGTTTTGAGTTTGATTGTGAGAAGTTGGGCCTTAATCCTTAAATTTTGTGTGATTTGAACTCAAAGAGTTGCATACAAAGTGAAGATCTAATTGAATTTGAAAGGAAATGAAGAAACTCATGAAATCATGGAAGCTAGGGTTAAGATTTTGGGATTTAAGCAAGGTTTAATCCAATGGAGCTTGATTTACACTTTAATTATGTATATTTATCATGTTTTTGAAATGGGTTTACATGAATTGAGGCTTGAAAATGAGTTTGGAAGCTTGAAGTTGGACCAATTTTTGGACTGCATAGATGAACACAAAACTGCATGTGCGGATGCGGCTGTGAGCTCCATACGTGCAGAAACCAGAATGAAACAAAGCTGAGCATTCTACTTTTGTTGCACGTGCGGGCCGCACGTGCGGTGAGGGGCTTCCACACGAACGAAAACCAGGAGAGAAATCCGTCAATTTCTGTTAACTCCCTTGACCTCCTGAACGTGTTTTTAACCATGTTTAGACCCTTCGAAAAAAAGATAAATAGAAAATCATTGACACATGCGTGGTTAAATTAAAAGAAATGTGAACGAATTGTTTACAGAAATTGTATGTGTGCCATGTTGTGTAGGTTGCTTGCAAGAAGGATCATTGCGTAGCCAAAATCACTGTGAGTAATAGTATTGTAAAATAAATTCTAATTATTCGGGAATTTATGATTGCTATATGTTCTGGAAGTTGTATTGAATATAGCATGATTGAACTTTATGAATTTGAATTGAAATCTGTTATATGTGGGCCCAAGGTCGTTCTGTTATATGTGGGCCTAAGGTCGTTCTGTTATATGTGGGCCTGAAGCCGTTCTATTATATGTGGGCTTGAGGTCATTTTTTTCCATGTGGGCCGGAGACCATTTTGTTCCATGTTAGGCCTATGGGCATTTTGTTAGCTGTGGTCCTGAGGTCATTCTGTAAATGTGAAATGGGTAATGACATGAATGCTTCAACTTGAAAAGTGTTGTATTACATTAACTTGCTTTTTTTAAATACAAAGCCATTCATTTATATCTCTTCACTTTACTATTATTCATTGAGCTTCACTCACTTCTTATGTTATATGTCTGTAGATGAACAATAGGGAGATCAGCTTTAGGGTCAGCCCCAGGATCTGCTTTTGTGAACTTGTCTTGTCAAGCCTACTTGATGGTGTTTTGCTAATATGTTGGTGCTAAGTCTTTGTTAAGCCTTTTGTTTGTTTGTTTTTGTTAAGATGGTTTTGTGAACTTGTAATTAAATGATGAAAGTTTCATTGTACATAAGTTGTGTTTGTAAGTCATAATATGTACATAGGTATGACATAACTTGATCATTTAGGCATTACTCAATGGACATCATAATTATGTTAATTGCTTTTGCTTAGGCCCCATAATTAAAAATATTTTGTAATCTGTATGAGGTAGTAGGTAATCAAGTGATTACTGGCCGGTTATGATCTAAACATTAGGGACGGGTTTGGTTCACGACAACATCGCCACGTGTCACTATAAAAGGATGCATGCAAAGTGCATATGTCAGGGTTTGAACCGCCACCAAGACCAAACTGAGGTGAAGTTGAAATGATGTGACGATTTCGGCACCGATTAGTAACACCCACCAAGGGGAACCTTAGCACGAGCTAAGGGCAAATGAAAGGACAAAATAAAAACGAGTCAGATCCAAGCCTTGGGCTGTTCCAAATCACTAAACCCAAACTCGAATGAGCCAGATAAGTACGTGGCCCAATCTGTTGAGCCCATCTCCATACAAGAGTGATCCTCCCAAGTCCTCAAGCACTTGGGCTCGGTATGTAGGGGAAAGGCTAGCCTAGCCGTGATGTTAGGCTGGGCCGAACTGCTGGACCTAATTCAGAGATTGAACTGATGGACCGAGCCCATAATTAGAACCAAAGTGGGTTGAGCCCATATAAAGTTGTCTAGATGGGCCAGTCCATCTCTACAAACAATTTTATGGAAGGTCAAGCCGAGGCACAATTGGAATCGAGCTGAGGGAACTTCACCAAGAAACATGGAAGTTGTGAATGCATACATATGTAGCACCACCTCAACTGGTCTCTCCTTTCTAGAATCACAGAAACAGTTAACAAAGGGAATGTGATTTGTTATATGCATGGTTACAATGAGCACATGTCTCCATGGTCAACTACCATGTGGTCCTCCACCTTGTGCAATGCTAAGTGAAGCCTTGAGGCACCCAAACTCCATGAAACTATCTTGGGCAACAAGTAAAGTATTCTATATGAGCAACACTCTCTTCACATTGAAGGTAATAGATCTTAACTCAAGTAAACTCAAACACACACACACACACACACACACACACTCTCTCTCTCTCTCTCTCTCTCTCTCTCTCTCTCTCCATGTAGAGAGAGCCCTCCATTTTCTCCAATCACTCATTCTCACACCGGAGGGGTTTTTCGGCCAACCCCAGCCAGGCAGCTCTTACGGTGCATTGTTTTGTAGATCTGCAATTCCTGGATAGTCTATTCCAACTGTGGAGCTCGGATCCACTTCATATAGTGCACGATTTGGTACGCATAAAGTTGATGTTTTATCTTGCCAAAATGCCATGGAAGTTGATGTTTCTTAAAAGACTTCTCCTGGCCCTATTCCCATTTCGTTACAAGGATTTTCAAACTGCCATCAACAACTTCTATGTGAAACTTTGTCAGGGTGGTTTTGTTTAGTTTTCAAATGTATTCCTTCTAGATGACACTCAAATTTCCATGAGGAAACTGGATGGCATTGATCAAGAAAAGAAAGAATTTCAAGCAGAAGTCTGTACTATAAGTAGCATCCATTATATCCACTTGGTCAAGCTCAAAGGGCTTCTGTATAGAGAGCACTCAACTCATTAGTTTCTAGGTTATAAGCACATGACAAATGGGTCTTTAGATCATGGATCTTCTGGAACAATGGAAAGGATTAACTTTGGACTATGAAAACAGATTTCATATAATTATTGGTGTGGCAAAGTGGCTTATCTCCATAAGTGCTGCAGTGTGAAGATCACAAACTGTGATTAAAAAGCTATGGTTTCAGATTTTGGTTTGACTAAGCTTATTGCAAGCGAACAAATGTTGGGGAATTTTCAAAAATAATGTTTAAAGTTTTATGGGTATTTTCAAAAGCTTCTTCGTTTTATATGGAAGCCTTGAAACAAGCTTGGGAAGTTGTCCCACATTAGAAAGAGATGAAAAAATGTAGCTCTCAATAAAGAGCAACATGAAATATTTCTTTGAATATGGAATTGTGGTATGAATGCTAGTGTACATGCACTCATACTGTATGAGGGCACCATTCGTTGATGCGCACGTGGCATGGGCAGTGGGTTTTGTGGTGCTTTAATAGAGCAATTTGCATGGATGCATGTTTATGCTTTTTCTCTGATAATCAATGTGATGTTGGTTCTATTGATCATATCAAGAGAATTCTGAGTGCAAGATGTTGGTAGATTGATCATTATTATATCATGCTTCATGATTGGTCTTGATATCGAGTTTTATTGTATCCTAGAGGCAAATTCATTGAAAGTGACGTAGTAACACAACTTGAAGCAATCATTTCTGTATAAGTTCTCAATGACACCGAAGTTGATCACTATATTTTGAAGACTAGAAGAACACAATTTGTCAACAACAAAGTCAATTATCATAGATTAAGTGGTACGCGAGGGTACTTGGCGCATGAATAGATCACAATTTACATGATATCAAAGAAAAGTGATGTATAAAGCTTCAAATTTTGCTTGAAATTTTGTATATAAAGCTTCAGTATGATTTTTCTTGAAAATTTTGTATGGGGAAAGATGAAATTTAACCCAGCAAGGGAGTTCAGAGAAAGCCAATTTCCCCTCTTATGCCCTCAAGATGATGGAAGAAGGAAAGATGCAAGAAATTCTTGATTCAAAGCTTAAGAGGGTTCACAAAATGCTTGATGCAACAAAAGGATTGAAAAAAATAAGCCGATTTCCCCTCTTATTACCTCAAGATGATGGAAGAAGGAAAGATGTAAGAAATTCTTGTTTCAAAGCTTAATAGGGTTCACAAAATACTTGATACACAAGAGGATTGACAAAGTAATAAAAGTTACTTAGTGGTATATATAGAGGGAAGTGCACCTAAGACCATCCATGGGTTCAATTGTTCGAATGCCTGAAGGTTCCTATTTTGTATGGGAGCCTCCAAGCTCCTTTCAGAAGGGTTTCCAATTTTTTGCAAATTTTTTAAGACCAATCAGAGAGGAGAGTATGTTATCCACACCATTTTATTGGCCTAATGATGTAGACTTTTCGGCAATGCAGTTTTCTAGTCCAAGACTCATAATGTATATGCAGTGTTTTGCAGTTGAATTCATTCCTAGTGTTATTTGGAGTTTCCATTTATGTTTTCTCAATCATTACATTGAGTTCTTGGTTTTGTAATTGCATACTTCTTTCCAGCTTAGGTTGTGCCCTAATAAACTTGATTCTTGGTTCAATATTCAACTAGGTTTCTTGTGCACTTCTTTTGGCCCATCGTTCTCCGTTTGTTTGTCGTCAAGTTGACAGAAAGGAAAAAAATTCAAATTGTCACAATTATCATGAGTAACAGAACAATTTGTTACAAAGGTTTCAAAATTTTCCCTCTGGTCTTTCACTTTCATTATTCAAACAGAACATATGCCAGGGTAGCAAAGCTACTATATTTATTTTCATTTTCATTTTCATTTTTTGTAATTTTTGTGATGGATTAAATTGTGATTGAAACCGGCAATTTCATCATTCTTTAGATTGAAGGTAGAATAAACTTGCATCATCAAGGAAATAGCATATAAGAAAATTCAGACTAGGCCCTTATTTAACATTACAAAAAGATTTATACTACTGGACTCATTTTCTTTATATGTTTCTCTTCCATCTGCTTTACCTTGACAGGTTATGGGTTCTGATTTATAGGAGACTGACCTCTTCTGAGGCTGGTTATGCATATGACATAAGAGGTTAATGAGGTTCAAATGATCCAAAACCAACCAAGAACCGAACCAGCAACTAAACCCATCCCCAAGAACACAGCCATCACAACTGCAGATACTTCAGCTTCTGAGGCTGGCACTGATTTAGGAGTGAGGATCATGATCACACTTGTCAAATACCCATTTGTCAACCCAAGTGTAATTGTCAGAAATGCCATTGGTACCTCAGTTTTCAGCCAATTGGGACCATGGAGGCAGACCGTGAAGAGGGGATAGAACAAAAGCCTGGCAATGCAAGCCCATGTAGCCTTTCCAATACTCCTCACGACATATGTTGCAGTCAAAGACTTCCCTATAAGATCTGAAATATTATACATTGTAATCAGCATAACAGGGTACCAATCTTTAAGAATCCTCGATTCAAGGTTCTCTGCTATGAATCCGGGAAAGATGGACAGAGTTACGGTGTAAATCATGAAAACCCCAAAAGAAGGCCATCGGATTTTTCTCGCCACTTCCCAAAATTCTGGCTTTGAACTCGGCAGGTCATCTCGTAGAAGTTTGTAATACTGTTGCATGACTGGCAACTTGTATAACAGATTGCAACAAACAATGCAGCCAAACAAAATAACTGTGCTGACTATAAAATACAAGTGGGCGCTTTTTCGTAGGCCCTGTGCTGTCTGTGGAAGTGATGCCTTTGTTATAATCCTCAAGATGGACACAAGAACGCCTGTTGCAAAACAATATAATCAGGTAAAATGGTCATATGATTATTCTTTGTCACTAATCCAAGCACTTTTCACTGTTCTGTTTGGATTTTCATATCATTGCTAAATCTCAAGTTGTTAATAAGACATACTTGGATTAGTATTTGAACTATAGGAAGACTGTTGTTATTGCTATTAGCTATTCGTCAAGCATTTTTTATGTGGTAGTGGGTAAAAAAAAAAACAGCAACATTAGAACACAACCATTTTGGTCAAATAATTTTTAGTTCAAGCAAGAAAATTGGTATACGGATTTACTTGTGCAGAATGCATCAGCTTAAAATATTCAAAATTGGTATAAATAATTTGTTATATATGGATGAGGGATCTGGGTGGAACCAACTTGAAAAGCTGAGTATCCATATATATCATTTCTAATGATTATTTTTGTCACTAATTTGAGCACTGCTTCATTTATAGGTCTAGAAATTCATGAAGATAATGCCATGGCTCAAACTGCTATCCATTGATTGGTTGATATACCGGGATTGGGGTTCAGTTGACTTGTGAGAAAGAGAGATGGTGCATTTTGTTGTTCATCACTTTGTTTGTGTATTTGTAGATATTGCTATTTCCGTAATTGACTATATTCGTTTTCCCTATGTTTTCTGGCTTTTAGACTAGTAGTAGATTCTAGGAAAAACTATGGAGTCAATCGAATCAATTAAATTGACCATTTGAACTCTAGGGTTCCATGCACACTGTTATTGCTGGTACTAGTCTTTTGTGTCAAATTTAAAGCTCAAAGTGTGTGAGGTCAGATCGAGTTTTATGCCAAGACTGCTGTATCATGGAGGCTCAAATAGTCTAAATTTAACATAACTAGTGACTAGTACAGAGATCTTTTCTATTTGACTGAAAAAAAATGTTAAGGTGCAAACATAGCGTGTGAAAAGAATAATGTTAGGGATACTAAATTTTTTACTAAACAAATGACTAAATGTCTCATATAAGTGTGGGATTCGTAATTTTATGGACTCTAAAGACATTTAAACATTTATTTGGTAAAAAAATTTTGACTTTAGCATTTTCCGTCTGAAAATGTCAATTTGAGGAAATTTAGCCTAGCAAACACTGAGAAGCGAGTAATACTAAGGATCATGAAAGATTCTTTACCTTTGAATTATACATATAATAAAATATCACACATTAGTTAAAGAATGAAAAAATTTCATCATACATCTCATAATATTTTTTTCATAATTTCTAATATTATCCATCAGCAGCATGCACCTTTATGACTTTTCCAAAAGTGAGCAGTTGCCTAATTTTCCTAGGAAGCCCTTGGCAATATAAACAAATTGTATGCTGCGCATCCCAGAGTTAACATGGAGCAGGGGATCCTGTGGTGTCCCGATGAGAGATTTTTTCAAATCTTTTTTAATAGTTCAAACTGTTTATATTATATAATTTATTAAGTAAATTATTTATGGAAATAATTAAATTTATTGAATATTTATAATTTCGTGATAAGAATACATTTATTTTTTTAATAAATAATTAACATGATTTTGATAATTTTTTTAAACAATTAAAATTAGATCATAGGGTTATAAACTTTCCATTAACTTAATTTTTTACAAAAATAATATATTTGATAAATTTTACAACATAGACGATTCAGAGCATTAAAAGACTCGAGAAAATCCCCACCGAAGAACTACCGGACACTACTGTGATAATGGTCACAGCAATATCTCCAATTCTGTGTTAACATACCCGTCCTAGTCTAGCCCCCTCTCCTCCGTTCTAGCTACCAATAGGGGCTGCCAGGGCCACGCCAGTGACGTTTCCACACATTGGTCAACCCTTCCTACCTACGGCTGTAAGAAAAACTGAT
Organism: Camellia lanceoleosa; assembly: GCA_025200525.1. Classification (NCBI taxonomy): domain Eukaryota; kingdom Viridiplantae; phylum Streptophyta; class Magnoliopsida; order Ericales; family Theaceae; genus Camellia; species Camellia lanceoleosa. Next base: position 21,030,732 of record CM045771.1, on the reverse strand, counting down.
AAAATAAACAAAAATATTTAAGATTTCTTTTTTTTTTTCACTCCTTTAACCCCTTTGCTTTTGGTTGGTGCATTATTTTTTTTTTATTTTTTTTTCATTCCCTAACCTCTACGTGTCTATAAAGTGGTGGGAGTGAAAATTTTGAGAGAATCTTAATCAGTCCTCTAAAATAAAAATGACTGTTACTAAATTTTGATATTTAGTCTATTTTTTATAATGCATGGTCTACTTTGGTTTCGAAAGTTTTAAAATCCATACTCAATATTAACTGATATATAATATTTAAATATTTTTTATACTTTAATTTTTTGCACATTAACCAATAATATACATTTTGTGAGAAAGATTTAAGAGGGAGGCATATTTTTAAAGCAACCTACTCCTTTTGCTTTCATTTATTCAATATGTGAGATTTTATAGGGTTTCATAAAACTCCTTATACACTCATGTGAATCTCACCTTTATATTAAACTAAAAATAAACAAAATCGAACCGTAATATGCAATCAGTTTCGGTTTGTCAACAAACAAGACCATGGAGCTTGGCTTTTGTTTGGGGTATCCTAAATAAGTGTACTTTTTATCTTTTTGGACTAAAAAATTAAGGTTGAAAATATGAATGTTTGGGTTAATTTTTTGACTTTTTATGAAAAAATGTGTAATAAAAAATTGTAAAAATTAATTTGTAGGGAAAAATTTGAATTAGGAGTTGTGCAGCCGTAATTGTTAATTTTTGATGAATAGTGATAACTTTTTAACTTTTTGAGCCTCCGTTTGGGAAGTGGGCTGGCTCTTTGACTTTTTGGCTTTTTTGGCTATATGAGCCTGGGCTCAAAAGCTTGGTTTGGGAAGGGCTCTTGGCTTTTTGACTTTTTTGGCTTTTTTTGTGAGAGAAGAGTGTAATGATTATGGGGTTGGATGTGATATTTTGTTTTTTGTGGCTCATAAGCCTGTTTTGTTTTTTGTAGCTCATGAGCCACTTGAGCCCTTCCCAAACGGACCCTGAATAACTTTTTAACTTTTTAACTTTTTTTCATGTTCCCAAACTTGGGCTAAATTTTTTCTCCAACTCCAACCCAACTAAACTGCTTACACCTTGACCCCTACCCTTCTGTGCTAAGGGTAGAAATTTTTTGTATACCACTATAAGATATTCTTCTCCAAATTTGATGTTTTGGCCCTTTGAAGGCTTCAGGTGTTATATTTCATCATATTTACCAAATTCTCTACATCTCATGCTTTTGCTAGATGAAGAGACGAAGAAAAATAAGAGAGAGTTGAATTTTACATAATGGCATGATATGATATACCTGAAGAAGCTGTTCCAGCAAAAACTGCTTGCGTATACTCCTTTGGCAGCCTTCCAGCAGATCCTATAAGGCTTCCTCCAATCAATCCATCAGCTAAACCGCAAACAACAACCGATCCAACGGTTACAACATAGGCTCCATTTGAACTCCCTTTCGATCCACTACTATACGAAGCCCAATCAAGTATTGGAGTTACCATTATAGACAGAACAAACATGGAAAAACCCAAGTTCATCCTCAACCTAAAGCTCAGTTTTTTACTCCAACACCCCCAACTCATCATCAAAACGAGAACCAACAGAGAAGAACTCATGTAGGCGACAGAGAAGACCTTCTCAACATGCCTGGACGGATAGAGACTGCCAAAGTAATCGACAGCAGTGATCAAAGCATTCCATGGAAGCAAATTGCCAGCACCGAGCACGAAATGGATTAGGTACGCGATTTTGTATGTGTCCCTGATTGGCTCAGAATTTTGATGATTATCATCATGATCTCCGGTGACCTTGACATCTTCCATTGCCTGTTGTTTTTGCATTCTTGCAGGATTTGGTTTCTATGTTTCAATGGGCTTCTCTGGATGTCAAATGATTTTTTGTTTGAACATAAGCAGCACAAGCTGAGTTTGGAGCTGAAACACTTTCTTTTTTTAGGCAAGCACAGATACTTATAAAAGGTAGTCGTACTGTATTTGTATTATATTGTATCCATATCTCGTATGAGTATTCATGCTGGAGAGAGAGAGAGAGAGAGAGAGAGAGAGAGACTAGGCTATTGAGTAATATGCTCAAGTGGACATTTTGGTTTTTGCCAACAAATAAAGGTACTGTAAGATGAAAGAAATGGCTAGTTGATGATGTACAAAGTCCACTTAGATTAAGCCACAGTGTTGATTTGATGGATTTGAATTTTGGAATCATTTTGAGGTTTTATGGGTGTACAATTTTTGTGCTCCGTGGGGACGACAATGGATGGGTGGTATTATTTTGACAGTATCATTTTATACTACTGCTTCACATGGTTAGGTTTGCTGCAATTGTTCGACTACCTTTGCCCCAATCATATTGGAATAATTCTGTGTGTTCTGAGAAATGAAAGCTGGAAACAAAAAACACAATCGAAGATAAACTGAAGATCATTTTTTTTTTTAAACATATATAAGAGGTTTCTGAATGAAGTGTTTAATGAAAAAACAAAGGACAAATTACAAACATTCCCTCGAGGTTTTGTGAAAATACAGATTTCTCCATAAGATTTGAGAAATTACAAATTGTCCCTTGAAGGTCAAATTTGCAGAACAAATTAGTGGGGAATCTGTATGAAAATAAAAATCTCAGGGAGTAATTTGTTATGGAAATATAAATTTCAGGGGGCGGAATGTAATTTTTCAAACCTCAGGAGAGAATCTGTATTTTCACCAAACCTCGAGGGGGGTGTTTGTAATTTGTCCAAAAATAAATAAATCTGTAAAGTCATTTTTATTATTCTTTTCTAAAATTTTGAATTAGCAATTAGAACTATTAGATCAGACATAATCTAGTAAATAAAAAATATATATACCTCTTTGATTTTTTTAAAATAAAAAATATAATTTGTGCTCTCTTGTATATATAAATTGATTTGATAAAATTAATATTATTAACTCACTTGAGAAACTATTAGAAATCATCTCATTATATATTATGAAATACTAATAAAATAGAGAGTTGCTAAAGTAATTTTTATAAAATTAGAAGTTGACTTTTACGCATTTTACAAAAAATAATGAATATAGATGTAATTTAAGTCTCTGAATTTGTATGCCCTATGCCCACAATGATAATCTAAATTGTTCATATCATAAGTCTAGTAAATATGAGTTGTGCAAAAAAATTAGTTTTATCAGACATCGTTAGAACACAAATTACATTTTATTTTTAAATGGATGACAATTATGAATTTAAGAGTTGTTTGGGGTGTCCTAAATAAGTGCACTTTTTGTTTTTTTAGACTAAAAAATTGAGAAAAAAAATATGAATGTTTGGGTTAACTTTTTTACCTTTTATGAAAAAATATGTATTAAAAAATTGTATAAATTAGTGTGTAAGGAAAAATTAGGATTGAGAGTTGTACAGCCGTAATTTTTGACTTTCGGTGAATAGTATTTTATAAAACAAAATATAATTTATTCATTTATTCATCGATTCTGATAAATTTAATTTTTTACACAAATAATCTTCGCTGCAAGTCTCCCTATGATCTCTCCATTCTGTTTTTAAACTTGCCAAATGCTTAACAATACATGAGAATACCTACTTGTATAGACTTGTGGCTTGTTTGATGGACTTTCATTTCATTGTTTGTTTGCATATTCACTACAAACAGTGCTGCCAAAATGTTTTCTCATTTGCATAGTTTGATTAAGAAAATGGCTTCTCTTTAGTCTGGCTATGGATTGATTGGAACATTTCGGTTTCCTGGCTGTGCCACTTTGGCACTTTTTGTAAATAAAAATTTACATTTTGCTACCATTAAATATTAGATCAAAATTATTTAAAATGAGATACTAAAACTGGACGGTGTTTGGCAAGATTTGGTTTTGGATTTTTTTTTTTTTTTTTTTTTTTCCACAAAAAGACAAAGTTTTTGCAAAATCAAAATAAACAAATCAAAACAAAATATCACATCCAACCTCATAATCATTTCACTTTTTCTTTCACAAATATCACATCTAACTACAAAAAAAAACCCAACTATCTTCCCAAATACCAAAAAATTTTTATCCAATAATATCCTACAACTAAAAAACCCACATAAAAACCCACTTCCCAAACACCCACTTAGGGGTGTTTTGGGAAGTTGGTAAAAAGCTGACTTTTGGCTTTTTATCAAGTTTTTTGACTTTTTTGGAAGTGATTTGGGAAGTTGGTAAAAAGCTGGCTTTTTTGATTTTTGATTTAATAATTTTTAAAAATGTCACATCACTCCAAAATGACCAAAATATCCCTACTCAACATTTATTTTTTACTTTTTCACCTTTTTTCTCATAGGCCCAAATGGTAATTTCAGTGTTGCGTTTTGCCGTGTTGCCAAATGCACTACGTGGCATTTTGGGACAATTGTGGTTTTTGGCTTTTGATGCAAAACGTGGCATTTTGCCGTGGTTCCCAAAAGGGCACTTAGATTCATTAAAAATTTATTTGAAATTGACTCATTACGTAAGTAAGCCAAGTCAGAGCACATTTTAAAACTTGTTAAATTTTCAAGTCAAACATGAAGAATATTTAGCTCGATGAATAAATATGTACTATAAAGAAACCAAACTGTCAGTGTTTGACTCGTTAAAAACTCGTTTTAAATTGAATTTTTATGTAAACTAGTCAAATTTGAACATGTTTTGAAACTCGTTTAATTTACCAGTAAAGTCTGAATAAGTTATTACTCAACTTAACTCAACTCGTTTACAACTCTATTCATAAGTGGATAAATTTTTAAATGCATTCGTTGCTAGGAGTACATGTCCAATTTCAGTCTTCGAATTAGAGACAAAAAGGATGCCAACAAATTGAATATTTTCAGATTTCATGTGTGATTTTCTCAATTTTAAACTCAATTAATTTATAATTTTATACTTTATTCTAAATAACTTTAACTTACTTATCCCTATACTTGATCTTACGCTACTAAAACCACACTTTTTATATTAAAATTGAGTTGGATCAAATACTGTTGAATGGAAGGATCTTGTAGTTAGATTGTCCAACTGAGAGGAATTTTAACTCTTAGTAATGATCACTATTAGTGTTTTCATGTCGATATGACATTGTAGAATTGGCCCGTCTCAAACAATGGCCTATAAAGTGTCATATAGCATGTCTAGATGTAACATTGTTTTATAAATATATATTTAAAAAATATTGAAATTTGTTTGATGGAATGTTTAGAAAAGTTATTTTTGAAAAAAATTATTTTTTAAGAAAATTTAAAATTTTATTTTTCTACAAAAATTAATAGAATATGAAATTGATTTTTTCTTTTCAGGAATCGTTTTTCTTTTTGAAAATGCAAAAGCAAGAAAAATAAATAATAATAATAATAATAATGTAAACACTAAATACATTGTAAAACTGTAAATTTTAGTTACAACTTACAAGTGATGATCAACTTCAATGTTTTCATATTGATATGATAAGGTATAACTGTCACTCCAATAATGTCTCCTTGGCATCTTTGATTGTATTTTTATTTTTATTTTTTAGGGAAATGCAAAAAAAAATTATTTGATGAACTTCTTAAAAAAGTCATTTTTGAAATGTTTTTTTGTTAAAATTTTTTTTTTCTTTTCAAAAATGCCAAAAAATAATTTTCAAAATCTATTTTCACACACACATACACAAATATATATAGTAAGTGTTTTTGAAATATTTATTTATTATTTCCCATTTCGGAACATACAAAAAGGTAGAATTAGCAACCTACATTGTCAAATTCGGATAAATTTTAGTTTAGTGATGACCACTATCATTGCGGTCTGATGTTGATTTGACAAGGTAGAATTGGCATTATTTAAATAGGAGCAATGATACATTTTTTAATTTTAAAATTCCGACAAATTACATGTACCTCTTAAAGTTTAGCAAAATTATAGATACTTTCTGAGATTTGAGAAATTACAAATACTTCTCTGAAAGTACTATTTGCATAACAAATTAGGGAACAAATTTTTATGAAAATATAAATTTCAAAGGACAATTTGTTATGAAAATATAAACTTCAGGAGGGTATCTATAATTTTCGAAACCTCAAGGAGGTATCTGTAATTTAACTAAATCTCAAGAGAGATATATGTAATTTGCCCTTAAAATTCTAATTAAACCTTAATGATATGGCAAGAAATAAAAAAAAAAATATAAGGTCAAAATATCACATCACAATAAGACATACTTCAATTAGAGCTCCTTTATTAAACCTCTTAATCATTTTTTACTCAAATAATGCCTCCTAAACACTTAAGAGCAACTTTAGTGATGGAATATTTAAATATACCAATTCTAAACTAATATGGCATAATATAAAATACACACCCAACAATGTAATATATGTTGCTAAAATAACACTACGTTTTTTCTTGTGTAATTTTATACTACATCTTTGATTAGTGAAATTTTTAATAAAGTTTACATCTGTGACATTATAATTGTAGTTTAATTTACCAATTCTTGTCGTTGCGATAATAATTGCTAAAATATCGTATCGAAAAATCAAAAAAATAATTTTTAGTTAAAAAATTTTTAAAATATCAATAATAAACGTATTTTTGGAATAAAATAATTTAATAATTCATCACTAAATATCTTATTTCATCACTAAACATACAATAGACACATTTTTGTAAATAAAAAATATTTCATTTCTAAAAATTGATTTTGTCTCTAAGTTTTTATCTCAAAAATCTTAATTTGAGTAGTAAAAAAAGGAACACCTAAATTATTACATTATTGGTGAACTGATGCTATTTTGGCATAGCAAATACTACACACTAGTGAAACAATAATTTATAGCAAATCTGTATAACATGCATTTTTCATAATTTATTATTATTGTTGTTATTATTATTATTTGTTCAAACAAGCTAAATTTTAGAAAACACCCAAAAAAAAATTGAAAACGAATTTCACACAAAAATAAAAATACTATGAAAATAGTAGGCATTTTTTAACATCATTATATATATATTCCTTATTGAAAAAAGAAAAAAAAAAGTAAAAAAACAAACAAACAATAAAAACAAAAACACAGCTTACGTGTCTAACTTAGGTAAATTTTAGTTTGGTAATGATCATTATCGTCAATGTCACTTTTTAGAAGGGCGAGGCTACCTGTTAGGCCATGGGTACCGATCTCATTTTAATAATTCGAATAATTTAAAATAAAATTTGTTAATTATTTTATTCTTATAAAAATTATGTTGATTAAATACAAATATATATTTTATTAATAATTTATTTTTAAAATTATATTTATTATTGATAAAAATATAATATGTTAAGTGAACTCTATATATTAAATAGTTCAAATCATTGAAATGAGATTTATATTGAGTCCCGCAAACCTAACATTATCTAATTTATATGTTTTGAGAAGTTAATAAAAAATTAATTTTTTAACTTTTTTGATTTTTTTTATGACTTTTTTGTGAAAAAAAAAAATTAACTTTATATATATATATATATATATTTTTTTTGCGACTTTTGTGTAAAAAAATTGAAAAACTAAAAAACTAATTTTTTTAAGCTTCTTTCCAAAACGCCCAAAATAGACTGGAGAGAAGAAACGCAACGTTTTTAGAAGGGTCAATGTTATTTTTGTAATGATCATTACGGTCAATGTTTTGACTCAAGCATATTTTAGTTTAGTAATGATCATTATGGCCAATGTTCTGATGTTGATATGACATTTTATAATTAGCCTCAAATAATGCCAAGTACTTTATATATGTGGTTGTCTTTTTTTATTTCTGTTTAACTTTTACTAGAGAAATAGAAGTTAAAAAAAATAGAAAAAAAAAATTATTTGACAAACTATTTTATAAAATTGATTTTGAGAAAATTTAGTAAAAACAATCTACTTTTGAGAAAATACCAAAAAATTATTTTTTTCGAACGATTTTCAAACAAATGAAAAGAAAATGAAAAATGATTAGGTGTTTTCAATATTTTTTTTAAGAGAATATATTGTCTTTAGTCCTAGATCTAGATTAGAGTGTCTTTGTTTGGCCCGTACAATCAATCATGAGTTTCGTTTTGATAATTTGAACAATTTATTTTATAAAATTTTTTATATATATCATTCATAAAAAATTAAATCAGTTTAATACTCATAGCCTATCTAATTTATTAAATTTGTCTTACAAAAATAGACCATAAGTGTGCATTTGAAAATGGATTATCTATTTTTTTTTAGTAACAAATGCGATAAAATGAAAATGTTAGGATTATTGAATCCGTTTATATATTTAGGGATAATATACATGAAAGGCCTTATAAAACATATAATTCAAATTATTTAAATGAGACTAGCGAGGTCCCCCACGGGCTTGGACAACACTTTTCAATCCATATAACTTTTTTTTTTTAATTTATCTTTTTAAAAATACAAAAAACAAAACATAAATAAAAATAAAAACACAATAATTACGTTTGATAATATTTATAAATGAACTTATTTATCTTCTTTGTTTAAAAAGGTTGTCTAGTGGTGTTCGATTGTAATTTTGAATCACAAGTCATTCAATTTTTGAACTTATTTGACAAACAAGTAAAGATTGTTTTGTTCTTAAGTTAAAATTTATAATTTTTATTTTATTTGATTTGAAATCATAAATAAGTATTGCCTTAATTATTGGAGTGAAAAGACTTTTAAAGATAATCTAGATATATGCAAATGTGAAAATTTATTTAGTCAAATAATTTTGTTTTAATTTTTTTATCATACATATAGGGGTTTAAATTGGGTCTGGGCTAGCTCATATCGGGGCACTCGGACTTCCGGAAAAATTCGAGCCGGGCCGAGTCACGGGTTAGAAAATTAGGTCCAGGCCTAGGCTTAAGAGATATTCTGGTTTTGGGTGGGCCTAGGCCTGGACTCAAGCTTGGGCCTAGTTTGGGTGGGCCTAAACATATATTTTTTTTTCTATTTTTCCTATCAAAATTTTATTATCTTCTACTAAAAATGACATTGAACCTTGGGTGTGTCAGGCCTCTGTCCAAACTTCAAATTGATGGCACATGCTCAGGCCCATGGTCCCAAGCTGGGCTCAGACCCAGACCTAATCAGGCCTGACCCACTTCAAACCGCGAACAGGTTTTAAGCCACCCATCAACAACGGATCATTTTTATAATCCTACACATCGTTACAAGTTGAATCAAATAAATTTATAATTTATTTTAATTCTTTCAAATTGATAATCTGCAACTTTCACGCATTGTCAAATAATTCACTACTAGTGTTTTTTTTTTTTTTGTTGACATGATAAGGTAGAATAGGCCACACTCAAACAATGGCCTAGAAAGAAGCTGACAAGATACCCATTAGAGCCCAATCAAATCCAACTCTTTTTAAAATTAATCATCTCGTTTTAAAATAATAATTTTTTTTGAGAATTTAACTTGTTTTTTTCAGTATAATTATTTCACTTAGAAAAAATTAATTTTTCAAGATTATCCTTTGATAATATATTTTTAGATAAATTACACTAATAGTCCTGTAGTTTGGGACTTGTGTTACTTTGGTCTTTGACTTTTCAATTGTGACACATTTGACTCTGAATTTTGAATCTTGTTTTAAATAAGGACAATTAAAAATATTATTAGATTTTTCAAGAGTAAAATCGTCAACTTGATAAAATATAAACTAACTTGACAAAAATAAATGTCAAACAAATATTTTTGGATTTTTAAAAATTATTTCTACCCACTAAAAATAAAATCATGTAAAATTGATAAATCTTTTAAACATTTTTTTTTACCAAATTAATTTTTATTATATGTTTGGATGAGGATCATATAAAATTAATTTTAAAAAATTAATCATGTAATTTTTATTAATTTTTATTAATTTTATATAATTTTATCATTGATGGATAAAAATAATTTTTTAAAAATTAAAAATATTTTTTTGACATTTATTTTTGTCAAATTAGTTTATATTTTATTAAATTGACGCTTTTGCCGTTGAAATTATACAATGGTTACTTCAACTGTCCTTATTTGGAACAAGATTCAAAATTTAGGGTCAAATGTGTCACAATTAAAAAGTTGAGGACCAAAGTAACACAAGGCCCAAACTATAGGGATTATTTGTACAATTTGCCCTATATTTTTTGAGAAATATCAATTGCTATAATTATACTGTTTGTATTGTTAATGAATTTAAAAGAATAGCAAAATAAGAAATTAATATTATTTTAGTTTTTAATTTTTTGAAAATAAATTAATTTTTAAGATAATAAAATATAGAATGTGAGATTAATATTTTGAGAGAAAATGAGTATTATTAGTCCGAAAGGTTTCGTGATAGCTGCTCCATGTGCCTCTTCCATCTGTGCTATCTAATTTAGATAAGGTTGTTCAGGGAATTGGTTCCCTTCAACATCTTCTTCTTAGGTTTTTATTTATTTATTTTGAGGGGCAAGTTGTTTTGCCCCTCTGGTCCCTCTCAAAAAAAATATTGTGAAATGAAATAAAGGAACTTTGGGCATGACCAAAAAGAAAGCGTTGATGAAAGTTATTTAGCGTTTTTCAAATAATTTATGTGCCATTTCCAATTTAATTTTTATTAGTTAATATAGTGAGATCTAATACTTTTTAATATTTTTTATTTGGTTTATGAAAAATAACATGATAAAATATCATATGTTAAATGATGTAAAGTATTATTCCAAACTTACATCATAATCACTGAAAGATGAAAGGGTGGATGATGATGAACCATAATAATACGTTGAAGTTTCTTTTGGAAAAAATTATTTGATACTCTTGAAATGTCATGTATTTATATTCCTCACTAAACACCATACACCATACTCCCTGTTGTTTTCCATTATAAAACCAACATTCTTCACCAATCAAAGGATTTATTTGAGAAGAGGATTGATTTTTTAATTTTTTTAGTTATTTTAATTTGAAATTAAAAAGTTTCGTTTGGAAAGCGCTTTTGACTTTTTTGATTTTTTTGATTTTTTTATATAAAAAAAAAGAATATAATGATTAAATTTGATATGATATTTTATTAAATTAAATTAAAAAATCTATTTTATTTTTTGTAATTAAAATTAAAAAAAAAAAAAAAAAAAAAGTTCCAAACTTGACCTTCCAAACAAAGCCAAAATAACCTTGAAAAAACCATGTGGCCTTCTCGATAACCACGAAATAACTTCTCTGGTTTTGGTGGGGAAGAACTCGATTCCACACACACATTCTCCAATCAAATGTCAGAGAAAAGTAGAGTAGAATAGAGTAGAGTAGAGGTGGGTTATTTGTTTATTGAGAAGGATTACAAATTTATAAATTTTTATTTCATAAATAACAATTAATAATTGTAATCCATTTTATTCATAGAATTTAGATTTCAATAAATTGATCTTTAACACACAAATTAATTATGGGCAAATTAGATCTGGATTCTTAATTTTTTTTTTTTCCCCATTTATTATGATATCAACTCCCTCAATTGACAAGTGTCATTTCCTACCATTGTTATTGGTTCTCTTCTGCCTCCTACTGGATCTTGCTATGGCCAGTAGGTTGTGTTATTTTATCAAGTACAAATTATAAATGTAATGTTGGTCAAACATATCATCCATATAAATTATAAATTTAATATTTGTTAAATATATCATTTATGCAAATAAATTAGGTTAATTGAAAATTAGCAGTCATGTGATTATATTTTTTGTTTAAACAAATTATTTAAATTATGTTACAATTTATTTTTTTTAAAAATAAATGTGCTTTTATGATAGAGTTATAAAGGCTTATTTTGAAAAGAAAGTTAAAAGTCACTTCTCAACTTTTTAATTCACTTTTTTCTCTTACAAAAAAATTTTAAAAAATAAAAAAATAATTTTTAATCATCTTTTCAAAACACTCCTCAATGTTCAATCAATTTAACTTTTTATGCCTCCGTTTGGGAAGTGGGTTGGCTTTTTGAATTTTTGACTTTTTTGACTATTTTAGCCTGAGCTAAAAAGTTTGGTTTGGAAAAGGACTTTTTGGCTTTTTGACTTTTTTGACTTTTTTTGTAAGAGAAGAATGTAATGATTATAGATTGGATGTGATATTTTATTTTTTGTAACTAAAATAATTTATTTTGTCTTTTGTAACAAAAATAGTCAAAAAAAAATCTCGTTTAACTCTTCCAGACGGAGCCTATATCAATAATTTATTTAACAAATTCTACGATAGAAACAATTTAAATAATTAACAATGATGCGAAAAAAGCATCCACCCAAACACCATAACAACTTAGTCAGAACATGATACTGATCCTATTTGTACTACTTACAACTACTTTGTTCCTTTTTGCCTATTTCTGCGCAGCTTTTTTACTCAATTTGGGTGGTTAATAATTGAAGGCACAATCCATCCCATCATTCCCCCAATATGGATCCGGATAGTTTGGAATTTTTAAAAATAATTTTAAGTTTTTAATTTTTATATGTTTGTAATATTTTAATTTTTTCTCACTTTTTAGATCTATTTAATCTTAATACATTTAAAAAGTATAAAATTTATATAATTTTTTTTTAAAAACTCATTAAATACAACAAAAGACGAAAATATAATAGATTTTTATATTTTTTATATTTGGTGATTTTTACATGTTTCATAAACGTTATATTGTTTAAGTATATCTAAATTAGAAGAAAAAGAAGGTGATGACGATGAAAAGCGATGAGAAGAATTGGAAGAAGATAAAGAAAAAGAAGGTGATGACGATGAAAAGCGATGAGAAGAATTGGAAGAAGATAAAGAGAGATGGTGACGAAAAGTAAAGGACAGGCGACAACGACATGAAGGTAGTGGAAGAGGTTGAGGTGATGTAGAGAGGGAGCTATGAACCATTGGCCAAAGTTGAAAAAGGATTGTCGTAAGGTTGTCAGAGTTGGAAGGAGATGACCGAAGGGTTATCGGTGGTAGAGAGGGTTTAGGGTTAGAGTTGGGTTGTTTTAATAATTTTATTAATGGATAGAATGGTATTATTTTTATTTTTATTTTTATTCCCCTCTGATTGGGGTGTGCAACCTATATTTTTAGGGTGCATTTAGAGCTACTTTTATTTATTTATTATTTATTTATTTATTTTAGAGCATCTCCAAAGAATTTTTTAAATAAGGCTTGTTATGATGAAAGGCAACGAGAAGAACGGGAAGAAAAAGAAAAGGGATGGTGACAGGAAGTAGACGATGTAAGACGATGACATGAAAGGTAGTGTAAGAGGTTGAGGTGTTGCAAAGAGAGAGCAGCAAACCACTGGCCAGAGTTGAGAAATGATAGTTGTAAGGGCTATTGGAGTTGGAAGGGGATGACCGAAGGGTTGCCTGTGCTAGATAGGCTTTTATGCTATATTTGGATTGAGTGATTTGGAGAGAAAAGAAAAGAAATGGAGAGAAATGTATTTCTCTTACTTGTTTGGATAACCTAAGTCGAGAGAAATGGAAAGAAACGAAGAAAAATAGAGAGAAACTCATTTCTTTTATAAGTCTCATTTTCAATCTTCCCAAAAGTAGAGAGATTGGGAGAGAAAAGAAACCATTATTTTCATAATACCAATTTTGTTCCTATAAAAATAAAAGAAATAAAATGATTGAAAATATAAAAAGGTTATTTTGGTAATATAACATAAAATAATTTCTTTTCTTTTCTTTTAATGAAATCTAACCAAACAAGAATGAGAGAAATCACAATCATTTCTTTTCTTTTATTTCTTTCTTATCCAAATAAAAAGGAAAGAAATCGCAATCATTTCTTTTCTTTTCTTTTCTCTTATAACTTAAGTAATCTTTTCTTTTATTTTCTCTTCTAAGTTTCCAAACATAGTGTTAGGGTTAGAGTTGGGTTGTTTTAATAATTTGATTAATGGGTTGATTGGCAATTTATTTATTTATTTATTTATTATTATTAATATTATTTTTTTTTGGGATAATTGGAGTGTCCAACCTTTTTTTTGGGATACGTATAGAACTACCCATTTCATATCCTTAGAGCATCAACATATTAGTTATTTTTATTTTTTAGTTAAAATAGTAAATAAATCACTAAATTTCACCTCTATCAAACTAGCTATTAAGTTAACCATTTTGGTCTTAATAGTTTTGGCTTAACAAATGCAGTTAGTAGTTTATCATAATCAAACATTAAAAAGTATTACTTTTTACATTTTGGAATCAATTGTGTTGAGTTTATAAAAAAAAATAATTCTAAATTAATATGAATAAAATAATATTTAAATAGTATAGAGAAATATTAGAGAGTTTGTTGGAAAATATATTTTAAAAAGATATAAGATCAAAATAGAAAAAGTAATTCTTAAATTAAAATATGAAAAAATTTTAACTAGTTTGATATTGATGCTAGGCATCTCCAAAGGACTTTTTAAAGAAGGCATGTTAGCTATAATAGCTAGTAGGACCAAATTTTAGTCACTGCGAATAGTTAGCTATTACAATAGTTATTTTAATAAAATTCTTTAAAACATCAACACCAACCTTTTCAAATTTTTAGTCAAATTATAATTTAAAAAATTATTTTTCGGTTTTAGCTAGTTACCCCACTGCATCAAACTCTATATTCTAAGACCATCTTCAACGGTGAATCAAACTTGGCATCAGATTTGAATTTTGGTGAAAAAGTCACTTTTTAGTGCTCCAACGGTTTCAGCAAATTGGTATCAAAATGAGAATTCAACAAAAAAATCATCAAACTGAGAACAGGGTACAGATTTCAGCAAATTACTGTGTGTGACCGTTGGAGGAAAGGCACTGGTCAACCAGCCGGTTGCCCGCCCGGTTGACCAACCGATCGACCGGTTCATCAATTCTGCGATAGGTTTGAATTGGTTTGAACTGGTTGGTTTGAACTGTGAACTGGTTGGTTTGAACTGCTTTACTGTGTGTGTGATCGTTGGAGATCAACCGGTCAACCAGCCAGTTGCCCTGCCGGTTGACCAACCGGTCGACCAGGTTGATCAATTTTGCGACAACAGTAATGAACTGGTTTAAACAGGTTTGAACTGGTTTTTTTTTAGATAGGTTATTTTGTAGATTATGAATAATTTGAAGGGCGATATAAATTTAAATTTCCTTCAAAATATATTTGCAATTGTTACATCTCATATACATATTTCAGAACTAGCTGTTCTAATAATTTACCGTTGGATGGACAGAGTATTTTGAAAATTTACCGTTGATGATGTGCTCTATAAAATATATCTGTTTCTCATATACATATTTTAGAACTAGCCGTTCTAATAATTTACCGTTGGATGGACAGAGTATTTTGAAAATTTACCGTTGATGATGTGCTCTATAAAATATATCTGTTTTGTATATCAAGCGGACAGAGTATTTCATTTTCAGAATAGCATTACATTATATGCTGTGAATTTTGTTTCTTTTGTGTCATTAGAAATTTTTTTCCCTTGAAATTTTAATTTATATTATCTGATTAAATTATCTCGATTTTAAGGTTGAGTGTATATCATTCTAATATTTTTCAGTAAGTTAGATATTGTATGTACTGTATTTTTTCCAAACTACAAAAGATTTTGAAATGTTTGAGGAATCACAAATGTTGGAGCACACTGATATTAATTTTATATCGAAAACTTCACGAGAGCAGAACACGCAGAACAATGATAATCATTTTATTTCAGAAACTTCTCGTGTTTTTCATTTTAAAGCGTTTACAATTATAGAAGATGAAACTTTATGTAGATCTTGGTTAGCAGTTTCTCAAGATCCCATTACTGGTAATAGTCAAACTATGGCTATATTTTGGGAACGAGTACTTTTTTATTTTAATTCACAATTGAGCGATGAATCAAATCGAAACCGTATTTCTTTGTCTCACCGTTGGTTTGGCATACAAAAGGCAATTAATAAATTCTGTGGTTTTCTTGAACAAATTCAACTGAGGCAACAAAGTGGAACAACTAAGGCAGACATGGTAAAGTTTATTTGTGTTATTAAATATCAATTTTCTTTTCTAAATGTATACTTGTTATTGAAATGTTTGTAATTTTTTTTTTTTTGTAAGTCGCTGAAGCGAAGCGGATGTATCATGTAATACAGAAAAAACACTTCACATTTGATACATGTTGGGATATTTTGCGTGAAAGTTGTAAGTGGGATGAATTTTAATCACAACCCAAAAGAAGCACGCAACATGCTGATCCATCTTCGAATCCATCAACTGAATATGAGGCATTTCAATCCAACCAAAATAATGCGGTACACGAACAACCATCTAATATATCAACACAACCAAATGGTACTAAGGCAGCGAAAGAGAAGTTGAAGAATCAAACAACGCACGATAGTAGACTTGATGAAATGGCTGCCAACCAATCCAAAATTGTTGAAGTGTTATTAACTATCTCCGCTAGAACTATTGAGTGAGATGAACAAAAGGCGATAGACTGTGAGCAAAAGGCTATAGAGCGTCGAAGAAGGGCCGAAGATAGGGAGGAACAACTAAAACTCCTATCTATGATGAATGAAAGAGAACAACGAAATAAAAATCATAAAATAATGTCAATGGACATGGCAATTTTAAATCCTATGCAAATGGCGTACTACGAAGATCTTCAACGACATATTTTATTTCGAACAAGTAATAGATTGCCTTGAAAGGTTCTGTATTAGTGGGTTTCATCTATTGGTTTTATTATTTAAAAATAGTAATATATAACTTGTATTGGTTCGTTTTATTGGAATTATTAATATGATAAGTAATCATGTAATCACAATTTTATTAAATGGAACATAATGATTTATGGAACATCATATTTCAAGTTCAATGTGGATTTATACCAGAAAATCATAACTGAATAATGACCTTTTTGTAGCATTTTTAGAATGTACATAATCATGTCCTTTGTCAAATAGGCATTAAAATGAAAAACTACAATATGATGTGGTAATAATTGAATAGGCCAATGTCATAACTGAATAGGTTTTAAATAACCTCGTCCTCTTTAACAAATTGACCCAACAAAAGGTTGTTAAAATAACAAAATACAAAACCATGCAAATACATAATGTCAAACACATCAACGGTCATTATCTGGTGGTGGTAGTGGAGGAGGGAAGTAGTGATGGTATATGTCATTTACGCGATGCTCAATCCTATCTATGCGATTGTTTGCCACTTCATGACGTCTTTCAATGTCCCCACGGAACTCACCAAATTGTTGAATTAATAAGTTCTGCGCAGTGGCAAATGTATCAAACTGAGTACCCAACGAATTGACCTGATTAGCCATTTGATGTTCCCATTGAACGCGTTGATTATAACGTTGTTCTTCCATGACCAAAAACTCAGTCCAATATTGAGGTTGTTCACTTGATGGCATCACATTGGCAGGAGCATCTTCTGGAGCATCATCTGGTGAGATTTCATCTTCTGAATCTTCTGGAGCATTAACACTTCCCATTAAATTGGAGGCTGCACCAGCACGGGTCACTGTATATTGATTAATGGGTGAACAGATTTTGATCTCCATTTCATCTACAAGGCGAACCCTAAAATGTTTGAAAATTTTTGTCAACAGTGCCCCAAACAATAATGGCCGGCCCGTGAATTGAGCTTGATTTGCGAACATAATTTCTTTCATAATTATGTAACATACATCTAACTTATGGCCAACTTCAAAATAGTATAACAAATAGGCATTAAAATATGGAACCGCTTCATGATGTCCTTTTTTTGGAGTGACATTTTCTACAATCCACCGGTAGAGAATCTGAAGATAAGGTTTTAAATGTCTTGCTTGTAAACTAGTCCTAGTAAATCTGTTCTGACAAATAGTAGTGTATACATCAGTAGCATTACCAACAATATTAGCTAACTCAGCCTCACTCTGAAAATGGATATTTTCATCACATACCTCAACTCCAATAATGCTTGCCAAAGTAGGAATATCAAACTGTATACCCTTTCCTTTTACATATGACAAAAGAGTAAAATTTTCATCTTCTTCCTAAGTACCTCTTAGATAAACATAAAATAGAGATACCAGTCGTGGATATTTTGGGGTAAATTAATTAAATTTATCCATCCCATTGCTTTAAGTTTACTAACTAATAGTGCATCATATTGAGGTGGCAGATTTACTGTCCTCCCTGTTACAATGGGTCGGCTAGAGAAGTTTGAAAATGCTAGTTCATGACTTTCACTGAGAAAATCATCAATATGATATAACTGATTTTGAGGCTGTTGTTCTTGGCGTCGTGGAGGGTTGGAACTTTCACCAACTTGTGGTCTTGCTCTTTTAGTTCTAGGCATGATGTCAATATCTGTTGAATTTTAATGAATATGTGTTACATATGCAAGTTGAATTACAGTTGGCTTGGTGTTTTTCTGGTGTTATGCTGAATATAAATATAAAATTCAAACATGAACTTAAAATGAACTTAGAATTCAAATGAATGTAGTTTTAATATTACAATGCATATTAAAATGAAAAACATGAAAGCATTTTAGTATGCATACTAATTGGTTTTGCATACTAATTGGTTTTGCATACTAATGGAAAATGCATACTAATAAAGTGCATACTGAAATGGAAAGCATTTTTATGCAGTGTTTTTACTTCATGTTATGCAGTAATTGGTGTATTAGAATGGCACATTAATTTTTATATTATAGTGTTTTAATATTAGAATGCATATTAAAGTGTTTTTACTTCATGTCATTTTTATACTGAAGTGCATACTAATTGGTGTATGCTTAATGGCACATTAATTTTTACTTCATGTTATGCAGTGTTTGTTGTTCAGAAGTGCATACTGAAACTAAAAATCATCATATGCCAGTGCATGTGTTCTGTATCACAGAAGTTAATTTTTAAAATATTGAACATGAATGTAGTTTGATTAAAACATGAATTTTATACTCTTGAGAAGGTTAAAGTTGAACAAATAAAGCATAAAGTTGAACAAATAAAGCATGTACACTGAAATACAAAAAAAATAAAAATAAAAATAACAAAGGGCCGGTTGACCAACTGGTTGACCCGTGCCATGCAACCTACTTTGTTTTTGGGATGTTGCTTTCTTGTTCCTGCTGATGTTGGCTTTCTTGATTCAGATGGTTTGCCTTGCTGATTCTGTGGATTCACACTTACAATATAGTGAATATGCAGAGTTTGGGATTAGAATTTGGTTAAGCCGAATTTGAAGGTGGTGGTGGAGGGAATACAGTGAATGTGTTCTTATAGAGGCAATCTGTGGGTAGAGGTATTCAGTGAATAGAGTGAATTTCTTGATGACAGGTTTGTATACAATCTTGAGCTGATATAGATGGTGAATTATTGAGGTAGGTGGTGAGGAAATTAATACTCAACAACCGTGGTGTGTGTAAAATGAGACATGGTAGGTGGAATGAATTCAATGAATGGTAGGTGGTGTGTGTAAAATGAATGGTAGGTGGTTCAAACGTATGCAGTGTCTGTAGTATGCCATGAATGTAGGTGGAATGCATTTATCCACTGACTAAATGAATGGCAACATTATTAAGGGTTGGTTTGGGATGCTCTAAAAAAGTGCACTTTTTGACTTATTGGCTTATATGGGTTGGGTTTGATGTGATGTGTTAGAGAGGTGATGCGATTTAAATAAGATGATGTGACTTAAATAGGATAGTGACTTTTTGACTTTTTGTATTATTTAGTAGATGTCAAACTTGGCCTAAGTATTTTTTAACTCTGTATGTTGAATGCATTTCAACTGAGGCAACAAATGAATGTCAAGATCAATATCAGTAAATGAATGACACATCAATAAATTTGTATAAATTTGTATATGCACAAATAATGATTATGCAATAATTTAAGACATTATTATTAAATTAAGATCAGTAATTTAAGACATTATTGTTAAATTATGATTATGCAGATCAACATCAGTAATTTAAGACATTATGATTATGCACATGAACATCAGTAATTTAAGACATTATGATTATGCACATAAACATCAGTAATTTAAGACATTAATATTAAATTATCATTTAAGACATGATTATTAAATTTGTATAAATGGATGTGGTATTATCATTTGTGGCACATCAGTACTGAATTGAACACAGAATTTAAGACATGATTATTAAATTTATGTGGCATTATCATTTGTAACTGATTAAGACATGATTATTATCATTTGTAATTCTCATGAATTGAACACAGAACAATTCTGAATATTAAAGATTGGATCATTACAACAGCACATCATCACATAATTTTTGAATTACTTTGTTAATATAGTGCATCATAATGAAGGTTACAAACAAGACAACCTTCCATTCCAAACCTATAAACAAAATTACATGTATTGATGTGGTGAATTTAGTGTTCACCATAAAGATGCCACATATGTTCTACTAAATCATTACGGATGGCATGATATGCATCCTTATCTCTAATACCTAAATGACGAGACAAAAATGATTGGAAGTCATTGGTAGGAGTAGAGGAAAGTTGTATTGGTGTGTTGGTTGATGAAATTTCATAATCGAAATAAAGGTGCTCCTCCCTCTCATCTTCGACAATCATATTATGTAATATAATGCAACTATTCATTATGTTGGCAAGCATTTTCGGATCCCAAAAACGTACAGCACCACCTATAATTGCGAATCGAGATTGAAGGACTCCGAATACCCGCTCTACATCTTTCCTGGCAGACTCTTGCATCATTGCAAAATGTTGTCTCTTTGCTCCTTGGGAAGAAGAAATTGTTTGAACCAGTGTTGCCCATTAAGGGTATATACCATCAGCAAGGTAATAACCCATATCGTAACTATGTCCATTAATAGTGTAATGGACAGGGGGAGCTTTACCTTGCACAAGATCAGAAAACAAAGGCGATCGGTCCAACACATTCAAGTCATTGTATGAGTCAAGCATTCCAAAAAATGCATGTCAAATCCGTAAGTCATAAGATGCTACGGCTTCAAGAATAATGGTTGGTTTTTTTGATGGCCTACATATTGACCTTGCCATGCCTTTGGACAATTTTTCCACTTCCAATGCATGCAATCTAAACTTCCCAACATACCAGGAGACCCCCGAGCCTCCCCAATAGCAAGTTATCTAGCAATGTCCGTTGGTGTTGGAGATCTCAGATATTATACTCCAAAGATTTCAATCACTGAATTACAAAATTGTTGCAAACTTTGAATTGCAGTGCTTTTCCCGATACGTATGTAATCATCAACTGTATCTGCTGCGACACCATATGACAATATTCTCATCACTGAAGTCATTTTTTGTAGGGGAGATAATCCAACTATATGAACTGCATCTTGTTTTTGAACAAAATATGAATTGTGTGCTTGGATTGCATTCAAAATTAAAGGACGACGCATTCAAAAACGTCTCCGAAATATTGTAGGTGAATACACTGGATTTACAGCAAAATAATTTGCAAATAATCTGTCATGACCCTGCCTTCTATCTCTGCGTATATACCTATGGCCAACAACAGAACCACCTATTTTCTTTGAGCTATCACTTGACTTAAGAATCTGAAGCATACTACTATAATTATGTTCATAAACCCCTAAAAGTGTGACCATATATTCATCATCAAACTCATCATCAGAGGAGGAGGAAGAAGAAGAGGATGAAAATGAAGTCAATATCATGGATTTGAAAGTATTCATTATGCTCTATTTTGTTTAAGCTATGATCGTATCAGTTGTGTGGAGTTGTCTGGCATATGAATAATGTGTTTATATGAGATTTTAGAAGCAAATCATTGTTAGAGGTAAACCAAAACAAAATATATATAATGGAGGGAAAAAGAAATAGGAAAAGAATTGGGAACAGAAATGGAGGGAAACCAAAAAAAAAAAAAAAATTAATTGCCTTACCAACTGGTCGCCTCTCCCCCAGTTCACATAGGTGGGTTCAAACAATTCAAAAAGGTAAAAAAAAAAAAAATGATTTAGCCTTACCGGTCGACTGACCAGTCGACCTATCGGTTGATCAACGGGATTTTGATGCACCGTTGGAGCAACTGATATAAAATTAAGAAAATGAGCCATTTTTTATTCAAATTTGATGAAAGAAATACTGAACCGTTGGAGATGCTCTAATTCAATCCTATTAAAATATTTGTTATTCTTTTTTTATTATTATTAAATTGATGAGCTGCCACCCAAACAATCTTATGTTCATTTTATAAAGGTAAAAGTGGAGAAAATAAATAAATAAATAAAAGTTGCCGTTGACTAGTTGACTGGGCAGACATCCAGTAACACACAAGTAGCGATGAACAGTACTTCGCTTGTTGTAGCGAGAAACTGTAGCAATCATAAATTTTGACGAGTTGCCAGCAAGATTGATGGATGTCGTTTTTTGAAATTTATATATGTTGTTTAGCTAAGAAATTATTTTACCGATGCTGATGCTGATGCTTTTACATTTGAAGAGTCTTTGGAGGCTCTTCAAATAATTTTAAGTGTATAGATAGGTAAAATAAAAAATAGCATTAGAGTACAAAGATTAAAAAAAAAAAATAATAAATAAAAGAAGAAGAAGAAGAAGATGATGAAGTAAAGAACATAATTTTTTTTAATTTTATATTTTAACTAGTGAAAAATGAAAAGTAATTAAATTTTAAAGGACTTTATAAATGAAAAACAAAAATTAACTTGTCCTTTTAACACTACACAATTATTTAATGGACTTTTGATTAAGGCTAGGTTTGGCATCTTAAAAAAAAAAGTCAAAAAGTCAGTATCCTATTTAAGTCACATCATCTTATTTAAGTCACATCACCTCTCTACTACATCACTTCAAACTCAACCCATATTTCATAAAAAGTCAAAAAGTGTACTTATTTAGAACATCCCAAATAAAATTTTTTCCATATCTAATTCATTAGCATTTTATTTTTATTTTTATTTTTGAAAAAATTAGTGAAGCATCCTTCTTTAACTTTGTGTAGTATAAGAGGTCCAAGATGTTTTTTTTATTACTTAAGGTCCCTCAGTATTTTCACAGAGAAAATTCAACTTATAGAAATTTTGCTTGACTTAGAGAAATTTCAGCCCTGACTCAAAGAAATTTTGAAATTTCTCTAGTATGATCATAGAGCAATTTTGAAATTTCTCTAAATCAGGTTGAAATTTCTCTTAGTCAAGCAAAATTTGTTTGAGTCGAATTTTCTCTGTAAAAATATTGAGAGACCTTAACTAATATAAAAATATTGTATATCATTTATCTTATAAAATCTTAATATCAGGAATTCTAAAAAAAAATCTCCCTTCATTTTTTAGTATACTAGCTTTTAAAAGGCTCGGTCAAACAAATTTCAAAATTTTCATTTCGTTTTTATATTTTAGTTTTTCAATTAGAAATAATAAAATGGAGAGTATCAATTGTTTTCATATCATTGAGGGTCGTATCAAAATGTGGAGCCTTTTTTATTTTTTTTATTTTTAGTATAGTAGTTTGTTACAATTCTTAAAAAGCTTAACGAAACAAATTTTAAAACTTTCATTTCTTTTTTAGTTTTAAGTTTTTCAATTAAAAAATAATAAATATTGAGAATAAAAATAATTTTCATATCATATTTATATTTTTGTCAAAAAATACTTTTTACAAGTTAAAATTACAATTTAAAAGTGTTTTTATTTTTTAAAAGTGTATATAATTTTTAAAAAACCATTAATCAAACGATTTTTGTTATGTTTAAGAATAGATGAGCAAGTATAATTGTTCATGAAACTTATACTAGATGTGCAAGTATTTGATTGGGTTCCGTTGGCCAATTGGGATTTTTAAAGTTGGTTAGAGTTTTTGCGCCTCGTTGAAAAATCAAGAGTTTAAAGTCTCGTCATAAACAAGACTTCTTTTCTAAGCAACAACCTCCGATACATTTAAAAAAATAAATAAAATATTGTGTTATATTCTATTAGCATTCATAGTACAATTCAAGAGATCATAGGCGAAAGCTAACGCCAGAATTAGCATGTTATGTTTTGGATCATATGAGATTCCTCGAAGAGATATTTAGGTCATGTTTGTTTTCCGTATGAGAAGCATGATTGGAGTAAGATGGATGTGGGCCCTACTCAGGCTTGTTTAGTTGTGAAATGGACAATGAGATTAATGTTTCAATGGGTATAGTAATTACATTAAGCAGTCGGAATAGCTTGGCTAGGTAAGAAGTGAGATTGAAAGAATAGTATAGAGGATTATTGTGTATCTGGTCACCTACATGGATGTCCGCTCGATTGACCGGAATAATATTATTTTTTTTATTTTTTATTTTTTATTTTAACCATGTGCGGTTGCACATCTTTGATTTTTTTTTTTATATTTATTTTAGATTTATTTTATATAAAAATAATTTAACAATCTTCACACTAATAAATTCCATCAAAACAAACACAATTTTACATAATTCCCTCACTAACAATTCACACATTAACAATATCCTCATTAACCATACTCTCGCTAACAATCTCATCCACCGTATCTCCAAAAACAAAACGAGGCTTTAGGTTGTATTTAGATTACAGATTTGATGACGCATTTGAAAAATGAAAGAAAAAATATGAGAAAAATATGAATGAATATAGATTAATTTTTTTTTTCTTCATATCCCTTTTCTTTTTAAAATTTCTATACAAATTCATAATTTAAATACTGTAGGACAATCTTCACTATATTTAAAAAGATAAAATTCTGTTGTGTACTTAACAACAACAAGAATATAAAATAAATAAAAGAAAGGAGAGAATATGTTTGATTACAAAAATCAAACTCGAAATAAAAATAAATAAATAAAATAAATTTTATTTTGTTACAAAAATAAAATTAAAATCTGATTTAAATAAACAAATAAAGCAGAATAATAAATTAAACAACTTACTTGATTAATTTCTTTGAATTAATAATCTGATCCAAGTCCAGTGTTTGACATTGTGTCCTTAAGACAAATTCGTCATCTCCACGGTGCTTTCAGAATGTGAATATCTATCTCCCAAGATGAAATGATTAACTACAAACAATACTAGCACTACTAATTGTTTGCCTAATAAACAGACTAAGTGTTTATACTTTTTCTCACAAAAATAAAATGCAGCAAAATGAAGAATAAAATTTGCAGAGGTGAAATACGAAATTTCTGAATGGTTAAACATCAAATGTGGGTTGTCCTATTTATAGATGTAATGGTGGCTGTAGGTTTTGAATTAAACAGGTATGAACCTGTTGGTTTTGAATTCAAACATATTTGAATCTGTTGGGTTCATAATTCAAACAGATAAAAAAGGAGAAGGGCCCTGTTTGGATGTACAGTAAAACTGGACCAGTTTATTTTCAGTTTAATTTGAATTCTAGATTTTATTTTACCAAAAATAAAATTAAATTCAAATATTTTTGGCCCAAAAAGATAGATATTGGGCTGGACAAGCCCAACCGATTGGACGGACGGCGGTGGCGCGCGCGTGTGGTAATTTTTGGGTTCAATAGGTCTAGTCTATTTTGCCCATAACCTCTCTCTCTAAAACACTTGCGTACCCTTTGGGGCATACCCCAAGTACCAAACCCATGCCTTATAAATCCATTCAAAACTTTTCACTAAATCAATGTGGGACAAGCCTTATTTAAACTTTTAAGGATTTTCCGCCAAAACTTCATTTTCATGGAGCACACTTTGGGTTCAATTTCCCATTCACTCAGTAATGGTTTTAAGCAACCAAATATACTACGTGAATCACAACACGACATAGAACGCGTTACCACTTTGACTCGCGTAAATCGACGCACGAGGCCCACCTAAAAAATAGATTAAACTTAAGAAAAAATTCTGATTTTACCCAGAATTTTATAACCATTTCCAACAAATACATCTTTACTTCTTCAACTAAATGCAAGCTTTGTATATTTTGTTTGGATGTTACCCATTATGTGAAAAAAATTACTTTGTTAGGTTCTGGTGATGTATGTGTTAACGTGAGTTAAAGGACTATTTTGGAAAGATTGTTATAATCAGTTTTTTTGTGAAAAGTTGTTTATAAGTAACTTTTTTATGAGAGGGAAAGTGGGTTATAATCTGGGAAGTGGATTATAACCCACTTCCCAAAATAGGCCAAAATATACATATACCATAAAATAGAGTCTAATTTTGTATGTAGAGTTTATTAAGGTTGTGTTTGTCATCCTCTAAAAAGGTTAAAAAGTCAAAAAATTACTATTCTATTTAAGTTATATCATTTTATTTAAATCACATCATCTCTTTATCACACCATTTTAAATCTATACCCAACCTATATTTCATAAAAAATAAAAAAATACACTCATTTAAAACCTTCTAAATAACCCCCGAGTTAGTGAGTGAATGAATAATTAAATAGAAATGTCAAAAGTGAAACCCAAATATATGTAAAGTAAAGCGGGTCCCCACGCGTCAATTTGAAGCTCTCTCTTTTTCTTTTATGTTCCCTCTCTTTTTTCTTTGCGCTCTATGCTAAGGGGTCTTTTGGAAATCAATTAAAAAAGTCAGTTTTTTTATTTTTAGTTTTTTAATCAAAAAAATTAATTTTTTTTTCAAAATAATTCTTCTTTTTACCAACTTCTCAAAATACCACTAAGTGACTAGCCACACTTATTTTATGAAAATTTACTAAACAACAACATAAACTTGAGTATTTATTATATATATTGATTTGTAAATTTGGTTTGGTCTCCCCATAATCTAAATAATTTTATTTTGTCCCTTGAAATAATTTCTTACTTTTCATAATATTTTCCGAGTCTGATTATTTTTCCTTGATTTTCATATAATGATCTTATTGTACTTTTTAGGACAATAAGACATCAGTAAAATATATAATTTAATGGTTTGAGTTAAAAATGGCGCCACTAACCCTTTTGGTTTTTTATATATTCCCAATTGAATAATTAGGTTGCTTTGAAAATTATTTTTTAGAATGTATTTTGTAAACATGCTTTTTTTTGGAATTTTAAAAAAAAAATTAATTAAGAAAGTGTATTTTGCATAATTTTTTAAAAAAATAGAAAGTATTTTTACAAAAAACACTTTCAAAAAATAATAATATTATATTGAAAGCGGTGGCTTAATTTTTATTTTTTTTAACAATTTCAACATTTATTTTATTACTGTTGCCCAAAACTAAAAAAAAAAATAGAAAATTTTTTGTATATTGAAAGCGTTCAGCATATATATATATATATATATATTTAAACACTTTTAACATTTTATTATGGTTGCTTTCAACACAACACAAAATATATGTTTTTTTAAAATTTTTTTTTTAAAATAGAATAAAGTTTTCAACATAATTTGTTTTAAAGCGTGCTTTTTGGCTTTAATTTTTTTTTGACACTTTCAGCATTTTATTACCGTTACTTTCAATACTTTTTTTTTTAATAAAAATATAAACAAATTTTCAACGTAATTTTTTTTAACACGCTTTCAATACAATTTTTATTTATTTATTATTATTTTAGATTCTTGTATGTTTGCAATTTCTTTTTGATTAGGTGACGCAATAGCTTTCAATCTGTTGTGTCAGCGTATATATCCAATATATATATATATATAATTATTATTAAAAAAAAAATCTACTAAAAATGAATATAAAAAAGGCACGCTTTAAAAAAAATTTATGTTGAAAGTTTGTTTACTATGAAAAAAAAAAAAACAAAAAACAAAAAAACCATGCTTTCTATTCAAAAAAATAAAAATTGTGCACAAGCATAAACATGCTTTCTATAAGTAAAATAAAATACAAAAAACACAAAACACGTTTTTAAAAAATTTATGTTGAAAATGTGTTTTTTTAATATGATGAAAAATAAAATAAAAAACTACTATACTTGTTTCTATTTTTTTATGTTGAAAGTGTGTTAAAAAAAAATTTATGTTGAAAACTTGTTTCTATTTTTTTTAAAATAAATAAAATAAAATATAGAACACACAAAACACGTTTTTAAAATATTTATGTTGAAAATGTGTTTTTTTAATATAGTTAAAAATAAAATAAAATAACCTATGTTGAAAGCGTGTTAAAAAGATTTTATGTTGAAAACTTGTTTCTATTTTTTTTTTAAAAAAAAGAAAAAAGAATTGTGTTGAAAGTAACAATAAAAAATGATGTAAGTGTTAAAAAAATTTAAAGCTAAAAGACAAGCTTTAAAGAAAATTATGTTGAAAACTTATTTCTATTTAAAAAAAAAAAAATTTGTTGTGTTGAAAGCAACGGTAATAAAATGCCAAAAGTGTTTTAAAATAAATTTATGCTAAAAGATTGTTTAGTAAACACACTTTCAATATAAAAAATTTATTCTAACTTTTTTTTTTTTTAATTGTGAGCACCGGTAATAAAATAAATGTTGAAAATGTTTAAAAAAATATTTAAGTTGAAAGCATGCTTACAAAATACGCTTTTAATATATATATATATATTTTATAAACACGCTTTCTATTTAACAAAAAAAAAAAAAAAAGTTCATGTTGAAAGTGTATTAATTAATTTTTTTTTTTTGAAAATTCCAGTGGAAAGCGTATTTACAAAATACGCTACACTTTCTTAAAAATGTATCTTGTAAATACGTTTGGACCCATTTTGAAAAATAATTTTCAAAGCAACCTAATTATTTAATTTTAGAATAAATAAAATCCAAAAGGGTTAATGAAGTAAAATGGTGTCTAACCACACAATCTAAAACTATGTTTGGTTTTGACTTTTTAGCTAAGAAAGTACAAATGATAAAATTATGAGAAATTTTTTTTAAGGTCCCTGGTATTAAGATTTAACAGCATAAAGGACACTCAATATTTTTATAATGTCTAAGGTCCCTCAGGTTAATCTAGAAAAAATTGGTCTAGAAAAAATTGGTCTAGAGAAAAATTCATGTCACAGAGAAATTTCCCACTGTAAATTTCTCTGCCCTCACCTTCTACAAATTTCTCTGCCTTCCATATACTTCCCACTCTCCTAGAGAAATTTCTCTGCCTTTCCACAAAATTACATTTATAGAGAAATTTTAAATTTCTCTGCCTTCCTTGCCTCTCCTGGATTCAACACTCCAGAGAAATTTTCAAATTTCTCTAACTTCACTGGCCTTCAATTGATCAAAAATGAATCTAGAGAAATTTAAAAACTCAGAGAAAATTGATCAAAATGAACCCAGAGATGTGTATATAAGAACCAGTTTGTGTATATCAGAATAATCAGAGGGAGCAGGATTGACTATAAAGGTGAGTAACCTAGACTCCAATGAATTGGATGAATAACCCCCTTTCCGATTCAGGTCCGAAAAAGCAGAATCTTGGGCAATGGAAACAATAGTATTCTGAGGAGGATTCCCGCAACCTAGGGTTGACTCGATGGAATCCAAGGAGCAATCCTCTTCTTGGGAAGGAAAAACATAGTTGGTAGTGAAATCTGGTTCAAAATGATGAAGAGTTGTTGCAAGTTTTGAGGAAAAAGAGGATCCCAAACCCAAGGGGAGTTTGGGTCGCTTGGATAGACGAAGAGTATTAGCGGAATGGGAGGGTTTCAGAGGCTGAGATTGTGGCTGGGGTTTAGGTGGTAGAGATGATCTGTAGGAATCTTGGAAATCATCGTTGTCATTGTCGTTGTTGTGGTGATGAGGAGGCTGAAACACCACATACGTTTTCTAGGCTTCTTCGAATGTGTCGGTGGCTTTTCACAGTGACAATGGCGGCCACGGTGGAGCTTTCGAGCTTTGATTTTTTTGGACTTGATGTTGGAAGATCTAGTTGTGGGAAGCTGAGGTTTGATTTCAGTCAAATTTTTCTGTGATATATGGGTGTGGGAGTTGAGGGACCTTAGACATCATAAAATAATATTGTGGATCTCTTCCATTACTAAAAATTGGAGAGGGACTTTAGACCAATTTTTCTTAAAATTAGTTACATAAGTTAATAAGACAAAATGTCACATTTAAACCATAATTATTATACTTTTTCTCTTACAAAAATTAAAAAAGCCAAAAACAAAAATCAAAAACCAAACAAGACTAAAAAAATCAAGCTAAATAGGTAAAAAAACTAAAAAGTCAAACTTTTTAACTCTTTACAAACAAAAACTAAAATGATATATTTTTTCTTTAGTTTTAAATTTAAGTTGTTAGATTACTATATCAAGACCGCAGAGAAATCAATTACATATAATCATGATCCATATTTTCCACTGACTCTTTATACTTGTATATAGCTATATTTTATATCATCATTTTTCATTTATGTGCCACATGTTACAGTACGTTTTTGGAAGATTTGGCCAAAACTTTCTCATAATAAAATTTTAATATATTAAAGATGAGCACAAAATTTTTTTTTCGAAAAGTCTAACAGATATCATTATTATCAAAATATTAAATTTTAAAATAATATAACTTTTGATGTAGATGTCGGTTTTTAAAATAAAATTAATATTTTTAAAATTCTCTTATTAAAATCTATTAAATAAGATCCATGTTGACTACAAAATTCTTTAAAAAAAAAAATTATGACTGTCAAAATTGATGTAAATCGTACAGTAACATGTTACTCTGTTTGACAGTAACATGTTACTTTGTTTGACAATTATTCTATTTGACAGTAACATGTTACTTTGTCTCACAGTAACATATTACTCTGATTCACAGTAACATATTACTCTGATAATATTGTCAAAAAAAAAAGAAGAAGATATTTTATTTTATTCTTACTCAATTAGACCATCTCCAACGGAGAACCAAATCCAACATCAAATTTGAAATTTGATGAAAAACTCACTTTTTGAGGCTCCAACGGTGGCACCAAATCAATATCAAATCGTGAATTCAGCAAATCTTTCACCAAACTGAGTACAGGCGAAGCATTTCATCAAATTTCATCAAATCACTGTTCCTGACCGTTGAGATGAGACGAACCGGTCGACTATCCGGTTGACCAACCGGTTGCCCCGGAAAAAGTTCAGACCGTTCACTGAAAAGGTTCAAACCAGTAAAAAAAAAAAAAAAAAAAATTTTTTTTTGCCTAGGTGGTCGACCACCCGGTCGACCACCAAAGAGTTCAAAAAGTTCAAAAAAAGGTTCAAACCGGTAAAAAAAAAAAAAAAAAAAAAAAAATTTTGCCTAGGTGGTCGACCACCCGGTCGACCACCAAAGAGTTCAAAAAGTTCAAAAAAAGGGTTCAAACCGGTAAAAAAAATAAAAAAAATTTGACGTTACCGGTCGACCGGCCGGTCAACCAACCGGTTGCCCGGCGCAAATTTGATGAAAAGATTTGATGCTGAACCATTGGAGCGTGAAGTATCAAATGAAGGAAATTGCTACTTTTTTACTTAAATCTGATGAAATATTTAGTTCTCCGTTGGAGATGCTCTTATGAAACAAAATAAATTGAACTGTCCTTTATACTAAATAAGATTCCAATGAAAGAGTTTTTGACAATTTCCTTACTTTGTCTTTTACTATTTATTTAATACATTTTAAAGTGACTTATTATATAAAATATACATTTATGTCCATGTTTGTAAGAAATTGAGAAATATTTACAGGACCTTCACCTCTTAAATGAGAGTGACGGTAAGAAATTCATAACCAACATTCATTTTGTGTTACTGTAGTCTAACTGTAACTTCCTGAATTTTAAATATTCGAATCCATTATCAAACCTTTTATATTATTACCATTTCCAATAATATCATCCATTCAAGAATATGCACAAAAGATAAATGGTAATATTCTTTCACGACAATGATGATGATACATAAATAAAATATAGTACAATGCCCTAAGGCTTACACTGAATTAAATAAATAAAGGAATTTACCGTTATACAACACGTGGCACTTAGCCAATAGATAAAAATCCCTGTGGCCAATAGAGTAAAAGACTTCAAGCCCTGAACAATCTTCCAGCCCTATACCTGAAAAATTGATCAACACGTGGGATGAGTATTAAGCCTAGTAGAGATACCAAAGATCCTAACCAATCACAACATATAACTAGAAATGATCATGTATGCACCCTGATGTAACATATAAGTAGTGTGATAGTTAATATCTAAAAATATATTCATAAAAATATGTTTTTCTCAAAAATATCCTCTCAACACAACACAATATAAAATTCACTTATTCTCTTTCTAGCTTTCGTTTTACTTCCAAAAATATTTGAAAATCATGTTCTTCTTTTAATAAAAACCTTCCACGTTGATATAAAAGAATCTCATTTAAACCTCTATGCTAAAAACACAATCCCACACGCAAGTCATAACCCAATCTCACATCTCAATACACTATGCACATCTACGCACTAATACAGTTACTATCTTCCCTGGCCATAGGCCCAAGGGCAACGAACAGCCACCAAAAGAAACCGAGAATACATATATCGAAAAATAACCAACCTAGAGTAAAACATACTATTAATTCCATCTCCACTAGCATACAGCACGGATGAGAGATTCTATAACACAAATAACACAACGCTGGCCTCACCTAGAAGGGAACGCCTCTCAGGTCATACTTTACCGGGTGCTAACCGGAAGAGATGAAGAACCTATCACAAGGCGCCACGCTTTGCCGGCTCATATACGATGGGAAACGGACCCTCTTTTACACTTTATCGGGCGCAAACCGGAAGCGACGAGGAAACCTCTGTTAAGACGCCACGCTTTGTCGGCTCAATACAGTTGGAAATGAACACCTAAACCACATCACAAGCACAACATGCTAAACTACACAAATATGTACGCAGGTGTAGTACATACACTTAATCCAGTTATCACAATAATGACCATTATCAATTAAATACAGGAACTCATTTCTTTCAAAATGTGCTCCACGCACCACCGTTCAACACGAGTTTTCCTTTATTTCAAAACATTCCCAAAATACAACATAAACCATTAATCATCAAAACTAGCTATCCAACGATAACCCCGTAATAATAACAACATTCACAACATTTCCCATTTCCGTCTAACAACATACTCCACGATAACACACAAGTGGAATTATCTATTCACAATATCCGCTAACAAAGATTATCACATAATCTAACACGCAAATCCTACACATGGCATCAACTAATTAGCAACCAATACCATCCTTCACCGATGATTAAGGACAAAACTCTAGGACACCAATCATTTAACAACAACACTAAGTATATATAAACCTAATTCTAGCTCTCTAGTTTATGAAAAAATAAACCAAATATCTGCTCGTTTTGAAAAACCAATTCTCAAACCTCCAATTTTCCCCAAAATGCTCAACTCATCTGTACCCATTTAATGGTTTACCAAAAATTCTCATTTTAGTTATATTTAACATAACCCAATACTACACTACACAAAATACATTATCTTTCCTCAATTTCTTGGTTAGAAGCCCAGATTTCCCAACCCTATATTCCAAACATTATAAACAATATCTAATTAACCACCAATGCTAACCCATAACTCATAAACTCAAACCCAAACCAACCCATATGATTTTTAACAAAATCAACTATAGAACTATGTTTTTAAATGCCATAAAAATTACCATAGGTCTATTTATAGCGAAGTATTGAAAAGAAGTTTTAGAATCCCTACCTCATGAAGTGAAGGGGAGAAAAATCGAAAATCCATCGGCAATGAAAACACGATCTGCTCATATCAAAATGACGCCCTCGTCACCCCTTACATTTTGGTCTGTGGTACTAGGGGTAGAAAATGGGTGTAGCTAGGTGAAGCCCAAGCTTTTAGGTCGAAGAAACCCAAAAATGGTGGAAAGAAAGAGAGATGAGAGAGAGAGAGAGATACAAAAAAAGTGACTTTTCAATGCATTGACTGCCTATATACTCGTACCATTGTGGCTGCGGTCTAAAATCTCATGGGCGCAACCTCGCTGACACAAAAAGTTGAGATGCCAGATAGACTATTATGATCGTGGGCGCGACCATGTTATCAATGGGCTAACATCGCAGCCCACCGCGAGCAACACACTTCCTTTCCAGCTAAAACCCTTGAAGCTCATGTTTGGTCAAGGCTTTTTGTGGGCTCGACCTTCCCTTACCTCTTCGCGGGTACGATTCTCACGGTCGCAGCCACAACTAACTCCACCCAATAGAACCTGAGCTACTGCTCAGTAGTTAACCCGTAATACTCAAAGGTCCAAACCTACTAGGTACGACCAAAATTACTTAGGATAACCCCGGTTCCAACCAAAAAAAAAAAAAATGGATCGAGTTTATCTGACCTGGGCCATTACAATCTCCCCCACTTAGGAAATTTCGTCCTCGAAATCAAATATTAGACTTATTGATTTTGATGATTATTTTGATTCTATTTCTGATTTATTTGGAAGAGAAAGATATATTGAAATCTTATATTTTATCCCGTTATATTTTTACCTTCTTTCTTCTTCTTTTTATTTTATTTTTATTTTTTTTGTTTATCCTAAACGTATTTTTGGAGTGTAAAAATAGTGCTTAAACAGGTGTTTATTTCAACACCAAAATAACCCAACACAGCAGCAACCAAAGCAATCTAGCCCAGAAGGGGTCGAACATCTGGGAGGACATCCTATTGGACGATCGGCCAAGGGTTTTTTGCCCAGTTTTGCTCCAATTCAGTTTTGCTTCGCACCAACTATCAAACCAACAGTATACTCGACAACCGCAAAAGTCATCCTTGACGATTGGGACCTCACCGGACATCCGGGCAGACGTCCCTCAAGAACAAAAATTTATTTTGGACATTCGGGTGGACGACCACTTTATACTGCAATGGCTCTTTTTCAAATATAGTTGTCATTAATCAGATCCATCTTTCAACTCCTTCAACATCTATTCATGTATAGGAAATGCAAATTTGAGTAAAGTAGATTAAACCAAAATCTTACTCAATCTTTTCAACACACGCAAAAGACAATTGTCCATGATTTTCTTCTTAAATAATAGAGTGCTCCTGCTGAAGAGAGCAGACAAGCAACAACTCAAACAAGAAAATATTTCTAATATTTTCATCATTCTCATTCTCTTTGATTATTTGAGAGCTTCTTCATCTGGGTTGCATTTCTTCATCTCAGATATTATACATAGAGCCTTAAGCATTAAGCCCATATACCTGTGTGAGGTTTACTAATATTTTCCTTGAGCTTCAATATTGTTTATCTATCTTTAAGAGATTATTGTAAGCTTTCTGTGAAAGCAAAAACACCATTTTAATTTTGTAAAAGTGTTGCAAACACTGTGTTTTTAAAATTTTGAGAGTGATTGTGAATCACCTAAGATTTGCAAGAGTTTAGACTTGTGAAGTCTGTGTAAAATCTGTAGAGGATTGCTCCATGTGTTGAGAGGTTGCTAGCACCATGTGAAGCTAGAAGATAGTGAAAAATCTCAAGTGAAACTCGATGAGTAGACGTAGGCTTGGTTGAAACTGAACCATTATAAATTTGTTTGCCTCATTTTCTCTAATCTCTTTACTTTCACTGCTAAAGCTATCTGTTAATGAATGTATTAATCATTTAATTGCTACCCACTGTGATAGCTAACTCCATTGCAAATTTATCTAAGTCATTATTTGATATTTATTTCTAATCATCTTATTCATATATTGCCTTAGTTGATTAGTCATCTATTTTTCATTAATCAACAATTTGCTCACTGTTGTAATTTTTATTAGGGTATTATTAATTTTTATTTGTAGAAACCTAATTCACCTCATTCTTAGGTTGTCTTTTGGGTAACAATTGATATCAAAGTCTTGACACTTGCTTTTGATTTAACCATCTGAGAGTTTTGATCCATTGCAACCTTAGCCAGCATTAGCACTGTTGAAGGACAAGCCACAAATAAACCACCCTTGTTTAATAGAAACAACTATACCCATTGGAAAGATATGATGACCCTATACCTTCAAGCCACTGATTATGCCATGTGGATTATTGTCACCAAAGGTCCAAAATTTCTTACCAAATTAGTGAACAATGTGAGTGTACCTAAACCCGAAGATGAATGCGATGAGAGGGATCATAGATTGTTGCAAGCAAATGTCAAAGCCAAACTCACCCTTGTATGTGGATTAGACTCTAAGGAGTATAACAGGATTTCGAATTGTGATTTGGCAAAGGAAATTTGGGACAAACTTGAGGTAACTTATGAAGACACCAACCAAGTGAAGGAATCTTGTATTGATATGCTTGTTCATAATTATGAATTCTTTAAAATGAAATCTAATGAATTTATTTCGGGCATGTTTACTAGATTTACTAAAATTGTAAATTCTTTGAAATCTCTTGGCAAAATATATGCTAACAGTGAGTTGGTGACAAAAATTTTAGGTGTTTACCGAAGAATTGGGAAGCAAAGGTCACTACCATTATTGAAGCAAAGAACCTATCCACACTTGGATTGGATGAGCTCATGGGTTCCCTAATGACTCATGAAATCACTATGAAGGGACATAAGAATGATAAGGATAAAAAAAAGAATGAAATTGCATTCAGAGCCTCATCCCATGAAGAAGAAAATGAAGACTCTAGTGAAGATGAATGATATGCCATGTTTAGTAAAAATCTCAAAAAGTACTACAAGAAAAACAATCATGGAGGAAGAAGACCTTTCAAGAAAGAGTACAACAAAGATGATATCCAAAAGAAAGAACCTATTAGTTTCTATGAGTGCAAAAATCCGGGACACATGAAAATGGATTGTCCAAATTGAAAAAAGCTGGAAAAGATTACAAAAGGAACAAGAAGGCCATGGTAGCAGCTTTAATTATGAAGAACTAGAGTGTGCTTTCAATGTATTACAAGATAAGTTTAGAAAGGTATGTGCCAAAAATAATATACTAAAGAAATCTATTGCATCTTTATCTAACAATGTGAATGAACTAAACAAAGAGAACAATGCATTGAAAAATGATTTTGCCACCATCTCTAATGAGAAAAATATTTTGAAAAACAGTGTTGATGACTTGAATAAAAGTCTTGAAAATTTTCTAAAAGGAAGAGATAATCTCAACATACTTCTTGGTAATCAAAGATGTATTTTTGATAAGGCGGGCATTGGATATGACCTTATTAGGAAACAAAAGAATCTCAAAACAATTTTCGAAAAAGCACCTCCCATGACATATCCTCATATTACTTGTCATTATTGTAGAAAGAAAGGCCATTATATATCTATTTTTCCATTCAATAAGAATATGAACATGAGAATTAAAAAGATTTGGATTGTTAAAGGAACTAACAAAACTAATCAAGAAGGACCCAAGAAATTATGGGTACCAAAATCCAATATTTGATTGTCATTTTGTAGGTATGCCTTATGTCCAAAGTTAAAGAAGGGATGTAGTACCTTGATACTAGATGCTCTAGATACATGATCAAAGATAAATCTTTCTTCACTACTCTATCATTCAAAGATAGAGGATTTGTCACTTTTGGAGACAACAAGAAAGGAAAAATTATTGGTATTGGTAGCATCGGTATTTCTCCTAACCCTTCTATTGAAAATGTTCTCCTTGTAGATGGACTTAAGCATAACCTACTTAGTATTAATCAATTATGTGATGAGGGTAATAGAGTTAGTTTTGATAAATCACATTGCACAATTGAAAACACAATTGATCACAAAGCTTTATTTATTGGTAATCGCCATGATAATGTTTATATTTTTCATTTCAATGATTTTTATGCTAGTGATGTTAAATTTTTATATGCTAATAGTGATAATAGTTGGTTATGGCATAGAAATCTTGGTCATGCTCATATGG
This sequence comes from Camellia lanceoleosa, assembly GCA_025200525.1. Classification (NCBI taxonomy): domain Eukaryota; kingdom Viridiplantae; phylum Streptophyta; class Magnoliopsida; order Ericales; family Theaceae; genus Camellia; species Camellia lanceoleosa. The sequence continues at coordinate 20,992,899 of CM045771.1, read as the reverse complement.
ATTTAATTCCTAAACTTTTGAGAAATGATTTGGTCGTTAGACTTTCAAAATTTAAATTTGAAAAAGACTGACTTTGTGGTGCTTGTCCACAAGAAAAACAAACCAAAACATCTCATAGATCAAAATCTCATATTTTCACAACTAGACCTTTACAGTTATTGCATATGGATTTATTTGTTCTCTCAAGGACATCTAGTCTTTGTGGTAAACATTATTGTCTTCTTGTTGTTGATGATTATTCAAGATTTACATGGGTTATGTTTTTAGCACACAAAAATGAAACATTTTCTTCTTTCACAAAACTTTGTCGTAGAATTCAAAATGAAAAAGGTTTTCTTATTACTAATATTTGAATCAACCATGGTAGAGAACTTAAAAATGAAAATTTTGAATTGTTTTGTGATGAGCATGATATTGGACATAACTCTTCAGCACCTAGAACCTCTCAACAAAATGGTGTAGTAAAAATGAAGAATATAATTTTAGAAGAAATGAGTAGAACAATACTTTATGAAAATAATCTTCCTAAATATTTTTGGGCTGCCGTTCACACCACATGCTATATTTTAAATCGTGCATTGATTAGATCTATTCTAAAAAAGAGTATGAACTTTGGCATGATAAAAAGCCCAACATTGGTCATTTGCATATATATATATATATATATATTTTGTTGTAAATGTTATGTGCATAATAATGGTAAGAACAATTTAGGTAAATTTGATTCAAAATCTAATGAAACAATTTTTCTTAGCTATTCCTTAACTAGCAAAACTTATCGTATTTTTAATAAAAAGAACTCTTGTTGTTGAAGAATCTATACATGTGACATTTGATGAACCTAACATCTCTTCTCAAAAGCAAGTTGCTAGTGATGATATAGATTGGGAACCAAATGTGGAAGATTCAAGTATCTACAAAGAAGAGGACCAGCAATGTGAGTTGAACAGAGAGGTTGAACAACCTATTCTCCTACCTTAAGAAGGAGGAGGAAACAACGATAATTTTCCAAGAAAATGAAAGTTTGTTCACAATCACCTTAAGGATTTAATCCTAGGTGATCCCACCAAAAGTGTTTCCACTCGCTTTTCATTTAGAAACATTTGTGGTAACTTAGTTTCTTTTTTTTTTTTCACAGATTGAGCCAAAGAATTTTCAAGAAGCTGAATTCGATGAACATTGGATGATGGCTATGCATGAAGAGCTCAACCAATTTGAGAGAAACAAAGTTTGGAATCTAATGCCAAGGCCTTAAGATCATTCCATTATTGGCACAAAATGGATCTTTAGAAACAAACTTGATGAATCCGGCACAATTGTTAGAAATAAAGCTAGACTCGTAGCTCAAGGGTACAATCAAGAAGAATGTATTAATTTCGATAAGACATTTACTCTGGTTGCTAGATTGGAAGCCATTCACATGTTACTTGCATTTGCATGTTATACAGATTTCGAACTTTATCAAATGGATATAAAAAGTGCTTTTCTAAATGGTTTCATAGATGAGGAACTTTATATCAAACAACCCCCAGGTTTTGAAGATCATGTTTTTCCAAATCATGTATTTAAACTTTCAAAAACTTTGTGTGGTTTGAAACAAGCACCTCGTGCATGGTATGAACGCTTGAGTAAATTTTTTTTTATTGAAAATGGTTTTACTAGAGGAAAGATTGACACAACACTTTTTGTTAAAACAAAAAATGATGATTTACTTATTGTGTAAATATATGTGGATGACATTATATTTGGTGCTATTAATGAAACCTTGTGTAAAGAATTTGCTAAGTGTATGCAAGATGAGTTTGAGATGAGCATGATGGGAGAGCTAAATTATTTTCTTGGGCTTCAAATCAAACAATGTAAGGAAGGGATTTACATCAACCAAGCTAAGTATACAAGCAACTACTCAAAAAGTTTGGTATGTACGATTAAAAAATAGCCAGAACACCTATAAGCACGTCAATTAAGTTAGACAAGGATGAAAAGGGTAAGTCCATTAAGCAAATGAAATATCAAGGTATGATTGGCATACTTCTCTATTTAACTGCAAGTAGACCCAAATATTATGTTTAGTGTTTGCATGTGTGTTAGATATCAATTAAATCTTAAGGAATCACACCTTAGTGCTATTAAAATAATTTTTAGATATCTTGTAGGCACTCAAAATTTGGGACTGTTTTATCCTAGAGGTGTTGTATTTGTTTTAATTGGTTACTCAGATGCCGACTTTGCCAGGTGCAAACTTGATAGAAAAAGCACCAGTGGCACTTGTCACTTCCTTGGTAACTCATTAGTATCTTGGTTTAGCAAAAAGCGAAATTATGTTGCTTTATCAACAGCCGAAGCTGAATATATAGTTTCCGAAAGTTGTGCCCAAGTACTTTGATTTTCATTATGATCACATCCCTATTAAATGTAATAATACTAGTGCCATCAACTTAAGCAATAATCCGGTTCAACACTCATGAACAAAACATACTGAAATTTGACACCACTTTTTAAGAGATCATGTTCAAAAAGGGGATATTGTTCTTGAATTTATAAACACCGACAATCAATAGGCGAATATTTTCACAAAACTCCTAAGCGAGAATCGCTTCAATTTTATTCGTGGCAAACTTAGAATGTCAAATTCCACTTAAAAGATTTTGTTGTGAATTTGAAACTTGAATTTTTCTTAAAATGATGCATGTGTACAGTTACATTGATATGGAAACATTTATATCAGTTGAATGCTATCAAATCTCTCATACATTTCTTCTTCAACATAATTCTGATGCCAAACAATTTGTTTTTATTTTTGTGATTTATCTATCCAAAGACCACATTTTCATAAGCCCTAACCCCAACCAGCAAAGGGACCTCAGCAACAAAGCAGAACTACAACATAGCAGCAGAAAAGAAAAAAAAAAAAAAAATTTGCCTGACCGGTCGTCCGGGCGAACAACCGGGAAGTCGATTATTGCCTACCTAGACAGGTTTTAAATACCCCCAAACCGACTACGCTGTCCAGTTTTTTCCCTCCTCTTCGATAATCTGTGCTCTAGCTTTTCAAATTTCATATCTCCTTCTCCTGAAACTCTCTAAAATCACATATTTCATCAAATCTTTGCACAAATCCAAATAAGTTTTTCTACATTTCTTGTTTTCCATCATGATTTTGTTCAAACTCCATGATTTTACTTGAGATATACATCTAAGCATGGGTTTGGTTCAAAATTGAAAAATGGTGAAATCATTTCATCATTCTTGATTACTACTTAAATACTTTGCTCAGAATAGCATAGATTGATGGTGCTTATTTTATATATATATATATTTTTTCTGTGCTTGAAATTTATTTTTATTTATTTATTTATTTATTTTTTGCATTGTTTACCTTGTCTACATATATATATATACATTCTTGTCCTGATATGTCTAAAATCTAGGATGATTTCATCTTTTCCATTGATTTGTCACTCAATTATGCCGCTATTGTGCACCTACACTCTTCTAATGTCAACGCAGATGATTATGCTATTAACTCCTATGTGAAAGGCAATTGTATTGAGTTTAATGTTGTCACGCCCCAAGCTCCGTGACAACGCCGCACACTCATATAAGTGAGCATGCAAGGCTAAGAATCCAATCACATAACCCACAATGTAAAATACTCGAATTAAATCCTTAATTGTCATGATGCCAAAATCCATAAAAATAAATAGTTCTTATATGAAAATGTCCACCAAGTCCACTAATTTAATCCACTAACAAAACAATAATCTAAGTACTTAAATCATGGTCCTACTCTCGGCACTCCCACATGTAAAAAAAATCTCGCCCAGCTCTACGCTTCAGAATCTGAAAAAAAATAAGGGTAAGCTAGATAGCCCAGTAAATAACCAACCATCACTGCTAGCTGGATCAAGTATACAAAAATAAATAAATAAATCGATAACCAATAAATATAATAGTTTTCTACAGTTCAATAAATGAACAATTATTTGTAAGATGGTTTCATAGCTAAAAATAAACAATGTACAATACATTTTAAATGAAAAGCCAACAAGATAATTCAAAGTAATTCATTGTTCAAATCGATGGTTCGATATTCAGATGGTTCAATGATGCAATTCACAAAACCCAAGTCTTGGTGACTACGGTCACTTAGCCCGTGACAAGGCCCAGAACCACACATAGGCCGGTGGTAAAGCCCCAAAAGAAACTAGTTTCTGTGCCAATAAATAACCCCTATTGGCTAGGGTCCAAATCATAGTCAGACCAGAGTGATGTTCAAAATTCAAACAATACACAACTTTTAAATAAAACATTCGATATTTTCAGAATAAACATTTAGTACAATTTTCATAATAGTTCCACAAAATATTCAAATAATTTTCATAATAATTTTCGATACTGTTTTATACTTGACCCATATTTTATTTTAAGAGAACATGAAGGCTATAAATAAATATTTATGATTTTAAACGATTCGATAGGAATAAAAATGAACCAACAGTGATAGAGGGTTACTTACCTCAAAAGCTTAGAAATAATATTCCAACACCAACTCCAAACACCAACTCTACCACTTCAATCACACAAACCTAATAAATAAAACCTCAAATAAATTAATATTTTTTACATGTTACATACACCCACAAAAGCTCCACTATATTAGATTAATGTATTGCTTTAATATCCAAGAGATCAACCATTCAACCCAACTTTAAAGCCAAACACACCCTTACCCATGATACAAAACTCTATTGTTCCTATTACCCACCCAAAGCAAAGTTACACTTACACATTGCACCCAATTCTCAAAACCAAAGTAGGCACCTATAGATCTTCCAAATCCCCTTAATGCATTGATTGTTAAATTCCTCAACATAAACTTAATAATTAACAGTAAAGACAGATTTTACCTTAACCAATGGGTGTCCCAAAATCACCAATGTGCTGCCTCCAATCCCTATTGTAGCCTCCCTTGAACCTCTTTTCTCTTTTTCTTTTCTTTTTTCTTTTACCTTCTCAAACCCTAGCCGCCTATGGAGCAATTCACAGCCTCTGTTTTGTTTGTTTTTCCAAGACTTATAGGTGGGCTTATTAACCTAATTTCTCAAAGTTACAAAATTACCCATCTAAGTAATAGGAAATATAATGCCATCTCATAACTAATTCTTTGATATTAATAAATGACCCATATAAATTAATTTAATTACTAATCTATCCAATAAAATAATCCTACACACAACTTGGGTTTTACATTCTTCCCCTCTTAAAAGAAATTTCGTCCTCGAAATTTGACATACCTGTAGTCTCAAAAAGTTGTGGATACTTTTGTCTCATTTCATCCTCAAGTTCCCAAGTAACTTCTCTCTCTGAATGATTGCTCCATTGAACCTTAACGCAGTGGATGACTCAAGGCCTCAAACCTGTTCCTTCTTATTAACAATTCTTACAGGGTGTTCTTCATAGGTCAAATCCTCCTTAAGCTGCAACAGTGCATAATCAATCACATGATTGGGATTCGGTATATACTTCCTCAACATCGAAACATGGAAGACATTATGAACTCCAACTAGTGAAGGTGGTAGGGCAAGTCTGTAAGCTACTTCTCCAATTCGATCTAAAACCTCAAATGGTCCAATAAATCTAGGACTCAATTTACCACGAACACCAAACCTCATTACTCTTTTCATAGGAGACACCTTAAGGAACATATGGTCTCTAACCCCAAACACCAAATCGTATCTCCTATTATCTGCATAACTTTTCTGTCTACTCTGTGCAGTGCGAAGTCGCTCTCTAATAAGATTGATCTTGTTCACTGTTTGTTGCACAATCTCAGGCCCTAAGAACTTCCTTTCGCCCACATCATCCCAACAAATAGGTGATCTACACTTTCGTCCATATAAAGCCTCATATGGTGCCATCTGAATGCTCCCATGATAACTATTATTATAAGAGAATTCCACTAAGGCCAAATGCTTGTCCCAAGAACCTCCAAGATCATTAATACAGGCCCTCAACATGTTTTCAAGAGTCTGAATAGTTCTCTTTGACTGTCCATCACTTTGAGGATGAAAGGTCGTGCTAAAATTCAAACTAGTATCCAAAGCTGTATGCAAACTCCTCCAAAACATAAATACAAATCTGCTATCTTTATCAGACACTATGGTCACCGGAATACCATGCAACTTCACAATCTCCTTGATATACAATTTTGCAAACCTCTCTAAGGAGAACCCTACCATAAAAGCTAGAAAATGAGCGGATTTGGTCAATCGATCAACAATAACCCAAATAGCATTGTTACCACCTTGGGTCCTAGGCAACCTCGTCACAAAATCCATGGTAATATGTTCCCACTTCCACTCGGGAATAGGAAGAGGTTGTAACTTACCTGCAGGTCTCTGATGTTCAACTTTCACTTGTTGACATACCAAACACTGAGCAACATACTGAGCAATTTCCCTCTTTATATTATTCCACCAAAAGTTCCTCTTCAAGTCTCTATACATTTTAGTGCTCCCTGGATGTACAGTATATCCTGAACTGTGAGCTTCTTTCAAGATTTCCCTCTTGAGCTCTAAATCATTAGGCATACACAACCTCTCTCCAAATCTCAAGGTTCCATCTTTGTGCATACAAAATTCCATCTGTAGCCTTATTTCCATTTCAGCCTTAAGTTTTTACAACTGAGGATCTTTTCCCTGAGCATCTTTAATTCTATCAATCAATGTGGGTTGAACTCTAAGGTTTGCCAACTGTACTCCATGGTTATGCCATCTAATCTTGATATTCAACCTTCGCAAGTCCTCCAAGATATTCTTTTGGTCAGTGATCAAGGTAGCCAAATTACTCGGGGTCTTTCTACTCAAGGCATCAGCCACTGTATTGGCTTTTCCTGGATGATAATTGATAGTCAAATCATAGTTCTTTAATTGCTCCAACCATCGCCTTTGCCTCATATTCAATTCTTTTTGAGTGAAAATATACTTCAGACTTTTATGATCAGTGAATATCTTGCATTTCATCCCATACAGTTAGTGCCTCTAGATTTTCAATGCAAACACCACTATAGCCAACTCCAAATCATGCGTAGGATAATCTGCTCATATGGCTTCAACTGCCTAGGCGCATATGCCACTACCTTATCGTTCTGCATCAGGACACAACCCAAGCCCATCTTCGATGCATCACTATAGATGGTAAAACCTTCATCTCCAGACGGAACTATAAGTACTGGAGCACACACTAATCGACTCTTTAGATCCTAGAAACTCTTCTCACAATCATCAGACCATTCAAATTTAACCCTTTTTTGTGTTAAACAAGTCAAAGGCATAGAAATTCTGGAAAATCCCTTAACAAACTTTTTATAATATCCTGTTAAACCCAAGAAACTACGAATTTCAGTGACACTAGTAGGCCTATTCCACTCTACCACCACCTCACTTTCTTGGGGTCAATAGACACCCCGTCTTCAAATATCACATGACTCAAAAATGATACACTCTCCAACCAAAATTCACACTTCTTTAATTTAGCAAATAATTTCTTCTCCCTTAATAACTGCAACACTATTCTCAGATGTTCTTCATGTTGCTCTTTACTCTTTGAGTACACAAGAATGTCATCAATAAAAACTACCACAAACTGATCTAAAAAGGGTTTAAATACTTTGTTCATTAAATCCATAAAAGCTGCAGGCGTATTGGTCAACCCAAACGACACAACTAAAAATTCATAGTGCCCATACCTAGTTCGGAAGGCTGTCTTAGGTATATCTTCCGCTTTAACCTTCAATTGATAATATCTAGAATGAAGGTCAATCTTATAAAAGACTTGTGCTCCTTGCAATTGATCAAATAGGTCATCTATCCTAGGCAAAGGATATTTATTTCGAATTATCACCTTGTTCAACTCTCGATAATCAATGCAAAGGCGAAAACTACCATCATTCTTTTTCACAAATAAAATAGGCGCACCCCGAGGAGAAACACTAGGCCGAATAAAGCTCTTCTCTAGTAACTCTTGTAATTGTTCCTTCAACTCTTTCAACTCTACTGGGGCCATCCGATATGGAGCCTTGGAGATAAGACCCGTGCCATGTATCAATTCAATGGCAAACTCAATCTCTCTATCTAGTGGCAACCCCGGTAACTCTTCAGGAAAAAACATCGGGAAATTCCTTCACAACTAGAATATCCTCTAACTTCAATTCAGTCTCACGGGTATCTCTCACAGAAGCTAAATAGCTCTCGCAACCATTCCTTAACAATTGTCTAGCTTGCAAAGCTGAGATTACCAGAAGAAGAGTGTTAACTCCACTACCCACAAAACAAAATTCTGGTTGATTAGGAATCTGAAATACTACCCTTTTGCCTCGACAATCAACAGAAGCATAATTGGTTGCCAACCAATCCATTCCAAGAATTATGTCAAAGTCCCGCATATCTAAAACAGTCAAGTCTACAAGCAATCTCCTGCCATCTATACTAACCACATGAGATTTTCCAATGTCTCCTCATGTTCCATTGCAACCTATATGCATCAATAATAAAACCTCATCTTATTCTATTCTTAAGTCCCTATAACACATAAATAAAATTAACATTTTACCAAATTATAAGCGTTCCCAATCCTACATCCACCCAATCTCACCAATATTCTATACCAACTTTTAAAATTACAACCTGGCTCTGATACCATAAAATTGTCACGCCCCAAGCTCCGTGACAACGCCGCACACTCATATAAGTGAGCATGCAAGGCTAAGAATCCAATCACATAACCCACAATGTAAAATACTCGAATTAAATCCTTAATTGTCATGATGCCAAAATCCATAAAAATAAATAGTTCTTATATGAAAATGTCCACCAAGTCCACTAATTTAATCCACTAACAAAACAATACTCCAAGTACTTAAATCATGGTCCTACTCTCGGCACTCCCACATGTAAAAAAAATCTCGCGCAGCTCTACGCTTCAGAATCTGAAAAAAAATAAGGGTAAGCTAGATAGCCCAGTAAATAACCAACCATCACTGCTAGCTGGATCAAGTATACAAAAATAAATAAATAAATCGATAACCAATAAATATAATAGTTTTCTACAGTTCAATAAATGAACAATTATTTGTAAGATGGTTTCATAGCTAAAAATAAACAATGTACAATACATTTTAAATGAAAAGCCAACAAGATAATTCAAAGTAATTCGTTGTTCAAATCGATGGTTCGATATTCAGATGGTTCAATGATGCAATTCACAAAACCCAAGTCTTGGTGACTACGGTCACTTAGCCCGTGACAAGGCCCAGAACCACACATAGGCCGGTGGTAAAGCCCCAAAAGAAACTAGTTTCTGTGCCAATAAATAACCCCTATTGGCTAGGGTCCAAATCATAGTCGACCAGTGATGTTCAAAATTCAAACAATACACAACTTTTAAATAAAACATTCGATATTTTCGAATAAACATTTAGTACAATTTTCATAATAGTTCCACAAAATATTCAAATAATTTTCATAATAATTTTCGAAATCTTGTTTTATACTTGACCCATATTTTATTTTAAGAGAACATGAAGGCTATAAATAAATATTTATGATTTTAAACGATTCGATAGGAATAAAAATGAACCAACAGTGATAGAGGGTTACTTACCTCAAAAGCTTAGAAATAATATTCCAACACCAACTCCAAACACCCAACTCTACCACTTCAATCACACAAACCTAATAAATAAAACCTCAAATAAATTAATATTTTTTACATGTTACATACACCCACAAAAGCTCCACTATATTAGATTAATGTATTGCTTTAATATCCAAGAGATCAACCATTCAACCCAACTTTAAAGCCAAACACACCCTTACCCATGATACAAAACTCTATTGTTCCTATTACCCACCCAAAGCAAAGTTACACTTACACATTGCACCAAATTCTCAAAACCTAAGTAGGCACCTATAGATCTTCCAAATCCCCTTAATGCATTGATTGTTAAATTCCTCAACATAAACTTAATAATTAACAGTAAAGACATATTTTACCTTAACCAATGGGTGTCCCAAAATCACCAATGTGCTGCCTCCAATCCCTATTGTAGCCTCCCTTGAACCTCTTTTCTCTTTTTCTTTTCTTTTTTTCTTTTACCTTCTCAAATCCTAGCCGCCTATGGAGCAATTCACAGCCTCTGTTTTGTTTGTTTTTCCAAGACTTATAGGTGGGCTTATTAACCTAATTTCTCAAAGTTATAAAATTACCCATCTAAGTAATAGGAAATATAATGCCATCTCATAACTAATTCTTTGATATTAATAAATGACCCATATAAATTAATTTAATTACTAATCTATCCAATAAAATAATCCTACACACAACTTGGGTTTTACATTCTTCCCCTCTTAAAAGAAATTTCGTCCTCGAAATTTGACATACCTGTAGTCTCAAAAAGTTGTGGATACTTTTGTCTCATTTCTTCCGAACCAAATCTATTTCCAAACTGAGGAAAAAAATAGCTCAAATTGTGGGTAATATAACTGAAGTTTATTCCACCATTTGTATTAGCAAAACCACCAGGTCCAACCTTCAAGACAAACACCTTAAACCCCATCTCCACATTCTCCATTGCTTTTTATTAGAAAATGTCACTCCCAAAGCCAGTCACTATGATGTTGTTCCTACTTTTAATGCATATTTGCTTTATTATTTTGAGATTGGCTGCCCTGTTGATTTGTGCTACATCATCATGAGAGAAATGGCCCTTGTTTCTCCTTCGCATGACAAATCCTTAGCTTTTAGAGCCTTGTTAACAAAGCTCCTAAAACACTTCAAAGTCAAATTTGCCAAAGAGCCCGAATTGCCTATTGCCTCCGACATCAGTGAATACACCATTAATTGTGTTGGAGGGGATGATAGTTTGCTAGGAAGTATGGCTACTCTTGACATTCCAATAGAGGATTCTCAAGATTAACCACCAGTTGCCATGCAACCACCTTAACAACCCCCTCTTGTATATTGGATGGACTTTTTAGCTATGGAACAAGACCGCTACAATCAACGCCTAGCATGGGAACAACAAATGGCACAACAAATGACTCAACGCCTTGCATATTTACCATCCCATGGTTGTAGATGAAACTTTGAATGGAAATCATGCATTGAACATTTTTTATTTTGAAAGAGAAAATATAGATTTTATCATAACAAGTGCACATGATCATATGCATCTCGATTACTTAATAGTATTTCCTACTAGGCATTAGCTCACTCCAACTAACAACATTTTAGGAAATGATGGTGTGACTCCGCCCAAGTGACAAGGCGGTGAAGATTTTGAATGGAGCACGTGGGTTCATTGGATGTTATTTGTTGAAGCTCCAGAGCTAATGTGTGTTAGGACTGAATGTCCACCCTTTTGTGTAACCAAGGGTTTTCCCCTGAAACTTGTATGCCATTTAGGCATCTTTACTTTTGATTTCTTTAATTTTGTGAACTATAACTTGTATTGTGAGCATAAGATATAATACTTTAATATAGTTCAATAAGAACGAGATTTACTTAATGAAAGATAATCTTTTTCTTATAGCATTATCTTATGAGAAATGGATTTATTTGATGGATGCATGTGAATATTTAATAACAATTGACTACATAAATGTTTATAAATTTTGGAGCATTACAAGTTGGTGTCAGAGCTAATCAGGTTTGAATATCTTGAGCTCATAAGATATGGCTTTTGCCACAATACGTTTATCATGTTAGGAAAGGATGTTAGTTTACCTTGTATGCTTTATGTGTTTATGTGACTATGTATACGACTTGAGCCTATTGCATTCATTGAAATCCTTTTGGAAAGGCACTTGATCAGTGTTTTTTTTTTTACTTTAAAGTCTTTGAGTGCCACGTGATGACTTGATATCTTAGGAGAGTGATCCATATGTGCTCTATGTGACTATGTGCTTATGTGGTTTTCCTTATGTGGATGTAGATTCATGTATATGCATATGTGTAACTCGCGTATGACGTTCGAAATCTTGTGTGGAGTATTTAAATATGGGTTAAACCTTACCTCTATTTTCTTATAGGATGTAAGGACGCAAGTGACCCCAAATGGGGGAAAACTTTTGGGACTTGAATCTTTGGCACCACTTTTATTGGTAAGATATATCATTTTGGGATCACATGAGAACACAATTATGAGATTGGTGTGAAACCTTAGTTTACAGATTTTTTAAGTTCATGAGAAGCAATTGTAACCTTATGATAATAAAGATTTTATTGTATGGTGAACAATTTGTGGTTATGAAGAGTTGAAATTATCTTATAGACTCACATTGAAATTTTGGAAATAGGCTAGAAGAGAGGTCTTGGAAGTGGAGCAAGGTAAGGATTAAACCTTATGGTAATGTACATTGATTGGGGCCTTATGGACGATCAGAGTGACCTGAGGGTAAGCGTTTTGGAATGTTAATATTGGAATACGTGAACTATTTTTAAACTTTCTTAAACAAGGTGAAGTTAGTTATGTTTAATTCGATTGGTAGAGTAGAATAAGGAAGAGGCTATGTGATGGGTGTCTTAAGGGTTGGCTTCATAAGCATCGATAATGTGAGTCAAGTGTGGAGTTGTTATGAATAAATAGAAACTTATGATAGGCATTTTGAAATAACTGATGTAGTTAGGATAGGAAAATCTTCATAAAAGGTTGTATTTGACTTACTGAGACAAATATGCTTGCCCTTCATGTTCCATCATTGTTATGAGATAGAAGTTATGGATATGGGAAATGTAAACAATTTTCTAGGGTTGGGTTTGATGCATGCAATGACGGAGTGAGTATATTTATGTTGTTGATATACCGGGTTAGTAGTACCATTGAGTTTAGCCGAGACCTTCAATTTAGAATGAATGATAATTGTTAATTATGACTGTTTCGGATTATGAGTTCAAGTTTTGTAAGAGTTATATATGAAAGAGTTATGAATGGAAAGGGTGTACATTGTGGTTAAAGCTGAGGTTGACTCCTTCACTATGCTCGATAGCCTACGGTATTAGTTAAATTACATTAAGTTGTTGTTAATTGTAATGCCAATTATCTAGTGGTCTCACCCCAAATTTGTCTTACCGTTAAGGTAAAGAATTTTGTGTAGTAAGGATCTTGAACCACAAGCATTGTTAAGTAAGAGGACAAGGGTGTGTGCTGATGAGTTACTAATGTTAAACCTGATAAGAAGATACTTAAAAAAAATCCGAAACCTTTCACTCTATAATTGTTGTTAGTGTTGTTTTAGATGTCACCCTGATAAGTTTTCTTTCTTTGAAAGATGGACTTACATAGTGAGTGTTTGCTATTGCCTTGATGGAAGTTTATTTCAGAAAACGTGAGCTCTTGGGCTGACGAAAGTTTTGGTTGAAATCATTAGTTATGCAATGAGAAGGTGAAGCTAATCTATGGTTCTCCTTTTCGAGGTTGATGTGGTGCTAGATAGAGTTGTACAATGGTCGAATAATACGAAAATTAAATAAGTAAACTTTTCTATACATTGATGGTTAATCATGTTTAGTTAAATTAGTAGTTGGAGCTACGATAGATTTACCTTCCTGGTTATGAGAGTTTCACCCTGAGTTTGATTATGAGCCTGAGTCGATTATGAGTTTAAATTTATTATAGTGGTACAGTGATATGAATAATCAACTAGTCCTTTTGTTTTTGGGACAACATGAACTGATTTGTGTGTACTTAGGATTGTCATCATTTTATGGTTGGGAGTAGAGGTTGATTTGGTTCTTGATTGATATTTGTTAATTTATGTTACGATAGTTACTAGTGCTTGCGAATATTCATTGATTTGAATAATTGTTCTATGAGCAATCTTCACTCTTTTACCTTTTCGATTTCCATACTTTAAATCTAGATCTGAGGCTAGAATCATTGGAAAACTTGTTTCCAGGGCTTTGATTTATACACAAGAATGATCCAAAACGGAGTCTGGATGAGGGAGTTATGTCCATTTAAAATTTGAGTACCTGTGTTGGAAGTAAGTTTGCTCGAGCAAACTTTTGACGCTCGAGTGGTTTACGCAAGTTATAGTGATTCTGGGAGCTTTCTTTCACAGTTCGAGCGAAGTTTTGACCGCTCGAGCAGTTTGTGCCAAGTCAGCACTTTAAAATCCCTCTTTTTGGCCAAATCTTGATACTTTTTCTCTCTCTTTTATTTCCTTGCCCTTTATATCCAAAACCCTAAGCTTTCAAACTTGATTTCTTCTACTTTTATCAAAGATTTGCCCTAGATTTTGAAAGATAAGCAAAGAGGAAGTGAAGACCAACATTTCTACCGATTGAGTCGCTTTACCTTCAAAGTTCTCTTTGGATATTCATCTTCTTGTCTCCATTCTTGAGGTAAGGGTATTTTTAACTTGATATAATTATGATTTGAGATATATATGTGGTATTTTCTTAGTTATAGGAATGCATGAGATGATTTTGTGATATAAAGAGGGTTTGATAAATAAAAAGTGTTTATACCCAAAATTTTTAAGGAAAACTATGAATATTTTGTTAATTATTGTTGTTGATGATAAAAATTGACCCTTTAAGTGTGAAGAGGGGAAAGCCCCAATTTTCTCAAAAAACCTAGCTTTCAAACTTGATCAAATAATGGGGGCTTGGCTTAATTGAATCTTAAATCTTGAAATTGTATGAATGATTATGGAAATGGTGTTGGTAGATGAGATTATTGAATTTTCTTGGATATATGTATTGAAATGGATGAAAATTGAGATTGTGAGAAATGGTGGGATTGGAGAAACTCATTATTGTTGATACTATTAAATGTTGTTGGGAATTGAACAGACCTTAGGGAAATTAGATTTGGAGACTCATGCATCATGTGCTTTATAATTTTCTCATGTGATTTTACAATCTTGTGGATGTTTGGAAAATGTCAAAGGCGGTAAATAGCATATGAGTCCGAGTAGTTGACTTGGGTTTTGGTAATAGGTTGTGTGTTGTATTTGGTACTTGCGTGGGGAGTCAAGGTGCCTAATTGCCCTGTCTTGAGCTTATCATCGGACGAATGTGGGAAAAGTTTTTGGGTATCCCTGAGCCCGCCGTTTTTAGAGTCGACAAATATGGGGAAAAAAAAACATGGTTTTTGGTAACCACGAGCCCGCCGTTTCAAGAGTTGGCAAATATGAAAGGGAAAGGTTTTGGGTGCCCATCGCCCTGCCGTTTTTAGAGTTGGCAAATGTGGAAATATTTTTTGTATACAAATCTATATATATATATAAGTATAGTTTTGCGGCTCCTTCTTAGGATGCCATAGCATATTTACCACCCCATGGTTGTAGATGAGACTTTGAATGAAAATCATGCATTGAATATTTTTGGTTTTAAAAGAGAAAATATGGATTTTATCCTAATAAGTGTCTGGCATGATCATATGCATCTCGATTATTTGTATGTCTTTTTAATAATATTTTCTACTGGGCATTAGCTCACCCCAACTAACAACATTTTAGGAAATGATGGTGTGACTTTGCCCAAATGACAAGACAGTGGAGATTTTGAATGGAGCACGTGGGCTCATTGGATGTTATTTGTTGAAGCTCCAGAGCTATTGTGTGTTGGGACTAAATGTCCACCCTTTTGTATAGCCAAGGGGTTTCCCTTGAAACTTGTACCCCATTAGGGCATTTTTACTTTTGATTTCTTTAATTTTGTGAACTATAAGTTGTATTGTGAGCATAAGATGTAATAGTTTAATATAGTTCAATGAGAACGAGATTTACTTAATGAAAGTAATATTTTTCTTAAAGCATTATCTTACAAGAAATGGATTTATTTGATGGAAGCTGATGAATATTTAATAAAAATTGACTAGACAAAGGTTTATAAATTTTGGGGCATTACAAATTTGCATGTGTAGGCTCATCTGCCGCACGTGCAAGACTCACCTGGTGTCCAAAAATTCTTTCAAGGCATTCCCGCACTCTCCTGTTTCGTCCTTATGTCCCAAACCCAAAAATTCTAACTTGGAAGAATATCAAGAACATTAAAAAAGTTCAAATCTGTAACTTTGACTCGTTATACAACACCCAAGACCCCAAAAGCAATTCAAATAGTTTGAAAGGGCACTAATAACTCAGGTCGGTGACCTGAAACATCACATATTGCTTTTACTCCCTAAATTATACAAGTGTACAAATGGACCATGTAGACACCCTATTTTTGATTGACCGTAGGACTTTGGGCGTTGGTAAGCTTCTTGAGGATAAAATGTTAAATACCTCATCCTTAGAGGTACTTAAGGTTGATAAGAGCTGCTGTGTAACCCCATTTTGGTCAAAAAAGCATCTTTTTGTAAACATGACCATTTTGTCCCTGAATTCATGTTTATTATATATATAAAAAAAAAGCCCAAACTTTTTGATCCCCACTTAGAGGTAAGGGGTCCGGTTGAGTTCGAAAGATGAATATTTTCAAAACATTGACTTATTTTATGCAAAAATATTAATTAGAAGTCAAGCGGACCCACTTAGACAAAAGGATTTTTCAAACGGCAAAAACCACGTATTTGTGCATGCATGCATGGCTTTCATGCATTGAGGGCATGTGCGGCTACACTTGGAAGCGTGGCCACATGTGTGACTGCGCATGACATGCGTGTCCGCACCTGGCACTTTGGCCACTCGTGCGGCCGCACCTCTTGTCGGTACATATTTTGGTTTTTTAGTGCTATTTCTTTGGGTGGGGCAATGAGAAAGCAATGGGCAACCCTAGGACAACCTAGGGTATTCAAAACCTTCCTCCAATGACTATATATACCCCTCTTCCCCTCTTCTTTGAAGGAGATCAAACTTTTGGCTAAGTTTTGAGAATTTTAAGAGAGAATACCTCCTTTCTTTAATCCTCACCCTCAAATTCGAAAGTAACAAACCCTAGCAGTAGCTTTTGACATTGTAAGTGCATTTAAGGTCTGAATCAAAGTGAGTGAACCAATGCCTGAGAGAAACTTGCAAACAAGGATTTCAAGCCATTATTCGTGTGCTGTTCGGTTTCTTTAAACCAATGGGTATGCCCCTGATTTTAATTAATTTCAATAGCATCTATCTTATTTTTCAGTACCAAATCATTTTAGTATGTTAGCATAGCATGTTCATCATGTAGAGTCGTTATCTTGCATGTTTTGTTTAGGTTGCAGTTCCTGCATATTTAGGGTAGTTTAGCTTTCATATTTCCATGCATATGGCCCTATTTAAGCATCATTGTATAGTATGTTTTGATTATTTTAGGTGTTATTTTCTTTTTGTGCATTAATATCATGTTAGAACTCTTAAATCGGGCCAAGATTGCATCTTGTATGTATAGTAGTATGCTTAGGACATATGTATTTTATTTAGTACATATCATGCATGTTGGACGCGTGGTGGTGGAATATGAAAATCTTCCTCTATTTCATGGCATATTGCTTGTTTTGGTGTATTGTCCTTTAATTATCCAAGTCTAAGTGTTTTTATGCAAAGTTGATTGTTTTGAATGTTTTCATGAATATTACTTGGTTTAGATCTTGTTTATGCCCATTTAATCTCTTTTTGGTGGAAAATATAGTTTTTAATTGAAATATGATTTTATTCAATGGACCTAAATTAAGTGGTATTTATTTATCCAATCACTTAGTTTTAGGTTGAGTAATGGTTTTTATGGTTTAATAATGAAATTTGTGAAAGAATTAATCTTTAACTTCATAAAATAGAATATTGGTAGAGGTTAATCTTCAGATTAGGCAAAAATGGTGCATCATTCAAAGACCTTCCTTTTTCATACCTTAATTCCTGAACCTTGATTATTTGGTTGTGATGGATTAGGTCTTTTATTTATTTTTCATTGTTAAAGGTTTCTTAATTCCCCTAAAATTGAGTGGTGACTCTATTGATGTAAAAAAAACCAGTTAGTACAACATGAATGTGGAAATGCGCCTTATACCCAAAAAGGTACAATGTCCACAGACCCCTTAAACTATTAGCGTGTTTCATTTTGACTCTTTCTGTTAAGGGATTCAATTTTTACGTTTTTATAGTTTAGGGAATAAAGTGATACTTCTCAATAGTTTAAACGATCTATTTGTACATTCTTATAGTTTAGGGAGTCAAACTGATACTTTTTAATAGTTTATGAAGTCTTCGTGTAAATAACTCTTGACAAAACTATATATTCTTAGGCAAAGGCTTGATAGTACTTTATGCCATGTGCTTTATAATAGCCATATACCTCCATGTGATTTAGAACTAAAATGTAGCATTAACTTCGTTAATGTTAATAATAAAAAGACAATAATAGGTTTTATGTTTTATTCTTCTATTTTTGACTCTTTTTCGTTAATAAATAAATAAATTTATCTCTACGATTAAGCAAAAAATTAAAAACATAACACAAAATGATTTAAGAAATTAGAGTTTGCCAAGTATTTTTTTTTTAACAAATTTAATTATTCAATTTAAATTAGATATTATGATATACACATATATATGCTCTATATATAGACACTATAATTAATATGTCAAATAAGTATATATATGTACATGTTTAATTTAAAATGTCAATGGGTTAAAAATTAAAAGTAGATTAAGATTTTATGGTAATAAATTAAGTTATTTAGAACTACTTATTATTTAATTTGTTTTATGTATTTATGTATATATGTATATGTTTAATTTAAAATATTATTAAATAAGGTAATTTTATGGTAATAAATTAGGGTGTTTAACTTAATTTATGATTTAAATTTGGTTTATATATACATATATGTTTATGTTTATTTTAAAATGTTATTAAATAAAAAAATTAGGTTAAAAAATAAAATTTAGATTAAAATAGTTTGATGATTAATTGTTATAAATATAAATTAAGGTATTTATGTTAATTTAATTTGTAATATATATATATATATAATATGTATGTTTAATTTAAAATGTTATTAAATAAAAAAATTAGATAAAAGAAGGTAAAATAAGGCTTAGTTTCGTCTTCTTATATTGAAATTTAAATTTGATTTTTTTTTTTCACTCTTCCCCACTCTCAAAATAGGCATGCGTCTCCGTTAATTTCAATGAAAATCTAACTGTAACATTTTAGTTCAAAACAATATGGGTGGTATATGACTATTATTAAAAGATAGGGGTATAGTGCTAAAAGGATTTTAACATTTTTTTTCCCTTCAATTGTAGAATGGCATTTTGGTCAGTTAGTAAAATAATTTTGGGAGCGAGCTTCTCATAACGCCCCTTAATGTTTTCGTTGCGCCAACCACTCTATAAATCGTAACACTTATACTTGAAGAAGACATATAGTGATATTTATAGAGAGATGTTTAGGGTTATATTTTAGAATCCCCATGATAGGATCACCCTCTCTCTTTGCCATTGCCTCTTCCCCCAGTCACATATGCAGGATACAAAAAATAAAACATACACAAAGAATGTTTATGCCAATGTAGACCGCTATTTATGTCAAGAATCTTAATCATACATAAATTGCTAGCAATTGTTGGTGCAAAATTGGTAAATGTGATGGAAGAGGATAAAATTAGAAAATAATATGATTATTTCAAGGTTCGTTACAACATTACTTTCCTTGATACAATATTTACTCTCACCAATTCTGTCGAATATAGTGTGTACTGAGTTACCTGCAAATCTGCCTCTAGGATACAATGAAACTTAGTCTAAAGATTGATGTCTGGCTTGCGTTATATACAAATGAAATTAGACCCCTAATATCTTTGAATTTTTGTAATCCACCAAGTAAAAGAGGAAAATAACAATATGAATCCTTTAGAGAAATTCCATAGATTTTCTTTTATATCCAAATGCCAACCCATTTTGGCTTTATATAGGCATAGATGTGTGTCTTGATAGGGGTTTATCTCTTAGAATTGAAGATATGGTTTTTAGTCTCTTGTAACAAAAGAGATGGAGTGACATGGTATTTTTGTCACAGGTTTTTCTTGGATTTTTCAAGATACAAACTCATCATCAGTATGAGTTGATAGTTATGACAATGATTGTTAGTCTGGACATGTTAATCACGTCATAAACTATGATAACACATAGATATGTAAGAATATAGTCCACATGATTGTGAATTATCTAAGAAATCCTTACAAGAGATTTGAAATGAAAAACATAAATAACAATGGGTCTTAAGCCCAGGTAACATAATCAGTCATAGTGGAAACTCGACACAACTCTTGAAACATAAAATTCTTGAGTTCAATGAGCACAAGTATACCATATGTTGTGATTACAAGCACTTGGATTTTATTTTTATAACCATCCCAAGGTAATGTGCTTGGGACCTGTGATGGAAGTTGAGGTTGAGCTACTTAGCTCTTAATAAGTTTACAACAGTGCTAGTTAGGATACTATAGTTACATGGGTACTTAAGATAGTTGATTTCCTCCCAAAGAATTGTTATTCTCTAAGGAAATGTTTCAATCATCTATAAGTTTTGTAAATTTGAGAACGAATTAGGAAAGCATATATTGTTGCAGTGCCCATTCTCTTGGAACATATGGATCCATATACTCAATTGGTGAGATGTTGAAGGTGCACTTCCAGAATCTGTAGAAGGTAGAATAGAGGCAATTTCAAGAAAAAGGAAAGAAAGATTTGGAGAGCCATTACTTTGATTGTGTGCTGGTCCTTATGAAAACATAGAAATAAGTGTGTTAAGAACCATATAACTATAGCACCCTAACTAATACTGTTGTAAACTTATTAAGAGGCAAATAGCTCGACCTTGCCAGTTTGCATTACAAGTCCCAAGTACTTTAACTTGGGATGGTTATAAAAATAAAATTCAAGTCCTTGCAATCACAACATATGATGTACTTGGGCTCATTGAACTCAAGAACTTAGTGTTTCAAGCATTGAGTTGAGTTTGCACTAGGAATGATTATGTTACTTGGGCCTAAGACCCATCATTTTTTATGTTTTCCACATCAAATCCCTTGCAAGTATTTCTTAAATAATTCACAATCATGAAGACTATATTCTTACATGGCTATGTGTTAGTTTACGACGTGATTAACATATCCAGACTAACAACCACTGTCATAACTATCAACTCATACTGATGATGAGTTTGTATATTAAAAAATCAAGAAAAACTTGTGACAAATATACCATGTCACTCCATCTCTTTAATTCTGAACCCCCACCAAGAGTAATATTTATTTACCCTTAAGTCATAGTTTTAATGCTAAGTGTTCAAACAGGTTCTTATATATCCAAAATAACTAGATACCCACTTAACATATAAACTAACTCTTCTCAATTTTGAGAAATTAAGTTATGGGGCTTTAAAAATCAAATAATCAAGATATTAAGAATTAATATTTTCTCATAAGTTCTTTGATTTGTGCTTGTATTTATCTTAAGTCATAAACTGGCCAATCAATATGGAACTTCCATTTAAATACAAGTTATATAAATTAGAAATTCAACTTAATTACATTAAGAAAATTCACCAACTATATAATATATACTCTATGTTTTCTCAAACTTCAAGAAATCACAAACTGAAAATTATATCATGATTTTTATAATTAAAATCATAATTTAATTTTAAAATATATTCTTGCAACTTCCACAAAATATATTATAATACTTGTGGGATATTTCTTAAATCCAAAACAAAGATTTAAGTCAGAACTTTCAGCCTTATTCTTAACCCATCAGAATACAATTATCCAAACACATAAATTGGGCTCATTATGCATGGCCCATTCTTTAGCCCATGATCATAAATCAAGTTGTCTGAACCAATTTGGTCCCTTACTATGAAATGAACATGGAAGTGGGCCAAACCATTACACTAAAATCTGAGGAAATATTAAAGTTAAATTAAAAAAAAAAAAAAAAGAAAAAAAAAAAAGGTCAGGTTGTATCATAAATTAAACTAGACCAACTTAACCACATGTTGGGCCACAGATACAGCTAGGAATATTATCGGGGCCATTTGCAGTTGAGTTTTTAAACAAAACCTAGTTGCCAAATTGCCTAAATGGAAAGACGTTACTTGCCAAACAAGACGGCTGTTTTCGATGGTGCAAGCGACCAAACGTGCCCATACACAACAGATTGGTGATTGATATTTCTGCTATTATTACAGAAAGTCCATAACATACAAATAAATGTTTCTTTCATTTAAATAAACTAGTGGAGGTGCACGTGGTAAATTTTTTTTATTTCTTTCTAATTGTTTTTTTTTTCGTGGTTATTTGTTTTTATTATAGTTTTTAGCCTTTTGTGTTTTACCATTTTATAATAATTGTATTGACCAGTATGAGTGGGCATTGAATGTATAATACAAGAATAAAAATTAGCATAATTATTTCACATATTATCATATATTTTTATATTAATGTTTGGTCATGTTTGATTCACAAGATTAATAGTGAAGTATTAATAATCTTAAATTAGTGTGGTATTCATTATCCAATTGGATTAATAACCATTGGATTAATAATCCCACCCCTACCCCATTATTAATAATCCTACAAATTTGTTGGATTAATTATCCATTGGATTAATAATCCTAAACCAAAATGTTCAAACAAACATAGGATAATTGGGTCCATAGATTAATAATCTCAATCCCATACTCTAATTCACCCAATCAAACATGCCCTTTAAGTATTAAAATTGTAAAAGTAAATCGAAACCAATCACATAAAATAATTATAATACATATCACATGGTTGGACTATTAACTTTGAGAATTTGTTATATTGCTATTGTTCATTGCATATTGATCTTCGACATTAACTATAGGAATTTACACATTTGGAGACCAAAATTGGCAACCAAAACAATTTTAGTCGCCAAAAATAGTCATTTTAGTGACTAATTTTATTTTTTAGTTGCCAAAGGTTCAAATTTTGGCTACCATTTTAATTTAGTCGACATACATTGTTTTTTGGCCATTAAAAAAAAATTTTAGTTGCGAAACATATAGTTATGGGCGACTAAAAAACAATTAGTCGCCAAAAGTTAACATTTTACGCAACTAATTCTAAGTTTAGTCGCAGAACAACTTGATTTGCCAACTAAAATGTGAAATAGTCGCGAAAAGTTGAAATTTTTTTTTAGAGGGAAACCAATATGATTTGGCGCCCGATATGTCTGTCTCACACACACACACACACACACACACACGATATACAGTGTCTCAAACAAATTTCGCTCTCTTTCAACACTACCAAGCCTCACCCCGCTCACCACTGTCGTTGCCCATCGGCGAGAGAGATCGTCACACATCGCTGTCACCACCTGCAAGGCACTAGCGCCACTTAATCACAGGTATGTTTCTCTCGCTATGTCACTCTCGGTCACTCTCTCTCTCTCTCTCTCTCGCTCTTAGTCTCTATCTCTATCTGTCGATGGAGCTCTCTCTCTCTCTCTCTCTCTCTCTCTCTCTCTCTCTCCCTTTCTCTATTTCTCCATTTCTTATACTTGCCCTAGGGTTTTATATGATTTTTGTTGTTTAATTTTGTGTTGAATTTGAGTTAATCTTGTGTTGATTTCCCACACTTGGTATAGGGTTTGTGTTGATTTTTACACAGAAATCCCAAATTCAAGTTGGATTAAGCAAGAATTTAGGACATAACTGGGATATTCTAATTATAAACTATTTAGTAACAGTAATGAACTTGTACAGATTGTATCGTCCACTTTTAGTCAAGATGGTGAGAAAACTGAAGCGAATGTGGGAAACCCAGATGGATTATGAACTTTAAACCAAAATGTAGAACTTTGGTATTCATTTTGCTTTTCTATGATTCGATCCCTAGCTTCAAGCTCTGTATTGCGGTTTTGTACTTATGAATTGTGTCATTTGCTTTCCATTAATTCCTGTTTCAGATTTATGAATCTGTGACATTATGTTGTGAAATATAGGAGTTGCTCTCTCTTTATGCTGTGTTGTGCTAATTAGTATCAAATAGATGTCTGGGAGTGAAATTAGGTTTGAATTGGTTTGACTTGTTCGCTTTATTCATATCAATCTCTCTCATTTGATTGTTCTCTTGAGCTATATCAAACCTATATTCATGTCCTTTTTGTTCAGCTAAGTGGATCTACTTGAAGAAACATTTAATTAAGTTATATGCTTTGTAATTAAGTTTGTTTGGGCCAGATGTCATATATATATATGCATTTTTGTTTGTCTTCATTCTCCAGTTTTGTTGACAAAAAGAAGGAAAATGGAACTCTTATGATGCTTTTAGAAACTTTGAAGGCCCCTGTTCGCAATTTTATTAGAGATTCTCAACTCAAGATGTTTTTAAGGAAAAGTAGTAATAAATTGGCCCTAAACTTTTGGACACCATTTACCTATCTATAATCCATATCTATAAAATTCGAAAGAGAGAACACCCTTACTTGTTTTTGAAACCGTGTCAATATTTAGTTTTCCTAGAACACCATTTGTTTTTCATAAATATCTCTACGTTCTAGCTTCCGCAAGTGATATAATAGGTTTTTAGCTTATAACTATTTTAAATTTTAAATTCAACATTCTATTTTGTTGCAAATGCAAAGTGAGAAGTGTGAAACTTGATCGGATAGAAAGAAAAATAAATAAACTTTACGCACATCATGCATGGCACCTTGCTAATATAACATTGCATCACTCTTATACTTGTATTAACACTTGGGGGTTATGCTATATGAGGCTTTTCGCCAAACTTACAATGACATTCCTCATAAGTAATGAAAAAGATGATCATCTAATCAATTAGGTATTGTCTAACTGTTTCCTTCATCTCCCCTTTAATAATTGTAAATTCCTAAGGCACAGCTTTGTTCATTGTAATTTGGTTTGTCTGACTCTATGATATGCAATAGTGTGTTGTGAAGCTCCTATTTTTTCAAGTCATTATTGCTTATAGGACACTTCTCTTAAGAAATTTCCTTGAACACCAATTCCATCATCGTTTTCTTTAGTTTCACATTGCAAAAATTAAAAGTCCAAAAAGGAAAAGCCTAGTTTATTATTTTCTAGCTTTCATAAAAACTAGGAAGCACACGTAAAAAGTTTAGTCAATTAGTGTTAAATTTTTCATGAGATGATGAGGGTAGGAGTATCATGTATTAAAATGAATTAAGAAGCAACATATGAGGGCTTAAAGCATTGAGTGGGTGTTGCGGTCTAATGGGGACTTTTGTGCTTCATAAAAACTAGGAAGCACATGTAAAGAGTTTGAAAAGTGCCTGGTGGTCCGAATTTGTGTCATTTTGAGCCATTCGAGCCATTCGGGCCATGAAAATTTAGGCCACCAAGCATTACTGAAAACGTTTAGCCAATTAGTGTTTAATTTTTCATGAGATGATGAGGGTAGGAATATCATGTATTAAAATGAATTAAGAAGCAACATATGAGGGCCTAAAGCACGGAGTGGATGTTGCGGTCTAATGGGGACTTTTGTATTTTTTATTATATTTTGATGAAGTTTGTACACCGATGTGTTTCTCTTTGGCCTCATACATGCTAACAGTGCTAGAACAAGTTGCAATTACAATGGTTAAATTAAGGAAATTAAGTTTAATCAGTAGATAAAGTTTGAAAGAGATTAAAAGATCTAGGAGACCTTAAATTCCTTGCCTAAAGTTGTGGGCACCAGGAAAAAAACTAATAATAAATAAAAATAAAAAAAGAAAGAAAGAAAAGTTGAGCGAGGGAAAACACCCTGAACATTCGTGTCACTAATAAGGTTGAAGATTTTCTTAAAGAAATTCAATCCCATACTTTGGTGGCCAACGTCTTCAAAATTGAGACTAAGATTGCATACATCTTGCCTTCCTCAAAACTCGCTTCAGCTTAGTTCCCCAAGAGTAGTTGTTCTCGTGCCCTTCATGATTTTATATACTTAAACCCCTTTTCATCAATAATTTATTCATATTTATGAAAAAAAAATGATATTATCAACTCTTTTACATAGAAATATTTATTTTACCTTATTTCTCTTTTTATCTTTGCACTATTTGTATTAATTTCGGTACATTTAGTAATTAATGCTTGTATTTTTTGTAAACTTTAGGAGAGGTCAATATAATTTATCCTTTTCTAAATGTATGGAGTATCCTTGTCAGACATTATACTTGGTTAAGGATATGAGTAAGAGATATGTAGCCAATATGTGTAATTAGACATTCACCTACAAACATACTCACCAATTCGAGTTAATCATAAAACTATACAAAAAATATGAATAAAATGCTTTATGGCATATTGTGCACACCATTCTATTCTAGAAAATAAATGAAATTTGTTAAGAAATAGGAATATTTTGTAATGTACTTGGATATCAGGTTAAATTAAAGGAATCGGATACCTAGAGACAAACCTATGTAGGTTTCTTAATTAAAATTTATTCAAACAAGGGCGTTAAGGAGGCGAAAATGAAAAACAGTCCCTGAACCACCATGTGGATGTCACAACCAGCTTCCTCACAACAAATAAGACCTATGACAATAGACGGAATATAATTAGCATGTGTAGGTTGGGAGTTATAGCCGAAAGCGCTTTAAACTTAATCGAAAAATGGCGTTAAGGGGGCGAAAATACGAATCGGCCCTCGAACCACCGTACGAATGTCACAACCAGCTTCTCCATGGAAATTAGGACCTGTCACAACAGATGGGATGTAATTAGCATGTGTAGGTTGGAAGTTAGAGCCAAAAACTCCTTTAACTTAATCGAAAAATGGCATTAAGAAGGCGAAAATGCAAAACAACCCCCAAGCAACTGTACGGATATCACAACCAGGTTCCCTATGACAAATAGGACCTGTGACAATAGACGGAATGTAATTAGCACGTGTAGGCTGGGAGTTAGAGCCGAAAAAGCCTTTAACTTAACCGAAAAAGGGTGTTAAGAATGCAAAAATGAAAAACAACCCCCAAACCACCGTACGGATATCACAACCAGCTTCCTTATGACAAATAGGACTTGTGACAACAGATATAATGTAATTAGTTTGTGTAGGTTGGGAATTAGGGCCAAAAACACCTTTAACTTAACCGAAAAGGGGCGTTAATTAGTTTGTGTAGGTTGTGATGTAGAATTATTATCAAATAAACTACAAATGTCCATCAATATATAGAATCTGTGAATCATAGACAAGAAAGTAATTCACTCACTCATCACCCTTCATGTCACTCTCTCTATGAACATCTGGAATTTATTGATCATATAGAGAGACCTATGGTTGATTCATATTTGATAGCAACATTACATAACTAATCCATTTGTCTAATTACTACATTATTATTTACAAATCAATCTTCCAAAAGGGTGTTGGTGTTTGACGGTATTATTGTCTTAGTTGTTGAGGTCTTGGGTTTATCCATCTTACAGTTGGATTACGTTTGTTGTGTTTTTTCTATATTTTTTAAAATGTATTGTTAGACTATAATATGTTTGGTGTAACTTTTTTTTTAAACTGACAGTTCAAAATCAAAAAGTAGGATCTAAAAGTCTCCTCTTCCTCAGGTTCTAGATTACTAATTTTTTTTCTAACTATTTATACTATTTCTATCTCATATGCTACAAAACAAAGTTGCATCAAAACAAAGTGATTAAAATATGTATTAATTGGTTAGAACCTCTATACTTTCTGTATATTTGTTTAGATTTCTCTTTTTCACATTTGGAAGTTTCTTTATATTAATTATGTATTGTATTTAGTTCAAGAACTTCTAAATTATGTTGTCCTTATTATGATTATTGTGCATATTTGAATGTCCAATTCAATAGATTTCTCTAAAATGTCCAAAAAAATAAAATGAGCCAACTAATGAACAAAGTAAAGGTACAAAGGATACAATGAAGTTGTAACAAATGAACAAATTCAATAGATTTCTCTCATGTTTCAGCATAAAGCAATGTTGGAGCATTCAAGTTTGATTTTGATTCAAGAGGTTAGAAGAAGTTACATACTATCCACCTTGTTGTTTCACCAAACGTTTTTTGATTTCTTACAATGACTTTATTTTTCATGATCTCACAGTTGGATCCGTACAAAAGGGGTGTTTTTTTGACCAAGGGGTGTGATTTAATCATTTTAGGAAACTGATTTTATTATTTAAAAAGAAGGCCATAAATTAATAGAAGCCATGTTTTTGACATATTGGCATTGAGGAACATGAGTTTAATTTAGACTTGAGTTGTTCAAGTAAGCGCTATGAAGGAAAATAGAATGTTTACTCACATAACTAAATGAATTGGATTACTTTAAACTTTGGTCTGGTGGAGCAATCCTTTTAGATGTTCTCAAATAGGATTTTTGGTGTCTTTATTATACTGAATTTGTATGGATCTGTGTTTGCTATCTGTCTACTGCAATGAAATATCTAGTTGCTCTGCTGATCTGCTGTGCTCTTTTGGTTTGGTTTGCTACTGAGCTGATATGCTGCATTCTGTTGTGTTCTCTAGCTATGCTCTTTTTCCATCTGTATCTTGTTTTTTGTTCAGGGTCCCTATTTTTGTTAGATATGGTTTTTGGTGGTGTGTAGGATATTATAGCAACGGGTAGGGCTGATACAAGTGCTGTACTCTTTGATCGGCCATCAGGAGAGATTCTATCTACACTTAATGGTCATTCAAAGAAGGTCTAGTACTTTCCTTTCTTTTGTTTCTTGTTTGAGTTTTATCTACTTATGAAAATCTTTTGGCTAAGCACACTTGTCTTTCCTTTTTCCTCTGCTCTTTTTGCAGGTTACTAATGTTAAATTTTTAGCTTTGTGTATCTTGGTTGTTACTAGTTTAGCTAATAAGGTAAACCATGCCAACTTCCATTGGATTTGAATTTTTTAATATATATATTTTTTATTTAATTCTGCTGCCATCGTGCTCTACTTGTTTGTTTGGTTTTCTCATTCCAGTTGCTAATGCTATTGTTGTGGATTGATTTAGGTCAACCCGTTTGGGTCCCCCAAAGGGCTTGACTTTCGGATCAGAAGGTGTTGTTCATTTTTACCAACTCACTCGTGTCTTATTTTGATAATTTGAATTAGAATTTTTGTAGGATACTTTATATATATCATTCACAAAAAAATTAAGGTAATATGTACAAAATTTCTTCCAACTTTCATGTTTTTTGAATTATAATGTTAAACTACAAGCTAGGTTTGACATAGATTCATTTAATTTAATTGAAAAATGCCTTGAACTTAGGTTCACATAAGTTGGGAGTTGGAGTAAAAAAGCCTTAAGTGTCTAATGTCTACTTTATCTTCGTTTCCTTGTAAATTCAAGCTATGAAATCTTGACATCTCATCTTTTATGTGTCCACACCCAAATTATCATAATAAAGAGGATTCCAAGTACAACAAAACAATCACCCTAAAACTAAATAGTTTTGTCATATCGTGATCATCAACAAAAGATCACACATGACTATTACCAAAAACTACCATTTGGATTCAGATATTTGTAAAATCAAATTTTCAAAGCAAGAACCTGAAACCAATAACAAAACAAGAAACCTAAGTCATCTACAATTTTCCCATTTTAGATGGCAGGAAAAGTATAACAGTTGTTGAAACACAAAGCAAAAGAGAGACATAGAAAAAGAGCAACACAAGTGACTAAATCTAAAACAATAATGCAAACTGTTGCATATTACAGTTCTTTTTTGTTTACACCTAAATTGAGCATCACAAAATGAAGAGCTAATATAAATGGGAAAATATGCAAGGCTACAAAGTAGGCTTCAACAACAACAAATTTCAGACGATCTCAACCATTTTAAGTACAAGAGTCAACTCAAATGATGCATCTCTTGCCAACATATTCTGGGTCTAGAAATAGCAGGAATAACACGTTAGGAAACTTACAACGGAACAAAAGCAAAAGGAGTTCAATCTTCTAAGCGTGCCACTTATTCTCTTCCACTATTGTCTTCAATAGCGCCTGCTTCTTTGACATCAAGAGCAAAGTTATATTCTTGGTCACAACCCATATAAGAATCACACATGAAATAGAGGGTATAGGTCTTATTTCCTGCTTCTCCAGGAGCAGCAAAATCAAGCTTTACCTTGGCTTTCCTCTTCAAGGAAACTATTTTGAATCTGACATTTGCAATAGCTCTCGCCTTTCATCATCCTCCACCTCCACCAAATCAACCACTGTCTCTATACTCTTTCTAGGGTTGTCTTAGCCAAATCTTTTGTGAAATTCAAAGCTTCAAGTATTAGCAGTCAAAAGTTCAAAGAGAGAGTGTAATGAAGAACCAATTTTTCAAATAATCCATCCCTAGCCCACTAAACAAAGTAATAATAAAATAAAATATACATCTGATACCTAACTTTGTATTGTGTTTAGATTATGACTATTAATTCATATTGTAGTGACTTGGCAGTTCTCAAGCTGGACAATATCAAATTATGAATGTTAGGATAAAGTTCTGTTACAGTTACAAGGGGTGTGACATTATGCTCATATGCTATGGAACTAATTGGTGTATTTTTTATTTTTATTTTTTTGTAGATGGCTTTTGGCATGGAGTTGTGGATATTCCATTTTTGTGGATAGATGACAATTTACACTATTGTAAACTCTTGCATTTTTGTCGTCCTCTGCTTTTTGTGCAGATTTGTATTAATTGTATATAATACTTTTCGTGGGGTACATAATACTTTTGCCTTCAAACAAATAATTTATGCCGTGATCTATTGATTAGCTTTTGTTGTGGTACATATTACCATGGTATTTTGTACCATGCCAAATGGTCATTTGGCATAGTAGTAAATATATTTTGTATACGGAGGATGAATTTCCCTAAGATCATTTTTGTTATGTATGGAATTATTATTTTAAATTGGAATGTATTTGATTTTTATGGAATTGTTGACATTTAAAGGTATTAATGTTTAGATGGTTGGAAATGAAATGGATGTAGTTGAATGGGTGATAATATATGTATAAACCAGTTTGTATATATCGTACAGGTTGCATGAAATATTTATAGGTTGTGGGTGTGGACAAATTTAAAAAAAAAAATAAATAAATAAAATGATGTTTTGGCGACTAAAAAAATTGGTAGTCAAAAATAAAGTCAATATTTTGGCCGACTAAATAGTTAGTAGCTAAAAAAAAGAATTAAATGAAAACAAATCTTTTGGCGACTAAATATTTAGTAGCCATAACAAATAAGACTTTAGGCAACCAATAATTTAGTAGCCAAAAAAAAAAAAAAGGAGGAAAAACACTTTTGGCGACCAAACTATTAGTAGCCAAAACAAAAAATATTGGACTTTAGGTGACAAAAATGTTAGTAGCTAAGCAATTTAAGCTTTGGTGACAAAAAAATTAGTCGCTGCAAAATGCTTTTGGCGACTAAAATATTAGTAGCCAAATAGAAAATGTTAGACCTTAGGCAACTAAAGTTTTAGTAGCTAAATAATTTAGGTTTTGGTGACCAAAAATGTTAGTCCCTGAAAATGTCATGTTAAATTTAATTGAAACACTTTTGGCGACTAAATTATTAGTCGCCAATTATGTGCTTTTTAGCAACTAAAATTTTTTTAGTCGCCAATTATTTTCCCCGACTATCTTTCAATGACAAAGGTGGCGACCAAAAATATTAGTCGGCAAAAGGTTTTGGTGATCAAAATTGGACCTTTAGCGATTAAAAACACTACAACAACAACATGCTTTAGTGGCACTACACTAGTGGCATATTTTTAGAAAATGCCACAAAAAATGATATTTAGTGGCACGTGTTTGAAAAATGCCATGGTACTACACCAGTGGCATATTTTTTAAAAATGCCACACAAATGATATTTAGTGGCACATTTTTGAAAAATGCCACAACAAACATAAAAGGCTTTAGACATTTAATGAACAAGTGTCACAACACTACAACAAAAACATATTTTAGTGACACCATACTAGTGGTATATGTAAAAAAAATCACAAAAAAGAATATTTGGTGTTTTTTTAAAAAAATCATCATAGAGCCACAAATATAGGCTGCTCAGTGGCATTTCAAAAAAAAAAGTGTCATTCACTACAAACAAAAATGTCACCACAACAAATTTACACTTTAGTGACACTACACTAATAGCATGTTTTAAAAAAAAAAAAAAAAAAAAAAATTGGCATTAAATGTTTTAAAAAAAATGCCATAGAAAAAAAAACATATAAGGCTTTAGTGGTATTTTAATAAAGAAATGTCACATCAATTTTATGGCATTTTAAAAAAAAATGACAAAAAATTATATTTCGTGATATTTACCAACAGATGCCACTAAACTTTAATAAACAAATATTTTATAGTATTTGAGATTTAGCCATTTTAAAAAAACAAAAAAAAAAAATGCCATTTTTAAAAAATTTTTTAAAAAAATAAAAATAAAAAAAAAAAAAAAAAAATTTAAAAAAAAAAACAAAATTAAAAAATATAAAAAATAAGTAAAAAATTTTTGAAAAAAAAAATTTATAAAAAAAAGAAAAAAAAATTCATTTACAAAAAAAAAAGTTAAAAATTAAAATAAAAGCTGTTTGGTCAAAAAAATAATAAAAGTTTCAAATTTAAAAAATTAAAAGTTCAAAAGTATTTTAATTAATATAAAAACTAAACTAAAAACTAAAAATTTTATTATTAAAAATAAAGCTTTTTTTTTTAAAAAAAAAGTTTTTTTTAAAAGAAAAAAAATTTAAAAGCCAAAAAATAAAAAAATTGGTGACTAAAATTTCTTTTAAAAAAAATATATCTTTACAAAAAAAAAAAATTTTATTAAAAAAAAAGTAAAATTTTTAGTGCCAAAAAAAAAATAATAAAAAAAAAGTTTTATTTAAATTAAAAAAAAATTGGTAATTTTTCAAAAGTGGTCATTTTTATAATTTAATGATTAAAATTTTAAAAAAAAAAAATTTTTTTTATTTAAAAATTTTTTTAATATTAATATATTTCGGTGACCAAATAAATTTTATAACAAAGTTAAATTTTTAGCAACTAAAAAATAATTAGTAAAGTAGAGAATTGGCTTGATAAAAAAAATTTTAGTTGCAAAAAGTGGTCATTTTTATTTTTGGTAGTGAATAATTTATTTACATAAATTATGTTCAATAAAAATAATTATGTTTATGCATATACTTTAATATGGATATATATACTATATATAATATATATATATTATATATATATTATCATGTCTATAGAGGTAGAGGTAAGTGGGTGGGTGTGGTATAATAAGGTTTATGGTGCGGAGGTTGGCGGTTCGAGTCCAAGAGTGAGGGGATCAATTGTTCTACAAGCGAATTATAAATCACGAATGGCACTTGATAGCGTCACGAATAGTATCTACCATGACATTAAAGTGTCACTGAAAGGTTTTAGTCTTGATGGTGTAATGACACTTATAAGTGTCACTAACTCTTTTTTTAATGGCGCTTGATAGTGTCACAAATAATATCAACCATGACATTAAAATGTCATTGAAAGTTTTAGCCATGATGGGACAAAAGGACGACACAGTAGTATTCTACGTGGCACTCGTATCTATCGTGGCACCGATAGAAGTGGCACTTGTTCAAAATGCCACAAGACCAAAAAATGTCATTAGAAGAATAATTTTGTGGTACTTTCAAATGTCACTAAACTAAGAAAATGTTGTAGTGAAAGTTAGTTGCCAAATTTGTCTTTTGTTGTAGTGATTTTATACTTCTTCTGCTACAATCTTCCCAACTGTACAATTATTTCATCATGTCTAGCCTTGTGAAAAATATGTATGTATGTCCACAAGTAAGTTTTAGGGCCTTCTTGCAATAACAATAACAATAGTATAGTTTTAAATTAAATTCTTTCATTTGCTATGTATGTATGTTACTAATGTGACACTACTTATGGTAAACTTGTCTTTTATTTGGATGCTATGAATTCAGTTGGTGAACATCCAATAATTTTCTCAGCTGCTTCAAATAACGTGACATACAGTTGTCTTTCTCCATATCCCACTGTAAGCTTCATCAAATATCTGATATTTGATGTGGCAAATGTATGTAAATTATGATATTGTCATTTTGATATTTAACAAATGCTAAGCATTAATTTATGTTGTTATGTAGAACTATCACATACCTTGGATGATACTTTGAATTTGAGGTCTTGCATTTACTGTATTATGCTCGTTGTTCAGTTTGATAAACTTTCTTATTACATACTTTGCGAGCAATATACCAATGTTGGTCCAGATTGTCTATATGAATGATTGTCGCTTTGAAGGAACAATGTGTATTCTATATGGATATTTTTTTAATTCATGGTGTATGAATATTAATATTAATTTGGTGAAGTGAAGAAAAATCATGATATTTGAAAATTTTAATTATTATTAGTATGATAAATTATGTACTTAAAAATCAAGTAATGAACATTCTCTTAAATGTTATATCTTCGCTCATTTGCGATTTTGCTTATTTGTTGCCCATAACGTTATATCTAGCTTGCTTTCAACTGTTTTTTTTTTAATTACAATTGTACATATAATATTTGTTGATTTTCTTATTGTATAAACACTGTAAATATAGACATAGGAATAATATGTTTTTTAATATACCATTATCTAATACTATTAGCTTCAGATGTTTTCGGGTCTATTTGAATTGTAGTTGTTAAGATTATGAATATAGATATTACACCTAATCCAGATGAAAATTGTGAGTATATATATTAAACAATATAAAATTGTAAATCTATATAATCAATAATTTATATATTTTCATCACAAGAGAATAATAATAATAATAATTTAATATATAATATTATTTTAAGTGTTTCAATGTACCTGCATATATTGACACTTTTACTTTGGATATTGTAACTACTAGTCTTTCTTTTGCCATATCTTCTAGTTTTTCCCATTCATTTTGGATTACATCCTCCCATAATGTGAGAAGAATCGATTGAGAGCTGTGACCATGGAAAACATAAAATTATATTACTTCTAGTATTTTTTTTTTTGTTTTTTATTTTGTAACTTAAGAGTTATTATAATTCATACCTTGAATCTTTCAAATAGATATTTCTCCTCATTAATTTACCAATTGCTCTTGTTCTTGTAATTGATAAAAGAGGCTCAACATTGTGTATTAAGCCAAATACATCTGACATAATAGTAAAAAATAATTTTTAAGATTAACTATTATTTCATAGTAAGTTTCATGTACATAAGAAAATCTTGAAGACATACCAATAAACACTTTGTCTAGAATTTTTCAATTCCTTGTCTAGCTTGACGCCAAACGATGTGAATCCAAAAATGCTTTTATATGCTCAAATATGTCTATAAAATTCAATACAACCTCTACAGTTTGAGAAGTGAACATGGTTCTTAGATATTCTGGAACTTCGGAGTTTGCAAGAACTACTTCCTTGTTATAACAACAAAAGTTTGGAGGTTCATATTCAAATCTTTTAGCCTTACAAAAGTTACAAGGTGTCATTTCACGTAATTTATGTGTCAGAGAGCAAACAATTTGCGATGATGTGTTATATGTTTTTCATATATATAAAACAAACTATAGGTATTAGGTTCAAGTCATATAGTGAAATATGTCCAAAATAATAATTAATTTTGTATGTTTACCATTCATTGGAGTTGTTTCGTCCTACCCTTCCGAAGAGTAAGTTGCGTTATCAAATGTGTTTGGGCCTTTGCATTTTCTTTTCCTATTATTTAAAATATTTTCAATATATCGTTTTCATTGTATAGGTCTGAATCTTGCATATCGATTCCTTTGTCGAGTACGACATTTTCAAATTGTATCTATGATAAATCCTTTAGTAATTGTAACAAATCATGAATATTTTTATTTATTTATTTATTTTTTAATCTTTTGTTATTGAAATTGACATGCAAGTTCATACCATTAGTTTTGCCTATCTCTTTTTGTTGATGGAGAAGTATTTTTTTTTTTTTTTTTGTTTTTTGGTCAACATTATAGGAAGTTAGATTTGTTAGTTTATTAGCAAAGTTAGTGTACCACTTAAAGGACTGCCGTTACTCCATTAGCTTGAACCCCTGACCTTTCCTCACTGTACCTTAAGGTGCAATTACACGCCAACTTGCTACAAGGGCCTTGCAAGTGGTGAAGTGTTTTCTTTCCTTATTCTGATCGAAAATCTAGAAAAAAAGAAAAAGAAAATTAAAACCAAGAGGAAAAATAATAATTTCAACTAAGAATAATGAACATGCATCAGCCAATAAAAGGACAAAACTTATTTCACTTGAAAAAATTAACTTAGATCAGAGTAGAAATTAATTATTTTGCAAGAAAATCCAATAAGTTCGTACGTATTAATATGTAAGTTTGAAAAGCCACTAATGTATATTTTTATACCACCCACTTGGAAGGCCAAGACCTTTATGCATATTTTCATAGTTGACATTATCATAGTTGGTTCATAAATATTGGGTTTTCTTTACAAAAGTAAAGTACATGATAACAAAACTTGAGCAATTAAAAATCAATGTAACAACCCTAAATTCATCCACCTATCTTATAGTTTAGAACAATAAATGGTGGTGTGGGACCCAGTGATTTGGGAAAAAGAGTTTGGTTTTTGGTTAAAGAGTTTTAAGTTTTTAGGTATAATATTTTTATATTTTATATATTATATTTGTGGAGGCCTAATCCACAATTTAGATTTTTATATTACAAACCAATTTATATTTATTATTTTTTTTATTTTTATTTGTTGTGTTGTTTGTAAACAACACAAGAAAAAAAAAAAACTGGCTACCGCGGTGGCGATTTTGCAGAATTTTGTAGATTTTTTTGTTTTTTTCTTTTTTTTGTTTGATTTTTTTTCGTTATTTTGGTATTTTGGGTTTTTCAACTCCTTCAAAGATTCGGGTTCATTATTTTGGTGTGTCTTCTTTCTTCTTGTTTTTGTTGATATTTTGGAATTCACCTAAGGGTGGTTTGTGGAGACCATTCATGTCTCGTGTATGTCGTTGGAACTTATTTGGTTTGATAGTGAAATAGAATTCGATCCATGATCCGACGGCACATACATTGAGAGAACCAAAAAAAATTGTGTTGCCTTTTTTTTTGATTTTTTTTTTCCGCATTTATATATTGATTGATGATTTATTTTTGGGATTCATCGATTTTTCCCTAACAATAAATACTTTCAAATTCAATGCAATGAATACCATTAATGATTATAGTCCTTTACTCAAAATAATCTCTATCTCTTCAAACCATGATTATAGTCCTTTACTCAAAATAGTCTCTTTCTCTTTGAACCATCCCAAGTGAATACATCATTGTTCCATAGAACATTAATAACAGTTCAAGAAGTAAGAGAAATATAAAAGTATAATGCCCTAAAGGTGTACACATTTTCAAGGATTGTCCTTGAGTACACAAAAATGGACATTCAGTTCCAAATCACAAAATAACTCTAGAGCTTCAGCAACTAACATTCATTGAGCCTTCGTGCTCCCATAAAAAATACATCCATCACCAAGTCACTTTGGCGGAGTCACACCATAATTTCCTAAAATGTTGTTAGTTTTGGGGTAAGCTGTTGCCCAGTAGGAAATACTATTAACAAGATATAAATAAATAATTGAGATGCTCAATGATGCTCAATGCATGATTACCATTTACAATTATCCTCCATGAAAAACCTAAGTGATTCGTGAATAGATCAAGATTTAATTATTCCAATTCCCAATCAATTAAAACTCACAATCTAAATCATTAAGCACTTACGAAAGTGATTTAGATTGTTATTTTTGAAAAAATAAATCGACACAAACAATTGTGATCAAAAAACCACGGGTGAAATGCCACTAATCAATCCACTACTGAAGAAAGAAAGATTACAAAGATAACAAACAAATTACCCAAGCGCTTCCAATTTGTCTCCAAATCTTCTATATATCTTTCACCACAACCTTCGTCTCGGAATTGGTTAGATTGAAGTTGAATCCACAACTTCTATTATCGAATCAACGACCACGCAAAGTAACAAACTCCTTTGAAACTCCACGATTGAATCTCCGGATTCCACTGAAGAAGAACACTCTTGAATATGAACAATCAACCTCCTTGATGTGTGCTTATCAAAACATGAGTTTAATACTCAATCAAATCATCAAAGAAAACTAGTAAACAACCCCAAAAGAAAACCCTAAAAACCTTACTGTGGATCTCTAAAACGTAATCCTAGTTTTGGACTAAAACAAGTACTTATAGAAAACAGGGGCAGTGAAGCTCGCTCGAGTGAAGACTCTCTCGCTCGAGCGAGGAACTGAATACACGTGTTTTCCTTAAGTGGCTTCACTCAAGCCACGCTACCTACGCTCGAGCGTATAATAGTCCTTCTAAGGTTTTTTACAAAACTAGTTTTCACTCGAACAAGAACTCCTTTGCTTGAGCGAGCAAGACAAAAAAACTTAGGAAAATTACAACTCGATAAAACATGTTTGTGCATGGGATTGACAAGACTAAGAGACCTAACAATCTCCCCCTTTGTCAATTCCCAGACAAAACATTCTAACAATTTCCTAAAAAACACAAGCGCTAATGAAAACAACCAACCTAGCTTAACAAAACAACCTGAACCGAATATGTCCACAAATAGAAAATCATCACCAGGAAAAAGAATGAGCGAAAACATATTAAGACATAACACATCAGAAGCTAGACCATTATGTAAGCAAAAAACTAGTCCAGTAGTATGTCCAGGTTGCCTGCAAAATCCACAATGAGTATGCAAACTTAACAACATACATCCCATATATCCCATATATACCCCCCAATAATTAACGAAATTAACTAACAATACTTCCCCTTTTTGTCCAGGAGAGACAAAAGAAACAGGATATATAGACCATAATAAAAAAAATTGTTCAAAAAACACAGTCCAAACACTAGCAAAAAAACTATGAGTCTGGTGGAGGTGGCTGCTGTATTTGGAGCAAGAAAAAAGAATCTGAGCAAGCATCGTGCTCTGTTGATCAAGACGACCATCAAGTGTATCCAGCCGAGCATCCAACTGATCAAGACGATGCGTGACCGACTGCTCAAACTGCTACAGCTGGCCACGAAACGAATGCGGGCGTATCTCAGGCATCTTAGGTGCACTAGTAGTGGTTGCATCAAACTCTGCCTTTTTAGCAAAGGGATCATCACCTGTATCAGACACCCCAAACACCCCAACTCCCGACACACCCCTCCGGACATGTGCTTGACTTTGTGAGACCGTCAACTTAGTGATGGGTTTAACGAGAGAAGCAAACTCGTCATCATCAAAAATGGGAACACCAAGAGAAATGATAAATCTAGTGAGGAAACAACCATAAGGAAGACCTATGGACTTGCGTCCCTAAAAAACAGTGATTATTTTGGTGACAATCATCGTGGGCAGGTCAATGGGAAGACGGTGATCAATGCAATACAACACATAACCCTGATCTTGTGTAATGTGAGAGGAATGAGTAGTCACATGAATGTTGGCACATACGATGATGTTAAGAAGGCGAAACTGGAGAAGAAGATCATTTTGCTGAATGAGCGCCCCAGCAATCCAAGACCAGGGAGTACCACAAAGTTCAGTGGCAACTCGATCAAAATCAGCACCACTGCGAGTAAGGAAAGGAAAATGAAAATTCCGGACTTCCGGAAGGCCAAGAAACAGCTGAAAAACTTCGTTAGTGATGACCAAAGCTTTCTTCCTAACCCAAGTGCTAAAAAAGGGAGCAATTCCCTTGCGGATTGAATGCATATTACAATAAAATTCATGGCCTAGATTGAGATTTTGAGGCCCTGAGAAAAGCAAAACTTGATCACCCCATAAAGAATCAAACAACGAATGGATAGGGAGTAACTCAAAAGCAATAGGAAGGACATTCCGTTCGAGGTAAACTTTCCTAGAGGCATAGAACTCCCTAAACAATTTGGATTTTTCCTTGGACTCAAATTTTTCAGTGTTGTAATTTGGGTAGGACACAGTGGATTTATGACGTTTCGAGGGCTCAGCCATGACTGACCAAATAAAAAGAGAAGACACCCACAAGACCACAACCCATCAAGGCATAACCAAAAAAACACCCAAGGTCCATTAGAAACCCAAAAACAAATCAGAACCCCCAAAAGCAAACATAGGATCATAGCAAACAATATTAGTCCAACAGGGTTAGGGAAAAAAAAACAAAACATAGCAAAATCTCAATAACATGAAAAACAGAGCTAGGTTATGTTTCAACAAACACACATGCAACAATAAGAGAAAGAAATGAATAGAAGATGAAGGGAACCAACATCATTTCAATTCACTTAGACCACGTAAATTAGCATATGAAGCATAGGACAATAAAAAAAAAAAAATCCCTAATTTTAACCCTCGCTGTAAAACCTAGCAATAATGTACCAAAATCACCAAACCAAGATGCAATTAAGAGACAATAAACCATAATGAAAAGACCAACACCCTCCATGAAGAACCCTAGACACCATAGGCGAAACAGAACAAACACACAAACAAACTGAATATGAGAGAAAAAAAAAAAAGGAGAAAAGAGCAGAAAAAACTTACCAAACAATGACACTGCAAGATGAATGAAAAAGAGACGCCCCCAAAAAGCGAGTGAAGATCAAATGATGAAAGGCAATGGGAGCTTAAAAACCCTAGGTGAGAGAGAACTCAAAGTAAGAGGGAAAAAATGAAGTGAAGGGGCACAGTATCAGAATTTAAACCAGGACAGGTCGCTCGAGCGTAGACACTTATGCACAAGGGGTCGCTTGAGCCAAGATTTTGTCGCTTGAGCCTAAAAAGCACGCTCTCAGAATCTAAGCCATCTACAGAAGCATGCTCAAGTGTACACTCCCTCGCTCGAGCGAAGAAGAAAAAACAAAAGAAAACTAAAAAACTTTCTGAGCAAAAACACAATACTCACACTATGAAGTGGAACCTGAAGCACAAATAAGTGAGCACAATAGCATGAAGGTGATACTAAGATGAAATAATCTACAAATCGTGAAGCCCGCAAACTTGCAATTATAACAATATGAAGGATATAATCATGAGCAAATCAGATAAAATTTAATCAATGATCATAAGCTACATGAGAATGCATAACTCAAAAACCAACATGAGAGCTCACAAAATGAATGTGTGTGTGTGTACAATCCTTGAGAGGCCACAGTGCTAGAGTTAATCCTCATAGTGATCGAATGGCTAGACCTTCGGCAAGAGTAACTAAACATCATAGAGAAAAGTCAAACCACTAGGAATCACGAGGTATTTGTTGAGTAAACGTGGAGGCTCCCCCTCAATCAATGAGTCCCTTTTTTTTTTTTCAACTTTTCTTTCTTGTGGGCACTCACTAGTGGCATGCACGCTCAAGAGTATGGAGACCAAACCAGAGAAGAATGAAATCAAAAAGGATGGCCTGGTTGGTGCCTCTGAGGTAGCATTTTCCTAATGCCCGGACTTCAATGAACTGAGGGAGAAACCGTGGAAGTGAAAAATGATGGTAGATGGTTAAGAGATTCAACATCACCCATGATATGCTACTATAGGTCAATTCCTTTGAAAAAGTACAAGAAATACTGTTAGTGGTCCATAGAGAACTTTGATCACTTGTGCGGAAACCCCTGCAATAGTTGATCTCAAGGATGTATACATAATAAGATCATGAAATCAATGAGAATGGGCATTTAGAATGAGCTATGAACAAAGAAGAATAAGATCTTGTAAGCAGCATGAGCAGTGTTCATATAAATTTCGATGCAAAGATGACAGGAATCAATTGACAATGAGATTATAGCATCTAAGCACACATAAAACCAAGCACACATAAAACCAAACACTCACACTCACTTAAGGAACAGGTAACACCCTAGTGACTGAGCACTACACCCAAAGTCTTTCTAAGGAACTTAAACCGAAGAAGATCAAGGGGTTTTGTAAAAATATCAGCTTTTTGATGCTCAGTGGGTACATGTTCAAGAACAATAAGGCCATTGTAGATACCCCATTTTTGACTGTCCTCAAGACTTGGATATGCTTGAAGGTACATCCGGTGACAAGTTTGATTGCTCGTCGAGTACTTGAATTTCGCGGCAGAACGTCACAGGTTTGAGCTTTCCAAACCCTATATCCTTTCTGCTCTATTTTTGGACCATGTGTTGGTCCTTTCAGCATGATTCTTGTGGTGCACTGCCGGCCTTTTTTTTGGCATTGTCGGCCATCAATTTAGCCCTGTCGGCCATTGATGAGGCCTGCCAGCCATCAATGAGGCACTGCCGGCCGGCCACCATGTTTCAACAGATATTATTTTAGATATTTTGAGCCAGTTGTGGCTCATTGAGCCATCCTCCATACACGTGTATGGAGAGATGGAGGCAAGTTTCAAGCTTGTCAAGCAAGCTTTTGCTTGCATTGCTTATACAAGGAGAGGCCCCTCTCACTCTCCAGAGGTTCAGAAAATCTCAGAGCCAAAAATCTCCCTCTCTCTCTAGAATTCTCACACTCTCTCTATATTGTGCTATTTTGAGCCTTAAGAGTGTGTTTTTCTTCATATATTTGCACTATAATACCTAGTCAAACACCACAACCTTGTTGCTGAGGTACTTGAGGGTCTTGTTTGGACTCAAAAAGTTGGTTTTAGGTCAGAGAAGTTGCTGTCTTGCTGTGGTTCTTCAAGGGTAAGTATAAACCCCCTTTTAGGCTTGTTTTTGTACTAAGTTAAGCCACCTTTGCATGCTGTTTTAGGCCTAGCTTTCAACTACAAAAGGTTTCATTTTTAAGTGTTAAAAGTGGTTGTTTGAGGCCCTGTGGGGGTTAGGGGTGTTTCACCCCCTTGTGTGCTTTATTTCCTTAAGCCTTACACCATCTCTTAAGGCTTTTGAGGCACACTTTGTTTGGCCTTTCTACCACTGAAACTCAGAGGAATTTCAGTGGTGGAAGGGTGGTTTTGAGGTCCCAAATAGGAGGGGGTAGTCCCCTCTCCTCTTGTCTTGCTTGCATGTCTTATTGGCTTACTAAATGAGCATGTGTTTCTACTTCTTTGTGGCTTTGTCAAAGCACATTTTTGTGACTTTTTAGACCTGCTCTAACTCTATTTGTGGCTGTCTTGGCCACTTCTTTCATGCTTCTTGCACTTGTAGTGTAATCTTGCCCACTAGCCTAGTGTACTTGATGTTTTGGCTCATTATTCTAGCATGTGTTAGGTTGACTCTAGTAGGTTTTTGGCCTTTATTTAACATACTCTAGCTCTGTTTTGAAAAGGTTTGGTCAAGCATGCCTTGCTTTGTATAGCTATAGTGTTGTTGGCCCTTACTAGCTTTGGGTTTTAAGGCCCTTGACATGCTTTACTTGAGTTATTTGCATGCCTTAGCATCATTCCATACATGATTTCAGTGCATGTAGCCTTGTCATACTCTCACATATATCACTCTTTAAGTGTGTTTAAGAGTTGAGCTTTATGCCTTGTTTGTGAGCCAATGCATGAACATCATTCTCTTGCCTTTCATGCTATCATTTTAGATCATCTTGGCCACTGTTTTGGCATGCATGAGGTCTTTTTGGGGTCAGTTTAGTCCATTGAGCATTGTATTGCATGGTCCTAGTGTTGTATCCTTCACTAGCTTTAATGCTTAAGTCTCTTAACATGTTGTGCTTGCGTTGTTTGCATGTTAGAGTCTTGCATTTCATGCCAAGATTAGCACGTTGTTTGCATAGCATGTTATTTGCATTGTATCGTGTTCAACCGGATGTTATGTTGAACACAAGGTGGATTGGCCCACTTCATACTCAAAGTGATGAAAGTGAGCCAATTCCCTTTGTCTCCATTGCCTTTGATCACTCATGATAAGGCCGTGGT
Source organism: Camellia lanceoleosa (assembly GCA_025200525.1). Classification (NCBI taxonomy): domain Eukaryota; kingdom Viridiplantae; phylum Streptophyta; class Magnoliopsida; order Ericales; family Theaceae; genus Camellia; species Camellia lanceoleosa. Next base: position 20,948,981 of record CM045771.1, on the reverse strand, counting down.
CTTAGTGTCTTGTTTATTGTGCATTCATTGAATTTGTGCAAGTTAGATCTTTGGCCACCATGCATTGAGATGCTTGATTGATGGTCTTGGATCCAATGATGCCTCTCATTTGATGTTTTGAGGTGATATGGAGTGGCACAACACACACATGTCCTTGCGAGACCCTCCATTTTCTGTTTTGTGCTCTGTTGCAGTTTGGCGTCACAGTACACCAATGGCCAGCCGTGCCTTGCAGATGGCTGGCACTACTTCATCATTGGCCGGTAGTGCACATCATTGGCTGGCAGGTGGCTGGCAGAAGCTCTTCATGGCCGATAGGCCACTGGTGCACTCCCCAGCCTTGATTTGGTAAGTTTCAGTAGCTAGTTCTTGGAGAAACCCTGCAGACAGAGCCTCAAGAGAGCAAACCAGAGAGCTTTTCGGGGCAAGAAACCGAATGCGTGCATGCATGTTCAACATCTTCAAATAGAGCTGGAGCAGCTTAGTTTAAAGCTTTATTTGTTGGTTAACATCTGAATTTGTACTTTAATTAATTTGTTAGTTAGTTAAAGTGTTGTAATAATTAGTCTAATTAGCTTAATTAGATTAGTTAGAGTAGCTTAGCTTAGATTAGCTTAGTTTATTCGGACCCTCCGTCGAGAGGGCAAATGTTGTAATAAGGGTGCGTGTGTGTGTGCATGTCTTCCAACCCCTTTTCTTTCTCCTTTTTACTTATCATCTTTTGATGGTTAGTTTAGGGCATATCTCAATTAGCATACCTTATGTTTTGCATGCGTGCATCATTCATTTGTATTGCATTCACCGGGCTTGGCGCATCATTCAAACTGCATTGTACTTCAATACACTTTCTTGAATACGTGTTTCAAAGCATGTTATCAAGTGTTGCATTCATATGCCATCTTAGATAGCCGAGCCTACTTTAGTTGCATTACTGCATGTGTTGCATTAGGCATCTTAACATAAACTAGGATCATGCATGATTTCTAACTAGTTTTCTGTTTTCACTTGGAGTGCACTGTAAATGTTTATGTTTTAGCATCCTTGCATTAGTGTGAGTGTTGCCATGTTAGCATGCTTGCCATGAGGCTATTTGCTTAAGTGTTTAACTGCATGAATGCCTGTGGATGGAGGTTTGATTGCCTGAATTGGAACAACTCGATGATTATGAGTTTTAAGCCCACTTTGCGTAGTGGCAAAATCACGTTGTAAAGCCCACCTGAGGGTGGCAAATCCGTGCTTTAGCCCACTTGCGAGTGGCACTTTCAAACCATTTTCGAAAAACAAACATGAATTGTTTTGTTCCAACTTAAGTGATTGAGTCTCTACTTGTGTATTGTGCGCATCACGTAGTAAGTTAGCTAAATAATCGGAATAAGAACACATGTGTTTTCAAAAACAACATATCATGCTTAGTAGAGGCTGATCTTTTGATCGGGCAAGCGGGGGTGCTCATTTCATGACCTTCCCCCCTCGTACCCAAGTTCCCGAGCCGAGGCAATTTGGGTGATGACGGACATGTGGCCTTTGGCACGAGTCAAGGTTTCCTAAATTTTTCAAAAATAAAATATTTAGGTGGCGACTCTGAAATCTGGCAAAGCAGTCCTTGTTTGGCGCTTTTTGATTAAAATCGATTTTCCAAAACAATTTGCCAGATTTAGACTCTTTGGTGATTTATCAGTCTTACATTGCACTTTGTGAGATTAGATTCAGAACCATGACAGGAGTCCAAACTATAGTAGCTAGAACCCAATTCGTGCCCTCTCCGAAAAGGTGGGGCACGCGGAGCGAGTTCCGGGCAGTCTACAGCCATCTTCCACTAACTCTCAAATAAAATGATGATGAATGTCAATGTGTTTGGTGCAAGAGTGTTGGACAGGATTTTTTGAAATGCTTGTGGTACTTGTGTTATCACAGAAAAGAGTGAGAGTGTTCTGATCTATCCCATAATCATGAAGCATTTGCATCATCCACAGCATTTGTGCACAACAACTCCCTACAACAATGTACTAAGCCTCAGCAGTCGAAAGAGAGATGGCATTTTGCTTTTTGCTATGCCAGGCAACCAAATTATTCTCAAGGTAAAAATACCCCCCGGATGTACTCTTCATATCATCAGTTCACCCTACCCAGTCGGCATCAGAAAAACCAGTAATTTCAGTTATAGTACTAGTAGAAAACCAAACCCCATACCCCAGTGTCCCATTAACATGTTTAATGATACGTTTGACCGCAAGAAGATGAGACTCTTTAAGACTGGCTTGGTAACGGGCACAGACACCTACACAAAATACAATGTCAGGACGACAGGCTGTGAGGTAAAGAAGACACCCTATCATACTCCTATAAAGAGTAGGATCAAGATCAGTACCAGAAGAATCTTTGGAAAGGTGAAGACTGGTGCTCATGGGAGTGTGTGCATGTTTGGCAGACTCAAGACCAAACTTTGACACAAGATTTTTGGCATACTTAGTCTGAGAAACAAACATACCCAAAGGAGACTATTTAATTTGAAGACCCAAGAAATAAGACAACTCTCCCATTATGCTCATCTCAAACTCATGTGTCATGCAATCCGAAAAAAAATTTACAAGATGATTAGCAGTGGATCTAAACACAATATCATCAACATAAATTTGAGCAACAAGAATATGAGATTTAGTAAGTTTCACAAATAAAATCTTATCCACACTACGCCTTTGAAAGTCATTATCAAGAAGAAATGTAGTAAGTCTATCATACCAAGGTCGAAGGGCTTATTTCAACCCATACAAAGCCTTGTCTAACTTGTACACATGGTTTGGACATTTAGGGTCCTCAAACCCTTTTGGTTGCTTAACATAAGCCTCTTCTTTCAAATACCCATTGAAAAAGGCACTTTTCACATCCATTTGAAACCAAGAAAGCATGCAACACCAAGTAAAATACGAATAGATTCGAGACGTGCAACTGGGGCAAATGTCTCATCATAGTCAACACCCTTTGCTTGTGTGTAGCCTTGAGCAACCAACCTAACTTTATTTCTAACCACAGTACCATTCTTATTAGATTTATTTTTAAAGATCCACTTGGTACCTATCACATTCATGTCTCTAGGTCTGAGAACTAGAGTCCGAACATTGTTACGTTCAAATTGACCTAATTCTTCATGCATAGCATTGACCTAACTATTATCTAGTAAGGCCTCTTTTATATTCTTAGGTTCAATTAATGAAACATAACACACATGAGATACCTCATCCCGAATTTGTCTTCGGGTTTTCATTCGATCCAATACACTTCCAATCATCTGTTGAGCTAGATGATTCAGTTTCACCCTTGCTGATGGTTTGAACTTAGGGCTTGTGGTGGCAGAAGCATCAGAAGTGGTGTCTCTCTATGCACTCTTTGGACTTTGACTTACCTGAGAAGTTGGTGCTGTCTCAACTTCTTGTGCTTGGATCTCAGCTTCTCTTTGCCTTTGTGGTTCCGTATCTAGGATTGGAGACTCACCATTTTCTTTCTCATTTGTCGCTGGAGTAGGAGACCATGTGTCATCTATAACCACATTGATTGATTCCATTAAAGATGAAGTTCATAGGTTATAGACTCGAAAAGCCCTACTAGTGGTTGAATACCTTAGAAAAATACCTTCATCACTTCGGGAGTCAAATTTGCCCATAGGCTCTCTATCTTTGAAAATGTAACACTTACTCTCAAAAGTTTTGAAGTATTTTACATTAGGTTTCAATCTCTTCCACAATTCATATGGAGTTTGTAAAGTGTCGCGCCTTAAATACACTCGATTTATGACATAAACAGCAGTATTTAGGGCTTCAACCCAAAACTTTGGAGGAACTTTCATACTAAGGAGCATGACCCTAGCCATCTCTTGAACAACCTTGTTCTTCCTCTCAACAACTCTATTTTGTTGTGGAGTAATAGGCGCAAAAAATTCATGCTTAATTCCATGCATATCACAAAAATCTGAAAACGAATTATTTTCAAACTCACGACCACGATCAGTTCGGATTCTTATGATATGCCCAATGGAAACACCTTGTTCATTTTGGATTTTAAGGAGTAAAGCCTGGAAAGTATCAAACGTATCAGATTTTTCTCTTAAAAAATTTACCCATGAAAAATGAATAAAATCATCAACAGTTAAAAAAATGTATCTTTTACCTCTAATGCTTTCAGTGCGAGTAGATCCCATTAAATCCATGTGAACCAATTGAAGTGGACGTTTGGTTGTAAAGCTGTTCATCTTTTTATGAGGGGCACAGGTTTGCTTTCCAAGTTGACATGGTCCACACACATGGTTCAGATTCTTACCCAGCTTAGGTATGCCTCTCACAAGCTCTTTGTTGGCTATCTTAGTTAGGTCTTTGAAATTCATGTGACCTAATCTTTGATGCCACATATCAATGTTACTTATGACGGCTGAGTAGTAAGTGAGATCAATAATAGTAACAATCCCGCAACAATTATCAGATGTGCGAACCCCATGCATAATAGCATTTCCCTTCTATCCAAAATTTCACATTTATTTTTTGAAAACAATATTTCATGGTGGGAATCACACATTTGACTAATGCTCAAAAGATTTGCTTTAAGGCCATCAACAAGTAATGCATTTTCAAGCTTGGGAAGACTAGCCACACTTATAGAGCCCTTACCAATGAATCTAGAAGTGCCACCATCTCCAAAGGTAACAATTCCACCTTCATATTTTTCAAGGGAGGTGAAGTAGGATTTGTCACCTGACATGTGACGAGAGCACCCACTATCAAGATATGTGTGAGTCATGTGCTTTTAGAGCAGTGTGAACAACTAAACAAGTCAAGTCATCTTTTCTCAGCCATATCTTTTTGGTCATAACAAAATCAGGACTGGCGATCTTGGTAAATGTCTTAGCATTGTGAACACCTTCATGTATCTTGGTGTTTCGCCTAGATATGTAAAGTTGTCTCTTAACCCAAAAAGTATTAGAATTTCTACCCTTTTGAGATAGCTTACCAAACAATTCAAAGCAATAAGGACAAATGTGGCCATATCTACCACAATGATGACAAATAAAAGTAGGTTTTACCTCCCTTTTGTTGATCTTACCCCCATTAGGTAGATGAAGAGAGGGATCACCATGGTGCACCTTCATCTTTCCCTTTGCTTGAGTCTTTAGGTCATGAGATATAGAGGCCTGTCCCTTGTGAACTGTCGCATTACTATAGCCTAGCCCACTTTTGTCACAACCCATTTGTTAAGACCCAAGGATGTCTTCTAATGGTTTGGAACCTTTGTTCCACATGGAAATTGTGGCTCTAGCAATTCTGAGTTCTTCATCTTTATGACAAGCTATCTCTTCCGATGTAGCTTGTGACATCTCAAGGCTTTCAATCTTCTTTTCATATGTGGAATATACTTTCAGGAGTTCATTCCTTTTAGTCTCACAAGATAGAAGTTTCCCACATATGTCCTACCTGTCACTAGAGATCTTGATAATATTCTACTTTGTTGTTACAAGTTCTCCTTTTAGCTTGACATTCTCGCTTTCACATGCTTTGAGCTTGAGAGTGAGTTTGTCATTGATCTTGGACAAATTTAGAGGTTCATTGTAAAGCTTTTCGTAAGCTTGTTGTAGATCATCACCATCAATCTCATCATTGTCTTCTAATGTTTCATCATCTTCTTTTTGCTCCTCTTTCAACTTGACCTCATCAAGTCAAGCAACTAAGGCAGGAAAGGTGATAGATGGTGGTGAAGATGACTCTCTTCTTTCATGAAATTGGCTCAGAATGTCCCATGCATCTTTGGCCTTTGTGTAGTGAGCAACCCGTTGATGTTCTTCATGAGAAATTGTTTCACGAATAGTAATTAGAACTCTCTGATTGCTCGGATTGTCAGCACTTTCAACATCCTCTTCAATGGCTTACCAGCCTTCCAGGTCGAAAGCTCTCAAAAATGCCCTCATTCTAATCTTCCAATACAAGTAATTACTCCCATCAAAGGTGGGAGCACGATGTAGATTTTGACTACGAGCAAATTCCACTGGCTTCGGAAGAGGTTGAGTGAAAGTGGACCAGAATGCCATGAAAGCACTATCCCTGTCTTCACCAGATTCAGTTTCTTCGGGTTCTTGCTCCGACCCGCTTTCATCATCCCAAATCACTGTATAGACTTTCTTCCGATTCTTTTTCAATGGACATTCAAGAGCAATATGTCCAAACCCTTGACATTCATAACACTTGACCCCTTGCCCCTTTACCATCTTCTTTTCAGTTTTTGAAGCAAGTTTTGGTGGAAAAGTTTGGGGTTTATCATTACTCTTGTCTTTTGAAATAGGGTCTCTGAAATTAGGCTTCTTTTTCTGTAAAATTTTTGTGAACTGTTTAGTAAACATAGCTGTCATCTCGGACTCTAGATCAAACTCAATCTCAGGAGTTTTTGCAGTCTCATGAGCAGTAGTGAAAGCCATACTATCTTTTTGTTTTTTCTTAGAAATCTGGTGGGCTTCATAAGTTTGCAAGTTTCCAACCAACTGATCAAGCTTGAGGATATCAACATTCTGCGCCTCCTCAATAGTTGTCACTTTTGATTGGAACCTCTCAGATAAGGACCTCAAAATTTTTCCAACAACCTTAGCTTCAGGGATTTTTTCATCGAGTGTGAAACAGGAATTCACGATGTCAATAAGTTTAGCATAGAAATCATCAAACGTCTCATCATCACGCATAAAAAGGGTTTCAAAGGCAGAGGTGAGACGTTGAAGTTTTGACCTTTTAACAGAAGTAGTACCCTCGTGAATCATTTCAAGAATGTCCGAAGCCTCTTTTGCTATCTCACACATGCAAATACGACAAAACTCTTTAGGTGTGACAGAGCAAAAAAGGGAATTGAGAGCCTTACTGTTCCAACTCTAGTTTTGATAATCGAATGTGTCCCATCTGTCAAGGGGTTTGGGAATATCAACACCATCAATGGTGACAATAGGTTCACTCCACCCATAGATCACACCGTGCCAAACTTTCTCATCAATAGATTTTAAAAATGCTCTCATACGAGCTTTCCAATAAGAATAGTTTGTAGCATCAAGTAACAAAGGTCTATGGGTCAAGTTACCTTCATGAATTGAATCCATATCACCAATCACACAGAATCACACTCCTAGAGTTTTGATAAAAACAAAGAGTGACCTGCTCTGATACCAATTGAAAAACCTAAGTGATTCATGATTAGATGAAGATTTAATTATTCCAATTCCCAATCAATTTAAACCTACAATCTAAATCGTCAAGCACTTACAAAAGTGATTTAGATTGTTGTTTTTGAAAAACAATAAATCGACACAAATGATTTTTACATGGAAAAACCATAATTGAAGCACCTTCAATTCTGATAAAAAAACCATAGGCGAAACGCCACTAATCAATCCACTACTGAAGAAAGAAAGATTACATCGATAACAAACAAATTACCCAAACGCTTCCAATTTGTCTCCAAATCTTTTGTATATCTTTCACCACAACCTTCATCTTGGAATTGATTAGATTGAAGTTGAATCCACAACTTCTATTGTCGAATCAATGACCACGCACAGTAACAAACTCCTTTGAAACTCCACGCTTGAATCTCCAGATTCCACTGAAGAAGAACACTCTTGAATATGAACAATCAACCTCCTTGATGTGTGCTTATCAAAACATGAGTTTAATACTCAATCAAATCATCAAGGAAAACTAGTAAACAACCCCAAAAGAAAACCCTAAAAACCTTTAAGTGGATCTCTAAAACGTAATCCTAGTTTTGGACTAAAACAAGTACTTATAGAAACAGGGGCAGCGAAGCTCGCTCGAGCGAGGAACTGAATACGCGTGTTTTCCTTAAGTAGCTTCGCTCGAGCCACCCTACCTGCACTCGAGCGTACAATAGTCCTCAGGTTTTTTACAGAAGTAGCTTTCGCTCGAGCAAGAACTCCTTCGCTCGAGCGAGCAAGACAAAAAAACTTAGGAAAATTATAACTTGATAAAACATGTTTGTGCACGGGATTGACACGACTAAGGGACCTAACAACAATGGGGTGGTAAATACGCTATGATGTCCAAAGTAAGAGCCGCAAAACGATATATACATACATATGTAGATTTATATATCGAAAATATTGGGGGACTTACGTATGGGTCCTACTAAGTGGACTTACTGTCCAATAGGTCCTATGATAATTAATGATATTTTTCATCATACACTATTAAAAAAACGTCACTAATTGTTAATTTTCAACGACAGTTTGAAAATTTTGTCATAAAAAATGTCACCAATTATAAGTTTTAGCGACAATTTTAAAAAATCGTTATAAGAAAATGTCAATAATTTTCAACTTTCAGTGACAATTTGAAAATTTGTCATAAAAAAAGTCACTAATTATATGTTTTAGCAACAATTTATTAAAATCGTGACCAAAAAAGTCACTAATTGTCAATTTTTAGTGACATGTAAAAAATCACCACAAAAAATTATTTTTAGCAACAATTGTACTAGGACTTATTTTCAATGGGACTTGATGGGAATTAAGTCCAACTATTAGGACCTATTGGTAGTTTACCTGAAAATATTCTCACATTTGCCAAAAATGGTGGGGTGATAGGGACCCAAAACCTTTTCCTTCCACATTTGTTGACTCCAGAAACGGCGGGCTCGTGGATACCTAAAATCATGTTTTTCCACATTTACCAACTCTAAAAACGGCAGGTTCATTAACACCCAAAAACCTTTTTCCCACATTCGTCCAGCAATAAGATCAAGACAGGGCAATTGGGCAGCTTAACTCCTCGTACCGGTACCAAATGCAACACATAACCCATTACCAAAAACCTGACTCAACTACCTAGACTCATATGCTATTTACCCCCTTGCGCCATCTTCCAAACGTCCACAAGTTTGTGAGATCACAAGAGAAAATTATAATGCACATGATGTATTCGTTTAATAGACATCAACATTTAATGATGACAATAATAAAAGAATTTCTCCAACCTCACAATTTTTCATAATCTTAACATTCATCTATCTCAATAGATATATCTACGAAAGTCCAATAACCTCATGTCTCCACAACATTTCGATGATCATTCATCCAATTTTAAGATTTGAGAACCAATTGAGCCAAACCCTATTATTTAATCAAGTTTAAAAATTAGGGTCTTTGAGAAAATTGGGGCTTTTCCCTCTTTTACACGTGGAGGGTCAATTTTCATCATCAACAACAATAACCAACAAGAACATCCATAATATTTTTACCAAAACATTAGGTATAAACCCCCATTTTGTTTATCAAACCCATTTCATATCACAAATCACCTCATACATCACTATAACTAGAAAAGTACCACATATATATATATATATATATCAAATCATAGATATATCAAGTTAAAAGTATCCCTACCTTGAAAACGAGAGCTAAGAGTTGAAGACCCAACAAGAAACTTGACAAAACCGTGATCCAATTAGTGAAAAGCTTGATCTTCACTAGCTCTCCACTTCTGATGGAGGGTTTTGAGGAGATCCTTGGTAAAACTTGAGAAAATCAAGGGTTTTAGAGCTAGGGTTTCGGAAATGGATGTTATAGGCGGGAGGATATGAAAAAGTGAGAAAATAATGGGTAAAAATTGACTTTTAAGCTAGTTGTTCAATGCATCGCCGAGCGATCTTTCCACCGCTCAAGCGGTGAACGTGAGCTTCTAGAAAATTTTTAGGTCTAAAGTGAAAGTACCAATGGCCACGCATCTCTGCTTGAGCGACCAATTAACCACTTGAGTGGTCTCACTCTACACTCAGTTTGCAGAAGAAATACTAGGAACCCCAATTCACCACTTGAACGAACCTGCAAATCAAGATGTTACAATCAATAATACCAGAACTATGTATAAAGAAAGAAAATAGAGCAAAAAGGATGATGAAAATTTTACACAAATCAGTTATGTACATGATAAAGAAATTTAGGTAATTAAGAATCAATATATCAGAACTATGAACAAAGAACGAAAGTAAATAAAAAAATATAAAAAAAAAATTGTAAAATAAAGTTGATTGGGAGACAATGCGACCGACTATTTGGTTTTCATAGTTACTTCATATATATTAGGTTTTGTCTACAAAAGTGAAGTACATGATAAATAAATTTAAGCAATTAAAAATCAATATACCAAAACTATGTACAAATAAAGCAAATACAAAAAAAAAAATATGAAAATTTTACACAAATCAATTAAGTAGATGATAAAGAAACTTAAGTAAATAAAAATCAATATACCATAACTATGAACGGATAACCAAAAAAAAAAAAAAGGTTGTGAAACATAGTTGATTGAGAGACAATCTTGGTTCAAACAAAGTGGGCTATTATGCTTTGATTTAAAACCATAGGGCTATTTAATCAATTCAATCCAAACATTTGAAACAAAGAGAATCAATTTTAGATTGGGAAACAGATCGCTCCAAACTCGAGCAAAGTCGATTATTATTTGTGAAAATGTTGCAATGGATTGTGACCAAAAGTTGTTCTGAACCCTCCAAAACAGAGTTTATTATTAATACACAAAACCCAATTGAAAAAACAATCCAAGGGATATCAATGTGCTAGTAAGGCCATTTTGAATCATCATCACTCATTCAAAGTATATCAATTGCAAAAATATTTATTTTCTTTATATATTTTCATGTTTTTTTCTTGATTTGAAAATCACAAAATTTAACATCTTTATATATTTTCATGATTTTTGTTAGTTTGAATATCACAAAATTTCTCTCACTCACTGTTTATGAGAAGATTGTGGGAGAGACAACTATTGAATAGGCCATAGTAGTGGAATTATTATAAATAAAAAAAAAAGAAAAAAAAAAAAAAAGAGAAGCAATCATATTATAATGTTTGAAGGTGTTTGATGTTTGAATGCTCACCATTTATGATAAGGTAGTGGAAGAGACAAATATTGAACAGGCCACAGGAGTAGAATTATTAAAAAAATAATCATGTATGATATTTGAAGGTATTTGAATTCGAGAATGTGTTTAGTTATTCGGTAAATGTAGGTTGCTGTTTGATATTTAATAAGTTTAGAAAGATATTTTCGAGATAGAAAAAAAGTAGAAAACATATATGTTGTTCAAACTTTTAAATTAGTAGTAGATTGTAGATGATGATTGTAGAACTAATAACATAGAATATAATTAAAGATCTACCATATAAAAATAATACAATGATTAAGTTATGTAGACTATCTATTAGAGTTGATGAACTCATGAATATATCACTATGTTAGTATTTTTTCCGATAATAGAAAACTAAATTATATAAAATAAAAAAGATAAAACATTTTTTTTTCTTAATTTTAAAGAAAACACAAGATTAGAAAATAAATTACAATATTAGAATATAATATAAGATGGATTCACATGGACACAAAAAATAATATACAAGAAATAGATTAAATTTAAAAAGTTTCAAAAACAAAAGATAAAAGATGCAAATCAAAAAACCTGAAACTTCCCTTAAAAACAGATTCACACTTGCCAATTGGTGTTATTTCTAAAGATAAACCAACTAATGCAAAAGAACCTTCTAAATAGCTTTGATGAACTTGACAATGGCAACACTTAACAAAAACTAAAGAAGGTTAGCAAAAGAAGATAGAAAAAATCTCTTTGGTGTAAAAACCATATCCAATTTTATTATCTCAAAACACCATCTCCATTTTTCATCTCAAAAAACTCTTCAAAATCATCCTATTAAGTTGGAGGGACAATGCCTCTATTTATACAAGTAGGGGAGTCCCTAGACAAGAAGGCTATGACATCAATTGCCATTTACCAACGTGTAGACGGACTCGATTTAAAGAGTCCAACCGCAAATCGCTGAGAAAACAGATTTTGAAAAAGTAGTGCCAAACATGAGTCGCCACCTAAATATTTTTTAAAATGGGAAATTTAGACTGCGTCAAGGCCACGCGGTCCGCCATCACCAAAGTGGTCTTGGTCGGAGCGACGTACGAAGGGGAAGGTCATGATGTTCTTTTCGCCTCGTCCTATCGACGGGAAGGTCATGATGGTCTCTTATCTTTCCGGTCCCAAGACCGCCTCTACTAACCGTGATATCCTTTTTGAAAACTTTTATTAGCCTAGAATTACTACGCAACACAAAAGTATAAATAAACATTGCATATCCGCTTTGCGGATTTCAATGAGTTGTTCCAACAATCCAACCTTCACCATTCAAAATATAACACATAAGCATTTAGTCGCATGGCAATCCTATTGTCAACAATCACATATGCTAAAGCAAAACCAAAATAATAAACTAGTTAGCAAAACATGCATGACCTAGTTCATGTTAAATGGCTAATGCATCACATAAACATGGCACATGAGATGCATAACTATCACGTATTCAATTTGGGATTGAAAGTATGCATGTAAACAAATGCGATGCACACATGCATTGCATAAGGTATGCTAAAATAAGTATGCCCTAATCTACTATAAGGTGTAAATAAAAGGGTTAGAAAGAAATGGGGTTGGGAGACATACACCCACGAGGGACCAAAAGAATATACAAAACCAAATAAATAATTAACTATTCTAGCTAATTAAATATTACAAATCAATTAGATTAAATAAATAAACTAATTAATCTATTTATAAATGCAGCATCACCACTAAAGAGTGCCGAAGAGGAAACCAAAGGCAAGGCAATGCAAATGCACCAAGCACATCCCTCATCATGCTATGGACTCAAGAGGGCATGTGCCTCGATTCGATGATCCTAAGAACCAAGGGTACAAATTTGATTTAAAATGCATACAAACCAAGCACATCATGACTTAGTCAAGAGGCATGCCAATGCAATGAGGTCCTAAGCATGTTATCTATTATGCACACATGGACAATGGCATGGCATTTATGCAAGCATACAAGCAAGCACATGAACCAAGCATGCAAACCAATTGTAGATTGGGCTTAAACATGAATTGGGCAGGTCTAATAAGGCTCAAATGCCTAGAAAATGAGACTAAATGCACACACACATATGCAAGTGTTAAGGCCCAAGACTTAGGCAAACCAAAGCGATTCTCATGCATACTTAAAGAGGCCAAACATGGACTAATAGCATGCATTTAAAGCTCTGAAATTCATGTTAATCATGATGCCAAATCATGCGATAGAGCATTCCAAACAAAGCATGTAAATGGCCTAGGCTTAAAGCAAGTCAATAGGGCATTAAACCACACTTAACGTAATCATACATGGCAATATTCAAGCACTTAAAGACAAAGTTTTAACACATAAAACTAAGCCTAAATGACCACCTAGATGGCATCTAGGAAGCATGGAATCTAAGACATGCAATAAGGCCTAAACAAAGAGCATACGAGACATACTCTTAAAGCATTAACAAGGCCACCAAGGCAATCAAACAAGCATGTATGAAGGACTGAAATGGCATGCTAGATGGTTCCAATCATCAAAAATAAAGCTAGAATAGCATACCACATATTCATGCTTTTGAGGCCAACAAGCCAAATACAAAGAGGCTACCAAATACATGCCAAGATTAGCCCAAAATAGCTATGGACAGAGCTGAATCATGGCAAAATAAGCTTACAAGCTTCACAAATCTAAGCTTAAAACATGCTAGAAAATAGGGCAAACAACCTAGACATGTTAAGGCATAAAAGGGGCATTACAAGGCAACTATACTAAGCATGTATAGGAGGCCAAAACCAACTTGAAAACATGTTATATCACGATAATATAAGCATGGAAAACAACTCAAACATGCCCAATACACACTCAAGCATGGGGCTCTCTCAAGAGGCAAATTTTCAAGGACATCAAGGAGAGGGGTGGCCTTCTCCTTTCTAGGACTTCACCAAAATCCCTCAAGATTTCAGTGGTGGAGAGGCCCAAGCACACAAGTCCCGGATCTCTCACAAAATGGCACAAAAGGTGGCCTTTTCAAGGCCTAAAGGTGGTCAAAGTTCCTCAAACCACAAAACACTCTTAATATACAATAAAGAGGGTTAAAAATCAGAACTTTTATGTGCCAAACACTAAGCTCAAAAATAGTTCTAGATTAGGTAGAAATGAGTTGCAAAAATGGGAAAAAAATGCAAGTTTTGCTTACCCTTGTAGCCTTCTTCACAAAGGTTGTGGTTGATGCTTCCTTGAGCTCAAAATCTGTCAAGAACCTCCAAGAGCTTCTCGAACCTCTAAGGAGAGGGTGAAACACTAGGTGTTTTAGTACAATAGTGTGAACTAAACACCTAGTGTACTAAGAGAAAAGAGAGATATGATATATGTATCTAACTTAACCCTAAAAACCGCTCCAAATTTCTCTAACAATGTCTAATGCTCAAAAATGCTAACCCTAAGTCCAGAGGAGAGCTTTCTTATAGAGCTTGTAAACTTACAAGCTCTCATCCCTCCATACACGTATGGAGGGGAAGCAATGCTCAAAAAAATATCTCGTAAAGCAAGTGCACAAGGTCGGGCAAATTGGTCATTTCTGCCGACCGCACAATATAGTGCATGCCTCATAAAGCATTCCCCCTTCCAGGTAAACACAAGTGTTTGGTGCAAACCAAACACAAGTTCGAGGTCCGAGGCAAGGGAGAACTCCGGGAACTCCAAACGAACACAAACATGGATAATCACCGAGTGTTCCAACGGTGACGTCCAAGTCTTGAGGACGGTCAAAAATGGGGTGTCTACACAAGGCCATCAAATGTCATCAACTCTAGCCATTAGGGCTGGAGTTACAAATGCTCAAAACTCCATAAGCATTACATAAATCATAATGTGTATATAATGCATAAGTTTGAGAATAAAACCAAATGGGTCACAAAATGGATACAGGTGTAGGTCACAACCCAATCTAAGCCCAATCTAAAACATATGCATAAGACAAGCCCAGCCCAACATGATACAACTTGGCCCCATGCCCAAGGCTAAGTCCAACACACGCACATGCACAAGCTTAAGCCAATCCAAACCAAGACTAAGGCCTCATTTTTCAACTATATATTTTAGCCAAAAAGTCAAAAAGTCACTATAAGTTGTCACATCACTCTCTTTACTTTTCTACACATCTTTTCGTAAAAAGTAAAAAAACTTACTAAAATAGTGTATTTCCAAATGAGACTTAAGTCCACGTCCAAGCCTAAGCTTTATTGATACCCACTTTATAAGACAATTCTCATTCACAACTTAATGGTTTTGGCTCATTATTTTTTTTTTTATTGTAATCTTCTCACTTAAGAGAAAACAACCCCACTTGGACCCACCTTAGCCAGCGGTTGGGACCCACTGTAATTTGAAATTAAAATTGTCGAAAAACCATTATTTTTCAACAATCCCCTGCACGAATAAAATTGACCAAATAAAAAAATGGATAGCACTTAACAACAAAGACTCGGAGAGAGAGTACGCAGAATAACCCTGTATTAGAAAATGTAGTTGTCGGCCTTGAAACTTTCTTAGTGAAAGCCTATCGGATTTACTAATTGACTAGTGAATGTAATGTCTTAAATTGTTCCGCCGTTTGTGTAAACCAAAACAATAGACCTCACATATGAGTCACTCCAACCATTGTTTTGTTCTCACTGTTGTGTCCTGTTTGGTCATGGAACACTTGCCTGGTTTAGTGGGTGTTTTTAAAGAATTCGACATTGTCAATTCTTAAAGAAGCTGCCCCACTTCGCACTCACATAGGTGACCTTTTTTAAAGATATCTCGCTATACCATGCTTGACTCATCAACACATACAGGTCATTAAAAGCATTAGCTTAACGTTCCATTCCATAAGGTATCACTGTATATAGGAACGAGCAAGAAGATTTACCTCTACAGTGATTCAATTGTTGCACGCAATTCGATTGTCTCTTTGAACCTAGATCTTGGGATCTCTAATCAACTAGGTTGGGTTTTCTATTTCAGTAACACTTGCTAAAGGCCTTAACCCCATTTTTCTTGACGACTTTTCTACTAGCTCTCGGTTTGACCGTTTGGTTAGTGGATCAACAATATTGTCTTTAAACTTCACATAGTTTATGGAGACAATTCTGCTCGACAACAATTGTCGTATGGAATTATGTCTACGACAGATATGTCTAAACTTTCCATTATACATATTACTCTATGCCCTATCAATACTTGATTTACTGGCTGACTAATGAACTTGATGTCTTAAACTGTTCCACCATTTGCGTAAACCGAAACAATGGACCTCACATAGGAGTTAGTCCAACCATTGTTTTGTTCTCACTGTTGTTGTCTTGTTTGGTTTCGGAACACTTGTTTGGTTCAGTGAGTGTTTTTAAAGAATTCGGCATTGTGAATTCTTAAAGAAGCGGCCCCATTTCGCACTCACATAGGTGACCTTTTTAAAGATATCTCACTATACCATGCTTGACTCATCAACACATACAGGTCATTAAAAGCATCAGCTTAACGTTCCACCCCACAAGGTATCACTGTATATAGAAACGAGCAGGAGGATTTACGTACACAGTGACTCAATTGTTACACGCAATTAGATTGTCCTTTTGAACCTAGATCTTGGGATCTCCAATCAACTAAGTTGGGTTTTCTGTTTCAGTAACACTTGCTAAAGGCCTTAACCCCATTCCACTCGAAGACTTTTCTACTAACTCTGGATTTAACTCTTTGGTTACTGGATCCGCAATATTGTCTTTAAACTTCACATAGTCTATAGAGACAATTTCGCTCGAGAGTAGCTATTGTATGGAATTATGTCTACGATAGATATGTCTAGACTTTTCATTATACGTATTACTCTATGCCCTATCAATACTTGATTGGTTGCCGCAAAGTATACAAAAAAAATTGGTAGCACAAGTTTCGATCAACACAGAATGTCCTTAAGAAAATGGCAAAGCCATTCAGCTACTTTAGTAGCTTTATCTAAATCACTGAATTCTGATTCCATCACTGATCTCGATATACATGGTTGACCCTCCAAGGGTGAAAACACAACCACTAGTGGATTTGGAGTCATTTATATCATATACCCAATTCACATCACTATAACCTTCTAATACCGTTGGGCATCTGGTGTAATGCAGCCCATAATCTCGGGTGTAACGTAAATAACTTTACACCCGCATAATGCCCTTCCAATGAGTAGCATTAGGATTACTCATGTATATACTAAGCTTGCTAACTGAGTAGGCTATATCCGGCCTTGTACAACTCATTAAATACATCAAACTTCTAATGACCCGAGAATATTCTAGTTGAAAGACACTCTCACCATTATGCTTGGCCAAATGTCGACTTAAGTCTGCCGGTGTCCTCGACACACTTGTATATGATTTACTAAATTTCTCAACTATCTTGTCAACATAATGAGATTGAGAAAGTACAATACCACTAGATGTTTTGGTAATCCTAAACCCAGAATCACATTTATAAGGCCCATATCTTTCATGTCAAACATAGAGCTTAACAACTTCTTGGTGGTTCTAATCCATCTCATCATTATTATCAACAATGAGTGTGTCATCAATGTATAGATAAAAAATGACATGGCCTCAGTCAATCTCTTTGACATATACACATTTGTCGCAATTGGTGACTATAAATCCATTCGACAACATAACGTTGTGAAAATTCTCATGCAATTGCTTAGGGCCTTACTTCAAACCATTCAATGATTTGACAAGCTTATAGACTTTCTTACCTTGACTTGAGTCAATTCAAGGCACCAAAACATATTTGGTCCAACCTGTCACCCTGAAGTTAATAGCCCTACTATTAGAAAACACAGATTCAATGTTCAATAGTCTACTATTCGGAACTTCATAACATGGCCAGTAGTCTTATCACTAGGAATCACTAATTTTTTAGCATGTGATCAGTAGACCTTTCACTACTAGGAATCACAATATCTTGACATGTAATAAGTAGTCACTCCATTACTAGGAATCACACCGTCTTGACATAGGATTAGTAGACTCTTTCATTACTAGAAATCACCATGTCTTGACATATGATCAGTAGACTCTTTTACTACTAGGAACCATCAGGTCTTAACATATAATCAGTAATTTGTTCACTACTAGGAATCGTAATCTCATAACTGTGTAGCCAGTGGTCTAACACCTTTTAGGAGACATTGGTTTTCTATTTCTGTGATCAATGATCTTGCACTCACTAGGAGCCACCAATTTAAGAATATATTCAGAATTATAAAAATTCAAAAAATACATTCACTCACCCTATTGGGTTATCTTATTTTTTCTTTTAAGCAAAGTTATTTAGCAATCATACATGCTATAATTCACAAAAGCATAACATTTTAATTGTCTTTGATTAATTCAGAGATATTATCATGCAATCATATGATTTCTTCTAATCACACTTGATCTCTCTTGATCTTCCTTTAAGAACCTCACAAGGCTTAAGGTTGTCATGTGGAACAACATTTCCTATTGTCACCTTTGAAGCCATTTCTGAAAATCACAACAGAATTTCAACTATTCTATTTCTGTAGAAATCAAATTAAAACTAGGAAATCCCAACAACTGATTTAAAACTATTCTCACCACTAATTTTAGAATCGACCAAGGTCAGGAAAATTTCCAGGAAGACTGGAAGAGTTACGATGGTCCCATTTAAAACCCGATTAACCTTAGACAAAACTTTTAAGAGCGTGTTGATTCATTATCCATGGGAAACAAATTAAAAATTAAGTTTCTAGGGGATAAACCATGTTAGAAAAACCAATTCCCAAGCTAATAAAAATTGTTACCAGAGTTATACCATTCATAAAAGTTAACCGGTACTCCCGGAACTGAACTCATTATTTCCGAATATAAATCAAAAATAGTTTAGCTAATGCTAAATCTTGGTTTCTTCTTCCAAAACAAAAACATTTTGGAAATAAACATATTATAACCAAACACTTTCCCAAAACATGGTTCTTTACCACTTTAGGAATAAAAAGATTAAACCCAAAGACTTCCTCTAATCACAAATGTTTGAAACCAAATCCATTTCAGTTGCCCTTTTTGAACATAACTTGGAAATATTCTTTAGCCAAGGCTAAACTTTGGTTTCTATTACAGAAATGAAAAACACTCTAGGGATAATAAAATTAATCTGAAAGACTTTCTCCAAACCAGAAGGTTTATAATTTCTTTTATTCCCCTCTTCCTTTTACTATGGTGAAACTATTACAAATTGAAATGCAACTATTACAATTATAAATTGTCCAAATCTAAAAAAACAGAGTTCAGGTTGCATCGAGAGTAGTGTGTTTAGCCAACAACACATTCCTTCAATTTTCCAAGGGTCTAATCATAATTTCATAAACTTCTAGGGACTAAATTGCAAATACCACAAACTCCAAGGGTCAAATTGAAAATACTAGGAAGTTACAAATTTCAGGAAGTTTAGGGGCCAAACTACAAATTCTAAAATTTTTTGATGACATGCCAGCCTTGTTGAGGTGTTGCTGACAGTTAGCTATGTATCAATGACATGGCTGCTGACTAAGTTGTTGCATGGTACTAATATCATCTCTAAGTGATAATGATGTCATCATTTGATAAGAAAAATGGCTAAATTTTTGGCAACCATATGGGTTCATCCGAACTCTGTTTAAGACGTTCTTTATATTGTCGAAAAGCTCTCAACAAGATGAATCTCCTGAAATTTTCAAAACACGAACTTTGATTTTTTTCAGAATTTAATTAATCAAATTAAATCAAAATTGTTAACAAAACTTGCAATACAACATACAAAACAAATCCAAAATAATTCTCCACATTAAAGTGAATATTTAAATTCACAAATATGTTAAAAAATTTGAAAGTCCAAAATTTCCATCCATGCTTAGATTAGGGTAATCTTGTTCAAAACCAGTTAGTAGTTCAAAACTATTAGTTTCAATTTGTTTCGTTCATTTTTATTATATATCCTCTTTTCGCATTGAGGTAAACCTACAGAGAAAGTTA
Source organism: Camellia lanceoleosa (assembly GCA_025200525.1). NCBI lineage: Eukaryota > Viridiplantae > Streptophyta > Magnoliopsida > Ericales > Theaceae > Camellia > Camellia lanceoleosa. Next base: position 20,928,972 of record CM045771.1, on the reverse strand, counting down.
GCTACAAAAGAAAACAAATAACAAACAAATCAAATAAATTAGTAAGAACCTTATATAATAAAATTATTATTTTATTTTTATAAACTCCTTACAACTTAAGCACTAGCAATCAAATAACTCATGCAATAACAACTAGTTAATATAAAATAAATTTGCATGAATAAATTATTAGAGATAAACAACTCAAATCCAATAACTCTAGGCAATTAAATTAATTTTAATTTCAAGAGTCACTAAAATAAAACCATAATAAAACGAAATTGTTTTATCAAAACTATTTATAAAAATTTGTTTTAATATTGTTGGTATTTTTCCTGATAATTAGAAAACTAAATTATATAAAATAAAAATAGTGTGTAACGTCCCAACTTCTGAGCCATTAATAAATCAATTCAACCTTGAATTTACAAATGCAGATAACTCGTAATCTCAAATATACAAATCATCTCCATAAATAATTAACTCAAATGTCTCCAAAATGTAAGTTATACAAATCTCCAAAAATAATATATAGTGGTGGACCAAAAAATCTCCAACTCAATAATTTTTTAAATGCTTCAACTTCAATCGCCACTAGATTTGCTCCACACCTGAAAAATAAATTAATTCAGGAAGTATACAATACAACAGGAATAACAAGGCTTTGATAGAGAATAAATCAACAGGGATCCAACAATTACACAACCGATTAGATTCGATAATCAAGTAATTTACTCAAATTACACAAACAAGTCAACTCGACAGATGATAATTTATCCAAGACCAAATACCCAGTCCTACTCAGTACATGACCAGTGATCGATCTCACCCACCTCATCCAATCACAACCGCTTATCCGGGCTATTGGTCCAAGCTATTGGCAAGGTCTACTAGATTCATGTACGGAGCATTTCCACGTCATTTAACCAGACAAATCAACACTGACAACACAAAACAACTTAATGAAATTTATCAAATGACTAGAGTAATCAAATGAATCAACAACGAATAATTCCACAGAATTTACCAAACGATCAGAATAATCAAGAGGAGTACAAATTTACGGTAATTAAAATAAACTCTTTGCAAAGAGATTTAGAGAAACATATTATATACCACCCGAATTATCTCAAATCAATCTCCTCCGTCGCCAACACTCAAATCTCGATATTTCTCCATGGATCTCCAAATTCCAAGCCATAAGGTATGTAAGGGTTCACAAATCTACAACTCTCCTCCTTTCTGAAAATGCTTACTCTCACTTTAAACATTCTTAATCTACGCTCCAAATTTCTAAAATTTAAGAGAGAACAATATGAGAGATAGAGATATGGATAGACCAAAAAGAAGAATGATAGAAATGGTTGAGAGGTGAGCTCAATTTATAGGCAAGGATACTTGGGACAAAAGAAAAGGAAAAATAATAAAATAAAGTTTATTTGGTGGGCAAGAAAGGCGCGTACTTGGAGAAAAACAAAAATAACTTTCCTTGAAGACAAAGTAGCTTGGAGAGAAATGAAGATTAAAGAAATTAAAAATAAAAGATTACTTGGTAAGTAAGGAAATGATGAAAAAATAATAAAATAAAATTTACTTGGTGCCCAAGAATAATGCAAAAAAAATATTAGAAAACAATGGAGATGAATAATAATGAGGTGGAGAGAAAATAAATAAATAAAATAAATACAGAAAAATAAGTTAGATTTTCATCTAAAAATTTTACTACCAAACAATCACCAATATCTCTCACTTAAATATTAATACCTCAAAAATACAGGGTTTCACATAGTGAAGATATATATATATATTTTTTAAATTCTTAAAGAAAATACAAGACTAGAAAATAGATTACAAAATTAGAATATATTACAAGATGGATTCACATGAATATAAAAAAAAAAAATGTACAAGAAATAGGTTAAATCTAAAAAATTTGAATAATAAAAGATAAAGGATGCAAACTGAACCTTTTGGTATACACAATTTCCTTAAAACAAATTCGCTGCCTTGCCAATGGGTGCTAAAGGAAAACCAAATATTCTGCTTTTCCAAGACACGACAGCTTGAAATCAACTAATGTAGATCCTCCTTCAATAGTTTTGGCGAATCGACAATGGCAGCACTATCTCTCTAACAAGAACCAAAGAAAGGGCTAGTAAAAAGAAGGTAGGAAAAATCTCTTTGGTGTAAAAATCATCTCTAATTTCATTATCTCAAAACACCATTTCCATTTTTCATCTAAAAAATTTCTTCAAAATCATCCTTATACAAGTCTAGACCAAGACTAAGAAGGCTAATTATGAAGGCTATGACATCAATTGCTATTAGCAAAGGCCATCAAATGTCATCAACTCTAGTTATTAGGGATAGAGTTACAAAGGTTCAAAACTCCAAAAGCATTATATAAACATAATGTGTATATAATACATAAGTTTGAGAATTAAACCAGATAGGTCGCAAAATGGATACAAGTGTGGGTCATAACCCGATCCAAGCCTAATAAAAAACAAATGCACAGGACAAGAACCCTGCATAACACAACTTGGCCCATGCCTAAGACTATGTCCAACATATGCACATATACAAGTCTAGGCCAGTCTAGACCAAGACTAAGACTAAGACTAAGACTAAGTTCAAGTCCAAGCTTAACTTTTGTTGATACCGATTTATGAGACAATTCTCATTCACAACTCAATGGTTTCGGTTCATTATTTTTATATTATAATCTTCTCATTTAAAATAATACAATCCCATTGGACCCACCTCAACCGGTGATTGGGACCAATTTTAATTCAAATTAAAGTTATCAAAAAATTAATATTTTCCTACACACTATTCCGCAAACAAAAATAAATGAGGACTCAAATGTAATGATCAAGCAATGTACAAACAAATGGAATTAAAACAATAAATAATAAATAAATAAAATTGTTATTGGTTATCAAAGACATACTGATAATTAAAACAATGTGTTTACATGTGCTAAGGGACATATCTAGAATTAGGGTATAGTGTGCAACTTACACCTTACACCTTTTTGTGTTCACTTACACCTTACACTTACACCTTTTTTACCTTGCACTTACACCTTTTGTGTAAGTGGCACATGGTGTGCAACTTATACATTTCATTTATACCTTCCACTTACACTTACACCTTACACCACACCTTTTTGTTGAGGTGACATGGTGGTGCACCCCCACTTACACCTTTTGTGGGTTGCACACTTAAGAAGAAGCCCTAGAATTATCATTAATTATGGGGTATAAAAATATGTTTCGCGATGCAAATTCTTTCAATTCTAAATTATTTAAAATTTTTAATATAATATTTAATATATATATTTAAAAATTTTTGGAGGTACGGTCACTCACATTCGCACTAGCCCCCAGATACATTCTTTTTTTGGAAAATTATTCGATACTCTCGGAACACCACGTGACTATACTCCAAGCCAATCACCAATTAATCAGCCCCATGTTATATTCCCTCATCCCCAACATAAATTGTGGACTTACGCCTCTCCACCAATCAAAATTTTATGGAGTAACCACGTATTCATACTCTGAGAGTACTGAATAATCACCCCATTCATGTGCCAACAATCAGTATGACGCACACATACTACACTATTGAAACCTTAGGTCCTTTCCATTTAACAAATCCAAAATCCAGATCTCAACCGAAGCCCTCAGGACATTTGGTAAATCAGAGTGATCGACAATAACTTTCTCTAACGCTGATGCACACCCAAAAAAAGCTGCTGCACTTTTTGGCGAAGCACAAAATTGGCTTATTCTAATGCCAAATGCATTATTGCCCATCCTCTTATTTCAATTTATACGAATATAAATATATTGTTATTTAAACACCATTTCCAAATCTATCTTTGTGCAATCACACAATAACGTGCAAGGAAATAGAAACCGAAGTTCTAGAAAAAAATAATAATTTCTAATAATTTGACACGAGTTCTAGAATACATATAATACCATTCAAACAAACTAGTATATAAAGCATTGTGACTGGTAGCATGCAAAAATTTGATTTGCATCAATGCATAAAAGAAAATTATTACATATGTAAATGCATACCTTTTGACATAAAAGAAAATATAACTACCTTTAATAACTTACAATTTCCTTCCAAAAAGTTGAATGCATCGCACTGGTTCTAAATATCGAAAATGGGAGGACCGAGTCTGATACTCACCGGTATATCGGCGAGAATGAATTGATTTTTTTTTTCCGACATCGTCCTTGATGCTCGTTGAAGGTTTGTTCTCTAATGCTCTTTGTATATGTGAATGTGATGCTCTTTTTTTATTTAAGAAGTCATATATATGTGATGCTCGCTTTTTTACAAAGGGATATATATAAGAAGTATAAAAAGTATATGTGATGCTCGTGAAGAAGTCACCTTCGAGGCCACATAACAACCTGCAAAAATGGCCAACAGAAAATTCAAAGTAAATTTAAGTTTTTAGATGCTGTTTTAAATATTATTATTCAATCGTCTTCTCCATAGCTCATTAAGTTTTACTACTATTTCTGTGCAATAGGAAAGAATTTCATTTCAGGAGTAAGACTTCTTTTCAGCCCTTTAAAAGGAATATAATGTACATTATTTAAATTATAAAATTTTATTATTGGATGTCAACATCAACTTTTAAGAAAAATTTATATAGAAGTTTTGGTAAATGTAACCATATTCTAAGGCTAAGGGACAAAAAATTGTGTGGAGGTTGACGGAGAGTGAGGAAAAAGATAGTAATCTAGACAGATAAAAGCTAAAGATTGGGTACTCTCAAAATTTTGATTAAAATATGATAAATTAAGATTAAAAGAGTCAAAGAAATGCATAAAATTAAGTTTTAGATGGATTGCTGACGATTTTTGAAATTTTACAGCCGCGACGCCCGATACCTTATACGTACCGGTCGATACTACCGATACCGATACTCCGTGATCGATACCGTTACGTTACCCGATACCGCGATTTAGAACTATGCATTAGACCCAACGTTGGGAAAAGCTTTGCAAATCAGAATCGATTTTCAATGAACACCTCACCAATATTAGCTGATAAACATTAATCTGCTTCCATCTTTTAGAAAATATCTTCATAAGATGGTTGGTGCAAAATTGATAAATGTAATGGAAGAGGATAAAATTAGAAAATAATAAAATTGTTTCGAGACACGTTATACGTCGCTTTCTTTAAGATAATGTTTGCCTCTACTAATTCGGTCAAATATGGTGTACACTGGATTATCTGCAAATCCATTTTCAGGATACAGTGAAACTTAGTCTAAAGACCAATATCTGACTCCGTTTTGCACGAACGAAATCAGATTCCGAATACCTTTGGATTTTACTAATTCACAGGAAAATAATAATATGAATTTTTTAGAAAAATTGCATAGATTTTCTTTAATATTCAAATGCCAACCTATTCTACCTTTATATAGACATGTGATTGTGTCTTTTGGACCCAAAAGTAACATCTTTTAGATCTAAGAGTCATGTCTTTTGATATAAATTTACTAGTTACACCCCATCATTTAAACCTAAAAATCATACATCTTCAATAATTCATATAAGTAAATTATATATTTAAATATATATATATATATATATTTGATCGGCAAAAGAAAGACATTTCATTGATATAAGAATGAAGTACAAAGTGCAAAACACATTACATCAAAAAAGGAAAGGGAAATGTAAAAGAATCACAATGAGCCAAATCATCCCAACTAGGTTGGCACCAAAAAGTTCATCCTATCATTTGCTAGCACCCCCAGAGTTGGCGAGAAACCAACAAGAAAGCAAACCAAGCACCACACCAGCAGATCAAAACCTAGTCCATCACAGACCTAAAAAAAACAGCCACCAAAATAGACAGAATAAAATAGACCAACAAAAGAAGCCAGGAACGGAACCTAAGCATATCTGAGCAGCTTGAACATATTAGAGCAGCTAAAAGGCAAACACCCAAAGAAACTAGCAGCCAACTCACCAACAACATACACAGCAGCAACCCTGCTCAAATTCCAGTGAACACTGTACCCATATGAATAATTCAACTAATTAATGTAACTGACTTTAGCTTGTAGTAACTCAACAGCCTACTCAAATTGACCACCCAGTAGCAGCCACACCCTGCAAGTAACGCCCACAAAATATTATACAAATCAACCAATCATAAATTCCATAAGCATAGTAGAAATATTATATTTTCATTCATCAAAGTCTTCTTTACAAAATGTATTACGTATGTTACATATTCATAAATGTTCGTAACTGATAACAACAAAATAATGCCCTACGGGCTTACAACATCCCAAGTTATCACTTGATTACAACAAAAGAAGAGTTCTAACTCTTTTACATATAAAGCCCTCGGCTTGAATTTACATTTAATATCAAAAACACAATAACCAAAAATAAAAAATAAAAAATGGAGCATTCAACTTCTGAACCTCCCAAGCTAAGACCTTGGAGGCGACATGTCACATGTACCTAAAAATGGTGTCCCAAAAGGGTGAGTCAAACCCAGTAGAGATATGCTAAACCATATATGAGAAATAACGAAGACATAAGCATCAAATAAATGTGGGATATTCTTAACAGGCATATTCCTTTCCATTTCATTCCACATAGATAACCGATAATCTCAACTCATTTCCATTTTCCATTTCGGATAAAATTCAATGGCCAAATACATTATTATCAAAACAACCAACATGAGACTACATCTCAATGGTTCACAATCAAGTACATTCATCAATTCAGCACTTCTATTTCTTGCCATTTTACGGAACTACATCCCAGGGAACTGGCACCTATATAAATATAAGATTTCAGGACTTTCACCCTAGATACTCCGGCCAACTTAATTCTCAATGGAGTCCATCCCCTATCTCCTTCCGCACAATGGAGTACATCCGTTATATTCTACCAAATAAAGATACATATACAATGTATTTAAACACATTGTCATATACAATGACCAATTAAATCACATATTCAATGGTTTAATCCAACCGTCATATTTAATTACATATTTCGATTGATTAGTTTCAATTTTCCTAATCCTCATGCATTTTCTACAACAATCGTAGCTATCCTCCACTGATAGCCCAAAACAGATATTTCTAGATAGGTAAATAAATCTATCAATAGATAATTTATCAACTTTTTCATAGGTTAGTGATTTATCAATCCAACTACACAATTTAATCACATTCTTCCCCAATTTCATAATTTCCAAACCAATTTCATAATTTACACAACTAGTTGATTAAACTCAATTTAGGGCAATTTTCCCCCAATTCCAAAACATTGACCCAAAGGTCTAAATCTCACAATTTCAACAATTATACACTAATAACCCCACTTTTAAGACCTCACACACACATATGGGGTTCACAATAGGAAACCCCTCTTTCACAATTTCAAACTCAAAACCTAACTTCACCCAAACTTCCCAAATCGCACCATTTATACCAAATGACAAATACCTAGGTCAAAACTCATATTAAAGAGTAGATTATCCCTACCTCAAGTGTAGAAGCTCAAAGGAGAAAAAGAGAGAAACCCAAAGATGCTCCAAATCCCACAATTTTCGGATTAAGAAGAAGCTCACGCAATGCTCAAGCTTTTTAACAAAGGGAGTAGGGTAGAATGACCTTAGACCATGGAGTATTTGTTGAGAGAAGGAGTATTGTAGAGAGAGGAGCTGTCGATCTAGGGTTTTTAGGGAAGAAAAGAGCAAAAAGTGATGTAAAATCACGCTACTGCGAACTGATATATGTAAGGCTCACTCGAGCGAAGGAATTGTCGCTCGAGCGACCAGACTCAACAAGTGGCTTGGCTTGAGTGCAGGAATCGTCGCTCAAGTGCACAATACAAAGCTTTATGTCTGCCACAAACGTAGATGCACGCTTGAGTGCAAGAGTTCTCACTCGAGCGAAGGAACAAATAACACAAGGCTCGCTCGAGCGCAAGAAGCGTTGCTCAAGCGAAAACTGCGTCTAAGAAAGAAACCTGAAGACCCTCAATCCTCGCTAAAGCACAAGAACCCTCGCTCGAGCAAAGAAGCAAATACCCAAGGCTCACTCGAGCGTAAAAAGCCTCGCTCGAGTGAAGAAGCCAAAACTTGGGCGGCAACCATTTGAATCAACTCACAACCAACCTGTTCCAAACTCACTTAACTCAACCCAAAACTCAAATACAAAGAGTAAAAGGAAGGAAACAAGACATAGACAACAGTATACAACCACGAAACCCGAGTTCGAAACACAATAAAGGTCGTGGTAAAACCTGGATCGCTAAAACCTCCCCCTATTGCACCACACCTCATAGCCATACACCACCACCATTGGACTAAGGTTCTTGGGAGGGTTTCTTGAGCTCTAAAAGCTGGTTTTTGGCCCCTAAAATTGCTGATCTCGAAATTGGTCTTCAAGGGTAAGTTTTTTCCTCTTTTTAGCACTTTCTTGTACCTCATTTTATCCTATCTCGCATTCTGTTTTGAGCTTAACTATAAACTGAATTTTTTTTTGTATTTGCATGCTTAAGATGTTTGTTTAAGACTATTTTGGTGTTAGAGGTCATCTCCCCTCTTGCATGCTTGTTTTGTGCCATTCTTTGAGACCTTCGAGCAAGCTCTTGCTTAGCCTCCTAGCCACTGAAATCTAGTGGATTTTCAGTGGTAGGTTTGTTGTTTTGAGGACCAAAATCAGAGGGGGTGACCCCCCATCTCCTTGTCTTGTTTGGTGGTCTTGTTGACCTTCCAAAGGGACCCTATTTTGCATGCATTAAAGTCATGTTTTAGACCTCATTCTGAGGGTTTTAAGGTTTGCCTAGGCTCTGTCAAGAGCCCATTTTGTCATATTTTATGTCTATCACATATGTGTTGAGTAACCCCTTGTATGGCCCTCTAAAGGAACTCATCATTTTTGCATGCATTGGCTGCATTTCAGTAGTTATTTGGGCATATTTTGACATGTTTTATTCACTATTTTTGGCTGGTTTGATGAGTTCTCATACGCTTCATATACATGCCATACAACTCATACTTACTAGCCAATGTTGCATGTTGTTTTAGCCCAGCATGTTAGCATTTTTTGGCCATGTTCTAAACTAGTAATGTGCATGTTTTGGGACTGCCTTAGTTCTGTATTTGTGCTTCATAGTCAAATAATGCATGTTTTGCATAGTTATAGTTCAATACATGTGCCTAGTTTTGAGTTTCGGGGGCTATTTCATGCATTGGGTGGCATATTTTCATGTTTCGGGACCATTGAGCACCATACTTCAGTGCTGGAACATATGCCATTGTATGCCATAATTCATCCTTTCAACGCCTTTGTGGAGTTGTGTTTTGTGCCTTATACTCGGGGCCATTGCATTGTACATGTTTGCATGCATCTTGGTTGCCTCATTTTCATCACATGGCCACTGATTTTGGCATGCTTGCGAGCTATCCATGTTAGTTTAAGTCCATCATTGCATGTTATTGCATGACATGTTTGCTTACATGTTTAGGTTGCGTGCCTAGTATACATTGCTCATTTGCATGTTCATGTTGCAAACTTAGCCTCCATGCCTAGGTTGCATTGCATCGTGCATGCATCCCTTGCCTCTTGATCAAGCATGATAGAGGTTGGGGCCTTTGATGTGTTTTGTGTGTGCATTTCATTTGATATTGAAGTTGCACACTTGGCTTTTGGGTCATCATGCATTGAAATGCGCGATTGATGGCCTGAGGGTCGAGGGCCATGCTCCCTTGAGTCCATTGCATGATAGGGAGTGTGTCCGTGCATACATTTGCTTGAAAATTCCATGCCATACACTGCTTGCCCTCTGCTACTGTCAACTGCAGGATTCTGCAGGAAGAAATAGCCAGTCGGCTACTTGGAGTGCCGACCGACCAACAATTTGTGGCCGATAGCTTAACCAGTGGCTGGTGACCATTCCCCGTAGCCGGTGGTGTTCCCATTTGGTCGGTGATGCTCCCAAGTGTTCAGAGAAGCATCCTTGGGACTTGTGCAAATTTTTAGAGGAGCAGGGCAGTGTAAACAGAGGCAATAGTGCTATGGCAGCGAGTTTCTGGGCGAGACGAGTCAAACATGCATCATTCACGCATTCCGAGGCAGGGCTGTGGCCACCTTCCTTCTATATTTACTTTGTTAATTAAATTAGAAGTTTTGTAATAATTAATTAGCTAGGATAGTTGATTCATTATTCGGATCAGATATTCTTTCGGTCCCTCCAAGTGAGGCGATTTGTAATAAGCGTGTGTGAGTGTGCATGTCTTCCAATCCCACATCTTTCTTCCCTTTATTTACCCGCTTATGATGGTTAGACTAGGACATATTTAAATTAGCATACCTTATGCCATGCATGCGTGCATCATTCATCCAGATTGCATGCATCGGCTCTCGGCATCACGCTTAATCGCATTGTATTTCAATTCCAAATTGAATACGTGTTATCTGTTGCATTTCACATGCCATGTTTAAGATAGCCGAGCCTATCTAGATTGCATCTTTGCATGTGTTGCATTAGCCAGTTTAAACATGAACTAGGATCATGCATATGATTACTAACTAGTTTCTGTTTTGGCTTGGAGTACTAGGTAAGTTTTTATGCTTTAGCATGCCACATGTGTGTAAATGTTGCCACGATAGCATAATTACCATGAGGCTAGCTGTTTATGTGACATAACTGCCTGAATGCCTGTGGGTGGAGGTTAGGTTACTTAAATTGGAGCAATGCATTGAATGCAAGTTTTAAGCCCACTTGAGGGTGGCAAAATTCATGTCTTAGCCTACTTGCGGGTATCACCATCAAACCATTTTCAAAATAAACAAACATGAAATGTTTTGTTCCAATTTAGGCGACTTAGTCTATACTTGTTTGCTGTGTGCATCACGTAGTAAATCTAGGCTAATAACCGGAATAAGAACGCATAATGTTTTCAAAACTAGATATCATGGTTAGTAGAGGCCGATCTTTGATCAGGCGAGCGGGGGTGCTCATAGCTGACCTTCCCTAATCGTACCCAAGTTCCCGAGCCGAGGCAACTTTGGTGATGACGGACACGTGGCCTTTGGCACCGAGTCAGGCTTTCCTAAATTCTCCCAAAATAAAATATTTAGGTGGCGACTCTGTATCTGGCAAAGCAATCCATGTTTGGCACTTCTTTCAAAAATTTGTTTTCTCAAAACGATTTGCCAGATTTGGATTCTTTGGTTCAGATTAAGAACCGTGACAATTTGAGTCCGAACTGTAGTAGACCCACAAAATGAACAGAATGGGGGTTCATCCTCCCGGGACGTTCGGGGACGTCTACATCGTCCTGTGGCATTGCTGGAGTTCCAGTTAGAAACGACAGTGATCAAGTGCCTTTCCAACAGAACTCCCAGAAACCCATGGACCCGATCGACGTCCTAAAAACCAAATCCCATACCCATATAGTCACATAGACATGTTATCATATAAGTACATAACATCATACTTAAGTCTCTATCAAGCGAGACAAAGCCATTGTGGTTCTAACCACTTCCTACGTATCCAAAGTATTCAAACCCGGTACGCTCTGATACCAAGTTGTAACGCCCTCAAAATATTATACAAATCAACCAATCATAAAGTCCATAAGCATAGTAGAAATATTATATTTTCATTCATTAGAGTCTTCTTTACAAAATGTATTACGTACATTACATATTCATAAATGGTCATAACTGATAACAACAAAATAATGCGCTACGAGCTTACAGCTTCCCAAGTTATCACTTGGTTACAACAAAAGCAGAGTTCTAACTCTTTTACATGTAAAGCCCTCAGCTTGAATTTACATTTAACATCAAAAACACAATAACCAAAAATAAAAAATAAAAAATGGAGCATTCAACTTCTGAACCTCCCAAGATAAGACCTTGGAGGCGGCACGTCACCTATACCTGAAAATGGTGTCCTAGAAGGGTGAGCCAAAGCCCAATAGAGATATGCTAAACCATATATGAGAAATAACTAAGACATAAGCATCAGATAAATGTAGGATATTCTTAACAGACATATTCCTTTCCATTTCATTCCACATAGATAACCGATAATCTCAACTCATTTCCATTTTCGTTTCAGATAAAATTCAATGGCCAAATACATTATTATCAAAACAACCAACATGAGAATACATCTCAATGGTTTACAATCAAGTACATTCATCAATTCAACACTTCTATTTCTTGCCATTTTACGGAACTACGTCCTAGGGAACCGGCACCCATATGTATATAAGATTTCGGGACTTTCATCTTGGACACTCCAGCCAACTTAATTCTCAATGGAGTCCATCCCCTATCTCCTCCCACACAATGGAGTACATCCCTTATCTCTTCCCAAATAAAGATACATATACAATGTATTTAAACACGTTGTCATATACAATGACCAATTAAATCACATATTCAATGGTTTAATCCAACCGTCATATTTAATGACATATTTCAATTGATTAGTTTCAATTTTCCTAATACTCATGCATTTTCTACAACAACCATAGCTATCCTCCACTGATAGCCTAAAACAGATATTTTTAGACAGGTAAATAAATCTATCAACAGATAATTTATCAATTTTTCCATAGGTTAGTGATTTATCAATCCAACTACACAATTTAATCACATTTTTTTCCCAATTTCATAATTTACACAACTAGTTGATTAAACTCAATTTAGGGCAATTTTCCCCCAATTCGAAAACATTGACCCAAAGGTCTAAATCTCACAATTCAACAATTATACACTAATAACCCCACTTTTAAGACCTCACACACATATATGGGGTTCACAATAGGAAACCCCTCTTTCACAATTTCAAACTCAAACCCTAACTTCACCCAAGCTTCCCAAATCCCATCATTTATACCGAATGACAAATACCTAGGTCAAAACTCATACTAAAGAGTAAATTATCCCTACCTCAAGTGTAGAAGCTCAAAGGAGAAGAAGAATGAAACCCAAAGATGCTCCAAATCCTACATTTTTCGGATCAAGAGGAAGCCCATGCAATGCTCAAGCTTTTTAACAAAGGGAGTAGGGTATAATGACCCTAAAACCTGGAGTATTTGTAGAGAGAAGAAGTATTTTAGAGAAAGGAGCTGTCGATCTAGGGTTTTTAGGGAAGAAGAGAGCAAAAAGTGATGTAAAATCACGCTGCTGCGAACTGATATATGCGAGGCTCGCTCGAGTGAAGGAGTTGTCACTTGAGCGACCAGACTCAACAAGTGGCCTCGCTCGAGTGCAGGAAGCATCGCTCAAGTGCACAATGCAAAGCTTCAAGTCTGCCATAAACACAGATGCACGCTCGAGCGCAAGAGTTCTCGCTCGAGCGACGGAACAAATAACACAAGGCTCGCTCAAGCGCGAAAAGCGTCGCTCGAGTGAAGAAGCAAATACCCAAGGATCGCTCGAATGCAAAAAGCCTCGCTCGAGCGAAAAAGCCAAAACCTGAGCAGCGACCATTTGAATCAACTCACAACCAACCTGTTCCAAACTCACCCAACTCGACCCAAAACTCAAATACAAAGAGTAAAAGGAAGGAAACAAGACATAGACAACAGTATACAACCACGGAACCCGAGTCTGGAACACAATAAAGGTTGGGGTAAAACTTGGATCGCTATACTATATCAGCTCTATAGCAATAGCAACATCAATCTAGCTTCAGCTCTATAGCAAGAACAAAATACAAGCCTCACCAAGCCAGATTCAACACACTATACAATAGCATCAAACATCAGTAGTATACAGCTCAGTAAAGTAGTTATTGAGATTCACTCTCCTGCCTAAAACAATATTGAACCAATACTGAACCAAATAAGTAGAGGAACCACCACAGCTGAGCAAAACAGACCAATAGATTAGAACTTGAACCATAATCGACCACAATTGAGCAAAGCAGTCCAACAAGATATACACTGAACCAGGCTAAAGTAGTCCCACACAGCAAAGCTAGCAGTAGAACAAAAGGACAACAGAGGAAGATGAAATAGAATTTGAAGCAGAGTGGCAGCAATTCTACTACAAGGCCCTACCAGACATACTACACATAGCTTCTAACTTGATGGAGGTTAAACACTTACTCATCCACTGTGTACCCTTGCCCAATTGAGTGAGTTTTCAGCCAAAGGGCTACTTTAATTTTAATAAGCACACAAAGATCTTCACAAGTAAGCTGTAGCCCATTGAATAGATAGGCATTCCTACATTTCTAGAGGGATTGTAAACCAGCAATGAGAATTGTTCTCCAAATTTGCTTTTCCTTTTTTCTAACCTCCAACCCAACCACCAGTGCATTAGCATGACCACTAAGCTAGAGGAAACTCAGTGCAAACCCCACCACTTAATTAGATTGGACCAAACTTGCCATGGAAAGGGGTACAATAGCAGAATATGATTAGGTGATTGAATCTCAGTTTGGCAGAACGCACTGCACTAAGAATGCCAAGTCTATGTAAGTAGTTAGAAGACTTTATCCTCTATTTCCAAGCCAAGCAACAGAAGAATTGGGCTTTAGGAGGAAAGGGGTTATGCCAGATCAATTCAGGAATTTCCAGATTAGGACCATTCAAAGATTCACATCATTTAGCAGCACTTTTGACAGTAAACATACTTGTAGGATCAGATTTCCACAATAACATATCTATTGATTCCAATCTCAATGCAGGGCCCTCACCTAAAACAACCCCTATTCTCTATAGTTCATCTTCCTCCCATGCTAGTAAGGGCCATCTAAAGCTGAGTTCCTAATTGTTGTGCTGTCTAATCCTAGTCCACTGCAATTTCAAAGTGATACCTCTATCCTCTGATAAATAGTAAAGTCTAGGGAATTGGGACTTCAAGCTAGTTCCCATCCAATTATCAACCCAGAAACTAATTCTTTTCCCATTACCAATCTTGATTTCAACATTTCCCAAATAATAATTGAATAAGTTGTTATTAGAATCACTAATAAATATAATGTGACTCCATACTCTTGAGATATTAGTTGCCTCCATGTTGAATGGAAACCATCTATACCCTTCTGACTCATACTTGCTACATATGACCTGCTTCCATAATGAACTGTCTTCATTCCCAAACCTCCACTACCACTTAGCAAGAAGGCTATTATTCAATAATCTTAAGTTTTTTTATTCCCAGCCCACCTTGCTTCTTATCCATAGTTAAATCCTTCCATTTTACTAAATAAACTTTCCTTTTCACATCTGAATCACCCCACAAAAAGGTTGCTTGTATCTTGTCTAGCTCTTTTGCCACACCTCTAGGCAGCCTAAAAAGAGACATGTAGTATAGGGGTGGTGAAGAAAGGAGAGATTTGATTAGTGTTACTCTGCCAACAAAAGATAGTAGCCTCCTTTTCCAACCTGACAATTTCTTCTTGAAATTGTCCACCACAGGCTTCCATGTTGCCCTCCTAGATAGGTTGGCCCCTAATGGCAAACCAAGATACTTCAATGGGAGCTTTTGATATGTACAGTTTAGCCTTGTAGCAAAATTTTTCACACACTCCTTTGACAACCCTACTCCACAAACCCCACTCTTGTGAAAATTGATTATATATTTAAATATATATATATATATATTTACATATATTAAAAAAATGTTCCAACAATAATTATTGTGCAATTTAGTTAAGCTCATTTCACTAAAGATGATGCCCTGTTTATTTTTTTTGTTTTCAATTCTATTCTCTCTCAAAAAAGTTTCAAATCTAAGAATTTGTCCCTTTAGCCAGCTAAAAGCACACTATGGCACACCTTTGCAAGATTATCATGATGATGAGATTCCTACTATTGAGATTTGAGTCGATAGATTTAGATAATATTTGGTTCACTGCAATAAAATGATAATTTTCAATATCTTTAGGTATATTTAATTAGTAAGATTATTGTGTAGGATTGAGGTTGTTAGTCCAAGGACCCACAATCTCATATTTGATTGCAAATTTTATTAATCGGATTACAATCGAACATTCAATCTGACAAAATTGATAATTTTTTAATATTGTAGATTAATAATTTGAAGTATGAAAGGGAAAAAAAAACATAATAAATGGTTATCTCACTAATTTAATTGGATAATCCTACATTAATTCATGAGATTATAAATCATTTCACTATTAATCATGTTAATCAAATAAGACATTTATATAATTTACATTTCCTTACAATGATAAATGATAATTCCATTTATAACGTATTTTTATCAATTTGTTTTTTTTAAAAAAAACCAACTATTAAAATCACTATTATAATGGAATGATATATATATATTATTTTATTTTATTCTAATAAATCAAATGTGACATAAAAGTAAATATACATTAATTGTTGGAGAGAGAGAGAGAGAAAGAGAGAGAGAGAGAGAGAGAGAGAGAGAGAGAGAGATTGGTGGTTCTATCAATTTCAAGGTCAGTCCATTCCTTAGATCATCTCTAATGGTACATAAATTTTTTCATCCAATTTGAGTAAAAGTTTTATTTGATATCAAGTGTTCCAACGGAGGATTTTGGAGTTTCATGAAACCATCGGTCGACCAGCTAGCGTAATTTTTTTACAAAATTTTTGCCTTTAGGTGGTCATCCGAGGGGATGACTAGGAGGACATCTATGGAGACATCCGGCAACGGTAATTTACAATGATTTAATGAAAGATACATTGGTCCTTAATTTGATGAAAGAAAAGTGAAATTTTTGATTTGATACTTATTTGATGAAACTGTTGAAGAGGAAAATGAGTCATTTTCATCAAATTCAAATTTGATGAAAGGTTTGAGTAGCCATTGGAGATGGTCTTAGGTCAGCACACCTAAGACTAATCGTTCATCATATATTTTACCAAATTTGAGTCAAACTTTGATTTGATACGATGCACTTCAACTCTTTCATCAAATCTGGATGGTCAATTCGTTGTCGTCTGTCTAGAGTAAATTTTCATCAAATTCATCGCAAAACCAGATGTCCAGGCGAACGTCATCTACAAATTTGATAAAAGGATAAACGCTCCCTTTATTTGATGAAAAAAGTATTGCATCCTTCATTTGATACCAAAATAATGAAACGGTTAGAGTACCGTTTTTATTAATTTTTCATCAAATTTAAATTTGATAAAAGATTTGATGAAGGATTGCAAACGGTCTAAAGTCTCCAATTTTTCAGAGTTTATAAATTTTATCGTTTTTGATATTAGTCGAAAGTCTTAAAAAAAATAAAAAATAAAAAACTTTTGACCTTGCAAAATAAAAGAATATTCTAATCCAAATACATATATATATATATATATATATTTATTTATTTTTTCAATAGGTAGGAGATTAATTATAAGTATAACTAGCGGAACTGCTAGCTTCAATCTTCTGTAGCAGATGATTAAGCTTACTCTTCGGTACCAACTTTTGTTGGAATTGCTTAGTTTTGTTGTGATACGTTATGCACTTGTCTTTTCTTTGTTGATATTGTCTTTGTGTTCTATGTACATTGACTTTCGTAAATAAAATTTCTCTTCCCTATTGATCAAAAAAATTACAAGTATGAGATGAATTACATTAGATCACACAATTGAAGTCGAATGACAGTTAGAGAGTTAATAGTCCCAAGCTCAACAAGCATTCCAGGAAATAACCCTAAACTATATACAATTCCCATAATATATGAGAAATAAACATTAATTTGTGACGATATTACATATTTTATGATTAATGTTACGAAATTGTGTTGAAATTATACATTTTGT
Organism: Camellia lanceoleosa; assembly: GCA_025200525.1. Taxonomy (NCBI): domain Eukaryota; kingdom Viridiplantae; phylum Streptophyta; class Magnoliopsida; order Ericales; family Theaceae; genus Camellia; species Camellia lanceoleosa. The sequence continues at coordinate 20,911,182 of CM045771.1, read as the reverse complement.
GATAGGATACAAATGGTAAAGAGGTACACATACAGACCATAACATTTCCTCACAACTAAATACCAAACTTCTTTCATAGGAATTAAATCAATAATCTTATACTAGAAAGAGATACTATACAATCATTAAAGCAAAGACTTTAACCTTATTTTAAAGCACAAAAAATTGTGCCCCACTCGATCATTAGTCAATGAGGGAATGGAAATCTTACCTTGTGACGGTCATGGAATAATAAATCAAAAAATGAATTTTTGTAACAAAATAAAAAAAATCTCAATATGTACAGATCTCCCAATAGCAGAGACATGAAGAACTCATCTTAATTATTAGCATAGAAATACAAGAAAAATAAACGTTAATGTAAAAAAAATATTTAAATATAAAAAGTTCCATTTTAAGATTTTGATAAAGCCCTCCAACACTGCTGATTAAATTTTTGACCTCTTAATATCGATTCACCTTGATATATAAGGGGAAATAAAATTTACATTTTCTATATGTTAATTCACAATCCAATTCAAAGTGGATACAATTAATTCATAACTGATACAATCAGTGGTAGAGTTAAAAAAAATTAAATTAGAAGAGGACAATTATTAATTATAACATTGAAATTTTTTATAAAAATATTTCATATAAATTTTTACGATTGACTTCAAGAAAGATAAAAGAAAAAATAAAATAAATAAATAATGTTATTTGTAACTAGTGTATCATCGACAATATAAAAAAATAATGGATATAAGTTTTAAAATAAATTATATAATTAAAAAAAAAAATTAACAAAATATGAGTAAAAATTTAATATAATAATAATAGCACGTCACCATTGACATATAATATCACTAACCAATAGTAAAGAAACACACAGAGGATGAACCCACATGTCAAACATAGTTAATAATCTAATAAATTTCATATCTTCATTAAAATTAATTATGTTTGTTTGTCAATAATGATAGACATCACATTAGTTTGCAAAATAAGTTTTTAAAGAATGGAAGGAGGGTGGAATCCGGTTCTCAGAAAACGGAGGACGGGTATGCAAAATGGTCGAGCAAGGATGAATGACTTGGTATCTCTATTCGTTGATGAAGTACCAGAGGCCATGACCCCTAGACATCTATTTAATCTGTTCAGTAAGCTTGGAGTTGTGAAGGATGTCTTTATACCAGGGAAAAGGATGAAAACAACAAGAACGAGATTTGGATTTGTTAGGTATGATTGCAAGTTGGCTGTAGAGATGGCAGTGCACAAAGTTGATGGCTTATGGTGTCACAACAGGGCATTGAGAGTAAAGTTGGCTGAGTTTAGCAAGTCCAATCAAAGTAGACAGATGCTCACAAATGCTAAGCAGGGAGGTATGGTGCAGAAAAAGCAGTGGACCCTCATTCAACCTATGATGCGAATCAAAGGTAAGTCATATGCGGAAGTAGTTGAAACTGGACGACAAAATGGAGGAGAATATGGAAAACAAAATGTGTCTGTTAGAGCTGTGAAGGCTGGGAACGGGTGGTTATATGATAGTGTCCTAGTCAAGCTCAAAGCTTTTTCCTCCTTCCATGACTTTAGGAAGGAGATCTACAAGAGGATTGATAAGGATGCGGTAGTTAGACAAGCGGGAGGAAAGCAGGCAATTCTATCATTTAGCTCTAACCAGCAGAAGAAGGAAGCACGAGTGAGAATGGATGAGTGGATTCATGACTGGAGTGATAAAGTATCTGAATGGGAAGAAGGGAAGTTAATGGAACTTGATAGATGTATCTGGCTCACTTGTGTGGGAGTACCTCTCAATCTTTGGAATATCAAGACCTTCGAAGCCATTGGCAAAGTATGGGGAGATGTAGTTCAGTACGATGAAGATACAATGGGAGGTAAACATTTTATGTTTGGCAAAGTAAGGATTATCACAAAAGTTATGGAGCCCATCAATACGGTAATTAATTTACTAGGAACTGAGAGGGCTTATCAAGTGAGAGTGTATGAAGAGCCTTTGTTAGTATCTGTCAATGTAATGGTGAGTATAGTTGCTAGATAAATGAAGTAATGGAATCCAATTTGCACAATGAGGTTGAACACTTGACCAAACGAAGGGGCCATGTTGATAATGTTCATCCAGAGGTAGCTGTCAATGGTGCTGAAGGTGGGGATGAAGGTGAAGTTGGGTCGGTTGCAGAGAAGGGCGATGATGAGGATGTGGCAAAAACTGATGAGGTGTCAATTAATGGAACTCACACAGTGGAAAGAGTACTAGCGGCAGTAGATGGAGGCCATCATTTCATGTTTGGAGTAGCAGAAAAAGAAGCTGAGCGTGCTCTAGGGAAAGAAAGGGAGCTGCAGGCGATCTGCTCAAGGGTACTGGACAGTCAACGGGTAGAAGATCAGGTGTGCACTTCAGGTTTTATGAATAGTTCAACTGGGTTGGAGTGTGGCCGGCCCAAAATAAATTTAGAAGTTGTGTTACATGAAGCCCAAGTTCAGCCTCTAACTAATGGGCCAAGATGGGAAGTTAATTCCAATTTGAGTGACCGTGATAGCCTGCCTCAAGATAAGGTCATAGGGAAGATGCAAAGAACAAAACAACCATGAGAAGGGGCCCATCTCGAAGTTAATCGGATCAAAAACGAAGTTTGATCTGAAGAGGAAAGGAATCGATCAGAGGAAAGAAAAAATGGAGCAGGGGGGCCATCCAAAACAGAAGGGGATTCTATTTAGTAGCAGTCTCAGGAGTGGAGTGATGCTTCGAGCGGCAGTAGCTGCTATGTCCCTAACAGCATCACAGAGGAGTAGTTCTCAAAAAAGTAGCAAGTTACTTAAAGAAGCCCGAGCTACGATTGAGGTCGGAAAGGTTTTAGGGCTAAACTGTGAAGGGAAAGAGGAGGAAGTAGTGGCCAGAATAATAGAGTTGGAGAAAAAAGATTTGGAAAAGGTTGAAGGGAGAGGAGAGGCTGATTAAGCTACTGGAAAAATGAAGGAGTATAGGAGCTGTGTTGAAGGCTTTAATGAAGCTCTTGTCACGGAATGTCAGGGGTATTAGACGACCTGAAAAAAGGAGTAGAATAAAGGCATTGGTGAGGGCAAAATTAGTAGATGTTTTGATGCTGCAGGAGACTAAGAGAGAAGCTATTGATGGTAATTTTGTAAAGTCCTTATGGCCAATGGATGAAATGGGTTTTATGGAGGTAGGTACAGAGGGAAGTGCAGGTGGTCTCCTTTGCATTTGGAACCCCCAGATTTTTCAGTTGATAGACTGCTGCAGTTCCAGGAATTTCATTCTTCTTTCAAATATCTTATCTAAATCTTTTCATTGTGTTATATGCAATATTTATGCTCCGACTGATGTATTGAAGAGGAGGAAACTATGGGAGAGTCTTATAAATCTTAAACTCTCTTATCCCAACCCTTGGTGTCTGGGTGGTGATTTTAATGAGATTAGAGTTATGAGTGAAAGGAATAGATGTTCAAGAAAGGATAGGGGAATGAAAGATTTTAATAATCTTATAGATCGCTTGGAATTAATTGACTTGAATATGCATGGAAGATTATTCACATGGTGTAATGCATTGGATGGGGAGAGGTGGAGTAGGATTGATAGGTTTTTGCTTGATCCTGTCTGGTTAGAGAAGTATAAATTTAAACAATGGGGTTTGGCTAGAGGAATTTTAGATCACTGTCCAGTTTTGCTTATGGAGGATGGGAAAGATTAGGGGCCTAAACCTTTTCGGTTTATTAATGCCTGGACATTCTATCCTCAGTTTAAAAAGGATGTGGAAAAGGTCTGGGAGGAGACTCAGATTCAGGGTTGGGCTAGTTATAGAATCATGTCTAAGTTCAAAAGGCTGAGAGCATATCTGTGTAGGTGGAACATGGTGGTCTTTGGTAATATTGATGATCAACTTCAAAAAGCTGAAGATGAACTCCATGAGTGGGACTTGAAGGCTGAATCTGGATCCTTGTTGGAATCAGAGGTGATTAGAAGACAGGAGATCAGAAGTCAAGTTTGGAATCTAAGTAGAAGTAAAGACAAGTTGTGGCTACAAAAGTCTAGAATGTCATGGGCACAAAATGGTGATAAAAATACTAGACTATTTCACTTGATGGCAAGTAACAGGCAAAGGAAAAATTTATTGCATTCAGTGCAGTCAAATGGTGTTGTGGTGAAGGACCCAAGTATGGTGAAGCAAGTAGTGGTAAACTACTTTAGAAAAGTTTTTGCTGAAAGTTGGAAGAGCAGGCCTAAGTTGGCAGGGCCTTTGTTGTCCATTAGTTCTGTTGACTCAAAGGAAGTGTTGGAGGCAGATTTTAGCGAAGCAGAAATTTGGACAGCCATTCAAGACTGTGATGGGAATAAAGCCCCTGGGCCTAATGGCTTCAATTTGTATTGCATTCAAAAGTGCTGGTCTTTAATGAAAGGTGAGTTTATTCAATTGTTCCAAGAGTTTCATCGTAATGGGAAGTTGGCCAAAGGGGTAAACAGCTATTTCATCACTTTGATCCCTAAAAAGAAGAACCCAATAGATTTGAGTGAATATAGGCCCATAAGCTTGGTTAGCTCAATTTATAAAGTATTGGCTAAAGTGTTGTTTAGAAGGGCAAGACAAGTACTCCCAAAGCTCATAGGAGAAGTTCAATCTGCTTTTCTCTCTGGTAGATGCATCCTGGATGGGGTTTTAATTGCAAACGAAGTGGTGGATTGGTGGAGAAAGTCCAAGAAAAAAGGAATCATTCTTAAATTGGATTTTGAGAAGGCCTATGATTCAGTTAACTGGGAGTTTTTGCTGTCAATGATGAAGAATTTTGGGTTTGGTGAAAAATGGGTGGGTTGGATTTGGTCCTGTATATCTACGTCAAGGATCTCAGTGATTGTGAATGGATCGCCCACAGCAGAGTTTTCTCCTCAGAAGGATTTAAGACAAGGAGATCCACTATCGGCTTTCCTATTCAATATAGTGGCAGAAGGTTTAAATGTTCTATTAGAGAGAGCCAAAGAAAAGGGGATGATCAGAGGAGCTTTAGTTGGTCATCAAGTGTTGAAAATCTCTCATTTACAATTTGCAGATGACACCACTATTTTTTGTGAAGCTAAATGGGATGAAATTATAGTGCTTAAAAGAATTTTGAGGTGTTTTGAAGTCATGTCAGGCCTCAAGATTAATTTTCATAAAAGTATAGTTTGTGTTATTGGTGTAGAAGAGGAGTTAGTTAAGGAGTTTGCTAAAAAAACTAAATTGCCTCAACTAGAGTCTACTTCTGTCATATCTTGGTTTACCTTTAGGAGCCAATCCAAGGAGAAGAAGTACTTGGCAACCGGTGGTGGAGAAGTTTAAAAAGAAGTTAGCATCTTGGAAAAGGAGATTCTTGTCCTTTGCCGGCAGATTGACCCTAGTTAAGTCTGTTTTGTCAAGTCTTCCACTGTATTTTCTATCCATCTTTTAAAATACCTGTTGGTGTTGCTAAAACAATTCATAGGATTCAATCAAACTTTTTGTGGGGAGGTTCTGAAATTCAAAGGAAAATTCACTTAGTTCAATGGAAAGAGGTGTGTAAAAGTAAAGCCTAAGGGGGGTTGGGTTTGAAAAGTCTCAGTGATGTTAATGTGTGTTTAATGTTAAAATGGTGGTGGAGGTATGGTCGTCAGCATCAGTCTCTTTGGAAAAGGGTGGTATGTAGCAGATATGGTGGGATTGGAGGTAGTGGACACCAGAACCAATGTCAGCTGCAATGGTATCTACAGTGTGGAAGGATATTGCATCATTAGCCTCATCCTATAGTGTAGTGGCGGAGTTTTTCTCACAAAACTTCAGGATTATCATGGGAAATGGGGAAATGATTCATTTTTGGACGGATAGATGGTTCAATGATATGAGTCTTAGGTGTGAGTTCCCTAGACTATTTAGTTTATCCGTGGAGAAGGATGGTTCCTTGCAGTTTTTCTACCAACGGAAAGGGCGGGGCAGTGATTGGAAGTTGGCATTTAGAAGATCGCTCTTAGCATGGGAGGATGAGGAAGTACAAAGGCTAAATGCATTATTAGCAGAGGTTTCTAATCTAAATCCTGTGACTGAGGATAACTGTTTGTGGAAAGCTAATAATTCAGGGATATTCACTGTGGCTTCAGTGTGGGAAAGGTTGGAGTTAGTTAATGGATCCATGATTCCCATTTCAAAGTTCCTGTGGAAAAATGCAGCACCTCCAAAGGCTCAGTTCTTCAGCTGGTTAGCTTGGAAAGGGAGAATCAGAACTGCAGAATTTATGCACAGGATTGGAGCTCTACCCATCAATGTCAACTCCTTATGTGTATTTTGCAAAGCAGAGGTAGAAACCATAAATCATGTGTTGCTTTTATGTCCATTGGTGTGGAAGTTATGGTCTGAGTTGATAAGCTGGTGGGAAGTGCAGTGGGTAACACCAGGATCTGTGATTGTTTTGCTTGATTGGTGGTCTGGTATGAAATTGAGGAAGAAGGAGTTCATTATTTGGAAGGTGGTCCCTTTAGCTATGTTATGGTCCTTATGGAAACTTAGGAATGAATGTTTATTTAACAATGGTATTGCAGATTTTGCACAGATGGTAGAGAGATTGAAAGTAAGAATTGCATTATGGGTTAAGTCAAATGTTAAGGGGGTGAATTACACAATACATGATATTGTCGCAAACTTGAAGCAGGTTAGAGGGTGTATGACATAGGATTATGGCTGGTATGATCTGTCTGTGAAGGTAAATCTGGCCCCAGTGTTGCTTCCTTGGATTGATCTGTCTGTTGGTCTGAAACTGTGTGCTCTAGTGTGCTCCCTTGGAATTATTGGAGGTTGAAGCTGCTGTGTAGTTTGTATCAGTATGGAGGTTGAAGGATTATGCTCAAGGCAGAATTGTGGCTACTGCTGTGTGGATTGTATCATGCTTGGTTCTGGTGCATTGATAATCTACTAATCTGGACTATATAATGGAGGGTGGCATTGATGCTCTACAGTTGGAATGGTCTGAGGCCCCTCTAGTGTGACTGGTCTTGCTGCGAGGATTATATCAGGTTCAAGTCTGAGTGGTGGTGCTGTCTGAAGTATGATGTCTGAGGCTCCTCCATCCTCTTCTGGCTGCTGTGCACTTTGTATTAGTATGTGTCTGAGGCCCCTCCAATGTGAGTGGGCCTGCTGTGAGGCTTGTTTCAGGTTCAAACCTGAGTGGTGCTGCGCACTTTGTATTAGTATGTGTTTGAGGCCCCTCCAGTGTGAGTGGGCCTGCTGTGAGGCTTGTTTCAGGTTCAAACCTAAGTGGTGGCTGCTGCTGTAAGGACCATGCTCTACAGTCTGAAGTATGAGGCTGCTGCTAGTGTGGCATTGTTCATGCTCTGCTGTTGTGTGGATTGTATCATGTTGCTATAGTGGTAGATCATGCTTATGCTTTTGATTAGACAATGTATAGGTGGCTGGCCTGGTTTTTTAATTTTCTTTTCCCTTTCTCTTGCTTTCTCTGGATTGGTTTCTCGCCAATCTTGGATCAAGTGCTAGCAGATGATATTGCTTCCTTAGCGGTGCCAACTTAGTTGGGATTGTTAAGGCCAGCGGTGATGCTTTTGCACTTCCCTCTTTATTGTTGTAAGTTTTATGCTTGTTCTGTTTTCTTCATCAATAAAGTTCTCTTTTGCTTATCAAAAAAAAAAAATAAAAATAAAAAAATAAAAAATAAATAAATAAATAAATAAAAATAATGATAGACATCACCATTATATTGAAATTTTCATAGATAATAATATGACTTATCGTAATCTCTTTATTTTCAATCAAAATAACAATTATTGTTTTCATAATTTTAAAAATATCATTGACATTTCATTCTAAATAATATTTTTATAATTTTTTTTATTTAAAATATTTTCTTTATCTTTGTAAAAAAAAAATTTCAAAATCCAGGAGGAGCATGGGATCCCTAGACTCTCTTTACCTCTGCCATGAATACAACTCATTTGATGCTCTAAATATATATATATATATATTTTTTAATGGCTGAGAAATTTAAATTTTATATCACCTAATTCTCGTACCACTCAATACTATCAATACCACGAAATTGTTACAAATTAGTGGTAGTTTTCCAAAATAATTGTATATTCATAAAAAATACATAAATAAAATAAAATTTGATGACATTATTCATTAATGTTTGTAAAATTTACCACCAACCTGATTTTTAACCCTCCCCCCCCCCCCTCCCTTTTTTTTTTTTTTTTTTTTTTTTTTTTTTTTTTCAAACTTACAATAAAATTGTTATTTTTCCAACTGTGGACTCGCAAGTTACATCAGGTTGATGAAATTTCTAATGAGATTAGATTGGGTACACCTTAGAAGGACACAAACATTCCAAGAGAGGGAGAGAGTCCAAAAACAAGTGGGGAAGAGGTTGGCAGAAGGACAAATTATAGTTTGCTCCTAGATAAATTTAAATGGTACTCCAACATATAGCCTCCGTTTGGGAAGTGGGTTGACTTTTTGACTTTTTGGTGAGGTGTCTTATTATTAATTTACCAAAGTGCCCTTGATCCACATCTACTTGTAATTCAAATATGCATGGCGTCCACGTCAGCTTCCCAACAGTCCGAAATAGTTGTTGCTTTTTATTTTTTATTTTTATTTTTTTTTCTTATTTTCAGTTTGGAGTTGTTGTTTTTTGCTAACCTTTTTTTTTTTATTTTTTTATTTTAGGTTTGGATTTGGCGTATTTTGTTTAAATTTTTTTATTTTTTATTTTATTTTGGTGTATTTTGGTAAAATATTTATTTTTTAATTTGTTTATTTTGGGTTTAGATTTGGCATATTTTGCTTAATTTTTTTTTAATTTTTTTTTAAATTTATGTTTTTGTCATTTTTATTTTTTTTATACTTTAATTAGTTCTTGTTCTTTAATTTATGTTTTTTGCCTTATTTTTTTTTATTGGTATACAATAATATTTTTTTTTATTTATGTGTTTCATTTATTTGTAAATTACGTGGCGAATAACATTCAAATAATAATTTTTCTTTATTTGTGTTCTTTAATAACATTTATTTAATTTAATTTTAATTTTATTTTAAATATTTAAATAATGTAAATAATCTAAAAAATTTAATAAGTAAAAAATTAAAATAAATATTCAAAAAATTTAAATAATCAAAAAGTTAAAATAATTTATAATGTTAATATTTTAAATTTAAAAACAACTCTACACTCAAATTGTAAGGAAACACATAAGATAAAACTCAATTAATAAATTATTTTCAAAACTCATAACCAAACATATAACTCGAAACTCCATACTACTTTCACAACTCTACAGTCCATACTACTTTTCACATTTGCAAATAGTTTTTTCATGTGTTTTTTATTTTTATTTTTATTTTTATAATAATAATAATAATAATAATAATAATAATAATAATTTTAATTTTAATTTTAAATTATAATTTTAAAATAATAATAATAATAATTTTAAATTTAATTTTAATTTTAAAATAATAATAATACTAATAATTTTAATTTTAATTTTATTTTATTGTCCTGTGTATTTTATTTTATTTATTTTAATTTTAAAATAATAATAATACTAATAATTTTTATTTTATTTTTATATGAATACATATTATATCAAAAATTACATATTATATGAATATTATATGAAAAATACATATTATATGAATATTATATAAATAAAAAAGGGTCCTCGTCTTGGTAAAGGTCTTCGTCGAGGCCAAATTGAGAACCAAAGGCGGTGCACCCTCTCTCCTCCATCTCTCTCCTCCTCCCTATTACCGACGTGAACCCCCACGTCACTCCCTTGTTATTCCTCTCCACGCACTTCACTCTCTCCGAAACGGCCACAGACGCCGCCTCAAAGATCGGCGGTCCCACCACTGATCTCGGCCGCCAACAAGGCCGAAGGAATCTCATTGAATCGCTGCTTCATGGCGAGATGTCACCCGATCTACTCGGAACGTCGTCGCTGCCGAAGATCGACGACATGGTCGAACTCGTCCAGGCCAAATCGAGAACCGAGTCGACTTGGTGAAGGTCCTCGTCTTCCATCTCTCTCCTCCTCCTCCTCCACTTGTTCTGTGTGTGTGCCTCCTATACGCGTTGGGCCTCAAATTCAGAGGGAAGACCCAGGGTATTTTGGTAAATTTGTCCCAAAATGATTTGAACCCAGCACGTTGCTTCTGTTTTGTCTTCATTTGACTAAATTAGCCTAATTTATCCGGACGTGGCTGATTTAGCTCCAGATGAGCTTTCCAAGTGACGCCATAATTTATTGGCGGTAATAATAGGTCTCATCATTTTTTTTTTCTCTCATGTAATGACAACATAATAAATGTCATGATTTATGAAACAACAGTACTGAACCACTAAATAAGTTCTCTGGCAGAAGGGGTAGGGTGAGAGATGAAATGACATGAAATGAAATAAATGCTTATAACACACATGAATTAGACATTTCAGATTCTTCCCACAGCCCTTCTTCTCCGTCCAGCTCCCAACCCAACCCCAGTACTGTTCTTTTCTGACAAAAGAAAAAACAAAAACAATTTCCTTTGGATTTATTGAAAAAAACCACTGCAACACATGCCTACCTGCAGATCCCTAGGACATTTAGTCATTCAGTGTTTCACTGTCTCACCTCCTGAATTCAGCATCTTTGAAAATAAAAAAACTAATTTTATTATAGAAAAATAGTTAACAACATTAAAATGGTGTTCTAATAGCACTATTAATGATGTGACAGTAGACTTTATATATTGCCTATGCCTTTTTTTTTTTTTTTTTGACGTTTTCAATACATTAATACTATTAATAATTTTTTTTTAATGATATGAGTCATTATTGTTCTATCGTGTACGGTAACCCAACCCTACTTTACTGTTCTTTTCTTAGAAAAGAAAAAACAAAAACAATTGCCTTTGGATTTATTGTAAAAAAGCACTGCAACACATGCCTACCTGCAGATCCCTAGGACATTTTAGTCATTCAGTGTTTCACTGTCTCAACTCTTGAATTCAGCATCTTTGAAAATAAAAATCTAACAACTTTGCTTCAGGGCCCGAAATTTTGGGGCTCGAATGCCCCGAAATTTCCATATTAGGCAATCCAAAAAAAAAAAAACAAGGCAAAAAAAAAAAGAAAAAAAAAACAGAATTACCAAAACAGGAAATTTGAGCCAAATTTGAGCCACTGTTTTAGGGCCACCAATCATTTTTCAAAATCTAATTCTATTGCGTATCCAATTTATTTTATTCGTCTCAGAATATTGATCAATTATTTTATTATTTTAAAATATTATTCATTTAAAAAAATTTAAAGAATAAAATAATATAAATTTTTTATTTTGTTATTTTTTAAAATTTTATTAATAACATAAAAATTACAATTATGACAATTGATATTTTGAAAAAGATATACTATCAAAAATAATTTCAAAAATTTAATATTTTTAAACTATAATAATTGTACTATAAAAAAAAAGTTAAATTATCTAAAAAAAATTATTATATTGAGACGGATGGAATAATTAAATGAGTTTTCAAGCATAAACTACATGGTACTAGACATAAATAGTTTCATTTGCTCTGTTTGGTTGTGCATATTATTTTTTGTTTTCTATTTTCATAGGGGAAAAAAAAATTGTTTGACAAATTATATTTGGAAAGATTTCTGAAAGCAGCCACTTCTGTTAATTCAAACATAAAAACAAAGCATGATTCATTGTATTTTTAACAAAAAAAAAAAAAAAAAAAAACCAAAATAGTATATAGTTTGTATAGTGCTAAGTTTGGGTAGGGTAAACCCAATTGTTATCTCTTCTTGTTGCAGCAGCGTTCATACTTGAACCCACAAGCTTTATGTATAATACCTTTTATTTTTATTTTTATTTTATTTTTTTTATTTTTTATTTTTTGAAGTAGAGTTTTGGTAAACAAACGCAAAGATGGCATATATATTTTTTTTATACATAATTGTGTGATTTATTGTGGTTGTTTCATTTATAAACACAAGGCCAATCTTTAAGAATTAATTTAGGGATAATTTCATCTTAGTGTATATTTAGAAAAATAGTTACAGATTAATGATAAACATTATACATATTAAAAAGTAAAATTATAAGCTTTACCATGCATTTGTAATTAATTTTTACAAAGCCTCTGACATGTTATTTTCCTATTATTCACAAGTATGTCAATATCAAATTATTTTAAAAGTATATTATATGTATAAAATTTTTAGTTGTATAGCATTTTTCTTTCAAATAACACCACATCAAACATAATATTTATATTATATATATATATCGATTAGATACTTGTGTCCACATGATGCGTGTGCAAAACATGATTTGTAGTGGTCGAAAGTAAAAAATTGCAATAGTTTGCAACATCAATTAATTCTGTATTCTCATATTTATATTTATATTTATTTTTACTTATTTTTCATTGCAAATAGAAATATTTGTAAAAAATGTGAAAATTAATTTTTAACTTAACAATTTTGGCATTAGATTTTGGGTTACGCAGTTTTATTTTTGATTACATTAAACCACATGTAAAATTCCTACCACTAATGTGTAAAAGAATATTATGAATTGAATGGCTTAATCTTGAATGGTGGTTAGCCTGTATATATACACTAAGGTAGGATTGTGAAGAGGGTCAAAAGTTAAGGTCAAAATTAAGTATGAATCTAAGTGCAGATGTCACTCCTGTTAGGCAACCATGAATGATTAAAGGAGTATGGGCCAAAGCCTAAGGAAAGTAGGTCAACAGTGGGCTGGAGTAGGTTTGACCAGCCAAAGGTTTGAACAAGCTCCATGAAGAAAAATGTTCAAGTCAAGTTGTGGAGGCAACACTTGCAGCGGTCAAGTTGTTGAGACACTTTGTCTCAGCGCTGTCATTCTTAGTATTGTCGGCGCCACCATCTCAAGTATTGTCGACACCGCCATTTGAAGTTGCTGAGGAAAAGAGAAAATCGGAACAACTAAGTTGTAGAGGTAGCACTTGCAGTAGCCAAGTTGTGAAGGTACTTTGTCAGCGTCACCATTTAAACTTGCTATGGGAAATAACCGCCACAACAACTATAACTGTTGCAACCAACTTGCGGAGGAAAGGCTCCACTAAGGTAATAGTAGTCTTTGAGAGAAACTTTCCCTCCACACGTAAAGGCTAATGCTTGGCGCTGATAATAGGTCTCAAGGCATTACTAGCCTAGGGCTGATAGTAGACCCCTAAAGTTATCATTAGCTCGACGTTGATAGAAGGCCCGAAGCTCACTAGCTTGGCACTAATAGCAGGCCACAAAGCTTACTGGTTGGAGCTGATAGTAAACCTAGAGATACTAGTATACTAGGGTAACCCTGCGAAGATGGGAGTAGGGCAGTGCGAGAGCAAGGGACTCCCTTTTTATTTACCTATGAAAAATCTAGAAATCCGCTGGATATTGATTTGTGATTATGTATCAATTTTAAGCAATAAAAAAATCCCAATCAAACTATGAAGACAAATCGACATAACGATTTTAACGTGAAAAAATCACAATTGGAGCACCTCCAATTGTGATAAAAAAAACCACGGGCAACAGCCACAAAACAATCTACTAAGAAGATATAAAGGAATTACACATGTATACTTTGAATTACCTAGTGAATCCACGCCCTAATTGAACCAACCCCTATGTGCCTCTTCCAGCCTCGTCTTCACCTCAGAATTGTCTTGACTATGAGCCACTCTAGAATCCACCAAAGCTTTAGGCTCAAATTTTTCAGTATCCACCGAAGAACAACTCTCTCTTTTATATAGAATAAACAAACAATCCTTTGATGTTTTCTTCTTAAATCATGAGTTGAATACTCAATGAAACATTAAAGAAAACTATCAAAATAGCCCCAGATATAAACCCTAGAACCCAAGAAGAAGATCTGGAGGCGTTGCCCTAGATTTGGACTGAAATACGTATTTATAGAAAACTGTCCCGCAATCTCCGCTCGAGCGTCAGATTGGCCGCTCGAGCAGACCTACGCTCGAGCGCGGAAAGTTCCGATCGAGCGGGAAAAAACAACATCCAGTATTTTTGCAGGCGAACACACTTCTGAAACCCAGCATTCTCCGCTCAAGCAGGGGAATGTCCGCTCGAGCGGACAGGTAACTTTGAATGCATTTTTGCATTTTGCTTTGGGGGCACTGCCTCTCGACCTCGCCTGGGCGCTGCCCCGGACTGATTTGGGTTGGATTCGAATCTAAAAACTCATAGTCTCACTGAAATACAAAGTGTGAAAACAAATACAACTTAAAGGAGTTTTGTCAAACGGGGTTGCTAAGAATAAAAACCTAACATCATGAACCTTTGGCAATGCCCTGACAAAACACACCTAACAAAAAAAATCCTAATCACCCCAACCCATTACAGCCAACAAACGCAAAATTCTTTCTCAAGGTCATGATCTGCAAAACAGCTATTAGTGCCACAATCTCCAAAACAACTATTAGTGCCACAAGAGTACATAAAAAAATAATAAACATATGACTAGATTATCTTGAAGCATGAGATAAAAAAATGAATAGATGGAAATTGGAGATTTTAAGAACATGTAGCATGAAAACATGAAAAGTAAGACACATGCACTCGACACATGAATGGATGAAATCGCACTACGACACATGTGCAAGAAAATATGAACAACAACTTTCTCCCCATTTTTGTCACAAATTGATAATGAAAGCTTAATCAACTAAAGCAAGATCATAAACCACACAAGCAATGATATGATGATCAAGAAGGAAATAATAAGCAAATAGTGCATAGCAACATGCAAAACAACTATAGTCAATCTCCCTTACCAAACAAATCAAAGTGTTCATGCTAACAAACTATTTGTGATAACCCTGTTCCATTTTATGTTAATTGGTCCTTAGTATAAATGTGATTACATGTTTGATATGATTTTGTGTGCCATTATGTGAAAATATGTGGTTTTGAATTTCTATTTGTTCACCGTAGGAATATCTGTTGAATTATCTACTTTGAAAATTAAATTGAAGGCCTTATCGGCCACGAAACCCGAAATCGATTACGCCATTGTGATTGGCATAATTTTTAGAGCCTACAGTGAGATTTAATTGGAAATTGATTCGGATCAAATTAAATTGATTAAAATAATGACTTAGTGCTCAAATCATTTAATCTTAAAATAATGTGACTAAAGGAGCTTCTTATTAAGGGCATCATACACCCAATTCTCTCTTTTGGTATTCATCTGGCTGATTTAACTCTAAGAAAAGGAGAGAGGGTCTGCTTAGAGAGAGGGAGAGCTCACAATTGAAGGTCGATCTTAAAAGCTTGGAAATCTTGAAGATTACTCAAGAATTTGCTATAGATTGGAAGAATTGAACCTCTAGGTAAGCAAGTGAGCATGACTTCATGAGTATATGTTTGTAGATTTGTGTATTCAAGCTAGTTGGGTAATCAAGAGCAAGAATTAAAATGAAATTGAGTTGGTTTTGGTGATTTGGAGATCAATGGATGCATGCATGTGTGTAATTGCTTTGAATTTGTATAGTTGAGCATGAAAGGTATGATCCATGTAAGATTTTGGGTAGAGTTCATGCTTATGATCACCATTTGCACCATTTGAGTTGGTAATGAGAGTTATATCTCACATGCATGTACAATTTATAAGAATGTGAGTTTGAATGTATGAGTTTGTTATGTTGTAAATGGATTTGATGTGAATTGGGACATGCATGTGATTAAATTGTGAAATTGAGCTTCATTGTGTTGTAATTTGATGTTTATACCATGTTAGAATATGTATATGTGAAGTTTGAGCCAAAATCATGCATCTGGAACCTTTGAGCATCAAATTGAAGCTCAAGAACATGTTCTGGATTTTCCAGAATTTTGATGTCCGCTCGAGCGGGGAAACCGCCGCTGGAGCGTGAAATTCGTGTTACCAGTATTTTTTGCAGACATGGTGTTCGCTCGAGCGGGGGAAGTTCACGCTCGAGTAGGGAGCCATGTAGAGAGGCCTTTCGCTCGAGCGCTAGAGTTCGTGATCGAGCGTAAATTTGACATATCCAGTACTTTTGCAGGCCTCAAGGGTCCGCTCGAGCGGGGAAGTCCACGCTTGAGCGGGGACCCTGTTTTCTGAAATTTTAAAAAGACATTTTGTGTTTCATTTTCTGTTCTCTTTCATTTGCAAGTACTCTTAGGCATGCATTGAGCATTGTAATTGAGTTAAAGAGATAAGAATGAAGCCCAAAGAGGAAAATGTGAGTTTAGAACGGATCGAATTGTTTGTGACCCTTTTGTGTTCATGAAATGTGTAGGGTCGAGCTCCAGGGCAAACCAACCAACCGATTACTGTGAGTAATATCGATATTTTGAAGCTTGTCATTTGTCCGACTGCTTATTTCCTTATAAGCCTATTAAGTTTGCTAGTTTGAATTATGGACAAATGTTTGATATAAATAATGAATGAATGGGCGAAGGCCGCTTGACATGAATGAATGGGCCAGAGGCCAGTTTGACACGAATGAATGGGCCAGAGGCCAGTTTGACATGAAAGTCTGAATGGGCCAAAGGCGAGTTTGACATGAAAGTCTGAATGGGCCAAAGGCTAGTTTGACATGAAAGTCTAAATGGGCCAAAGGCCGGTTTGACGAATGGAAGATAAATGGGCCAAAGGCCAGTATGTTCGGAACAACAGTCACTTGACTTAAATTGCGTATATATATGTTAAATAGAAATATGAATTGGGCCCAAGGCTGTTTGAAGCATGTTGTTCTACATATCGTTTGTATAACTTCTTTACCTGATATTATTCACTGGGCTATCGCTCACGCTCATTCTCATTCATGTGTTTGTAGGTAAGCCAAGAGAAGTCCAAACCCAGCCCCAGTGAAGTCTGTGAGGAACAACAAAGGTTTTGAAGAGTCAGCCCTTGCGTCTCACGCACGAGACCCGTCTTTGCCTTTTTGTCATTCTATTTTATTTTGTCATATTGGCGAAGTCCTTGAATATGTTGTATATAGTTTTGTTCGGCTGAGTTAGACCTATATGATCCTGTATGTACAGAGCTTTGTGTAGTACATATTATGATGTGTGTTATTAATGTGCATATGTATGGTTTGTTATGATGTGCCATGTAAGCTTCCGTTTGGCCCCCATTAACTCTATTAAAATACCTTTGGTTTGGTTTGAGGCTGTAGGTAATCTTATGATTACTGGCTGGTTATGTCCTTAACCCTTGGGGGCGGGTTCGGGTGATGACAGAGTGGTATCAGAGCACGAGTTAATAACTCACACACTTGTCCAATAGAGTAATAAGCGTCTAGAAAAGATCTAGGATGCATTCATGCGATAAGTATGAAATCAAAAGCATCAAGAATATGCTTAAATGTTTAATGTGAATGACTATGCGTTGTAAGTTTGTGAACTACTTGCAGTTCAAATTATTTGAATATGTATGCCCTCTAGTATATGCATACTTGTGAAATTTTTGTACAAAGTATAATGCAAGTTTAATCAGATGGTGAGAACAAGAGGTGATGAAGTAGAGGAATCCTCTACTACCAGAATGGACAGAATTGAAAGATTGATTCAGGAAATGGCAGAAACTTTGAGACAACAACAAGAGTGGCAACAACAATGGTAGCAACCACACCCGCCACCTCCACCTTTGGCACCTCCGGTGCCAGATAATCAGAATGATGATCGGATAATAGCACTCACTAAAGAATTCAAGAAAATAAAACCACCACAGTTCCATGGTGGATTAAATTCGTTGAAAGCCGAAGCGTGGGTCCTCGGCATTGAGAAATTATTTGAAGTGTTCCCGTGTTTAGAGACACAGAAAGTACTTCTAGCCACTTTTATGCTAGAAGACGAAGCAAGAAGATGGTAGATGTTGATGCGTGAGAATCACAGAGATGTTGACTGGGTGAAATTCCTGAAAATTTTCTATGACAAGTACTTCCTGCAGTGTGTTCGGGACATGAAAGTACTAGAGTTCATGGAACTTAGGCAAGACAGCATGACTGTAGCCGAGTCTGAGGGTAAATTCACTGAATTGGCCAGGTTTACACCACACGTGTTTAACACTGACTATAAGAAGGCGAGACATTTTGAAGGTGGGCTTCGAAGTGACATTTTAGAAAGAGTGAATGTCTTGAAGCTAGAGACCTATATTGGGGTGCTAGACAGAGCCATCATATCAGAGGCTAACATAGCTAGACAGGCTAAGCCACCAACAGAGTAGAAAGACAGCAAAAGACAAGGCTTCTTTTCAAAGAAAAAATTTCTGAAAAAGCAAAACACGGGCTCCTTAAATACTTCGAATTCTTCCCGAGACGCATCTCCCATGTGCAATATTTGTAGCAAAAGGCACTATGGGGTTTGTTACCGTGTGTCAGGGGCCTGTTTCAAGTGTGGTAAACAAGGGCACATAGCCCGAGATTGTAATCAGAACAGTGGGATGCTAGTTGCTAGCTCAACTGCATCGATCCCGAAGCTGGGAAATATTTTGAGATCCGCTACTACCGGGGATACCGTGAGACAAGGAAGAGTTTTTGTGCTTGTTCCGGGCGATACACGGAACGCCAACACAGTTGTCTCAGGTACCATTTCTATATGTAATCAGGATGCCTTTGTGTTAATTGACTCTGGATCCACACACTCATTTGTAACATGTGCATTTGCATCTAGACTGAACAGACCTTTAGAATTACTGCCATATCTGCTATGTGTGTCTGCTCCATCTGGGGAATCTGTATTGTGTGAATCTATATACCGGTTTTGTGATATGCGTGTTGAGGATGCTATCCTATATGTAGACTTGTTACCCTTGAATTTTAGACATTTTGATGTAATTTTGGGCATGGATTGGTTGACCAAATATTGTGCCACCATTGATTGTGTGACTAAACGGGTTGTGTTTAAACCACCAGAACATAAGGAAATTGTGTTTGTGGGTAATGGGGTAGTGCCTCCACCTTATTTGATATCTGTAATGAAAGTGTAATAACCCGACCCTCATATGTGTTTCTGGTATAATTTTAGCCTCACATTCTGTGCATTTCAAACGCCTATTGTGAAATTTTATGTGAACTTAAATTGAATTAAGCGAATCCTATGATTAATATGATTTTCTGTGAAATTTCAATTTAGAATGTTTAAACTGATTAAGTTTTTTCTTTATCCATCTTTAGTTATATATATATATATTTATGCTCCATACATATTTGACTTAGGAGCCTTACTCAAAATATCTCCTTAGAGAAAAATTAGAGAAGAGAAGGGTTTGAAAGGAATAAAGGAAATTCATTAAGAGGAAAGGTGGGGAAATTGAGAGGGATTATAGGGTTTGAAGTTTAAGGTATGTGAATTTTACTTGAATTAATTTCTTTCTTGGGTATGAGTAAGATTTTCTTTGATATATGGTGTGTATTGATTGAATTGAAAAGATGTGTTGTTATTAGATTGATTTGGAGTCAAATTGAGTTACATGAAGAGGGATGTCATTCAATCCTTTATTTGTACATGTTTGAACTCAATTATGAATTTGGAAGATCATATATATATATATATGTATTTGGGAACAATATGGAAGGGATTCTAAGTGCTTATTTCATGCTCATGAAATGCAAGGAATTAAAGATGCAATTCACATGCAAGTTGATGTGTTTGAAATGTTTTTGTGCATGATTTTTAGACCAAGATCTAACAGTTAAAGAACCTAATTTGAGCCTTATACAAGCTCACAAAAAATGGGGTTTTGTTTGAAAAATTTCGGACTGCACTGGCAGAATCGCCGCATGTGCGGGAAGCCTTGCCGCACGTGCGGGGTTCACAGCCGCACGTGCAGCCCATGCTGTAAATTTTCGTCTGCTTCGTTTTACGTGCTTAACCCTCCGGTATTTTTGAAATTTGTGTTTGATGTCCTTAAGATGCCTGTAAATTCGTTCAAAGTGAAATGAAGCAGGAAACGAATTAAGAAAGAAAAAGAACTAATGTATAAGTTGTGCATGTGTGTAGGTCATAACTCGGAAGGGACAAGCACTCTGCTACAGTACTGTGAGTAGTAGTACTGTAATCGCACGTTACTACCGTTAATAATTATTCTTATTAATGCTCTACTCTTTATGAGTAATTCTGTTAACATTTATGTTGTTTGGAAATCGGTTAGAACGTTAAAGGACTCTATGTACATTGGCATGACTCGGGAACTACTTTGCATTTTGGTTACGGTTAATAGGTAGCATTAATGTGTTACAACCTGTAAGTTACTTATGACTCTATATAAGAATTACATACGAATTGTTAATACTGTGCAATTGATTGACGATAAAGGATTGTGAATGTAAACCCCGCTTACGAAAACATGATATTTTGAATGTCCTATTATGGACTCCTATAATCTAGTTGGTTCGATGCGTGTTTTATGATATAGATATCTGCCTAGAAGGGATTATCGAAATGAATAATCGGATAGAACCATGGGTTGCCTTATACGTCAAAGAATTGAATATCAACGACATTGTTATGTGACCCATGTTATGGTGTGAATTGGTCCGTTCTCATGAATAGTACTGTAATGACGCATGTATTTCTATAAATAATTATTATTAATGCTCTATTATACGCAAGACAATTGTGTTAATCTATAACATACACTTTACTTACAGCTAATGGTTGCCATTGGCATTCTGTTATCGCATGTTAATTATGTAACTAAATGAATGATTCAAAGAATGTAAGTAAATGATGGGAAGGATGTGGATACTTTTGTATGACTCTGGAACTCTGTAAGATTCTGGCACTAATAACTTGCTCTGATGATATCTGGGCCTATGGCCAATCTATATTTTCTGGTATGAAACAAAGTGTTGTACGGAACTAAGTGCTACTATGTTAGTCACCTCTAGAATCCGTGCGAGACACCTCTTGAGTTCATACATTCTGACAAGGGCTGTATGCCATTCTGACAAGGGCTGTATGCCATTCTGATAAGGGCTTAATGCCATTCTATTTAAGGGCTCAATGCCAATCCGTTCAAGAGCTTAAAGCCATCATGTTTAAAGGTTGGGCCTAAGGCCGTTCTGAAATTAGTATAGAATCAGAATAACTATCTGTCTTTTACATTATACACGCATTGCTCTGCATTATAATTCAAGTTGATCATTGGGTTATTAAAGTACCATTATTCACTGAGATTGTCTCACTCTGTATTTTGTCTGGTTCTGTAGGTAATCCATCTGGAGGTCAGTTTTAACCTGGGTGCTTGTCTCTCGTTTGTCAGCCTCAGGGGGTCCAGGCACTTAAATGAAGCCCGTGCATTTTTATGGAACTTTGTTAAGCTTCCAATTTTTTGTTTTATTGTCTATCTAAAGTTGTAATGTGTATAACTCCTCCCTTCCCCCAATGTTTTGTTATATGCCCAATTATGGGACTGGGTCTGTAATTATATATGCATGCATAACTAATTTCTTAGGTGCATGTTACTATGCGTCTATCTATCTGATGCAAAGTTTGTGATCCTGGCATGATAGCAATCGCTCGATGGATGTAGTTTTATGTTATTGTACGTTGTTAAATGCTTCCGTTCAGGCCCTGTATGTAATGTATTTCTGGTTAAGTGTCCGTTTATGAGTAGGTCATGTCCAAACTTCTAGGGGCGAGTTTGGGGTGTGACAGAAAGCATGTAAACTGATCAGGAAAGGGTGCCAGGGTTATTTGTGTTATGTGTTGTTTGAACAATCTGTGAATGTTGAATTGAACAGTATCCCTATTGTTAGAGACTTTCCAGATGTGTTTCCAAATGAATTACCAGGAGAATTGGTAGACCGGGAGATAAAATTCACTATTGAAACCGTGCCAGGCACCCAGCCTATTTCCAAGACTCCCTACAGAATGGCTACTGCCGAAATGAAAGAATTAAAAGAATAGAACAGTTGCAAGACCTGCTTGACAAGGGGTTTATTCTACCTAGCACTTCGCCTTGGGGTGCACCAGTATTGTTTGTGAAAAAGGACGGAACTTTGCGTTTGTGCATCGATTGTCGGGAATTGAACAAGGTAACAATAAAGAACAAATATCCCTTACCTCGTATTGATGACTTATTTGACCAGTTGACCACAGGTGTTTTCTAAGATTGATTTGAGGTCCGGGTATCATCAGTTGAAAGTTAAGGCAGAGCATGTTGAGAAAACCACATTCAGAATGAGGTATGGACATTTCGAGTTTCTTGTTATGCCATTTGGAGTGACTAATGCTCTGGCAGCATTTATGGATTTGATGAACCGAATTTTTAAAACCTACCTGGACGAATTTGTTGTGGTTTTTATTGATGACATTTTGATATATTCTAAAGATAGACTTGAACATGAACATCATTTGAGAACTGTCCTACAAATACTTTGGGAAAGGAAATTATTTGCTAAACTAAAGAAATACGAGTTTTGGTTGGATGAAGTTGTTTTCTTAGGGCATGTGATCAACAAGGAAGGAATTTCAGTGGACCCACAGAAAATAGAGGCAATTGTGAATTGGCCTACACCGACAAATGTAATAGAGGTCCGCAGTTTCATGGGCTTAGCTGGTTATTACAGAAGATTTGTGAAAGACTTTTCTAAGATAGCTGTACCTCTTACCTAGTTGACATGCAAAGGGAAATCATTTGAATGGAATGACGATAGAGAAGCTGCCTTTCATGAGCTGAAAACATGATTGACTACTGCACCAATTTTGATACTACCTTCAGGTACGGAAAATTTTGTAATTTTCAGTGATGCCTCTTATAAAGGTTTGGGTTGTGTGTTAATGCAGAATGGAAAAGTTATTGCTTACGCCTCCCGATAGTTAAGGCCACACGAGAAGAATTATCCAACGCATAACCTAGAATTGGCCGCAGTTGTTTTTGCTTTGAAAATCTGGCGGCATTATCTGTATGGAGCAAAGTGTGAAGTCTACACAGATCACAAAAGTTTGAAATACTTTTTCACACAGAAAGAGTTGAATATGCGGCAGAGGAGATGGCTGGAATTAATAAAGGATTATGATCTGGAGATTCAATATCACCTCGGGAAAGCTAATACAGTTGCTGACGCCTTGAGTAGAAAATCAACGGGGAGTATGGCTTGTTTTCTTACTGAACAGAAAGAGATCTTGCAAGATTTTGAAATGTCTGAAATTAAACTGGTAATGTGTGAACAGGGCGGACTGATAGCCGCTATTACAGCCGAGCCGGCAATCATTAACGAAATCAAGCAGAAGCAGAAAGAGGATGAATTCCTTAAGAAAGTGATTGATAAATTTGAGACAAGTCCGAAAGCAGAGTTTGGCATTGAGAATGAAGTATTGAGATTTTGGAACAGAATGTGTGTCCCAGATATTCCGGAACTATAGAAGAGGGTTTTAGATGAAGCCCACGGATCCGTATTTGTTATGCATCCGGGTAATAATAAAATGTATCAAGATTTGAAACAAACCTATTGGTGGCCTAAAATGAAGAAAGAGATTGCAGAATATGTGTCCAAATTGTCTTCAATGTCAGCAAGTTAAAGCTGAACATCAAAAACCAGGCGGTCTACTTCAACCTCTCCCTATTCCTGAATGGAAGTGTGAGCATGTGACTATGGATTTTGTTGTTGGCCTACCTCGGACTTCTCGAGGTATGGATTCTATTTGGGTTGTGGTTGATAGACTGACTAAATATGCACATTTTCTGCCTGTCAAAACTACGTTTAATGCTTATAGACTGGCTACCATTTATGTTGATGAGATTGTCTGCTTGCACGGAATTCCGGTATCCATTGTGTCGGATAGAGATCCGAAATTTGTATCTAGATTATGGAAGAGTTTGCAGGAAGCTATGGGGACGGAACTAAGGTTCAGTACTGCATTCCACCCACAGACAGATGGGCAATCAGAACGAACAATACAGACTTTGGAAGATATGCTTCGGATGTGTGCTTTGGATTTTCAGGGGAGTTGGGAAGACTATTTGCCACTTGCGGAATTTGCTTAGAATAACAGCTTCCACTCCAGCATCGGTATGGCACCACACGAGGCTTTTTATGGTAGAAGGTGTAGATCACCAAATTGTTGGACAGAGGTCGGGGATAGAGCTTTACTTGGGCCTGAAATTGTGCAAGATACTTCTGAGAAAATCAAAACTATTCGGCAAAGGCTCAAAACAACTCAGGACCGAAAAAGAACTATGCAGATGTTCAAAGAAGACCTCTTGAGTATAAGGTCGGTGACCACGTGTTTATTCGTGTGTCCCCGATGAAAGGCCAGGTCAGGTTTGGGAAGAAAGGCAAGTTGTCGCCCCGTTACATTGGCCCGTTTCAAATTTTAGAAAGGCTTGGCCCAGTTGCCTATAGAGTTGCTTTGCCACTGGGATTTGAACAAATCCATAACATGTTTCATGTGTCGATGTTAAGGGGTTACCTCCGAGACCCGTTTCATGTGATTGATTATCACCGGGTGGCCATTGATGAAAATATGGAATACGCCGAATGGTCGGAACAAATTGTTGACCGGCAAGTGAAACAATTGAGAAGCAATTCCATTCCAATGGTGAAAGTGGAATGGAAAGAGCACTATGGGACAGATGCCACGTGGGAAAAAGAAGAGGAGATGCGACTGCGCTATCCACATTTGTTTCCTGACGAAGGTAAAATAAGTTTGGAGGACCAAACTTCCTAAAGGGGGGAAGACTGTGATAACCCTATTCCGTTTTATGTTAATTGGCCCTTAGTATAAATGTGATTATGTGTTTGATATGATTTTCTGTGCCATTATGTGAAAATATGTGGTTTTGAATTTCTATCTGTTCACCATAGGAATATCTGTTGAATTATCTGCTTTGAAAATTACATTGAAGGCCTTATCATCCACGAAACCTAAAATCGATTACGCAATTGTGATTGGCATAATTTTTAGAGCCTACGGTGAGATTTAATTGGAAATTGATTTGGATCAAATTAAATTGATTAAAATAATGACTTAGTGCCCAAATCATTTAATCTTAAAATAATTTGACTAAAGGAGCTTGTTATTAAGGGCATCATACACCCAATTCTCCCTTTTGGTATTCATCTGGCTGATTTAACTCTAAGAAAAGAAGAGAGGGTCGGCTTAGAGAGAGGGAGAGCTCACAATTGAAGGTCGATCTTAAAAGCTTGGAAATCTTGAAGATTACTCAAGAAATTGCTATAAATTGGAAGAATTGAACCTCTACGTAAGCAAGTGAGCATGAATTCATGAGTATATGTTTGTAGATTTGTGTATTCAAGTTAGTTGGGTAATCAAGAGCAAGAATTAAAATGAAATTGAGTTGGTTTTGGTAATCTAATTTGTGATATTGTAATAATAGCCAACCCCCACAACCACCTACCTTCCTTTATGCGATCTGCATTGCCAACCTCTGATATTAGTATAACAACACCTTTTCTTCCATCATACTGCAGGTGGGGTGTGGACATGAGCTGGGTTCACGTTGGGCCTAAACTTGAAATTATGTTTTATTTTTTCCTATGTAGGAGTGAATTGAAGCAAAAAATCTATTTTCTTCAGAAGAAGCTGAAGAACAAGCTAAAAAGGAATTTACAGAGACATTTGTACCTAGTGAGACTCCAAGTACCCCAGAGGAAGAAAAAGATTAGCTTAGGGATTATTCTTATAGTTCCTTGGATTATGTATTTGCTACTAAGCACTTAGGTAGAATTACATCACATTGTCCCAAAAAGTGCCCAAAGCTACTAAAACTTACATAAAATTTCTCCTATAATGGATTGAAAGTTTCTTTTTAAACTTGTAAATAATATATACTCTAATTTGACTTGAACTCTTTATTTTCGAACTTACAATGGTAATGGATAAAACCTATACAAACCTAAGCCTCATACATAGAGATCCTTTAACATAATTATGCAAGTCCCAAGTTGGTGCTGCATTGAAGTAGATTAATTCCATCTCTTTCTCTTTTTAAATTTAATTTTTCTCTTGAGCTTCTTATAGCCTAGATTTAGTAGCAAACTATATTTTCCTGTACAAACTTAATGGTTTGTTTGAAGATTCCTACTCATTTCTCTCTTGAAACATTGCAACAAAAGAGGTAACTTCATTAGAGGTAACTTCATTTGTGGTATGAAAAAAAATGTTTTGCTTTATGTGGATTTTATTTGCATATACGTTGAGACTATTGAGATCTTGAATTTTTGCTAATTTTTCGTTATAACATTGCTTTTATGGGGCCATTGAATTATCTTATTAATTTTGGAAATGTTTTGTTGATGTTTTAAAATTTCTTGATCATTTCTTAATATCTCAAGAAATATTTTTGTCCCTGAGTTGTTGGTTTCTGGACTTATGTGAAGTTTCCTTTGTTATGCAGATAAGAAATACAACAGGGTTAGTTGCTCTAGCTATTGCCGTGGGTTTAGGTGACTGTAGACACCCCATTTTTGACCGTCCTCAAGACTTGGATGTCACTGATTGAACACTCAGTGATCACCCTTGTTCGTGTTCGTTTCGAGTTCCCGAAAGGCCTCGGCTACGCGCCTTGCCTCAGGATCTCTTAACTCATTCGTTTAGTGTTTGGTTTTGCACCAAACACTTGTGTCCTTGCCTTGGAAGGCACGGAATGGCTTGTTGGTCATCCCCACACTCCACCGGCCCTCCCTTTATGTCACCGACCTTTCCTTGTTGCCACCGGCCATTGTTGCTTGTTATCAATGGCCGGTCGACACTCGTTGTGGCCGACCGGCACCTTTTTTTGGCCGATGATCTTTTTTTTTTCTGGTCGGTGACCCTTCTGCACCCCTTCAGGCTTGGTGCATGCCAGTTGTGCCAGCTGGAATGCACCAACACCACTCCCCATGCACGGGGATGGCTGTTTTGAGCCCTTGACCCCTTTTTCCTTCTAGAAGGATGACCCCTTTGGCTTCTTGGGAAGCTTGGCGGTATCAGCTTCTTCAAGAAGCCATGGACCATTTGCACCCTTTGCCCCTTTTCATTTAGCATCCTTGAGAAGCTTGGAGCCTTTCCTTTGGTTATATAAGAGTCCTTCTTCCTCCTTTGTCTAGGGTTAGAGTCTTTGAAGAAGAAAACCATAGATATACATATATACATCTGTCAAACATACTCTCTCTCTATATTTCCCTCTCTCTCCTCCTTTTGTGTGTGTTTTGTGGCCTAAAAGTGTAGTTTTACCTTAGTTTTGCACTAACACACACTACCACACCATACTTCGA
This sequence comes from Camellia lanceoleosa, assembly GCA_025200525.1. NCBI lineage: Eukaryota > Viridiplantae > Streptophyta > Magnoliopsida > Ericales > Theaceae > Camellia > Camellia lanceoleosa. The sequence goes on along the minus strand of CM045771.1, from coordinate 20,883,919 downwards.
CTTTGAGGGACTTGGAGGGTCTTTTCTTGAGTTTTTGGACTTGTTTTGATCAGAAGAGAGTGGCTGGACCTGCTGTTCTTGAGGTGTTCTTCAAGGGTAACTACTTTGCTTTAGTTTCCCCAATTTTGCAACAGCTTTTTACCTGTCTTTCATGATGATTTGAGCTTTTTGTATAACTAGAAAAAGTCTTATATTTGCATGCTTTAAATACTTCATTAAGGTCATTTTGTGGTTTGGGGTCGAACTCACCCTCTATGGCCTTATTTGGCCCTTTTGGTGCTTCCATTGCTAGGCTTTATTTTCTTGGGTGTTTTGTTCTTTTCACCACTAAAATCCAGTGGATTTTCAGTGGTAAAGAAGAGGGTTTGAAGTCTTGTATAGGGGAGGGACACCCCTCTCCCCTTTGTCCCTCTTGTATCCTTGTTTTGGCTTAAAGAGCAACATGCATGTTTGGTTTGTTTTTGGTAGCATATCAGATGTTTTTGGTGCTATTTAGGTCACATGTTGTCTCTGTTTTTGGTCAGATTTGTGGCCCTTTGCATGCTTAATGTACTTGCTTTGTATTTCCTTGTTTGTGCCTAGAAGTGCATCATGACTTTTGGCTACCATGCTCTCATATCTTGGTTTTACTTTGTGAAGTTTTTGGCCATATCTTATCATGTTTAAGGTCTGTTGGCCACTGAGTTGGCCTTGTTTAGCATGTTTAGTATAGTTGCTTCACATTTTGGCTTGTGAGCCTTGAATGTGTGAATCATAAACATGCATTGGCTAGGCTATTTCAATGATTTGGAATCATCTAATATGCTATTTCAGTCCCTATACCATGCTTACATGTCTTCATTTATCATCTCATTCATGCCTTGAAGAGTTGGTCTTTCATGACTAGGAATAGGTCATTATGCATAGCCCTATATTTGAGGCTTTGGGGCTGCCATATTAGGGGTATTTGGGGCTTATTTTGCATGTTAAAATTCTGTTTTTGGTTGTATGGTTCATGCCATGTTTGGTTGGGGTAGTTAGAATGCCCCTTTGTTATGCCTTAGCTTTGGGCCTCTTTGACTTGGATGTTTGTTGTGCATTTTGTCCATCATTTGGGATGCTTTTGGCCACTGTTTTGGTGGGTCTGAGGTCTACCCCTTCATGGCTTATGTCCACCATTGCTTGCTTGTCACACGTTTGTTGCATGTTTGATTCATGATGTGTTGTCACATACTAGTTCTTTTGCATACTTGTCATGACATATTGCATTGCATTTGGCATGCCTTGCATCTTAATCTTATGTTGCATCTTTGAGCCATGTTTGCATAACATGCATTACATTGCTTGGTTTGGGGTGTCAAGCCAAGTGTGAGAATTGAGAAGTGTTCATACTCCAAGTGATGTAACGCGTCTCAACTCTCGGTCACTGAGGCCCTTGACTTCGACATGATAGGGTCTTGGTATTCATTTGTGTGTTGCATGCATTTTCATTGAATTGCAACCTTGGCCTCTTAGACCATCATGCATCAAAATGCGCAATTGATGGCCTGAGAATCGAGGGCCAAGCTCCCTTGAGTCCATTGCATGATGGGGAGTGTGGCCATGCTTACATTTGCTTGAAATTCCACGCCATACACTGTCTGTCCTTTGTTGTTGTCAAAAACTAGATTCTGCAGGGAGTTTTGGCCGGTCGGCTGAATAAAGTGCCGGCCGGCCATTTATTTTGGCCGATAGTATAAAAAGGTGGCCGATGGTCTCCCCATTTGGCCGGTGGCATTTGTGTCTGGCCGGTGGCATTCCTCAGCAGCCATAGATTATCTCCCAAGACTTTGGCAGTTTTCAGAAAAGCAGGGCAGTGTAAATAGAGGCAGCGGTGGCATGGTACGGGTTTTCCGGGCGAAACGGACTCAAGCATGCATCATTCGCCCATTCGAAGGCGGGGCTGTGGCCTTTTCCATTCTGCATTTATTTTGTTAATTAATTAGGAGTTTTGTAATAATTAATTTAGTGTTATTTATTTGGACTGTAATATTTATTTGGACCCTCCGAGTGAGGGCAATTGTGTGATAAGTGTGAGTGCGTGCGTGTATGTCTTCCAATCTCAAGTCTTTCTTCCCTTTTATTTACCCGCTTATGATGGTAGACTATGGCATGTTTAAATTAGCATACAGTATGATAGCATGTTTGCATTCATTCATCTGTTTTGCATGCATCGGGCTCGGCACATCATTCTAACTGTATCTGTATTTTCAATTCCAAATTGAATACGTGTTAGTTATAGCATTTCACATGCCATGTTTAGAATAGCCGAGCCTGTCTAGATTGCATCTTTGCATGTGTTGCATTAGCCATTCTAAACATGAACTAGGATCATGCATATGATTACTAACTAGTTCCTGTTTTGGCTTGGAGTACTAGGTGAGCTTTTATGCTTTAGCATACCGCATGCGTGTGAGTGTTGCCATGATAGCATGATTACCATGAGGCTAGCTGCTTATGTGATATAACTGCTTGAATGCCTGTGGATGGAGGTTGAATTACATAAATTGGAATAATGCATTAAAACTATGAGTTTTAAGCCCACTAGATAGTGGCAAAACCACCTTTTCTAAAGCCCACTTGAGGGTGGCAAAATCTGTATTTTAGCCTGTTTGAGAGTAACAAACCATTTTCAAAACAAACATGAAATGTTTTGTTCCAATTTAGGCGATTTGGTCTATACTTGTTTGCTATGCACATAACATAGTAAATCTTGGCTAATAATCGGAATAAGAACACATAACGTTTTCAAAATTGGATATCATGATTAGTAGAGGCCGGTCTTCGGACCGGGCGAGAGGGGGTGCTCATAGCTGACCTTCCCCAATCGTACCCAAGTTCTCGAGCCGAGGCAACTTTGGTGATGACGGATACGTAGCCTTTGGCACCGAGTCAGGGTTTCCTAAATTTTCCCATTAAAAAATATTTAGGTGGCGACTCTGTATCTGGCAAAGTAGTCCATGTTTGGCACTTCTTTTAAAATCAGTTTTTCTCAAAACGATTTGCCGGATTTGGACTCTTTGGTTTAGATTTAGAACCGTGACAACAAATCGAGTCCGAACTGTAGTAAGCCAATATAAACAGAACGGGGGTTCATCCTCCTGGGACGTTCGGGGACGTCTACAGTGACACATACATTGGGCACCTTTGTCCCAGTGATAGGAGCAAGTGGATTTGCTACAACTGCAGCTGCAGCTGCTATATGAACTATTGTCAGTAATTTTAGATAATCTCTTAATAGTTGTTGATATATTTAGAAAGTTAGATATGTATAGTTTTGAATGGTAACAACTTTTTGTACAGTTTAGAACTTAAGGATATAGTTTTCGAATGTTTGGAATGTATAGACAATTATTGAATGCTTATAATTTATGGATATAGTTTCTTTTTGATGTTTCAAACAATATTTTGGTGGTTGATTGATGTTTTGTGATGCATGTTTGCAATATTTATTAGACTGTACAAAATTGGTCAAATAGAACCTGCTGAATTTAAAATTTAAAAAAAAAAAAAAACTGCATATTCTACGGCAGGCATAATAAGTCGTCGTATTACAAATTTTACGGTGCATAATTAGTGTCGTTATTTGTCTCACCAATTAATAACGTGCAAAAGTAGTCGTAGAAAAAGTAACAACGACGCACAAAATCAAATGTTAAATAGTTTTTAACGGCGTACTATTGCATGTCGTAGAAAAAGTAACAACGACACATAAAAACTACCATTAAATAGTTTTTAATTGCATACGAAGCATGTCATTGAAAATGAATGACTTTTCATGACTGATCATAATATGACGTACGTTGCACGTTGTAAAAGGGTTTTTATAGCGTGCATTACACGCCATAAAAACCCTTTTTTTGTTGTTGTAGTGATTGACATCATACAGAACGTTTATAACGAATCATTAGCTTATCCAAAACGTCCAAGACGGACCATAGACCAATAACAGTTACTAAGGGTCAAAGTATATTTTCCCAATTTATCATAATCGTTGCTCAAAAGGAAACTCATTCATTCTTATCCAAACATTCTTTCGAAAACTTGCCATAGCATAATTACTCTGAAGATTTCAAGCATATTTTATTATTTCAGAAACACTCGTCAAGGCACATAATTCATACAAAGTATAAGTTTCACAATTCTAGAGTATTTCATATGAAAATATTGTTACAAAGAAAATTACTCACCGTGATTTAGAGAAATGGTTGGCCGGTCCTCGAATCATGACTTGCAAACACAATGCGCATGGCACAACACATCAGAACATAGAATTACTCTCTTGATCAAATTTACTTCTCTTAATCTCTTCTTAACCAAATAAATCAATCCCTTACTTTGCTCCTTAACCAATTATTTTTGTTGGTTCTAAACACATTAGTACTCAATGGGTCATAATCCGTGTCTAGGAAAATAGGAAGAAACGAAAGGCAACTGGGTTAGGAGAGGCAATAGCATGAAATGGTTAGAAAGAAAGTGAACAATCTTCACTAACTGGAACATATCTATCTGTGTATTTAGAATTTGGATGTGAGACTACCACCATTGGAAACTAGACTTCCAGGGCTTGAATTTAGGCTCTAGAATTGCTTAAAATGGAGTCTGGATGAAAGAGATATGCCTTTTTGAAGTTAGGCTGAAACAGGGGTTCCACATGTGTGGAAGTCTTCACCGCTTGTGCGGCCCAAATCTGCTCGAGCGGAAACACCGGCCACTCGAGTGCCCAAGGAGTAGAATCAAAACCTCTTTTTTTCTTCATGTTCTTCTCGTGCGGAGCTCGTGGCCGCTCATGCGGTCTCGGCAAACTCAGACAGCTTGAAAATTCATCAAAGATTGAGTTTTCAACCCAAGTTCGAGCCAAGATTTCATGTAATCTTCCTTTAAAAGATGAAATACTAACCTTACACAAGTGTAATCACAACTCAAACACATCAATCTCGCTTAGAGTTCAAAAATCAAAAGCTCAACTTTCTTAATCTTAAGAGTTTCAAAAAATAACCTCACAAATGCACTTGTACATGGAAGATCCTTGCATAAATCTTGTTGTATGGACAATTTAGAGTTCATTTCATACATTATTCACAAGATTGAAATCCAATCATGCAAAATCAAAACATTCAAGTCCCAATTTCTTAGTTTAGCTCAAATAAACACAATTGAAAACCCTAACCCAAAAAGGTTTCAAATCTTTAGATCTCTATATGTTTTCAAGCAATAGATGCGTTGTATACAAGAATTTCAAGTAAATTTCCATACCTTAGCTCAAATCTAGGGTTTGCCCCTTCAATCTCCACCAAATCTCTAGCTTTTCCTCTTTTTCTCTCTCTAACTCACCCTCTAGCAAAGCTTTCCCAAAAATGATGAACTCAAGAACTAGAGAGATATATAATATAGGCAAATTAAAATATAACGAATCGTAATTTTATAAAATTTCATCGCAGGCTCTAAAAATCATGCTAATCACAGATATGAAGTCGGCTTTGGTTTATCGTGCCTCTAAGACTTTCAATTTTTAGTTCAAAGTTCTAATTGTAGCAGATTTTCCTACATTCAATAGCTTCAAAAATCCAAAATCACATAATTCACATACTTAACTTGCAAATTCATATTAAACACATAAACACGTGTATAATTAAGCATAATACTGGTTGGGTTATCCAAGTCTTCCCGCCTTTAGGAAGTTTGGTCCTCCAAACTTGTGTACTCGTACGGAAAACAAATTGTATGTCTCGATCCTGTTACTTCTCCCTATTTCCTCAAGCAATTTCCTTACCTTTCGATGTTCTCATCACAGAAATTCAACTCATCCTCATTAAATGGTTAATAACCCAAGTTTGTGATCTGGCCTATTGGATATTGGTATGAAAGGCTACTCAGCCAGTCTCGGAATCAACCTCATAGCATTAAGCCACCAACGTACAATCATGACACATTATTCTCATTTATCACATCACTTTAGATATTCCTATTTAAATAACCACATATCGTCTAACAATTACATGACTCTAAAGAACCCACATGTCGCCAAATAGTTGAGGATTAATCCCAAATTATGCTTATGATCCTACTTAACTTCAAATAAATCAAAATACTCCTCTATTGACATCTCATATGAAGTCTTCCAAATAAATAAGTGTTGATACACAATATCAATAGCAAATCTAACATCTCGGTCCACCAATACCTTTGCAACAATAATCCGTATGTGCATTCTTAAACACTTCGCAAGTCGTCAATAGCAAATCAAAAGGGTGGGGATTTACTCCATTAGTTCCACAAGAAAGTCAATTATCCTCAGAAGTCAGAGACAACTCACATAGGCATATGATTAACATTTACTTATCATATTCGAAAGTACATCTTAATAATTCATAACAAAAGTATTGAGTCAAATTTATAGTATAACACTTCCAAATAATATGGATCCTTCGAATAACGATAAGACACATAACACAAAACATTAGCCCCAATGATCAACTCATTTATAACCAAATCGGTCGAAAAGAATGGGTCCTGAATCAATCATCATACAAACGTTTGTTCACACATAATAAAAATGTTCAATAGTTATCTTGGCAAATCGAAGTATTCTCATCCCAATTGTTTTGGCAACCTCAAATTAAGTTTCAAATGCTCAAGCAGATGAGTTATAACTTTACCAATAATCGATTACGCAACCATAAGGAATTCAATTCTAGTTTAAGTCTCCTAACACTTTACGAAACATATTCTTGTTGATCTCTTCCCACGCACTCCTAAGTTAGTAGGGATAACATTGAAACAATTAATCACATGATGTACGTAATTCTCACAACCCCATAGTACCAATTACAATTCAAATACTCCCAAATAGTTAATGTTTTTCTCAAGTAGTGTTCATAAACAGATAATTCACGAGTAACAATTCTTATAGCATCAAGTCAAAACACGGTAACACAGAAGTAGGAATTCGGTAAATCAATCAGTTGCCAGCCTCGTATAATCTACTTCACCCATACTACATATCTGCCCCATAGCCGAATGTTGGTGCTGAATAGGGTTCATATATGTTGCTGACAATCTACACGAGGTCCTTATCACAATATAACCCAATCATTGCTTGCTAGCAATTCATAACTCATCTAGAATGAAAACAAACTAAATAGAGATTCTCATCAAATCAAATCAGATAAAGGTCCTATCACATCATTCTCAAACGTGGTACGTTTGGTTCCAAGGGTTCAATCAGTTCGTCTAGAGATTCCAGCCAAAGTCGCACAATCATGCTAAGTTCATTTGCTCTCCAGATCAGGCATCATAATGGTTCATATCAAAGTGGCTGAGGTTCTATACCATATAGTTTCCTTCGAATAAGTTCACATGTAGATACACGGGCACATAGTTGTTCATAACAAAAAGTGATTACATAATATAGAATTTGGTATACAGAAATTCCAAGTAGATTATATCATCACAAATTCATGATTCTAAGAACTCAATCAAATAATCTCGTCCACGTTAACTAAGAAGGGTATGTAATCACAACTAATATGGGGTTTATTGTCACGCTCCAAACCTGCCCCTAAAAGTTTGGGCATGACCTATGCAGAAATAGACACTTAACCTGATATACATAACATAGGGGCCTGAACGGAAGCATTAATATCATATGATAATATAAAAAAAAATCCATTGAGCTACCCTTACCATGCCAAGATCACAGACATTGCATAGGGCGAATAGACATATGGAGATACACATGTGAGAGCTAGTTATATACATACGCATATACAGATCCAGCCCCAAGGTTGGGCGTATAACAAAACACTATATACATTTTATTGTTAGCCAATAACTAGAGTACAAGCCAAAGTCTAGCAAAACTCCACAAAAATGTACGGCTTCAACCAAGTGCCTGGACATACTTAGGCTGACAAAAGTGAGACGGGTGACAGGATTAGGACTGACCTCCAGGTTGGTTACCTACAAAATCAGACAAAATACGGTGTGAGACAAGCTCAGTGAATAATAGTACTTAATTAACTCAGTGATCAACTTGAATTATAATGCATACTCATGCACACACAAATGCAAAAGACATGTAGTTAATTTGATACTGTAATTATTTCCAGGGCGGCCTTGGGCCCAATCTTTAACAGAGTGGCATTAAGCCCAGAGTAAACAGGGTGGCTATAAGCCCAGATTAATTAGAGTGGCATTATACCCAAAGATGTACAGAGTGGCATTAAGCCTTGACAGATTTCACATATTGGCCACAGGCCTAACAGATGTCACAGATTGGCCATAGGCCTAACGGATGTCACGGATTGGCCATAGGCCTAACAGATGTCACGGATTGGCCATAGGCCCAAATATCATCAGAGCAGATTGATTTCGGAGTCATACCGAATTTCGGAATCATACAGAAGTACACCCCTTCGTTTCATCGTTCGTATAAACATCATGGTTATTTTGCAATTAACAGAAGGCTATGATAATCATTAGCTGTAAGTCAGGTGTAATACGATGGTACTACTACTCACTGTGTTGTGGCAGAGCGGTAGTTCCTCCTGGAGCGTGTCCTGCACACATACATAGCTCACGGATTAGTTGTCTTTCTTTGCTAAACTATTTCTGGACTGGTTTTACTTTGAATGAATTTGTAAATATCAAAAAGGCACGAAATACATATTTTGACAACATTAGAGGGTTAAGCACGTAAAACGAAACAACCCATATTTTTCAGCATGGGCCGCACGTGTGACTGTGAACCCCGTACGTGTGGCAAGGGTCCCTGCACGTGCGACAGTGATGCCCTGCATCTGCTTTTTAAGCAGTAGCCAAGCCCCAGATTTTCACCATTCTCCGCACGTGCGGCCATAACCCTCGCACGTGCGGCAATTTGCCTCATTTTCTTGTCCGAAATTCCCATAAAACCCATCTTTTGGTAAGCTTTTCTAAGGCTTGAAATAGGCCTCTTAATTGATGTAACATGGTTCAAAATTTATGTACAAAGACATTTCAAGCATGTATCAATTTCAACATGAATTGATTCTTCAATTCCTCACAATTCATAACCACAAGTTGGACACTTTGAATCCCTTCTATGTAATTACCAGACGTATACACAATCCTTCAAGGCCATAAATGAGTTCAAATATGTGAAGGTAAGGAATAGAATGATAAAAGATAGAATAAACTTTTACTCCCTATAACCAAACTTAACCCCAAATCAATTCCATGATAACACATCTTTTAATTTAACCAACACACACCCTAGGTTGCATGATTATCAATTGATTCAAATAAAAGTCACATACCTGGAGCTCTCAACCCTACAATCTTCTAGATTCCCCTAATTCCTAGCTTGAAGAACTCCTCCTCTCCAATTCTTCCCTTCTCTCTCTCAGGATATTTTATGAGATGAATTCCCAAGTCAATGGTTAAAGAGCATGGATATTTACATATATAAAGTGAATAAGACGAAAAATCAATCAGTTTAATCATTCCTAATCAAAATTTCACAGAAAATCTTTTTAAGAACTAAAAATCATGCTGACTTCAAATGTAAAATCAATTTCTAATAATTAATCCTCTAAGGCTGCCAATTTCTGATTCCAACATTATAATTGTAATAGATGTTTTCCTTATTAGACAGATATACATCCATAATCATAGGATTCACTTAAGTAACCTTAATTTCTCATAGAATTTCACAGTAAGCATTTGAAAGCACAGAATAGGGACTGAAAATATTTCAGAATCGTATACGAGGGTCGGGTTATTACACTCTCCCCTCCTTAAATAAGTTTGGTCCCTCAAACTTGCTTACCTCAAAACGGAAACAGATGCGGGTATTGGTGTCGCATGTCCTTTTCTTTTTCCTAGGTAGCTTCAGTTCTGTAATGTTCTTGCCATTCCACTTTTACCATTGGGATTTATCGATTGCGTAACTGTTTGACCTGCCGATCCAGAATTCGAAGTGGTTTTTCTTCATAACTTAACTTATCATCTAACACAATGTGGTGGTAATCTATGACATGAGCCGGATCTGAAAGATATCCTTGAAGCATAGAGACATGGAATAAGTTATGTACTTGACTCATACTTGGTGGAAGGGCAACTCGGTAAGCTACTGGTCCCACTCTTTCTAAGATTTGAAAGGGACCAATGTATCGGGGTGTTAACTTACCCCTTTTTCCAAACCTTGGATGGCCTTTCATCGGGGTGACTTTCACGAACACATGCCCATCTACTTCAAATTCCAAATTCCAAATTCCTTCGTTGGTTATCCGTATAACTCTTCTGTCTTGTAACAACCCTCACTTTGCTTCAGTCATGCTCACTTGCATATATATGATTTTGTCTTGTTAAGTGGCATTCATGAAATCCTGTTTTGTTTTATCTAAGTGTTGTTGCATGCTTTGTTCCTTGTTTGGTGTGTGTTTAGCCGAGGTCATCTTAAGCCTAGGTTACACCTTTGAACGTCTTACACCTAGGACCATCTTGGAACCACTTTGGCTGACCTCCACCTTCACCCTGGCATATTGGCCGAGATGTCATCATCTAGGCCGAGGTGTTCATCATCAAAGGCCGAGATGTGTATTATCTAGGCCGAGATGTTATCCTTGCACCTAAGTGATCTTGTTCCTGGACTGGAATGACCTAGACCGAGGTGTGGCACAGCTAGGCCAAGTGTTATCCTTCCTAGCCAAGATCATTGAGACCCCTTTTGCCAAAGGCAATGTTATAACCCGAGATCCTCGCCTTACCAGAGTGCCCTTGTCATCTTGCTTGTTGTATACACTTTGTCATGCTCTTGTCTTGTCAGTCAGTCACCTTTTTGAGGAGAGCTAACCAGTCGTTGCCATATGTCCCAGTAGAGGTTAAGTCAGCCAGCAAAGGGTTAAATTAGCCAGCAGAGAGAGAAAACAAGTCATTTGTCATATCCTTGCCTTTTTAGAGAGACAAGCTCTAGGAAGAGGAAGAAGTTCTTAGAGAGAGAGAGAGCTAGATTCCAAGCTTGATCTTCACACCTTGAACCGTTAGATCTGTGTTTTGAGGTTAGATTCTTGATTTACTCTTGTTATTCTTTATGTTTATCCGATCACATTGCATGATCTAGCATGATTCATGAGCCATGCATTGGTTTAAAGTTTGGTTTTAGAAAGAGAAAATGATGTTCATGTGTTCTTGAAGAGAAACCATGTTTTGATCCGAAAGTTTGTATCAAGATCCATGCTTTGTGTTTGTTTTCTTAAGATCTTCAAGTACGGGTACCAAGGTCCATGTTTTTGAACTCATAGCATGAAATCTCAGATTTTGTAGTAACAAGTTATGATTTTGGCATTCATGTTCTTCAAGAGGGAGGAAACCCAGATTTTCAGACTTCACATTTCCCTAGGTGTGGTCACCGTGATCACTCTTGCCTAGATCTCACATCTAGGCCAAGCATCGTATCTCACCTTGGCCTACCTTGCATGATCACTTGCACCTTAGTCTATCTCACATGCACACCTAGGCTAACCATTGCACACCTAGGCTGACTGTAGACACCCCATTTTTGACCGTCCTCAAGACCTGGACGTCGCCGCTTGAACACTCGGTGATTATCCATGTTCGTGTTCGTTTGGAGTTCCCGGAGTTCTCGGCTACGCGCCTTGCCTCAGGACCTCCGAACTTGACCGTTTTGTGTCTGGTTTTGCACCAAACACTTGTGCTTTGCCTTGGAGGGGCAGGGAATGCCTTGTGAGGCATCCTCACAAACCACCGGCAGTGGCTAGAGGCCACCGGCTGGTTGGTGTTGCCATCGGCACTATATTGTGCCGGTCGAGAGTCAATTTTGTCAAAATGACAATTTTGCCCTGCTGACTACTGTGCAGTTGTTTTTTCAGATATTTTGAAGCAGCTGTATAGCATTTGTTTCCCCTCCATACACGTGTATGGAGGGATGAGCTTTTGTTTTGCTTAGCTTGTAAGCTTTGTTGCCTATAAGAGAGGGCTCTCTTCTCTTGGCTAAAAGGTTGAAGAGTTAGACATTTTTAGAGAGAAAAGATAGAGAAGAAGCTCTGGTTTTAGGGTTTGAGTTCTATATCTATCCTATCTCTCTTTTTCTGTCTTGTTTGTACACTAGGTGCTTTAGTCCACATTATTGCACACAAGCACCTAGTGTTTCACCTTCCTTTGGTTACTGAGGTTCTAAGGGCTGGTTCTTAGAGTTTTTTGTTGGATTTGAGCTCAAGGAAGCAAGAACATCATCTTTGGTGAAGAGGTCTACAAGGGTAAGACACTAGTCCTCTTTTTACCCCATTCTTGCACTCCATTTTTACCTATCTTTGAACTATTTTTTTGCTTGGTGTTTAATTCAAAAAAGCTTTGTTTTTTAGTCCTCTTGATTGTTTGTTAAGAGTGTTTTGTGCTTTGGGGAGGTTTGACCACCGTTAGGCCTTGAAAAGGCCTCATTTTGAGCTATTTTGTGAGAGCTTCGGGATTTTGGTGTTGGGGTCTCTTCACCACTGAAATCCCTCAAGATTTCAGTGGCGAAGATGATGCCTTGAAGTCCCAAGAAGGAGAGGGCCACCCCCTCCCCTTGTTGTCCTTGAAAAGGACCTATTTTGCCTCTTGAGGGAGCCCCATGTTTGGTTGTTTGTTGGTTATGCCATGGCTGTATTTTGTGCTCATATTTCCATATTATAACTTTGTATCATGTTGGTTTTGGTCCCTTATGCATGCTTAGCATAGTTGCCTTGTAATGCCTTTAACATGTCTTAGGTTATTAGCCTTTATTTGAGCATGATTTAGGCTTAGACTTATGAATGTTTTGTGCTTATTTTGCCATGCTTTAGGTCGGTCCATGGTCGTTTGGATTGATTTTGGCATGTTTAGTATAGCTCCTTTGCATTTGTGGCTTGCCGGGCTTGTACGCCTCAAGTATGTGAATGTGTAGCTTGTGTTTCTTGCATCATTTCGGTGGTTTGGAACCACCTAACATGTAATTTCAGTCCCTTTGGCATGCTCATAAGCTTGCCTAAGTCGCCTCTTTATTGCTTTGAAAGCATATGTTGTATGCCTCTTGTTTCGACCATTATGCATGCCTTTGAATTTGAGACCCTTAGGTGCCATCTAAGTGGTCCTTTGGACTTAGTTTTATGTGTTAAACTCTGTTTTTGGTCGCCTATTGCATGCCATGTATGGTTGTGTTAAGTGTAGTCCATTACCTCCTTGATGAGTCTTGAATACTTGGCCCCTTTTGCATTGCATTTGCTTGTCTTGTTTAACATGATTTGACATCATTCTATAGCATGATTTTAAAGCTTATGATGCATGCTTAGCGTCCATGATATCCCCTTTCAAGTGTGCTTGAGGGTTGCTTACTTGGTGCCTAAGTGTTAAGTCTTAACATATGCATGTGTGTATGTGTGTTGGCTTTCATTTTTGGGCATTGTTGGCCACTGATTTTAGGCCTATTTGGGGTTGCCTAGATCATGGTTAAGACCATCACTTGCTTGGCTTGCATTGCCTCATGTTTGCTTGCATGCTTACACAAGTGTCTTGCCATGGTCATGTTGCATATTAGCTAACATGCTTAGGTTGCATCGCACCTTGCATACGCGCCTTGTTCCTTGACTTGGTGATAGGAATTGGGCCTTGTTTTGTTTATTTGGTTTACATGCATTTGACATGAAAGTGCACAACTTGGTTCTTTGGGCCATCATGCATGGGAATGCGTGATTGGTGGCCCGAGAATCGAGGCACATGCCCCTTTGAGTCACAAATATGATAAGGGGCATGATTGGTGCATACATTGCTTGAATAACATTGCCATGCAAGATTTTGCCCACTGCTGCTGTGAGTTGCAGGTTTTGCAGACATTCAGTGCGGTGATGCCAGTGCCGATCGGCGATCTATTCGACCGATGGATGAATTCTGTGCCGGTGGCCACATATAGCAGCCGGTGGCTATTCTGTTTAGCCGGTGGTGATCCCCAGCATCTAAGGAAGTAGTCCTGAGACTTCGGTAGTCTTTTGAGATGCAAAGCAGGGAAAACAGAGGCATTCTAGGCATGGCAGTGCAATTCCGAGCAAGGCCCGAGCACGTGCTGCATTTGGCTCTCCTCTTGAGGCGGTTTACTGTTTTTCTTAGTTTAGTTAGTTTGTCAACTAATTATGCTATTTGTAATATTTAAGTAGCTTGCGTAGTTAATTATCTGTATTATTCTTTTGGTCCCTCCGAGCGAGGGCAAATCTGTAATAAGTGTGTGTGGGTGTATGTATGTCTTCCAACCCCCATTTCTTTCTCCCTTTTATTTACCTGCTTATGATGGTAGATTAGGGCACGTTTATTTTAGCATACCTTATGCAATGCATGCGTGCATCCATGCATTTGTTGACATGCACCGGGCTCGGTACATCATACAAACCGCATTGTATTTTCAAATCTGACTTGAATACGTGCACCGAATGATTGCATTTCACATGCCATTTTAGGGTTAGCCGAGCCTACTCTAGATTACATCTTTGCATGTGTTGCATTAGCCACTCAACATGAACTAGGTCATACATGATTGCTAACTAGTTTATTATTTTGGCACGGAGTACGATGTAAGTATTTATGCTTTAGCATACCACATGCGTGTGAATGTTGCCATAACAGTATGCTTACCATGCGGCTAAGTGCTTATGTGAGATAAACTGTTTGAATGCCTGTGGGTGGAGGTTGGATTGCTTGAGTTGGAAAACTCGTTGAAATCCGTATTTTAGCCTACTTGGGAGTAGCAATTTCAAATTGTTTTCCAAACAAACGGATATGTAATGTTTATTTCCAAATTAGGCAATCTAGTCTATACTTGTTTGCAGTGCGCATAACATAGTAATTCTAGGCTAATAATTGGAACAAGAACACATAATGTTTTCAAAATCGGATATCACGGTTAGTAGAGGCCGGTCTTGGACGGGCGAAGAGTGCTCATAGTGACCTTCGATCATACCCAAGCTCCCGAGCCAAGACCACTTTGGTGATGACGGACATGTGGCCTTCGGCACCGAGTCAGAGTTTCCTAAATTTCCCATTTTAAAATATTTAGGTGGCGACTCTGTATCTGGCAAAGCAGTCCATGTTTGGCACTACTTTTCAAAAATCTGTTTTCTCAAACGATTTGCCGGATTTGGACTCTTTGGTTCAGATGTAGAACCGTGACAATCGAGTCCTTGAACTGTAGTGGCCCCAATACGAACGGAACGGGACTTAACCCTCCCGGGGCGTTCGGGGACGTCTACAGTTTCTGGCAACTCCGCTGGGGATTTTTAGAGAGCTTGACTCGAACTCGTGATATCCTATTTTGACTACACTTATGTGTTTCTTTGCATTGCATGTGCATTGGTGCGCCTAGGACACCGTGTTGGTCATTTGCTATTCCTGAGCGGTTTACCGGAGGCTTGTCTTGTCAAGGCATGTCCATAAGGCTGACCGGTTGCGGACTCTGCCAGTATGGGAACACAAACCCCGGTTTTACCGGGGCACCCTTTTTGACCATTCGACCTAGTGCATATTCGGATCCAGAGTGACCATTCCAAATTAGGACAGGTTGCTTACCCGATATAGGTTGTTTGAAACCGCTGCGTGCGTAGTGAAACCCTAGCTCCTGACAAAATAGGACAGGGAAACCCTACCCCAACATAGGGGCGTATTGGCTCTCTTTTACCTGTTATGTGCTTTTAGAGTGTATCTCTGTAGGGAACGCATATATCAGTTTGCAAGTTTGGGTATCCGGCCTGAGGGCTTTGAAAGCCGGGGGAATGAACAAGGAACAACCTATATCGGGTCATGACGGCCGCATTGAGTCAAGGAGTTACCCCACAGGATGAGACTACTGTTGACATGCCGCATCCACCCAGGTCGCCTGCCGCACATCCAATTTGGACCCCTCAACTATACCAGGCTCGCGAGCCTATTACATTTGAACTAATGGGAATGATAGGTGATCTTCAAAGATCCGTGGCGGATCTCGCCTATGGGATGTCTGTTTCGCCACCAGCCGTACCATATGGCGGAGGCTTTATACCCCAGGAGCCCCCGCTACTGGGATGAATTGTAATTGAACTTAGCCAACCGGAGATGGTCTCCAGCTATGGCAACGATGCATCAAACCAAACTCTAGATCAGGCCGAGGCCAGAGACAAGGGCAAGATGAAGGCAGATGCCGACCCTATCGAACAACTACTGTGGGGCAGTAGAGGCTTTGAAAGCCGGGGGAATGAACAAGGAACAAATATCCGCAGTTACGTCAAAAGCGGTGGAGGATGCTTTCCCCACTCCGCCTGAGGGCAATCCCAGTCAATCAGAGAATCGGGATAGGCCCCATCATGCCAAGACAGTTCTTCCCGCTCCCAGCCTTGCATTCGGAAAGGATCAGAAACCCAAGGCCGCACCCGCCGATCCGTTTGCTAGTGCATCTAGCAAGAGTGCTCAGGCTCCGAAGTACCCGCCCCGAGGACGCAGGGTCTTCCATGCTCTCTAAATGCCATTATCCAAGGCACTTCAAATCCTTGCCGAGAGGGGACACCTTAAACCCTCGGAGTCCCGACCCCTACCGAAGAATCTCCCTGCCACGCATGATGCTTCCCTGTACTGTGCGTACCACCAGCAGACTAGCCATGCCACTGATAATTGCTTTCGCCTCCGTCATGAGGTACAAGATTTGATTGACAACGAGGTTATCCTCCTGCCTACCTCAGCAAAGTCCGTCACCACCCAGTTGTTGGATTTTGAGGACACAGACTCTGCGAGTGCGTGGCGAAGGTGTGAACTTTGTGGCAATGCAGCACGTTTTGGATGTGGCGTTTGGCACGCATTTTTGGGCATCTACTAATGTTAGTTTCGTAAAATCTGACTTGGGTGTTGAGTCAGTCTTTTGTCTTGTTTTGAGTCTGTCTCATTGTTTTGAGGCAGTTCTTTTGCTTATAGGTATGTCTTGTTGTAATGAGTCAGTCCCTCTTGTATAATATACCAGGTGATTCCGAGGTTGTTGCCCCGAACACCGTTTTGCTTTATAATTATTTCCTTCGTGTTCCTTTTTGAGTCTGTCTCTACTGTGGAGCCAGTTGCATCGGAGAAACCTGAATGAAACAGCCGTGGCTATCACGTTCCGTATTTGTTGCTATTTGAGTTAGCTGCGCTAGAATATGTGAATGGAACGACAGTGCATTTCGCCTACTCTCTTGTGCCTTAAACATCGTCGTAATGACCTAACCTTTTCATAAAACCCCATTTCGAACATTGCGGTGATGAAAACGAAGAGGAAGTAATTCCTCGGGTTTTGTAAAATTTTGATCATTTTGAGAGAAACAGAGGCCCACTAAGCTTTTAATGAATGAAATCATGCTTGTTGGCGTGAGTACTGAGAAGGATCCTGGTTCGATCTAGACTGGTTCCACACTATCCTCAATGCGAATGATTTGTCGCTTTCTTAAAAACTTTCAAAAACAAAATGTCTTGCGTAGTCTTGCGAAGACCGGTGTGGAACCGCTCTTGAGATTGTACAGCCCAGGATCGCTCTTGGTCTCAAGTTTCAATTCATCTGTTTCAAACCTGGGATCTGTTCAAAACATTCAGTACCATGAAACGCCTGTGTGGCCCATTTCGAAGCAGCCCTCGAGCAAGAGGCACCAAAGCCAGATCAAGGAAATCAGACCCCACCAGGCAAGGCTCATGAAGCAACCGTGATGGATTCTTCTGCAAATCAACACCACAGTCACTCTCTTGGATACAGAGAGGCTTCACACTCAAAACCATCTGGCATGGACAAAGCTACACTTTTACCCTTTGAGAGGCTCGCTGGGCCGAAAACCCGAAAGGGCGACCCAGGCAAAAGTTAGAGCAAGAAAAGATATATACAAAAAGCAAAAAACGAAAAGAAAAAAGAAGAAGAAGAAGAAAAATACAAAAGAAACAAAAAGAGAAAAGAAAAGAAAGAAATAAAAAATGCAAAAGAAAAGGAAAAGAAAAAAAAAAAGAGAAGAAAAACAAAGCTCGCAAGGTCGAAAACCCGCATCAGGCGCCTTGGCAAAAATTAGAGCCTAAACAGTGAAGGTTAAAATACCCGAGTGTACCTTAACCGGAACTACGTAAGGCTTGATTCCCATGTTTGGGATACGTAGGCAACTTCATCCTGAAGTCCAGCCCCCAATGCTTCCATAGCGTCTCAGTCCATGTCATGGTTTTGATCACTTGTGCCTCCTCCGAATCCAATGTCTCGATTGCAGCAACCCAGGACTACGTGATTAACTTCCTCTTGAAGCCAAACCACCAACACCTTCCAGGTGATTGTGTCCACATATTGATTCAAACCGTCTTCGACTCCTCCGCGTCCGAGGGTCCGATCGTCATCAACAAGGATTGGCTTATAACATGCCGCGGCATCATCCAAACAAGGGGCAACTTTCCGTTGCCATGCATTGCCATAAGTCGCCCTGAGTTACCGTCCAAACCAGGGGCAACTTTCCGTTGCCTTATCCCCCTTTAAGCCAGGGGCAATTTTCCATTGCCTCCGATCCGAGGTTGCATATCTCAAGGGTAAGTTCTATGCTCGTCAAGCATCAACTGTTTGCAAAAATAGTTTTTGAAAATTTTTACTAAAGTTGACTGTTTTCTCAAAAAATATTTCATTTTCAAAATTGGACCATGTTTGGACCCAAAAAAAGAGAATTTTCAGTACTCGTAGCCTAATTCACATGATTTTCAAATCAAGAATCGAATAAGTGTGTTAATCCAACTCTCACTTTTGATCAAAACTGTTTTAGAAAACAAAAAATGGTCAAAATGATGAACTAGGGGCACGATTGAGTCAGGTCTTCTGTCTTTCCCCCGCTAACATGCTTGCCAGGAGGGCACCCTATTCACCAGAAGAAATAGCCGTGAGCTAACAGTGTTGGGCGTGAATCTGCGATTTCCTATTCATCCATTACTCACCCTGGGGAGGGATTGAAAAATGAGAGATTAAAGAATAGAGAGGAGCAAGTTGAGCGAAAAGTGAGAAAAGGGTTTTGAGAGAAAAAACAAGCATGAGGGCCGAGTGATGTGAGTATCACAAATCAGAAAGGGTGGGATAATATTCGGAGGAAATGGCTCCTCAAGATTTGAGGTATTTTTGTAAAAATGTCTGTGCGTCGCGTCTTTTTGATTTGTCGGTCTTGATTTTGGCTTTGAGCCTTGTCCGTACATGTCTCGTTCTTTTAGGTTGTGTGCCTTTTATTTCTTTGTTAGAGTCTGTCTCACTGTGTTCTGTGGTAGGCTCGATACCCTAGATGAAAACCCTTCCTTATTTCAAAAAAAAAAAAAACTCGTTTGTGCTCAGAATGCTGTGCCATTCTCTACATTCATGCGAAGTAAGAGAAGGAGAGGGAAAATTTAGGACATCTGAGTGTGCTTCAACTGCAACCGTATCAGTTTTGTGATCCGTTTTGTCAGATTGGGGCTATTTGTTCAGGGTTTGCTGTGTGCAGAATGAACCGAATGCGGTGTTATGGGCTATATGCAGGTCAATCGATGAGAGTATAAATTTGTATATCCAGTTTGAGCAGTGGTTTGTATTAGTTGTTTTGCTGTTAATTGGTTATCCGATTATCACAGTACAATTGCTCAATTTTCAGACAACAGATCAATATCATTTACATTTGAGGTGTAACATGACGCAATGCAGTGCAAAGTATGAAAGATGTAGATATGTACAGATATAACATTCTTTTCAGACAAAAAGTTTGTTTCATTTCATATCATCTTATTCAAATACATAGTTTTGGAAACAAAAATCTGCCTATGGCAGTACAAAGTACTCTATCTACCAACAAAAGAGAAAAGTACAAAAAAAGAAATAAAAGAAACAGCAAAAGTCTGGGTCATCAGCATCATCAATGGCCTCGCGCCGGGGGATCTGTCCTCGCCCTCTTCCTGGGCAGAAGTCCAGGAGCATCACCAGAAGTGTCACTGTCTGAGCCCGAGCCCGAGCTGTCCCCGGCCTCCTCCTCGGATGACTCCGCCCCCTCCTCAGACTAAATGCAGGCTGGAGCCGAGTTGCTCTGGCGTAAATCGCCCTCCTGCAGTGTGAGGAATATCCTGCCATCCCGAGTAGAAATGGGAGGTCCAGATGGAGCGCCACCACCCACTGGAGGAATCGGGAAGGGAGGCTGAAAAGTACAAAAGGCAAATGCATCAGTATACATGAAGCAGTTTATCAATGCAGAAAGTACAGTGTGTGAATGCCGTGAGCAGTTTATCAGTGCAGAATGCAGTGTATGAGTACAGTTTGTGAATGCCGTGAGCAGTTTATCAGTGCAGAATGCAGTGTATGAATACAGAGTATGAATGCCGTGAGCAGTTTATCAGTGCAGAATGCAGTGTATGAGTACAGTGTTTGAATGCCGTGAGCAGTTTATCAGTGCAGAATGCAGTGTATGAGTACAGTGTTTGAATGCCGTGAGCAGTTTATCAGTGCAGAATCGATGTATGAATCTGATGTATCAAGTGCCGTGAGGATTTGGGTATCGATGTTGTGATATGCATCAGATTATCGAAGCGATTTGTGTATGGTTTGAAACTATGACGAGAACATACCGAAGGCCGTAAAGGCTAGGAACTCAAAGGTCATTGCGATCCCGTCATGGAGGCATTCATCTCGATAGAATCGGGTGTATCGAAGACGCTGCGAGGAATCGGATGCATCAATATTACGTGGAATATCGATAAACTAAAATGAAATAGTATGTAAATGCGAATACGTACCGGAGGCAAGTCGGGGACACCGACAAACTCGTTTTCAGCCGGTGGAGGGGCGAAGGGAATCTGATAGGTCACCCCATCCGACCCTCGAAAAGACAGTAAAGTAGGTAGAGCAGGCCAACTGGCCTCCCGTCCTCTCTGGACTCCGCCCCTGTCGCAGACTCGAGCCCTCCTCGGCGCTCCTCCTCCTACTCCTGCTTCGGCCGCTGGCGCCGCTGGTCACTCTCTCTCAGCTCGGCGACCACCGCTCAGAGGTGGCATGATGAAGGTCCGGACGTACTCTGAGTAATCGCCCTCGCCTCTGTAGCCGTCTGCCTCCCAGCCGATGGTGTAGTCCGCCATCTGCTCAACGGTGAAACGCTCGGTGTCCCTCATGTGCTCAGGAGGGTGCACCGGAACTGTCTGCTCAGGTAACCCTAGGGTTTGACGCAGGAAACGCTCGCCCAAGTACCAAGCCCGACAGACCGGGCCCTCCAGCAGAATCTGGTAACGCGAGGTCTCGATGGCGCCGGCAAACCGATCCGATCATCATTTGGCGAGAGCCCATGGTCGCCGGTGATTTGAAATTGAAATCTGATTTGTTACCCTCTGGTATTGCAAATATCTGATGGAAAAGTGAAGCTTAAATGAACTAAGTAAAACATACCTCGGCGGGAGTGATGGTGTCAAGTAATGAAGAAGTGAAAATCTCCATGACCTCGGCGTATCTCCGTCAAAGCGGCGAGAAGGGGCGACCAGAGGGTCTCTGATCGTCTGAGGCGAGCCTAGGAAAGTGGCGTAAACCCAGGCTGCAAGGTGAATACGGAATGTTTATCGGATAAAGCGAGAATCAGAATAAGCGAAATGTGAGCCGTGTGTTGTGTAGTGTATTGTCGGAGTGTCTGATGTGAGTAGTGTCTGATCGATTGTAAGCGAGTATGTGTGTGTGTGTGTATAGTATACTGATCCGTGTAAACAGACTACGATGTGTGTAGTGTGCGTCTGAAAATGTAAAGCAAAATGTAAGCGAAGAGGAAATGTACCTCCCAAAGCACGCCAATAGCCCCGAAACAGCCATGAGATTGCCGAGCTCATATAGCCGTGAGGGTGGCGAGCCGCACCACCCCAATCGAAGCATAAGATGTCGGGACGTCCACGATTACTGAGAAGCGGAGAGCCTGTGTTCGCCCGGTCGGCGAAGAGAGTCGTCCCAAACAAAAACATCAGAAAGCCGCGTGCATACCTCTCTGCGGCCTCCTGAGTCATCGGAGCTGCGTCCACAAGAAGAGGCTGCACCCGGAACTGCACCTCGAACCAGGAATATCGGACGAAGCCCGGACGGGCGAGAGGCGGAGCCGCGCCAAGTAAGTAGACCTGAGCTGCGGTCCACTCATCCATAGCAATATCAAAGGGGATCGGATCACCCCCTACCCCGATACCAGTGAGCACCGAGAAATCGTAAGGGGTCATCGTCATGTCCCTGGTCGCAGATAAGTGGAATGAATCGGTGGTGTCCCACCACCTCTCTGCCAGGGCAGCTAGAAGAGGCCTGCAAGCAGTAAGCCGGGAGAGTCCCCTGCAAAAGGAACCAAAGCCCGCCTTGTCTACAATGCGGCGAACCGCCTCGGGAAGCTCCGCGTACCAATCTCGAGCCGTGATGTTCCTATACCCGCGGATGGTATGGGAATCTCCCTGTTTTCAAACAAATAGTAGCAAAGAAATATGAAATGTACAATTTTGAGAAAACAGTGGTTCAGTGCCAATCCGGCATGCGTGCAAGTTTTTCAGATTCAAATAGATACCGGGTGCCGGTGTACTTACAGTAAACTACAACATCTGATGCGTCAATGTGTCTGAGTGGTTCAGTGCAAATGTGGCATGCGTACATATTTTCAGATTCAAGCAGTTATCGGGTGTTGGTGAGTTCGCAGTGAAATGCGGTGTGTGCGTGTGTTTGGGTGATTGAGGCTAGTGCAGTGTGTGTGCATGTGTTCGTCTTAAACAGATATCCATTATAAGCATGATTGCAATCGACTACAGGGAACAGTGTATCAGAATCAAGCAGTTAAAGAACGAAAACAACTTTGACAGTTAATAGTTCTACATTGCAGGAAGTAAAACAGAGAAGAGCGTTACCTCGGAAGCGCCGAAGGATAGGTGAGAGGTCAGCTCGCGTAGGAGGAGCTCCGGGTCCAGTGCTTGGTCAAAGCTGCGAAAGTGGCGGAGTCCATCCGGTGGTAGCACATGAATCACTGGGCGGTATGTCACCGGGTCGAAAGGACGCTCGCTCAACGGGAGGAGCTCGACCTCGGGATCCATCTCGTGATCCAAGGGAGTCCCGAAGCGTGGAACGTCGTTGGCCATGTCAAGAATGATGGGAAAAATGGTCGAGGAATGAAAATAGGCTCGGAATGTGAAGGGTCAACCAAAAAGTCAACCCCGAGAGGGTCGGGAAAGGCCGGGAAGGTCGAAGTGTGAAAAGGCACGGGTATCGAGAAGAGATCGAGGGGAACAAGTCCCAAAAAGGTGAAAATGGCAAAGGATGTGCCGAAATGAAATTTTGATCGGTCGAAAATGTGCGAAACGCGAAGGTATTCGCGAATCGAACGACGAAACCGAGCCTAAAACGCGAGAAAATGCGAGGATCGAGGGCCGAAAATACTCTAGAGAGAAGGGGGAGGAATATTCGGCGCAAGGGAAGTGAAAGAATAGGGTTTAAAACCCTATTTTAAAAAGCACGAGATGAAATGTCAAAACTGTCCCCGATCAGCAACTTTTGGCCGGTCGGCACTATTATGTGCCGGTCGGCACAATATTGTGCCGGTGGAACTTTCATGCAGCCGGTGACCAGCCGGTGGCCACCTAGTCCAGCCGGTGATGTTCCCACAGCCTTTTTTAGGCCATGTGGGTAGTTTCTGGTCTTCATAGCTCAAAAAAGTGCAAGAAAGTGAATCCCCGATGCTCAACCGACCTCCGTTTTGACCTCGGACCGTGTTTTCTGTGCGTGGCACTCAGATTCAAGCAAAGATTGTATCCTTTTGTATCCTTTTTGTCTTTTACAAAATTCAAAAGTTTCCCTGTGTTCGTTGCACGCATCCATCACGTTGTCCGGTGCGTCGCATCGCGCCGTCTTGCACGTCCCTTGCGACTTGCACCGTTTTGCATTGTCGTGTGGCATGCGTGTCATACTTGCATTTCATTTTCCATTCAATGAGGTATGCGTGCCTCATTTTGTATTTCATTGCATCTCGAGGTACGCGTGCCTCATTTTGCATTTCATTTTCCATTCAATGAGGTACGAGTGCATCGTTTTGCATTTCATTTTGCATTTCATTGCATCTCTAGGTACGCGTGCCACATTTTTCATTTCATTTTGCATTTCATTGCATCTCGAGGTACGCGTGCCTCGTTTTGCATTTCATTTTCCATTCAATGAGGTATGCGTGCCTCATTTTGCATTTCATTGCACCTCGAGGTACGCGTGCCTCGTTTTGCATTTCATTTTCCATTCAAATGAGGTATGCGTGCCTCATTTTACATTTCATTGCATCTCGAGGTACGCGTGCCTCGTTTTGCATTTCATTTTCCATTTAAATAAGGTATGCATGCCTCATTTTACATTTCATTGTATCTCGAGGTACGCATGCCTCGTTTTGCATTCCATTTTCCATTAAAATAAGGTATGCGTGCCTCATTTTACATTTCATTGCATCTCGAGGTACGCGTGCCTCGTTTTGCATTTCATTTTTCGTCTAATAAGGTATGCGTGCCTCATTTTGCATTTCATTGCATCTCGAGGTACGCGTGCCTCGTTTTGCATTCCATTTTCCATTCAAATGAGGTATGCGTGCTTCATTTTACATTTCATTGCATCTCGAGGTACGCGTGCCTCGTTTTGCATTTCATTTTCAATTCAATGAGGTATGCGTGCCTCATTTTGCATTTCATTGCATCTCGTGGTACGCGGGCCTCGTTTTGCATTTCATTTTGCATTTCATTGCATCTCGAGGTACGCGTGCCTCGTTTTGCATTTCATTTTGCATTTCATTGCATCTTGAGGTACGCGTGCCTCGTTTTGCATCTCATTTTGCATTTCATTGCACCTCGAGGTACGCGTGCCTTGTTTTGCATTTCATTTTGCATTTCATTGCATCTCGAGGTACGCGTGCCTCGTTTTGCATTTCATTTTCTATTCAATGAGGTATGCGTGCCTCATTTTGCATTTCATTGCACCTCGAGGTACGCGTGCCTCGTTTTGCATTTCATTTTGCATTTCATTGCGTCTCGAGGTACGCGTGCCTCGTTTTGCATTTCATTTTCCATTCAATGAGGTATGCGTGCCTCATTTTGCATTTTATTGCACCTCGAGGTACGCGTGCCTCGTTTTGCATTTCATTTTCCATTCAATGAGGTATGCGTGCCTCATTTTGCATTTCATTGCATCTCCAGGTACGCGTGCCTCGTTTTGCATTTCATTTTGCATTTTATTGCATCTCGAGGTACGCATGCCTCGTTTTGCATTTCATTTTGCATTTCATTACATGTCGAGGTGTGCGTGCCTCGTTTTGCATTTCATTTTCCATTCAATGAGGTATGCGTGCCTCATTTTGCATTTCATTGCATCTCGAGGTACGCGTGCCTCGTTTTGCATTTCATTTTGCATTTCATTGCATCTCGAGGTACGCGTGCCTCGTTTTGCATTCCATTTTCCATTCAAATGAGGTATGCGTGCTTCATTTTACATTTCATTGCATCTCGAGGTACGCGTGCCTCGTTTTGCATTTCATTTTCCATTCAAATAAGGTATGCGTGCCTCATTTTACATTTCATTGCATCCCGAGGTACGCGTGCCTCGTTTTGCATTTCATTTTCCATTCAAATAAGGTATGCGTGCCTCATTTTACATTTCATTGCATCTCGAGGTACGCGTGCCTCGTTTTGCATTTCATTTTCCATTCAAATGAGGTATGCGTGCCTCATTTTACATTTCATTACATATCGAGGTATGCGTGCTTCGTTTTGCATTTTATTTTCCGTCTAATGAGGTATGTGTGCCTCATGTCCATTTCAGTTTTGCATCTTGAGGTATGCGTGCCTCACTTTGAATTTTATTTGCATTTCGTTTTGCATTTTGCATCCATGAGGTATGCGTGCCTCACCTTGCATCTCATTTTGCATCCCATTCGCGCTATTTTGCGCACCTCATTGTTTTTCGCCCCCCCAGTCTGGCGAGACCTTAAACACGCGCGGTCTAGGAGACCTTAAATCCTTAGGAGGTGCAAGACCTTCATTCGCGTTGTCTGAACGCATCGCGCTGTTTAGCGCATCGCATTAGCTTGTGCATTGCGTCCCATTCGCGCTATTTTGCGCACCTCATTGTTTTTCGCCCCCGGGTCTGGCGAGACCTTAAACACGCACGGTCTAGGAGACCTTAAATCCTTAGGAGGTGCAAGACCTTCATTCGCGTTGTCTGAACGCATCACGCTGTTTAGCGCATCGCATTAGCTTGTGCATTGCGTCCCATTCGCGCTATCTTGCGCGCCTCATCGGCACTTGTTAGTGCGTTGTATATCATTCGCATGGTTTAGTGCATCTCATTGCATTTAGCATGCATTCCATCGCACTATTCTGCGCATCTCATTGCATTTTACATGCATTCAATTGCCTTTTTTTGCACATTGCATTGTTCTGTGCATCACGGTCTAGGAGACCTTAAATCCTCTGAAGGTGCAATTACTTCGGTGTTTGTCGTGCCCGAACGACTTCCGGTGGTCTGGTAAAGCCACCAGCCTGTGTTTGCAGTGAGTTCCTAGGAGACCAATGGGGACGGTGAAAACTAGAGTTCGAACGGCTCATGCCTAGAACGCAAAGGTTCGGGATTTCCGAGACTAAAGTCTGGTTTAAATACCCAGAGGGTGCACCCTCGGCTTGAAATCTGTATGGAAGCCCCATAGGTTGAGGCGGCGTGTCTACGCCTCAGTTCTGGATACTGAACCAACCTAGTGTATCGCCCTGTTGGTAAGATAGGGAAAGATGCAATCGTAGCCATTGCATCATACTGCATTATCATGCATCATTGTAAATATTGCATATGTCATGCATTTCAAAAAAAAAAAAAAAAAAAAAAAACATGCATATGTCATGCATCATTGTAAATATTGCATATGTCATGCATTTCAAAAAACAAAAAAAAAACAAAAAAACATGCATATGTCATGCATCATTGTAAATATTCCATATGTCATGCATTTCAAAAAAACAAAAAAAAAAAAAAAAACAAAAAACGTACTATATTGTCATGCATCATTGTAAATACTGCATATGTCATGCATTTCAAAAAACAAAAAAAAACAAAAAAACATGCATATGTCATGCATCATCATTGTAATATAGTGCATATGTCATGCATGTTCTGTAAATATCCATTCCATTGCATATTGTACATATTGCATTGTAGTTGCATGCATCCACTGCATCATCCTCCGTCTATGGCTTGCGCCTTTCCTTGTTGAGCTTGGTCTGGTATGTGCCCATACTTTTCACGTTGAAGCATAGTTCTGCATGTGTACGAGCCTATTCCTTGATGAACTTGGTTTGAGGGTGGCGGCACCTTTTCTGTGTTAAACATGGCTTGTACGTGTACATGCCTTTCCTAAACAAAAATACGGTTTTGGCTCTGAGGCCATATCCATTTCTATTACATTGTAGTGTAATTATTGCATCCAAAGATTAGGATCATTATTCTTTCCTCGTGGGTTGTCACCCCACTTATGTCATTCCACCCAATACTTGTTCTTGTGTCCGCTACACATCACTCATAGTTCGACATCGTTCTATGGTAGAGCGGACTCATTTCCATCAATCTATTTGACATATGTGTGGTTTCGGACCGCTCATGATTGGATCATGATTCAATTGCTCTGCATGTAGTTTGCATTGTTTCAATTGCATTGCATTATCATTTGCATTGTTTATACTTAGTTTTGTATATATTGCATATCATTTTGCATTCATCATTGCATTGTCATGCATATTCCTAACGATATTGTACCTGTTAAGTTTACTTTGTTTTCAGGCGCGATATTGTATGTACGGTTCATTTGAGGCCGGTGCAACCGGACGAGCCACACAGGTATTGTATCCTCCGCGTGAGACGTTTTGAGGATTGCATAATTCTCACATCCTTACCTTTGTAGTGTAGATTGGCATATGCTAGCTTACAATTGTTGCATGCGTGCTTCATTCTGACTTTCTTTGCTTGATCATAAGTTATGCTCGGCTTCTTGCATTGTCTTGCATTTTGCCCCGCCTTGGCGATACCTTGTTTGTCTTGCATGTTTGTCCAAGTCTTGACCTTGTCAAAATGGGTCATCTCACGGCTTTGACATTCACTCCGTCATTGTTATGACTTCCGACTTCACAAAGAGGGCAAATCAGAGACACCCCATTTTTGACCGTCCTCAAGACCTGGGCGTCGCCGCTTGAACACTCGGTGATTATCCATGTTCGTTCGTTTGGAGTTCGGAGTTCTCGGCCACGCGCCTTGTCTCGGGACCTCGAACTTGACTGTTTTCTGTTTGGTTTTGCACCAAACACTTGTGCTCTGCCTTCGCGGGGCAGGGAATGCCTTGTCAGGCATCCCCTCACACAACAACCAGAGGCTACAGGCAACCGCCTGGTTGGTGTTGCTATCGGCACTATATTGTGCTTGGCCGTGATCAATTTTGTCAAAATGACAATTTTGCCTGCCGACTCTTGTGCTTGCTTTTGAGATATTTTGAAGCAGCTGTATAGCATTTGTTTCCCCTCCATACACGTGTATGGAGGGATGAGCTTTTGTTTTGCTGAGCTTGTAAGCTTTGTTGCCTATAAGAGAGGGCTCTCTTCCCTTGGCTAAAAGGTTGGAGAGTTAGACATTTTTAGAGAGAAAAGACAGAGAAGAAGCTCTGGTTTTAGGGTTTGAGTTCTATATCTATCCTATCTCTCTTTTTCTCTCTTGTTTGTACACTAGGTGCTTTAGTCCACATTATTGCACACAAGCACCTAGTGTTTCACCTTCCTTTGGTTACTGAGGTTCTAAGGGCTGGTTCTTAGAGTTTTTGGTTGGATTTGAGCTCAAGGAAGCAAGAACATCATCTTTGGTGAAGAGGTCTACAAGGGTAAGACACTAGTCCTCTTTTTACCCCATTCTTGCACTCCATTTTTACCTATCTTTGAACTATTTTTGTACTTGGTGTTTAATACAAAAAAGTTATATTTTTTAGTCCTCTTGATTGTTTGTTAAGAGTGTTTTGTGCTTTGGGGAGGTTTGACCACCCTTAGGCCTTGAAAAGGCCTCATTTTGAGCTATTTTGTGAGAGCTCCGGGATTTTGGTGCTGGGGTCTCTTCACCACTGAAATCTTGAGGGATTTCAGTGGTGAAAATGATGCCTTGAAGTCCCAAGAAGGAGAGGGCCACCCCCTCCCCTTATTGTCCTTGAAAAGGACCTATTTTGCCTCTTGAGGGAGCCCCATGTTTGGTTGTTTGTTAGTTATGCCATGGCTGTATTTTGTGCTCATATTTCCATATTATAACTTTGTATCATGTTGGTTTTGGTCCCTTATGCATGCTTAGCATAGTTTCCATGTAATGCCTTGTAATGCCTTTAACATGTCTTAGGTTGTTAGCCTTTATTTGAGCATGATTTAGGCTTAGACTTATGAATGTTTTGTGCTTATTTTGCCATGCTTTAGGTCTGTCCATGGTCGTTTGGATTGATTTTGGCATGTTTAGTATAGCACCTTTGCATTTTTGGCTTGCTGGGCTTGTACGCCTCAAGTATGTGAATGTGTAGCTTGTGTTTCTTGCATCATTTCGGTGGTTTGGAACCACCTAACATGTAATTTCAGTCCCTTTGGCATGCTCATAAGCTTGCCTAAGTCGCCTCTTTATTGCTTTGAAAGCATATGTTGTATGCCTCTTGTTTCGACCATTATGCATGCCTTTGAATTTGAGACCCTTAGGTGCCATCTAAGTGGTCCTTTGGACTTAGTTTTATGTGTTAAAACTCTGTTTTTGGTCGCCTATTGCATGCCATGTATGGTTGTGTTAAGTGTAGTCCATTACCTCCTTGATGAGTCTTAAATACTTGGCCCCTTTTGCATTGCATTTGCTTGTCTTGTTTAACATGATTTGACATCATTCTATAGCATGATTTTAAAGCTTATGATGCATGCTTAGCGTCCATGATATCCCCTTTCAAGTGTGCTTGAAGGTTGCTTACTTGGTGCCTAAGTGTTAAGTCTTAACATATGCATGTGTGTATGTGTGTTGGCTTTCATTTTTGGGCATTGTTGGCCACTGATTTTAGGCCTATTTGCGGTTGCCTAGATCATGTTTAAGACCATCAGTTGCTTGGCTTGCATTACCTCATGTTTGCTTGCATGCTTACATAAGTGTCTTGCCATGGTCATGTTGCATATTAGCTAACATGCTTAGGTTGCATCGCACCTTGCATACGCGCCTTGTTCCTTGACTTGGTGATAGGAATTGGGCCTTGTTTTGTTTATTTGGTTTACATGCATTTGACATGAAAGTGCACAACTTGGTTCTTTGGGCCATCATGCATGGGAATGCGTGATTGGTGGCCCGAGAATCGAGGCACATGCCCCTTTGAGTCACAAATATGATAAGGGGCATGATTGGTGCATACATTGCTTGAATAACATTGCCATGCAAGATTTCGCCCATTCTTCTTTGTGAGTTGTGTTTTGCGAACATTCAGTGCGGCCAAGATTTAGTGCCGATCAATCTATTTACAGCCGATGGATGAATTCTGTGCCGGTGGCCACATATAGCAGCCGGTGGCTATTCTGTTTAGCCGGTGGTGATCCCCAGCATCTAAGGAAGTAGTCCTGAGACTTCGGTAGTCTTTTGAGATGCAAAGCAGGGAAAACAGAGGCATTCTAGGCATGGCAATGCAATTCCGAGCAAGGCCCAAGCACGTGCTGCATTTGGCTCTCCTCCCGAGGCGGTTTACTGTTTTTCTTAGTTTAGTTAGTTTGTCAACTAATTAGGCTATTTGTAATATTTAATTAGCTTGCGTAGTTAATTATCTGTATTATTCTTTTGGTCCCTCCGAGCGAGGGCAAATCTGTTATAAGTGTGTGTGGGTGTGTGTATGTCTTCCAACCCCCATTTCTTTCTCCCTTTTATTTACCTGCTTATGATGGTAGATTAGGGCACGTTTATTTTTAGCATACCTTATGCAATGCATGCGTGCATCCATGCATTTGTTTACATGCACCGGGCTCGGTACATCATACAAACCGCATTGTATTTTCAACTGACTTGAATCGCACCGAATCAATGATTGCATTTCACATGCCATTTTAGGGTTAGCCGAGCCTACTCTAGATTACATCTTTGCATGTGTTGCATTAGCCACTCAACATGAACTAGGTCATGCACGATTGCTAACTAGTTTATTGTTTTGGCACGGAGTACGATGTAAGTATTTATGCTTTAGCATACCACATGCGTGTGAATGTTGCCATAACAGTATGCTTACCATGCGGCTAAGTGCTTATGTGAGATAAACTGTTTGAATGCTTGTGGGTGGAGGTTGGATTGCTTGAGTTGGAAAACTCGTTGAAATCCGTATTTTAGCCTACTTGGGAGTAGCAATTTCAAATTGTTTTCCAAACAAACGGATATGCAATGTTTATTTCCAAATTAGGCAATCTAGTCTATACTTGTTTGCTGTGCGCATAACATAGTAATTCTAGGCTAATAATTGGAACAAGAACACATAATGTTTTCAAAATCGGATATCACGGTTAGTAGAGGCCGGTCTTCGGACCGGGTGAAAGGGGGTGCTCATAGCTGACCTTCCCCGATCGTACCCAAGCTCCCGAGCCAAGACCACTTTGGTGATGACGGACATGTGGCCTTCGACACCGAGTCAGGGTTTCCTAAATTTCCCATTTTAAAATATTTTGGTGGCGACTCTGTATCTGGCAAAGCAGTCAATGTTTGGCACTACTTTTCAAAAATCTGTTTTCTCAAACGATTTGCCAGAATTGGACTCTTTGGTTCAGATGTAGAACCGTGACAATCGAGTCCTTGAACTGTAGTGACCCCAATACGAACGGAACGGGACTTAACCCTCCCGGCGCGTTCGGGGACGTCTACACCGACCTTGGTACACCCTTGCCAGCATCTTGTAACACCTCGGCAGGCAGCCGTTTGCCGAAGCCTTGGTAACCACACCTCGGCCAAGAGGTGTGGGACCTCGGCAAAGAGCTGGTTGGTACCCAGCATGTTTTGCTTTGACTTGACCTAGTTTTGAAAGAAATGCCGAGATCATTTGCACTTATGAAAAGCTTGTTTTAAGAATGCATTTCATACCCATTTTTGAGCATCTCTTCTTGTCTTCTTGAAGTGCATTAAGTAGACTTTATTATGTGTTTTTAGGACTTGGACCCTTGTTTTAACCCCGACGTCTGAAGAGCTATGTGAGTGGTATTTTTAATAAAGCTATGTTATAAAGTTTTGATAAAGTTTTGTTTCGTTTTGGAAAAGTATTTTGATCAAGCATGAATGATTATCGCTAATTTTTGTATCAAGTATTATATTTGTTTTGATGACATTTTGGGAAAGTCCTTAGTGCTAGGGGACTATAATACAACTGCACCATTGTTTTGAAAGTCCTTAGTGCCAGGGGACTATAACGCAACTACACCCTTGTTTTGAAAGTCCTTAGTGCCAGGGGACTATAATGCAACTACACCCTTGTTTTGCGACTGACGGTTTTCCGCGTGGGTTTGTTTGTCCGGAATGTCATCCTTTGGTATTATGTAGATGTCATTAATTTCCAAGAAGCTTTGAAAGATTTGATAGTTGAACTTGGTTCATCCCTTTGTTTTGTAAAGTTATGATATGTATTGTTTCGGAAAAGATCTTGGATATTATTCATTCAAACCTTTATTACTTATACCATTCACTGAGTATCCAAGCTCACTCTCTCTCTCTATATATATGTAGGTGTCGAGAAAGAAGGTGGTAACGCTTAGATGATTATTTGTAAGATGTTTTGGATTCATATTTTGTAGCATCTTGAAGATTATGCTTCTTGGCTTTGTAATTTATTTCTTTTGTGTATGTCGGCTTGAGAAGCCTTTTGATCAAGATGTATTATGTACCTTATTTTATTTGTATCCAAGTTGTAAGACCATGTTAAGATGTGTGTCATTTCATTTAATCTATGCATAGCTCTTATGGACTAATTAGATTGAAATTTATTGCTTCTGCACATGTAAGCCCCATATGTATACTCTAATTGTGTGTGAATCCTTGTAAGTTAGCCTTTCGTAATCTCAGATTACTGGCCATCACGACACCATTCTACTAGGGGCGGAATGGGGTCATGACATGCCTACTTTGAGCAGTTTTCAACCTTTCCTAAATAATTTTAACCTTCTCAGTTGTCAATTGGACAATTTCAGGCCCTAGCAATGATCTGTCTCCGATCTCGGCCCAACACACGGGAGAATGACACGGCTTTCCATATAGAGCCTCATAGGGTGCCATTTCAATACTCGAATGGTAACTATTATTGTATGTGAACTCTACCAACGGTAAATGGGTTTCCCAACTTTCTTGAAAATCCAACACACACATTCGGAGCATATCTTCTAGAGTCTATATTGTTCGCTCAGATTGTCCATCTATCTGAGGATGGAAAGCTGTACTAAACTTTAATTCTATACCCATTGCTTCCTGCAGACTTTGCCAGAATCTTGAAACAAAATTTGGATCCCTATCTGACACAATTGAGACCGGAACACTATGAAGTCTCACAATTTCATTCACATAAATCATAGTGAGTTTATCTGCATTATACTGAGTCTTCACCGGTAGAAAGTGAGCGGACTTAGTTAATCGGTCCACAATAACCCATACAGAATTCATACCCCGAGGATTCCGTGGCAATCCTACAACAAAATCCATGGTAAGATGTTCCCACTTCCACTGAGGGATTAGAAGGGGTTGCAACAGTCCAACTGGTCTCTGATGCTCTGCCTTTACTTGCTGGCATTGCAAACATTTAGAAACGAACTCCGTGATTCCCTTTTTCATACTCGGCCACCAAAATTTTTGTTTCAAATCCCGATACATTTTAGTACTTCCCGGATGCATTGAAAATCTTGAAGCATGTGCTTCTTCCATCAATTTCTGTTTGAGTTCCAACACATTGGGGACACATATTCGGTTTTGAAATTTGAGTACTGAATCCACCAAATTGAGCCCCAGTTTCGGCTTTGTCTCTAACTCATCACAGATCTTTCTTAAAGTTTCATTTTCCATTTGATGTAGTTTGATCTCTTCAAGTAACGCCGGTTGGGCCATTACTGCTGCTACTATGGCTTTCTGACCATGCATCACACAGTCCAGCTCCATCTTATCCAAGTCATTCATTAACTCCTTTTGTTCTGTAAACAAATTTGTTAGATTCCTCATATTTTTTCGACTAAGCGTATCTGCAACTGTATTGGCTTTTTCAGGGTGATAATGAATCTGTAGATCATAGTCTTTAATAAGTTCCAACCATCGCCGCTGCCGCATATTCAATTCTTTCTGGGTAAAGAAGTACTTGAGACTCTTATGGTCGGTGTAGACTTCACAAATAGTGCCATACAGATAGTGTCGCCATATTTTCAAAGCAAAAACTACTGCGGCCAATTCAAGGTCGTGTGCGGGATAATTCTTCTCATGTGGTTTAAGCTGTCGGGAGGCATAAGCGATAACTCTTCCATTTTGCATGAGTACACAGCCAAGTCCTTTATACGAAGCATCACTGTAGATTACAAACCCTTCAGTATCGGATGGTAAGGCCAGAACTGGTGCTGTAGTCAACTTTGTTTTCAATTCCTGGAAGGTGGATTCCCGCTTTTCTGACCATTCAAACGCAACTTCCTTTTGGGTCAATTGTGTAAGTGGCACAATGATTTTGGAAAAATCTTGAACAAACCTCCTGTAATATCCGGCTAATCCCATAAAACTACGCACCTCAGTTACGTTAGTAGGAGTTGGCCAATTCACGGTCGCCTCAATTTTGTGTGGATCTACAAAGACTCCTTCCTTTGTTATAACATGCCCTAAAAATGCCACCTCTTGGAGCCAGAATTCACATTTCTTCAACTTTGCATATAGTTTCTTGTCCCGAAGTGTTTGAAGAATTGAGCGAAGATGACTCTCGTGAGCTTCTGTGTTCTTCGAGTAAATGAGAATATCATCAATAAAGACCACCACAAACTCATCCAGATGAGGCTTAAAGACACGATTCATCAAATCCATAAATGTCGCTGGTGCATTAATAACTCCAAAGGGCATAACCAGAAATTCATAATGACCGAATCGAGTTCGAAAAGCTATCTTCTCAACATCATCAGCTTTGACCTTCAATTGATGGTATCCGGACCGTAGATCAATTTTCGAAAAGACCTGTGCCCCTTGTAACTGGTCAAACAAATCATCGATTCACGGCAATGGGTACTTATCTTTGATTGTCACCTTATTGAGTTCCTTGTAGTCGATACACAGTCGGAGTGTTTCGTCCTTTTTCTTTACAAACAAAACCGGTGCGCCCCAAGGAGACCCACTCAGGCGAATGAACCCCTTGTCAAGTAAATCTTGCAGTTGAATCTTTAATTCATTCATTTCAGTCGATGACATTCTGTACGGAGTCTTAGAAATAGGTTGAGTTCCCGGTGCCACTTCAATTGTAAACTCGATTTCACGGTCTACTAACTCCCCCGGTAATTCTTCTAGAAAAACATTCGGAAATTCACAGACAACTGGAATCATGTCGGTACTTCCACCCATCACCTGTCCTTCTAAAATACTGCATTAATACCTTGGCACCCTTTCTGAATTAGTTTACAAACCCTTGCTGCAAAAACCAAATAAGGTGGAGAAGTCACTCCCTGTCCTTGAAGAGCAGACTCTGATTGTCCCAGAGGGTGGAAATTGATTTGTTTAGTCAAACAGTCTATAGTTGCACCATATTCACTCAACCAGTCCATTCCCAGAATAATATTGAAATAAGTCAGGTCTAGAGGTAATAGATTGGCATATACCCGGATATCCCCAAGTTGGAGTTCACATGCAAAATATACAGAAGCACAGAGCATGGAGTCTCCCAAAGGTGAAGACATACACAACATATAAGACAATTTTTCCTCAGGTTTATCTAAATTTTGTGCAAATAAATTTGACACAAAGGAATGGGTAGAGCCAGAATCGAACAATACATGAGCAGAATAACTGTGAACAAGAAATGTACCTGATACCACTAATACGACATTTTGCACATCTCACGGAACCAATGCAAACACCCTGCCTTGTCTTGCAGTGTCTTTGTTGTTAGTAGATTTGGCAGCTGACTTGGTGCTGGGGGCTAGTATAGACCCCGTTGAACTTGTAGCAGCCCTATTGTTATTTTGTTGATTCCCCTGAGGGCAATCCCTTACCAAATGACCCGTTTTGCCACACCTAAAGCAGGCTCTAGACTTCCGATAGCACGTTCCACGATGCCTCCTTCCACATTCTGAGCAAACAGAGATTGAATCTTGAGTAGGGGTTGAAGTACTTAAAGTCCCTGAATTTTGTTTCTTGGTTGGTGGAGTGGTTGACCCTTTTGACCACTGATTATTTTGCCTTTTCCCCTTCTACTTAGAAATTCAATTTTGAGCAGCAATATTCCCCTCGGCTATAACAGCCCTCTCCAACACATCAACATAAGTAGGTAACTTCAGCATATTGACTCGGTCCAGGATAGCACCCCGCAGTCCCCCTTCGAATTTTCGTGCCTTTTTATAATCCGTGTCCACCATATGAGGTGCAAACCGGGCTAGTTTTGCAAATTGGGCCTCATACTCTGCTATAGTCTTGGTCCCTTGTCTGAGAGTTTCAAATTCTGTCACCTTCTTATCTCGCATACTTTGGGGAAAATACTTGTCGTAAAACAGTTCTAGAAATTTGTCCCACGTCAATCCTGGGTGTGTAGTTCTTGTAAGCATCTACCACCTCCGTGTTTCATCTTCAAGAGTGAAGGTAGCAAGTTGCACCTTTTGGGCTTCGATATAAGGGAAAACTTCAAACAACTTCTCAATTCCCAATACCCACGCTTCAGCATTTATTGGTTCTATCCCTCCTTTGAACGAGGGTGGTTTCATCTTTTTAAATTCCTTTGTAAGGGTTAGAGTCTGGTCCTCAGCATGAAAATCTTGTGCCACAGGTGGAGGTACCGGGGGTGGTGGCGATGGTGGTTGTTGCTGTTGCTGCCATAAGGTCTCTGCCATTTCCATAATCATTCTTTCCATTATGTCTAACCGCGCAGAGGTGGCATCTTCAAGGTCTTCTGTTCTTGTTCTCACCATGTTCTACAAGACATTCAAAATACATACCAGAATATAGCATAAACATGAATCATAATCATTAGAATTAGCAGATTACATTTAACGTTGCTATCGATCTTTTCGTATACTTTCAGAACATTATGCATGATGCCTAAGTCTTTTCTAGACATCCTAAGGCTCAATGGATTCGTGTGTGAGATAACAACTCACGCTCTGATACCACTTGTCACGCCCCAAACCGGCCCCTAAAAGTTTGGGCATGATCTATGCAGAAATGGACACTTAACTTGATATACATAACATAGGGGCCTAAACAGAAGCATTAATATCATATGATAATATAAAAAAAAACATCCATTGAGCTACCCTTACCATGCCGGGATCACATACATTGCATAGGGCGAATAGACATATGGAGATATACATTTGAGAGCTAGTTATATACAAACGCATATACAGATCTAGCCCCAAGGTTGGGCGTATAACAAAACACTATATATATTTTATCCTTAGCCAATAACTAGAGTACAAGCCAAAGTCTAGCAAAACTCCACAAAAATGTACGGCTTCAACCAAGTGCCTGGACATACTTAGGCTGACAAAAGTGAGACAGGTGTCAGGATTAGGACTGACCTCCAGGTTGGTTACCTACAGAATCAGACAAAATACGGTGCGAGACAAGCTCAGTGAATAATAGTACTTAATTAACTCAGTGATCAACTTGAATTATAATGCATATTCATGCACACACAAATGCAAAAGACATGTAATTAATCTGATACTGTAATTATTTCCAAGGCGGCCTTGGGCCCAGTCTTTAACAGAGTGGCATTAACCCTAGAGTAAACAGGGTGGCTATAAGCCTAGATTAATCAGAGTGGCATTAAGCCCTGACAAATTTCACATATTGGCCATAGGCCCAACAGATGTCACTGATTGGCCATAGGCTTAACGGATGTCACAGATTGGCTATAGGCCCAGATATCATCAGAGCAGATTGATTTCGGAGTCATACTGAATTTTGGAATCATACAGAAGTACACCCCTTCGTTTCATCGTTCGTATAAACATCATGGTTATTTTGCAATTAACAGAATGCTATGATAATCATTAGCTGTAAGTCAGGTGTAATACGATGGTACTACTACTCACTGTGTTGTGGCGGAGGGGTAGTTCCTCCCGAAGTGTGTCCTGCACACATACATAGCTCATGGATTAGTTCTCTTTCTTTGCTAAATTATTTCTGGACTCGTTTTACTTCGAATGAATTTATAAATATCAAAAAGGCATGAAATACATATTTTGACAACATTAGAGGGTTAAGAACGTAAAACGGAACAACCCGTATTTTTCAGCATGGACCGCACGTGTGGCTATAAGCCCGTGACGCGGCAAAAATCCTCGACGCGGCGGTGATGATGCCTCGCCGCGTGCCTTTTAAGCGATAGCCCCAGATTTTCACCATTCTCCGTACGTGCGGCCATAACCCCTGCACGTGCGGTAATGACTCCCGCACGTGCGACAATTTGCCTCATTTTCATGTCCGAAATTCCCATAAAACCCATCTTTTGGTAAGCTTTTCTAAGGCTTGAAATAGGCCTTTTAATTGATGTAACATGGTTCAAAATTTATGTACAAAGACTTTTCTAGCATGTATCAATTTCAACATGAATTGATTCTTCAATTCCTCACAATTCATAACCACAAGTTGGACACTTTGAATCCCTTCTATATAATTACCAGATGTATACACAATCCTTCAAAGCCATAAATGAGTTCAAATATGTTAAGGTAAGGAATAGAATGATAAGGAATACAATGATAAAAGATAGAATAAACTTTTACTCCTTATAACCAAACTTAACCCCAAATCAATTCCATGACAACACATCTTTTAATTTAACCAACACACACCCTAGGTTGCATGATTATCAATTGATTCAAATAAAAGTCACATACCTGGAGCTCTCAACCCTACAATCTTCTAGGTTTCCCCAATTCGCAACTTGAAGAACTCCACCTCTCCAATTCTTTCCTTTCCTCTCTCTCAAGACATTTTATGAGATGAATTCCCAAGTCAATGCTTAAAGAGCATGAATATTTACATATATAAAGTAAATAAGACGAAAAATCAATTAGTTTAATCATTCCTAATCAAAATTTCACAGAAAATCTTTTTAAGAACTAAAAATCATGCTGACTTCAAATGTAAAATCAATTTCTAATAATTAAGCCTCTAAGGCTGCCAATTTCTGATTCCAACATTATAATTGTAACAGATGTTTTCCTTATTAGACAGATATACATCCATAATCATAGGATTCACTTAAGTAACCTTAATTTCTCATAGAATTTCACAGTAAGCATTTGAAAGCACAGAATAGGGAGTGAAAATATTTTAGAATCGTATATGAGGGTCGGGTTATTACATTTATTATATGGGGTATCCAATCTAGCCACAGTTGTAGCGTTGGCTCCAATGGTCTAGGAAGTGGGAATGAGTACTATAACAATAATCTCGAACAAAAGTACAGACAGATATTCATCCACAATCAATTAACATTCCAATCAATGGTGCATATATATAAGAGTCCCTAGTCAACTAACACATAAGCATTCGCTCATAAATAGTGACGGTACCTGGGACAATGGTCCTAGTATTCTGAGTGTTTTATGGGATGAGTGCAGTTACTCTACCTTGGCTTGCGATTCCACTCGTCGTAACAGATCTTGCCATTGGTACAAAACTGATTAATGTAGCGGGTCCATTCACACTTTGTTTGATCCAGGGACAATCCCCTAATGTATGACTCATTTCGCCACATCTATAACAAAGTTGCATATGTGAGTTCACGTAAATTATATAAGTCTCATGTCTATATACCTATGTTTACATAAGTCACTCATTTATATTGAAATCCAAATTACTCATCAATTCACATAGCTTCTATTCATACTCAAAACACATAGTTTACTTCTCAGGCTGAAATTAGAAACGTACACAAGGTTTCACAATTTCCAGGTTCATGCCTAAATAAAAACATACTTGTTCAAACAATAATCATACTTACACATGTTTTCTCATATACTTTATATTCTATAAGAAGTTTAGAAAGCACACTCGTATTCATATCTTTCATGCTCATGCTCATACTCATATAAAGATCATGGATTCACACCTAATCTCATACACTTGTAGTGCAAAATGCAAATGTTCTTAATTCTTTTCTAGACTCCTTATTGCTCAATTGGACTTGT
Organism: Camellia lanceoleosa; assembly: GCA_025200525.1. Taxonomy (NCBI): domain Eukaryota; kingdom Viridiplantae; phylum Streptophyta; class Magnoliopsida; order Ericales; family Theaceae; genus Camellia; species Camellia lanceoleosa. Next base: position 20,843,512 of record CM045771.1, on the reverse strand, counting down.
GTGTGAGGTATTTACTCGTGCTCTGATACCACTATGTCATGACCCGAACCCGCCCCTAAAAGTTTGGGTCATAACTGGCTAGTAATCTGTGGATTACCGAAGGCCTCAAACGAACAAACAAAATATTTATGTTAATGGGGCCATAATGGAAGCATATATTGAGAAGAAGTTCATTAAGCTGTGCATACATGCCATGATAAAAAACATACATATTATATCTTACATCACACTTCATGTCATATGCCATAATATTTACACACATACATTATATATACATAACCTGGAAGCAAAACTTATAACTTCATAGACTATTCAAAACCCAAGCTTCTCAAGCTTGGCCAAAACACTACCAAAGCCTCGATGTAGAGGTGCAACTTGGGTGGCTTTTTATAAAAGGCTGACTCCGATGTGGTCTCTAATATGGAACTCCCTGATGCTGACCTACATACATACAAAAAAACAGAGTGAGCTAGAAGCCCAGTGAGTAATGTCCATAGAAGGGGTTAAATAATAAGCCTCATGTTTTATTTAATCAATATAAAGATCTTGGCATATTTAAAAATTGTTTCAAAAGCACATAGTATCAAATATCATTCATTGATCCTTTCATAGCTTACCAAATAGCAAAGTTCATACCTTTCTTTTAATCACATTTACGGAATGGCCTCGGGCCCAACGTATAATAAAACGACCTCAGGCCCAACATATAACAAAACAACCTTGGGTCTAATATATCAAAATGGCCTTGGGCCTAATCATATATGAAAACAGCCCCAGGCCGAACATATAAAAAAATGACCTCGGGTCCAATATATCAAAATGGCCTCGGGCCCAATCATATATCAAAATGTCTTAGGTCCACATTGCACATGTCATATAACTTATACGAATTTCATTCATTTCGCTCAAAACACAATATTGGCACAATTTACCATTCATAGCTCAAAGTGCACAATGAAGAACAAATATGTACAATACTATAGAAATTACTCACCATGATTTAGGCTTTAATTAACTTGCTGAATTATTATACAGGACAATCATCAAAGATTGATATCATGCAGAATGTTTATAGCGAATCATTAGCTTATACAAAACATCCAAGACGGATCATAGACCAATAACAGTTACTAAGGGCCAAAGTAAATTTTCTCAATTTATCATAATTGTTACTCAAAAGGAAACTCATTCATTATTATCCAAACATTCTTTCGGAAACTTGCCATAGCATAATTACTCTGAAGATTTCAAGCATATTTTGTCATTTCGGAAACACTTGTAAAGGCACATAATTTATTCAAAGCATAAGTTTCACAATTCCAGAGTATTTCATATGAAAATACTGTTACAAAGAAAATTACTCACCGTGATTTAGAGAAATGGTTGACTAGTCCTCGAATCGTGACCTACAAACACAATGCACATGGCACAACACATCCAAACATAGAATTATTCTCTTGATCAAATTTACTTCTCTTAATCTTTTCTTAACCAAGTAAATCAATCCCATAATTTTCTCCTTAACCAATTATTTTTGTTGGCTCTAAACTCATTAGTCCTCAATGGGTCATAATCCGTATCTAGGAAAATAGGAAGAAACGAAAGGAAACTAGGTTAGGAGAGGCAATAACATGAAACGGTTGGAAAGAAATTGAACAATCTTCACTAATTTGAATATATCTATTTGTGTATTTAGAATTTGGATGTGAGACCATTGGAAACTAGACTTCCGGGGATTGAATTTAGGCTCAAGAATCGCTTAAAATGGAGTTCGGATGAAGGAGATACGCCTTTTTGAAGTTGGGTTGAAATAGGGGTTCCGCACGTACAGAAGTCTTCACCGCTCATGCAGCCCAAATCCGTTCGAGCAGAAACACCGGCCACTCGAGTGCCCAAGGAGCAGAATCAGAACCTCTTTTTTTCTTTATGTTCTATTCGTGCGGTCTGGGTAACCTTAGACAGCCCGAAAATTCATCAAAGATTGAGTTTGATTGAGTTTTCAACCCAATTTCAAGCCAAGATTTCATGTAATCTTCCTTTAAAAGATGAAATACTAACCTTACACAAGTGTAATCACAACTCAAACACATCAATCTTTCTTAGAGTTCAAAAATCAAAAGCTCAGCTTTCATAATCTTAAGAGTTTCAAAACATAACCTCACAAATGCACTTGTACATGGAAAATCCGTGCATAAATCTTGTTGTATGGACAATCTAGAGTTCATTTCATACATTATTCACAAGATTGAACTCCAATCACGCAAAATCAAAACATTTAAGTCCCAATTTCTTAGTTTAGATCAAATAAACACATAACCCAGAACCCTAACCCAAAAAGGTTTCAAATCATCAAATCTCTATGTGTTTTCAAGTAATAGATGAGTTATATACAAGAATTCAAAAGAAATTTCCATACCTTAGCTCAAATCTAGGGTTTTCCCCTTCAACCTCTACCAAATCTATTGCTTCTCTTCTTATTCTCTCTCTAACTCACCCTCTAGCAAAGCTTTCCCAAAAATGATGAACTCAAGAACTAGTGAGATATATAATATAGGCTAATTAAAACGTTACGAATCGTAATTTTACAAAATTTTATCATAGGCTCTAAAAATCATGCTAATCACAGATATGAATTCGGCTTTGGTTTATCGCCCCTCTAAGACTTTCAATTTTTAGTTCAAAGTTCTAATTGTAATAGATTTTTCTACATTCAACAAATTCAAAAATCCAAAATCACATAGTTCATATACTTGCAAATTCATATTATACACATAAACACGTGTATAATTAAGCATAATACGGGTTGGGTTATCCCATGCAGTCCCTTCAGGATGCGCCGAGGGAGACTTTGATGGCCTTCCAAACTCTGACTGAAGCTATTATGGCCATGGCATCGAGGCCAGCTCCAACACAGGCACCTTAGCTTGTAGCAGCCCTAAACCTAATGCCTAACCCACTCCTTGAGACGCTGCAGGAAATTCGCGTTTAAAAAACACCACTATCGGTGTAAAAAAATGCCGTTAATTCTTTTTTTGATGCTTAGTAGCAAACACCGAAGATGGAGCTGTCGCTGTAACCTTATGGCGCTTAAGAAAAGCCGTTATATTACAATCAGTGGCATTTTAAAAACACTGTCTGTAGACTTGACTTTCTTCACGCGCGCCCCCCCTTCGGAGAAGGCGCGAATTGGTCCTCTACAGTTCGGACTCCTATCACGATTCTGAATCTAATCTCAAAAAGTGCAATGTAAGACTAATAAATCACCAAAGAGTCCAATCCGGCAAATCATTTTTGAAAAATCACTTTTTAAATCAAATAATGCCAAACTGGACAACTTTGCCAGATTACAGAGTTGCCACCTAAATATTTTATTTTGGGAAAATCTAGGAAACCCTGACTCGTGCCAAAGGCCACGTGTCTGTCATCACCAAAGTTGCCTCAGCTCGGGAACTTGGGTATGAGGGGAAAAGGTCTGGAAATGTGCACCCTCGCTCGCCCGATCAAAGATCGGCCTCTACTACCATGATAGGTTGTTTTATAAGCACATGTGTTCTTATTCCGGTTATTTAGCTAACTTTACTATGTGATACGCACAACATACAAGTATAGACTTAATCATGAGAATTGGAACAAAACAACTGATGTTTGTTTTTGAAAATGGTTTGAAAGTGCCACTCGCAAGTGGGCTAAAGCGCGGATTTGCCACCCTCAAGTGGGCTTAAAGCATGATGATTTGCCACTTCGCAAAGTGGGCTTAAAACTCACATTTGATGAATTGTCCCAATTCAAGTAATAAAGCCTTCATCCACAGGAATTCATACAGTTAATCACTTAAGAAAATAGGCTCATGGCAAGCATGCTATCATGGCAACACTCACACTCATGCAAGTATGCTAAGGAGTAAAAACTTATAGTGTACTTCGAGCCAAAACAAAAGCTAGTTAGAAATCATGCATGATCCTAACTATACAAGATGCCTAATGCAACACATGCAATAGTGCAACTATGATAGGCTTGGTTATCTAAGATGGCGTATGAATGCAACAATTTAATACACATATTCAAATAAGTATTGAATACGATGCAGTTTGAATGATGCGCCGAGCTCGGTGCATGCAAGACAAATGAATGATGCAAACATAAAAGAATAAGGTGTGCTAATCAAAACATGCCCTAATCTAACCACCGAAATCGGATAAATAAAAGGGAGAAAGACGTGGGGTTAGAATACATGCACACACACACGCACACTTATTACAACATTGTGCCCTCTCGAAGGAGGATTCGAATGAATAAGCTAAACTACACTAAACTAAGCTAAGCTACACTAAGCCAAGCTAAGATACTTATTACAAACCAACTAATTAACTAACTTAGCTAATTAATTATTACAACAATTGAAATAACTAGCTACGCTAAGCTAATTAATTACAAACCAAATTAATTAAATAAACACTTAACTAATTAATTACAAAACAACTAAGCTAATGAACTATTTAGCTAAGCAATTTAAATGAATGGCCTCGGAAAGCGAGAGAGATATGCATGCTTGATTGCGCCCTCCAAGAAATCCACCACTTTGCCTCTAGATGCCTCTGTTTGCACATCTTTGGACCTATGGAAATTGTGCCAATCTCCAGATTGCTTCTGCTTGATCTCAAGAACACACTGATGGTTGATCGGCCATGATTGCTGGCCATCGGCCAGTATTGAAGGCCAGTCGGCTGGTTTGGGTGGCCGGTCGGCTAGGACATGTGGCTGGTCGGCCACTGCTTCCCTAAAATTCCTCCTTTTGCTGCAATAGAGAGCAAATGGAGGCATGGCAGTGTATTTGGAAGGAAATGTATGTACTGCCACCCTCCTTATCATGTCTCCAGCTTAAAGGAGTGTGGCACTTGGCTTTCAAGCCACCAACCAAGCATTTTCAATGCATGGTGACCAAAGAACCAAGCTTGTACATCCTTAATGAATGCACACATAAGACTCGAAAGGCCATCACCCTATCATGCACATGATCAAGGGGGACAACGACCAAGAAATGTCACATGTTTCGTCACTTTGAGTATAAAACGTCTCACATTTCTTGTGTTTAGATTAACATCCGATCCAAACACATGCAATGCATGCTTATGTTGTTCATATTTTACTTTGCTCAATTCTTGTTTACACATTTTACATTAGCAAACCATTCCTTAACTGGTTAGTCCAATGTGAAAGTCCTCTAATGAGAGTGGTCAACCAAAAGGGTGGTTTAGGACATGAGAGGGATTATGCCTTTGACTAGGAGGAACCCTCAAAAGAGGGTTAAAGCCATTTGAGCACAGACCTTACCTTATGCTTAAACACAAACTTAAGGCCAAACAACCCTCAAAACAAAAGGAAAAATGAAGAAAGGAGGGAGGTTACAAAATTTCAGTGCTGAAATGGCATGACAAATAAGACTATAACATGCAAACAACTCATGTACAACATGTTAAGAGCAAAAAACAATGAAACTAGTGAAGGACACGACACTAGAAGCATGCAATACAATGCTCAAATGATCAAACCAGCCTAAAATAGAGCTACACCATACCAAAACAGAACCCTAAACACGCTGGAACTTAGGCACAAAAGGCAAGAAAAACATGCTCGCATGTTGGTTCATGAACAAGACACAGAGCACAACCCTCAAAAGCATTGAAAGAGTGGAATATGTAAGAGTGTGACAATGATATATGCTCTGAAATCACATGCTAAATAATGCTATGGCAAGCAAACAATCCAAGCAAAGCATGCTAGATGTTCCAAAACACAAAACTAGTAAAGGCCATTTACACTACAACCATGCAAAGCAAGTCTCATACGACCAAGACCACTCAAAATAGAGTTAAAGCATGCTAAATCAGTAGCAAAAACATGTTGAGACCAAGTCACAAAAGAGTAGAAAGATAGGCTAACTCATTAGGCATGTTAAGCTAGTAAGCAAGATTACACTACAATTGTAAGATGCAAGCAACAAGTGACCAAACCAGCCAAAAATAGAGTTAAAGCACATCAAAAAAGTCACAAAAACATGCTGAGATTAAGCCATGAGATAGTAGAAAAACATGCTCATGTGTTAGGCCATCAACACTTGCAAAGAAAACACAAGGAGGGGAGGCCACCCCCTCGTACTTTGATCCTCAAAACCAACTTTTTGCCACTGAAATTCCCCTGGAATTCAGTGGTTAAAATGCCAAAAAGAGATTGTTTGAAAAGCTTGAAAGATGGCTCAAAAGGCTTTACAAGCCAAGGAGTAAAGGGGGAGGGGGGGAACCACCCCCTAACTACACAACGCTCAAACCAACATTTTAGAACCTTAAAGACGGAGTTTTTTGAAGGTTAAAACCAGCCTCAAAATAGTGTAAAAAGATGACCAAAGACTTAACCAAAATAAAGCTTAAAAGGGACAAAGCCTTACCCTTGAAGCATAGCAGCAAGACAACAACAATCTGATCCAAAACCAGCTTTAAAGAACCCAAATAAGACCTCCAAGAACCTCAGCCACAAGGTAGTCTAATTTAGTTAAGGGGTTGTATGCAAATATGTGAAGAAACCTTTCAGAAATCAAAATACATTTCAAAATGAAACCCATTCAAAGCTGATCGGAGAGATTCAATTTTTTTGAATGGGTAAGTCATAAATTAAAAACAAAAAATTATACGTTTACAAAAGACATATCCTAAGTAATATAACAAATCTCATACCCAAAAGAGGAGAAGTAATAAAATAACTAATTAAAACATCCCTGCATCAACAGGGTACCCCAAAAAAGAAGACATAAATAAATATCAAGATTTTTCATATATTATTTTTATTCCCAAGTACCCTCTATCATAAATATATGTACAATTATACAAAAATTGGTTGAACAACCCACTAAACGATTCAGTAGAACTGTGGTTGAACACCATACAACAACCCACGGCCTAATGCCATTTACTAAATTAAACGTGGGCCCAAGACACCACCTTTCAAATAATAACCCACCAAACACAGTCCATCAAGTTTGCATCAATAGGCGTTGCTTCATCTTCATAAGCCCACGTGGAAACCAACTCAAAATAATTCAAAAAACCCTCCAATCACTCCCAAAAATGGTTTTGGAAAACCATGGGCTACAAAAAGCAGAGGAAGGTTTCGAGATCAAATGTGAACAGCTTCCTGTTAAAACTGTTATCAGAACTAAACAAATTACTCTCATCAAGCCCACCATCTGGAGGACCAAAAACCAATTCTTGCTTACATGTTTCGAGAAGCAGAGGAAGGTTTGAAATAGATATTTTATTGAGAAAAATACTAAATACATCGTTGTAGTGCTGCTAAGAGAGAGAGAGAGAGAGAGAGAGAGAGAGAGAGAGAAAGAGAGAGAAGATAACCTAACTGGGATCATCATCAACCTGAAAAAGTGAAACAAAGAGAAAAAAATTCAAAAACTACCAGTTTCAGATACATAAAAAAATATATATAATTTTGAATGGATAAAAGGAAAGGAGTGGCAATGAATCGAAGATGGGCTATCGATTTCACTGGTAAACTACCAGTTTCAGATTCATCTCGCAACATCCCTCATCCCCGTGGTTTCTCTCGTGCTTCTCTCGATCAAGTCTCTCTCTCTCTCTCTCTCTCTCTCTTTGTTGCATTGTGGGTTTGAAAATCAAAGAGCCCTCGAAGATTTGTAGAAGTTGTTTGCCTCTTAATAGCTGAAGAAGATAACCTAACTGGGATCATCATCAACCTGAAAAAGTGAAACAAAGAGAAAAAAATTCATAAACTACCAGATTCAGATACATAAAAAATATATGTAATTTTGAATGGATAAAAGGAAAGGAGTGGCAATGAATCGAAGATAGGCTATCGATTTCACTGGCAAAACTACCAGTTTCAGATTCATCTCGCAACATCCCTCATCCCCGTGGTTTCTCTCGTGCTTCTCTCGATCAAGTCTCTCTCTCTCTCTCTCTCTCTCTCTCTTTCTTCGTTGCATTGTGGGTTTGAAAATCAAAGAGCCCTCGAAGATTTGTGGAAGTTGTTTGCCTCGTAATAGCTAAAGAAGATACATCGATTGATTGGAACAAAGCCCAACTTGGATCATCATCCGTAGATCATCATCAACCTAAAAAAAGTGAAACAAAGAGAAAAAGTTTTAGATACAGAGGAAAGTTGGGGAGGCAGGTGTTTTTGGTTGTTCTGGAAGAATAACAGCGAAGGAGAGAGATAAAGAGGAAATGAGGAGACGTGTAGCAGAGAGGGAGTGAGACAAAGACAGAATAGAGGAGGAGACGTGGGTAGGTGGGAGAAGGAGAGAGACAGTGTTTGGGCGGGAATGAAAATCATCTCAGCCATGGATGTTTATTAGAATTGATCTGAACCATTTAAATGAAATGTATCTCTGATACATTTTGACATATTTTCAAAAACTGATCTGTTTTATTATATAGATATAGAGAGAGAAATTTCAGCTCTAAAATTTTGTAACCCCAAAAATGGGGGAGAGGCCTCCCCTTATATAGAAAAAGAAGCCAAAAGCTTGCTTGAATCCATCCATACATGTGTATGGAGGATACACTCAGTGTGCAACAACTGGCACAGCTGGCATACAAAATATCTGAAAAAGCAGAAAAATGGCCGCCGGCCATCATTTGTGGCCGACCGGCTATTTCTGTGGCCGACCGGCCACCAGTATAGCCGATCGGCCACAACCGATGGCCGATGGGAACATGCCCTAGCCGATGAGTTATAGGGCTGGCCGATAGGTCACCCTCTCCCCCAGAAGCAAAGCTACAAGCTCTTGGTCCACAACCAAGTACAAAACAGACAAGTTGAGAGGTCTGAAGGCAAGTCACTCCACTAAGAACTTCAGGCGTTCAAATCGAACACAACCATGGATGATCATCGAGTGTTTAAACGATGACGTCCAAGTCTTTAGGATGGTAAAAAATGGGGTGCCTACACTGTCATAGATGTATTTCTATTTTAAAAATCAAACCATTGGTAGTATAGTGACATTTGAAAAACACCGTTATAGATTTTTTTTTTTTTTAAAAAAAAAAAAAATTCCCAACAGCAGCGTTTTAAAAATGCCGTTATAGCCCTCTTTTTTTTTTTTTTTTTTTTTTTCTTTTTTGAAATTTATGCGAATTCTATGTTATTGAACTAAAAATATACGAGTAATAAAGGTAAAAAAAATAGCAATAATATGGATAAAAATTTGTTGCTATGTCAATGACTAAATGTAAGCAAACATTGTATGATTATTCTAAACCAAAATCAGGCAGCAAACCTATCAAATGACAAATTCAACAAGGAGATTATCATAAATTTCAACAGAACTTCCACATAAATTTTCCCTCAACAAACAAACAACCATAGGAATATCATAACCATCATCATTAGTTCAGAACACCAAACAAACACAGATTATTAAAAAAACATAACAGAGACACAAACCCCAAAAAACACAAATCTAAAAAGCAAATTGCAAACCAAATTGTAAACCAATTGAGTCTATTGGTTTCAATTCAAACGAGCAATAAGCCTAGTGTTCATCACCCTCATCATCTTCTCCTTCAGCAGACTGAGCCCTTACTTTCTCATAGTCCTATAAAGCATCCAAGTCCTCCATAGCCTCAGAGAAGCAAATAAAAATTGTATCAATATTCTAGGGGAACAAACTAGGGCTAGATAATAAAAATTACATCTGAACCCAAAATTAAAAAATGTAATAGATCTTGCATTCATGAGTAAATAACATCCACAACATGTTCAATTGGCACGTATTTATAGCGCTTCCAAAAAAAAAAAAAAAAAACCACCAAAACATAATTAAAAAAAAAGTTTTAGAACTCTTACTAAAAAATATAGAGTGGATAAATATAACATAATCAGGTGACTAATAACAAAAAGAAACAAATTAATTAAAATAGAGGGATACCCATATTAGTTTGTTCCAACAAAAATACTAGAGCCCCCAAGTCATAAAAAAATAAAAAAAAACCACACATTATTTCTTTCTCCAACAAGTTCTTCAAAAAAAAAAAAAAAAAAAAAAAAAAAAAAAAAAAAAAAAAAAAAAAACTGAATTACCAGCCTGTTAAATTCTCCAAATTACTAGGATAGACCAATCTATAAACCATCATTCTAAGACATCACAACACACTATACCCTCCAAGCTTAATTTATCACATAACAGCAAATTATGTACTGTAGCCTCCCTTGTGACAATCTTACCAAGCAAAGCTACCTAACAAAAAAAAAAAAAAACAAAAAACCTTGGATATATATATATGGCAGAGATCTCCTAAAATTCATATTCCGATTCCAGCAATTATCCGTTTTAATGACTCATCCTTAGTAATTTTAATATTATTACCACTCACCATCATCGAAACCACAAAATTTCATGATTTATGCATTTTTCATGCAGCACAATTACAACATTACCAGTCTGTTTATATAAGATTAATCTCACTCAATATTCAAATAACAATCAAGTCTAATCAAATACAATTTCACTCAAATCAAGTCCAATCAAATACTAAAATCAAAATTTAAAATAAATCAACCAAAACCCATCAAGAATTATACCTCCATTCGAACTACTAAGAAAGGCTTTCGACCTGTTCTATGATGTAATTTCTTATTCTTTCGGATTTTTCTATTCTTTTTGCTTGATTTCTGTTAAATATGAAATTTATTTAAGATGTTATTAAAAAATATCATATATAAACATTTTTTTACATAAATAAAATTGTACTGATGCACTCTGAGTGCCCCAATAGTAGACCAAGGTCCGCCACTGATCCTCATGTACTCTGTCCGATCGATGAGCTAACCTATTTGCATCATTCTTGAAGGGTTTGTATCCCAATTTTTTTAATGAATTTTTTTCTATATTATTTATAATTTATTCTTCTGAGCTCAAGCAAGATCATCAATATGAAATGCTCACCAAGTCATAGCTATATCTTACTATCTAAAAATGCACAATAGTTCATAGATGCCATGAAAGCATAAATGATTTGGAAAATGATAGAAATATAACTAATTATAAGATATATGAGTCAATCATAGATATTAATAGTTGCACGAAAAACTAATTCAGTAGTATATAAATCATCGAGTCAAAACTTGGTATATTCAACATACTCATTTACTGTTAACCAAACAAATAACAATATACATAGCACTTGAACTGTCGGATATATATAACGCAATAGATAAACAAATATTTGACATACCTTATGTGAATGAATCCGAAATAAAGAATTTTGTGGGTAAATCATGCATTTCATAACTATGAACAAAACACCCAGCAATGGAGTGATACCACAGTATGAGTATCACCTACTCTAGTCACAGTGCAAAGGCTTGGTCATTCTCTGATGGGAGAGAGTTAGAGAGAGAGTATAGGAAAAATGTTATGGGTACCACACTACATAATGTATCTGATATAATATATATAGATCAAATATATAACCATTTATCCATATCTCCTAATAGGATAGGATACATGTAAATAAACAGTAGGCTATTATGACAAATAGGATAATCAGAAATTCAAATTCAAATTACATAGGTAATCAGAATGGGCCATGGGTCATGCCACATGGGCGCCCAAATTCGGGTCCAATACCTAACCAATTTCCAATATCTCCCACTCGCACATGAGTTGGCATGACATTGCCACATCTCTATCTCAATCTTTCCAAATATTGAACAATCTCATACTAGCCAATGAACTGTGCAACAGCTGAGAACACCTGCATATGGGAGCTCTATACTAGAAACTCAAAATGAGCCAGCATAGAGACATCAACCCAAAAAGAATAGAAATAGTGGCTCATGTACCCAGATCCATCTAGTTACATTCATCCAAAACATCTTTAATCCCTCGAAGAGCATGTTTGACCCTCTTAGGTCCCGCATTATATTCACACTCAATCAGTATCTCATACAGAGTGATGTGAGTTGTCAACAGTGAATATAGAGCAGAGATGTAAAACTAGATGATCTTCCCTTTACTATGATATCATTTAACTTGAAATTGACTACTTGTCTAGTAATGTCCCTTAAAGCCGAATCATGCATGACTGCAGGCAACACACCAAAGTAGTCGAACATTAACTCCTTATCTTATGACATAGTCAAAGGTCACAAAAGGTACAAAGTGAAGTCATTGGAAAAATGACTTTTAGGACTCACACGGTAAGGAAGTAGGGATCCATTCTCTCATCTTGCTAACGGGTCGATGAGCACATGCAGTATGAATGCATGTTATAGTGGAGTAGCTCTTCCAAAGAGTGATGTTAAACTCATATACCGCACAGATCTTCGTCTAGTCACTCTTAAGCACACAAGTTGCTTCCTAGCGTTTAACTCGAATTCCCTATTTGCTTGCCTTTCAGGCATCAAATGAGATCTCGCATTTGGCTATCCATAATAGGCACATCATGGAATTGTCAGTCTCTAACAAGACCTCATCTTGGCTCCAACCAAGGTGACATAGTTAGTGGATAATTTTAGCCTCTCTTTTGGCTCCAAATATAATAAGCCACTAGTCTCATCGTTGCTCGCTACCTAGCGCTACGGGCGATTGCATGTGTGAGTGAGCCAATCTTGCTTGCTAACATCAAATTTATTTATTTTGTGTGTGCTAATTCGCAGGCCATGGCAAAAAGTAGTAAACATAAATTTGTAAACAAAACAAATATGAATAGTTATGGCATATATATCCCAAAAAAAAAAAAGAAAAAAAAAGTGTTCAACTGAATACACATATATCACTAGCTATGTAGTTCTAAAGCCCTAACATGAGTAAGATAAACATCTCTAGCAATGGGCTTAGTCAAAGGGTCCGCAACCATGCGACTCATAGGGATGTGCTCCAGGATCACTTCTTTCTATGCCACAATGTCTCTGATAAAGTTGAACCTTACATCAATGTGTTTGGTTCTCCCATGGTATTTAGGATGCTTAGTGTAAGAAGTACATCCATGCTGTCACAATGGATAGTCACTGGGTCTGAAGTGTGTGTGACAACATCCAAATGCTTAAGGAACCTCCTTAACAAAATGACCTCCTGAACGACAAATGAACAAGCCACAAACTTAGCCTTCATAGTCGATAAAGCGATACAGGATTGTTTCTTACTACTCCAAGAAATAGCACCATCACTAAGCACGAAAGCATATCCTGAAGTGGACTTAGGCTGATCTAAGTCTCCTCCTCAGTCAGCATCACAATAGCCAACTAGACTTAGATCTGAAATTTGGTAGCAAAGTGTGATCTGCAGTCTTTCTAAGATATCATAATATCGTCTTAACTGCTTTCCAGTGAGCTGGTCTTGGGTTGGATTGGTAATGACTTAGCAATCCGATTGCATAACAAATGTTAGGGCATGTACGCATCATAGCATACATCAAGCTTCAAACATCATTTGAGTAGGGTACAAGGGCCATCTTTTCTTTCTCTTCTAGAGTCTTAGGACCCATATCAGGGCTTAGACTCTCGCCTTTCGCAACAGGAGTGTCAATGGGTTTGTAGCTCTACATCTGGAATTGCTCTAGGATAGTCTTAATGTAAGTCTCTTGAGACAAACTGAGAAGTCTCCTAGAGTGATCCATAAGGATCTTTACTCTGAGCACATAGCTCACTTCACCCATGTCTTTCATCTTAAATGTAAAGAACAACCACTTTTTATTGGTGACAACCATCTCTTTGTCATTTTCAGCCAATAATATGTCATCCACATATAATGACAATATCAGAAAAATGTTCTTGGACCGCTTGACGTACACATAGTGGTCTTTATTGATCATCGTAAACCCATTAGAAATAATAGCTCGATGAAATCTCAGATTCCACTGTCTAGATGATTGCTTTAAGCCATAAATAGATCGTTGAAGCTTGCAAACTTTGCGCTTCTGACCTACTGCCACAAAGCCTTCTAGTTGATCCATATAGATCTCTTCATCCAATTCTCTATCGAGAAATGCAGTCTTAATATCCATCTGATATAGCTCTAAGGACAACTGAGCTACTATGGCTAGAATTAGACGAATAGAGGCAAACCTCACAACTAGTGAAAAGGTTTCCTCATAGTCCACACCCTTTAATTAGGTGTAGTCTTTTGCCACTAGGAAAGCTTTATACCTTTCTATGAAACCATCTTCCTTGCACTTGATTTTGAGAACCCATTTGTTCCGAATAGTCTTGTGCCCTAGCGGCAAATCAACCAAGTCCCAAACATGATTTGTCTTCATAAACTCCATTTCTTCATCTATTGCAGCACTCCATTCTTTACTAGCAGGGGATGAGAGGGCCTCTTTGAGATTCTTAAGCTCCATCTCATCACTCGGAGTAATCATGAATGCTTTCCCTTCAATCTCTAAACGACGACGGGGTATAGCTCCATGTTTGCTTCCACGCAGTTGAGAGTCCTGAGAATCCTCATCCATTGGATCTAATCCATGGACAGGTAAATCTGTCCCACTATCCCTAGGAGCTTGAGGGATTATTTCCTCAATCTCTACTAGGCTACTAGGCACGCCTTCATGTAGATCCTCCATCTCATAGAGCTTTACATCTCTAGTTACCTCACATCTACTAGGGAAATCCTCCTCTAGGAAATCCACGTCTTGTGACTCAATTTCAATCACACTTCCATTCGGATGCTCCCCAATAAACACATAGCTCTTAGAATGCTCATTGTAGTGAATGAAGATACACTTCTTTTCTCTAGGGCCTAACTTCCCAAACTTATGAGAAACATTGTGTATGTAAGCTACCAAACCCCAAGGCCGCAAATTGCCCATAACAGGCTTTTCGCTTGTCCACATCTCATATGGGATACAAGGAACTAATTTGAAGGGCACAAGGTTAAGGATGTAGGCAACAGTCAACAAAGCACCTCCTCAATAAGAAATGAGAAGATTAGATTGTGCCATCATAGATCTAACCATGTCAAGCAATGTGCAATTCATTCTCTCTGCTACACCATTTTGTTGCGGAGTCCTAGGAATTGTTAACTGTTTGATAATTCCTTTTTTCTCACAGAGCACTTTAAATTGCTTAGATAGATACTCATGTCTCCGGTTAGTCCTTAGAGCCTTAATGCTCTTGTCTAATTGATTCTCAACCTCATTAACATACCATCTAAAGCAATCTAATGCCTTTGACCTGTGAGAAATGAAATAGACATGGCCAAAACGTGTAAAGTCATCAATAAATGTAATAAGGGGCTCCATGCATTGCCCTCACATTCATTGGTCCATCTATATTAGAATGAATAAGTTGTAACGGGATAGATGCCCTTTTGGCTTTCCCGAATGGTTTCCTTGTTGCATTTCCAACAAGATAGTGCTCACAAGTAGGCAAAGTGACTCTAGCGAGTGGGCCTAAAAGGCCTTCTCTAACCAATCTAGTCATCCTGTCTTGCCCTATGTGGCCTAATCTATTATGACATCTCATAGAATTATTATCACAAATAGAAGCAATATAAGAAACAGAGCCCATTGGCATTATTATTAAAACTAGAATCATCCACATCCAAAACTAAGAAACCATCCAAAAGATACCCAAAACCATAAAAAAAATTGTACCCAAATAAATGCTAACACCATTATTCTCAAAGCAAAAGCTAAAACCAAGGCTCATCATGCTAATAACTGAAACTAAGTTTTGCTGAATATCCAGTGTATAAAGAACATTATGAAGATATAAGGTGTGCCCTCGTTGCATTTCCAGCTTGTATGTACCAATGCCAAGCACCTCTACACTGGACTCATTCTCCATGTAAACTTTTCTCCTCCCAACAAGTACTCGGTGATACAAAATGAACCATACTCTGTTCCTCGCGACGTGGTCAGTTGCTTCTAAGTCTGCCACCCAAAAATGAGAAGAATGGGCAATTAATGCTTGACTAGAAACAAAGCACTGAATGCAAGAAATTAAGTAAGGGAGTACCTTCTTCTGCTTGGGGAAATCCCGAGCGAAGTGTCCTTTTTTGTTACAATCAAAGCATGTCAGTTTAGCCTTTACCTTCTTGCCACCACTCTTGCCCCTACGCTTAAAATTTCTAGTGCCATTGGGCTTTAGTGCAGCTACTGCTTGCTTCTTAGGAGCACCTTTTGCCTTTCCACACTTGAACTGAGAAGTCCTACGTGAGCTTGACTCAGCCACCATAGCAGAACCATCAGACTTAGCCGCCTCTAAGCACTTAACCTCTAGCTCTAATTGACGTGATATGTCCTCGAATGTTTTCACACTCTCATTAAACATCATGTTTTGCTTCATATGCTCCTAAGAATTTGGCAGAGAGTGAATCACAACTTGAACTTGCTGCTCTTGAGTCAAATTGTGCCCAGCGGCCACCAGCTTATCATGGCTGACATGACCCACAAATGTTGCTTCATAGAGTGATGCGCCTTTTTCTGATAAGGGTCAAACTTCATAGTCAGCCCACGTAGCTTTGCCAAAGAGGTGACACAAAACTTTTGCTCGAGAGCTTCCCACATTACAAATGCAGTCAAGCAATGCTCAAACTCACTAATCAAGTCGTGGTGCATGCTGCTCAACATGGTAAAGCGCGCACACCGATCTTTGTTATGCTAAGTCTAATAGACTTTTAGATCATAACAATGTGGAGCTTTATTGCCCTACTCAGGCTCAACCATCACTTGGTCAAGTTTGTTCAAAACTTCTTGCTCATTGAGGAGATATTGGATCTTACGGCACCATATGTTATAGTTATCGCCATTCTATTTCTCCCCTTTAGTTAAGTCTGCCACAACTGTCTTAGTTGCCATTTCTACATACAGACGGAAAAAAAGAAGAAGAGAGAAACAAATGAGTAGGGGATATTAATTTTAGCAACACAAAATTATTTTGCAGCAAAAGAATCTAAATCAAATAATGACAATATTACACAAGTCTCAAGATCAAAAATTTGTAATGCACTTAATCATCTATGGCACCTCTAGTGACAATCATCAAAACTTAATTTAATTCCATGTGCAAAATTTTGGTTTTCGGGAGATAATTCCGAGAATCTTCTCATCCGAACAACCTCTCACTACTTATGGCATGTCTAAAGCATGGTAATTAGTTTAATTCCATATAGTAGCATCTTAATGTAAATTCACACTCAACTCATGCTATGTTACATTCAATAATAGATTTTAAATAAATAAAAATAATAATCATGCTATTCTCATCATAACATAATAGAAACTTTAGGCAAAAAACAATAATATGTTGTGTTTAATGTTCAGATTATGCCATAACAGAAAGTACATAACTTCTGAAATGTTCTGGAATTTTCATGACTTTTAAATAATTAATAAACACACATAAAATCAGAAATAAACATTCCAGAATCTGGGAAGGTGCAACAATCATACCAGTAAATAATAAACCATTACAGTAGTCTACAAAAAAAAAAAAAAAATCAGTTTCAAAAACTTAGTCATTCAACACCAGAAGCATTTTAAAGCAAAAATAATGAACTATTATCTCAGAAAAATATTTTTATTTTCATAAAATTTGGAAAAATTTGCAGTAGATAATTTTTTTTTAATTCTAAGTCCAATAGTACCAACCATGCTCAAAACAAGGCTATAACGAATTACTTATGACCATTTAAAGCAATTCAGAATTATAAAAAAAAAAAAAAAAAAAACAAACAAACAGAGACTTACCATCCAATAGCCAAGCTAGCCAGAAAACGGCACGGTTCGACTCTACTCAACGCATGGTGCATACGTGGGCAGCACGTATGGCACGTGTAGGCGAGTGACAACAAGTGGCAAGCGCGTGACGCGCGCTGGCGGCACCATTTGGCACGTGAGGCACACGTGCCGCCTTCCAAAGTGATTTTTGGTCCAATTTTGGTGCTGCCAAACTCAATTTCCCAAAATAAAAACAATGGTGGCCTCAAAATTGACATTTAATAAACACAAATGATAGGGAGTATTACACACTCTCTCTAGTGAGAGTGGAAGTGCAAAAATTCTACACTTTATCTTCTTCCTCAAGCCACCAAGAACTCACAAAGAACCCAATTTAGGGTTTGAGTTTTCTCATCAACTGTAAGTCCAAATCTAACAAATAATATATGGTTTTGAAGGTCTCGAAACAAGGATTCTAAATATGTAAGATTTGTAAATTGAAATTAAAGCATGTAAACAAATCAAGCAAGTAAAGTTTTGGGAATATAAAATGGGTCTCCATTTTTCATGAAATCTAACCGTTTAATTTTCATGAAACTTTGCAGATATATTCTACATGAAATGTACTACAACATATGTAAATTTCAGGTTGATCGGAGAAAGTTTGAAAAGAATATTAATTTTCATGCATATATCATGTATACATATATCAATAGTTATATACATATTTTAATGCACCAAAATAAGCACGAAAATACCCTATGATGGCTCAGATACCAATGTCGGATATACATAACGCGGCGGATAAACAAATATTTGATACACCTTATGTGAATGGATCCTAAACAAAGAGTTTTGTGGGTAAATCATGTGCTTCACAACTACGAACAAAAATCCAGCAATGGAGTGATACCGTAGTACGAGTATCACCCACTCTAGTCACAATGCAAAGGCTTGATCGTTCTCTGATGGGAGAGAGTTCGAGAGAGAGTATAGGAAAAATGTTATGGATACCACACTACATAACGTATCTGATATAATATATATAGATCAGATATATAACCATCTATTCATATCTCCTAACAGGATTGGATAAATGTAAATAGATAGTGGGTTATCCTAACAGATAGGATAATCAAAAATTCAAATTCAAATTACATGGGTAATTTGACTGGGCCATGAGTCATGCTACATGGGCACCCAAATCTAGGTCCAATACTCGACCCAATTTTCAACATGATCACATTGTAATACTATAGCAAGGTTTGTCTAACCTTAAGCTATCTATGTATGCCTGTCAACCAATTCACGCCTAAAAAATTAATATCAGCATTTTCCACATGACAATTCTTCTCTAGTACACAAAAATGACACTTTGAAAAATTGCATACCAGATAAGAAAAATAAATGAAAATGAGTTGTACGAAAGAAGACACCAGCAATTTGTTTGATTGATAATTTCACTCAACAGTTTATAATGCTAATAAAAGTGATGACCAAATGCCATTTTATTTTTTAATTTTTATAATTTAAGGATATGTAATGTTGAAACCTTATTTCAACTTCCATTTGAGGGGGAAAAAAAAAATCCTAAAGCACAAAGGTTTATTCACAATTCCATAAGACCATGATGTTACATTTGTAAATTACTATTACTCCTAATTCCTAACTAAAAACAAAGAATCAAAAACAGAGTGAGAGAGAGTGTATGGTCTTCTTTTCATGGTTTTGAAGAACCAAATTGTGTTTGTTGATTTCCAACTCTACCCATAAACTGCAATTCCTTCTTATCATAAATCTGAAAAGGAATTTGTGCTTAACAATCTAGATTTATATTACCTAATAATTTTTTCTCAATTTTCTCAGCAACCAAACAAAGGACTAAAATCACAATCTAGATCTGATTGTGCAAATCAACACATCAGTGAAAACTTTACAATGCATAGATCTCAAAATCAAGCAAAAAACTAAATTAAAACAATTAAATAAAAAAAAAAGAAAAAAAAAAGAAAGCAACTTCACATTGTGAACATATACAACTCATCAATCACTGAAACAGAGTAATAGTGTCGCATTAGAGAATTGATAGAGAGAGAAAAGTGGATATAGATCTGAAACTTTATGCCTTCTCGCAGTGCCTTGATCTGTCCAAACAAAAATTAAAAATCAAATCAGAACGGAAGAGCTTGAGAGAGAGAGAGAGAGAGAGAGAGAGAGAGAGAGAGAGAGAGACGATGGTGCTCACCTTAATAGATGATGGTGCTCACTCTCCTCGCCGGTGCAGACCATGAAGCTTCAAAATTGAGAGAGATTCATCGAACCATAAATTTTGAAATTGAAATAGAGAGAGAGAGAGAGAACTTCAAAATAAAAATCAAAATTGGCAAGATGAATCACTGAGATTGTATCATTATGAGATGAATTAACAAGATTGTATCAAAATCGATCTATTGAGAGGGTTTATATATATATAGAGAGAGAGAATGAGTGACTAAGTGAGTGAGTAAGAGATTAGGGCTACAAAATGTATTATATTTGATTTCCCTCAGTGCATTCACCAGCTCGCCCATTTAAGAGAGAGCGAGAGGGAGAGAGAGAGAGAGAGAGAGAGAGGACATTTACAGGTGTTTTTAAACGCCTTCTTTTATTGAAACAACATTGTTTTAATTTTTAAAAAAATGACTTTTAAAAAATATCATTAAATATTATAAAATGTGGTGTTTAGTAAAACGCCATTAAATAAACGTTGTGAAAACTCATATTTGCTATAGTGAGAATTAGGCTCCAATCTAGGTGCCTCCGGCGGTACCTCAGGTGAATGACACGGCTGCTGGTTCTGTTACCCATGAGTAGAATGGTCTCTAGCAACCCACTCACTTCGTCACTCTAGCCGATGTCCTGGCTATGCTCGAGTAAGAATGCAACAAGAAGCAACTACCATCTTTCCCAGATTTGGAAGTTATGCCCCATATCCTAAGGAAATACTGGCCATGTCATATCTAGTTGGGTATACAGTACCCAAGTTTGTGAAGTTTGATGGGAAGCAAGGTAATACCAGAGAACATGTGGTGAGGTTCATTGAAATTCTCGATGTCCATGGTAGTGACCACCCTTTGCGCCTTCAGGAGTTTCCAAGTCACTCACTGAAAGGGCCTATAGCTGGCACGTGAACTTGGCCCCCGAACTCGATCAAGAGTTGAGACGAGATGGTGAACAAGTTTCACAAAAAGTTTTTCCAAGTCCAAGAAAAGTCACAACCCTCATACTTGGGCGAGATGTCTGGGAAGAAGGTGAAGATATACTAGACTATGTCAAATGGGTACAAGACAAAGCCATTGACTGCCACAAACCAGTGGATGAGGTTCACTTAGTCAGCATATGTATGGAGGGTGCCATATGCGACTACAAACTTTTCTTGGTCAACCTACCCACATTTTCAGCCTTGATTGAAGCGGCTAGAAACCTCAGTACCATGGGGCCCTAGTATATATCTCGTGAAAGTCACCGCTGCTTTCGTAGTAATAAAGTTGCTACGGTAACCTCTCTAGGAGGGAGCCGCTCATAAGGAGAGGCGTTATTCTTTCAGAAGAGGAAGAGTTATGAAGATAGAAATCTCTATCCTTGCAGTCTTGATAATGTTAAAGCCTTGGTCAAAGAGTGGGTAGCCGATGGTGAACTTACTTTACCACCGGTTGATGTTCCCCCGACCAAGAATGACAAAGAGCCCAGACTATTATATCTAACATAGAGTCACCAGACACGTGATTAGGGACTGTTGGACTTTGAAAAGTATCTTCAAGAAGAAATTTGTTGCGAACAAATTGAAGTTCAAAGATTCCGGTGGCCGTGATGTAAGGAAGGACCCTTATCCTAACTATAAGAAGAAGGGGAAGAATGTACACATGATTGGGTATATTAGGCCTATGCGCGATCAAGTGCACATGGCATCCTACTATGATAAGTTATAGGAAATTGGAGTAGGCCAACTTCCTGAAGCATGTGAAGGGAAAACCCATGTCTATGCCTTACAAAACTCTATCAAGTTTCACACCTTCATTAACTAGCTAGGGCAGAGCTAAACTGCCAGGATGGAGGCGACAAAGGCCCTCATCAACATCTCTAAAGTGTATCATGCTGAAGTTATTGAGGCTAAGGAGTATGTGCCTCCAAAAATCCAGGAGGACTATGGGTCCATTACTTTTTCAGAGATAGACAGAGTGTGCTCATTCCCCCCCCCCCCACATAATTTCCCTCTCTTAGTCACAGCTTACATAAATGATGTGGAGTTCAAGTGTGCTTCTATTGATGGGAGACATCCACAAACATCATAACTACCAACACTTTTGCGAAGGTCGGTAGTCTAGTGTCCAGGATGGTGTGCCAACCCATTACTGTGATAGGTTTTGGTGTTGAGAAAAAAGTTACTAAGGGCTATGTTCTAGTGGACTTAGCGGTTTGCAAGATCCACTCCGCAACTAAGTTCCATATGATTGTGGCAAATATAAATTACCATATGATACTTGGCAGAGCTTGGATGCACCAATATAGGGATATCCTGTCAAGTTATCACCAATATGTGAAGGTAAAACTGGGCAAGAGAACAGTGACCATAAATGTGTCTAAGAATTCATTTGGAGTAGATGAGGCACACTATTCTGACACAGTTTTTTTTATTGAGCTGTCAACTGATGAAACCCCAAGGACTAGAAAAGTTGCAGAGGTCAAGTAGCCAATGTGGGAAGACATCAGAGATGTGGAGGAATCTCTAACAAGCAGTAGGCACAAAAGGAGTAGCAAGTCCACAAGTCCCTCGCTAAAGATTGTTAAAGTTCGTGAGGGTGGCAAGACTGTTTACCACTTGTGACGGTCTTAGGGGCTAGACTTCATACTTTTGGAGGATGGCCTCGAGACGAATAAATGAGATAGTCAACCATCTAAAGAAAGGTTAGTTAAGATACCTGAAATAGCTCTAGAATGCATACAAGATAGGCCTAAGCCGCAACAGGAGATACTTGCTGAGGTCAATCTTAGTGAATTACCAGAGTACAATGGCTCCAGTAGTATAATGGCTTCAACACCTAAGACAGAGTTAGTAGCACTACTAAAGTGATATATTGATTCCTTCGCTTGGACATATGATGAGATGCTTGGAATTGACCCATCTTTTGTCACCCATCACCTTAACACCTTTCCTATCTCCAAACCAATAAAGCAACATGCTCGAAAATACCATCCTGATCTTGAAGTAAAGATTAAGGAAGAGGTAAAGAAGTTGCAGAGGGCTAAGTTCCTTGAGCCCATACAATACCCAATTTGGTTAGCAAATATTGTGCCTGTGAAGAAGAAGAACGGCTAGATCACGATTTGCGTGGACTTTCACACCTTGAACAAGGCCTATCCCAACAATGAGTTTTTATTTCCTTATGCCGACACCCTCGTCAGATAAAGACGGCACCAAAAGATGCGGAAAAGACAACATTCATAATGCCCTTGGGCAATTGTTTCTACACGGTGATGCCTTTCGGTTTGAAAAATGAAGGGGCAACCTACCAACAGGCTATGACTGTAGTGTTCCATTATATGCTCCATCACGAGGTAGAAGTGTATGTGGACGATCTAGTGGTAAAGTCTATTGAGGCAGACTGATACCTCTGTAACTTGGAAAAAGTTTTTCAACGTAGTCAAAAATTTTGCTTAAACATGAACCCTCTCAAGTGTTCCATTAGAGTTACTGCAGGAAAGTTCTTTGGTTTCCTGGTACACCAGCATGGGATTGAAGCAGATAGAGACATAATTAAGTCAATCATGGAGATGCCACCGCCACACCCTTAAAAGGCCTTGAAGAAATTTCTAGGAAAAGTGTCATAGCTCAGGAGGCTTATTCCAACCCTTGCTGAAATAACTTTTCCTTTAGGGCACTGCTGAAATGGAATCACAAGTTCGAATGGTTATAAGACCACCAATAGGGCTTTGATATAGTGAAGAGAGAACCCACCTTGCCATTTAACATGATTGCCCTACAACCTGGAAAGCCTCTGCTACTTTACCTTACGTCCACACCTGAGTCCGTTGGAGCTTTACTTGTCCAAGACATAGAGGGTGTTGAAAAGCTAGTCTATTACATCAATCGAAAAGTCAATGGTGCCGAATCACGGTATACCCTAATTGAGAGGCATTGTTTGGTCTTAGTCTTCACGACGCAGAAGTTGTGCCACTATTTTTTGGCATATCTAATCTAGGTTGCGACTACGAGTGATCTAGTCTGGTACCTACTAAGCAAGCCTGCTCTAACTAGAAGAATAAGAAGATGGTTGTTGGCTTTGGCAGAGTATGACATCACATGTATTGTGCCAAGGGCTATCAAGACTTGTAGATCTGTTAGCATAGTTCCCATCCGATGAACATGAATCTGCGGAGGTAACTTTACCTGGTGAGGTTTATGTCTCAACAGCAGAAGTTGAGACTTACTGGGACTTGAAATTTAATGGAGCCTCCGGGACTGGAAAAGGTGGTGCTGGTATAACGCTAACAAGTCAAGATGGAGAGAAGTTTCACTTATCATGTAAGCTTGACTTTGAATGCCCAAATAACTCCGCAAGCTGAAAATTTGGGCAGACTCTAAGTTGGTCATGAAGCAAACACTTGGTGATTTTGCCTTGAAGGAGACTCTTTTGGCCCTATATCACTGCATGGTTCAAAAGTTTCTTACTTGGTTTGATGATATCCAGATCCATCATACCCCTCAAACTTAAAACTGTTTTCCCGATACCCTGGCTACAATAGGGGCAAAAGTGGTTATACAAGATGATAATATAGCCATCAAGAAAAGAATAACAACATCATTGTTAGTTGAAGGACATGCAAAGCAAGATGTTGAGGGATGGAAAAAAGAAATAATTTAATAGTTAAAAATAGGACAAGAAACTATTAGACCATCAGAACTTGCACCATTCCTGTTCCTTAGAGGAGAGTTATACTTTCGTGGCCCCAATAATTTGTGAGCAAGATTCGTCGATGGGCAAGAGGTAACTTACAGACTTAAGCAGATCCATGATAAGTCCTGTGGAGATGGAGATATTAGTCTATACCGACGGATACAAAGACAAGGCTATTACTGGCCAGAGATGGAAAAAGAAAGAATTGAGTTGCAGAGGCAATGTGCAAAGTACCAATCCTATCCTAAAGAAAAAGAAGCTCATTTCTCAAGTAGTGAGGAATGAAGACAATCATACATTGACTATCTTGAAAATGGCAAACTACCTAAGAATAGAGTTGATGCAATCAAAGTTAAGAAGTGGGCCCTCTACTTTTTCATTGACTAAGGAAAGCTGTACCGTAGAAGCTTTGAAGGGGCACCCTTAGCATGCCTATCCAAGGATAATGTAAGTGAAGTGCTGAAAGAAGCCCACAAAGTAGAGCATCAAGGAGGACAATGACTGTATAAGCATGTTATTTACCTCGGCTACTACTGGCTGACAATGGAGGATGATGCTAAGAACTTTGTAAGAAAGTGCTAGTCTTGTCAAAAGTTTGGGAACTTGATACATGCGTCAGCGGTTGAGCTGCACAATGTCAAGACGCCCTACCTATTTCATACTTGGGCATTCGACTTGATAGGCCCTATAGTACAACAGTCCAAGGGTTACTGATGGATACTTGCAGCAACTGATATCAGTACCAAATAGGTAGAGGCCATACCAATGAGAAAGGAAAATGTAGTGGGAGTAGCCAACTTTATCAAAGAAAACATCATTTGTAGGTTTAGCATACCTCAAGTGGTGTCATCCGACAATTGAACTCATTTTGTAAACCACCATGTGGGAAGGCTGCTGGATACTTTTCAAATCAAGCACCAAAAGTTCACTCCATATTACCCCCAAGGGAATAGACAAGTAGAGGCAACTAGTAAGACCCTTCTCCGAATATTGAGCAAGCTAATGGATGAAGCTGGGGGCACTTGGTCTGAACAGATCTTTATAGCACTTTAGGCATATATAACATTGATGAGGAAGCCGAACTTGGCAAACCCATTTTTCTTCGTGTATAGGTCCAAAGCCATGCTATCGGTTAAGTTGGCAGTACCCTCAGGAGGAATGTCTATGTTAGCACACTTAATTTAAGATACCAGAAGAAGCGATATAGAGGCAACCAAAGAAATAAGAGATTGGGCCTCACGCGTGATGGAAAAATACCATAAATCCATAGCCCGTGGCTATAATCAATCTATCCATAACAGAGAGTTCAAAGAAGGGGACCTCGTATGGAAAACAATGAATGCAATCATGTGGGGGCAGCCAAAGTTCTTACCAAAATGGGAAGGCCTGTACGAAATTGCTGAGGCAAGTAGCAGTGGGTACTAGAAGTTAGTAAGGGTAGATGATGGGTTCAGAACTAGCCCTATAAATGCCAAGTATATAAAGGAATGCTTTCCTTAGTTTTGTTAACAAATAGTTTTGAGTCTTTGTTAATATTTCCCAACACTTAGTGTGAAAAAGTTTTCCATACTCCGTGAAATTTTACCCATGTAAAGACTTAGACATGATGTAGTTTTGTTGATTGCAAGAGTTTTGCTTATCTTTTCTTTAGAAGCTATGTAAAGAAAGTAATGAAATCAAACTTAGAAGTACTACCAAACATCTTTACTTTCTCATAAAAGTCAAACTTCCAGAACATGATTACAATGTTTGAAAAGAAGTTGTGACAAAGAAAAGAAAACGCAAAAAAGAAAACTATATTATATCAAACCTTTAATCAAGGAGTCTGTCAAACAAAAATCCCAGGGTTGTTGAGCAATAAGAGTAGAATCCTTCTCCTTGAACCGAGCCAAGTTCTAGTGATGTTGCTCCAAGGCACACTTGCAGTATCTGATGGTCTTCTCTAAAGAAGTAATCATAGTTATATTGTCAATGTGTTCAAGGAACCCATTAACCACCTGGAGCCTTGCCCTCATCCAAGACAGGTTTAGGCCATTCCTTTCAAACCCGCTGAGGTTTGCCTCAATACCTTCCACAAACTTGCCTGAAGTTGTCAGAACCCTCTTGGTGGCAAGATCGTGAAAAAGGTCCGCAAAAGACTCTAGCAATGCTATTTGCACCATTGGGCCTGGAACAGTAAAAGTAGCGAAGATGTTAGGATGTAGTGCTTGGATGTAGACGAGTATAGGGGCAGCCTCAGCAGAAACCCATTAGTTCAGAAAGGAGACCTTTGTTGAAGGCTTGGGAGACTCTTCCATGTCACAATCAGTTTGGGTCACAGGAGGAAGGCTCGCAAAATGACCGCAAGTCTGAGGCCGACGTACCTCCCCTGAAGAAGACTGTCCATTATTTGTAGCAGCATTGGAATGAGAAAATACTAGAAGGTGGCCAGACAACCTAATCTCACGAGATAAGCCAAAGCTACTGTCAGTACCTTGTGGTTTTGAAAAAAGGTCGTCCATGTGATAGTCCCCAGCATTCAGATCTAGGACAACAGTACTATCCATCCTTGCAAAGAAGTCTTGTGACCCCCCAAGGTTAGCTGGTACTTTGGGAAAAGAAGTGGGGTAAAGGTCAGCAATTTGATTAGAAGTCACTGAGGCAACGGGATTAGAAGTACCCACAATGATAGTAGCAGTAGCGGTCACCAAGTTAATAGCCACCTCCTCAAGATGGACCAGGCGTGGAGGCTCTATACTAGGAATGACTGTTGCACCTTCACCTCCCTTTGCAATTGGAATAGCAAAAGTTATAGTTTGCCAAGCTAGAAAGGACTCAACAGAGTGGGATCAATTCGAATAAACAACTTCTATATGGGGTGGTCAGAATGGATTGAAAGGTCTGGAATGATAACAAGATCAATAGGGTCAGGACCTCTGGGATCTCAGCACCCTCAACAGCTACATTACCCTCTATAACTTCTATAACAGATGGAATTTGTTCACTCTCAACGGGAAAGTTGGCACGGTCTTCCTCCATATCTTAAGCCTCAACAACTGGCTTTTCCTCAGCATCTGGGAGTGTTAGCTTATGGGCTCTTGGCCTAATGACCCGTGAAGCGATAGGGAGATTATCATCGTCTGAATCTAAAGAAAGCCCAACAGCTGTTGATGGACCCTCTAGGCCTGAAGGTTGAATGACTGAGACAGTGCCATGTTCCGAGACAAATAGGCCCTGAAAAGAGAGAAGTAATGTAACTGTCAGAATAATAATGGAAGCCTAAGAGAGAGTAAAATACAAAAATTATTCTAAGTGTTGGTACCTTGTGCAGTCTTTTTGTAGTTGGCAAGGCACAAGCCTCCGCAATTGTGGCTGCTGCTTTTTGGGCCGCTCTCAACCGCAAGCGCCTCATGCGCATTATTGTACCGGTAGGGGGGAGAGAGACTTGTAAGTGTTGAACAGATATTTTGTAGACACCCTATTTTGACAGGCCCTAAGACTTGGGTGCTTTTCTTTTGATTACCCGATGATGAAAAGAAGAATGTATTTTTCACAAAATCCTCAGTAAGAAAGATGAAATTTGAGCTTTATTCCCAACCCTAATCCTGCTTTAGCCAAGTATTTAAGCCCTGTTGGACAACTGGAGCAAATCTAGACTAAACTGAAGCAAAGTAGGCAAAATTTTCACTAACCGGTCGACCACCTAGTGACAGTTTTGACTAGATTTTTGTTGTTTTGGGTAGGGCACTTTGTAACCCCATTTTTTTTTACCCATTCATGCATTCAATGCATGTATAGTCAGCCTCTGTTGCCTAGTGCTTGATCTATTGAAGATAATGCTCCATTTTTGTCTTCTATTAACTCCATTTGTGCTCCATTTGCTCTATTATCTTTCTTAAATGCTCCATTAAGCTTCTACTTTGTCTTCCACCATCCCTCGACTTGCATTTCCTATATAAAGCGAGCTCACGTCTTGAATTTGAGGAGATGAATTTGAGAGAAGAAGTGTAAAGAGAATGATGAGTTTGAGAGAAGAAGATTAAAGTTTGAGAAATAAAAGAAAACTTTGAAAAAGAGAGAGTTGTCTTGACAAAATAGTGAAGTTTTCTTAACCTCCATATATCTCATCTTCCATAGAAAAACACCACTCAAGAAATTCATTGAAATCAAGTCCTAATGCTTTGATCAAAAAGAGTAATCCTGGCCAAGTACAAGAAACTTAAAGAGTGATCATTTCCTATAAACATAGTTGTCCAAAGACACAATTCTAGCTCAAATTCCAAGCTTTTGAATTGAGAATTGAGAACATACTTCACAACCTTAAGGGTGATCAAAAAGAAGTTTGGAAATCAAGAAGTTCATTATTTCTTTAGAAGGTGAATTTTCAATTTCTCTCATTTTTCTTATATAATATTTCTTATATTAATTTTGTTGCTTTGATTTCATACTATAAACTCGTTGTACTCTAACTGGAAGTGGTTAGTTGAGCCACCTTCATATTTCCTGATTGCTCTTTTCTTGGTATTGCAACAAAATAGGTTTTGCTAGGCCTAGTTGGCTGGCCGGCTAACTTCTGATGGACGAAACAAAGTAGTCTTCTGGCATGGAGCATACTAGGTTCGACAATCCTCAAGACCTACATATTCTATTTTCTTTTCATTTGAGAGTTTTGTGAGGTTTTATTTTGTTGTAATATTTTTTTCCTCTTCCTCTCATTTGGTTTGTAATTATTTATCAATGTCTTGTAATAATTCCCTGCTATTCTTTTTCTATCTCATTCTTTTACTTCCTTTCCTTATTTCTACATAAATATCATGTTTTGTCTTTTCCTCATATCTATGTTTTGCATCTATGTTTCATGCTTCTTGATTCGGCTAAATTTGCATTTATGGATTTAATCAATTATTATGTGATTATGTGTGCTACCACATGTTCTTGAGATGATTCAGATGTCATTTATTAGAAGTCGAATCTTTAGTTGCATTTCATGAGTGAATTGCATTAGAATTTTGTATATAAGATCATGCATGGTTTGGTATCTTTGTTTTGTAGCTGTTCGCGGGACGTTGGTAAATATGTAATTTTTTATGCTTTAGCATTCCACTTGTGTATATTTTCTTTACTCTGTTTAGCATGTGACTACTTGCTTAGTTGATATAATTGTATGAATGCCAGTGGATGGAGGTCGTGTCGCTTAATTTGGAATGATGTTGATTTTCATGTTTGTAAACTCAATCTCTTTGAGTTGTACATCTTCAAAACTTTTTCAAAACATATGAAATCAAGTTGCTCCAACATGAATGACATAGCCTATACTTGTTTGCTTCACATAGTAATTCTTACGATTTATTAAATAATTGGAATATGGACATATAAAGTTAATAAAATTCATATCATGGTTCAGTAGAGGCTGATCTTTGATCGGGTGAGTGGAGGTGCTCAATTAATGACCTTTCACTCTCATACCTAAGGTTCCAAACCAAACATCTTTGGTTACAATCAACAGTGGCCTTGGCACAAGTCACGGGTTTTTTTTTTTATTTTCTCAAAATATTAGGTGGTGACTCCAACATCTGGTGATGTAGTCCATTTCTGGTGATTGCTTTGTAATAAACACAGATTTTTCTATAAAAGTTGCCAAATCTAAATCTAGATTCTCATCTATGCTTCACATTGCCCTTGTGAGACTAGATTAAAGAAATTGAGAGTCCAAATTGTTTAACGCATGTAGGTACCCTCACAGGCGGTGTTACACCCATATGGATAAGGTTCTTCTAAGATAGGCAAAGACATAAGCTTAAAACAACAAAAGAGGCTAGTCTACTTTCCACGACCAGAGGGTAAGTGCAGAGACAAGTCTGACTGTGGGATAGGTTCCACAGCA
Organism: Camellia lanceoleosa; assembly: GCA_025200525.1. Lineage (NCBI taxonomy): Eukaryota > Viridiplantae > Streptophyta > Magnoliopsida > Ericales > Theaceae > Camellia > Camellia lanceoleosa. The sequence continues at coordinate 20,813,024 of CM045771.1, read as the reverse complement.
GGGATGCCAGGGTCACTGTTGCAGAAATTGAGAAAGAGTAAAGGTTGCGATGCTAAAAGAGTCGGTTATCAGGGGTAAAAGCGCCTTCCCTTGTAAGAGAAGGCATATTGCTTTGCATTTTGCCCCCCCCCTCCCGCCTACGGGCATGCCTGTGGGCACGTTTCTTGGTTTATCTTGTATGTTTGTCTAAGTCTTCGGCCTTGTCAAAAATGGGTCGTCTCTGGGCTTTGACATTCACTCCCGTCACTTGTGACTTCCGAGTTCTGTCAAAGAGGGGCAACTGTAGACACCCCATTTTTGACCGACCTTAAGACTTAGACGTCACCGATTGAACGCTTGGCGACATTGCATATCGCGCTCGTTCCGAAGTTTCAGAGTCTCGGCCACGAGCCTTGCCTCCAGACTTTCAGGCTTTTTTGTGCTTTGCCTCGGTTTGCGAACCAGGCACCGTTTTCCTTGTTTTCTCTTCCCGAAGGGAGGGAGAGGTCTTGTAGATCATCTCTCAGGGGCCGTAGGCTACGTTTCGTGGCCGTAGGCTACGTTTCGTGGCCGTAGGCCATTTTTCCCATTTCGGAGCCCGGTTCCCGGTTTTCGGAGCCATCGGTCGTGTGCCTCGGTTCGGGACCGCTTAACTACCTCCGTTTGCTTCGGTTTTTGGCATGCATCTTATTTACTCCCTTTTGGGGGACACTGTGGTCCGAGAGACCAACTTCGTGGTTGAACACCACCTCCTGATTATATGATCGATGGGGCCCTGCGTGTTTGACCCTGAACCTTCAATTTGCATCGGTTTGGGTGCATTTTTGGCAAGGACCTTATTTTCATTATTGGGAAGCTTGTAGAAGGGTGGAAGGCTAGCAATTGTCCTGAAAAGCCAGCTTTATTCCTTCATCAATCTCCGTCACCTGTTTTCCTCGCTAGAAAGCTGATGTTGGCCATTCCCGGGCCACTTTCTTTAGCCCTCAACCACATATTTGTGTTGTACACACCTGGGAGGCCACCAATATGTCATGGTCAGCCAGCAATTGTTCCTGACCCGTTTGAACCCCTCTGAAAAGTTGGGTTTTCTCTCTCATGGTTCACATTTTCAGGGTTTTAGCCACATAGTTGTGTTGTGCACACATGGGGGGCCACCAATATGGGTGGCCAGCCAGCTTTCTCTGTTTGACCTTTTTGACCCTAGCCGGCCGGCCACCTGAGCTCTCTAAAACTGGCCGGCCATGTTCCTCACAGCTGGTTCCTTACAGATACACCCTCCTTTTCCCCCCAGATTCTGTATCTGAGGGGGGGACTTTTGGGGGGGAAATTTGAATTTCATTTCCCTCCCTTTTTCTCCAAATCTTTACCTATATAACCAGCACCCCCAGCTGTGTTTTATAGGTTACAAAAATTTGTTCTAAGGCTCTTGCATTCAATCTCTCTCCCTCTCTACTCCAAGCATCAAAACTCCTTAAGTCCTATACCATTTTACACTATAACTCATAGCACCATACCTACAACATCCATTCCAGAAACTTGAGCCTGTCTTCTAGAGGTTACGAGCTCCCGAACCTGGTCCAAAAGTTGTTGAAGCTTGGTTCTACAAGGGCGAGCTTCTTTATCCCTCTTTTAAGTTTTTTTTTTAATACTTTCTTAGCCTTTGTTTCTTGCATTTTTGGGCTCCAACCCAAACTGTAAATAGTCATATTTTGAGTCCCTTTTCATGTTTGATCAAGGACCTTCTGCTGTTTGAGGTCTCCTACTATCACTTGCCTCTTTAACTCTCTTTTAGGCCTATTTTTGCGTAGTATTTTAGGCTTATTTTTGAGCTGTTTTGGACTTGGTCATAAACTGTAAAATGTCGTTTTTTGAGACCCTCTTCAATATTGTTGAAGGGATCTCCTCTGTTTGAGGCCAACAACTACCACTTGCCTCTTTGTCCCTCTTTTGGCCTTTTTCTTGCATGATAGTTTAGCCTCACTTGTGTTTATTTTTGTGGCTTGATGTAAACTGTAAAATTCCTTGTTTTGAGCCCCTCTTAAACTTTGTTGAAGGGTTCCTTGCCATTTGGGGCCAGCTTCTGTCTCTTATCTCTTTTCCCCCTTTTAGGGCCACTTTTGCATGATAGATAAGCCATATTTGTGATCACGTTTGAGACTTGTTATAAACTAAGAAAATGATTTTTTTGATATCATTTTCATGTTTCATTCAGAGAATTTTCTTATTTGAGGTCACATACCTCCTTATATGCTTGATTCCCTCTCATTTTGAGCCTTACACCCTAGCCCTTGTTGCATGCCTTATTTGACCTTCTAGCCACTGGAATCCAGTGGATGCCCAGTGGCTTTGATGCTATTTTGAGGCTCCAAATTAGAGGGGGGTGACCCCCTCTCACCTTGATTTGTTTGGTGGCCATTTTGGCCTTCCAAAGAGGCCCTATCTTGCATACTTTGTGGACTGATTTTGGGGCCAATTTGGTGAGTTTTGTGACTATCATATTTGATTTTCAAAGCTGGTTTGGGGCTGCCACATGTCTATCTTGTATATGCTTAAGAATCCCTTTGTATGCCCTCTAAAGGAACCCCTCATTTGTGCATGTTTTGGCTGCATTTCCATGGTTATTTGGGCATATTTTGGAATGTTTTATTCACTGATTTTTGTTGGTTTGATGAGTTCTTACTTGCTTCATACACTTGCCATATAAACTATGTTTGCCCGCCAAAATTGCATGCTAATTTAAGCCATCTTGCTAGCACTTTTTGGCCACACTTTAAACTGGAAAAGTTCATGTTTTGGGACAGCCTTGACTCTGTCTTCATGTTTCATGTTCAAATAATGCATTCTTTGTATAGCTATAAGTCATTCCATGTGCCTAGTTTTGAGTTTCGGGTTTCATCTCATGCATCGGGTGCCATATTGCCATGCTTCGGGGCTGTTTAGCTTCATGTTTTAGTGGTGAAATTTTCTTGTTTGCATATCATGTTCCATGCCTTACCATGCTTTGGTAGAGTGGCATTTGAGCCTTAGGTTCGGTCCTCGATTTGCGTACATGCGTGCACGCGTCTCGAGTGTCTCATTTTCATCTTATGGCCTCCTATGTGAGTGTGGCTGAGGTCCACTTGTGGTGGTGTAAGTCCATTATGCATTGTGTACGCCATTTCATTTCATAGCATTGTGTATGCTAGGTTGTATGGTAGCGCATTGTGTATGCCATGTTACCTCGTGCATCATGTTTGCCATTTCATAGCATTGTGCATGTTAGGTTGTATCTTAGTTGCATTCATGCATGTCATGCACATTGCATTGTGTTTGGGATAGGAGTTAGCCCGAGCATGGGAAACGAGGTACGTTTCGTACTCCGAGTGACAGAACGTGTCTCAATTCCCCAGTCACCGACACTCCGGATTATCCATGATGGAGTTTAGGTCTTGTTGTGCTTGTGTGTGCATTCATTTCATCTTAAGTCGTACAACTCGACTCCTCAGTCATCATGCATCGAGATGCGTGATTGGTGGCATGAGGATCGAGGACTACACTCCCTGAAGAGTAGTCAAGCATACATATGTGAAAATACATTGCCATGCCCCTTTCCTGCTCTCTGTTGTAGCAAATCAAGAATCAGCAGTCTTCCGGAGTTTGGCGCACTTTCCAAGAACAATTGCAAACAGAGGCTAATTGGGGCATCGCAGTGGATTTTCGCACAAGGCAACCCGAACATACATCATTCATCATCCGGAATAGAGTCGAGGCTGTCCCTGGCTTGCATGCCAATTTATTGCTTTCCTAGTTAAGTTTGTTAATTAATTAGGACTTTGTATTTATTCGGACTATACTATTTATTTGGGACTGTATTATTTATTCGGACCCTATCCGCGAGGGCAATATTGTAATAAGTGTGCGTGTGTGTGATGTATGTCTTCCAACCCCACGTCTTTCTCCCTTTTATTTACCAGTTTATAATGGTTAGATTAGGGCATGTTACAATTTGCATACAGTATGATAGCATGTTTGCATTCATTCATCTGTTTTGCATGCACCGGGCTCGGCACATCATAACTTACTGCATTGTATTTCAATTCCAAGTTGAGTACTTGTTAGCTGTAGCATCCCATATACCATGTTTAGAATAGCCGAGCCTATCTTAGTTGCATTATTGCATGTGTTGCATTAGGCATTTCTATATAGTTAGGATCATGCATGGATTTCTAATTAGCTTTTGTTTTTGGCTTGGAGTACTCAGTAAGTTTTATGCTTTAGCATCCTTGCATGTGTGTGAGTGACTGCCATGATAGCATGCTTTACCATGAGGCTATTTGCTTATGTGATATAACTGCCTGAATGCCTGTGGGTGAAGGTTGGGTTATTTGGATTGGAACAATGCATTGACTGTGAGTTTTAAGCCCACTAGATAGTGGCAAAACCATCTTTTCTAAGCCCACCTGAGGGTGGCAAAATCTGTATTTTAAGCCTACTTGCGAGTAGCAAACCATCTTTCAAAAAAACAAACATGAAATGTTTTGTTCCAATTCAGGCGATCCGGTCTATACTTGTATGTTGTGCGCATCACATAGTAAATCTAGGCTAATAACTGGAATAAGAACGCATAATGTTTTCAAAACTAGATATCATGGTTAGTAGAGGCCGATCTTTGATCGGGCGGCGAAAGTACACTAAGTGACCTTCCCCAATCGTACCCAAGTTCCCGAGCCGATGCAACTTTGGTGATGACGGACATGTGGCCTTAGGCAACGAGTCAAGGTTTCCTAAATTTCTCCAAAAATAAAATATTTAGGTGGCGACTCTGTATCTGGCAAAGCAGTCCATGTTTGGCACTTCTTTTCAAAAAATCTGTTTTCTCAAAACGATTTGCCGGATTTGGACTCTTTGGTTCAGATTAAGAACCGTGACAATTTGAGTCTTGAACTGTAGTGAGCCCAAAACGAACTGAACGGGGGACTCATTCCCTCCCGGGGCGTTCGGGGACGTCTACACTACAGTTCTCTTCAGTAATGTCACCAACAACTGGTTAGACATCCTTGAAGAAGTGCTTTAGTCATGAGATGTACGTGGTCTTATCTCCCTTCGACCTCTCTATGAGCAACTCACCAGTCCCGGGATCGTACCAAGAACCATACTTCCTTGCCTCATGACAGGCTCTTTGAAGAGCAGTGACAGTAGTCTGCTCTGTTAGGTATGAGGTTTGCTTTGCACTCATCCTAGGTGACACACGAAATATTGATGCCGTTGTATCAGGTACTATCTCTATATGTAATCAAGATGTTTTTGTGTTAATTGACTTCAGATCAATGCATTCCTTTATATCTACTGCATTTGCATCGAGATTGAAAAGTCCCTTAGAATCATTGCCATATTTATTGTGTGTATCTGCTCCATCTAGGGAACCTTTGTTGTGCACAACTATATATCGTATGTGTGACATGCGTATTGAGAGCATTACCTTATATGTGGATTCATTACCTTTGAATATTAGGCATTTTGATGTAATTCTAGAAATGGATTGGTTGTCTAAATACTGTGCCACCATCAATTGTTTAACAAAATGAGTTATGTTTAGACCACCAGGACATGATGAATTTGAATTTGTTGGTAATGGTGTAGTGCCTCTACCTTATCTAATTTCAACAAGGAAAGCATGTAAACTGCTTATGAAGGGGTGTCAGGGTTGCTTGCGTAGTATCTTGATTGTGCAATTTATGAATGTTGAATTAGAAAGTATTCCTGTTGTTAGAGACTTTCTGGATGTATTTCCTAATGAACTGCCAGGGGAATTGGTTGATAGAGAGATAGAGTTTACTATTGATGTTGTAGTAGTCACCCTGCCTATCTCAAAAATTCCCTACAGAATGTCTATTGTTGAAATGAAAGAATTGAAAGAGCAGTTGCAAGACTTGCTTGATAAGGGTTTTATTAGACCAAGTACTTCGCCTTGGGGTGCACCAGTATTATTTGTGAAAAAGAAAGACGGGACCTTACTCTTGTGTATTGGCTACTGGGAGTTGAATAAGGTAACGATGAAGAACAAATACCTTTACCCCATATTGATGACTTGTTTGATCAGTTATACGGATCACAAGTATTCTTAAAGATCAATCTGAGATCCGGATACCACCAATTGAAGGTGAAAGCAGAGGATGTTGAGAAAACCGCATTTAGAACAAGGTATGGACATTAAAAATTTCTAGTTATGCCATTTGTAGTGACTAATGCACCTGCAACATTTATGGATCTTATGAACTGAATTTGTAAATCTTACCTTGGTGAGTTTGTTGTGGTTTTTATTGATGATATTTTGATATATTCAAAGAGTAGAACTACACATGAACAACATTTGAGAACTGTCTTGCAAACACTTAGAGAAAAGAAATTATTTGCTAAACTAAAGAAATATGAATTTTGGTTAGAAGAGGTTGTCTTATTAGGGCATGTCATCAACAGAGATGGGATTTCTGTAGACCCACGAAAGATAGAGGGAATTATGAACTGGTCTACACCGACAGATGTAACGGAAGTCTGTAGTTTCATAGGCTTAGCTAGGTACTACAGACGGTTTGTGAAAGACTTTTCAAAAATAGCTGTACCGCTTACCCAAGTAAGTCCAAAAGGGAAATCATTTGAGCGGACTGATGAGAGGGAATCTACATTGCAAGAATTGAAGACAAGATTGACTATTGCACCAGTTTTGACATTGCCATCAGGTACGAAAAATTTTGTGATATTTAGTGATGCTTCTCACAAGGGTTTAGGTTGTGTATTAATGCAGAATGGAAGGGTAATTGCAGATGCCTCTCGGCAATTGACATCACATGAAAAGAATTATCCAACACATGACCTAGAGTTGGCTGCGGCTGTATTTGCTTTGAAAATCTAGCGGCATTACTTGTATGGGATAAAATGTGAAGTTTACACAGATCAAAAAAGTCTAAAGTACTTCTTTACCCAAAGAAAATTGAATATGTGGCAGAGAAGACGACTTGAGTTGATAAGAGATTATGATCTCCAGATTCAATATCACCCAGGAAAAGCCAATACAGCTACCAATGCTTTGAGTAGAAAATCAACGGGGAGCTTGGCTTGTCTGCCCATTGAATAAAATGAAATCCTACAAGACCTTGAGAGATCTGAGAGTGAAGTAGTCTTATATGAGCAAAGTGGATTGATAGCAACTATTATAGTCTAGCCCGTGATTGTTGATGAGATGAAGCAAAGACAAAGAGAGGGTGACTTCCTCAAGAAGTTAATCAATGAATTCGATGTGAATCCGAAATCGGGGTATAGTGTTAAAACTAAAGTGCTGAAATTCCAAAACAAATTGTGCGTTTTGAACATCTCTGATTTAAAGAAGAAAATTTTGGATGAAGCCTACAAGTCAATGTTTGCGATGCATGGGCAACAACAAGATCTATTGCAGACTTGAAACAAAGCTATTGGTCACCTTATATGAAACGAGAAATTGTAGAATATGTGTCCAAGTGCCTTCAGTGTCAGCAAGTTAAAGCTGAGCACCATAAACCAGTAGAGTTACTTCAACTGCTCCCTATTCTGAAATGGAAATGGGAACATATAACCATGGACTTTATTGTTCATTTGTCTCGAACCCTGGGAGGTATGAATTCTATCTAGGTTATAGTTGATAGATTGACTAAATCTCCACATTTTCTTCCTGTAAGAGCTACTTATGATGCTTATAGACTTGCCACAATATATGTTGATGATATTGTCCGTTTACATGGAGTGCAGGTATCTATTTTGTTGGATAGAGATTCGAAATTTGTATCTAGATTCTGAAGAAACCTATAGAGAGCAAAGGGAACAGAATTGAGACTTAGTACTACATTCTATCCACAAACTGATGGACAATCGGAATAATTAAGGCACCTCGAAACAAACAAGGCTATATCTCTCTTCATCTTCCTTCGCCAAAATCGGCGACTAAGGTCATGGTACATCTTTTTGCCTCCCGGGTATACCTCAAGGTGTGAATGGTGGAACTCTCGGAATACCTCCTTCTTATACGACTCTGGCACGAAAAGACAATCAAGATATCTAACACTTCAGTCATAATATACGTTGAAGCCTTTCTCTACCTTCCCACTAGGTATCTTCTCCTAGATGGTCTTTACTTCATGATCACCCCATTGTGCTTCTATAACTCGGCTCACAAATGTAGGTTGAGCATGTGCCGCTCCAAATTCTACTCTAAGGGTTAGGTTAATGTCACTAAAGAGTCCTTTAGTCAATAGCCAAGTAAGATCCCAGGAAGGCTGGAGGAGTCAATATAGCCTCGCTTGTAAATCCAGCCACCTTAGATAGCAAGCTATCTTTTTGATAGATCTTAAAGGATGTTAACACAAGGTCTCATAAGTAACGCAGAGATAGGCATAGGATTACAAGAGCAAATAATAATTACAGTGTTTTAAATCTTAAATTTCAAAATGAGTTCCATTACGATTACAATCCAAAAATAAAAGCACGAATACACTCATAACAAAAATGGCATCTGACCTTCTCTAAAACAGACACAAGGCTTCAAATGTCTCTAGTTCTTTGTCGGCCTCGTATGTTCCTTCGATACCTGGCATGAAAAGCCATGAGCTTTGAATGCCCAGTAAACGGACACACACCGCGTCTCTTTTTCCCGATCCAATACACAATAGCAATTACCATAAAAGGGAAGGAAACATGATATTGAAGAAAATAACAAGGGTTACAAGGTTAGCCGTTAGTAGTCTAGAAATCCCCCAAAGAGATTTTATCCTCCCAACCACAAGAATCGGACACGGATTATTCGGTATGCCCTTCTTTTTACTGCGTTGTTGTAGACCTTACCTCAGATACGTACCAACGGTTACATACCGTGTAGCCCCAATCGCAGGGCCTCAAAAGAGACGGTTAAATAGGGCCTTGCCCATTCCCTTCTCTCACCAAACCACATAGGGTTCGAATACAACCGCTCTGTTCAAGGATTCCAGACAATCACTTTTGCAAGACTTGAACTTTCAAAAGGGAACATGTTTCGCCAACCAATTCAATTTGAACATAACTTTATCTAATAAAAATACTCATGTGATCAAAACTCCATGACTCACCCCATTAATTTTTCCATTTAGATTAATGTTTTAAGTTAGTTAGCATAAACAGATAATAAGAAAATAAATTTGCATAAGTATGAGCATCATCAAAGGACTAAAATAAAAGGCATATTACCATAACACATGCAATATCATACAAAGACATGATCGTATACTAATAAGCACATTCATGAAGACAAAAGCATAAAACACCAATACAAAACTAAATTTCCAGATTCAGTACCATTTAAAGATTAAAATCAAAATGACCATTTCAGATTTTTCTCGAGCCTGGACTTCCTATGGTTCGTAGGGAATTTTATCTATTTTTCATAACATTTTTTAGAAATGGAATAGATTGTCTTGATTTGTATTTATTTAAGAAACACTCCAGCGCTGTCCAGATTCGTCGACCGTTACGAAAACTGGATTTTCTTATGAACCACTCACTCTTTTTCAATGAAACCAATTTTCCCTGAAAGTGAACTATTTAAGGAAGTTTTTGACAAAAAAAACCAAGGGCCATGAGGTTTTTTCTATATTTTTCTAAATTTTTTGAAAGTTAGCTATAAAATAGGTTTTTTATGAACAATACTCAAAATAAGAATATTGGTGAGAAAAGAGGCCAACTAAGAGATATTTTTCACTTCTTTTGTGATGAAAACATACTAAATAATGTATCAATAACTTAAATGTTTAGAGTGATGGTATGCCTTTGGAAATAACGTGAGATATGGGAAGAAAAAGGTAGTTTTGCATCTATTAAGAGGAAATATGAATAGAAGAAGGATCAAAGCCCAATTCATCAACTTTAAACACATGAACACCATTACAACATATCTAAAAATATAATTTTTAATCTCTAATAACATGTATTTGAAAAAGGAAATAGGAGAGACAGTGATGTGGCTTACTTGTTGCCTAGTTGAAGAGTTTTTACAAAGGTTCTTCTCTTTTTCTCTCCTCTACCACTAAAGCTCTCTCTCTTTCCCTCTCTCTCTTAGCCAAATATGTAAGTGTGTGAGTGTTTTTTGTGCTCAAAAGTGTAGAGAGAATTGGTGTATTTATAGAGAAAAAAGAATGACAAAAAGTCCAAAATGTCCTTAGTTCCAATTCAATTGAATAGTCTTGGATTTAGTTAGGATGAAATGGAATGTATGATGATTAGAGCCTGAATTATTCCTTTAAACATGTTCTAGTTAGGCTTAGGTTTAATCAAAGTCGAATTGGTTATAAGTACAATATATATATATATATATATCAATATATAATCTTATTTGTACCATAGGTCAATTTTCTTCCCTAAATCAAGCAATTTGTCCCTAAAAGGACATCACCTATATATATATATACATAGCATAGTTAGCCTTGAGGAGTGGATTTGAGGGGATTTCTTTTGATTTTTTAGTGTACAATGAAGATATTTTGTGTACAAAGTTATTTATTTAAGAAAGGTACAAGTATATATATGTATATATATGTAATGGTACTATCTTGGGGTCAATTTTTAATTTGATTAAAATGTGAGGCCTTTGGCTTTAATTTTGAACTTTAATATTTAATTAAATGTAGTATTTAATTTATTTAAGGTCTGGAATTTTAATTCTGTTAAAGTTTCTTTGTTTTGAGGTAAACGACGAATTGTACTGAGAACCCAAAAACTATGGTTTTTGTGTGGAAAATATACTTATAAATTATTTTAATTATTATTATGTTTTTAGAAATAGTTCTTGAGTTCCTAGGTTCAATATAGGGTTTGCGAGTTTCCGGTTGGCGCATATTTTTTATTCTAGGGTTAAAATTAAAATTCATTAAGAAATTGAGGGACTACAAAGAAATAATTTAAAAGTAAGGGTTAAAGAAAATATTGAAAAGATCAGAGCGCTCACAACCTATCCACCTTAAAAAAAAATTCGTCATAGTTTGCTCTCATCGAGTCCTTGAGCTCCCAAGTGGATTCCTCAATGCCTTGATGACACCAAAGTACCTATATCAAATGGACTGTCTTTATCCTAAGGTTCTTCTCTCGTTTGTCTTGAAATGCTATAGGCCCCTCTTCAAAAGTAGCATATTTATTAGGGTTAATTTCCTCCCAATTGATGACGTGCGATGGATTCGCAAAGTACTTCCGCAGCATAGATACGTGAAAGACATTGTGTATTATAGCTAACTGTGGAGGTAAAGCCAATCTATATGCAATTTCTGCAATTCGTTGTAATACTTCAAAGGGTTTGATATATCGAGGCGAGAGCTTTCCTTTCTTTCCAGAACGTATGATTCTAGGTCAAGGTTGAACATCTAGAAACACCTGATTATCGACTTCAACTAGTAGAGGCCTTCTTCTTCTATCTATATAACTCTTTGGCAGTTCTAAGCTACCTTCAACCGCTGTCGGATAAGTTTGACTTTCTTAGTGGTTTCTAGAAGAAGTTCAAGTCCTACTAGACCTTCTTCATCCACTTCAGTCCAATAGATTGGTGATCGACAAGGTCATCCATACAATGCTTCAAAAGGTGCCGTCCAAATGCTGGCTTGGAAATTACTGTTGTATAAGAATTCAATTAGTGGAAGGTATCTATAACGACCCGAATTTTAAATTGCTGTATAGTGGTGCCTATCACCTTAAAATTTGTATGGTTGTCGGACTCTTGCTATTGATGGGTTAGTAAGTGAACTTTAAATATTATAATTGAGGACCCTTGGATAATGTTTGGAACCTTGATTGAAGCCTTAATAAGATATATAGATAAGATTAGATAAAAAGTCCCAAATTTGAGTTTGAATTTTTGACCAGCCGTCACTCTTTTGCCCTTTCTTTTTCCACAATTTGAATTTGGATGTGAGGTTAGAACCATTGGAAAGCTTATCTCCGGGGCTTCAATTTGCCCACAACAATGACCTAAAACAGAGTTCGGATAAGAGAGATACGCCTGTTCAAAGTTTTGGAATCAGGTCTTTGAAAGAAGCACGCTCGGCGTGGGAAGTGACGCTCGAGCGGGGGATGCGAATTCAGCAAGTTTAAATCGCATTTCTGGATCACTTTTGGCATTTTTCATCTCCTTCCTCCTTCCTCTCCTTCTAGGTCCGAAACCCTAGCCCCCAAAATCTTGATTTCCCTTACTTTGATCAACAATCCACCATGGTTCTTGCATCAAGGATGGAGAACAAGAAAGGATCAACATTCTTAACCGATTGGAACTTGGATTTGCGAAGGATTCTCATTAAAGCTCCGTCCCTTTGCTTGTTTCTTGAGGTAGGGTCCTAGTTCTCCTTCATGCTTCCATTGATAGATAGATTTGTGATACTTTTGAGTATATAAATGTAAAACCCATATTTGTTTTGAACATCTAGTGTAGTGTTGATTATGAGAATTGGGGGTTTAGAGTTGGAGATGTTGGAAGTTAAATTGGTGGGTTAAAATGATGGATTGTGAATCCTAGATGTATAATCATTGGGAAAATTGGAATAAAAAGTAATGGGTTAATAAGTTAGAATTTTTCTTGAAATTTCAATATTTTCTTGAAACCCTAGGTTGATTAATGATGATAACCAATGAATTGCCCCAAATTGAAAGTAGAATAATGAAATTGAGGTACTGAATTATATGTGTTCAAGTTTAATTAGAATTTGGAAATGTTTAAGAATTATGTTTAAAATTTGCAAATGAACTTTGTTATGAACATTGGAATTCATGCTTTTATGTGAAGGAAAATTGGGGAACTAATCTATTAATGGTATGAATGATATGAACTTGGCTTTGGAATGTTGAAATGGGATTCACGGATTTATTTTGAATTATGTTAAATTATAAATGGTGTTGATGAACTAAATGTTGACTTTTGTTGAAGTTATGTTGTGTTGAAAATGTTGAATTGAATGGTGATGTACTATGATAAATTATGTTTGACTTACGTGAATTGTGTAGGGTCAGCTACAGGGGCAGACCAAGCACCTGAACACTGTGAGTAATAGTACTACAAACGTACATCAATTACTGTTAATAATGAGTATTATTATTAATATTCCATTTTTCCATGGTAATTATGTTAACATGTTTGTATTTGAAAATTCGTGTGAATATAGAAAGAATTAGCATCCATTGATATGACTCTGAAACTATTCTGTATTCCGTCTATGATTAATGATTTCGGTAATGTGCTATAATCTATAGAGTATTGTGTTTAAAAGACATTATTAACATTCTGTTATTCGTAGATTAAGCTTAATGATTCATGGTGAACAAATGGAACAATGATGCTTGTGTATCCCGAACTATTCAGTTTTATCGAGGATGGTTAAGACTGGTATGAGGTAATTATTTTGTCCCTACAAATAGCATTGTGATGGCACCTGTACAATTTGTGAGATACGTTATACGTATTGCTAATGATTATCATTAGTATTCTGTTACACGTAAACTGACTACATTAATTCATTAAATGATTGGAATAATCTATGTGCCTCTGAATGACTATAAGACCAGTCTATTCTGATAATATCTGTGGTTATTCTGTTATGATGTTCGTTTCGTTTATATTATGACATGATGAGACTTATGGATTTATGTTATGGAATAAACTGCTGTACGGAACTAAGTGCTACACTTTGGTGGGACCCACCTATAGAATCCGTACGAGCCACCTCTTGAGTCCATACATATGTTATTTCGGGGCCACTAAGCCGTTCCGATATTTCTAGACCTATGGCCGTTTTGTACATTACTGGGCTTAAAGCAAATTTGTGAAGATATGAAAAGTATAAACTTGTGAATTATGAAATTATGAGGCCAAGAGCCAACTTGTGAATTATGAAATTATGAGGCCAAGAGCCAACCTGTGAATTATGAAATTATGGAAACATCGAAAGAGGTTGTGAAGTTATGTAAGCTATATGTGACACCTTGTGAAATTATGGAAGGTATCAAAAGAATTGTGCGCTATGAACCTATATAGCCAAGGGTCATTTGTGAGCTATGAAGCTATGAGGCCAAGGGCCAATATGTGAAATATGAATTTATGAACTTGTGAACTTGTGAATCCAAAGGACCGAGGTCCAATATGATAAATTGTGAATCTATGAAACTCAATGGCCCTTTGTGAATGTGTGAACTCCTCGGGCCAAGGGCCAAATTGTAGAATTGTGAATTGATAAAGTTGTCTGCAAAGTTTCGTAAATGCAGACAAATCACATGGTTATGGCATTATTTATATACTATTATTCACCGAAGTTCGCTCATTTTGTATTTTTGTCTGTCTATTCTGTAGGTAATCAACGGAGTTCGTGCCTAACCTTTAAGGCTCGTCTTTCTCTTGTCACTTTGATACGTCCGTGGCTCCACCTGAAGCCGTGCATTCTGTAAAGTATTGTTAGGTTATTGATTTATGCTTTGGTTGTCTTTCCTTAATATTTTCGTTACTCGCCCAATTGTGGGTTTAAGTATGAATGTATAAGTGTGTAACCGAAATTCGGGTGTATGTTTCTATATATATTGTGTATCTAATGCAATGTGTGTGCGATCCTGGCATGGTAGTGGTAGCTCAATGGATGATGTTTTATGTTATTTTATATTGATAATACTTCCGCTCAAGCCCTATATGTTATATATAACAGGTTAAGGGTCCGTTTCTGAATAGGTCATACCCAAAACTTTTAAGGGCGAGTTTTGGGTCGTGACAAGTGGTATCAGAGCACGAGTTGCTATCTCACACACGAATCCATTGAGCCTTAGGATGTCTAGTAAGGATTTAGGCATCATGCATGGCATCCTAAACGTATCTGAAAGATCGATGTTAACGTCAAGTGTACTCTGTTAATGCTAACACTTTTGAATTATGTCTATGGTATATAAATGATTGTTGTGTAGATCATGGTGAGAATAAGGATGGAGGATTCGAATGATTCTACCTCCGTCGAGTTGGAGAAAAAGAAAAGAAAGGAAGGAAAATTGTTGGTGGACAATGTAAGGCATGCAAATGAGATTAGATCAACGGAGCTGCATGGTGGAAGTATGGTAAGAATTCGAACTAAGTGGTAAGGTAATTTACATGTACGTAGTTCAGTGGAATGTGTGTTCTTGGTTGTTATTTTTGAACTAATAGATACCTGCGGAAAATGATAACAATATCATTGTGCTTTTTAGTAGCTGTTTAAATGGATTGCTTATACCTTAAATATTCAATATTCCTAAGACACATATGTGTACTTTTTGTAACATAGCCACGTCTCCCTTACTATAGCAATGGGTTTGAAAGGTTCTTTCTATAAAATAAGTTTTGCATAACGCTTTGATTTATATGAGATGAGGAAATGAAGTACATGTTAGTTATGTTTGGGAATTTGATTATTAACCTGGAACCGATTTGGTCAAGCACTATGAACTACGATGTCGAAACAAGTTATAATTAATACGATTTTGTGAGCTGAGAAAATTATGGCCAATTTCTGATAGGGAACCGAGGGATTTGTTTATGGAAACCTAAAATCTGCAGTCTGTAATCCGTTTTGTTTTGTGTAATCTGTAATCCGTAATCAGGATTTCTTATACAGAATGATTGAACGACATGAGGAATCTCACATACATCATGAACCTGCTCACATGATACATGTAAACAAAAAAAAAAACAAAAAAAAAAAAAAAGAAGAAGGATGGGTAGTTATTGACTACTTTGAGACCGAAGCTATCTGCTAATTTACTGCAAGAACTAAAGTCCTATTTATGTATGTCCGTGATTTGGAATCAAGAAATTAACTTCGTGATATATTCTGTATGACGTTGGAATCATTTTGTTCTGTCAATAACGAATAGTAACCCACGTTAGAATGTGAACTGTTCTTTGTTAAGCGTACTATGACGACATGATATGACAAGAAATATTCTATTATCTGATGTGTTACGTTTTGAATTAATGAATGGTTGTCCATATATGTAGAGTATTCATGACATCCTTAGTACACGGCCCTTACCCGGGGGTAATAATACCGTGGTTCAGGTATGTGTTACAAGTTCACGTATGTTACACGTTCAAGTATGTCACAAGTATGTTACAAGTTCAATATGTGCAATTTTAAGTATGTTACAAGTTTCCGATACCAAAGCTTCCTTTATGGAACTAACAAGTAGGTTTCATATTGCTTTATTAGCAATTATGGTTCAAGTATAATAATAAAAAAAAATGTATGGATTTGCTTCTGTTAAGCTATGTTATACTATGATTTCGAATTTGACTTCTGGCTTTATCCTTGAATGGCTTCTTTATATATGTTAATATGATTTATCGTAACTGTCGGTTCGGAACATGATTCTTTCTGTGTTGCTGTACTTAGAAGTGAAGCTATGAGAAAATCATGATGTGTATTGTGACCCTTCTTTCAGTCGTACTGAACTTATTAAGACCTATTACATATAATTTTGAACCAATATAATGGTATGCCTTTGAAATCCTATTGCAAATAAGAACAACTTGTGAAGCTAGTGGCTATACACTCACATGACTTAATTGTGTTCGTGGGGATGAAGTGGACCTTGTAAGATAAGTAACCTTGTTGGTGGGCTTCGGTATCCGATTCCATTATGCATAGTGTGATTTAAATTTGATTACATAATCAATTTCTTTCGAATGAGATAACTCTAGATAACAACTCACCTCTAATTGACTTGTAATATGTGATTTACCAAGTAAACAAGATTTACACACGAACTATTATCTTGGATGGGCGGTTATGAGCATAGTAAAGAACATTTCTTTTGTGATTGGAATTCATTTATGCTATGGGAATATACGAATTATGTACTTCAGGAAACGGTAAGTACTGTATTTCTGTATTAAGAATTGATGTTGTGGAATTTATTGAAAATAAAATAAAATAAAATAAAATAAAAAAATATTGTAATTATAAACCATGTCCACGGGGGATGATAATATATATGTCCTACAATGGACTCTTATAGCCTTATCTTATTCAACATGTGATTTTCTGAACTAGAAGTTGGTTTTATATGTGGCTAACTCTTGTAACTGTAGAGAATATCGGGTTGATCGTCAACTAGTCGAATTATATGTTTCTATAGCTGAGAATTAATGTGACAGGAAAAATATTGTGATTACAAACCCTGCCTACTGGGGAGTTTATATCTGGAATGTCCTGCCAAGGACTCTTGTAGTTTTATCTTATTCAATACAAGATCCTGTGAAA
This sequence comes from Camellia lanceoleosa, assembly GCA_025200525.1. Taxonomy (NCBI): domain Eukaryota; kingdom Viridiplantae; phylum Streptophyta; class Magnoliopsida; order Ericales; family Theaceae; genus Camellia; species Camellia lanceoleosa. The sequence goes on along the minus strand of CM045771.1, from coordinate 20,795,763 downwards.
TAAATATGAGATGTTTTCTTTCATTTTACATACCTAGAATGGGCATGTTTGAGTTGTCTTCTATTTGGTTTCCTTCAATTTCGAGGATGAAATTTCCTTAAGGTGAGTAAGTTATACCACTTTGTATTTTGGGCTTAGGAATGAAGTAAGGTGTAATTGGAAGTTGTTAATGTTGGGTGGATATGTATGGCGCTCTCATGCTTTGTTATGAACTAGGGGTTGTTAAGAAGTGGTGAACATACGGTTGTTGCTATTCTTGTTAGAACGGATGCAAATTTCGGGGACGAAATTTCGTAAGGTGGGGAGGGTATAACGACCCGGATTTTAAATTGATGTATAGTGGTGCCTATCACCTTAAAATTTGTATGGTTGTCGGACTCTTGCTATTGATGGGTTAGTAAGTGAACTTTAAATATTATAATTGAGGACCCTTGGATAATGTTTGGAACCTTGATTGAAGCCTTAATAAGATATATAGATAAGATTAGATAAAAAGTCCCAAATTTGAGTTTGAATTTTTGACCAGCCGTCACTCTTTTGCCCTTTTCTTTTTCCACAATTTGAATTTGGATGTGAGGTTAGAACCATTGGAAAGCTTATCTCCAGGGCTTCAATTTGCCCACAACAATGACCTAAAACGGAGTTCGGATAAGAGAGTTACGCCTGTTCAAAGTTTTGGAATCTGTGCTGAAAGCAGGTACGCTCGAGCGTGGGAAGTGATGCTCGAGCGGGGGATGCGAATTCAGCAAGTTTAAATCGCATTTCTGGATCACTTTTAGCATTTTTCATCTCCTTCCTCCTTCCTCTCCTTCTAGGTCCGAAACCCTAGCCCCCAAAATCTTGATTTCCCTTACTTTGATCAACAATCCACCATGGTTCTTGCATCAAGGATGGAGAACAAGAAAGGATCAACATTCTTAACTGATTGGAACTTGGATTTGCGAAGGATTCTCATTAAAGCTCCGTCCCTTTGCTTGTTTCTTGAGGTAGGGTCCTAGTTCTCCTTCATGCTTCCATTGATAGATAGATTTGTGATACTTTTGAGTATATAAATGTAAAACCCATATTTGTTTTGAACATCTAGTATAGTGTTGATTATGAGAATTGGGGGTTTAGAGTTGGAGATGTTGGAAGTTAAATTGGTGGGTTAAAATGATGGATTGTGAATCCTAGATGTATAATCATTGGGAAAATTGGAATAAAAAGTAATGGGTTAATAAGTTAGAATTTTTCTTGAAATTTCAATATTTTCTTGAAACCCTAGGTTGATTAATGATGATAACCAATGAATTGGCCCAAATTGAAAGTCGAATAATGAAATTGAGGTATTGAATTATATGTGTTCAAGTTTAATTAGAATTTGGAAATGTTTGAGAATTATGTTTAAAATTTGCGAATGAACTTTGTTATGAACATTGGAATTCATGCTTTTATGTGAAGGAAAATTGGGGAAATAATCTATTAATGGTATGAATGATATGAACTTGGTTTTGGAATGTTGAAATGGGATTCAAGGATTTATTTTGAATTATGTTAAATTATAAATGGTGTTGATGAACTAAATGTTGACTTTTGTTGAAGTTATGTTGTGTTGAAAATGTTGAATTGAATGGTGATGTACTATGATAAATTATGTTTGACTTACGTGAATTGTGTAGGGTCAGCTACAGGGGCGGACCAAGCACCTGAACACTGTGAGTAATAGTACTACAAACGTACATCAATTACTGTTAATAATGAGTATTATTATTAATATTTCATTTTTCCATGGTAATTATGTTAACATGTTTGTATTTGAAAATTCGTGTGAATATAGAAAGAATTAGCATCCATTGATATGACTCTGAAACTATTCTGTATTCCGTCTATGATTAATGATTTCGGTAATGTGCTATAATCTATAGAGTAGTGTGTTTAAAAGACATTATTAACATTCTGTTATCCGTAGATTAAGCTTAATGATTCATGGTGAACAAATGGAACAATGATGCTTATGTATCCCGAACTATTCAGTTTTATCGAGGATGGTTAAGACTGGTATGAGGTAATTATTTTGTCCCTACAAATAGCATTGTGATGGCACATGTACAATTTGTGAGATACGTTATACGTATTGCTAATGATTATCATTAGTATTCTGTTACACGTAAACTGACTACATTAATTCATTAAATGATTGGAATAATCTATGTGCCTCTGAATGACTATAAGACCAGTCTATTCTGATAATATCTGTGGTTATTCTGTTATGATGTTCGTTTCGTTTATATTATGACATGATGAGACTTATGGATTTATGTTATGGAACAAACTACTGTACGGAACTAAGTGCTTCACTTTGGTGGGACCCACCTCTAGAATCCGTACGAGCCACCTCTTGAGTCCATACATATGTTATTTTGGGGCCACTAAGCCGTTCCGATATTTCTAGACCTATGGCCGTTTTGTACATTACTGGGCTTAAAGCAAATTTGTGAAGATATGAAAAGTATAAACTTGTGAATTATGAAATTATGAGGCCAAAAGCCAACTTGTGAATTATGAAATTATGAGGCCCAGAGCCAACCTGTGAATTATGAAATTATGGAAACATTGAAAGAGGTTGTGAAGTTATGTAAGCTATATGTGACACCTTGTGAAATTATGGAAGGTATCAAAAGAATTGTGTGCTATGAACCTATATATCCAAGGGTCATTTGTGAGCTATGAAGCTATGAGGCCAAGGGCCAATATGTGAAATATGAATTTATGAACTTGTGAACTTGTGAATCCAAAGGACTGAGGTCCAATATGATAAATTGTGAATCTATGAAACTCAATGGCCCTTTTTTGAATGTGTGAACTCACTTGTGAACTTGTGAATCCAAAGGACTGAGGTCCAATATGATAAATTGTGAATCTATGAAACTCAATGGCCCTTTTGTGAATGTGTGAACTCCTCAGGCCAAGGGCCAAATTGTAGAATTGTGAATTGATAAAGTTGTCCTACAAAGTTACAGAAACAGACAAATCACATGGTTATGGCATTATTTATATACTATTATTCACTGAGTTCGCTCATTTTGCATTTTGTCTGTCTATTCTGTAGGTAATCAACCGGGAGTTCAGGCCTAACCTTTAAGGCTCGTCTTTCTCTTGTCAGCTTTGATACGTCCAGGCACCACCTGAAGCCGTGCATTCTGTAAAGTATTGTTAGGTTATTGATTTATGCTTTGGTTGTCTTTCCTTAATATTTTCGTTACTCGCCCAATTGTGGGTTTAAGTATGAATGTATAAGTGTGTAACCGAAGTTCGGGTGTATGTTTCTATATATATTGTGTATCTAATGCAATGTGTGTGCGATCCTGGCATGGTAGTGGTAGCTCAATGGATGATGTTTTATGTTATTTTATATTGATAATACTTCCGCTCAAGCCCCATATGTTATATATAACAGGTTAAGGGTCCGTTTCTGAATAGGTCATGCCCAAAACTTTTAGGGGCGAGTTTTGGGTCGGGACAGTATCGCTCTCAATTTCCTTGAAAAGCCATTACACAAGCTCCCATGACTTCACTTACTAACTTAGGCATCACATTTGTGCACCAAGGTATGCTTTCCCTCCTTGAACCTTCACTTGAACTCCAAATTCATTAAGAATTTTAATCATATCCCACTCTTTTACCACCAATCTAGCTATTATTCCTCTACTCTTGTGACTCAACGCGTTTGCAACTAAGTTAGCCTTATCGGGATGATATAGGAGAGTAAACTAGTAGTCTTTGAGACACTCCATCCACTGTATCTGCCTCAAGTTTAGGTCCTACTGTGTAAATAGATACTTTAAACTCTTGTGATTTGTGAAAATCCCAAACTGTTCTCCATACTAGTAATGTTGTCATTGTTTTAGGTCAAAAACCATGGCCGCCAATCCAAGTCATGTGTTGGATAATTTCTCCCACGCGGCTTTAATTGCCTGGAACCGTAGGCTACTACCTTCCTGTTCTTCATGAGTACGTAGCCTAACTTTTCATTGGATGTATCACAATACACGATGTACCCTACATCTTGTTCTGGAATGATTAATATTGGTGCATTGGTTAATCTCGTTTTCAATTCCTGAGTGACCTTTAACAAGCTCCATTTCATTTGTACTTTACTCTTTTCTGCATCAATTGTGTCATTGGTTTGGCTAGTTTAGAGAAATCTTGAATGAACCTTCGATAATACCTAGTTAGTCCTAAGAAACTATGAATTCCCTTATAGTCTTTGGTTGCTTCCAATCCAAGACTGCTTCTACCTCGGTTGAATCTACTACAATTCCTTTCTCGGATACTACATGTCCAAAAAATTTTACTTCTTTTAACCGGAACTCACATTTACTTGCCTTGGCATAGAGCTGGTTATCTCTAAGGACTTGAAGAACAATCCTCAAATGTTGTTCATGCTCATCCACGAACCTTGAATTTATTAAAATATCGTCAATGAACACTACTGCAAACTGGATGAGGTATGGTGCAAAGATCTTGTTCATTAGGCACATGAATACTATTGGTGCATTGGTTAGTCCAAAGAGCATTACTACAAACTCATAGTGACTATACTTAGTCTGAAATGTAATCTTCGGTATATCCTTATCCTTGACTTGTAGTTGACGGTAACCTGACCTGAGATCAATTTTTGACTAAACTATGAACCTCTAAGTTGATCAAAAGGTTGTCAATTCTTAGAAACGGATACTAGTTCTTGATCATGACTCAATCGAGTTGACAATAGTCGATGCATAATCTTAATGTCCCATCCTTCTTCTTAGCAAACAGAACAAGTGCTCCCCATGGCGAGGTACTCAGTCTAATAAATCCCTTTTCCAGCAATTCTTGAAGTTTGTCTTTAATTCCCATAATTTCGCAAGTGCCATGCGATAAGGGGTCGTTGATATTGGAGCAGTCCCAGCTTGTAGCTCAATACTAAAGTCTACTTCTCGGGTTGTTGGTAGTCCAAGTAATTTCTCAAGAAAGACGCTTTCTTACTTACGAACTACTAAAGGAAGTTCCATCTTAACCCGATCTTTCTCATTTAGAATCAAACTTGCCATCTATCCTGTAAGTTGATCACGCCAACGTGTCTTACGTTTCATTGTGGTTAGGGAATCTCGTCTATCTCCTTTAAATTGGAAGCGTGTCCCTTTGGGCACATAAGCCGCTACTTTCTTTTGATTGTGGGATCCAAACCCCATTCAAACTTCCTTGCCTTCTCTTCATATCGAGTGGCATAATGAGCCAATTCCTCAAACTTTGCAGTGTACTGTGCCACAGTCATGCTGCCTTGTTGTAGTCATGGGGACTCCAAAAGTCATTCTTGCCTGATGGTATTTGGGAAGTACCTTTTCAAGATTAATTCCTTGAATCACTTCCAGGTCAAAGTTGAAGTGTTGTGATTACTTTTCGTTAATGCCTACCAATAATGTATTTCATCGTCCAACTCATACACACAGCTAGGGTAATATGGCATGTTCAGTAATTCCCATTGTATCCAATCACTTTCTCAATTTTCGTGAATTTTGGTGGCCTTCACTTTCTAAATTCAGAGAAAGGATGGCTTCTTTATTCTGCCTATTTCCTCTTATTTGCCCCAATTCTTCAAGAATTTAATGCCCCAAATGGTTAGTGATCTCGGCTCCTACCGGTATAGGTCCATTTTCAAGGTGTTGATGTGACGACCCAGAATTTTTCCCTCCACTCGAGCGGAGGAGTTGACGCTCGAGCGGACTTTTGGGGTTCTCAACAATTTTGCAGACGGCCTGAGATTCTGGGAGTTGTGTTTTTCCGCTCGAGCGGGGGATTCGACGCTCGAGCGGAAGGCTTTGTTGGTCTGAGCGCTCGAGCGCAAAGTTGGACGCTCGAACGGGTCACCAGGTTGAGTTGAATTTCTGGGGCTCGTGGGCTCGTTTTGATATTTTTATTGGCATGTTTAGAACCTCCTCATTTTATTTTGGGATGTTGCTTGAGGTGGTAATTTGATGGTAAAGTAAGGTTGGACCCTAGAATGTAATTCGGATAGTTATTTTATGATCAGCCGTCACTCTTTTGCCCATATCGTTGTCCGCAGTTTGAATTTAAATGTGGGGTTGGAACCATTGGAAAGCTTATTTCCGGGGCTTCAATTTGGACACAAGAACGACCTAAAACGGAGTCCGGATGGGAGAGTTATACCTGTTCAAAGTTTCGAAGTCTGTGCTGAAAACAGGTATGCTCGAGCGAGAATTACTCCTTCGGGCCGCCGAACGGGACAATGACTTTAAAAACGGGATTTTGGATCATTTCTCATATTTTTCTTCTTCCCTCTTCCTTCCTCTTCGCCTTAGTGTCTGATTTTGAATGGGTCATGCCCAAACCTTTAGGGGCGGGTTTTGGGTCGTGACAGTTGATTTCTTGGTATGGCATTTCTAGCGTGTTGTTGCTCACGTGCTCAGGCGTTGTTGCTTGTTTCCGTGTAGTCATTGGCACGTATATCCACCATCCTAAGACATAAGTTGTGTTCTAATCACAGAGGTGAATCCTTAAGAGTTATTTAACTAATCTTTAGGGCTAATTTATCTTAGGGTGTTTGAAACAATAAGATCAAATAATATATAACAAATTTAGGGAAACACATAAAACCACTTCATATATAGGCAAAATAATAACTACCAAAGTTTGGTTAATGAAATGATTACAAAGTAGAGATCGAAGAGTATGAAGTGGTAATAGTATCAATTAACACAAGGATCATCTAAAATATGGATAAATGATATAATGGAATGGATGACATTACGATTTCAGAGCTTAATATGGTCAAGGTTATAGAGGTAGTGACTAAGCCAGCTATTTAACTTGAAACTGCTTTGGCCATCCGTGTTTCAAACTGAATATCCAAGATTTGTTACCAAGTAAAGAAAATGAAACTATTTGTAAAAAGCCTTACGCTAAATGATTAGGGCTCAAAGGAGGTCAATGTTACAAAGGGTAGTATATAAAATAGAACTAGACGGTCATGACTTATTCTTGGAAAAGGATGACATTGAATAAAGGTTACTAACACAAGATGAGGGTACGACCATCGATAAAAGTAATAGTACCCCTACTGTACGATGTGAGGCCATGCTTAGAGTTAAACCTACTTCCCAAACCTGAAATACGTCCTCATAAGTCGATGTTGCCATGCCCGAAATTCGAAGAAATGCCCAAAGTTAAGTCAAGAAAATTTCTATTTTCCATGTCTTTGAATTGATAGATTAGGTAGTGTTATAACAATATAGCATAGTCGAAGCAAGGTAGTTGCTAACCATAGGTCGAAATGCATGGGTAAGGGTTGAACATAGGCTCTGATACCAAGTTGTGACGACCCAAATTCTACTCTAAGGGTTAGGGTAACGTCACTAAAGAGTCCTTTTGTCAATAACCAATTAAGATGCCAAGAAGGTCGACGGAGTCAATATAGCCTCCCTTTTAAGTTCAACCACCTTAGATAGTAGGTCATCTTTTTGATAGATCTTAAGAGGTATTAACACAAGGTCTCATAAGTAACGTGAAGATAGACATAGAATTATGAGAGGAAATAATAATTACAGTGTTTCAAATCTTAAATTTCAAAACGAGTTCCATTACTATTACAATCCAAAAATAAAAGCACGAATACACTCATAAGCAAAATGGCTTCTAACCTTCTCTAAAATAGACACAAGTCTTCAAATGTCTTTGGCTCTTCATCGACCTCGTATGTTCCTTCGACACCCGGCATGAAACGCCATGAGCTTTGAATGCCTAGTAAACGCATACACACCCTGGCCATTTTTCCCGATCCAATACACAATAGAAATTACAACAAAAGGGAAGGAAACATGGTATTCAAGAAAATAACTAGGGTTACAAGGTTAGCTGTTAGTAGTCTAGAAATCCCCCAAAGAGATTTCATCCTCCCAACCGCAAGAATCGAACGCAAATTATTCGGTATGCCCCATTTTTTGTTGCTTTGTCACAGACCTTACCTTGTATGCCTACCAATGGTTATTTACCATGTAGCGCCAACTGCAGAGCCTCAAAAGAGATGGCAAAATAAGGCCTTGTCCATTCCCTCCTCTCACCAAACCACCTAGGGTCCGACTGCAACCGCTCCATTCAAGGGTTCCGAACAACCACTTGCGCAAGACTTTAACTTTCAAAAGGGAACATGCCCCACCAACCATTTCAATTTGAATATAAATTTATCTCATAACGATGCTCATGTGATTAAAACCCGATTACCAACCCCATTAAGTTTTTCGTTTAGATTAATGTTTTAAGTTAGTTAGCACAAGCAAATAACAAGAGAATAAATTTGCACAAGTATGAGCATCATCGAAGGACTACAATAAAAGGCATATTACCATAACACATACAATATCATACCAAGACATGATCGTATACTAATAAGCACATTCAAGAAGACCAGAGCATAAAACACCAATGCAAAACTAAATTTCCAAAGTCAGTACCATTTAAAAATTAAAATCAAAAGGACCATTTCAGATTTTTCCTAAGCCTAGACTTTGTATGGTTCGTATAGAATTTTATCTTGTTTTCATAACAGTTTTCAGAAATGGATTAGATTTTCTAGATTTTTAGTTATTTAAGAAACACTCCAGCGCTGTCCAGATTCATCGACGTGAAAATCAAGTTTTCTTACAAACCGCTCACTCTTTTTCAATGAAACCAATTTTCCTTGAAAGCGAACTTTTTAAGGAACTTTTTAAGGTCCAAGATATTTTTTTTCTATATTTTTCTAAAATTTTCGAAAGTTGGTTGTAAAATTGGTTTTTCATGCACAATACCCAATATAGGAATATTGGTGAGAAAAGAGGCTAAAGGAAAATTTTCACTTCTTTTGTGATGAAAATATACTAAATAATGTATCAATAACTCAGATTTTTAGAGTGATGGTATGCCTTTGGAAATAATGTGAGATATGGGAAGAAAAAAGTAGTTTTGCATCTATTAAGAGAAAATTCACTACAACAAAAATGATTTTGTACATCACCACATTAATGATATACAATAAATGCATGCCATAGTTTTTCACTTTTACACCTTGTTTTTTTTACACATTGTAAATAATTTTCCAACCACGGCGTGTCTATTATGTAGGCCGTGAATGGTAATAATAATAATTTTTTTATGGCTTGCAATGTTTGCCGTAAATAATAAAACTTTCTATGACATGCATATAGTATGCCGTTAATACATCAACTATACAAGACACATATGCTAGCCGTGAAAAGTATTGCACTTTTCATAGTGTACACAACATCTACCGTTAAAAGTATTGTACTTTTTACAACACACAATGCATGTCGTGAATTGTATGTTCAAAAAAAAAAAAATTTAAATTTTCTGGTTCCAATTCACCAAATAATCAATTTATTCCTGATATTTTTTTTTCTTCCCCTTTTCCTTATAATTGCCCTAGCCCTTTTTCACAAACACTGATTTCTCTTTTTCTCCCCCCTCTTTGTCTCTCTCTCAATCTTAAATGGATCGTTCGAAGCTCTCGTTTCTCAGGTCGTCATTCACGCTTCTCTCTCCTTCGGCCGCTTCACCTTCGCCCCTGCCCTTCTCAACCTCTTCTAGGTTTCTTTCTCTATTGCTGATAGCTGTGTTCTAGATGATTCTAGAGAGAGAATTGACAAATAGCTCTGAAGATCTATGGCAGATCCTTCTCTCTCTCTCTCTCTCTCTCTAAAGTGTTCAATAGACTTGTATAGCTCTGTTCTCTCACTTGCTCGTTAGCTCACCCACTCGTCATCATCGTCTGAGGATCTGTAGTGGTATGAATCTCTCTCTCAATCTCGCTCCCAGTCCCTCTCTCTCTCTCTCTCTCTCTAGCCACGCACATATATCGTACAAAGAAACTCTAGTTCAACTCATTCATTTCTCATCCGCGTACAGGTATGTACTAGTTCAACTAATTTCATTCTTGCCCTATTTTTTTGCATTTTTCCATATCTATTAGTGTATATCTGTCAATTTCTTATTCAATACATTATAGTGAGTAGTACATTAGTGTTTTTAACTTGGAATCAAGATTTCATTGATTATCAGCAAGTTTGAATTTTGTTGAGTCAAGAACTGGCAAATTTGAATTTGGAAGATAAAAAGTCCTAGTATTTAATTTGCTTGATTTATATGTGATATGAAATTAGCTCATTGATCATGCTGACTGGATTTTCTAGTTGATTGTTCTGTTACCATTAACATTGACATGAATCATTATTACCTGGAACAAGTGTATTCATCATTGCTCTTACTCTTGGAACTTTTGCTTGTTGGATGTTGTGAATGTCTTTGGTGATTTCTATAATCAAATTTTTTTGTATATGTTTGGAGAAAGAAGGGAGAGTCGGAGGAAAACTAACTAATTTATTTGGTCCAATCAAGAAACATATAACAAATTCTAGATTCTTACAATTCCTTTTACATAGTTGATGTGGATTTTCATGTCTAGAAGGTGAGAAGTTCGTGCTTACCTAAAAACAGAACTGTTAGGAGTCCTTGTGTGCAAATTGTTCTTTATTTAAAATTTTATAAGTACTCAAATCTAAAGATGGTAAAAAGTATGCAGACTTGCACAATGAAATTGGTTGTAAAAATGATAATTTAAACATACTAAATGAATCCTTTGCTTGCTTGCTTTGCTTACTATATAGAGTCTTCTTCATGGAGATAGTGGACTATTTAGAAAGTCCCTTTGCAGCTCTAGAATATTTGGGTAAAGTTCAAGGTCTAGATGGGAAGGTGACCATTTTGTAGATTTTACCCCTTTTGTTCTTCTCTCTATTTGTGTGTGTGTGTAAACTGGAGAGGAGGCTTGAGATTGGGAAATGTAGTGCTTTTCAGTGACTTAAATATATTTTTTTTTTAATCATAAACTGAGTGGAAAGTGCATATAAGATCAATTTGGCGGTACTCAGAAATTGAAGAAAGTTATCAAATAGTTTTTGTCTTCGTTTGGGAGTGGATATGGTTGAGGCACAAATTTCACTACAAAAATTTCAGATTTTTGCGACGTATCAAAAGCTTTTTTGCGACGGCAAGTTGGGGGTCGCAACAAAGGGCGTTTCTAAAAGGTTTTAACGGCAGCACAATGCCGTCACCTTTTTTTTGTGACGGCAAAGTTGCCTTTTTCTGACGGAATTCTATCGTCGCCATTAATATGTAAAAATCTGAGATTTTTTGAGATGGCATTGTGTTGCCGTCGCTAAAAGTGTTATTTGCGACTGCAAAAATGCTGTTGCAAAAGTGTTTTTATTACAACGGGATACCTGCCGTCACTAAAAAATTATTTGAGACAGCACGACATGCCGTCGTTAAAAAATTATTTGTGACGGCAAAGAACATCGTCACAAAAGGTTTTTGTCTCAACTCTGCCAATATCATTTGCTACGGCAATGTGGTCCCGTCTCAAAAAAGAAATTTATATATATTAAAAATATGAAAATCACCTGTATTAAAATGAAAAAACACTGAAAAAGAAACCAATAATTAAATAATAATATAAAAATTCCAGTATAACAATAACAATTCATCCATAATAAAAATATTCTTGCATTCATAACAACACATTAGCAAAATTATCCCACTACATAATATTGCATAATACATATATAATGTTTAAATACATAATGTTGTTCACAATTCAAAATAACGTAAATCAAAAACAAAAGTTTCCCACATGATTCTTCCGTGGGTAACAAAAACAAAAGTTAATCACAATCTTCACACGCCTGCATTCCACAAAAAGCAAACTGCTACTCAAAAAATATCTGAAAACAAAAAATAAAAATAATTAATGACAATATAATTCTGTGTTAATATGTTAATTAAAAAAAATTAACTACTATATAATTACAAAGATAATTAAGTAAATAATTTTGGCTGGATAAAAATCCGGCTCTAACTCCCAAACCGGGAACCCGATTGGAGTCTCGTCTTCTCTAACAAGTCTCTCGTGCCTAGGCGGTCGTGTGTGCCAAGTTTAATGCTAAACCGACGTCGTTTGGTGATTTTGGGATGTCAACACCTCGAATTGAAATTTCTTAAAAAACTAGTTTGCCTAGACGAAAATCCGGCTCTAACTCCCAAACCGGGAACCCGATTCGAACCCCATCTTCTCCCACAAGTCTTTCGTGCCTACACGGTCGTATGTGCCAAGTTTCGTGCTAATCCGACCCCGTTTGGTTATTTTGGGGCGTCAACACCTCGAATTCAAGTTTTTTAATGAACTAGTTTGCCTACAATGAAATCCGGCTCTAACTCCCAAACCGGGAACCCGATTGGAGTCGTGTCTTCACCCACAAGTCACTCGTGCCTAGGCGGTCGTGTGTGCCAAGTTTCATGCTAAACCGACGTTGTTTGGTGATTTTGGGGCGTCAATACCTCAAATTGAAATTTCTTAAAAAACTAGTTTGCCTAGACTGAAATCCGGCTCTAACTCCCAAACCGGGAACCTAATTCGAGCCCCGTCTTCTCTCTCAAGTCTTTCATGCCTAGGCGGTCGTGTGTGCCAAGTTTTGTACTAATCCGACCCCATTTGGTGATTTTGGGGCTTCAACACCTCGAATTCAAGTTTTTTAATGAACTAGTTTGCCTAGAGTGAAACTCAGCTCTAACTCCCAAACCGGGAACTTGATTGGAGTCCCGTCTTCTCCCACAAGTCTCTCGTGCCTAAGCAGTTCTGTGTGGCAAGTTTCGTGCTAATTCGACACCGTTTCGAGATTTTGGGGCGACAACACCTCGAATTTAACTTTTTTAAGGAATTAGTTTGCCTAGAGTGAAATCCAGCTCTAACTCCCAAACTGGGAACCTAAGTGTCATCCCGTCTTCTCCCACAAGTCTCTCATGCCTAGGCGGCCGTGTGTGCCATGTCTCGTGCTAATCTGACCCCGTTTGGTGATTTTGTGGCGTCAACACCTCGAATTCAAGTTTTTAATGAACTAGTTTGCCTAGAGTGAAACCCAACTCTAACTCCCAAAGCAGGAATCCTATTGGAATCCCACGTTCTCCCACAAGTCTCTCGTTCCTAGGCGGTCGTGTGTGCCAAGTTTGGTGCTAAACTGACGCCGTTTGGTGATTTTGTGGCGTCAACACCTCGAATTCAAATTTCTAAAGGAACTAGTTTGCCTAGACCGAAATCCGGCTCCAACTCCCAAACCAGGAACCCAATTTGAGCCTTGTCTTCTCCCACAAGTCTCTCGTGTCTAGGTAGTCGTGTGTGCCAAGTTTTATGCTAATTCGACGCTATTTGGAGATTTTGGGGTGTCAACACCTCGAATTCAAGTTTTTTAATGAACTAGTTTGCCTTGAGTGAAATCCGGCTTTAACTCCCAAACCAGGAACCCGATTGGATTCCCATCTTCTTCCACAAGTCTCTCGTGCCTAGGCGAACGTGTGTGCCATGTTTCGTGCTAATCCGATGCCGTTTTGTGAATTGGGGCGTCAATACCTCAAATTCAAGTTTCTTAAGGAACTAGTTTTCTTAGAGTGAAATTCAACTCTAACTCCCAAATCGGGAACTCGATTCGAGTCCCGTCTTCTTCCATAAGTCTCTTGTGCCTAGGCGGTTGTGTGTGTGCCAAGTTTCATGCTAATCCGACCCCGTTTGGTGATTTTGGGGCATCAACACCTCGAATTCAAGTTTTTTAATGAACTAGTTTGTGTAGAGTGAAATCTGGCTCTAACTCCCAAATTGGGAACTCGATTGGAGTCCCATCTTTTCCCACCAATCTCTCGTGCCTAGGCGATCGTGTGTGCCAAGTTTCGTGCCTAGCCTCTAACCTTTCGGGCTGTGTACAGTTAGTTTATGGTTGTTCTTAGCTTAGAATGCAAAGATATATTTTATACATGATCTTCTGGTGGTAGTGTATATGGATTCTCATCTCTTAGAGATTCCCTAAATGCCCGGTGGCCACTCGATGCATCAGGAACCTATGATAGTCAATACATAATGTGTTAATCATAAATAGAAAACCACCTATAGAAAATGTAAAATAAGCTAGCAGACTGCAAGTAGCTACCAAAAATCACTACTTTAGCTTATGGATGAGGAAGATAGAGGCAAAATACTTGGATGACAACGAATATTTGGAAATCACTTGTTTCTAATCTTTAATTTACTTTGGCAGGGAAATGGATATCCAGGATCCTAGGTAAATGAATTTCCAGATTCGCAATCAATTGAAAGGAGGAATTTCAAGGTGTCAAATTCAGTCCAAAATTCCTTTGGAGGGAAGTTCATAAATCCTCATATATAATTAGCCAAGCATAAATTCAGCATTCCCATCACAAGCACACCATGTAGCTTTCATTACTGCCACAATGACAGCCACCACCACCACCCCAATTTTTTGGATAGTAATGCATATATTTGAACTCCAAATATTTCAGAACAAGGAAGTTTCAATCCCTTGAATAATTAATATTTCACGCAAAAATTTTAAATCATAATGTAGAGTATCCATGGAAAAAAAATCAAGACAAGAGATCCTCTTCTTAAAAGAGGTGATGTGCTTGTATTAATTTCCCTCCTCAGAACTTCGTGAGATGTACTTCAAAAAAAAGTCATCCAAACTTCCAAACTAAACAGATTACAAGTATAATACCAAATTCAGTGTTCTAATCAACATCGTATAACAATAACTTCCTCTTCTATTCTACTATCATGATGCAAGTAACAAATAATGCAATAGCAATAGATAAGCAGGACAAATATAGACATAAGCAACAACAAAACGCGGGGTGGGGGATCAAGGTCTTACCTTTAGCAAAAAATTTATCTTCCAAATCCATGATTCTGAGGTTAAGAAAGTTCAAGAGACCCTCCCTATGAGAATCAATTAGAATGGAAACCTCAGCATGATCATACATTCAAGTTTCAACTCATTTACTTCCAGTAATTGAAGTTAAAAAAAAAAAAAAATTATGGAACAAATTTTTAATGAGGGAGAAGAACTTTCATTGTGGTCCAATAATTTGGATAATATGAGTGGATGCCAAAGGCAACATGCTTTCTTCACACTGTAATGTAAGTATTAAGTTTTTATGAAATTGAGTTATGGACTGCCTTAGATTAAAGAAAGAGTGACAAACTAAGCAACTAAAACTTAATGCGACAAAAGCAATGTTTTGAAAATCCATTTAATACTATTATTATAAACTTTCACATTCATACCATGTAAACCTCATAAAAAGTAGAAACTTTGTCTGAAAAAAACTAAGTTTTGGCAAAGAAACTAAGTTATGGAATAATTATATTCTTCAAAGGGTGTGGAAATAATACATAACCTAAAATTTGAGATTATAAACAATATCCACTTTAACATCACAGCAAAAAAAAAAAAAATTAATATTTTGACTGAAGAAACATATTATTGAAATATTCAATTCAATAGCACTGTGAAATAACTCATTCAGATAATAATAATAAAAAAAAAGGGAACATATCAATTGAGGCAAGCATTAACGGATGCCTTATAAAGCTCTGAGAATGTATTCCAGGGAGCATTTTATAGACACTTCAATTCAGCTATCCAACACGAAAATGCTTCAAAAGAAAAAAATAAATAGATAGATAAAGAACCTTGAAAGGTTATCGATAAAATATATATATATATATATATTGCTACGGAAGCAAATACAAAAATTTGATTTTGTTTAATTTCTAGAGATGACAAGCTAGTAGTTAGTGGAGAAATACATGACCCAGGAAATCAACAACAATAATATTAGGAAATTAAGTACACCAATAATGGACAGTAATAGGTACCCAACTAGAATCCTCAAAAAATTGTTGGGGTATATCTCCTTATTGGAGTTTGAGACCCAATTGGTTTTGGAAAAAAAAATTTAATTTGGTTTGGTTTAGGTATAATATATTTTAATATATTATATCTAATTTGTGGAGACCCAATCCAATTTGGTTACAGCTAGGGTTTTGATAAAACAAACCCTAGAATTAACAACATATAAATATTGTTTTGTCTTTCTCGATAGAGTAGCAGTAGCATCTTGTTGATCAAATTTCGGTGAGAGTACTTTGTATATCACTCAATTTTGTGAGTTTCAATTGGTGTTGTTTGTTGCTCTAGATTTGACTTGGTCAAATAAGAATTGGTGCCTTGGTTTGTTACTCTACTTTCAAGCGGCTGGTTCGATGGTCGAGGTTGATTTGGGTTAATTATTTTTGGGTCTTCTATAACTCTGGTTCTGAAGATTTTGGTTCATCTATTTGGTGAGGTATTTCCTCTTGTTCATTTGTGATTATTTGGAATTCATCTAAGGGTGGTTTTGTGAGACCATTCGTGCCTTGTTTATAATCGTTTGGAAACTTATTTGGTTGATAGTAGAATCGGATTTCGATCCCATGGATGTATCTCACATTGAGGGAACCACGTAAAAGTTCTTGTGTTGCTTTTGATTTAATTTTTCCTCATTAATTTTTTATTCCCATTGATTGATTTACTTGTGGGAATCATAGATTTTTCCTAACCATTGGTATCAGAGCTTTCGGTTTATTTGGATTTATTTATTTGGGTAAATCAATGGAGGGGAATGTGGGTCGTATGTCTAGATTCAATGGAAGCAATTGGGTAACTTGGAAAACTAAAATGGAGGACCTATTATTTGGTAAAGATTTGTATGGGCCTATTGAGGGTGATAGTGGCAAACCCGAAGGTATGAAAGATGATAAATGGAAGAGGCTTAATCGAAAAGCCGTTGGTGTTATCCGTCAATGGATTACTGACAGTGTGTTTCATCATGTTGCTATTGAAACTTCAGCACATAGTTTATGGAAAAAATTAGAAGGCCTTTACGACTGGAAATCGGCCACAAATAAAGCTTTTTTGTTTCATAAGTTGGTTAATTTAAAATATAAAGAGGACAGCCCTATTCCGGAACATCTGAATGAAATAAAGAGTATTGTTAACGAACTTGCTTCTATGAAAATTATTTTTGATGATGAGTTGAGGCTTTGATGCTACTTAGTTCTTTGCCCGAAAGTTGGGAAACTTTGGTTGTGACAGTTAGTAATTCGGTACCTGATGGAGTTGTCACAATGAGCCAAGTCACTAGTAGCTTGTTGAATGAATAAACTAGAAGAAAATCAGCGAGTTCCTCTCATTCAGAAGCATTTTTTGTGAGACGCTGAAGCAAAACAAGGGGGAGGAGTAAGACTCCTCATGGCCGTGATCAAAGCCATGACAAATCAAAAGATGGTTCTTTTTCAAAGAAAGACATTGAGTGCTATTATTTCCATGACAAAGGGCACATGAAGCGAGAATGCCGAAAGCTCAAGAACAAGGAGAAAAGGCGCGACAAAAGTGTGGATAAGAAGCAAGAAGACACAACAGCAGTTACTACCGATGATCTCATGGTCGTTTGTGAAGATGATTGTATCAATTTTGTGGGCCAAGAGAGCAATTGAGTGATTGATTATGGTGCTTCTTTTCATGTGACTTCTCGAGTTGATTTCTTCACTACCTACACCAAAGGAGATTATGGTTCTGTTCGAATGGGTAATGAAGGTTTATCCAAGATTATTGGCATGGGTGATGTTTGCTTGGAAACAAATTTGGGCTGCAAGTTGTTGCTTAAAGATGTGAGGCATGTTCTCGACATTCGCCTCAATTTGATCTCTACTGGGAAGCTAGATGACGAAGGCTTCAACAACAAATTTGGTAATAGAATATGGAAGCTCACAAAGGGTTCTTTGGTGGTGGCTAAGTGCAAGAAGACTTATACACTTTATTCGATGCAAGGAAAAATTTGTAAAGGTGTTGTCAATGCACTTGAAGATGATACTTCTACCGAATTGTGGCACAAGCGGCTTGGCCATATGAGTAAAAAGGGGCTACAAGTTTTGTTCAAGAAAGAGCTTCCACCTGGTTTGATAGGTACACATCGTAAAACTTGTATTCATTGTTTGGCGAGTAAACAACATAGAGTTTCTTTTCGTAAAATGTTGCCTCTAGAAAAGAAAATGGTTTGGAGTTGATTCATTCGGATGTGTGTGGTCCTTTAAAAGTTAGAACACATAGTGGTGCACTTTATTTTGTTACTTTCATTGATGATTATTCAAGGAAAGTTTGGGCTTTTCTACTAAAAGCTAAAGATCAAGTTCTAGAAGTATTTAAGCATTTTCAGGCCATGGTTGAAAGAGAAACAGGGCAGAAATTGAAGTGCATCCGATCAGACAATGGTGGTGAATACATTGGGCCATTTGATGAGTATTGTCACAGCCAAGGTATTCGGCATCAAAAGACAGTTAAGAAGACTCCTTAACAAAATGGAGTTGCCGAGAGAATGAACCACACCATTGTGGAAAGAACAACGTGTTTGCTTTCACAAGCTAAATTGCCAAGATCCTTTTGGGGTGAGGCAATGAAGACAGCGGTTGACATAATCAATTTGTCTCCTTCCTATCCTTTGAATGGTGATGTTCCAGAAAGAGTTTGGACAAGTAAAGATGTATCTTATGAGCACTTGAGAGTGTTTGGTTGCCGAGCTTTTGTTCACATTCCAAAAGATGAGAGGTCCAAGCTTGATAGCAAGTCAAAACAATGTATTTTTCTTGGCTATGGGCATGATGAATTCGAGTATAGATTGTGCGATCCGGTTGACAAGAAAATCATTCGAAGCCGTGATGTTGTGTTTCTTGAAGACCAAACAATTGAAGAATTTGGCAAAGGTGATCAACCAGAGCCAAAAACTAGTGATCTCATTGACATGGATCGATCTCCTTCATCTTCGTTGGATGATGAAAATGGGGGAGATGTGCAGCCACCTATTGAAGATATAGAGGATGATGCTAATCCGAATGAAGTTGAGTCAGAAATTGAGGAAGAGCATCCAACTCAAGAACTGCCACCACAACTTGAGTTGAGGAAATCTATAAGGGACCGACAACCTTCAAGAAAGTATCCTCCCAATAAATTTGTGTTGATTTCCGATCAAGGGGAGCCTGAGAGCTACCAAGAAGCAATTGAGCATGCAAAGAAAGGTGATTGGAAAAAGGCCATGGACGAGGAGATGAATTCCTTGCTTGAAAACCAAACTTATGATTTAGTGAAGTTGCCTAAAGGGAGGAAAATTTTGAAAAATAAGTGGGTTTTCAAATTGAAGAATGATGGCAAGAATCTAAGGTACAAGGCATGTCTTGTTCTGAAAGGCTTTGGGCAAAAGAAAGGTATTGACTTTGACGAGATTTTCTCACCGGTTGTAAAGATGTCTTCTATTCGGGTTGTACTTGGCATGGCTGTAAGTATGAACCTTGAAGTTGAGCAACTTGTTGTGAAGACTGCATTTCTTCATGGTGATCTTAAAGAAGAAATTTACATGGAGCAACCGGAAGGTTTTGTGGAAAAAGGGAAAGAGAAATTTGTTTGCAAATTGAAGAAAAGTGTGTATGGTCTCAAGCAAGCCCTGCGGCAATGGTACAAAAAATTTGACTCTTTCATGATGAATAATGGTTTTTCTAAAACCACTTCGGACCATTGTGTGTTTGTGAAAAATTTTCGGGATGGCAAATTTATTATTCTTTTGCTTTATGTTGATGACATGTTAATTGTGGGTCAAGATTCTACCATGATAAACCGGTTGAAATTGGAGTTGAGCAAGTCATTTGCTATAAAAGATTTGGGATTGGCAAAGCAAATACTTGGTATGAAAATTGTTCGTGATCATAAAGAGGGGCTGATTTGGTTGTCTCAAGAAGCAAAGCCGGTTGGTTGTCCACTTGCGGGTCACTCCACGCTTAGTTCGAATCAATGTCCTACAAGTGAGAAAGGCAAGGAAGAGATGCTAAAAGTTCCTTATGCTTCAGTAGTTGGTTCTTTGATGTACGCCATGGTTTGTACAAGGCCAGATGTTGCTCATGTCGTTGGTGTGGTGAGTCGTTTTCTCTCTAATCCAGGTAAAGAACATTGGGCAGCGGTAAAATGGATTCTAAGGTATCTTCAAGGGACTTTGAAGGTGTGTTTGCGTTTTGGGGATGGTAAGCCGATGCTTAATGGGTTCAGAAATTCTGACATGGCCGGTGATATTGATTCTAGGAAATCTACTTCGGGGTATTTGATGACTTTTGCAGGGGGAGCTGTGGCATGGCAATCTAAATTACAAAAATGTGTTGCACTCTCAACTACCGAAGCTGAATTTATTGCCATTACGGAAGCTTGTAAACAAGAGTTATGGTTGAAGAAATTTTTGCAAGAGTTGGGTTTAAAGCAAGAAAAGTATGTGCTTTATTGTGATAGTCAAAGTGCTATTTATTTGAGTAAAAATTCTACTTTTCATTTGAGATCGAAACACATTGATCTGAGATACCATTGGATTCGTGATGTGTTAGATTCGAAATTGTTGCAACTCGAAAAGGTTCACACGGATGATAATATTTCGGATATGTTGACTAAGACTTTGTCGAGGGATAAACATTTGAAGTGTCGAACTTTGGCGGGTATGTTTGATGTCTCCACCTAAGTCGATAGGGGGAGAATTGTTGGGGTATATCTCCTTATTGGAGTTTGAGACCCAATTGGTTTTGGAAAAAAAAATTTAATTTGGTTTGGTTTAGATATAATATATTTTAATATATTATATCTAATTTGTGGAGACCCAATCTAATTTGGTTACAGCTAGGGTTTTGATAAAACAAACCCTAGAATTAACAATATATAAATATTGTTTTGTCTTTCTCGGCAGAGTAGCAGCAGCATCTTGGTGATCAAATTTCGGTGAGAGTACTTTGTATATCACTCAATTTTGTGAGTTTCAATTGGTGTTGTTTGTTGCTCTAGATTTGACTTGGTCAAATAAGAATTGGTGCCTTGGTTTGTTACTCTACTTTCAAGCGGCTAGTTCGATGGTCGAGGTTGATTTGGGTTAATTATTTTTGGGTCTTCTATAACTCTGGTTCTGAAGATTTTGGTTCTTCTATTTGGTGAGGTATTTCCTCTTGTCTATTTGTGATTATTTGGAATTCACCTAAGGGTGGTCTTGTGAGACCATTCATGTCTCGTTTGTAATCGTTTGGAAACTTATTTGGTTGATAGTGGAATTGGATTTCGTTCCCGTGGACGTACCTCACATTGAGGGAACCACGTAAAAATTCTTGTGTTGCTTTTGATTTAATTATTCCGCATTAATTTTTTATTCCCATTGATTGATTTACTTGTGGAAATCATAGATTTTCCCTAATAAAAATCTCACTGATGATGTTACCCATGGTTGTTAACAATAGTTCAAATCAAACTTGAGTATACGAGGAATTACAATACTAGAACAAACAAAAGAAAGCCACACGAGGCCTCACTCATTTCTGTGTATTAATACTTGAGAGCGCAGCATACTGTCCATACATGCAGCCCCATTTTGTTAGGATCGATACTCGCAAAGATCTGGAAGGGCTCTCGAATGTAAAGTTAACTCTTATGCCCATGCAGTGTGGAACAAAAAAACATACAAAAATTTAACATCAAAGGGGCATAAACCCATTGATTTTGAATGAAAGTATATTAAAAGAAGCAGAAATTTTGAATTAAATACTATTAAAAAAGGCAAATGGTTAAGAGTGCCTTGTGGCATTGTTTAATATTGGAATTGAGGTGAAAAATGTCTTGACAATAGATGAAAAGGTTAAAAGGTGTATTGATTTCAATAAAAAGCGCATCGTGTTCTTCCTTTTGCTGTATTTTTCTTGTTCCAACAAAAAAAAAAAAAAACCCATCTCCAAATAACATATTCAGTAAGTTGTAATTCAGTCATTGAAGAATAAAAAGACGTGCTTGCTCTAAACATTAGAGCCAATCTGAAAAGAAACCAGTTAAATCAAGCACAACACATGCATTTAGCATTTTTTTTTTTTTTAAAAAGAGTCATTCAAATACTACAGCCCAGAAACCAATGAAATCAGAACAAAAACCAGCACAACACGCATGCATTTAGCATTTCTAACAACCATTCAAACACTAATGTCCATACATTGCGCAAATGAACAATAAGATTGATTTACAAACACATGTTCAACAGGCTCCCTAGTGTCATTCAAATTGGGGCAACACACACATGTACACCAACCCAATACACACATAAATTCAGGCACAAAATGCCAAGAAAATCAACAAAAACATACACAACACACATTATATACAAACTACTACCACATAACTAATCGCTATACATGTAGAGAGAGAGAGAGAGAGAGAGAGGAATCCGAGGAACATACACACTAAAGTTAACCCTACTCCACACCCACACCCCCTTCCCCAATATTTACTCCCTCTCTCTCTCTCTAACTATGAATCTTCCTAGTTCCTTACCATCTCTTGGGCTGACCCACCACACCCACATCTCCATGTCTTCATTTACCAACACTACATACAATTTGTATTAGCAGACAACAAAATAATAATAAAATAAACAATTTTATCCGACAAACACAAAGGGTAGACCCTATATATATACACCAGCCTTCCATCAAACCCAACTCAAACTCCTCTCTTCGCTTTATATATCTCTCAAAACAAATTTTCTCCTTCTTTTCTCTCTCAAAAAAATGGATGGTAGTTACATAGATGAGAGCACAACAAGTGACTCTATCTCAATCGATTGAACCTTCATCGACATCGGTTACACAGTTTTAAAATCTAACAAAAATAAATTCTAAATATAAATGCATAGGTTTTTACCATTACTCTTTATTTATTATTTACAAAATCAAAACATGCAAACAATCATTTTCCCATGGACCATCTAAACAAAGGCATGTTTTTGTAACTATGTAAGAAGTGAAAACTGACATGAATCGTCATGTACCATGAATAGAATTATTATGTTAATATATGTCACCAGTTATCAGCATACAGGGGAAGAAAAAATATATATAGATATATCAGTGTGTGTGTGTGTGTGTGTGTGTGTGTGTGTGTGTGTGTGTGTGTGTGTGTGAGCATACTGATTGAGCTTGCACGAGAGAGAGAGATTGTAATACGCCATCGCCGTACCACCGCTAGCCGTCGTCTCTCGTCGAGAGAGAGATCGTCGGTGAACAATCGCCAGTGAACACTCGCCATCATCGCTCGTCAAGAACCTACCCGTCACACGAACTCCCTGTGATTGTGATTGTGATACACAAACTCGAACTCATCTCTGTGATTGGAAACTCGAACTCGTCTCTGTGATTGTGATACACGAACTCGTCTTTATGATTGGGAATTGGAAATAATATATAAAGTTTTAGGGGTTTTGCGGGTTTTGAGGGAGAATGGTCTTAGAGATTTTGGGGATGAAAATATTTTGGGGGTTTTGATTGAGCGCCATTTGGGCTGAAGGAGGGAGATGAAATATTTCAGTACTATTTGCGCTGGTATCGATAAATCGTCACCAATGATAAAATCCATTTATTAAAATGACGCCATTTTAATAAGTTTTTTTTTTTTTTTTTTGCGACAGAGAATTCCCGTCACAAATGTCCAATATTTGCGACGGTAAATTTCACCCATCTCAAAAAAATTTTTTTTTTGAGACGGTACACAGTGCGTCGCGAATACTTCTGTATTTAAGACACTTTTTCTTGTGTGCTTATTAGCGATGGGGAAACTACCATCGCAGAAGACATTTATTTGTGACGGCTTCAAATGTCGTTGCAAAAGATCACTTTTTGCGACGGGATACACGCCGTCGCAAAAAGTTCCGTGTTTTATACCCACTTTTCTTGTAGTGTTTGAGAGTTAGCTTGTTGTACTCTATATATATTGAAGCTAGATAGAGAAGTAAGTTTTAAAGGTCATTTGAATAACTACAGGAATTCGTTTAAGTCGTTTAAGTCATGATCTCCGTTGGCCTGAGTAACTATAAGCAATATATCTTGCTTGGCATTGTATGAAATGCAAGAAATTCTTACAGAGAACATGTATGCATAAAAAATTGAACTGAATTATAGCACATGAGGAATTGTTAAGTTGATAGTTTCAACTAAATATATGGATTGTGTTTTTAACTAGGCTTAATTGTTCAAAAAAGCTTATCTCAAGCAGTTTGAATTGTGAAATTTGATAAATTATCTTATGTTAGAAACTTCTTTTTCCTATTCTATGCTTTTATCGCATTGTTACAAGTAACATGCATTTTTACAGATTTTTAAAGGCAAGGAAGTTTGACCTTGATAAGACAGTCCACATGTGGGCAGAAATGCTCAACTAGAGGAAGGAGCATGCAGTAGACTCTATTTTATAGGTAATAACTGCAATCATGGCAATGTTTTCACTTTACTAAAAGGACTTTATTTCAGTGCATAAGACCATATCCCAGTCTAGACGAGGACCTAGGAGGGGCAAAATGATGCACCAAGACTTATTTGGGATTTGATATTGTTAAACCCTATCTTTTATGTATGTGCTGCATGCAGTAATTTCCTACTTTAAGTCCTTATAGCATAAATCCAGAATAAAACGTGAGATCTTTGGCATGCTACTCTGGTTTCAGATAAACACACTTATGCCAAATTTGGCTATGTTGTATAAGTTACTAGCATTTTATGCACTACAATTATGTAAGTTACCATACTAATATCATGTTTTTATGTTGTGCTCTGGAATTCATGCTTTTTTTTGTTGAAACCACATGGTAATAGTTAAGAAACTTGGCATCACCCAAATGTTTAAACGAGTGAATTATTGATTAGTTATTGATGAATTATCTCCTCTAAAATGTTGTGGATCTTTCTATTGATCCTTAATCTGTTGAGATAACTCTGTGCTTGCAGTGCCCTTGTAAATATAATTTTTGGATGTTTTGGGGGAGTACATTTCCTAAACCAAGGGAAAAGTGGCAAACGAATTCCAAAATGTAGGCACTGACCAGAACATATGGTAACCTATCAAAGTTGTAAAACTAAATTTTTTTAAAGGAACCGAATTTAAATTAATTTAGGTCTACATCTTACAATCTTCATTATTTTTCTGAACAAACCACTTTGTTGTTTAGCCAAGTCTAATAGATTGGAATGAGGTAGCTGCATTTACAATAACTTTCAAGTTGGAAAGTGCGATATTGTTGAGTTAACCTTGCTCTTCTTTTGTAAGGGGATTTTCACAAGTTCCTACCTCACAAGCTCTACATTTCTTCTTGTCACTCATTCCTCCTTTATCTAGCAACTTCATGCATTACTTAAAATTCTTATATCAATTTGTATATTTTTATTCCCTTTTATTTTTTCTTACCATAAGGAAAACTAAAACCTAGTCACCCCTTTCCCCCCTCCCCCCCCCCCCCCAAAAAAAAAGAGGAAAAAAAGGCTACCATGTTGATTTTAAGACCATTTTGGAGGATCTTTAGTTTTGATTTTTAGACCATTTTTATGAGCTCTTTCTGATTGACAGAAGGCATCCACTTTGTTCTACTTGTTATTTAAGTATATATATATATATATATATTTCTACTTATTAAAAAATATTAAGCATATTTTTCCGACATTCTAACAGATGCCATGAGACATGTTTAGGACTTCGTATATGATGAATATGAAGAAGTTTAGCACTACTATCCTCACGGTTACCATGGTGTGAACAAACAGGGACGTCCTGTTTATATTGAAAGACATAGGAGAGTTAAAGCTAGTAAACTCATGAGAGCCACCACAGTCGAGAGGTTCTTAAAATATCATATTCAGGGGTTTGAGAAGACTTTTGCTGAGAAGTTTCCTGGATGTTCAATCATAGCCGAGAGGCCTATAGACAATACAACAACAATACTTGATGTGCGTGAGGTGGTTAGTTCTAAGCGTGACAAGATATCCATATCATTTATGAGTTACATTTCCAATATGAAAATTTGCCATGATTCTTATTATTTTATTGATTGTGCAGAACTAGATGAATTTTGGCAAAGTTGCACATGATCTAGTTATGCACATACAGAAGATAGATGGTGACAACTATCCTGAGATGTCTTAAATACTGTAAGAAACTAAATTGAATAGTTCCTCCTCTCTTTTTTTTTTCTCCTTCTCCCCTTCCTTATGTTAATGTTTGATGATTCTTTCTCTGATTATTTGTTCATTCACTGCAGAAGTTGCATTAGATGTATATTGTTAATGCTAGTAGTGGATTTAAACTGATATGGAAGACATCAAAAAGTTTTCTTGATCCGAGGACAACAGCAAAGATACATGTAAGATGAATTTATATATTTTTGTACACCTTCTAAACTATCATATGACACTATCATGAATGTTTGTATACCGATTTCATAGGTTTTGGGGAACAAATTCCATAATAGGCTGTTGGAAGTCATAGACTCAAGGTGGGGTTTCTGTTTTTTGTTTTGGTATCTTTTACATGATTAGAGGTCGGATACTAGGGCTCTCATTTGTATTTTTGCACCTTTGTTTTAAGCAGCCAATTGCCAGATTTTCTTGGTGCAACCTGCAAATGCCCAAACGAAAGTGGGTGTCTTAGATCTAACAAGGGACCTTAGAGTGATCCAGAACTAATGAAGGTAAGTCATTGTCATTTGGCAACTCCTATTATGTCATAATAAAAGTGGAAGTATTATTGGCACAACACGGATATGACTCCCTTCTAAAAGTATTGGTGCTTCATAGACTACGAACTTCATGTTGCAATAAATTTTTTTTTTTTTTTGAAATTTTATTATTTCACAGTCCTAATGGTTTATCTAACTCTTGTTCCCAGTTGGTACATTTTGGAGAAGCCATAAATCGAAGAAAAACTACTAGTTTTTCTGATGGTGATGATCTAGAAGCCAAGTGGTTTACTTCTAAGGTGACATTTTGATAATTCAACTACATATACTAACTTTCAATCACCTTATGCTAGTTAACAGAAACTTTGTTTCTTTGTATCGGTTCGAAGTAATGAAGTAGATTTTGATGTCATGTAACCAGTGCCACCTCAAGACGAAGTATGTATTATTGAATTCTTCTTTGCCCCCTTGTAGCTTTGTAAGTTAGATTTAGTCAGAATGTTATGTTGAGATGAGCTCAATAATTGTTGCAAGTGTTATATGACCCAACATCATCATTTCTTTTAACTAGGAGTAAAAAATTAGTTATAGTCACTATTATTCTAAGAAGCATAGAGACTTCTAACATGGTGTTGTGCCACGTCGGACACCAACACGACACCCATTGGCCACTTCCTAACACATATCCAAACACGTTCTACTATTTTAAAAATGTTTCTAAACTTGGACACGCTTGAGACACTTAAAGAACACGTGTCTATCGCTCAAATACACATGAAACACATTACAAATTTGAATAAAATATTTGGAATCTAATAATAAATGGTTCTATAACGACCCGGATTTTAAATTGATGTATAGTGGTGCCTATCACCTTAAAATTTGTATGGTTGTCGGACTCTTGATATTGATGGGTTAGTAAGTGAACTTTAAATATAATAATTGAGGACCCTTGGATAATGTTTGGAACCTTGATTGAAGCCTTAATAAGATATATAGATAAGATTAGATAAAAAGTCCCAAATTTGAGTTTGAATTTTTGACCAGCCGTCACTCTTTTGCCCTTTTCTTTTTCCACAATTTGAATTTGGATGTTAGGTTAGAACCATTGGAAAGCTTATCTCCGGGGCATCAATTTGCCCACAAGAATGACCTAAAACGGAGTCCGGATAAGAGAGTTACGCCTGTTCAAAGTTTTGGAATTTGTGCTGAAAGCAGGTATGCTCGAGCGTGGGAAGCGACGCTCGAGCGGGGGACGCGAATTCAGCAAGTTTAAATCGCATTTCTGGATCACTTTTGGCATTTTTCATCTCCTTCCTCCTTCCTCTCCTTTTAGGTCCGAAACCCTAGCCCCCAAAATCTTGATTTCCCTTACTTTGATCAACAATCCACCATGGTTCTTGCATCAAGGATGGAGAACAAGAAAGGATCAACATTCTTAACCGATTGGAACTTGGATTTGCGAAGGATTCTCATTAAAGCTCCATCCCTTTGCTTGTTTCTTGAGGTAGGGTCCTAGTTCTCCTTCATGCTTCCATTGATAGATAGATTTGTGATACTTTTGAGTATATAAATGTAAAACCCATATTTGTTTTGAACATCTAGTGTAGTGTTGATTATGAGAATTGGGGGTTTAGAGTTGGAGATGTTGGAAGTTAAATTGATGGGTTAAAATGATGGATTGTGAATCCTAGATGTATAATCATTGGGAAAATTGGAATAAAAAGTCATGGGTTAATAAGTTAGAATTTTTCTTGAAATTTCAATATTTTCTTGAAACCCTAGGTTGATTAATGATGATAACCAATGAATTGGCCCAAATTGAAAGTAGAATAATGAAATTGAGGTATTGAATTATATGTGTTCAAGTTTAATTAGAATTTGGAAATGTTTGAGAATTATGTTTAAAATTTGCGAATGAACTTTGTTATGAACATTGGAATTCATGCTTTTATGTGAAGGAAAATTGGGGAAATAATCTATTAATGGTATGAATGATATGAACTTGGCTTTGGAATGTTGAAATGGGATTCAAGGATTTATTTTGAATTATGTTAAATTATAAATGGTGTTGATGAACTAAATGTTGACTTTTGTTGAAGTTATGTTGTGTTGAAAATGTTGAATTGAATGGTGATGTACTATGATAAATTATGTTTGACTTACGTGAATTGTGTAGGGTCAGCTACAGGGGCGGACCAAGCACCTGAACACTGTGAGTAATAGTACTACAAACATACATCAATTACTGTTAATAATGAGTATTATTATTAATATTCCATTTTTCCACGGTAATTATGTCAACATGTTTGTATTTGAAAATTGGTGTGAATATAGAAGGAATTAGCATCCATTGATATGACTCTGAAACTATTCTGTATTCCGTCTATGATTAATGATTTCGGTAATGTGCTATAATCTATAGAGTAGTGTGTTTAAAAGACATTATTAACATTCTGTTATCCGTAGATTAAGCTTAATGATTCATGGTGAACAAATGGAACAATGATGCTTATGTATCCCGAACTATTCAGTTTTATCGAGGATGGTTAAGACTGGTATGAGGTAATTATTTTGTCCCTACAAATAGCATTGTGATGGCACATGTACAATTTGTGAGATACGTTATATGTATTGCTAATGATTATCATTAGTATTCTGTTACACGTAAACTGACTACATTAATTCATGTAAATGATTGGAATAATCTATGTGCCTCTGAATGACTATAAGACCGGTCTATTCTGATAATATCTGTGGTTATTCTGTTATGATGTTCGTTTCGTTTATATTATGACATGATGAGACTTATGGATTTATGTTATGGAACAAAGTACTGTACGGAACTAAGTGCTACACTTTGGTGGGACCCACCTCTAGAATCCGTACGAGCCACCTCTTGAGTCCATACATATGTTATTTCGGGCCACTAAGCCGTTTCGATATTTCTAGACCTATGGCCGTTTTGTACATTACTGGGCTTAAAGCAAATTTGTGAAGATATGAAAAGTTCAAACTTGTGAATTATGAAATTATGAGGCCAAGAGCCAACCTGTGAATTATGAAATTATGGAAACATCGAAAGAGGTTGTGAAGTTATGTAAGCTATATGTGACACCTTGTGAAATTATGGAAGGTATCAAAAGAATTGTGCGCTATGAACCTATATAGCCAAGGGTCATTTGTGATCTATGAAGCTATGAGGCCAAGGGCCAATATGTGAAATATGAATTTATGAACTTGTGAACTTGTGAATCCAAAGGACTGTGGTCCAATATGATAAATTGTGTATCTATGAAACTCAATAGCCCTTTTGTGAATTTGTGAACTCACTTGTGAACTTGTGAATCCAAAGGACTGAGGTCCAATATGATAAATTGTGAATCTATGAAACTCAATGGCCCTTTTGTGAATGTGTGAACTCCTCAGGCCAAGGGCCAAATTGTAGAATTGTGAATTGACAAAGTTGTCCTACAAAGTTACAGAAACAGACAAATCACATGGTTATGGCATTATTTATATACTATTATTCACTGAGTTCGCTCATTTTGTATTTTGTCTGTCTATTCTGTAGGTAATCAACCGGGAGTTCAGGCCTAACCTTTAAGGCTCGTCTTTCTCTTGTCAGCTTTGATACGTCCAGGCACCACCTGAAGCCGTGCATTCTGTAAAGTATTGTTAGGTTATTGATTTATGCTTTGGTTGTCTTTCCTTAATATTTTCGTTACTTGCCCAATTGTGGGTTTAAGTATGAATGTATAAGTGTGTAACCGAAGTTCGGGTGTATGTTTCTATATATATTGTGTATCTAATGCAATGTGTGTGCGATCCTGGCATGGTAGTGGTAGCTCAATGGATGATGTTTTATGTTATTTTATATTGATAATACTTCCGCTCAAGCCCCATATGTTATATATAACAGGTCAAGGGTCCGTTTCTGAATTGGTCATGCCCAAAACTTTTAGGGGCGAGTTTTGGGTCGTGACAGGTTCTATTTGAATTGGTTGACTTATTGATTTATAGGTAGTTTAGGGTAAGAAATGTGCTCGATAGGTGTGAGAATTGAGCTCCACATGATCTTCATATTTTTATGTACAGTAATAAGATGGAAAGCATTTATTCATTTTTGTAGCTTCTTGTTTTGTGCCTTTATTGTTTTAGGAAAGAGAGTACCTTACTTCCATTTGCAACCCAAGTGAACCAGTTGGTGCAGGCGCTAGAGTTGAATGTTACAAGATGATGGTAGGCATGACGGTGCTGATCCAGGAGTATGCTACAAGCGCCCAAGCCTCGATTCAAGTATCTCTCTTTCCATCATTTCTGGTGATCCCAACTGTTCTTTGGAAGATTTTAAGTCTCTTCTGATTCCTTGTAGGGTGATGGCCCATCTGGGCATGCTAGTGGTGCATCTTCATCTCATCTGAATGGAGGAGATGGTTCAGATGATGAGTATCAGCCAAATAGTAGCAGTGACAATGATGATGGTGATGGCTATTTTTTGAGGACTTTGATGAATAGATTTCCATAATCTTTGAATAGTTTTGGATTTTGTTTACAAACTTATATATGATATAGTTTTGGATGGTTTGTAACTTTTTGGATAATTTAGAACTTAAGGATGGTCCTTTTGGATGGTTTTGAACTTATAGTTTGTTTTTGGATGTTTAGAATGTATTGACAATTTTTGAATGTTCATAATTATAGATGTAGTTTATTTTTTATGCTTGAAACAATATTTTCATGACTGATTGATATTTTGTGAAGCTTGTTTGTAATGCTTGTTAGATTGTACAAAACAGGCCAAAATAGAACCTGCTAAATTTAAAAAAAAATAATAATAGACATTCTACGGTAAACAAATTAGGCCATTACATGACATATTCCACAACATTCTATGAACGCTGTGGTATGTTCTACTTGTCTACAGCAGGCTGAGCAAGTCGTTGTATTATATATTCTATGGAGCTCAATCAACATTGTTATTTGTCCCACCAATTAATGGCGTGCAAAAGTAGTCATAGAAAAGGTAAAAACGACGCACAAAATCTGCTACAAAATAGTTTTTAACGGCGTACTATGGCATGTTGTTGAAAGTGATTGACTTTCCATGACTGGTCAAAATATGACGTTACGTTGCACATCATAGAGGGGTTTTTACAGCACCCATTGCACACCGTAAAAACTATTTTTTGTTCTAGTAAATATGAATAGAAGAAGGATCAAAGCCCAATTCATCAACTTTGAACACATGAACACCATTACAACACATCTGAAAATGTGATTTTAAATCTCTAATAACATGTATTTGAAAAAGGAAATAGAAGAGATGGTGATGCGGCTTACTTGTTGCCCAGTTGAAGAGTTTTCACAAAGATTCTTCTCCTTTTCTCTCCTCTACCACCAAAGCTCTCTCTTTCCCCCCCCCCCTCTCTCAGGCAAATATGTAAGTGTGTGAGTGTGTTTTGTGCTCAAAATTGTAGAGAGAATTGGTGTATTTATAGAGAAAAAAGAATGGTGAAAAGTCCAAAATGTCTTTAGTTCCAATTCAATTGAATAGTCTTGAATTTAGTTAGGATGAAATGGAATGTATGATGATTAGAGCCTTAGTTACACCTTTAAACATGTTCTAGTTAGTCGTAGGTTTAATCAAAGTTGAATTGGTTACAAGTACTATATATATATATATATGTCAAAATATAATTATTCACTAAATCAAGCAATTTGTCCCCAAAAGGACATCACCTATATATATACATAGCATAGCCGGCCTTGGGGAGTGGATTTGAGGGGAATTTTATTTATTTATTTATTTTTGCATTTTTTTTGTGTACAATGAAGATATTTTGTGTACAAAGTTATTTATTTCAGAAAAGTACAAGTATATATATGTATACGTATGTAATGTAAGGCCCCTGAAATATGTATTTACTTTTAAGACCCTTATGTTGAATTATATTTATTTATTTATTTATTTTTAGCCCCTCGTTTACTTGAATTAATTCGAATCTTGTCGGTTAGTAATTGCTATTTTTATTTTTATCGAAACAGAAATTTCTCTAACCAGATTAGGTTCCCTAACTTAATTTAATTCTACCCAGGTTACATGTATTTAACACCAAGCCCTTACTTCTTTATTAAAATAAACCACAAAAAAAACTAGTACATGTACCATAATATTATTAGTACCATCAATCTTGTAGTATATATATATATGTATATACATCTTGAAGAGTGTACCATAGGACATAAAATAATAAAGAATTTCCCTTCACCCTTCCCTATGCCTAGCCTTCCTAGAAGAAAGTGAGAAATCAATTTCAATAAATATCATCATGAAATTCTAGAAAAACACAACCTACCACCCTAGACCTAGGATGCTAATTCTCAAAACTAGTTTCATTACAACCAAAAGTTGCCTAAACCTAAGAGTAAGCCCCCCAAATCACTTCTATTCCTTTAAACTTCAAACAAATCCCAAAACTTTCCATCCATTTCCAACTAATGGGCTTTTAGGACATTTTACATCAAAATTGCCTATAAATACCAACCTCCCCTAAGCTTGGCAAGCACAAACACCACACCCACACACACACATTTGGCTAGAGAGAAGGAGGAGAGCAAAAGAGAGAAGTCTAGAAGAAGAAGAAGAGGAAGAAAGAAGAGAGTCTTCTTGTGCAAAGCTTAGTAGGTAAGCCACCAACACATCCCTCTCTCCATTTCCTTTTCTAATGCATGTTTTTAAAGAATCTAAATAAAGTTTCAGATCTGTTTATTATCAAGTTCCTATGTTGAAAATACTAAGATTTGAGTATTGTTTCCATCTCTCATGTATTTTACCCATTTTGGCACAAAACCGTCTTCTTTTGTACACATCTCTCAACTTTTCATGGGTACTCTTTCAAACAAATTTTCTGAGTTAAACATGTGATAGTTAGCATATTTTCTTCACAAAAGAAATGAAACTTTCCCATGGTGGAACCCCCTTTTTATAAATTTCCTTGTTTTGGGCATTCTACCTTAAAACCTGTTTTTTTTCAGTCAACTTTCAAATATTCCAGAAAAATTTACAAAAATATTCTGAACGTCTATTTTATGTCAAAACCTTCCTTAAGGAGTTAGCCTTCAACTAAAATTGGTTTCATCAAAAAAACATTAAGCGGTTTGAAAGAAAATCAAGTTTTCGTAACGGTCGACGGATCTGGACAGATTCTGGACAGCGCTGGACTATTTTCTAAATAACTTAAAATCTGGAAAAGCAAACCCATTTTCGAAAAATGTTCTAGAAACTAGATCAAATTCTCTACGAACCATACGAAGACCGAGTTCGGTGGATGATCTAAAGTAGTCCTTTCGTATTAATCTTCACATGATGTTAAATCTGGAAATTTGTTATGTATGGATGTTTTCTGCCCTTGTATTCATGAAAATGTTTAATGGCTTATGATCATATCTTGGCAAGATGTTGTACATGTATGTTATGTTATTTATCTTTCTTATCTTGAGGATGCATGCTTATGTGGATATTATTATATTGTTTAGTTGGACTAACCTTGACTTAAAACACTTAATTCAACGGGAAACCTAATTAGGTGGGTATTGGGTTTTCAAACACTTGAGTTATGAAAAGACGATAATATGTGGTATATGGATTATTGGGATGCGTTCCCTATTTGAAGTTAAAGTCTTGCGCAAATGGTTTTCGGAACCCTTGAACGGAGCGGTTGTATTCGGACCCTAGGTAGCTTGGTGTGAGGAGGGATTTGGGCAAGACCCATTATTACCGTCTCTTTTGAGGCCCTGCGGTTGGCGCTACGCGGTATATAACCGTTGGTAGGCATCCGAGGTTAGTTCTGCAACAAAGCAGCAAAAGAGGGGGCATACCGAATAATCCGCGTCCGATTCTTGTGGTCGGGAGGACGGAATCTCTTTGGGGGATTTCTAGTTTACTAACATTTAACTTAACCCTTTATTTATTTATTTATTTGAGAATCATGATTTACTACTTGGTGCCATCATTGTGATTGTGTATTGGACTGGGAAAAAGGGGTGGGATGTGTGTGTGTGTTTACTGGGCATTCAAAGCTTACGGCGTATCATGCCAGGTGAAGAAGCGGAACTCATAGCTGGAGGCGACGAGCCCGAAACCTTCGAGGACTTTTGGCTATCTTAGGAATAATAGAAATTTCCTTTTTGTTATTTTGTAAGAACTCATGTAGAGTTTAAACTTTCTATTGGGATGTAATGTAATGAAACAATCTTTTGAATTAAGTATAAATGTGGTTGTTATGTATTTATATTCTATGTATGAACCTTATCGTTGCTTATGAGACCTTGTGTCAATGCCTGGTAAGATCTGTCAAAAAGGTAGTGCGCTGCCTAAGAAAGCTGGACTTAGAAGGGAGGCTATTTTGACTCTTCCGGCGATCTGGGATCTTACTTGGTTATTGACCATAGGACTCACTAGTGACTCTCCCTTGACTGCAACCTATAGTGTAGAATCGGGGCGTCACATGTAATGGTACTATCTTGGGGTCAATTTGTAATTTGATAAAAATATTAGGGCTTTGGCTTTAATTTATAATTTTAAACATTTAATTATGTGTAGTATTTAATTTATTTAAGGTCTGGAATTTTAATTTGGTTAAAGTTCTTTGTTTTGAATTAAACGGCGAATTGTACTGAGAATCGGAAACCTAGGGTTTCTATGTGAAAAATATATTTAGAAAATTATTTTAATTGTTATTAGGATTTTAGAAATAGTTCTTGAGTTCCTGGGTTCAATTTAGCATTTGCGCGTTTCCGATTGGCGCATGTTTTTGATTCTAGGTTGAAAATAAAAATTAATTAAGACATTAAGGGATTACAAAGAAATAATTTAAAAAAAAAGGGTTAAAGAAAATATTGCAAAGATCAAGGGCCTCATAGAGCAACTATAGTAAACAAAGCAACCAACTCAACGGACTTGCCAAGATGTAAGTCAAACTTGCCAATAGCACCCAACATTTCCTCTTCCCGAATGAAAATACTAGTTGCACTGTTAATGGGCTTCCTACTTAAGGCATCGACCACTACATTGGCCTTCGCCGAATGATAATGTTACTCAAAGTTGTAATTCTTCATAAACTCTATCCACATTATCTGCCTCATATTCAAATCTTTCTGTGAAAACAGATACTTCAAACTCTTGTGATCAGAAAAGACCTCAAATCTCTCACCATAAAGATAATGTCTTCAGATTTTCAAAGCAAAAATCACTGTTGCTAGCTATAAATTGTGAGTAGGGTAGTTTCCCTCGTGTGTTTTCAACTACAGTGAGCCATATGCTACTACATTTCCCTCTTGCATCAAGACACAACCCAAACCTTCCCAAGACGCATCACAATACACTAAATAGCCCAAACCCCTCTCTGGAATAATCAACACTATAGCAGTGGTAAGCCTAACCTTAAGCTATTGAAACAATTTCTCACAAGTCTCACTCCACACAAACTTAATTCTCCACTTCGTCAGTCTAGTCAAAGGTGAGACCAGTCTAGAGAAATCTTTCACAAAACGACGAAACTACCCAGCTAACCCCAAGAAACTCTGGATCTCAAAGGTATTCTTAGGTTGTTCTCAATCTTGCACTGCCTCTATCTTAGAAGACTCCATAGTCACCCATTTCTCGGATACCACATAACCTAAGAACATCACCTCTTTCAAAACACTTCGCAAACATACAATTTATGGGCTCTAAGCAATTCAAGTGCAATTTGAAAGTGTTCCTCGTGTTCCTCCTTAGAGTGTGAGTAGATCGAGATGTCATCAACAAAGACAACCACAAAACAGTCTAAGAACTCATGAAATATTCAATTAATCAAATCCATAAACAAAGCCACTGTGTCAGTTAGCCCAAAAGGCACCACTAAGAACTCATAATGGCCATACTGTATACGGAATGCCATTTTTTGGATATCCTCCTCCTTCACTCTCAACTGGTGATACCTCAATCTCAATTCTATCTTAGAAAAGCAACAAGACCCTTCCAACTGGTCAAACAAGTCATCTATACGAGGCAATGGGTACTTGTTCTTAATAGTTACCCAGTTCAGCTTCTGGTAATCAATATAAAGTCGCAATGTGCCATCCTTCTTCTTAGCAAAAAAAAGTCAGTGCTCTCTAAGGCAAAGTACTAGGGCGAATAAAACCCTTGTCTAATAATTCCTAGAGTTGAATCTTCAACTCACTTAACTTGGCGGGTGCAAGTCTATATGGTGCCATGAAATCGGTGTCGTGCCAGACACTATATCAATAGAGAACTAAATCTCACAGTAAGCTGGTAAACTAGTGAGATCCTCAAGAAAGGCATCTATGTCACGACCCCATTCCGCCCCTAGTAGAATGGTGCCATGATGGCCAGTAATTCGAGATTACCAAAGGCCACTTACAAGATTACACACACGAATCAGAGTAAACATATGGGGCTTACAAATGCGGAAGCAATAAATAAAAGCTAAGTAGTCCATAAGAGCAGTGCTTAAGTTAAATGAAATGTCATACATCTTATAATAGCTTTAATACAACAAAATGGATTACAAAAATTACATCTTGACCAAAAGGCTTCTCAGCCATCAAATACAAAATACAACGAAATAACTAAGAAGCATGATCTTCAAGATGTTGCAAAACACGAATCCAAAAACACATCGGTAAAACACATCTAGGCGTCGCCGCCGTCCTGCTCATCACCTACATGTATATAGAGAGGGTGAGCTTGGATACTCAGTGAATGGTATAAGTAATAAAGGGTTTACATGAATGATATCCGAGATCTTTTAACAAAACAATACATGGAATAAATCAAGTTTATCTATCAAATCCTTCAAAACTTCAAGGGATGCTTACTAACATCAATATAATACAAGAGATGACATTCCGGACCAACAAACCCACGCGGTAAAACTGTCGGTGGCAAGGCAAGACAAGACAAGAGAGATCTCTAAACAATGGTGTCGTTGCATTATAGTCCCCGGACACTTAGGACTTGTGCTACAACTGCTTAGAGTCCTGTAGCACATACGGACTTCCAAATTGTGTGCTACAAATGCTTATAGTCCCCTAGCACATACGGACTTCCAAACTTTGTGCTACAAACGCTTATAGTCCCCTAGCACATACGGACTTCCCCAGAATGTCATCAAACAAGATATAGTACTTATTGCAAGTAGGAATAATCATTCATGCTTGTAAATAATTTCCGAACAAGGCAAAACAAGGTTTTATCAAAGCTTTATAACATATCTTTATTAAAATACCACTCACTTATTTCTTCAAACGTCGGGGTCGAGGCAAGTCCAAGCCCTACAAACACATGGCAAGTTTATTGAATGCACTTTCAAACAAACTTTATATGAATGCAAATGATCTCGGCATTCTCCAAAACTAAGTCAAATCAAAACAAACACTGTCTCCCATCTTGGGGAAACATGCTGGGCACCAACCAGGTCTTGGCCAAGGTCCCACACCTCCTCGCCGAGGTGAGGTCCCATTGGCCACACTCAAGGAAATGAAGTCGAGAAAAATCCGGGTTTCTCTCTGCTCAAGAACATGAAGAACGTGAACATGAAGATCATGAAGAAGATGAATGCAAAGATCATAACTGATCATTATAAAATCTGAGATTTCATGCTATGAGTTTGAAAACATGGACCTGGGTACCCATACTTGAGGATCTTACGAAAACAAACACAAAAACATGTAACTTGTTGCAAACTTTCGAATCAAGCAAGGCTTTTCTTCAAGAACTCATGAACACTAACTTTCTCTTTCTAAAACCAACTTTAAATCAATGCATGGCATGCAGAACAGATTCAATCATGCAATGCAGCTAGGGGATCAATAAGAATAGCAAGAGTAGATTAAGATTCTAACCTCAACACTCGAATCAAACGGTTTGAACTCTAAGGATCAAGCTTGCTATCTACTCTCTCACTCTAAAACTACTCCTTCTCCTTCTAGAGCTTCTCTCTCCTCAAGAACAAGTTATGATACAAAATGATACATTTCTAGGCTTGCCGGCTGACTTAACACTCAGCCCAGACACGTGGCAACGGTTGGTTGGCTCTATTCGAAAAGGTGACTGATTGAAAAGACAAGACTATGACACAGTGTGTTCAACAAGCTAGGCGGCAAGGGACTTCGGCGAGTAATGACATTGGCTAATAACAAGACTTCGGCAAGCAAAGGGACAATGACCTCGGCTAGAAAGGTCAACACTTGGTCCAGCTGTGCCACACCTCGGTCTAGGTCGTACCAGTCTAGGGCAAGATCACTGGGGTTCAAGGGAAACATCTCGGCTCAGATAGTACACATCTCGGCCTTGGTGATGAACACCTTGTAGACACCCCATTTTTGACCGTCCTCAAGACTTGGACGTCACCGTTGGAACACTCGGTGATTATCCATGTTTGTGTTCGTTTGGAGTTCCCGGAGTTCTCGGCTGTGCGAGCCTTGCCTCAGGACCTCCGAACTCGACTGTTTGTGTTTGGTTTTGCACCAAACACTTGTGTTTTGCCTTGGAAGGGCAGGGAATGCTTTATGAGGCATCCCCACACACCACCGGCTGGGGCTAGAGGCCACCGGCTGGCTGTAGTTGTCACCGGCACTATATTGTGCCGGTCGGCACTATTTTGGGCGAAATGACCAATTTGCCCAGCCGACCCTTGTGCACTTGCTTTACGAGATATTTTCGCAGACTTTTGAGCATTGCTTCCCCTCCATACGTGTATGGAGGGATGAGGTCTTGTTTGCTTAGCTTGTAAGTTTACAAGCTCTATAAGAGAAAGCTCTCCCTCTTGACTTAGGGTTAGCATTTTTGAGCATTAGACATTGTTAGAGAAATTTGGAGCTCTGGTTTTTAGGGTTAAGATAGATACATATATCATATCTCTCTTTTCTCTTAGTACACTAGGTGTTTAGTTCACACTATTGTACTAAAACACCTAGTGTTTCACCCTCTCCTTACTGGCCCGAGGTTCAGAGGCTGCTCTTGGAGGTTCTTGACAGATTTTGAGCTCAAGGAAGCATCAACCACAACCTTTGTGAAGAAGGCTACAAGGGTAAGCAAAACTTGCATTTTTTTCCCCATTTTTGCAACTCATTTCTACCTAATCTAGAACTGTTTTTGAGCTTAGTGTTTGGCACATAAAAGTTCTGATTTTTAACCCTCTTTATTGTATATTAAGAGTGTTTTGTGGTTTGAGGAACTTTGACCACCTTTAGGCCTTGAAAAGGCCACCTTTTGTGCCATTTTGTGAGAGATCCGGGACTTGTGTGCTTGGGCCTCTCCACCACTGAAATCTTGACGGATTTCAGTGGTGGAGATGGTGCCATAAAGTCCTAGAAAGGAGAGGGCCACCCCCTCTCCTTGATGTCCTTGAAAAGGGCAAGTTTTGCCTCTTGAGAGAGCCCCATGCTTGAGTGTGTATTGGGCATGTTTGAGTTGTTTTCCATGCTTATATTATCGTGATATAAAATGTTTTCAAGTTGGTTTTGGCCTCCTATACATGCTTAGTATAGTTGCCTTGTAATGCCCCTTTTATGCCTTAACATGTCTAGGTTGTTTGCCCTATTTTCTAGCATGTTTTAAGCTTAGATTTGTGAAGCTTGTAAGCTTATTTTGCCATGATTCAGCTCTGTCCATAGCTATTTTGGCTAATCTTGGCATGTATTTGGTAGCCTCTTTGTATTTGGCTTGTTGGCCTCAAAAGCATGAATATGTGGTATGCTATTCTAGCTTTATTTTTGATGATTGGAACCATCTAGCATGCCATTTCAGTCCTTCATACATGCTTGTTTGATTGCCTTGGTGGCCTTGTTAATGCTTTAAGAGTATGTCTCGTATGCTCTTTGTTTAGGCCTTATTGCATGTCTTAGATTCCATGCTTCCTAGATGCCATCTAGGTGGTCATTTAGGCTTAGTTTTATGTGTTAAAACTTTGTCTTTAAGTGCTTGAATATTGCCATGTATGATTACGTTAAGTGTGGTTTAATGCCCTATTGACTTGCTTTAAGCCTAGGCCATTTACAGGCTTTGTTTGGAATGCTCTATCGCATGATTTGGCATCATGATTAACATGAATTTCAGAGCTTTAAATGCATGCTATTAGTCCATGTTTGGCCTCTTTAAGTATGCATGAGAATCGCTTTGGTTTGCCTAAGTCTTGGGCCTTAACACTTGCATATGTGTGTGTGCATTTAGTCTCATTTTCTAGGCATTTTGGCCCTTTGTTTTGAGCCTTATTAGAGCTGCCCAATTCATGTTTAAGCCCAATCTACAATCGGTTTGCATGCTTGGTTCATGTGCTTGCTTGTATGCTTGCATAAATGCCATGCCATTGTCCATGTGTGCATAATAGATAACATGCTTAGGACCTCATTGCATTGGCATGTACGCTAGGCCTCTTGACTAAGTCATGATGGAGGTTTAGCACCCCTTATGTGCTTGCTTGGTTTGTATGCATTTTAAATCAAATTTGTACCCTTGGTTCTTAGGATCATCACGCATGGAAATGCGCGATTGGTGGTCCGGGAATCGAGGCACATGCCCTCTTGAGTCCATAGCATGATGA
This sequence comes from Camellia lanceoleosa, assembly GCA_025200525.1. Classification (NCBI taxonomy): domain Eukaryota; kingdom Viridiplantae; phylum Streptophyta; class Magnoliopsida; order Ericales; family Theaceae; genus Camellia; species Camellia lanceoleosa. The sequence goes on along the minus strand of CM045771.1, from coordinate 20,754,631 downwards.
GGGATGTGCTTGGTGCATACATGCTTTGATTTGCATTGCCTTGCCTTTGGTTTCCTCTGCTGCTGTCAGTTGCAGGTTCTGCAGGGATAAAGGGCCGATCGGCACTCTTTAGTGCCGGCCGGCTGCCTCTTGGCAGCCGATAATGAAATTCAGAGCCGGTGGCTTCCTTCCTCAGCCGGTGGCCCCCTGCCTCAGCCGGTGATGCTCCCCAGTGCTCTGAGAGGCACTCCTGAAGTTTTGGGAATTTTCAGAGAAGGAGAAGCGGGAGAAAGCAGGCACATTTGCACGGTCTTGCGATTCAGCGAGTCCAGGCAGCGGCGATCGACCTCCTTCCGAGGCATTTATTGCTTAAATAGATTAATTAGTTTATTTATTTAATCTAATTGATTTGTAATATTTAATTAGCTAGAATAGTTAATTATTTATTTGGTTTTGTATATTCTTTTGGTCCCTCCGAGCGAGGGCGCAATTGTAATAAGTGTGCGTGAGTGGGTGTATGTCTCCCAACCCCCATTTCTTTCTAACCCTTTTATTTACCTGCTTATGGTAGATTAGGGCATACTTATTTTAGTATACCTTATGCAATGCATGTGTGCATCCACGCATTTATTTACATGCATCGGGCTCGGCACATCATGCAAACTGTACCGGACTTTCAATCCCAAATTGAATACGTGATAGTTGTCGCATCTCATGTGCCATGTTTAGGGTTAGCCGAGCCTGTTTAGATTGCACCCCTGTATGTGATGCATTAGCCATTTAACATGAACTAGGTCATGCATGTTTTGCTAACTAGTTTATTATTTTGGTAGTCTGATGTAAGTGTTTTGCTTTAGCATATTGCAGCGTGTGATTGTTGCCATGACAATAGGATTGCCATGCGACTAAATGCTTATGTGTTATATAAGCTGTTTGAATGCATGGGTGAAGGTTGGATTGCACGAGTTGGAACAACTCATTGAAATCCGCATTTTAGCCTACTTGCGGTAGCAAAAAACAACACGTTTTTGAGACAAAGCGGATATGCAATGTTTATTTCCAAGTTAGGCGATCTAGTCTATACTTTTGTGTTGTCGCATCACGTAGTAATTCTAGGCTAATAACGAATAAGAACGCATAAAGTTTTCAAAAGCGGATATCACGGTTAGTAGAGGCGGTCTTGGACGGGCGAAAGGGGTGCTCATAGTGACCTTCGATCGTACCCAAGCTCGAGCCAAGACCACTTTGGTGATGGCGGACACGTGGCCTTGACCGAGGCGGGGTTTCCTAAATTTCCCATTTTAAAAAATATTTAGGTGGCGACTCTGTAATCTGGCAAAGCAGTCCATGTTTGGCACTACTTTTTCAAAAATCTGTTTTCTCAAAACGATTTGCCGGATTTGGACTCTTTGGTTCAGATTTAGAACATAACCAAATCGAGTCCACTGTAGAGTGAAGCCCGCGGGCGTCTCTGATTCTGGCGACTTCCTGGGGAGTTTAGAGCTTGACTCGAACTTCGTGATATCTGTTTTGATTTCATTTATGTGTCTCTTTGCATTGCATGTGCATTGGTGCGCCTAGGACACCGTGTTGGCCATCTGCTATTCTGGCGGTTTCTTGGAGGCTTGTCTTGTCAAGGCATGTCCATAAGGTGACCCGGTTGCGGGCTCTGCCCGATATAGGAACACAAACCGGTTTCTGGGGCACCCTTACAGACCATTCGACCTAGTTGCATAGTCGGAATCCATAGTGACCATTCCAAACTAGGACGGGTTGCTTACCCGATATTAGGTTGTTTGAAACATTGCGTGCGTAGTGAAACCCTAGCTCGACAAAATAGGGCGAAACCCTATCCCAACATAGGGGTGTATTGGCTCTCATTTTACATGCTATGTGCTTTTAGGCGTATCTCTACAAGGAATGCATATACCAATTCTTGGTCTGGGCATCGACTGCGCGGGCACCGATGTCGATTTTTGAGAATCGATTATATCTGCGGGGAATCGATTTGATTTGGGGCGGTGACTTTGGGGAGCAGTGTTGATGGTGGAATCATTGTTTGACTACACCGTGCTTGATCGATTAATTTGAAATCTTGCTTGTTTTCCGTTTGATTCGAGATTGAGAGTTAAGTCGGAAACGGCTAGTGTCTTCTCCTCGGCGGCGGACCAAACATGATGAGAACTTCGGAAGAGATTGTGGTCATGACGGCCGCGAAGTCAAGAACCACCCCAAGATGAGGCTCTTGTTGATATGCCACACCGCCTAGGTCGCCATTGCACACCCAATCTGGACCCCTCAATTCTATCGGGCTCATGAGCCTACTACATTCGAGTTAATGGGGATGATAGGCGAGCTCGAGGTCCGTGGCGGATCTCGCCACGGAATGTCAACCTCGCCACGGTTGCACCGTATCTTTGAAATTCGAACCCCAGAGCCCCGATCTTTGGGCGGATTGTGATCGAGCTCAATCGATCGGAGATGACCTCCACCTGTGATGATGTACAGTACCAACCCAAACCTCCCACGGTGAGGCGAGAGGCAAAGACGAAGTGAAGGTGGATGCGATCCGTGGAACAAGCTGCGTAGGCGATCCGAGCTTTGGCCGAGAATGAGCAAACAACGGTATCGCGATTGTAACCAAAAGTGTGGATAGCGTTTTCCCTACGCCGCTGAGGCGATTCGATCAATCGAAAAGGATAGGCCGTTATGCCAAGAAGGTTCTTCCACTCCCACTGCATCGAAAGGATCGAAATCAAACGCACCCACGACTGCTCGCTAGTGCATCTAGCAAGAGTCCTCAATTCGAAGTACTTGCCCGAGGCGCGGGCCTTCCATCCTCTCTCCATGCCGTTGCCTAGGGCACTTCTGATTTTGGCCAAAAAGGGGCATCTCACACCCCTCGACCCTAGGCCGCTCCCCAAACCCCTTCGGTGAGGCCATGATGCCACTCGATCTTGTCGTACCATCAGCGGTCTGGCCACACCCGATAATTGCTTCGCCTCCGTCATGAGGTCTGAGTTTGATTGATAACAAGGTCATCCTCCGCCTACCTCGGCCGTCGGTCACTACAAAGTTCTTGGATTGTGAGGACACGAATCTGAGGACAGAATCTGCAGTATGTAATTGAGATTCAAGCACTGCGGGCAATATCTGGTACATTTTTGGATATGGCGTTTGGCGCATTTTTACCACTGCCAATACTAGTTTTGTAAAACGACTTGGGTGTCGGGTCGATCTTTTGATTTGTCTTGAGTCATCTCATTGTTTTGAGTCGATCCTTTTGCTTAAGTGCATCTAATTGTAATGAGTCGTTCCTCTTTTGTATAAGAATACTAGGTGACTTGAGGTTGTTGCCTCGAGCACCGTTTTGTTTTGTAATTACTTCTTTTTGCTTTCTTTTTGGGTCTACCTCTGCGTGGAGCAGGTTTACATCTAGGAATCCGAATGAAAGCATGACTATCGTGATCCGTGCTATTTATGTTGGGCTAGTTGTGCGAGAGAATTGAATGGGGTGTGATTGCATTCCACTGCTCTTTTGTGGCTTAAAAACTGTTGTTTTGACCTAAGTTTTTCAAAACCTTTTTGAACTTCTGCGGTGATAAAAACAAAGGAAGTAATTCCTCGGGTTTTCAAAATTTTGAATCAAGCGAGAGAAAGAAGCGTGCTAAGCCCTTAGTGAATGAAATTATGCTTGTCGTGAGTCTTGAGAAGGACCCTAGCTTTGATCGATTGGTCCTACTTGTCTTGGTAGCGAGCAATTTGTCGCTTTCTTAAAACTTTCAAAAATATTTTCTTGCGGTCTTGCGAAGACATGTGTGGAATCACTCTTGAGATTATGCGACCTAGGATCGTTCTCGGCCTCGAGGCTCGACCCTCATTTTCAAACCTTGGATCGATATCGAGAATGTTCAAAAGATAGCTACCAATCGGCCTGTGTGGCCCGATTCAAGCGACCCTCGAGCAAGAGGCATCAGTCCGTCGGGAAGATCAAAATCCACCAAGCAAAGTCAGAAATGCGTGATGGGCCTTTACGCAAATCGGCACAATAGCCGTTCTCCCGGATCTGAAGAAGCTTCAATTTCAAAACCATTTGGCATGGGCTTGCTACACTTTTACCCTTTGAGAGGCTCATTGGGCGAAAACCGGAAGGCGACCGAAAAAGTCGAGCAAAAAGATACAAAAATGCAAAAAGGAAAAGAAAAAAAAAAAAAAAAAAAAAAAAAAGAAAACCACAAAAGAAAAGACAATGCAAAAGAAAAGAAAAAGAATGAGAAAAAAAAAAAAAAAAAAAGCTCAAGGTCGAAAACGCATTGGGCGCCTTGGCAAAATTAGAGCCTAAAAATAGCGAAGGTTAAAATACCCGGCGTGCCTTAATCGAACTCGTGAGCTTGATTCCCATGTTTGGGATCGTAGGCAACTTCATCACGAAGTCCAGCCCCAACGCTTCCATAGCGTCTCGAGGCCATGTCATGGTTTTGATCACTAGCGCCTACTCGAATCGATGTCTTGATTCTGATAACAGGAACGCGTGATTAACTTCCTCTGAAGCCAAACCACCAACACCTTCGGTGTTGTGTCCATATTGATTCAAGCCATCTTGACTTCTCCGGCGTCCGAGGGTCCGTCGTCATCGACAAAGGCTGCTTACAAACTGCGGCATCATCAAGCAAGGGGCAACTTTCCGTTGCCCTCCATTCTTGTAAATTACTGAGCTACCGTTCAAACCGAGGGCAACTTTCCGTTGCCTCCTGTCCCTTACAAGCGGGCAATTTTCCATTACCTTCGATCCGGTTTGCATATCTCGAGGTAAGTTCTCGCTCGTTGAGCATTGATTGTCTACAAAATGGTTTTTGAAAAGTTTCTTGAGGTTGACTTATTTTCTCGGCTGTTTCGCTTTCAAAATAGGACCATGTTTGGACCCAACAAAGAAACTCTTGATTAACTTCGCATGATTTTCAAATCAAAAATTGAATAAGTGCGTTAATCTAACTCTCACTTTGGTCAGAACTGTTTTAGAAAACACAACAAAAAGTGATCAAAATGATGAACTAGGGGCACGATTGAGTCAGGTCCTCTGTCTTCCCCTCCGTTAACCTGATTGTCCGAGAGACACTCTATCCACCAGAAGAAATAGCTGCGAGCTAGTCGTGTCGGGCATGAACCCGCAACTTCCTATTCATCATCATTCACCTCGGGGAGGGATGCAAAATGAGAGAATAAAGAATAGAGAGGAGTAAGTTGAGAGAAAAGTGAGAAAGGGTTTTGTGAGAAAAACCGAGCACGAGGGTCAGTGATGTGAGAATCACGCCGTCGAAGGGTGGGAAACCTACGGAGGAAGCGGCTCCTCGAAATTTGAGGTCCACGCGTCAGGTGGCGTGTCTTTTGACTTGTCGATCTTAACGTTGGCTTTGAGTCTCTTAGAGTGTGTCTCATTGTGCTAGGTCGTGTGCCTTTTGTTTCTTCGTTTGAGTCTGTCTCGTCGTGTCTGTGGTAGGCTCGATACCGGTTGAAAACCCATCCTCTTCAAAAGGCAATTGCTCGTGCTCGAGAATCTTTGTGCCGTTCTCTACATCCGTGCAAAGCAAGAAAAAATGGAAGATTTGAGGCATCCGAGGCGTTTCAACCGCAAGCTATGTCGATTTGTGATCCGTCTTGTCGATTGGGTTATTCATTTAAAGTTTCTTTGTGGCAGAGAATGAACCGTATTTGGGCTATGGGTTGTATCTTGAATCAATCGATGAAGTATAAATTTGTCTATTGATTTGAGTAGTGGTTTGTATGAGTCGTGTTGCTGCTTAGTTGGTTGGTTATTTGATTATTACAGTGCAAGTGTTCAATTGTCAGATACAAATCAATATCATTTACATTTGAGGTGTAGTATGATGCAATGCGATGCAAAGTATGAAATGTCTTGGTATCTGTGAGATATACAAATATAACACTCTTTTAGACAAAAAGTTTGTTTTATATATAATCTTTTCCAGTACATAGTTTTGGAAAGCAAAAACCTGCCTGCGGCAGTACATAGTACTCCATCTACCAAAAAGAGAAAAGTACAAGAAAAGAAATAAAGAAAAGAAGCAACAAAGTCATCATCATCAGCAGTAGGCCTCATGCCTAAGTGCATCCTCGCCCTCTTCTGGCGAGAAGCACAAAAGCATCGTCGGGCCGAATCCTTTGTCGAGCAGAACTTTGAGCTATCCCGGCCTCCTCATAAATGACTCGATCCCGCCTCCGACTCCCCATCTCCAGGCTGGAGCTCGTGGCTGCTCCCATGACCACGTCCCCTGCAGTGCGAGAGAAGATCACGCCATCCCGAGTAGAGGCAGGAGGCCCAGTGGGCAGTGTCGCCTTTGGAGGATCGGGAAAGGAGGTGAAAATCTGAAGAACAAACACATCGAAATGCGTGAAGGCGGTTTATCAATATAGAATGTAGTGTATGAGTGCAGTGTGTAAATGTCGTGGCGGTTTATCGATCTGAGAATCACGATGTATGAGTACGATGTGTGAATCTGGTGGCGGTTTATCGATCTGAGAATCACGATTGTATGAGTACAATGTATGAAAGCCGTGGCGGTTTATCGATTTTTGTGCGATGAAGCGATTATGCGAAAGCAGTATGATTCGAGGCGTAGTCGATAAAACATACCGGCAAGCCGTGGGTGACCAAAGCGTCGAAGTCATTGCGGCATCGGCGAGGAGGCATTGACTCCGGTAGCGGGTATACTCGGAGGATTACGCAAAAGTATTAAATATATCGGTGATACGTGGGATATCTGAATGAATCGAGAATGAAAGGACAATGCAAAATCTTGAAATAAAGTAATACATACGGGAGGCAAGTCGGGAATCTTAGGCCAACTCGTGACCAACGGAGGAGGAGCAAGGATCTGGTAGGTCTCCACTCTGCCCCTATAAGTCAACATAGTAGGCGAGGCGGGCGGCCCATCCTCGTCCTCTGCACCCCCCTCTGCATGAGCTCGAGCCCTCTGTGATGGCCCGCTCTGCTCTGTCTCTGCCCGGGCCATGGCGCCTGAGTCTCCTTTGGATCGGCTCGGGCAGCTCGAGGCGCATCAAGAAGGTCGGGGACGTGCTGGAATAGTCGCCCTCGCCCCTGTAGGCATCCACATCTATGGCCCAGCCAAGGGTGTAGTCCTCCATCTGCTGCACAGAAAACCTCTCGGTGTCCCTCATGTGCTCGGGAGGCTGGATCGGAACTATCTCTGCTCGGCAATCGAGGTCGGCAAGAAGCGCTCACCCAGTGCAGGCAGCCGGGCCCTCAGAGAATCCGATGGCGAGGTCTCGGTGGCGCCAGCATACCTATCTCGTATCGCCGCTGGGAGTGGAGCCCACGGCTGCCAGGTGACCTGAAATGAAATCTGATCGATTATCTCGTCTGAAATGTACACATGAAGCGAAGCTTCAAGCGGTATAAGTAAAACATACCTCGATAGGGGTGATGGTGTCGAAAAGCGACGGCGAAGCTAAAAGTGTCCGGGGTCTCCGGACACATCGCCCGTCATGTTGGCGAAGGGGCGACGAGAGGGTCTCCGTCTCGATCGGCTCGATCTGGGAAGTAGGCATACACCCATTGCAAAAGCGACGTCGATATGATTATCGAAGCGAATCTGAATAAAGCGAAATATGAGCCGTGTGTTGTGTATTGTGTTGGCGGGGTGTCTGATGTGAGCGGTGTATGCGGTCGATTATCGCGAAAATATGTATTGCCGTGTTATGCGATATCTGAACAACGGTGTGTGCGATGTCTGAGTCTGAAAAATGTACGAAATAAGCGAAGAAGACATACCTCGGGCTCGCTTGATAGCCCCGAAACAGCTGCCGCTACCACGGGAAGCGGAGCTCATGTAGCCGTAAAGGTGGCGAGCCGCACCACGATCATCTTGCACAATCCGTCGGGCGTCCACAGGTCTGTTGAGAAGCGAAGAGGCAGTGTTCGCCCGGTCGGCGAATAGGGTGGTCCCAGCAAAAACATGAGAAGCAGCGCGCATATCGCTCAGGCGACCTCACAGGTCGCCGGGCGCGTCCACGGCATAGTCACTTTTCAGCGCACCTCGAACCGGGAATAGCGGGCGAACCTGGGCGAACAAGCGGCGCCTCGCCGAGCAAATAAACTGGCGGCGATCCACTCGTCCATATGCGTGTCAAGGGATCGGATCACCCCCCACCCCGATGCCAGTGAGCATCGAGAAGTCGTAAGGGGTCATCGTCATGTCCCCGGTCGCTGACAGATGAAAAGAATCGGTGGTGTCCCACCACCTCTCTGCCAGAGCGGCAAGAAGAGGTGCGCAAGTAGAGAGTCAGAAAGTCCCTGCGAAGCGTGCGAAGCGGCCCGATCCACAATGCGGCTAACGGCATCGGGTAGCTCGGCGTACCAGTCGCGAGCGGTAATGTTCCCATACCCGTGGAGAGTATGGGAGTCTCCCTGTAGTCAAGAAATTGCAAAGCCATATGAAGATATGCAGTTGGTATAAATCTAGTATGCGTGCAGATTATCTTTAAAATTCAAGCGAAACTTGGGTGTGCTTATAGTAAACTACAAACCCGTGGTGCGTCGATGTGTTTTAGATGCTCGGTGTAAACTTGGTGCATGTGTGCACATTTTTCAGATTCAAGCAGATATCGGGTTTCAGTGTACTGCGATGAACTACGGCCTGTGATGTGCCAGTATGTTTGTGAAGGTTAGCATGTAGATACGGTGCATGTGTGCACATTTTTCAGATTCAAGCAGATATCGGGTTTGACTTACGATGGGTGGGCTACGATGCATGACATGCGGTGCTCCTATGAGGATCGGTGTAAGCGGCGTGTGTGCGTGCTTTTCAGCGTTCAAATAGAAGCGAGTCTTGGTATGTTTGATGGCTTCTAGCGTGTGATGTGTCGCGTGTTGGTGTAGTTTTGTGCAAATCTAGCATGCGTGCGAGTTTTCAGAATCAAATAAGCGCCGGGTGTTGGCGAATTGGTAGTGCAATGTGTGCCGTGTGTTTGAGTGCTTGAGGCCAGAGTAGCGTGTGTGCATGTGCGTCGGTCCTAAACAGGTGTCAGTAGTGAGTTTGTCTACAATCGACTACTGATGCGATTACATCGAACTAAGCGGTTAAATGGGTTGATTAGCTCTGACGGAATTGTGAAAAATCCTACATTGCGAGAAAATAAGGCGAGAATGTTACCTCGGTGGCGCCCGTGAACAAGTGGGAGGCCGGCTCATGCAGCGAAGCTCTGGGTCCAAAACTCTGTCGAAGCCGCGGAAGTGGAGTCCGTCGGGTGTAGCTGCGTGGATGGCCGGCGATAGGTCGCCGGATCGAATGGCGCTTCGCTCAATGGGAGGCTCGACCGGGGTCCATCTCATGGTCCGGGAGTCCCGACATGTGGAACCTCGTCGCCATGGTAGTGGTAGCGAAAAAATGGCGGAAAAGGAAAAAGCAATTGAATCAATCTGAAAAGTCAACCGAGAAGGTCAACCCGAGGAGGGTCGGAAATGGCGGAAGGGTCGGAATGTGAAAAGACACAAGAATGAAGAAAATCGGGGAACAAGTCGAAAAGCGAAAATAGCGAAAGGAATACCGAAATGGAGAAATATTAGGTTCAAAGTATTGAAAGCGAATATCTGTGAATCGGACGGCAAGCAGGCGTGAAAGCAGCGGAAATCGATGAAAAAGTGAGAGAAAACACTTTGGAGAGGGAGAGCAAAGATTTTCGGCGGCTTGAAGTGAAGAAAATAGGGTTTGGGAACCCTATTTTATAAAGACCCGAGGCAAATTGTCAAAACTGCCCCCGATCAGCTATTTTTGGCCGGTCGGCACTATTTTGTGCTGGTCGGCACATTTTTGTGCCGATAGATGAATTCATGCAGCCGGTGGTAGCCGGTGACCATCCCATCCAGCCGGTGGTGTTCCCAAGGCCCTGTTTAGGCAAATTGAGGAGTTTTGGGTCTTCATAGCTCAAGAAAGTACAAGAAAATGCATCCCCGATGCTCAACCGGCCTCCGTTTTGACTCCGGACCGTCTCTACTGTGCGTGGCACTCAAATTCAAGCAGAGAATGTATCCTTTTGTATCCTTTTGTCATTTACAGAGATTCAAAAGTTGCCCCATCCGGGTCCGGCGGGACCGAAAACACGCGCAGGTCTGGAGAGACCTAAAATACGCACGGTCTAGTAGACCTTAAATCCTCGGGAGGTGCAAGACCTTCGGTACACTAAAGTTGTCCCTCATTGCATTTGGCATACGTTTCATCGCGCCGTTTGGCGCACATCCCCATTGCACTTCATTTTCCATCCTTTGAGGCACGCGTACCTCATTGCACTTCATTTTCCATCCTTTGAGGCACGTGTACCTCATCGCACCCCATTTTCCATCTTTTGAGGCACGCACGTCTCATGCGCGTCTCGTTTGCATTGCATGCACTTGGGTACTGTGTAACGGTTACCCCCCGGTCTGGCGAGACCTTAAACACGCACGGTCTAGGAGACCTTAAATCCTCGGGGGGGTGCAAAACCTCCGGTGCATTAAGGTGTGCACCTCATTGCATTTGGCATGCATTCCATCGCATTGTTTAGCGCACCTCATCGGTTGCCCCCCTAGGTCCGGCAAGACCTTAAACCCGCTCATTTGCATTATCATGCATCTTAAAGCCGCGCGTTGGCGCGCATTTCAAAAAAAAAACATGCATTGTCATGCATACATTATACATCCCGGTCTAGGAGACCTTAAATCCTCTGAAGGTGCAATTCCTTTGGTGTTTGTCGTGCCCGAACGACTTTCGGTGGTCTGGTAAAGCCACATGCGTGCTGCGGTGAGTTCCTAAGAGACCAATGGGGACGGTGAAAACTAGAGTTTGAATGGCTTGTGCCTAAAGCATAAGGTTGAATTTCGAGACTAAAGTCTGGTTTAAATACCGGATGTACCCTCGGCTTGAAATCTATATGGAAGCCCCATAGGTTGAGGCGGCGTGTTTACGCCTCGATTCTGGATACTGAACCAACCTAGTATATCGCCCCGTTGGTAGAATAGGGAAAACTGCAATCGCAGCCATTGCATCACATTGCATTTATCATGCATTTCATTGTAAATACTATTGCATATGTCATGCATTTTAAAAAAAAAAACATGCATTCCATGCATCATCAATTCTATTGCATATGTCATGCATTGTCATGCATTTTCAAAACAAAAAAAAAAAAACCATGCATATGTCATGCATCATCCTCGTAGTGTAGCGCATATGTCATGCATTTTCTGTAGATGTCCATTTCCATTGCATTATAGCTTGCATGCATTCCACTGCATCATCTCCTATCTATGGCTCGCGCCTTTCCTTGTTGAGCTTGGTTTGGTATGTGCCCTTACTTTTCACGTCGAAGCACAGTTCTGTATGCAGAAGTTATGTGCTAGACATGGCTTGTATGCGTACATTCCCTTCCTAGGCAAGACTAGGTTTGGCCCGCGTGCCATATCCATTGTATCTATTCCATCGCATGCATTCCACTGCATCATCTTCCATCCTTGGCTTGCGCCTTTCCTTGTTGAGCTTGGTCTGGTATGTGCCTATACTTCTCATGTTTAAGCATAGTTCTGCTCGTGTATCGCGCCTACTCCACGTTGGTATGTTGGTTTGAGGTTGCGGCACCCTTTTCTGTGCTAGACATGGCTTGTACGTGTGCATGCTTTTCCTAGGCGAAATACGGTTTGGCCCGCGTGCCATATCCATTGTATCCATTTCCATTACATTGTAGTGTAATTGTTGCGTCCGGCATTAGGATCATTATTCTCACCCCAGCGGGTCGTCACCCCACTTATGTCAATCCACCCAATACTTGTTCTTGTGTCCGTGCGAAGTACTCATAGATCAGACATCGTTCTATGGGAGACGGACTTGTCACCTCCATCAATCTATTTGACATATGTTTGGTTTCGAACCGCTCCGGTTTGAATCACGATTCAATTGCCCTGCATGTAGTTCGCATTAGCTTTAATTGCACTACATTTTCATTTGCATTATTCATACATCATTTTGTATATATTGCATATCATTCATCATTCGCATTGCATATGTCATGCATTTTGCTAACAATATTATGCCTGTTAAGTTTGCTTTCTTTTCAGGCACGATATTGTATGTACGGTTCATTACATTTGGTGGAACGAGCGAAACGCCGCAGTATTGTATCTCCGAGTGAGACGTTTTGAGAATTGCATAATTCTCTTACATCCTTTCTACATTGTAGTGTAGTTTGGTGCATTGTTAGCTTATAACTGTCGCATGTATGCTTCATTACAGCTTTCTTTGCATGATCATAAGTTATGCTTGGCTTCTTGCATTCTCAGTTGCATTTTGCCCCTGGTAGCATATCTTATCCTTGGCATGTGTGCAATGCATGAACTCTGTTGGTTTGATTCCTAAAGGGATCGTGGCGCTTGCGAGTTCAACCATTTGTGCTTTGTATGTTTATGCGAGTCTTGGCCTTGTCAAAAATGGGATCTCTGGGCTTTGACATTCACTCCGTCATTGTTATGACTTAGAGTTACTGTCAAGAGGGCAGCTGTAGACACCCATTTTTGACCGTCCTCAAGACTTGGGCGTCACCGATGGAACACTCGGTGATTATCCATGTTTGTGTTCGTTTGGAGTTCGGGGTTCTCGGTGTGCGAGTCTTGCCTCGGGACCTCCGAACTTCATTTATTTGTGTTTGGTTTTGCACCAAACACTTGTGTTACCTTGGAAGGGCATGGAATGCTTTATGAGGCATCCCCACTTTGCAATTTGGGGCTAGAGGCCACCGGCTGTGTAGTTATCCGGCACTATATTGTGCGGTCGGCACTATTTTGTGCGGTCGGCACTATTTTAGGCGAAATGACCAACTTGCCCGACCGACCCTTGTGCACTTGCTTTACGAGATATTTTGAACTGACTTTTGAGCATTCTTCCCTCCATCTGCGTGTATGGAGGGATGAGGTCTTGTTTGCTTAGCTTGTAAGTTTACAAGCTCTATAAGAGGAAAGCTCTCCCTCTTGACTTAGGGTTAGCATTTTTCAGAGCATTAGACATTGTTAGAGAGCTGGAGCTCTGGTTTTTAGGGTTAAGATAGATACATATATCATATCTCTCTTTTTCTCTTAGTACACTAGGTGTTTAGTTCACACTATTGTACTAAAACACCTAGTGTTTCACCCTCTCCTTGCAACTGAGGTTCCAGAGGCTGCTCTTGGAGGTTCTTGACAGATTTTGAGCTCAAGGAAGCATCAACCACAACCTTTGTGAAGAAGGCTACAAGGGTAAGCAAAACTTGCATTTTTTTCCCCATTTTTGCAACTCATTTCTACCTAATCTAGAACTGTTTTTGAGCTTAGTGTTTGGCACATAAAAGTTCTGATTTTTAACCCTCTTTATTGTATATTAAGAGTGTTTTGTGGTTTGAGGAACTTTGACCACCTTTAGGCCTTGAAAAGGCCACCTTTTGTGCCATTTTGTGAGAGATCCGGGACTTGTGTGCTTGGGCCTCTCCACCACTGAAATCTTGACGGATTTCAGTGGTGGAGATGGTGCCATAAAGTCCTAGAAAGGAGAGGGCCACCCCCTCTCCTTGATGTCCTTGAAAAGGGCAAGTTTTGCCTCTTGAGAGAGCCCCATGCTTGAGTGTGTATTGGGCACATTTGAGTTGTTTTCCATGCTTATATTATCGTGATATAAAATGTTTTCAAGTTGGTTTTGGCCTCCTATACATGCTTAGTATAGTTGCCTTGTAATGCCCCTTTTATGCCTTAACATGTCTAGGTTGTTTGCCCTATTTTCTAGCATGTTTTAAGCTTAGATTTGTGAAGCTTGTAAGCTTATTTTTCCATGATTCAGCTCTGTCCATAGCTATTTTGGCTAATCTTGGCATGTATTTGGTAGCCTCTTTGTATTTGGCTTGTTGGCCTCAAAAGCATGAATATGTGGTATGCTATTCTAGCTTTATTTTTGATGATTGGAACCATCTAGCATGCCATTTCAGTCCTTCATACATGCTTGTTTGATTGCCTTGGTGGCCTTGTTAATGCTTTAAGAGTATGTCTCGTATGCTCTTTGTTTAGGCCTTATTGCATGTCTTAGATTCCATGCTTCCTAGATGCCATCTAGGTGGTCATTTAGGCTTAGTTTTATGTGTTAAAACTTTGTCTTTAAGTGCTTGAATATTGCCATGTATGATTACGTTAAGTGTGGTTTAATGCCCTATTGACTTGCTTTAAGCCTAGGCCATTTACATGCTTTGTTTGGAATGCTCTATCGCATGATTTGGCATCATGATTAACATGAATTTCAGAGCTTTAAATGCATGCTATTAGTCCATGTTTGGCCTCTTTAAGTATGCATGAGAATCGCTTTGGTTTGCCTAAGTCTTGGGCCTTAACACTTGCATATGTGTGTGTGCATTTAGTCTCATTTTCTAGGCATTTTGGCCACTGTTTTGAGCCTTATTAGAGCTGCCCAATTCATGTTTAAGCCCAATCTACAATTGGTTTGCATGCTTGGTTCATGTGCTTGCTTGTATGCTTGCATAAATGCCATGCCATTGTCCATGTGTGCATAATAGATAACATGCTTAGGACCTCATTGCATTGGCATGTACGCTAGGCCTCTTGACTAAGTCATGATGGAGGTTTAGCACCCCTTATGTGCTTGCTTGGTTTGTATGCATTTTAAATCAAATTTGTACCCTTGGTTCTTAGGATCATCACGCATGGAAATGCGCGATTGGTGGTCCGGGAATCGAGGCACATGCCCTCTTGAGTCCATAGCATGATGAGGGATGTGCTTGGTGCATACATGCTTTGATTTGCATTGCCTTGCCTTTGGTTTCCTCTGCTGCTGTCAGTTGCAGGTTCTGCAGGGATAAAGGGCCGATCGGCACTCTTTAGTGCCGACCGGCTGCCTCTTAGCACCGATAATGAAATCGAGCGGTGGCTTCCTTCCTCGTAGGTGGCCCCTCGGCCGGTGATGCTCCCGGTGCTCTCGAGAGGCACTCTGAAGTTTTGGAATTTTAGAGAAGGAGAGCAGAGAAATAGAGGCACATTTGCAGCGATCGATTCAGCGAGTCCGAACGCAGCGGCGATCGACCCTCCTTCCGAGGCATTTATCGCTTAAATAGATTAATTAGTTTATTTATTTAATCTAATTGATTTGTAATATTTAATTAGCTAGAATAGTTAATTATTTATTTGGTTTTGTATATTCTTTTGGTCCCTCCGAGCGAGGGCGCAATTGTAATAAGTGTGCGTGAGTGGGTGTATGTCTCCCAACCCCCATTTCTTTCTAACCCTTTTATTTACCTGCTTATGGTAGATTAGGGCATACTTATTTTATTATACCTTATGCAATGCATGTGTGCATCCACGCATTTGTTTACATGCATCGGGCTCGGCACATCATGCAAACTGTACCGGACTTTCAATCCCAAATTGAATACGTGATAGTTGTCGCATCTCATGTGCCATGTTTAGGGTTAGCCGAGCCTGTTTAGATTGCACCCCTGTATGTGATGCATTAGCCATTTAACATGAACTAGGTCATGCATGTTTTGCTAACTAGTTTATTATTTTGGTAGTCTCGATGTAAGTGTTTTTGCTTTAGCATATTGCACGCGTGTGATTGTTGCCATGACAATAGGATTGCCATGCGACTAAATGCTTATGTGTTATATAACTGTTTGAATGCCTGTGGGTGAAGGTTGGATTGCCTGAGTTGGAACAACTCATTGAAATCCGCATTTTAGCCTACTTGCGAGTAGCAAAAGAAAACAACACGCTTTTCGAGACAAAACGGATATGCAATGTTTATTTCCAAGTTAGGCGATCTAGTCTATACTTTTGTGTTGTGCGCATCACGTAGTAATTCTAGGCTAATAACCGGAATAAGAACGCATAAAGTTTTCAAAAACGGATATCACGGTTAGTAGAGGCCGGTCTTCGGATAGGCGAAAGGTGCTCATTGACCTTCCCCGATCGTACCCAAGCTCCCGAGCCAAGACCACTTTGGTGATGACGGACACGTGGCCTTCGGCACCGAGTCAGGGTTTCCTAAATTTCCCATTTTAAAAAATATTTAGGTGGCGACTCTGTAATCTGGCAAAGCAGTCCATGTTTGGCACTACTTTTTCAAAAATCTGTTTTCTCAAAACGATTTGCCGGATTTGGACTCTTTGGTTCAGATTTAGAACCGCAACCAAATCGAGTCCGAACTGTAGAGTGAAGCCCACGGGCGCGTCTACACACCTCGGCCTAGATAATGACATCTCGGCCAATATGTCAGGGTGCGAGTGGAGGTCAACTAAAGATATCCCAAGGTGGTCCTAAGTGTAAGAGTATCAAAGGAGCGACCTAGGCTCAAGATGACCTCGGCTGAAAACACATACACACCAATAAGGAACATAGCATTCAAGTAACACTTATGCAAGACGAGTCAAGATTTAAAATGCAAGTTTAATAGAGCAAAATCATATAAAATGCATATGAGTACGGTTAGGGCAGTGTGAGGGTCATTACATCCTACCCCCTTAAAGAAGTTTGGTCCCCAAACTTGAGTTACCTTGATTCAAAAATAATTCTGGGTATTGATCTTTCATTTCCTTTTCCACTTCCCATGTAGCATCCTTGCCGTAATGTTCCTTCCATTCAATCTTTACCATCGGTATTGCCTTATTTCTCAATTGTCTTACTTGCCTACCGATAATACGCATTGGCCTCTCTTCATAGCTCAATTCTTCATCAACCACAATTCCAAAATGATCAATCACGTGCAGGGGATCCCGAATATACTTGCTCAACATCGAGATATGGAACACATTGTACACTTGACTTAATTCTTGTGGTAAAGCAAGTCTGTAGGCAGTCGTGTTAATCTTCTCAAGAATTTCAAATGGCCCGATGTAACGAGGTGCTAACTTACCTTTCTTCCCAAATCTGGAAACTCCTTTCGTTGGCGAAATCTTCAGGAATACATGGTCCCTAACTTCAAATTCCAATTCTCTTCTTCTCTGGTCGGCATAACTCTTCTGCCGACTCTGGGCAGTTCTGATCCTCTGTCGAATAAGCTTAATCTTCTCGGTTGTTACTTGAATCAGTTCGGGGCCGATCAAAACTTTATCTCCTACTTCAGTCCAACATATCGGCGATCTGCACTTCCTCCCATACAAAGCTTCGTACGGTGCCATGCCAATGCTAGCTTGATAACTGTTGTTGTAAGCGAATTCCACTAATGGTAAATGTGCTCCCCAGCTTCCCTGGAAATCTAGTACACATAGCCTGAGCATATCCTCAAGTGTCTGAATTGTTCTTTCTGTTTGCCCATCGGTTTGGGGGTGAAAAGCTGTGCTAAACTTCAACTCGGTTCCCAAGGCTCTTTGTAAACTTTGCCAAAATCTACAAAAAACTTGGATCTCGATGCGAAACAATAGACATCGGCACTCCATGAAGTCTCACAATCTCGTTCATATCTGAGACAACTAGTGATCGACATTGAATGTAGTACGAGCAGGGAAGAAAGTGTCTTGACTTAGTTAATCTGTCAATTATGACCCAAATCGAATCCATTCCCTTCTGCGTCTTCGGCAAACCAATCACAAAATCCATGGAGATATGTTCCCATTTCCATTCAGGAATCGGCAAGGGTTGAAGAAGTCCTGCTAGTCTCTGATGTTCTGCTTTCACTTGTTGACATTGCAAGCATTGGGATACGAACTCGGCTATTTCTCTCTTCATGTTCGGTCACCAAAAGGTCTGCTTTACATCGTGATACATCTTAGTGTTCCCTGGATGAACAGCAATTCTGGAACCATGAGATCCTTGCAGAATCTTCCCTTTCAATTCAGGGACATCGGCCACGCACAATCTTCCTTCAAACCTAAGCACTCCATTCTCAAAGGTGTAACCTGACCTCGGCCTGGTGTTAATCTCGTCGGCTACCTTCCTCAGGAATTTATCCTCCATTTTCCTTGCTTTTACTTCTTCGATGATAGTCGGCTCCGCTGAGATCATAGTTAAACACGCCAAATTTCCCATTGACCTCTTGCTTAATGCATCGGCTACCGAGTTGGCTTTGCCTGGGTGGTACTGAATCTGCATGTCGTAGTCCTTCAATAATTCCAGCCATCTTCTCTGCCTCAAATTTAGTTCCTTCTGAGTAAATAAGTACTTCAAACTCTTGTGATCTGTGAAAACTTGGCAAGAAACTCCATACAAGTAATGACGCCAAATCTTCAAAGCGAATACCACGGCTGCTAGCTCTAAATCATGGGTAGGATAATTCTTCTCATGAGGTTTTAACTGACGAGATGCATATGCTATGACCTTACCCCCTTGCATTAATACACAACCCAAACCCTTATGTGAAGCATCGCTATAAATCTGAAATTCCTCATTACCTGATGGAAGTACAAGAACTGGTGTTGTAACTAACCTCGTCTTCAACTCCTGGAAGGCTGACTCTCTATCTTCGGTCCATTCATATGTCACTCCTTACGAGTTAAGCGTGTCAATGGTCTTGCAATCCTTGAGAAGTCCTTTACAAACTTTACGTAATAACACCAAACCCGAAAACTACGAACCTCGGACACGTTGGTGGCGTCGGCCATTTACAGCGGCTTCAATCTTCTTTGGGATCATGAGATACCCTCTTCATTAATCACATGCCCCAAAAATGAAATACTGGAAAGCCAAAACTCACACTTACTCAACTTAGCGCACAACTTCCTGTCCCTCAGGGTCTATAGGGCAAGTCTCAGATGACTCTCATGCTCGATTGTACTCTTGCAGTAGATCAATATGTCGTCAATAAAAACCACCACGAATTCATCTAGGTACGGCTTGAAGACTCTGTTCATTAAGTCCATGAATGCTGCCGGTGCATTAGTCACCCCAAAAGGCATTACTAGAAATTCGTAGTGGCCATACCTCGTCCAAAAAGCAGTCTTCTCAACATCCTCAGCTTTAATCTTGAGTTGGTGGTAGCCCGACCTAAGATCAATTTTAGAAAAGACTCGTGCTCCTTGTAGTTGATCTAGCAAATCATCAATCCTAGGCAACGGGTACTTGTTCTTAATGGTTACCTTGTTAAGTTCTCTGTAGTCAATGCAAAGACGAAGTGTGCCATCCTTTTTCTTAACAAGTAAGACTGGTGCTCCCCACGGTGAAGTGCTCGGCCTAACAAAACCCTTATCCAATAATTCCTATAATTGCACTTTCAATTCCTTAAGTTCGGTTGGGGCCATTCTATAGGGTGTTTTGGAGATCGGTTGTGTTCCCGACACGAGGTCCACAGTAAACTCTATTTCTCTATCGACTAAGTGGCCAGGCAATTCATTCGGAAAGACATCGGGGAATTCATTAACAATGGGGATGTCGGCTAAACTAACATTTCCATCATGATCACTTAATATACTACACAAGTAGCCATGGCACCCTTTCTGAATTAGCTTATAGGCCTTAATGGACGAAATCAAGTAAGGTGGGGACACTACCCTTTTACCTTGGAAAATAACCTCGACTTGGTTTGGGGGTCTCAACGTGACATTCTTTGAAACACAATTAATAGATGCATGATTCGTCGCTAACCAGTCCATTCCTAATATGATGTCAAAGTGGGTCATGTTTAACGGCATCAAATCAACTAATAATTCTACACCCTCAATCACAACAACACACGCCCTATAGACAGACGCAACAATCATAGTTCTCCCAGACGGAGCAGATACATATAACACATAATCAAGGGGTTCTTGTTGTCTATTCAACTTCTCGGCAAACTTAGCAGATACGAATGAATGCATAGAACCCGAATCAATCAATATGTATGCATCTTGAGAGCAGATTGGGAGTATACCTGACACTACTGTCTCAGCATTCTGGGTGTCTCCTGGCACTAGTGCGAAAACCCTGCCCTGCCTCATCTGTGTCCTTCCGACGTTGCTTCCCTGTGCAGAGCCTGAGGTGCTCCCATTTTTCTTACCATCATCAATCTTTGACTTCGAACAGTCTCTCACACGATGACCCATTTCTCCACATTCAAAACAGGCGCCTGATGCCCAACAGAAAACCCCGGAATGCAGCTTCCCACAACTTGTACACATCGGCTTAGTATTACCTTCCTGGTTCGAGTTGCTGGAGCTGCCCACATTCGCTTTCTTCTTGGCGTTAAACGGAACTCCGCGGTTATCATAGTTCTGTCTCTTTCTCTGATTCTCTCCTGCATTCTGATATCGGTTCAAGTTAGCTTCTGCAAGAATAGCCTTGTCCAAGACTCCGGCATAAGTCGGCATGTTGAGCATGTTGACTCTATCCTGTATCGGTCCACGCAGTCCGCTTTCAAACTTCCTAGCTTTCCTATATTCATCACTGACCATATGAGGCACGTACCTCGCCAATTCGGTGAAAGCACGGTCGTATTCTGCCACTGTCTTGTTTCCTTGTGTCAGAGTCTGAAACTCTGTGGTCATGCGATCTCGAACACTAAGGGGAAAATGCTTGTTGTAAAACAACTCCAAAAATTTGGCCCAAGTTAAGTCAGGATTTCCTTCTCGGGTCATCATCCACCATCTTCGAGAGTTGTCGTCTAACGTGAATGTGGCTAATGCCACCTTCTGAGCACCTGTGCTAGGAAAGATCTCGAACAACTTCTCCATTCCTAAAACCCACGCTTCGGCTTTCATCGGCTCTATGCCCCCTTGGAATCTTGGCGGGTTCATCTTCTTGAACTCCTTAATCAAAGTCATAGTTCCATCCCCATACAAGGCTGGCTGTGGAGGCGGAACTGCATGTCGGCCATTAGTCTGTTCGGCCTGGGTAGATGTAGCACTAGCATTCTGTTGTCTCATTTGTCTCAACTCCCGAGTTAAACCTTCAACTAGTCTTTCTAATCGGTCCAATCTGTCTTCTGATTGATCTCGGCCAACTGGTGGTCTTCCTCTCCTCATAGTGCTATGAGTATGCAAAATGTGACATTAAAACAAAATGCGCAATGAAGTATGTATGCAAGCAACAAGCATTTATGCCGAGATGATGCACATATTGTCAAGTAGCAAGAAACATGGTGCAATCCTAACATCATTCTGTGGGGTATCCTAGGCTCTTTAGGACTCAAAGTGTGTGAATAACGTACTATGAGGAACTCGTGCTCTGATACCAATCTGTCACGACCCCATTCCGCCCCTAGTAGAATGGTGCCATGATGGCCAGTAATTCGAGATTACCAAAGGCCACTTACAAGATTACACACACGAATCAGAGTAAACATATGGGGCTTACAAATGCGGAAGCAATAAATAAAAGCTAAGTAGTCCATAAGAGCAGTGCTTAAGTTGAATGAAATGTCATACATCTTATAATAGCTTTAATACAACAAAATGGAGTACAAAAATTACATCTTGACCAAAAGGCTTCTCAGCCATCAAATACAAAATACAACGAAATAACTAAGAAGCATGATCTTCAAGATGTTGCAAAACACGAATCCAAAAACACATCGGTAAAACACATCTAGGCGTCGCCGCCGTCCTGCTCATCACCTACATATATATAGAGAGGGTGAGCTTGGATACTCAGTGAATGGTATAAGTAATAAAGGGTTTACATGAATGATATCCGAGATCTTTTAACAAAACAATACATGGAATAAATCAAGTTTATCTATCAAATCCTTCAAAACTTCAAGGGATGCTTACTAACATCAATATAATACAAGAGATGACATTCCGGACCAACAAACCCACGCGGTAAAACCATCGGTGGCCAGGCAAGACAAGACAAGACAAGAGAGATCTCTAAACAATGGTGTCGTTGCATTATAGTCCCCGGACACTAAGGACTTGTGCTACAATTGCTTAGAGTCCTGTAGCACATACGGACTTCCAAATTGTGTGCTACAAATGCTTATAGTCCCCTAGCACATACGGACTTCCAAACTTTGTGCTACAAACGCTTATAGTCCCCTAGCACATACGGACTTCCCCAGAATGTCATCAAACAAGATATAGTACTTATTGCAAGTAGGAATAATCATTCATGCTTGTAAATAATTTCCGAACAAGGCAAAACAAGGTTTTATCAAAGCTTTATAACATATCTTTATTAAAATACCACTCACTTATTTCTTCAAACGTCGGGGTCGAGGCAAGTCCAAGCCCTACAAACACATGGCAAGTTTATTGAATGCACTTTCAAACAAACTTTATATGAATGCAAATGATCTCGGCATTCTCCAAAACTAAGTCAAATCAAAACAAACACTGTCTCCCATCTCGGGGAAACATGCTGGGCACCAACCAGGTCTTGGCCAAGGTCCCACACCTCCTCGCCGAGGTGAGGTCCCATTGGCCACACTCAAGGAAATGAAGTCGAGAAAAATCTGGGTTTCTCTCTGCTCAAGAACATGAAGAACGTGAACATGAAGATCATGAAGAAGATGAATGCAAAGATCATAACTTATCATTATAAAACCTGAGATTTCATGCTATGAGTTTGAAAACATGGACCTGGGTACCCATACTTGAGGATCTTACGAAAACAAACACAAAAACATGTAACTTGTTGCAAACTTTCGAATCAAACAAGGCTTTTCTTCAAGAACTCATGAACACTAACTTTCTCTTTCTAAAACCAACTTTAAATCAATGCATGGCATGCAGAACAGATTCAATCATGCAATGCAGCTAGGTGATCAATAAGAATAGCAAGAGTAGATTAAGATTCTAACCTCAACACTCGAATCTAACGGTTTGAACTCTAAGGATCAAGCTTGCTATCTACTCTCTCACTCTAAAACTCCTCCTTCTCCTTCTAGAGCTTCTCTCTCCTCAAGAACAAGTTATGATACAAAATGATACATTTCTAGGCTTGCCGGCTGACTTAACACTCAGCCCGGACACGTGGCAACGGTTGGTTGGCTCTATTCGAAAAGGTGACTGATTGAAAAGACAAGACTATGACAAAGTGTGTTCAACAAGCTAGGCGGCAAGGGACTCCGGCGAGTAATGACATCGGCTAATAACAAGACTTCGGCAAGCAAAGGGACAATGACCTCGGCTAGAAAGGTCAACACTTGGCCCAGCTGTGCCACACCTCGGCCTAGATGTGCCACACCTCGGTCTAGGTCGTACTAGTCTAGGGCAAGATCACTGGGGTTCAAGGGAAACATCTCGGCTCAGATAGTACACATCTCGGCCTTGGTGATGAACACCTCGGCCTAGATAATGACATCTCGGCCAATATGTCAGGGTGCGAGTGGAGGTCAACTAAAGAGATCCCAAGGTGGTCCTAAGTGTAAGAGTATCAAAGGAGCGACCTAGGCTCAAGATGACCTCGGCTGAAAACACATACACACCAATAAGGAACATAGCATTCAAGTAACCCTTATGCAAGACGAGTCAAGATTTAAAATGCAAGTTTAACAGAGCAAAATCATATAAAATGCATATGAGTACGATTAGGGCAGTGTGAGGGTCATTACAATCTAGGTATTTGCAAACTACTCTCAGCAACTCAACTCGGACCACATCACTCTTAACACCGAATAATGTAGCAAGAAGAAGACTAAGCTCGCTCCGACCACGCAGATCATATATTGGAAACAAGGCTTTATCAAATCGGTCCCTCAGGAAATAAAAACAATCACCACTCGAGGTGCACACCATAACTTTTTGATGGTAACACTCTATAATGGCCCGATAGGATGCCATCCAATACAAGCCCAAAATAACATCAAAACTCTACACATCAATCAACACAAAAGCAAAAGAAAGTCGGCAACTGACAACCGTTATCTCACACCCTCGACAGCCCTGGTTTGACACAACCTCACCACTAACTGGTGACTCTACCCTGAGTGGAGATGCTAACTGAGTGACTTCTACTCCCAATGACAGTGCGAATGCAGATGCAATGAAAGAATGCGATGCATCTCTATCAATCAACAAATTGGCAATAGAGTTACATAACAAGAAGTTACCTCTCACTACTGAAGG
Source organism: Camellia lanceoleosa (assembly GCA_025200525.1). Taxonomy (NCBI): domain Eukaryota; kingdom Viridiplantae; phylum Streptophyta; class Magnoliopsida; order Ericales; family Theaceae; genus Camellia; species Camellia lanceoleosa. The sequence goes on along the minus strand of CM045771.1, from coordinate 20,730,643 downwards.
TGCTGGCAACAAATGTGGCATGGTAACAGCATACAAACACCTCATAGGTCTCTACTCTACCTGCTCACCCCTCGGAGAATAAGTTTGAAACAATGATTAAGCTGAAGAGGCTCCTTGATTAGCTTTCAAGGCCTGAATTGACGGTGTAGGCATATGGCTGTATGTTTGCCTCAAACTGGATGCACCAAATGTGCCACCTAACGAAGGACAAAACCTTCTCATGTGCCTTGACTACCCACACTGATAATAGGTAGGCAGTTGCCCTCTCCTTTGACTCTGGCTTTGAGGACGAGTCGTCGACAACACAGATTATTTCCCTCATCTTTTGTGCGAGCAAACTAAAGACTTGTGGCCCAGCTGGCCACTTAAAGCATGTGATCCCTTCCTGACCACCTCTCCCAGAACACGAACTCGGTACAGGAAAAGTGGATCTAGATTGTGCTCCCTCGGACTACTGTGTGGTGGAATCCTTCTGCCCCTTGTTGTCTCGAGTCCTCTCCTAAACTTGCTGACTCCTCTACCTAAAGCCCCTCATCCATCTATCCTCTGAATGAACCAAGGTCTCAAGATGAGCCGCTGCTTCTACAAGGTGTCCGTAGTCCCTAATCATAGACCCAACTACTTTAAAAAGAAGCTCGATCATCAATCTCTTCTTGAACTCAATGCAGTGTCATTCCTCCGTTGCGACCAGTTTTAGTGCAAACCTCGATAAACTAGTAAATGTAGCCTCAAACTCGGCCATCGGTGTGTTAAGTTGCTTGAGCTTGAAAAACTACTCTCTCAACTTCTCCCTAGCAATGGAAGGCAAATACTCGTCTTGGAAGGCATTGACAAAGACCTCCTAAGTCACCCTAATGCACCCACACGCATACTTCCACCATTGACCTGCATCTCCATTTAGGCAGCTCGAACGTCTTCACCATCTGCTATAGCCATTCACCTGCCTTCAGTGGCTCCTTCGGATCCCCTAAAAAGTTATCCAGATTAGATCGGAAGAACGGCCTCTTCAGAAACGATGGCCCTATCTCAGCAACTTGGGCTTGGACTTGAGTCTTCTATCTGAGAATGTCCATGGATTCTCGCAAGGCTCTGGCCATCTTACGGGCTAAAGCATCCATGGCCTGCTGACCAACTAGTTCGGCTACATTAGCCTAACCAACCCCTTCCTCTTGTGCCAAAATATCATCCGGTAATGACACTTTCTACCGTCTAGGTCTGCCACACTTACCACTACGACATCCACATCCTAACATCCTAATGAAGGTAACACAAAAGATTAGCACATTTACAAATGTGTCAAAGCTAATTCACTCCTAATGCGATGGACAACAATTAATTCACTACACATAAGCACGTAATCACATAAACACATACGAACTTCCTTTTTAGATAATGATCGTCCTGCGATGTTGCTAGAGTTTTAGTTAGAAATAACAGTGATTAAGTGCTCTTTTAACAGGACTTCTAGAAACTTGTAGATCCAATCAATATCTTTGAAATTAAATTTCATACATGCTTAGTCACATAAGCATGTTACCACATAGCATACCAGGTTTACTTCTTACGCAAACTAGTGAAATAACCCATTGTGGTAAAAACCACATCCCACGATCTTAAAGTATTCAAACCCGATAGCTTTGGTACTAAGTCGTAACGCCCCGAAAAAAATAACTATAATTCATGTCATGATATTAATTAAATAACAACATGTGCCGAAATAATTGTCTTCCATTCATATGATCCCAATGTAGAAAAAGGTAACAAATGCTATAGATTCAGGGGTAAGACTTATGAATGTATAATTGCATATGTTACCTTTTGTACAATGGGATCATATGAATGGAAGACAATTATTTTGGGACATGTTCTTATTTATTAATATCGTGGCATGAATTATGGTTATTATTTTTGAGGTGTTACAGTCTTATACCGTTTTTTAAATATGACCCAAAAATATTGAACCTTACTACCTAGAACAATAACAATTAAATTAAAATATCACAAATTTTTTTTTTTTTTTTTCTAAAAACTCTTTAACAATTTCTTAAGTGTAAGCGGGTGGAATTGCACAACAACCCATACCCAACATAGGACCAATCATAAATTCCACATTAATAGTATTATTTTTGATAAACAATAAAGATCTATTTTTCTTGAAATTGAAGTATTAGGTTGTTTAAATGACAATTAGGCTGTTTAATCTATTAGAAAATGAGAGGGAGAAATGAGTTCATGTTTGTATGTGCATAACACTAATAAAACCAATAGAATAAATGAATTTACTAATCATTTATCGTTATTGATAGTGGAGGTTGTTGCTTACCGATTGTCATGAGAAAGTGTAAGCAATAAGGTAAGAGATATAGGGTAATGCGATTGTCACTATTACATTGAGAGAAATGTTGAGAGAAATCATATATGTTTATGAGAGTGTGAGAGACATAAGGTAGAATTTTTTAAAAAAAAATTATATAGAAAAAGTAAAAATGTAAGAGAAGTTACCTTTTTTATTTTAAGAAAGGTAAAATTTAAGGAATGACATGTGGGCTAATAGACTATTTATTTATTTACCATCTTAAAAAAAAAAAAAAAAGACTATTTATTTATTTTTAAAATTGAAAATAGAAACCGTACATATGAGCGTGAGCGATGCTAGACAAATTACTTTTTCTATTATAGAGAAATAGGAGAATGTGAGAAATATTACATTTTTTATTATAGGATTGGGAAAATTGTAGGAGAGACATGTAGTCTAATAAATTATTTATTTATTTTTAAAATTGAAAAATCAACATAATTGGATTAAAACTTTGAAACTCTTGGAATCCACATGATTAAAAATCTTATTTTCCTTAATATATCTGTAAAGATTTTATTTTTATGTCTTTTTATGTACACCAAAGTGAAGACAATCATATATAACTTGGACCACACACTTTTTGTAAGAGTCCATTAAAATCAAAGTTCGAAGCAATTGATGATTCTTGTTCTTCTTAGTGCTATAGTGCCTTGGTGGACTGAGTCTTCGATGCAAAGATTGGGTGCCAGAAAAATATATTGGTGGTCCATGAACTCTTTATCAAAGATATATATGTATGTGTTTCTCTTTTTTGAGAAAAATGAACAACTTTTGTCAGCCATAACATTCAACCTAGATACAAGTGGAAATGACATTATGATAATTCTGTCTTATATGTTGCTAAGTAAGCTAGCATTGTCTTTATAAGAAATGAAAGTTGATATACTTGGAGTAACTTTAGTCCATGGTTGGTTTTTAGCTTGTAAAGTAACTTATTGTGTTTTTCTTTAGCGTAGTGACTAATGCTATGTAAATAATTTTGTTTTTGTTTTTCTTTTGTTTGCTTCTTTTTTTATTTATTTATTTATGTTTTTTTTATAGAATGATTTGATCTTGTGTGATAATTTTTATTTCAGACCAAAATGACTACTATTGTGGCTAAAAGTTGCAAATATGCCATTATTGCATCATGTGAGTTTCTGGATAAAAAAATATACAAATGATGCTATACTTATACTATTTATTCAGCACATTTTGTATATGACCTAATGTGGCACACCTACATTGTTAGATACTAATGTAATTTATGAATGATTCATCATACTACTAGTTATGAATATATCATATCATATGTCAATTAAAATATAATAAGAAAATCTCATTATCTTGTCATTATTAAAAAAATTTATTGGTGTAGTATTACCATACATATATCCTACACAAAACATTAAAAAATTAAGTCAATAAATCAAAAGAATGCTACTTCACTTGAGACAATTACTATAGATTAACTTATCAAGAACTTTTTGCCCTTCTACGACATCATAATGTAACATGATGGTTTTATTTTATTTATTGGTGAATTTATTTTTTGCTTGGCAAAAGGGTCAATACAAATCGGCCAAGTAAAGTTTTATTTTTATCTTTTATATTTTTTTTTTGTGTGTTTTTTACTAATAAAATAGAATGGGAAAATTGTTAAAAAAATCAAATCTAGCAATTGTTTAAGGCATTTGATCCAGTGAATATTTTTTTGTTGGTGAGACGTTCACCATTTGTAAAATTTTTTGATGAGAAGTCCGTTTATTATTTTGGAGGATTTTTTATTTAATTTTATTATTTTACCTCTTAATTTATCTGATGGCTTTTTTGATTTATGTTCAAAATTATATCTATCTGTTCAAATTTATATCTATCTGATCAAATTTGTTGACTATTTGTTCAATTTTTCTCCTTATCTGCCCAAATTTTCTTATCAGTTCATTTTTTTTCCTTGAATTTTATTTGTCAAAATTCTATCTGTTAAATTTTTTTGCGTAAATTACATTTACCTACTCTCAGATTTCTAACAATTACAGGGACGTTCCATATGGTTTTTGAAGTTCCATTGACATTTTTTACTTTTTCTGGCATTGTCAAGATTTCTCGTTTCTATTAATTTAGCCCAAACGGTGTTAACTTGATTATGCAACTGGTCATCATACACTTTAAATACTATTTATAACCACATGGGAACTAAATGTAATTTACCTACATATTAAATTATCATTTTATTTTTCACAACTTTTGTGTAATTCATCGACTTTGTATTTTGTTTTTCCGCTATACGTTTTTGAACTTTTATAAGTAAATATATATATATATATATAATCAGCCATTAATGAAAGTAAGAAGAATATTCGTGTTTCTTGATTGAATTAATTTTGAGATTTAATTTAATAAACATAATTTAAATGAGAAAAACAAAGATGGAGATATAGATTTTAAATGTAATAAATAACAAATCATTTGAGTATTTTATTATTTTCAAATAATTTCATTCTTCATGTAAAATTCCATTTTAATTAGATGTAAGAAATTACAAATTGTTTAAATAGTTTATTATTCCCAAATAATTTTTTTATCTTTCATTCCCTATCAACTAATTTTAATTTATTTTTCTTTTAACGTGATTTTATATTTTTTCATTTTTATATTTATTTTTAAAAATTTTGTTAATAAGGTGAGAAATATTGACCCATTTTTTTTCAAACTTAATATCCATCGACTAGAAATTGAAAGACTCAAATAAAAATTAAAATTTGACAATAATATATGATTGTGAAAAGATAAAAATGATAATTTTTTATTTTTACTTTTATATATTTATTAGGTAGCATTAGGTAATTTTTATAAGTCAATTTTTTTTTAATTATAAATATGAAATGTTATTATGTTTATTTTTCTTTTAAAAAAAATTAATACACAAATATGTTTACAAAACAAAAGAAAAGTTTATGTTTCATAAATTGCTGTGGTATTGAGTGATACTAGCTAGTATTGATGAAAGAGAAAAAATGATGGAAAATGGAGAAAAGAGCAATGATTCCTTTCTTACAACAGATTAAATTTCTACCTATTGTTTAAACACATTTATTGATTTAAGTTAGGGTTTTATAACACATAAAAGATATATTATGTTAATCTTTAACCTTTTTAATTATTATAGATTTATATATATTGATGAACCGAATACAAAAAGTATAAGATTCTCTCACGTTATACAACAAAACATAGAGTATTGAAAACATATCAAAATTATAGAGTAAAACATGACCCAATTGCAAAATTATAGTGAAACAGGAGCACTGACACTAGTATTGAGGCATCCAAACACATCCTAGTAGATCACAAAAATTAAGTAAACAGATAAAACATAACATCAACGTGCAATATATCTTCCCAAGAAAAATTTCAAGAGTAGATATAAGGATCCACACAAATAGAAGAAATTTAGCATTAAGTTTTTATTGTCTAAACAAAAGAGCGTTTGCTCTATTACTGTTGCTGTGATATTATAATAGTTTGGGCAGCTGATCATTTCCTTTGTTGTTGCCGAGGGTTGTTCTCTATTTTAGTTTGATCACTCCAGTTTGGTTTGTTTTTATTTTGAAGGATGGCATTTGGTGCACTAGACCCTTTGAAACATCATGTAAACTATAAGTACCAAATTAACACATCATTTGAGTTTCCGTCCACCAAACCTAACGGTCATTATTTATTGGACCAATATAACACAATTCGTTAAATTAAGGGGCAAAATCGAGCAAATTAAAATAACAGGGACCAAATTGACACATCATGTAAATTACAGGGACCATTTGCATAATTTGCCCTTATTTATTTATTTTTAATTTTCTAAAATCAAACTTTTAACAAAAACAAAGAAAACTAAAAAAAGCACAAAAATTAAATACCGAACATAACACAAAAAATAAATGAATTAACAAGATTTTCAAGAAGTGAGACCAACAAACAAATTTTGAAAAATCTTGTCTATTTATATACTTTCTATGTCTGACTTTTATGCTTCCAATTTCGACAATAACATTGAAATAGTCTGCAATTCTTGCATTGGATCCATCCAATAGCTATAGAAAATAAAATTGAGAACACAAACAAAAATAATTTTGAGATAAAGTATCTAAGAAACAAAAAATGGACGCAACATTTGATGATGATGTAGAAGCACACCTAAAGTTTTGATTCAAAGTAGAAGGGGAAGACAATCTTTATATTTTTAATGTCTCTTACTTTTCTTGTGATGTCCTACGTTCTTTTAAAGAAATTTGAGTATATTAATTTAAATTTTTTGTCTCTTTTAATTGTCCTTGTTACTGTTGAACACTTCGAGTCTCGTGTTATGACCTATTCTTTTCCTTATTGTTGTTCATATACATCATAGTGTGTTCTGAGGTGCTAATTTACATGTGTGGGTGTTGGAATGAATTCGGGAATGGTGGGAATGCTCTAAGGTTGTTTTGTTGCACTTTTGAGTTGAGACTGCTCGAATGATACTTTTGTTGCTTGAGCGGTCATGTTGTTGTTCCAATTCTTTATTCTGAAGTCTGAAATACTGGGAGTGTGCCTTAACCATTTGAGCGAAGGTTTCACTACTTGAGTGATCTATTTATAGAGGGAGAGAGATTCTAAGAATTTAAATTCACCACTCGAGCGTAGCCTTCATTGCCCGATTGGTATGTTTGAAGTTAGTTCTGAGATTTGTATCCAATTACTTAAAAGTTAAGCCATATACTTTCTTCCTTTCACTTGTTGCCTTACACTCTCACTTTACATTTCACTTTTCTCTTTCCTTTCATCTCTCTCTATAATACACCCATCAACCCTCATGAATTCTTTGATCCCTCCAAATCTAATGGAGCTTTGACCCTTTTGTTTTCATTAACATTGAAGAGTGCATCAAAGGCTACATTGTGTACGGTGGTGTAGACAACTCATTTTTGACCATCCTTACAACTTGGACGTCACCACTCGCACACCGAATGATGAGTGTATATGCTTGTTAAGTGCTCGGAGTCCTCAGCGGAATGCCACAACTTTGAGCCTTCAAACCCTACACACATGTGTGGACGCGCCCCGGGAGAGGGACTTATGCTGCCACAGTTCGGACTCGTTTTGTCACGGTTCTTAATCTGAACCAAAGAGTCCAAATCCGGTAAATCGTTTTGAGAAAAATAGATTTTGAAAGAAGTGCCAAATATGGACTGCTTTGCCAGATACAGAGTCGCTACCTAAATATTTTTAATAGGGAAATTTAGGAAACCTTGACTCGGTGCCAAAGGCCACGTGTCTGTCATCACCAAAGTTGCCTCGGCTCGGGAACTTGGGTACGATTGGGGAAGGTCAGCTATGAGCACCCCCTCTCGCCCGATCCGAAGATCGGCCTCTACTAACCGTGATATCTTGTTTTGAAAACATTATGTGTTCTTATTCCGATTAATTAGTTAGAATTACTATGTGATGTGCACAACACAAAGGTATAGACTAGATTGCTTAATTTGGAATAAAACATTGCATATCCGTTTGTTTGGAAAATGCTTTAGAATTTGCTACTCGTAAGTAGGCTAAAAGACGAATTTCAATGAGTTGTTCCAACTCAAACAGTCCAACCTTCACCCACAGGCATTCAGGTAGTTTGTATCACATAAGCATCTAGCCACATGGTAAGCATGCTGTCATGTTAGCATTCACATTCATGCGAGATGCTAAAACATAAATACTTACATCGTACTCCGTGCCAAAATAATAAACTAGTTAGTAATCATGTGTGATCCTAGTTCATGTTAAAATGGCTAATGTGTCGCATACAGAATGTCACTAGAATAGGCTCGGCTAATCTAAGAATGACATGTGAAAATGCACGAGTAACATGTATTCAAGTTAGATTTGAAATACTTATACAGTTAGCATGATGCGCCGAGCCCAGTGCATGCAATACTAATGAATGATGCACGCATGCATAGCATAAGGATGCTAAAGTAAACATGTCCTAATACTAACCATTAAAGCAGGTAAGTAAAAGGGAGAAAGAAGTGGGGGTTGGAAGACATGCACACACGCACCCACACTTATTACAAATTTACCCTCATTCGGAGGGACCGAAAGAATAATACAATTTAATTAACCTACTAGCTAATTAAATATTACAGACCAATTAGATCAGTTAAGCATATTAACTAATCTATTTGAGCAATAAACAGCAGCCTCGGGAAGAGGGTCCATTGCGTGCGCGCTTGGTTCCGCTCGGAAAGTCACTGCCATGCACAAGATGCCTCTGCTTTGACTGTTCTGCTCCTTTGAAGACTTCACAAGTCCTAGAATTGCTCCTCTTAATGTGGTGGAACACCCCCAGCTGAGGGGATTGGTCACCGGCCATGGAGAATGGTCACTAGCCACAAATGAGTCCATCGGCCACTTATAGATGGCCGGTTGGCACTAAAGATGGCCAGCTGGCCAAAGCTTCCTGCAGAAACTTGTTTGACAGCAACAGAGGGCAAAACAAAGCATGGTAATGCATTTCAAGCAATGTATGCACTAACCACACTCCTTATCATATGTATGACTCAAAGGAGGATGGACCTCGATTCTCGGACCACCAATTGCGCATTTCCATGCATGATGGCCCAAAGAATCAAGTGTGCATTTCGATTTCAAATGAAATGCAATGCACATAAACAAACCAAGGGGGCTTTCAACCGCTATCATGGCTTGATCAAGAGGCGAAGCATGCATGCCAATGCAATGCAATCCTAAGCATGTGAGCCTAAGTGTGCAATATGGGCATGGAAGCATGGCTTAAAACTTTAAACATCAAAAAGTAACTCTCAAGCACACTTAAGAGGATGCAAACATGGACAAATAGCATGCACCTTAAGCTTTGAAATCGCATAGAAAAGAAGTGCTAAACAACTAAGCAATGCAAGCAAAGCATGTAATTGGTCTAAGGACCTAAAGCATGATCATATGACACATGAAGCAAATGACCAAAATAGATAAAACAGTCCTAAATCATGTTAAGGCAAACCCTGAAAACCACCTATATAGCATCTAAATGATCTACACATGGAGGTATGCACAAATGCTTAAACACGGAGCATGCAACACAACCTCTTAAAGCATCAAAGAAGCATTAAATGCAAGCATGCAAGCATATTATAAGGACTAAAATAACATGGTAAGTGGTTCCAAAACTGAAACACTGCAAGTAATGCATGCTACACACTCACACACCCAAGGCTAACAAGCCAAAATGCAAGGTGGCTATACTAAGCATGTGATGGTCGACCAAAACAACCAAAAACAGAGCTTAAGCATGCTAAAACAAACACAAAAGCTTCCCAAAGCTTGGCCAAAATCATGCTAGAACAAGGATCAAAACCTAAAGCATGTTAAGACCTAAACATGGCATTACAAGGCATGTATGCTAAGCAAGCATGGTGTACCAAAACCAATTGAAAATAGAGCTATATTATGACATAATAAGCACAAAAATCAGTTAAGGCATGGCCAACATGAACCTAAACAATATGCTCTCTCAAGAGGCTAAAATGGCCCTTTTCAAGGATAACAAGGAGAGAGGGTGGCCCTCTTCTTCTTAGGACCTCAAGGCACCATCCTCACCTCTAAAATCCCCCAAGATTTCAGTGGTGAGGAGGCCCAAGCACAATGGTCCCGGAGCTCAACCAAAATGGCACAAAACAAGGGCCAAACAAGCCTTAAGAGGGGTCAAACAACCCCAAAGCTTAGAACACTCTTAGACAACTACTTAGAGGGCTCAAAAACAGAACTTTTATGTGTTATATGCTAAGCTCAAAAACAGATGCAAGATAGTCAAAAAGGCTTTGCAAAAATGGGGTATTTAAAGGAGTAAGTGCTCACCCTTGTAGACCATCTTCAAGAATGGAAGACTAGCAGCTTCTTTTGCTCAAACCAGCTCTAAAACTTCAAAAACAACCCTCAAGGGCCTCAGCTCCAAGAGGATAGTGTAATAGTGGGTGTTTGTGTGCAATCTTAAGGCTAAACACACACAAATACAAGAGAGATATATAGATATAGGATAGATACACAAACCAAACCCTAAAACCATAGCTCTCTAAGAAGTGTTGTCTAACCCTAAAAGAGGGAGAGGAGACCTCCTCTTATAGAGCTTCAATCTTGTAAGCTTACAAGACAAGCTAGCTAAGAGGGAAATCCCTCCATACACGTGTATGGAGGGGAGCCAAGTGCATGCCAGCTGCATGAAAATATTTGCAAAAGCAGATGCACAGTAGTCGGCTGGCCAAAAGTGCAATTGACCAAAAAAAGATTGCCGACCGGCCATCTATAGTGCTGGCCTTCCAAACATTTGGCCGGTGGCAACAAAACACAGCCGGTGGCCTCAAACCAAGGCCGGTGATGTGTGGGGATGGTCCACAAGCCATTCCCTACCCCTCCAAGGCAAAACACAAGTGTTTGGTGCAAAACCAGACACAAAACAGTCGAGTCGAGAGATCCTGAGGCAAGGCGCGCGTGACCGAGACCTCCGGGAACTCAAAGACGAACATAAACATGGATGATCACTGAGTGTTTGAACGGTGACATCCAAGTCTTGAGGACGGTAAAAAATGGGGTGTCTACAATATGTTGCCTTTTTTTTTTGGGACGAAAACCAGAGTTTTTCAAGCCTGTAACCTCTTGTAGCCTGCCGACCCCTTCTATTGCTTGCTGGCCACTGCTTCTAGTTGCCGGCCACTGATGTGATCTGTTGGCCATAAGTGTGTTTTGCAGATATTTTTCTACCAGCTGTTAGCACAAATGCATGCACCTTCTTACATATGTATGTATTGATATTTCTGATGGAGTTGCATGGTTTTCTCTATATAGGAGGCCTCCGCTTCCATTTTCAAGGTTGGAATTTTTAGAGAAAAAATTCTCTCTCTCTCTCTCTCTCTCTCTCTCTCTTTCTCTCTCTCTCTCTCTCTACAATTCTCTCTCTTTCTTGCAATTTCTTAACTTTTTGCAAGCTTTTGCCTATACACTCTAAACCAAAACATTACCATCTTTGAGTTGAGATACCTTTGAGCCTAGTTTGAGCTCTTGAGTGTGTGTTTTCCTTGATTTGTTACCTAGAATTGGTTCTCCTCTTCAAGAGATATAAAGCTTTGCTTCTCTTCTTGCTTTATTTACTCTTTTTCTTACTATTTTCCCACTTTTTTGGGGCTGTATAAACTTTATATTTTTAGGTTGAAACTTGTGGTTTAAGGCCAATAAGGGCTAAGGGTTGGTTCACCCTTCTTTATATCTTGCTTTCAAGGCCTATACTCTTGTTTTTCCAACTGTTACACTATCTTTTTTTTTAAGCTTTTAAACACTGATTTTTAGAGTTATTTTAGTGGCTAAAATGTTGTTTTGAAGTCCAAAATTGGAGGGGTTAACCTCCCCTCCTTGTGTCTTGCTTACTAGCCTAGTATGTTCTATGTTTTAGCTTATTGTTCTAGCTATTTTTGTCTTAATTCCAACTTGTTTTAGGACTTATTTAGCATTGTTTTAGGACTATTTTTAAGTGTTCATTGCATTTGAGCCTTATATTACATGCTTGTAGTGCAATTGTTCTCATAGGTTTGGTGGTTTAGGCCTTAGCCACCATCCTATTTGAGTTCATAGCATTTATTTCATGCTTTCTTTACTTGTGATCACCTTTAATCATCTTTGCAACCTCCCTCCTTTCTTGGTTTTTGTTTTGTTTTGAGAGTTGTTTCAAACCTATTGTTCTTTTAAGCTTGAGATTGAGGTTGTCATGCTTAATGATTTAATCCCTTTTAGGGGTTCATTATCAATGGTATGACATCTCTCTCATGCCTTAAGCCAACTCTTGGTTTGACACTTCTCACCTTCAGATAATTTAAACTCACTTTTCGACTTAATTGATTAAAGAATTTAAAGGTAACTAAAATGGAGTAATAAAATTGGTGACTAAAAAAGGGCAAGATAATAGTTTGGTTTGGGTTCAATCAGACGTTAATTAGACCCTTGAGTCTTGAGTCATTTCATACTCATGAGTGATGCAAACGACTCAAGATTTATTGTCAACTATTTCCCTTGATCATTCATGATAGGGAGGTGGTTTTGAGAGTCTTGTTTTGTTGCATTCATTGAACTTGCACGCTTTTGGTTCATAAGCCATCATACAATGATATTGCATCCGTTGATGGTTTGTGAATCAAATTTTATTACTCCTTTGAGCTGCTATTTGATGATAAGGAGGGGTGAGTTATGCAAACAACCCTTAAGAATACCCTGCTCTTGCTCTGTTTGCTTTCCGTTACAGCAGGAAGAACCAAGCAATAGTGGCCGGCAAGCCACTATTAGTGGACAGTAGGCCATCACTTCTAGCCTGTCGGCCACATGTGCACATCTAGCAGTGTATTTTTGAAGCAGAACATAATTGGTTTTGAGGTGGAAAATAGTGTAAGTGTTCTATTGTGCAACAGAGGTATCTGGCAGCAGAACAATAGCCTTCTTTGGGCAGAAACACATTCATGCATGGACCCTCCCTCGATCCTCGGGATTCGTGAAGTGATGATAATATCGATGTTGTGCTTGAAGTAGTGGCTTTGTAATAGCTAATTTCTTTCGTATTGTAATTATTTAATTAGCTAGAGTAATTAACTAATCATTTTATTCGGTTTGTAATAATTAGTTAATAAATGCAAAGCCAAACACTCAAGAACCATCACCCTATCATGCATGATCAAGGGCAATAGGGACCTAGGAAAGTGGCACATTTCATCATTTTTGAGTATGAAATGTCCCATTTTCCTTGTACTCAAACTAACGTCCAATTTGAACACATGCAATGCAACACAAAGAAATGCTTATCTTGCCTCTTTTACTTATCAATTTTGTTTACACATTTTAGTTACCAACCATCCTTTAATCACATTAAGTCCAAATGGTGAATTATGTCCTCTAAATGGAAAGAAAGTCCAAACCAAAGGTTGTTTTAGGCATGAAAAAGACCTCATGCCGTTGGTAATGAACCCCCAAAGGGATTAAACCACTAAGCACAAAACCTCAATTTCATGTTCTGAACAAACAAATGGTTTGAACCACTTTCAAAGAAAAAATAAAGCCAAGAAAGGAGGAAGGTTACAGAAATGATTAAGTGCTGAAAATAAGTGATAAAAACATAAAGAAATGCTATCAACTCAAACAAGAATGTATCTAGAGCCTAAAACACCAAGCTTGTGAGGATTATTACACTACAACCATGCAAAACAAGACTCAACTGACCCAAATAGCCCAAAACAAAGCTAAAGCAGGCTATTTCAGAGGCAAAAACATGCTGGAATTAAGCTAAAACAAGCTGGAAAAATAAGCTAACACGTTAAGTTAACTAGACTGGCAAACAAGACATAAAAAGGGAGGCTAACCCCTCCAATTTTGGACTTCAAAATGAGTTTTTTGCCACTAAAAAACCTCTAAAATTCAGTGGCTAAAGGCCCAAAAAAGGTAGTTTTATAATGGAAAACAAAAGTGCAAAGGCCTTAATGACAAAGAATAAAGAGGGATGAACCACCCCCTAACCTTTGATGACCGAAAACACCAATTTCATACAATGAAAAATTTTTTTTCTATAGCTTAAAAATAGCCCATAACAGTAGGAAAAAGATGGGAAAATAAGTAAGCAAAATAAGCTTAAAAGGCTAGTATTATACCTCTTGAAGAGAAGAGTGGCTCCAAGCAACAATTCAAGCCAAAAACAACTTGTAGAGCTCCAAGAGGGCCTCAAACAACCTCAGCTCAAAGATGATCACTTTTGGTTAAGCGTTGATGTGCAAAAGTGTAGTGTAAGTAGGCAAAGGTATAGAGAAATACAAGAGAGAGAGAGAGAGAGAGAGAGAGAGAGAGAGAGAGAGAGAGAGAAATTTGGAGAGAGAGAAAATTTTGAGTCTTAAATCTTGAAACCTTAAAACATGAGAGGGGGCCTCCCTATATATAGAAAATATGAATTCTATACAAGGAGATCTAGCCCTCCACGTGTGGACAGATGCAAGCGTCTGTGCAACTGGTTGGCACGAAATATCTGCAGAAAACACTGGTGGCCGGCCGACCATCAGTGATGGCCGGGAAGGCATCATTAATGGCCAACAGGCCAGAAGCCCTAGCCGGTAGCCCTCATAGATGGTCAGCAGACCACCAAAGACTGTAGGGGGGAGAGACCAAGATATGGTCCAAAAAGGAGACAAAAAGGATACAGGGTTGGGAAGGCTCAAACCTGTGGCGTTTCGCTGAGGACCTCGAGCTCTTGGTGAGCAACCAGGCACGTTATTGGATGTACCTACAAGAACATCCAAGTCTTGAAGGGCCGTCAAAAATAGGGGTGTCTACACATACATGCCCTCATCTGCAGCCAAAATGGTTTGCATTATCCGAGCTTCAGCTAGAGTGAAGCCCGAGTGGAATACATCCCCCTCACCATGGGTGATCTTTAACACTGGTATAGTTACCTCCGGCAGCAGGTGAATGGATGAGTTTCCAAAAACAATCGCCACTCCCCCCCCATGAGGATACTTCAACAGTTGATGGAAAGTGAAGAGGACAGCTTTCACATGATGCAACTAGGGCCTGCCTAACAGCAAATTGAAGGTAGCTGGCACATCTAAGACATGAAACTCAACCTCCTGCTGAGCTGGGCCCACTTGGACTCTGACTTGCACCGTGCCCATGACCTCTCTACTCGTATTATCATATGCCCAAATTACTTGGGTTGTGGGAACAAAGTCCATTGGTTTAGGACCGATTGCATAGGCTCTACGAGAAGAACATACATTGATGGTCGAACCGATATCTACTAACACCACCGGTACCCATTTCATCCTGCATTCCATAGATATGTACAAGGGTTTGTTGTGAGCTGAGCCCTCCGGCAAGAGTTCTTTGTTAGAGAAGGTTAGGGTTGGCCTGGTGTAGCACGTCCGCGGGGGACCTCGGCTACAGTTCGGACTCCCTTTTTGTGTCGCGGTTCTAAATCTGAACCAAAGAGTCCAAACCCGGCAAATCGTTTGAGAAAACAGATTTTTGAAAAGTAGTGCCAAACATGGACTGCTTCGCCAGATTACAGAGTCGCCACCTAAATATTTTTTATTGGGAAATTTAGGAAACCCTGACTCGGTGCCGAAGGCCACATGTCCGTCATCACCAAAGTGGTCTTGGCTCGGGAGCTTGGGTACGATCGGGGAAGGTCAGCTATGAGCACCCCCTTTCGCCCGGTCCGAAGACCGGCCTCTACTAACCGTGATATCCGATTTTGAAAACTTTATGCGTTCTTATTCCGGTTATTAACCTAGAATTACTATGTGATGCGCACGACACAAAAGTATAGACTAGACCGCCTAACTTGGAAATAAACATTGCATATCCGTTTTGTCTCGAAAAACGTGTTAGATTTTGCTACTCGCAAGTAGGCTAAAATACGGATTTCAACGAATTGTTCCAACTCAGGCAATCCAACCTCCACCCACAGGCATTCAAACAGTTTATCATGTAAGCAACTAGCCGCATGGTAAGCATACTGTCATGGTAAACATTCACACGCATGCGATATGCTAAAGCCATAAAAACTTACATCGTACTTCGTGCCAAAACAGTAAACTGGTTAGCAAACATGCATGACCTAGTTCATGTTAAGTGGCTAATGCGACACAGGCATAAATGTAATCTAGAGCAGGCTCGGCTAACCCTAGACATGGCATGTGAAATGCACTTCCTTTGATGCACGTATTCAATTTGAAATTGAAAATTGCAATGCAGTTTGTATGATGTACCGAGCCCGGTGCATGTAAACAAATGCATGTATGCACGCATGCGTTGCATAAGGTATGCTAAAGTAAACGTGCCCTAATCTACCATAAGCAGGTAAATAAAAGGGTTAGAAAGAAATGGGGGTTGGAAGACATACACCCACTCACACACACTTATTACAATTCGCCCTCGCTCGGAGGGACCAAAAGAATATACAAAACCGAATAAATAATTAACTATTCTAGCTAATTAAATATTACAAATCAACTAAGTTAAATAAATAAACTAATTAATCTATTTAAGCGATAAATGCCTCGGAAGGAGGGCTGACTGCCGCGTGTGCCCGGGATTCGCTCGGAACTGCACTGCCGTGCAAATGTGCCTCTGTTTCCTCTGCTCTCTTTCTCCGAAAATTCCCAAAACTTCAGGAGTGCCTCTCAGAGCACTGGGGAGCATTACCGGCTGAGGCAGGGAGCCACCGGCTGAAGAAGGAATCCACCGGCTCTGAATTTCATTATCGGCTGCCAAGAGGCAATGGGCACTAAAGAGTGCCGATCGGCCCTTTATCCTCGCAGAACTCAGAATCGACAAAGAGCAGAGGAAACCAAAGGCAAGGCAATGCAAATCAAAGCATGTATGCACCAAGCACATCCCTCATCATGCTATGGACTCAAGAGGGCATGTGCCTCGATTCCCGGACCACCAATCGCGCATTTCCATGCATGATGGCCCTAAGAACCAAGAGTGCAAATTCGATTTCAAATGCATGCAATGCAAACAATCAAACAAGGGTGCCAAACCTCTATCATGCTTCACTTCAAGAGGCTTAACATACATGCAAATGTGATGCAACCCTAAGCATGTCATCTAGGATGCAAGATGGACAATATGATGCATTTATGCGAGCATACAATCAAGCATATAATACAAGCATGCAATCCAATGGAATAATGGACTTAGACATGAATTAGGCAACCCTAAAAGGCCTAAGATCAAGGTCAAAATGCCTAGAAAATGAGACCAAATGCACACACACATATGCAAGTGTTAAGGCCCAAGACTTAGGCAAACCAAAGCAATTCTCATGCATATTTAAAGAGGCCAAACATGGACTAATAGCATGCATTTAAAGCTCTGAAATTCATGTTAAACATGATGCCAAATCATGCAATGAAGCATGCCAAACAAAGCATGCAAATGGCCTAGGCTTAAAGCAAGTCAATAGGGCATTAAACCACACTTAGCATAATCATACATGGCAATATTCAAGTACTTAAAGACAAAGTTTTAACACATAAAACTAAGCCTAAATGACCACCTAGATGACACTTAGGAAGCATGGAACCTAAGGCATGCAATAAGGCCTAAACAAAGAGCATACAAGACATACTCTTAAAGCATTAACAAGACCACTAAAGCAATCAAACAAGCATGTATGAAGGACTGAAATGGCATGCTAGATGGTTCCAACCATCAAAAATAGAGCAAGCATGGTGTATTGCCTATTCATGCTTTCGAGGCTAACAAGCCAAATACAAAGAGGCTACCAAATATATGCCAAGATTGGCCAAAATAGCTATGGACAGAGCTAAATCATGGCAAAATAAGCTTACAAGCTTCACAAACCTAAGCTTAAAACATGCTAGAAGCTAAGGCAAACAACCTAGGCATGTTAAGGCATAAAAGAGGCATTACAAGGCAACTATACTAAGCATGTATAGGAGACCAAAACCAACTTGAAAACATGTTATATCATGATAATATAAGCATAGGAAACAAGTCAAACAAGCTCAACACACACTCAAGCATAGAGCTCCTTAAGGAAGCAAAATTTGCCCTTTTCAAGGACATCAAGGAGAGGGGGTGGCCCTCTCCTTTCTAGGACTTCAAGGCATGCTCTTCACCACTGAAATCCCTCAAGATTTCAGTGGTGAAGAGATCCTATCACCAAAATCTCGGATCTCTCCAAAATAGCACAAAATGGGACCCTTTTCAAGGTCTAAAGGGGGTCAAACCTCCCCAAACCACAAAACACTCTTAATATATAATAAAGAGGGTTAAAAATCAGAACTTTTATGTGTTATATACCAAGCACAAAAACAGTCCTAGACTAGGTAAACATGGAGTGCAAAAATGGGGAATAAAGTGCAAGTTTCTCACCCTTGTTGACTATCTTCACAAGAGTTGATGTTGTTGCTTCTTTGAGCTCCAAACCAGTCAAAAATGTCAAGAACCAACCTTTGGAACCTCAGAACCAAGAGAAAGGTGGAACACTAGGTGCTAGTGTGCAAAAGTAAGGCACAAAACACCTAGTTTTCAAAGAGAAAGAGAGAGATATGATATATGTATCTAACTTAACCCTAAAAACCAGAACTCCAGCTCTCTAACAATGGCTGAGGCCCTGAAAAATGCTAACCCTAAATCAAGAGGGAGAGCTTTCCTCTTATAGAACTTGTAAACTTACAAGCTAAGCAAACAAGACCTCATCCCTCCATACACGTGTATGGAGGGGAAGCAAATGCTCAAAAGCTGTCTGAAAATATCTCAGAAAGCAAGTGCACAGTGGTCGGCTGGGCAAATTGGTCATTTCGCCCAAAATAGTGCCGACCGGCACAAAATAGTGCCGACCGGCACAATATAGTGCCGGTGACAACTCTGACCACGGTAGCCTCTAGCCTCCGGTGGTGTGTGGGGATGCCTCATAAAGCATTCCTCGCCTTCCAAGGCAAATCACAAGTGTTTGGTGCAAAACCAAACACACACGGTCGAGTGCGGAGGACCCGAGGCACGGCCATGAGCCGAGAACTCGGACTCCAAACGAACACAAACATGGATAATCACCGAGTGTTCCAGCGGTGACGTCCAAGTCTTGAGGACGGTCAAAATGGGGTGTCTCTGATTGCCCTCTTTGTGAACTCGAAAGTCATAACAATGACGGAGTGAATGTCAAAGCCGAGACGACCCATTTTTGACAAGGCCGAAGACTCAGACAAACATACAAAGCGCAAGTGGTTGTACTCGCAAGCTGCCTACATATCCTTTAAGGAATCAAACCAGGGGAGTTAATGCACAGGCACACATGCCAAGGCTAAGATATGCCCGAGGCGGGGCAAAATGCAACTGAAAATGCAAGAAGCCGAGCATAACTTATGATCATGCAAAGAAAGCTGTAATGAAGCATACATGCGACAGTTATAAGCTAACATGCAACAGTCTACACTACAATGTAGAAAGGATGTAAGAGAATTATGAAATTCTCAAAACGTCTCACACGGAGGATACAATACCTGTGCGGCTCGCCCGGTTGCACCGGCGGTAAATGAACCGTACATACAATATCGTGCCTGAAAAGAAAGCAAACTTAACAAGTACAATATTGTTAGCAACAATGCATGACATATGCAATGCGAATGATGAATGATATGCAATATATACAAAACTATGTATGAATAATGCAAATGGAAATGTAGTGTAATTAAAACTAATGCAAACTACGTGCAGGGCAATTGAATCATGATTCAAACCGGAGCGGTTCGAAACTACACATATGTCAAATAGATTGATGGAGGTGACAAGTCCGTGTCCCATAGAACGATGTCTGATCTATGAGTAATACGCACGAACACGAGAACAAGTATTGGGTGGATTGACATAGGTGGGGAAACGATCCGCTGGGGATTGGATAATAATCCTAATGCCGGATGCAATAATTACAATACAATGTAATGGAAATGGATACAAATGGATATGGCACGCGGGCCAAACCGTATTTTGCCTAGGAAAGGAATGTACACATACAAGCCATGTCTAACACAGAAGCGGTGCCGCTACCCTCAAAGCTCGGACACAAAAGCTCGACGACTGTGTTTTGACACGAAAAATATGGGCACATACCAGACCAAGCTCAACTTGGAAAGGCGCAAGCCAAGGATGGAAGATGATGCAGTGGAATGCATGCGATGGAAGAGATACAATGGATATGGCACGCGGGCCAAACCGTATTTTGCCTAGGAAGGGAATGTACGCATACAAGCCATGCCTAGCACAGAACTTCTGCATACAGAACTGTGCTTCGACGTGAAAAGTATAGGCACATACCAGACCAAGCTCAACAAGGAAAGGCGCAAGCCATGGATGGAAGATGATGCAGTGAAATGCACGCAACTATAATGCAATAAAAATGGACATCTACAGAAAATGCATGACATATGCACTATACTATAATGGAATGCATGACATATGCATGGTTTTTGTTTGTTTTTTTGTGTTTTGAAATGCATGACATATGCAATAGTATTGATGATGCATGGGATGCATGTTTTTTGTTGTTTTTGAAAATGCATGACATATGCAATAGTATTTACAATGAAATGCATGATGAATGCAACGTGATGCAATGACTGCGATTGCAGTTTTCCCTATTCTACCAACGGGGTGATATACTAGGTTGGTTCAGTATCCAGAATCGAGGCGTAAACATGCCGCCTCAACCTATGGGGCTTCCATACAGATTTCAAGCCGAGGGTACACCCCCTGGGTATTTAAACCAGACTTTAGTCTCGGAAATTCCGAACCTTTGTGTTCTAGGCATAAGCCATTCAAACTCTAGTTTTCACCGTCCCCATTGGTCTCCTAGGAACTCACCAAGAACACGATGGTGGCTTTACCAGACCACCGAAAGTCGTTCGGGCACGACAAACACCAAAGGAATTGCACCTTCAGAGGATTTAAGGTCTCCTAGACCGTGCGTGTTTAAGGTCTCGCCAGACCAGACGGGGCAACGATGAAACGCGCAAAACAACGCTACGAAATGCATGCAAAATGCAATGAGGTGCACCTTAATGCACCGAAGGTTTTGCACCTCCCGAGGATTTAAGGTCTCCTAGACCGTGCGTGTTTAAAAAGATGGAAAATGGAGTGCAATGAGGGTGTGCGCCAAACGGCGCGATGAAATGCATGCCAAATGCAATGAGGGGCAACTTTAGTGCACCGAAGGTCTTGCACCTCCCGAGGATTTAAGGTCTCCTAGACCGTGCGTGTTTAAGGTCTCGCTGGACCTGCGCGTGTTTTCGGTCCCGCCGGACCGGGGGGGCAACTGTTACACAGTACTCAAGTGCATGTAATGCAAATGAGACGCGCATGAGACGTGCGTGTCTCAAAAGATGGAAAATGAAGTGCAAAACGAGGCATACGTGCCTCGAGATGCAATGAAATGCGAAATGAGGCACACGTACCTCATTTGATGAAAAATGAAGTGCAAAACGAGGCGTACGTGCCTCGAGATGCAATGAAATGCGAAATGAGGCACACGTACCTCATTTGATGGAAAATGAAGTGCAAAACGAGGCGTACGTGCCTCGAGATGCAATGAAATGTGAAATGAAAGTGAGGAGGTACACCTTAATGCACCGAAGGTCTTGCACCTCCCGAGGATTTAAGGTCTCCTGGACCGTGTGTGTTTTGGTCCCGGACCGTGCAAGTGTTCGGTCCCCGGACCCGGATGGGGCAACTTGATGAGGTGCGGAAATAGCGATGGAATGCATGCCAAATGCAATGAGGTGCACCTTAACGCACCGGAGGTCTTTCACCTCCGAGGATTTAAGGTCTCCTAGACCAGCGTGTTTTGGTCCCGGACCGTGCGTGTTTAAGGTCTCGCCCGGACTACAGCGTGTTTTCGGTCCCGCCGGCTAAGTGTTCGGTCCCGCGGACCAGCGATGGGGCATGAAATGCAAAGCGGAAGCGTGGAGGTAGCGCCTCCACGGACTCAAGATGAAATGCAAAATGAGGCAAGAGGACACGATGCCATATGACAATGCAAAACGGTGCAAGTCTCAAGGGGCGTGCAAGATGGCGTGATACGTCTGCCGAAATGCGATGGATGGGCGAACGATACGGGCAACTTTTGAATCTCTGTAAATGACAAAAGGATACAAAAGGATACAATCTCTGCTTGAATTTGAGTGCCACGCACAGTAGAGACGGTCCGAAGTCAAAACGGAGGCCGGTTGAGCATCGGGGATGCATTTTCTTGTACTTTCTTGAGCTATGAAGACCCAAAACTCCTCAATATGCCTAAAAATGGCCTTGGGAACACCACCGGTTGGGTGGGGTGATCACCGGCTACCACCGGCTGCATGAACTCATCTATCGGCACAAAAATGTGCCGACCGGCACAAAATAGTGCCGACCGGCCAAAAATGACTGATCGGGGGCAGTTTTGCCATTTTGCCTTGGGTTTTATAAAAGGGTTCCAAACCCTATTTTCTTACTTCCACACCGCCGAAAACTCCTCCTCTCTCTCTCTAGAGTGTTTTTCCTTTGATTTTTCGCCGATTTCTTTGCGTTTCACGCCCGTTTCGTCGTCCGATTCGCGTATATCTTCGCGTTTCGAACACTTTGAACCGAATATTTCTCCATTTCGGTGTTCCTTTCGCTATCTTCGCCTTTTCGGGACTTGTTCCCCTCGATTTTCTCTACACTTCCGTGTATTTTCCTCTTCCGGCCCTCCCGACCATTTCCGACCCTCTCGGGGTTGACCTTCTCGGTTGACTTTTCGTATTCCGGCCTATTTTCTCGCTACCACTACCATGGCCGATGATGTTCCACATGTCGGGACTCCCCCGGATCATGAGATGGACCCCGGGGTCGAGCTCCTCCCGCTGAGTGAGCGCCCATTCGATCCGGCGACCTATCGCCCGGCCATCCACGTGCTACCACCCGACGGACTGCGCCACTTCCGTGGCTTCGACAGGGTTTTGGACCCAGAGCTTCTGCTGCGCGAGCCGGCCTCCCACTTGTCTGCTGGCGCCGTCGAGGTAACTTTCTGGTCTCTTATTTTCTGCAATGTAGGATTTCCTGTCAACTGCCGTAGCTAACTGAACCCATTTAACTGCTTAATTCTGATGTACTGTACTGTAGTCGATTGTAGACAAAATCATAACTGACACCTGTTTAGGACCGACGCACATACATACACACTGCACTAGTCTGAATCACCCCCATATACACGACCAATCAGATTTCACCGAATTCACCGACACGGTGCTTATTTGAATCAAAACTCGCACATGCTAGATTTACACAAAACCCCACCAACACGCGGACACATCACACGCTAGAAGTTCTTGAAACATACCGAGACCAGCTTCTATTTGAACGCTGAAAAGCACGCACATACGCCGCTTACACCGATCCTCATAGAACCGCGACATGTCATGCATCGTAGCCCGCCGTAAGTCGTCAAACCCGATATCTGCTTGAATCTGGAAAATGTGCACACATGCACCGTATCTACATGCTAACCTTCACAAACATACTGACACATCACAGGCCGTAGTTCATCGCAGTACACTAAAACCCGATATCTGCTCGAATCTGCATATCTTCATATGGCTTTGCAATTTCTTGACTACAGGGAGACTCCCATACTCTCCGCGGGTATGGGAACATTACCTTCATGACCGTACGCCCAATTGCCGCGCCGTTAACGCATTGTGGATCGGGCGGCGGTACCTTCTGCAGAGGGCTTTCGGACTTCCACTTGCGCACCTCTTCTTGCCGCTCTGGCGAGAGGTGGTGGGACACCACCGATTCTTTTCATCTATCGGCGGCCGGGACATGACGATGACCCTCGACTTCTCGATGCTCACCGCATCGGGTGGGGTGATCCGATCCCTTCGACCGCGTACATGGACGAGTGGATCGCCGCCAGTTTACTTGCTCGGCGGCGCCGCCGCTTGTTCGCCGTGGTTCGCCCGCTATTCCCGGTTCGAGGTGCGCTGAAGTCACGGACTATGGTGGACACGGCTCCGATGACCCAGGAGGCTGAGCGATATGCGCGCGGCTTCCTCATGTTTTTGCTGGGGACCACCCTATTCGCCGACCGGGCGAACACCGTGCCTCTCTGTCTCCTCAGCGCACTGGTGGACGTCCGACGGATTGTGCAGTATGACTGGGGTGGTGCGGCTCTGGCCACCCTTTACGGCTACATGAGCTCCGTCTCCCGTGGTAGCGGGCAGTTGCTCGGGGGCTACTGGCGAGCCTGGGAGGTATGTCTTCTTCTCTGCTTTTCATTTACATTCAGACTACGTACATCGTACCTTCACCGTTGTTCAGATATCTTATACACGCACACACATATACCTTTATCTTGATGCATTGTTCTGCAGACACCTGCCAATACAATACACAACACACGCCTCTGTTATTTCGCTTTATCAGATCGCTTTTATCCGATAGTCGCTTCCGACATTTGCCTGGTTTGTGGGTGTACGCCTACTTCCCAGGATGGAGCAGTCGGGAGGCGGAGACCCTCTCGTCGTCCTTCTTCGCCGTTCTGACGGACAATGTGTCCGGAGACCGGGACACTTTCAGCTTCTACCGTCGTTTCTTGACACCATCACCCCCATCGAGGTATGTTTTACTTCTGATCCGTTTGAAGCTTCGCTTTCATGTGTATATTTCAGACAAGAGATAATCAATCAGATTTCATTTCAGTCATCTGGCACCTTGGGCTCCACTCCCCGGTGATACGAGATCGACGGCGCCATCGAGACCTCGCTACGGATTCTCTGGAGGGCCTGGTCTGCTTGGTACTGGTGAGCGCTTCTTGCGTCGAGACCACGGATTGCGGAGCAGATAGTTCCGATCCAGCCTCCGAGCACATGAGGGACACCGAGATTTTCGTGCAAGAGATGGAGGACTACACTCTTGGTGGGCCATAGATGTGGATGCCTCTGAGGCGGCGACTACTCGAGCGTCCGGACCTTCTTGATGCGGCCTCTGGCCGGGGTTCCGAGTGATTCAGAGAGACATGGGCGCCCGCCCGGCGAGAGACGAGAGCGGGGCCATCACAGAGGGCTCGTGGCGGAGGGGAGTCAGAGGGACGAGGACTGGCCCGCCTCGCCTACTATGTTGACTTATAGGGGCAGAGGGGAGACCTACCAGATCCCTTTGCTCCTCCTCACGGGTCACGAGTTGGCCGGCATTCCCGAGTTGCCTCCGTATGTATTACTTTATTTCGTGATCTTGCATTGTCTTCTCATTTCATTCATTCAGATATCCCACGTAATCGATATATTTAACACTTTTGCAGACCTCCTCGAGTATACCCGTCGGTCGGTGGAGAATGCCTCGCCGGGGATGCCGCAATGACTCGACGCCTTTGGTCGCCACGGCTTGCCGGTATGTTTTATCGACTACGCCTCGAATCATACTGCTTTTGCACACCGCTTCATCGCACAAAATCGATAAACCGCTCACAGCTTTCATACATTGTACTCATACAATCGCATTGCATTGATAAACTGCTCACAGATTCACACACCGCACTCATACACCGTGATTCTTGATAAACCGCCACGGCATTCACACACCGTCGCACTCGTGCAATCGTGATTCCGCATCGATAAACCGCTTCACGGTTTTCGATGTGTTTGTTCTTTATATTTTCAGCCTCCTTTCGATCCCTCCGGGCGACCTCGCTCGGTGGGCCTCCGCCTCTACCGGGATGGCAGGATCTTCCTCGCACTGCAGGGGCGTGGTCATGTGGGAGCAACTCACGAGCTCCGGGCCTGAGATGGGGAGTCGGGAGGCGGAGTCATTTATGCGGAGGAGGTTGGGGGTAGCTCGGGATCGGCTCCGACGACGCTTTTGTGCTTCGCCAGAAGAGGCGAGGCGATCGATCTTAGGCATGAGGCCTATTGGCGATGATGATGATTTTGTCGCTTTTTTCTTTATTTCTTTTTTGTACTTTTCTCTTTTTGGTAGATAGAGTATCGTGTCTTTACTGACAGGTGTTTTTGCTTTCCAAAACTATGTAATCGAAAAAGATTATATATAAAACAAACTTTCTGTCTAAAAGAGTGTTATATCTGTATATCTGCGTATACCTGCACATTTCATACTTTGCATCGCATTGCATCATACTACACCTCAAATGTAAATGATATTGATTTGTATCTGACAATTGAACACTTGCACTGTAATAATCAAATAACCAACCAATTAAGCAGCAACACAGCTCATACAAACCATCGCTCAATCTGAACAGGCAGCCCATACTCTACTGGGGATTGATCTGCATAAACCCATAACCCAGCACTCGGTTCATTCTGCCCACAGCAAACCTTAAATGAATAACCCAATCTGACAAGACGGATCACAAAACTGATACGGTTGCAGTTGAAACGCCCCCGGATGCCTCAAATTTTCCCTTCCTTCTCCTACTTTGCACGGATGTAGAGAACGGCACAGCATTCTGAGCACGAGCAATTGCCTTTTGGAAGAGGACGGGTTCCCAACCGGGGTATCGAGCCTCCCACATAACACGACGAGACAGACTCAATCGCAGAAACAAAAGGCGCACGACCTAACACGACAAGACACACTTGGAAAAGACTCAACTCCAAAATTGAGACCGACAAAGCAAAAGACACGACACGCAGACGTGGACCTGAAATTTCGAAGAGCCAGTTCCTCCGGGTAGGTTTCCCATCCTTTCTGATTTGTGATACTCACATCGCTCGGCCCTCAAGCTCGGTTTTTCTCTCAAAAACCCTTCTCATTTTTCTCTCAACTTACTCCTCTCTATTCTTTAATCTCTCATTTTTCGTCCCTCCCCAGGGTGAATGACAGATGAATAGGAAATTGCGGATTCACATCCAACGCTGTTAGCTCGCGGCTATTCCTTCTGGCGAATAGAGTGCCTCTCGGGCAATCAGGTTAACGGGGAAAGAGGACTGACTCAATCGTGCCCCTAGTTCGTCATTTTGACCATTTTTGTGTTTTCTAAACAGATTGACCAAAATGAGAGTTAGATTAACGCACTTATTCAATTTTGATTTGAAAATTATGCGAGTCAGGCTGTAAGCACTGAAAATTTTCCTTTTGTTGGGTCCAAACATGGTCCAATTTTGAAAGCGAAACAGTTTTCGAGAAAATAAGTCAACCTCAGTAAAACTTTTCAAAAACCGTTTTTGTAGACAATCAATGCTCAGCGAGCGTGGAATTTACCCTCGAGATACGCAACCTCGGATCGGAGGTAATGGAAAATTGCCCCTGGCTTAAAAGGGGAAGGGAGGCAACGGAAAGTTGCCCCTGGTTTGAACGGTAGCTCAGGGCAATTTATGGCAATAGAGGGCAGTGGAGGGCAACGGAAAGTTGCCCCTTGTTTGAATAATGCCGCGGCAAGTTGTAAGCCAGCCTTTGTCGATGACGATCGGACCCTCGGACGCGGAGAAGTCGAAGATGGCTTGAATCAATATGTGGACACAGCCACCTGGAAGGTGTTGGTGGTTTGGCTTCAAGAGGAAGTTAATCACGTAGTTCCGGGTTACTGTAATCGGGACATTGGATTCGGAGTAGGCGCTAGTGATCAAAACCATGACATGGACTGAGACGCTATGGAAGCGTTGAGGGCTGGACTTCGGGATGAAGTTGCCTACGTATCCCAAACATGGGAATCAAGCCTTACGTAGTTCCGGTTAAGGTACACTCGGGTATTTTAACCTTCGCTATTTTTAGGCTCTAATTTTTGCCAAGGTGCCCAATGCGGGTTTTCAACCTTGCGAGCTTTGTTCTTTTTTTTTTTTATTCTCTTTTTTTCTTTTCTTTTTGCATTGTCTTTTCCTTTGTGGTTTTCTTTTTTCATTTTTTTCTCTTTCTTTTTGCATTTTTGTATCTTTCTTTTGCTCTAACTTTTGCTGGTCGCCTTAGGGTTTTCGCCCAAATGAGCCTCTCAAAGGGTAAAAGTGTAGCAAGCCCATGCCAAATGGTTTTGAGATTGAAGCCTCTCAGATCCGGGAGAACGGCTATTGTGCCGATTTGCGTAAAAGGCCCATCACGGTTACTTCAAGCTTTGCTTGGTGGGATTTTGATCTTCCCGACGGACTTGATGCCTCTTGCTCGAGGGTCGCTTTGAACTGGCCACACAAAGGCCGTGATTGATAGCTATTCTTTTGAACATTCTGGATACTGATCCAAGGTTTGAAAATGAGGGGTCGAGCCTCGAGGCTGAGAGCGATCCTAGGCTGCACAATCTCAAGAGTGATTCCACACATGTCTTCGCAAGACCGCGCAAAATATTTTTGAAGTTTTTAAGAAAGCGACAAATCGCTCGCGCCGAAGACAGTGTAGGACCAATCTGGACCAAAGCTAGGGTCCTTCTCAGTACTCACGCCGACAAGCATGATTTCATTCATTAAGGGCTTAGCACGCCTCTCTTTCTCTTAATTTGATCAAAGTTTTGCAAATCCCGAGGAATTGCTTCCTCTTTGTTTTTTTTTTTATCACCGCAGTGAAAAGGGTTTTGAAAAACTTAGGTCAAAACAATAATTTTTAAGGCACAAAAGAGCAGGTGGAATGCACTGTCCCCCCCCATTCGAATTCTCTGGCACAACTAGCCCAAAATAAACAACAGGCATGGGAACACAGCAGCCGCAGCTGTTTCATTCAGGTCTTTTTTTTTGGATGCAACTGGCTCCACGACAGAGACAGAAAAAAGAAAGCAAAAAAGAAGTAAGTACAAAACGGTGTTCGAGGCAACAACCCCGGAATCACTCGGTATTCTATACAAAGAGGACCGACTTATCGTAGCGAGACAGACCCTTAAGCAAAAAAAGAACTGACTCAAAACGATGAGACGGACTCAAAACAAAACAAAACACTGACTCGACACCCAAGCCAGGACTTACAAAAATAGCATCGGCAGGTGCTCAAAAATGCGTGCCAAACGCCATATCCAAAAATGTACCAGATGTTGCCCGCAGGCAGTTGAATCCCAATTACATACTCGCAGTATCGGTGTCCTCGGTATCGGTGTCCTCACAATCCAAGAACTCTGTAGTGACTGATTTAGCCGAGGTGGGTGGGAGGATGACCTTGTTATCAATCAAATCCTGTACCTCATGACGGAGGCGGAAGCAATTATCAGTGGCGTGACCAGATTGTTGATGGTACGCACAATACTGAGTGGCATCATGGCCTGCTGGAAGGGGTTTGGGGAGGGGCCTAGGATCGAGGGGTGTGAGATGTCCCTTTTTGGCTAAAATCAGAAGTGCCCTAGACAACGGCATGTAGAGAGGATGGAAGGCCCTGCGCCCTCGGGGCAAGTACTTCGGAATCTGAGGACTCTTGCTAGATGCACTAGCGAACGGGTCAGCGGGTGCAGCCTTGGATTTCTGATCCTTTCCGGACGCAAGGCTGGGAGTGGAAAGAACCTTCTTGGCATGACGGGGCCTATCCTGTTCTCGATTGATCGAACGCCTCAGCGGTAGGGAAAACGTCATCCACACTTTTGGTTACAATCACGGATACCTGTTGTTTGCTCATTCCCCCGGCTTTCAAAGCCTGGACTGCCCACAGCAGTTGTTCCACAGGGTCGGCCTCGGCCTTCACTTCGTCTTTGCCTCTGGCCTCAGCCTGGTGGGAGGTTTGGGTTGGTACTGGTACATCATTGTTGTGGGTGGAGGTCATCTCCGATTGATTGAGCTCGATCACAATCCGCCCCAGTATCGGGGGCTCCTGGGGTTCGAAATTTCCAACATATGATGCAACCGGTGGCGAGGTTGACATTCCGTAAGCGAGATCCGCCACGGACCTCTGGAGCTCGCCTATCATCCCCATTAACTCGAATGTAGTGGGCTCGCGAGCCTGATAGAATTGAGGGGTCCAGATCGGGTGTGCAGCGGGCGACCTAGGCGGGTGTGGCATATCAACAGTAGCCTCATCTTGCGGGGTGGTTCCTCGACTCAGCGTCATTATGACCACAATCTCTTCGAAGTTACGCATTATGTTTGGCCTCGTGACGGAGAAGACACTAACTGTTCTGACTCAACTCTCTGAATGACTGAACTGAAATGGAAAACAAGCAGATTTCAAATTTAAATAGATCAAACATGGTGTAGTCGAACAATCAGCTTACTATCTGAATATTGTTTCCTCAAGTCACCATCCCAAATCAAACCGATTTCCGCAGATATAATCGATTCCCTAAATCGACATCGGTGTCCGAGGGCGGATGCTCAGATTTGCAAATTGGTATATGCATTCCCCTGTAGAGATACACTCTAAAGCACATAACAAGTAAATGAGAGCCAATACACCCCTATGTTAGTAGGGTTTCGCCCTATTTTGTCGAGCTAGGGTTTCACTACGACGCAATGTTTCGAACAACCTAATATCGGGTGAGCAACCTGTCCTAGTTTGGAATGGTCACTACGGGTTCCGAATATGCAACTAGGTCGAATGGTCAAAGGGTGCCCCAGAAAACCGGGTTTGTGTTCCCATATCGGCAGAGTTCGCAACCGTCGACCTTTTACGGAGATGCCTTGACAAGACAAGCCTCCCAAGAAACCGCCAGAATAGCAGATGGCCAACACGGTATCCTAGGCGCACCAATGCACATGCAATGCAAAGAAACACATAAGTGTAGTCAAACAGATATCACGAGTTCGAGTCAAGCTCTAAACTCCCCAGCAGAGTCGCCAGAATCAGAGCACGTCATGAGGGACCTCGCCTCTGATTCGACGCGCTTTTTGTGTCGCGGTTCTAAATCTGAACCAAAGAGTCCAACCGCAAATCGTTTGAGAAAACAGATTTTTGAAAAGTAGTGCCAAACATGGATCATGCCAGACATGAGTCGCCACCTAAATATTTTTTATTGGGAAATTTAGGAAACCACGACTCGGTCTTAGAAGGCCACATGTCCAATCATCACCAAAGTGGTCTTGGCTCTGGGAGCTTGGGTACGATCGGAAGGTCACTATGAGCACCTTTCGCCTTCGGGTCCGAAGACCGGCCTCTACTAACCGTGATATCCGATTTTGAAAACTTTATGCATTCTTATTCCGGTTATTAACCTAGAATTACTATGTGATGCGCACGACACAAAAGTATAGACTAGACCGCCTAACTTGGAAATAAACATTGCATATCCGTTTTGTCTCGAAAAACGTGTTAGATTTTGCTACTCGCAAGTAGGCTAAAATACGGATTTCAACGAATTGTTCCAACTCAGGCAATCCAACCTCCACCCACAGGCATTCAAACAGTTTATCATGTAAGCAACTAGCTGCACGGTAAGCATACTGTCATGGTAAACATTCACACGCATGCGATATGCTAAAGCCATAAAAACTTACATCGATTGTACAAAACAAGAACGGTTAGCAAACATGCATGACCTAGTTCATGTTAAGTGGCTAATGCGACACGCATAAATGTAATCTAGAGCAGCTCGCTAACCCTAGACATGGCATGTGAAACGCACTTCCTTTGATGCACGTATTCAATTTGAAATTGAAAATTGCAATGCAGTTTGTATGATGTACCGAGCCCGGTGCATGTAAACAAATGCATGTATGCACGCATGCGTTGCATAAGGTATGCTAAAGTAAACGTGCCCTAATCTACCATAAGCAGGTAAATAAAAGGGTTAGAAAGAAATGGGGGTTGGAAGACATACACCCACTCACACACACTTATTACAATTCGCCTCGAGGGACCAAAAGAATATACAAAATAATAAATAATTAACTATTCTAGCTAATTAAATATTACAAATCAACTAAGTTAAATAAATAAACTAATTAATCTATTTAAGCGATAAATGCCTCGGAAGGAGGGTCGATCGCAGCGTGCCGGATTCGCCGAATCGACCGCTGCAAATGTGCCTCGCTTTCTCTGCTCTTTCTCCGAAAATTCCCAAAACTTGAGTGCCTCTCAGAAACCGGGGAGCATTACTGGCCGAGGCAGGAGCCACCGGTGAAGAAGGAATCCACCGGCTCGAATTTCATTATCGGTCATTAAGAGGCCGGCAAGACTAAAGAGTGCCGATCGGCCCTTATCCTCGCAGAACTCGAGAATCGACAAAGAAGAGAGGAAACCAAAGGCAAGGCAATGCAAATCAAAGCATGTATGCACCAAGCACATCCTCATCATGCTATGGACTCAAGAGGGCATGTGCCTCGATTCCTGACCACCAATCGCAAGATTTCCATGCATGATGGCCCTAAGAACCAAGAGTGCAAATTCGATTTCAAATGCATGCAATGCAAACAATCAAACAAGGGTGCCAAACCTCTATCATACTTCACTTCAAGAGGCTTAACATACATGCAAATGTGATGCAACCCTAAGCATGTCATCTAGGATGCAAGATGGACAATATGATGCATTTATGCGAGCATACAATCAAGCATATAATACAAGCATGCAATCCAATGGAATAATGGACTTAGACATGAAGTAGGCAACCTAAAAGGCCTAAGATCAATGGCGAAATGCCTAGAAAATGAGACCAAATGCACACACACATATGCAAGTGTTAAGGCCCAAGACTTAGGCAAACCAAAGCAATTCTCATGCATATTTAAAGAGGCCAAACATGGACTAATAGCATGCATTTAAAGCTCTGAAATTCATGTTAAACATGATGCCAAATCATGCAATGAAGCATGCCAAACAAAGCATGCAAATGGCCTAGGCTTAAAGCAAGTCAATAGGGCATTAAACCACACTTAGCACAATCATACATGGCAATATTCAAGTACTTAAAGACAAAGTTTTAACACATAAAACTAAGCCTAAATGACCACCTAGATGACACTTAGGAAGCATGGAACCTAAGGCATGCAATAAGGCCTAAACAAAGAGCATACAAGACATACTCTTAAAGCATTAACAAGACCACTAAAGCAATCAAACAAGCATGTATGAAGGACTGAATGGCATGCTAGATGGTTCCAACCATCAAAAATAGAGCAAGCATGGTGTATTGCCTATTCATGCTTTCGGGTCTAACACGCCAAATACAAAGAGGCTACCAAATATATGCCAAGATTGGCCAAAATAGCTATGGACAGAGCTAAATCATGGCAAAATAAGCTTACAAGCTTCACAAACCTAAGCTTAAAACATGCTAGAAGCTAAGGCAAACAACCTAGGCATGTTAAGGCATAAAAGAGGCATTACAAGGCAACTATACTAAGCATGTATAGGAGACCAAAACCAACTTGAAAACATGTTATATCATGATAATATAAGCATAGGAAACAAGTCAAACAAGCTCAACACACACTCAAGCATAGAGCTCCTTAAGGAAGCAAAATTTGCCCTTTTCAAGGACATCAAGGAGAGGGGGTGGCCCTCTCCTTTCTAGGACTTCAAGGCATGCTCTTCACCACTAAAATCCCTCAAGATTTCAGTGGTGAAGAGATCCTATCACCAAAATCTCGGATCTCTCCAAAATAGCACAAAATGGGACCCTTTTCAAGGTCTAAAGGGGGTCAAACCTCCCCAAACCACAAAACACTCTTAATATATAATAAAGAGGGTTAAAAATCAGAACTTTTATGTGTTATATACCAAGCACAAAAACAGTCCTAGACTAGGTAAAGATGGAGTGCAAAAATGGGGAATAAAGTGCAAGTTTCTCACCCTTGTTGACTATCTTCACAAGAGTTGATGTTGTTGCTTCTTTGAGCTCCAAACCAGTCAAAAATGTCAAGAACCAACCTTTGGAATATCAGAACCAAGAGAAAGGTGGAACACTAGGTGCTAGTGTGCAAAAGTAAGGCACAAAACACCTAGTTTTCAAAGAGAAAGAGAGAGATATGATATATGTATCTAACTTAACCCTAAAAACCAGAACTCCAGCTCTCTAACAATGGCTGAGGCCCTGAAAAATGCTAACCCTAAATCAAGAGGGAGAGCTTTCCTCTTATAGAACTTGTAAACTTACAAGCTAAGCAAACAAGACCTCATCCCTCCATACACATGTATGGAGGGGAAGCAAATGCTCAAAAGCTGTCTGAAAATATCTCAGAAAGCAAGTGCACAGTGGTCGGCTGGGCAAATTGGTCATTTCGCCCAAAATAGTGCCGACCGGCACAATATAGTGCCGGTGACAACTACAGCCAGTCGGTAGCCTCTAGCCCCAGCCGGTGGTGTGTGGGGATGCCTCATAAAGCATTCCCTGCCCTTCCAAGGCAAATCACAAGTGTTTGGTGCAAAACCAAACACAAACGGTCGAGTTCGGAGGTCCTGAGGCACGGCGCGCGAGCCGAGAACTCCGGGGACTCCAAACGAACACAAACATGGATAATCACCGAGTGTTCCAACGGTGACGTCCAAGTCTTGAGGACGGTCAAAAATGGGGTGTCTACACCTGGCGCCACTTGGGAAGACCAATCCCACAAGCTATTTGAGGGTAGTATCAATGGATAATTTAGCCTTGTCTATTGCTGACAATACTGCCTATCGATGTACCCGAGAGGCCATGAGAAGACCCCAGATTTAGATGTCAGCTTGGATTTTCTTAAGCTGTTTCAACACTGCCTCTTCTTCCAGCTGCTTCTCTTTCTGTTTCTCAACCTCTCTTCCTTTTCCAGATGCCTCAGTTGATTTAAACGCGGTGGCTTAAAATACTACCCACTTCTTGTCATGTGATCTATTTCTTCAACATACCATGTGTTGTCTGGAAGGCACTCACCCTAGTCTTCATCGGTGTAGGCCAAATACAGATCGTTATCGTCCCACTATACACCTTCAGCAGCCGAAAAATAGTTGTCCGGTTCTGTTTGTATTACCTTCACATCACAAGTATCCCCCACAAGGTGTTAGGCCATTACTATTTTCTGGTTGTCTTCAACCCTCTCTTGTTCAAACTTCTTCAGTGCAGCTTCCTATTCTGTGTTCGCAGTGCTCACAGCTCCTAGTTCCTGAGCTGAATTTCCCATACCGGCGTTCTCTGGTAGCTTTCCTTTCTCATCGGCCCTTCCGGCCACTACAGTAATCGCTGCTTCCTTTTCCTCCAGTTTTATTTCAGTTCCTTCCTCCTTATCCAGCTCATCACTCAGCCACCCATAGTTATCCATTGATATGTTCAAATCGAAGCAGCCAATCTGCACATTCCCTTGATCCTGTTCGTCAAAGAATTGCAGGTTATCTAAATCCTCTTCGAGTTCCACTAAATCATCTAACCCCTGGCTCGGCTCATCTTCCCTAACCACATTAACCTCTACCATTGTTAGAAACACCAATTCAAGCTTGATTTGAGCAGTCGGCACAATATAGCAGCTTGGATCGTACACCCCATTAGGTAAGTCCTCAGAACTCTCTTACAACAGGCTTATTCCTTCCTCCAAGGTTGACCTTCATTCTACTGCAATTGTCACCATCACAGGCTTAGGTTGAAATGCGAACGTGTCCATCATCCATAGATCTGTGCTTTTGAGAATGGACAACGTTTGTCTTGGTAGGTGGAAAGGGGTAATATATATGCTGGGGTCGTAGGGGATGGCCAGTGTATGGATTGGGTTTAGATTTTGAGGTGTAAGAACTTGATTGTGGGCTGAAAGTGGGTTGGTAGTTACATTTGGTTTCTGGGGTGGTGCGATCACCTTGTTGTCAATGAGGTCTTGAATCTCATGACGTAGTCGGAAGCATTGGTCGGTATCATGATCACGCTGTTGGTGAAACGCGCATTATTTTGTGGGGTGATGTTTGGGTGGAAGAGGATCAGGTAATGGGCGGGGTTCTAATGGTTTGAGGTGCCATTTTTTGACTAGCACCTTCATGGCTTGAGATAGAGTCATGTAGAGTTGGGTAAAAGTCCTCTAGGATCGGGTAGGGTTGCCTGAAGCTTGTGGAGCTATGTTAGCAAAGGGATTGGTAGTCTTGGTTGTGGTGGTGACAATGCTCACATCTGACTGCTTCGCAGTTGTGCTACCACTAGTGGTAGCATTCGAACTAAGCGCAAAAGGCCTTTTTACCGACTCCTTCTCATCTGTAATCAACCCATGTTTCATGGCGTCTTCAATTTGCGCCCCCATCTTACGGAGTTCGGTGAATGTGAATAGAGGTAGGACAATCATCTTCTGTAACAACTTCCCATACAGATTGCGGACTACCATTCTTATCTGATCTTTCTCGGAAGGCCTTATGGTCATCATTAAAGCTTTAGCTCTACACCTTGCCACAAATTCAGAGAAGCCCTCCTTCACCTCTTGGCACGTTGCCTCGAGATCACGAGTTGTGACCTCGATTTGTGTATTGTACGAATACTGTGCAATAAAGGCCTCGGCTATCTCCTGCCAACTCTGCTTGACAAAATCTTCTAACTTCACATACCACATAGCTGCTATACCTGACATGGTCCGGTCAAAGACAGACAAATTTTGTAGTCTAGTCAAGCCCATCAATCGCAATATGTCTAAAAATAGTCGTAGATGAACCATGGAATCTCCAGAGCCGTCGAATCGATTGATGTGCAGCATTTTGAACCAATATGGCAATGTCACTACGGAGTCGGTATACGCAATCGGGTCCACCACAAACTCAAATAGAGCCTCAGTTTGATACACAAGTACCTTCGAGGCTTGTGTTGGGATTGGGTCTGCCGAATTGCCCTGATTTTCTTGGACATTAGTAGTATGGACAGTGGCTCTGGGTGCTGGGATACTAGTGGGAGGTGCATAGGATACAGAGGACACTGCTGGCTATGGTTGCCGTTGTTGTAGCCTATTTATTACCAACTTGACGGGCTGTGACCTCAGCTTGACGGGTAGCATCTTGCTGTAGGGTTTCAACTGTTTACTGAAGATAATATGTCAATTCCTCCATGCTGACTGGGAGGATACTGTGTCATCGGAATAGGTGAGTGATCTCATGTTGGACTAGAAGTAGAAGACTGTCCCTAAATTTGACTAGACACAGGTGAATTAAGGGGTGGCTGTTGAAAAAACTAAACCGGCGAATTCTGCCTGACTCTCCTTCATCTTGTAACTGGTGGGAGTGAAGCAAACACGGGCTGTCCTCGAACAGGATCCCCGACTTTACAATGTCTTCTGACTCGGGTCCAGAGTACTTGGGGGATATCCAAACTTTCTGAAGCTATGGTGATAAACTACCTAGCAAAAACAAAGCAGTAATCAGAAACCACACAGCACCTCAGCTAAGAAGTTACCAACACAGATGTAATTAAAGCTGTAGGACTGCACTCAACATTGAATTCTGCTCCTAAAACAAATACCAAACTCGCA
This sequence comes from Camellia lanceoleosa, assembly GCA_025200525.1. NCBI lineage: Eukaryota > Viridiplantae > Streptophyta > Magnoliopsida > Ericales > Theaceae > Camellia > Camellia lanceoleosa. The sequence goes on along the minus strand of CM045771.1, from coordinate 20,693,461 downwards.
ACTGATATGTACATTCCTGTACGTACAGTTTCACTCTAAAGCACATACCATTTAATTGAGAGCCAAAACACCCTTATGAGGGGGTAGGGTTACCCCTGTCCTAATTTCGTCAGGAACTAGGGTAATCTATTTCAAACAAGCAGTTTCATGCAATCCTGCACAAGGGTCGGTATCCTGTCCTAGTTTGGAACAATCTCTATGGCTTTTCGATATGCAACTAGACCGAATGGTCAAAAAGAGTACCTCAGCAAGACTACCTAATATACCTCTCGTACCTAACACCAAGAAGTGAAAGGAGGAGAAAACGGCACAACGGTAGTCTAGATCCAAGGGTTGCTTTCCTGTCATGGCAGAGCCTACAACCGGTTAACCTTTTGGCAAGCTTTTAGGTAAGCCTCTAGCAAACTGTCCAGGAATAGTAGATGGCAAACACAGTGATTTAAGCGCGCCAATGCAAATGCAACGCAAAGAAACATATAAGTGCAGATAAAATTTCACATCATGAATTTCAAGTCAAGTTCCCTATCTTTCCCTAGCAGAGTCGCCAGAAACTGTAGCTCGACTTTTCGTGCCCTCTTTCAGAAGACGAATAGGCCCTACAGTATCAGACTTCTGCAGTTCTAAATCTGATCTCACAAGTGTAATGTGAAATAGATAAACACTAAAGAGTCCAATTCTGGCAAATCTTTGGAAAAATCGATTTTGAATCAAAATGCAAAAAATGGATTGTTTTGCCAGATACAGAGTTGCCACCTTGTAGACACCCTATTTTTGACCGACCTTAAGACTGAGACATCACCGATTCAGCGCTTGGTGATGTTGCATATTGTGCTCATCCAGAGGTTTCAGAGTCTCGGCCATGAGCCTTGCCTCCGGACTTCCTGGCTTTTCTGTGCTTTGTCTCGGTTTGCGAACCAGGCTCGGTTTTCTCTGTTTCTCTTTCCAAAGGGAGGGAGAGGTCTCGTAGGTCATCTCTCAGTGGCCGTGGGTTACATTTCGAGGTCGTAGGCCATTTTTCCCATTTCGGAGCCCGGTTCCTGATTTTTGGAGCCGTCAGGCCAAGTGCCTCGGTTCGGGACCGCCTAACCACCTTCGTTTGCTCTGGTTTTTGGCATGCATCTTGTTTACTCCCTTTCGAGGGACACTGTGGTCCGAGAGACCAACTTTGTGGTCGAACACCACTCCCGGTGCCTAACAGTCAGTTTTTGGGGCCTCGAACTGCGTGCTTCGGCTCCTGAACCTTCATTTTGCATCGGTTTGCGTTCATTTTTGGCAGGGACCTCTGTTTCATCACCAGGAAGGTCATAGAAGGGTGGGAGGCCAGTAATTGTTTCAAAAACCAGTTATATTCCTTCATCGCCCTTCGTCACCCGTTTTTCTCACTCGAAAGCCAATGTTGACCACCCTAAGGCCACTTTTTCAAACTCCAAACCACATATTTGTGTTGTAGACACTTGGGAGGCCACCAATATCATATGGTCGGCTAGTAATTGTGATTGACCCTTTTGAACCCCTTCTAAAAGTGGCCTTTTCTCTCTCCTGGTTCACTGTTGCCAATTTTTGACCACAGGGTTGTGTTGAGAACACGTGGAAGGCCACCAATTTGTGGTGGTCGGCTAGTAATTGCACTTGGCCCTTTTGACCCCTGGCCAGCCGGCCATGGGGAGAGCCGGCCAGCCACCTGTGACCTAGATACTTGGCCGGCCTTGATCCTTGCAGTTGGTACATCACAAATCTCTATTTCATTTCCCCCAGATTTTGTATCCGGGGGGCTGCCATTTTGGGGGGAAACTTGAATTGTTTCCCCCCCATTTTTCCCCCTCTTTTTGTCTATATAAACCAGCCTCCAGCTCTGGTTTTAGGGGTTAGAAAAATTCCCTTTGGAGCCTTGTATTGCACCTCCCTCACTCTCTCACTTCAAGCATCCAAACCTCCTAAACCTTACACCATTTCTTCACCATCACCTAGCACCACACCACCACTCCATTCCAGTAGCTTGGAGGACCTTTTCAGAGCTTAGGAGGCACCACTTCTCAAGCCAAAAAGCTGTCAAAGATTAGGCTACAAGGGTAAGTACATTTCCCCTCGTTTTTTGCCTTATTTTGATCAATACATTAGCCTCTCTTGCTTGCATTTTTAGACTCCGACCCTAACTGAAAATAGCATTATTTTGAGCCATTTTTCATGTTTGATTAAGGGCCTCTCATTGTTTGAGGCCTCCTCTTTACACTTGCTTCTTTACCTCTCTTGTATGCCTATTTCTTGTGTAGTATTTTTGGCCTATAGGTAGACTGTTTTCAGGCATGTTGTAAACTGTAAAGTAGCTTCTTTTGATCCCTTATTCAATATTTTTGAAGGGCTCATCACTATTTGAGGTTTCCATTTGTCACTTGCCTTTATATCCATCTTATGGTCCTATTTTTGCATGGTTTGTTAACCCCTTGTGCTTGCATTTTTGGACTTTGGTCCAAACTGTAAATGGCCTCATTTTGACCCTCTATTCATGTTTCATTAAGGGTCTTTTGCTGTTTGAAGCATACTTTTTATACTTTGTGTTATAGCTCTCTTTTTGGCCTTATCTTGCATAGTATTTTGAGCATGCTTGTGCAATGTTTTGGGTTTGATCATAAACTGTAAAGGGTCATATTTTAGGCCCCTCTTAAACTTTGTTGAAGGACCTTCATCTGTTTGGGGCCATCATGCATCACTTACTTCTTTGTCCTCCTTTAGGCTCACTTTTTGCATGAGAGTTTTGCCATACTTGTGTCTGTCTTTGTGGCTTGTGGTAAACTGTAAAGTACCATATTTTGGACCCCTATTTGACATTGTATAAGGGCCCTTCTCTGTTTAGAGTCAGAACTGTCACTTGTTTCATTATCTTGCTTTCGGGGCCATTTTTGCATGCTAGTTTAGCCCCATTTGCGTTCGCTGTTTGGCCTTGATTAGAACTGTAAATATGCTTATTTTTGGGCTGTCTTGATTCTTTATTCACACTCCATGTTCGAATAACGCATGCATTGCATAGTCATAGGTCATTCCGTATGCTTAATTTCATGTTTCAAGACTCATTCCATGCATCGGGTGTCATTTTGCCATCTTTCAGGGCTGTTTTGCATCACTTATTGCCTCTAACATTTGCATGCTATTATTCCATGTTCCATGCTTCGCCATGTCGTGTTAGAGTGGCATTCGTGCCCTAGGGTCGGTCCTCGGTTTGCGTGCACGTGTGCACGCATCTTGAGTTGTCTCATTTTCATCTAATGGCCTCTTATGTGAGTGTGGCTGAGGTCCACTTGTGTTAGTGTAAGTCCATATCGCATTGTGTATGCCATTTCATTCCATAGCATTGTGTATGTTAGGTTGTATGTTAGCGCATTGTGTATACGATGTTACCTCGTGCATCGTGCTTGCCATTTCATAGCATTTTGCATGTTAGGTTGTATCTTAGTTGCATTTCATGCATGTCATGCATATTGCATTGTGTTCGGGATAGGAGTTAGCCCGGAAACGAGGGGCGTTTCGTACTCCGAGTGACGGAACGTGTCTTAATTCCCCAGTCACCGACACTCCGGGTTGTCCATGATGGAGTTAGGTCTTAGTTGAGTTTTCATGTGCATTCATTCTATATTTAGTTGCGCAATTTGACTCCTTGGCCATCATGCATCGAGATGCGTGATTGGTGGCACGAGGATCGAGGCATGCATACATTTGTGAAAATACATTGCCATGCCCTTTTCTTGCTCTCTGTTGCAGCAAATCAAGAATCGGCAGTCTTCCGGGGCTTGGCGCACTTTTCAAAAATTATTGCAAAACAGAGGCTAATTGGGGCATCACAGTGGATTTCCGCGCAAGGGCAGCCCGGACATGCATCATTCATCATCTGAAGAAGAGTCAAGGTAGTCCCTGGCTTGCATGCCAGTTTATTGTTTTCTTAGTTAATTTTGTTAATTAATTAGGAATTTTTACATATCTTGGACTGTATTATTTGGACTATACTATTCGGGACTGTATATTATTTATTCGGACCCTCTGCGCGAGGGCAATGTTGTAATAAGTGTGCGTGAGTGTGATGTATGTCTTCCAACCCCACGTCTTTGTTCCCTTTTATTTACCAGCTTATGATGGTCAGATTAGGGCATGTTTCAAGTAGCATACAGTATGATAGCATGTTTGCATTCATTCATTTGTTTTGCATACACCGGGCTCAGCGCATCATACTAACTGCATTTGTATTTTAATTCCAAATTGAATACTTGATAGCCGTTACATCTCATATGCCATGTTTAGAATAGCCGAGCCTGCTATAGTTGCATTTTTGAATGTGTTGCATTAGGCATTTCTGTATAGTTAGGATCATGCATGATTTCTAATCGGTTTCTGTTTTGGCTTGGAGTACTCAGTGAGTTTTTATACTTTAGCATCCTTGTATGCGTGTAAGTGACTGCCATGAATAGCATGCTTACCATGAGGCTAATTGCTTATGTGATATAACTACCTGAATGCCTGTGGGTGAAGGTTGGGTTATTTGGATTGGAACAATTTATCAAATGTCTGTTTTAAGCCCACTAGCTAGTGGCAAAATCATGTTTTCTAAAGCCCACCCGAGGGTGGCAAATCCACGTCTTAGCCTACCTGCGGGTAGCACATCAAACCATTTTCAAAACAAACAAACATGAAATGTTTTGTTCCAATTTAGGCGACCCAGTCTATACTTGTATGCTATGCGCATCACATAGTAAATCTAGGCTAATAACCAGAATAAGAGCACAATGTTTTAAAAACTAGATATCATGGTTAGTAGAGGCCGATCTTTGATCGGGCGAGCGGGGGTGCTCACGAAGTGACCTTCCCCAATCGTACCCAAGTTCCCGAGCCGAGGCAACTTTGGTGATGACGGACACGTGGCCTTAGGCAAACGAGTCAGGGTTTCCTAAATTTCCCAAAAATAAAATATTTAGGTGGCAACTCTGTATCTGGCAAAACAGTCCATGTTTGGCACTTCTTTTCTAAAAATCTATTTTCTCAAAACGATTTGCCGGATTTGGACTCTTTGGTTTAAGATTAAGAACCGTGACACAAATCGTGTCCGAGCTGTAGCGAGGTCCCCGGCGGGCTTGTGTTACACACCTTAATATTTTTGAAAAATTTAGGAAATCCATGACTTGTGCCAAAGGGCACGTGTCTGTCATCACCAAGATTGTCTCGGCTTGGAAACTTAGGTACGAGAGGGGAAGGTTATGAATTGAGCACCCCCACTGGCCCGATCAAAGATCGGCCTCTACTAATCATTATATGATTCTTATCATTACATGCTCTTATTTTGACTTATTAGGCTAGCTTACTATGTGATGCACACACAAGCATAGACTAATTTGCAAAAGTTGGAATACTTGATTCATGTTTGTTTTAAAAATTGTTTCGAATATGTACCACTTGAAAAAGTGATCGCATATAAACATTACATGAATTATTCCAATTCAAGCAACTAGCCTTCATCCACAGGCATTCAAAACAGCTTATCATTTAAGCATTTAGCCTCATGGCAAGCATGCTAGACATGGCAACAATTACACGCATGTGATATGCTAAAGCGAGTAAAGGCTCACCTAGTACTCTGAGGCAAGCCAAAAGAAACCAAAAAGTTAGAAAAATGTATGATCCTAACTATGCAATATGACTAGTGCAATAAATGCAATAAGCAATTACTAGGCTCGGCTACTAATATGGTATATGAAGCAATTTGATAGCATGCGGTCTAAGCACATATTCAAAGAATGTTTAACTAACAATGCAAGTTAGAATGATGAATCGAGCCTCGGTACATGAAATACAAGTGGATGCAAGGCATGAGGGATGCTAAACAAAACATGATGCCTTAAACTAACCATCACAAGCAGGTAAATAAAAGGAATAAAGACGCGGGGTTGGAAGACATATACATTATTATATTGTTTGCCCTCTCACAGGAGGGTTCGAATGAATAAACTAGCTAACTAATTAAAGCTAAGCTAATTAATTAACTATTACAAACCCAAATGAAGAAGAGAGGTGAATTATGCATACAATCCTTGGAAAAACTATATTTTTGCTTTGTTTGTACTCTGTTGCAGCATGGTGATCCAATGCATCAGTGGTCAGCAATGCACCATTGGTGGTCGGCAGTGCACCATCAGTGGCCGGCAAACCACCCTTTTGGCCAACAGAGGGTTGGCAACCTCCATCCATGGCCGGCAGGCCACTGATGTAAACTTCAATTGATTTTGGTAAGATGGAGCTGGAAGGTTCTAGAAATGCCCAACCCTACAAACAGTGGCTTTCGAGATCAAAATGAAAGTTTTTTTAGGCCAAAACCAAGCATGTGCATCCTCCACTCCCCGAGGCGGAGCAGTGGCAGCGTAGTTTGATGTCTCAATTGCTTAGTTCATGTGCATTTGTGTTGTTAATTAATTAATTAGCTTACTAGTTAGTTAAAAGTGTTGTCAATAATTAGTAAGTAGCTTAGCTAGTTATTCATTTGGTTTGTAATAATTAGTCTAATTAGTTTAATTTGATTAGCTCAACTAGCTTAGCTTAGTTGCTAGTTAGTTAGCTCTTATTCATTCGGACCCTCCTTTGCGAGGCCATAATGTTGTAATAAGTGTGCGTGTGTGCGTGTATGTTTTCCAACCCCATGACTTTCTCCCTTTTATTTACCTGCTTTTGATGGTTAGATTAGGGACATGTTTCAATTAGCATGCCTTATGCTTGCATCCATTCATTCGTATTGCATGCATCGAGGCTCGGCACATCATTCAAATTGCATTGCAATTTCAAATAATTCTTTGAATACGTGTTTAACTGCATGTTATCGAATCGATTCATATGCCATATTAGTAGCCGAGCCTATTAATTGCATTCTTTGCATGTGTTGCATTAGACATTTTCCATAGTTAAGAGTCATGCATATTTTTCTAACTCATATCTTCTTAACTTGGAGTACTAGGTGAGTTTTTATGTTTTAGCATACTTGCATGAATGTGAATGTTGCCATGATTAGCATGCTTGCCATGAGGCTACGTGCTTAAATGATAAATTGAATGAATGCCTGTGGATGTAGGCTAGTTGTTTCAATTGGAATGATTCAACGAATTTGTGTTTTAAGCCCACTTTGTTGAGTGGCAAATCATGTTTTAAGCCCACTATGTTCGGTGGCAAATCTGCAAACTTAAAGCCCACTTGAGGTGGCAAATTCAAACCATTTTCGCAAACAAACATGAGTTCAATTGTTCCAAATTGAGCAAACTAGTCTATACTTGATTGTACGCATCACATAGTAATGCTAGTTTAATAACCAGAATAAGAACACATAATGTTTATAAGAAACCATATCATGGTTAGTATAGGCCGATCTTTGATCGGGCAAGCGGGGGCACTCAATTCATGACCTTCCCCTCTCGAGACCAAGTTCCCGAGCCGAGGCAACTTTGGTGATGACGGACACAAGGCCTTTGGCACGAGTGATGGGTTTCCTAAATTTTCCTAAAAATAAAATATTTAGGTGGCGACTCTGCATCTGGCAAAGCAATCCAATTTTGGTACTTTTTGATTCAAAATCAATTTTCCAAAATGATTTGCCAGATTTGGACTCTTTGGTGTTTATCAGTTCCACATTGCACTTATGAGATAAGATTTAGAACCGCAGGAGTTCGAACTGTAGGGCTTTCTTTTCAAACCTTCCAAAAGGGGGGGGGGGTGGCGAAAAAACCGAGCTATAGTTTCTGGCAACTTGCTGGGGACTTAGAGAACTTGATTCGAACTTATGATATGTTATTTTATTTACACTTACGTGTTTTTTTGCCTTTACATTTGCATTTGCATTGGTGCGCCTAAGTCACAGTGTTTGCCATCTGCTATTCCTAAACAATTTGCCAGAGGCTTGCATGGAAAAGCTTTCCAAAAGGCTGACGGATTGCGGGCTTTGCCACGATGGGAACACAACCCTTGAATCTGGACTACCACTGTACCGTTTGATCCTCCTTTCACTTCTCGATGTTAGGTGTGAGATGTATATTAGGTAGTCTTGCTGAGGTATCCTTTTTGACCAATCAACCTAGTTGCATATTGAAAGCCGTAGAGATTGTTCCAAACTAGGATAGGTTGCTTACCTGAATTCAGGATTATGTGAAACACTTTGCCTGAATAGCAAACCCTAGTTCCTGATGAAACTAGGACAGGGTGACCCTACCCCATCATAGGGGTGTTTTGGCTCTCACTTAACTGTTATGTTCTTTTAGAGTGAAACTCTACAGGAATGTATGTATCAGTTACAAGTTTGGGCATCAGTTTTAGGGCAGAAATCAGTGTTGAGTATAGTTCTCCAGCTTATGATTGCAACTGCATGTTGTCTGTGTCTGAGCCGAGTTGCTTTGCGGTTTCTGATTTTTGCTTTCTTTTGCTTTATTTCTTTTTTGTGAGGTAGTTTTTCACCATTGCTTCAGAAGATTTTGTTACCCACCAAGTACTCTGGACCTGTGTAAGAAGGATTTGCAGACCGGGGGATCTTGTTACGGGACAGCCAGCGTTTGTTTCACTCCCACCGGTTACTAGACGGAGGAGGATCAGGAAGAATTCACCAATCTAGCAGTCACCTTTTGCTTCGCCTGTGCCTAGTCAGGCCCAGTCTTCTACTTCTACTCCAGAAAGAGAGTATTCACCAGTTCTGATAGCTTAACATTCTCCAATCAGCATGGAAGATATGCTTCATCAACTCCAGCAGACCATTAAGATTATGCAGCTAGATGTTGCCCACCAAGCTGAGGTCGCAGCCCACCAAGCAGAAGTAATAGTGTAGACACCCCATTTTTGACCGACCTTAAGACTCAAACGTTTCCGATTGAGTGCTCGGTCATGATGCATATTTTGCTCGTTCTGAGGTCATAGAGTCTCGGCTGAGAGCCTTGCCTCTGGACTTCGGGACTCTTTTGTGCTTTGCCTCGGTTTGCGAAACAGGTCTTGTTTTCTCTATTTTCTCTTCCCAAAGGGAGGGAGAGGTCTTGAAGACCATCTCTCGTCAGGGCTACGCTTCGTGGTAAATGAGCCACTATTCGATTGGAGACCAATTTTGATTTTTTGGAGCCGCTTGTCGTGATGCCTCTGCCTCGACCACTTAACTTTCTCCGTTTGCTCCGATTTTTGGCACACACCTTGTTCCCTCTCTGTAGAGGGACACTGTGGCCTGGAAGACCACCTTTGTGGTCATACGCCACCTTCGGTGCTTAATAGTCAGTTTTCGGGGCCTCGGGCTGCCCGTTTTGGCCCCTGAACCTTCATTTCGCATCGGTGTGGGTTCATTTTTGGTATGGACCCTAGTTTCATTGTTAGGAAGGTGGTAGTAGGGTGGGAGAGCACCTTTTCTTCTTGGAGACCACCTTTCCCCGTCGGTCGATTTTTCTTGGCAGGTAGGTGGTCTCCCTCACTTTTGAGCCACAATTTCGGGTCTCCCACACCACCACTGAGTTGCATTCACCTGGGAGACCACCAATCTTGGTAGGCCGACCACCTTTTTTGTTTGACCCTTTCGACCCTTTGGTCTCCCTCACTTTTGAGCCACAATTTCTGGTCTCCCACACCACCACTGAGCTGCATTCACTTGGGAGACCACCAATATGGGTAGGCCGACCACCTTGCCAACCTGACCCTTTTGACCCCTGGTCGGCTGGCCAGGGCAAGTGTAATACCCCTGTTCCGTAATATGTTAATTAGTCCTTAAAATGAGTTTGATTATGTGTTTAGCATGATTTTGTGTGCCATTATGTGAAAATATGTGGCTTTGAACTTTTATCTGTTCACCGTAGGAATATCTGTTTGATTTTTCGCCGTAATTAAATTGAGGGCCTTATCGGCCACGTAACCCTAAATTGATTACGCCATTGTGATTGGCATAATTTTAGAGCCTACGGTGGAATTTAATTGAAAATTGATTACGGTCAATTTAAACTGATTAAATTGATGAATGAAGTGCCCAAATATTTTATATTAAAACATATGTTAGTGGGGTTGGTTGTATTAAGGCACTATATCTTGTATTCTCTCCTCATAACTTCCCTTGGCTGATAAAACTCTAAGAAAAACAAAGAGAGGGCCGGCTATAGAGAGAGAGAATGAGAGGATTGTGTATTTCTTTGGCTCAAGCTTGGAAATTTGGGGATTAAGCTCAAGATTTGGCTAGAGCTTGGGTGCTTAAGGCTCCTAGGTGAGTAAATTCATGAGATTGAACTTGTGATTTTGTGAATTAAAGATTAATTGGTGATCAAGGACAAGGGTTGTGCTCTAATTGATGAATTTGAAGTTGAAATGCACATGCATGTCTAGGATCACCATGGTTTTGCATAAATAAGCATATATTAAGTTGAATGTGGAGATATGAGTGTTAAATCCTACATGCAAGCATGTTTTGTTGAGTTTCATGGTTAGAAGCACCATTTGTACCATTTGAAATAGAAATGGAGTCAAGAATTGACATGCATGCATGATTGATGAGGATATGAAGCTTAAATGCATGAATTTAATGTATTGAAAGTAAGTTTGGTATAATTTGGATTTATTTGAGACATGCATGTAAGTAATACAAGAAATTGAGCCCCATTGTGATGTGTTTTGATGTCTATGGCATGTTAGTACATACATATGTGAGATTGGGGCCTTAATATGCAAGAAAAATTGGTTGAATGTCGAGTTTGAACTCAAGGGAGTGTTCGAAAACCTGAATTTTTGACGCCCGCCGAAGGGAAGTGCCGCCGAGCGAGAAATCGAGCTCCCAAAGATTTTCGCAGACCTAGTTCTCGCCGAAAGGGAAGTTGACGACGAGCGGGAGCTATGTAGAGAAGTCCGCCGGCGCCGAGTTTGCGCTCGAGCGGGAATTGAGGGCAACCAGTACTTTTGCAGACCTAAGGGTCCGCTCGAGCGGGGGATTCCACGCTCGAGCGGGGACCCTGTTTTGCTGAAATTCTGTTAATGCATTCTGTGTTTGTTTTCCGTTCTCTTTCACTTCTAAACACTCTTAGACATGCATTGAGCATTGTGATTGAATTAAAGAGATAAGAATAAAGCCTAAAGAGGAATATGTGAATTAAAGAACGGATTGAACTATTTATGACCCATATGTGTTATGTGATATGTAGGGTCAAGCTCCAGGGCAAATCCACATGCCGACCACTGTGAGTAATATCTAAATTATGTTATTGTCCCATTTGCTTACTCTTATGTAAGTTTTGTAAAGTTCATTAATTTGAATGGTGACGCTTTGACATGAAAGGCCTATGTGCCGCTTTGATATGAAAGGCCTATGTGCCAGTTTGAAATGGAAGGCCTATGAGCCAGATTGATATAAATATGGGCCGAAGGCCGATTGATAAAATGTGGGCCGAAGGCCGTTTGATATAAACGTGGGCCTAAGAGCCGTTTTGACACGAAAGTGTATTTGGGCCTAAGAGCCGTTTTGACACGAAAGTGTATTTGGGCCAAAGGCCGATGGAAATGAATAATTGGGCCGAAGGCCGATTGATAAAATGTGGGCCGAAGGCCGATTGATAAAATGTGGGCCGAAGGCCGTTTGATATAAATGTGGGCCTAAGAGCCGTTTTGGCACGAAAGTGTATTTGGGCCTAAGAGCCGTTTTGACACGAAAGTGTATTTGGGCCAAAGGCCGATGGAAATGAATAATTGGGCCGAAGGCCGATGGAAATGAATAATTGGGCCAAGGGCCGATGGAAATGAATAATTGGGCCGAAGGCCGATGGAAATGAATGAGTGGGCCAGAGGCCGTTTTGACATAAATGAGAGATAAAGAGGCCAAAAGGCCAGTATGTTTAGAACCATAGTCACTTGACTTACATTGTGTATATATATGTTAATTAGAAATATGAATTGGGCCCAAGGCCGTTCGGATTACGTTGCTCTGCATATTGTTGTATCTTTTTATTTGATATTATTCACTAGGCTTTCGCTCACGCTCATTCATGTGTTTGTAGGTGAGCCGAGGGAAACTCAAACCCAGCCTCAGTGAAGTCTGTGTGGAACAGCAAAGGTTTTGGAGAGTCAGCCCTTGCGTCTCACGTACGAGACTTGCCTTCGCCTTTGTGTCGTGCTGTTCTAGGTTGTCATGTCGGCGAAGTTTCGAGTACATTTGCATATAGTTTGTTGGTTGACTCAGTTTTGAATGATCCTGTCTGTACACAAATTTATGTTGCTATGCTTTCTGTTGTGAGTTATTAACATATGTATGTCTGGAATATTTTGATGTGCATATAAGCACGGCTCTATGGACAAAGTTTCAAATTGCTTCCGTTTGGCCCCCATCAACTCTGTTAAAATATGTTTGGTTTGGTTTGAGGCCGTAAGTAATCTCATGATTACTGGCCGGTTACGTCCTTAACCCATGGGGGCGGGTTCGGGTCGTGACAGCAAGTGGTCGGCCGACCAGTTGAAATGGTCAGCCAGCCATCTCCTTTTTTGTCTCCCTGAGTGCAATACAGCTGTGCCAGCTGGGAGGCATTTGCCCCATCCTCCGAGATTTAACCCTCTTGTTTAGGCTTCTTAAGGAAGCTTTGGCCCTTTTTGCTTAGCTTCTAAGAGAAGCTTGACCTTTGGTCAAGCTTCTTGAGGAAGCTTGACCCCTTTGGTCTAGTTTCCTCAAGAAGCTTGACCCTTTTGGTTTAGCTTCTTTTAGAAGCTTGGTCCCTTTGCTTGAGGCTTGTCCAAGAAGCCTTGGACCTCTTCTCCTATAAGAGATGCCCTCCTCTTCATTTGCAAGGGTTGGACATTTTTGTTAAGGCATTTTGCATACACCTCTCCATATCTCTCTACTTCAAGCTCAAATACTCCATTATTCTTGGCCATTTACACTATACCTCCAAGCATAACACCTCCACTACCATCCTAAGTACCTTGGAGCTGTTTTTCAGAGGTTGAGAGCTCACTTTCTTGGTCCAGAGCTTGCTGCATTGCTGTGCTACAAGGGTAAGTCACCATTTCCCTCTTTGTGGCTTTATTTTTCTTCTTTTTTTAGCCTTATTTGAAAGCATTTTTGGACTTCATCACAAACTAAGAAAAGTCTTATTTTGAGCTCCTCTTCAAGTTTGATTCAGGTCATTTTTCTGTTGGGGGTCATCTACCCCCTTGCATGCTTCATTTCCTCATGTTTTGATCTATGCATTAGAGCATTTGTGTTGGCCTTGGTTTGGCCTTTTAGCCATTGAAATCCAATAGATTTTCAGTGGCTAACATGTGTCTTTGGGCTTCAAAATCAGAGAGGGGTGACCCTCTCACCCCTTGTTCTATTTGCTAGCTTTGTTGGCCTTACAAAGGAGCCCCTATTTGCCTGTTTCAAAGCCATGCTCCAGGCCATTTTTGATGAGTTTTGTGACCTGCATAAACTCTATCTGGAGCCCTTTTTGCCATATTAAGTATCTATTATGCATGTGTAGAGTAATCTTCTTCAGGGCCTTCCAAATGGGCCTTCACTTGCATGCTTCCTAGGCTAATTTCAGGCCCTTTTTTAGTGAGTTTAGGGCCCTCGTAACCTCTTTCCATAGGTGGTTTTTCCATTTTGTATGTCTATCTTGCATGTGTAGAACAACCCTCTTATTGGCCTTTCAAAGGGACACATCATTCTTGCATGCATTGACTGAGTTTCAGTGGGTTTTTCGGCATTATTTGGCATGGCATACTTCTTTTTTTGGCTGGTTTGGTGAGCTCTCAGGTGCTTCATATAGTTGTAGTGCAAATCATGGTTCACTCGCTTATTTTACATGCTTTGTTGACCCTTGAATTTAGCACTTTTTGGCCTTACCTTAAACTGATTTTGTGCATTTTTTGGACTGCCCTAGCTCTATTTTTGGGTCTCATGGTCGAATGATCCTTGTTTTGCATGCTTGTAGTTCAATACACTTGCCTAGCTTTGAGATTTGAGGTCTATTGCATGCATATACTGAGGTGTTTTCATGCTTTGGGGTCATTTTGCATCATATTTCAGAGCCTATGTGAATGCCATATCCTCATGTTTTCTCCTCTTTAAGTGTGCTTGAGAGTTGTGCATGAATGCCTTGTTTGCATGAATGCCATTTTAGTCCATAGCATTGTGTATGCTAGGTTGCATGTTAGTGCATTGTGCATACCATGTTGTGTCTTGCATTGTGTATGCCATTTTAGTCCATAGAATTGCGTATGATAGGTTGCATGTAAGTCGCATTGTGTATGCCATCTCATTGCATTGTCTTTGGGATATGAGTTAGCCCAAACACGGAAAACGAGGGACGTTTCGTACCTGAAGTGACGCAACGTGCCTCAATTCCCGATCGCCGACACTCCGGATTACCCATGATGGAGTCTAGGCCTTGTTGTGTTTTCATGTACATTCATTTCATATTGAGTCGTGCAATTCGACTCCTCGGCCATCATGCATCGAGATGCGTGATTGGTGGCACAAGGATCGAGGTGTGCATACATATGTGAAAATACTTTGACATGCCCCTTTCTTGCTCTCTGCGAAGAAACCGTAAATCGCCAATTTTCTAGAGCTTTACACAACATCCCAGGATTAATTGCAAACAGAGGCAAATCGGGGCATCGCAAGGAATTTCCCGACAAAGCGACCCGAGCATGCATGCATCTTTCATCATTTGGAACAAGAGCTGAGGCAGTCCGTTTTATAGCTTGCATGCTAGTTTATTCGCTTTCCTAGTTAATTTGTTAATTAATTAGGGTTTTGTAATATTTAATTAGTTAGAGTAGTTAATTATTTATTCGGACTATATTATTTATTCGGACCCTCTGCGAGAGGGCAATGTTGTAATAAGTGTGCGTGTGTGTGATGCATGTCTTCCAACCCCATGTCTTTCTCCCTTTTATTTATCAGCTTATGATGGTTAGATTAGGGCATGTTTCAATTAGCATACTTATGCCCGTATGTTTGCATCCATTCATCTGTCTTGCATGCACCGGGCTCGGCGCATCATACTAACTGTATCGTATTTCAATTCCAAGTTGAATACATGTTAGTTGTAGCATCTCATATGCCATTCTTAGAATAGCCGAGCCTATTATAGTTGCATTTTTGCATGTGTTGCATTAGGCATCTCAGCATAGTTAGGATCCATGCATGTTTTCTAATTAGCTTCTTTCTTTGGCTTGGAGCACTCGGTAAGTTTTTATGCTTTAGCATCCTTGCATGCGTGTGAGTGACTACCATGATAGCATGCTTACCATGAGGCTATGTGCTTATGTGAAATATCTGCCTGAATAACTGTGGGTGAAGGTTGGATTATCTGAATTGGAATAATGCATTGACTGTGAGTTTTAAGCCCACTAGATAGTGGCAAAACCATCTTTTCTAAGCCCACCCAAGGGTGGCAAAACCTGCATTTTAGCCTACTTGCGAGTAGCAAACCATTTTTCAAAACAAACATGCGGTGTTTTGTTCCAATTCAGGCGATCCAATCTATACTTGTATGCTATGTGCATCATGTAGTAAATCTAGGCTAATAACTGGGATAAGAGCACATAATGTTTTCAAAACTCGATATCATGGTTAGTAGAGGCCGATCTTTGATCGGGCGAGCGGGGGTGCTCACGAAGTGACCTTCCCCAATCGTACCCAAGTTCTCGAGCTGAGGCAACTTTGGTGATGACGGACACGTGGCCTTAGGCAAACAAGTCAGGGTTTTCTAAATTTCCCAAAATGAAATATTTAGGTGGCGACTCTGTATCTGGCAAAGCGGTCCATGTTTGGCACTTCTTTTAAAAAATCTATTTTCAAAAACAATTTGCCAGATTTGGACTCTTTGATGATTCATCGCGGCCTTCAATTGCACTCTGCGAGATTAGATACAGGACCGTGACATTGAGTCCTGAAATATAGTGAGCCCAAATGAACAAAATGAGATTCCCTCCCAGGACGTTCGGGACGTCTACAGTTTCTGGCGACTCTGCTGGGGAGTTAGAGAACTTGACTCGAACTCATGATATTTGGTTTTGACTACACTTATGTGTTTCTTTGCATTGCATTTGCATTGGTGCGCCTGGGACACCATGTTTGCCATATGCCATTCCTGAACGGTTTGCCGGAGGCTCACTTCGAGCAGCGTGCCATAAGGCTGACCGGTTGCGGGCTCTGCCACGATGGGAACACAAACCCAAATTTTTACCGGGGCACCCTTTTTTGACCATTCGACCTAGTGCATATTCAGAATCCATAGTGACCATTCTAAGCTAGGACATGTTGCTTACCCGATTGTAGGTTGTTTGAAACCGCTGCGTGCGTAGTGAAACCCTAGCTCTTGACAAAATAGGATAGGGAAACCTTACCCCAACATAGGGGTGTTTTGGCTCTCGCTTGCTTGCTATGTGCTTTTAGAGTGCGTCTCTACAGGAATACATGTATCAGTTTGCAAGTTTGGGTATTAGGCCAGCGGGCACCGGTTCAGTATTTTGGGAATTAGTTATCTGCGAGTATCAGATTTAGTTTTTGGGGCAGTGATTTTGGGGAATAGTGATCAGTAGTAGAGTACAGTTATTCAGCTATGCTTGTGTCTGTTCTGATTGGGCCGAAATGCTATGTGTTTTCTCTTTCAGTTCATAGATTTAGTACAGAATAGCCAGTGTTCTCCTTTACTGAGGCAAGACAGACATCTGATCCGTCAGTCACCGTTCAGTTCAGCGAACTTATGATGACGCAAAGTTCAGAGGAAATAGTGGTTATGGCAGCCGCATTGGACCAAGGAAACATCTTACGGAATGAGACCAATGTTGAAGTACCATACCCACCCAGGTCACCTACCGCGTGCCCGGTCTGGACGCCACAGTTGTGTCAAGCTCGTGAGCCCACCGCATTTGAATTGATGGGAATGATTGGCGATCTTTAGCGATCTCTGGCTGATCTCGCTTACGGAATGTTGGCTTCGCCACCAACCACATCCTAAGGCGGGAATTTCGTACCGCAGGAGCCCTCGCTATTGGGGCGAATTGTGATCGAGCTCAGCCAACCTGAGGCTGTCTCAAGCTATGGCCATGACATGTCAACAACAACTAGGTTCCACTCTGATGTAGCAACCCAAACCCTCGATCAAACTAAGGCTAGAGGTAAGAACAAAGCGGGAACAGATGCTGATCTCGTTGAACAACTATGGTGGGCAGTCGAGGCTTTGAAAGCCGGGGGATTGAGTAAACAGCAAATATTCACAGTTATGGCTAAAACTGTGGATGATGCTTTCCCCGCTCCGACCGAGGGCAGTTCGAGCTAGGCAGAAAATCAGGATAGGAACCGTCATACTAGAACCGTTCCCTCCAACCCTAACTCTGCACCTGGAAAGGATCAGAAGGCTAAGGTAGCACCTGCCGATCCTTTTGCTAGTGCATCCGGCAAAAGTCAGCAAACCTCGAAGTATCTACCCCGAGGTCGCAGGGTATTCCATGCCCTTCATATGCCTTTGTCTAAGGCCCTTCAGATCCTTGTTAAGAAAGGCCACCTTAAACCTCTTGAGCCTCGCCCCCCCCAATCCTCTTCCAGCAAAACATGATGCCACCCTGTACTGTGCGTACCACCAGCAAACCGGTCATAGCACCGACAACTATTTCTGTCTTCGTCATGAAGTACAGAATTTGATCGACAATGAAGTTATCCTCCCATCTACCTCAGCGAAGTCTGTCACTGCTAAGTTGTTAGATTTCGAGGATACCAAAAGTATGTGATCAGAAGTTGATCCACCTGTGGGCGGCGCTCAGTTTACTTCGGATGTGGCGTATGGCACGCACTTTGGAGCATTTGCGAATGCTAGTTTTGTAGTTTATGACTTGGGTGTTGAGTCAGTTCTGTAGTTTTGTTTTGAGTCTGTCTCATTGTCTTGAGTCAGTCTTTCTGATTAAGGGCCTGTCCTGTTGTATCGAGTCAGTCCTGTTGTACAAAGGTTGGGTGATTCTGGGGGTGTTACCTCGGGCATCACCATTTTGTTTTACGTTTGTCTTTTCGTTCTGTTTTGAGTCTGTTTCTACCTGGAGCCAGTTACACCAACAAATTTGAATGGAACAGTAGTAATTTTCACACTCTTGCATTTGTTTCTGCCTTGTGCCGTTTGTGCTAGAAAATCTAGAATGAATTGGCGAAGCATCTCACCTGCTCTTCTGCACCTTTAAATCATTGTATTGACCTAAGTGTTTCAAAACTTTTCAAACAATGTGTTGAAAACACAGAGGAAGGAATTCCTTGAAATTTGCAAAAATTTGATCAAGTGAGAGAAAGAGAGGCATGATAAGCCCTTAATGATTAAGATCATGCTTGTTAGTGTGAGTACCGAGAAGGATCCTGGCTTGATCCAAATTGGTTTCGCATTGCCTTCAGCCCGAGCGACTAGTCGCTTTCTTCAAAAATTTCAAAAAATGTTTTGTGCTATCCTGCGAAGACCTGTGCGGAATCGCTATTGAGATTGTGCAGCTTAGGATCGCTTTCAGCCTCGAGACTCGACCCCTCTTGATTTCAAACCTTGAACTTGGATTCAGAATGTTCCGAGGCCAATCATGATGTGAGGCCTGTGTGGCCAGATTTGAAGTAGCCCGCGAACTAGGGGCAAGAAAAGTCAGATCAAGAAGGTTGTGAAGCTAGATCAGGAGCACCCCTCGAACTAGGGGCAAAAATGTCAGATGCACTGGAAGAGTCAAAGACGACGACTGGCAAGAATGCCAAATCCCAGAAGGGAAGAAAGAAGAAATTTTTGATGAAGGACAACCGAGTTCCTATCCACAACACTAGGGGCAAATTCAGCCCCCCCATTGGATGGACTCCTACATTATCAGGGAACATCAACCATTCTCCTGGATTCAGATGACTTCAGGATCTCAAAACCATTTGACATGGACAAAGTTACACTTTTACCCTTGAGAGGCTCGCTGGGCCGAAAACCCGGAAGGGCGACCCAGGCAAAAGTTAGAGCAAGAAAAAGAAGAAAAGGAACAAAAAAAGTAAAAAATGCAAAGAATGAAAAAAAAAAAAGATGAGAAAGAAAAAGTAGAAAAGAAATGAAAATAATTGAAAAGAAAAGAAGAACAATGCTCGCAAGGTTGAAAACCCAGAAAGGGCGGCCTTGGCAAAAGTTAGAGCGCAAAAGGAGAGGTTAATACCCGAGTGTACCTTAACCCCGAACTACATAAGGCTTGATTCCCACCTTTGGGATACGTAGGCAACTTCATTCTGAAGTCCAGCCGTAAAACACTTCAGATTTGATTGTGTTCGTGTATTGGTTTTGATCATCTTTACCTTCTTTGTATCCGAGAGTTCGGTTGTGATCGTCACTCTAAGGACTGATTACAATGCGCTACGGTGCTATTCAAACAAGGGGCAACTTTCCGTTGCCATACAGCGCGATGTGGTGCCATTCAAACAAGGGACAACTTTCTGTTACCATGAGGTGCCATTTAGACAAGGGGCAATTCTCCTTCGGGTCTGAGGTTGTGCATCTCGAGAGTAGGTTCCGTGCTCGTTGAGCAGTGGCCGTTTGCAAAAATAGTTTTGAGAATTTTTATTGAGGTTGACTAATTCTCTCAAAAATTATTCCATTTTTCCAAGACTGGACCACATCTTGGACCCAAAAAGGAAAATTTTCAGTGCTCATAGCTTGACTTGCATCATTTCAAATCAGAAAATCGAACAAGCATGTTAATCTAACTCTCATGTTAGTCAAAATTGTTTTAGCAGAACGTCAAAAACAAAAAAAAAATGGTCAAAATAATGAGCTAGGGGCACAGTTGAGTCAGGCTTCCTGTCTTTTCCTCGTTGTCAATGCACTTTCCAGAAAGGGCACTCTACTTGCCGGAACGGGCATTGTATTCGCCAGAAAGGGCACAGTTGAAGCTGTCAACAAAAGGGCTAAAAGCTCTCTCATCCTCCGAGCAACGAGGTATCAAGCCAAGTGCGAAGCACGAATTGGAATGGATCAAGATACTCTACTCCCTCATCCGGGGCATCGACTAGACGTCATCGAAAAAAAGAAAATCTAGTAGAATGCTAGGGGCGTGAGCCCGTAACTTCCTGTTTATCCATCAACCACCCAGGGGAGGGATAAAAAATGAGAGATTGAAAAATAGAGAGATGTGCGCTGAGAGGAAAAGTGAGGAAAGGGCTTTTTCAAAAAAATCAAGCTTGAGGATCGAGTGATGTGAGAATCACAAATGAGAAGGGCTGGGAAATAATACCCAGAGAAACATGCTCCTTGTGCACGTCTGAGTGTCGTGTCTTTTTGTTTTATCTCGATTCTTGTTTTGAGTCGTTTCGAGTGTTACTTGATGTGTTTAGGTTGTTTACCTTTTGTTTCCCATTGTTGAGTCGTAGTGCGCTGTGTTCAGTCGTAGGCTCAATACCCTGGTCAAGAACTCAAATCTCTCAATTTCAAAAATAAAATCGTTTTGCGCTCCGAGTGCTGTGCCATTCTCTACGTTTGTGCAAAACAAGATTTTGTTCTTTCAAAAACCGCAGGGTTCAACCTGGGTCATGTGAAAATAGTAAAACCAGGACCTATCTGAAGCTATATAGGTTCCAGACTTTGAAGCAAAAAAAAAAAAAAAAAAAAAGAGGGAAAATGTCGGGCATCTGAGTTTATTTCAACTTCTGCAAGTTCCGTCGCCGCATCTTTTATGTTCAGAATGAGTTGTTGTTCAAAATTAAAAGACTACTGTGTTATGAGCTGTGTGTTCAAAATTGAAAATGTATGAGCTGTGTGTTCAGAAGTGGAATGTGGGAGCTGCATGTTCAAAATGAAGTGAATGAGCTGTGTGTTCAGAAATGAAAAATGTGTGCTGCGTGTTCACATTCAAAAATGGGCTGCGTGTTCAGAAGTTCAAAAGTTTGGACTGCGTGTTCAACTTTCAACAAGTGTGTGCTGCATGTTCATAATCAAAAATGGGCTGCGTGTTCAGAAGTTCAAAAGTTTGGGTTGCGTGTTCGACTTTCAACAAATGTGTGTTGCGTGTTCACATTCAAAAATGGGCTGCGTGTTCAGAAGTTCAAAAGTTTGGGCTGCGTGTTCAACTTTCAATAAGTGTGTGCTGCGTGTTTGCAATCAAAGATGGGCTGCGTGTTAAGAAATTCAAAAGTTTGGGCTGCATGTTCAACTTTCAACAAGTGTGTGTTGCGTGTTCACAATAAAAAATGAGCTGTGTGTTCAGAAATGAAAAATGTGTGCTGCGTGTTCACATTCAAAAATGGGCTGGGTGTTCAAAAGTTTGGGCTGCATGTTCAACTTTCAACAAGTGTGTGCTGCGTGGTCATAATCAAAGATGGGCTACGTGTTCAAAAGTTCAAAAGTTTGGGCTGCATGTTCAACTTTTAACAAGTGTGTGCTGCGTGTTGACAATAAAAAATGAGTTGTGTGTTCAGAAATGAAAAGTGTGTGCTGCATGTTCACAATCAAAAATGGGCTGCGTGTTCATAAATTCAAGAGTTTGGGCTGCGTGTTCGACTTTCCACAAATGTCTGCTGCGTGTTCACATTCAAAAATGGGCTGCGTGTTCAGAAGTTCAAAAGTTTGGGCTGCGTGTTCAACTTTCAACAAGTGTGTGCTACGTGTTCACAATTAAAAATGGGCTGCGTGTTCAGAAATTCAAAATTTTGGGCTGCGTGTTCAACTTCCAACAAGTGTGTGCTGTGTGTTCATAATAAAAAATAGGCTGCGTGTTCAGAAATCCAACAGTTTGGGCTGCGTGTTCGACTTTCAAAAAATGTGTGCTGTGTGTTCACATTCGAAAATGGGCTGCGTGTTCAGAAATTCAAAAGTTTGGGCTACATGTTCAACTTTCAACAAGTGTGTGCTGCGTGTTCACAATCAAAAAATGGGCTGCGTGTTCAACTTTCAAAAAATGTGGGCTGTGTGTTCACAACAACAAGTTTGAGCTGTGTGTTTAGATTTCAAGAAATTGTGAGCTTCGTGTTCGCAACAAAAGTTTGAGCTGTGTGTTCAGATTTAAAAAATGTGGGCTGCGTGTTCACGCCAAAATTTTGAGCTGCGTGTTCAAAAATTCAAGTGCTTGAGCTGTGTGTTCAAAATGCAAACCAAATGTTGTGTTATGGACTGAGTGTTCAGACTGAGCAGTGTTATGAGCTATGTGCCTCAAATGAGCTGTTTGCCTGAAGAATGAGCTGTGTGCCCGAAAACGAGCTGTGTGCCCGAAAAATAAGCTGTGTCCTCAAAATGAAATTTGTGTCCCCAAATGAGTTTGTGCCAAATGCCTGTGCCAGATAAATGTGAGTGTCAGGTTTCAGCTGCATGCCAAATAAACAGAATATTGTGTTGTGAGCCGCGTGCCAAACAAACAAAGTGTTGTGTTGTGAGCTGTGTGCCAAATGAATGGAATGCTACGTCGTAAGCCGTGTGCCAAGTCTTGCATGGCGCATGCATTTTATCACGCTATTTTGCGCATCACACTATTTTGTGCACCTTACTTGCATTGTGCATGCATTTTATCACGCTATGTTGTGTATCGCACTGTTTTGTGCAGTTTACACTCGCGCTCTCTTGTGCATCGTACTGTTTTGTACAGTTTACACTCGCGCTTTCCTGCATCGCACTGTCTTGTGCACATTGTATTTTTGTATTATTCGCACTGTCTTGTGCACTCCTTGGTCTAGGAGACCTTAAATCCTTTGGTCCGGGAGACCTTAATTTCTGCATCTTCATTCGCACTCTCTTGTGCACTCTTTGGTCAAGGAGACTTTAAATCCTCTAAAGGTGCAATTCCTTTGGTGTTTGTCGTGCCCGAACAACTTCTGGCGGTCTGGTATAGCCACCTGCCTGTGTTTTCAGTGAGTTCCTAGGAGACCAACTAAGACGGTGGAAGCTAAAGTTCGAATGGCTCATGCCTAGAACACAAAGCTTCGGGATTTCTGAAACTAAAGTCTAGTTTAAATACTCAGGGGAATATCCTCGGCTTGAAATCTGCATAGCGGCCCCATAGATTGAGATAGCATGTGTATGCGCCTCAATTCTGGATACTGAACTAACCTAGTCTGTCACCCTGTTAGAGAATAGGGAAAGCTGCGACCATAGTCAGGGAGAAAAGTAGTACCTGCGGTTCAACCGAAAAGAAGGGGAAGGTCCCTGGCAGCATGAGGCACGATATTGTATGTACGGTTCATTTGAAGCTGGTGCGACCAGATGAGCCGCACAGGTATTGTATCTTCTCCGTGTAAGACGTAGCGAGAATTGTATAATTCTCTTACATTCTTATTGCATGAAATGTAGTTTGATTTGCATTCTTGCTCAAAGTTGTTGCATTTATTGTCTATATTTGCTTCATTATAGCTTTCTTCGCATGATTTCAAGTTATGTTCGGTCTCGTGCATGTCTTTTGCATCTTGCCCCTGCATGTGAGCACATCTCTTTGATTATCCTGCCTGTTTGTCTAATTCTTCGGCCTTGTCAAGAATGGGTTGTCTCTGGGCTTTGAATTTCACTCCCGTCAATTACGACTTCCGAGTTCTGTCAAAGAGGGGCAAGTGTAGACACCCCATTTTTGACCGACCTTAAGACTCAGACGTCGTCGATTAAGCACTCGGTGATGATGCATATTGTGCTCATTCTGAGGTCACAGAGTGTTGGCTGAGAACCTTGCCTTCGGACTTCGGGACTCTTTTGTGCTTTGCCTCGGTTTACGAAGCAGGTCCTATTTTCTCTACTTTCTCTTCCCGAAGGGAGGGAGAGGTCTTGAAGACCATCTCTCAGTGGCCGTAGGCTATTGTAGACATCCCATTTTTGACCGTCCTCGAGACTTGGACGTCACCGCTTGAACACTCGGTGATTATCCATGTTTGTGTTCATCTTGAGTTCCAGAGGCCTTGGCAACGCGCCTCGTCTCAGGACCTCTCGACTCAACTGTTTTGTGGTTGGTTTGGCACCAAACACTTGTGTTTTGCCTTTGAGGGGCAGGGAATGCCTTTTGAGGCATCCCCACACACCACCGGCCATGGCTTGAGGTCACCGGCTGTCTTTTGTTGCCATCGGCCAAATGTTTGGCCGACTGGCATTATTTTTGGCCGACCGGCCATAAGTTTTGGCCAAAGTCACTTTTGGCTGGCCGACCACTGTTCATCTGCTTTTAGAAGATATTTTGTGCCAACTGTGATAGCTGACACCCACTCTGTTCCTCTCCATACACGTGTATGGAGGGATTTCCCTCTTGGATGGCTTGTTTTGGAAGCCTTACAAGAGGGAGTTGCCTATAAGAGAGGGCTTCTTCTCTTGGTCAGGGGGTTAGACATTTTTGGGCAACATTTTTAGGGTTTGAGTTCTAGGATTAGGGTTTGTTCATCTCACATCTCCCTATCTCTCTCTCTTGTGTGTGTTGAGGCTTAGATTTGCACACAAACACACACCACCACACCTTCCTTGGAGCTGAGGCCCTTGAGGGTTGTTTTTAGAGTTTTGAAGTTGATTTCAACCTCAAGAAGCTGCTGGAGCTCCATTGTTGAAGAAGCTCTACAAGGGTAATCACTTTCCCCTTTTATTTCCCATTTTTGCACACTACTTTTACCTATCTTGCAACTATTTTTTGGCTTTGCATATAATACGTAAAAGTTCTGTTTTTAAGGCCTCTAAATAGTTTGTTAAGAGTGTTTTAAGCTTTGGGGTTGTTTGACCCCTCTTAAGCCTTGTTTGGCCCTTGTTTTGTGCCATTTTGTGTGAGCTCCGGGACCATAATGTTTGGGCCTCCTCACCACTGAAATCTTGAGGGATTTCAGGGGTGAGGATGGTGCCTTGAGGTCCTAGGAAGGAGAGGGCCACCCCCTCTCCTTGTTGTCCTTGAAAAGGGCACTTTTTGCCTCTTGAGGGAGCACCTAGTTTAGGTTCATGTTGGCCATGCCTTAACTGATTTTTATGCTTATTATGCCATGAAATAGCATTGAGTTGAGTTGGTTTTGGTACACCATGCTTGCTTAGCATACATGCCTTGTAATGCCATTTTGTTACCTTAACATGCATCTAGGTTTTAACCCTTGTTCAAGCATGTTTTAGGCCTAGCTTTGTGAAGCTTTCATGTTTATTTTGCATGTTTAAGGTCTGTCCTTGGTTGTTTTGGTCGACCATAGCTTGCATTGCATGCCCCCTTTGCATTTTGGGTTTGTTGGCCTTAAGTATGTAAGTGTGTAGCATGCCTTGTTTGTATCATTTCAATGGTTTGGAACCACTTAACATGTTATTTTAGTCCTTATAACATGCCTATATGCTTGAATTTAATCCTCCTTCAATGTGTTTAAAGGTTGTTACCTTATGCCCCTTGTTTAGGCCTCGGAGTATGCTTGCACTTTTAGACCACTTAGATGCCATCTAAGTGCACCCTTGGCTTTGTTTAAGTCTGCATTTGACTTCTTTTAAGTCCCCTTAGCCTTGTGAGGTTTGGTGGACTTGACCTTGGTTTAAGCCTCCTTGGCTTGTCTTAAGCACTTGGGCCATTGTGGCATGTTTTGCTTGTCTTGTTTAAATTGATTTGGCATCATCTTATAACATGATTTTAGAGCTTAATGCATGCCATATGTCCATGTTTGCATCCTCTTGAGTGTGCTTGAGAATTGCTCTTTAATGCTTGAAGTGTTGGAGATCATTTGCATGCATGTTTGTGTGCCTATTAGTCCTTCATTTTTTAGCACCTTGGCCACTGTTTTAGGCCTAGTAAGGGCTGCCTAAACCATTGTTTAAGTCCACCTCTTTGCTTGTTGCATGTACTCCTTGTATGTTGTAGCATATTGATGAGGTGTTGCATGTTTGAACTTATATGATTGAATGAAGTCACATGCTTGCTCGCATGCCTAAACACCCACATTGTACCTTGCATGCTTATTGGTTGCATTGTCTCATGCCTTGCATGTTTTGTATGCTTCTTTGCATCTCCATGTTGCATGCTAGCTAACATGCTTAGGTTGCATTGCATTAGCATGCATACTTGGCCTCTTGAATTGCTTATGATAGAGGTTGAGTTCCCCTTGGTTTGATTATGTGCATTGCATTCCATATTAAATGTGCACACTTGGCTTCTTGGGCCATCATGCATGGAAATGCGCGATTGGTGGTCCGAGAACCAAGGTTCATGTCCCTTTGAGTCATAAACATGATATGGGGTGTGATTGGTGCATACATTGCTTGAAATGCATTGCCATGCCAAGTATTGCCCTCTGCTGCTGTCAAACCAGATTTTGCAGGAATTTTTGTCCGGTCGGCTAAATACAGTGCCGACCGGCTATCATTTTTGGCCGGTGGATTAAATTCATGGCCGGTGACCATTCTACATGGCCGGTGGTGTTCTCCTTCAGCCGGTGGTGTTTCCCAGCATCCAGAGAGTAAACCCTGAGGCTTTGGCAGTCTTCAGAGGAGCAGAGCAGGGAAAACAGAGGCATCTTGTGCATGGTGGTGAATTTCTGAACAAAACGGAGCGCGCACTGCATTGGGTCTTCATCCCGGGACTGTTTATTGCTTAAATTAGATTTATTAATTTGCTTAATTAATTTAGTTGGTCTGTGATAAGTAATTAGCTAGGATAGTTGATTATTTATTCACCAGATATTATTCTTCGGTCCCTCGGCGAGGGCAAGTTTGTAATAAGTGTGGGTGAGTGTGTGAATGTCTTCCAACCCCCACTTCTTTCTCCCTTTTACTTACCTGCTTTGATGGTTAGTATTAGGACATGTTTACTTTAGCATACCTCATGTTATGCATCGTGCATCATTAAATCGATGTGCATGCACCGGCGCTACAGATCATGCTAATTGCATTATATTTCAAATTTAACTTGAACACATGCTTCCTGTGCATCTCACATGCCATCCTTAGATTAGCCGAGCCTATTCTAGTGACATTTTGCATGTGATGCATTAGGCACTTAACATGGACTTGAATCATGCATTGATCGCTAACATGTTTTTATTTTGGCATGGAGTACTTTGTAAGTATTTATGCTTTAGTATACCACATGCGTGTGAATGGTACCATGACATCATGCTTACCATGTGGCTAGATGCTTATGTGATAAACTGCCTGAATGCCTGTAGGTGAAGGTTGGATTGTTTGAGTTGGAACAACTTGTTGAAATCCATGTTTTAGCCTATTTGCGAGTAGCAAATTTCAAAACGTTTCCAAATAAACGGATATGCAATGCTTTGTTCCAAATTAGGCGATCTAGTCTATACTTGTTTTTGCTGTGCGCATCACATAGTAATTCTAGCTAATTAATCAGAATAAGAACACATAACGTTTTCAAAATCGGATATGATGGTTAGTAAAGGCCGATCTTCGGATCGGGCGAGAGGGGGTGCTCATAGTTGACCTTCCCCAATCGTACCCAAGTTCCCGAGCCGAGGCAACTTTGGTGATGATGGACACACGGCCTTTGGCACTGAGTCAGGGTTTCCTAAATTTCTCAAAATAAAATATTAGGTGGCGACTTTGTATCTGGCAAAGCAGTCCATGTTTGGCACTTCTTTCAAAAAAATCTGTTTTTTTTCAAAATGATTTGCCGGATTTGGACTCTTTGGTTCAGATTAAGGACCGACAGCAAAAGGGAGTCCGAATTGTAGAGTGAAGACCAAGGGCGCGTCTACAGCTACGTTTCGTGGTTGTAGGCCACTATTCCCGTTTGGAGACCAGTTTTCGATTTTTGGAGCCGTCGGCTGTGCACCTCAGTTCGGGACCGCTTAACTTTCTCTGTTTGCCCTGGTTTTTGGCGCACACCTTGTTCCCTCTCCCTAGAGGAACACTGTGGCCTGGGAGACCACCTTTGTGGTCATGCGTCACCTTCGGTGCTTAATAGTCAGTTTTTGGGGCCCCGGGCTGCGCGTTTTGGCCCCCGAACCTTCATTTCGCATCGGTGTGGGTTCATTTTTGGCATGAACGCTAGTTTAATTGTTAGGAAGGTGGTAGTAGGGTGGGAGACCACCTTTCCCCGGTCGGCCGGTTTTTCTTGGCAGGTAGGTGGTCTCCCACACTTTTGAGCCACAATTTCGGGTCTTCCACACCACCACTGAGTTGCATTCACCTGGGAGACCACCAATCTTGGTAGGCCGACCACCTTTTTTGTTTGACCCTTTTGACCCCTCGGTCTCCCTCACTTTTGAGCCACAATTTCTGGTCTCCCATACCACCACTGAGCTGCATTCACCTGGGAGACCACCAATATGGGTAGGCCGACCACCTTTTTAACCTGACCCTTTTGACCCCTGGTCGGCTGACCAGGGCAAGTGGTCGGCCGACCACTTGAAATGGTCGGCCAGCCATCTCCTTTTTTGTCTCCCTAAGTGTAATACAGCTGTGCCAGCTGGGAGGCATTTGCCCCATCCTTCGAGATTTAACCCTCTTGTTTAGGCTTCTTAAGAAAGCTTTGGCCCTTTTTGTTTAGCTTCTAAGATAAGCTTGACCTTTTGTCAAGCTTCTTGAGGAAGCTTGACCCCTTTGATCTAGCTTCCTCAAGAAGCTTGACCCTTTTGATTTAGCTTCTTTCAGAAGCTTGGTCACTTTGCTTGAGGCTTCTCCAAGAAGCCTTGGACCTCTTCTCCTATAAGAGAGGCCCTCGTCTTCATTTGCAAGGGTTGAACATTTTTGTTAAGGCATTGTGCATACACCTCTCCATATCTCTCTACTTCAAGCTCAAATACTCCATTATTCTTGGCCATTTACACAACACCTCCAAGCACAACACCTCCACTACCATCCTAAGTACATTGGAGCTGTTTTTCAGAGGTTGAGAGCTCACTTTCTTGGTCCAGAGCTTGCTGCATTGCTGTGCTATAAGGGTAAGTCACCATTTCCCTATTTGTAGCTTTATTTTTCTTCTTTTTTTAGCCTTATTTGAAAGAATTTTTGGACTTCGTCATAAACTAAGAAATGTCTTATTTTGAGCTCCTCTTCAAGTTTGATTAAGGTCATTTTTTTGTTGGGGGTCATCTACCCCTTTGCATGCTTTATTTCCTCATGTTTTGAGCTATGCATTAGAGCATTTATGTTGGCCTTGGTTGGCTTTTTAGCCACTGAAATCCAATGGATTTTCAGTAGCTAACATGTGTCTTTGGGGTTCAAAATCAGAGAGGGGTGACCCTCTCACCCCTTGTTCTCTTTACTAGATTTGTTGGCCTTACAAAGGAGCCCCTATTTGCATGTTTCAAAGCCATGCTCTAGGCCATTTTTGATGAGTTTTGTGACCTGCATAAACTCTGTCCAGAGCCCTTTTTGCCATATTAAGTGTCTATTATGCATGTGTAGAGTAATCTTCTTCAAGGCCTTTCAAAGGGGCCTTCACTTGCATGATTCCTATACTAATTTCAAGCCCTTTTAAATGAGTTTTAGGGCCCTCATAACCTCTTTCCAGAGGTGGTTTTACCATTTTGTATGTCTATTTTGCATGTGTAGAACAACCCTCTTATTGGCCTTTCAAAAGGACACATCATTCTTGCATGCATTGACTGAGTTTCAATGGGTTTTTGGGCATTATTTGGCATGTCATACTTCTTTTTTTGGATGGTTTTGTGAGCTCTCATGTGCTTCATATAGTTGTAGTGCAAATCATGGTTCACTAGCTTATTTTGCATGCTTTGTTGACCCTTGATGTTAGCATTTTTTGGCCTTGCCTTAAACTGATTTTGTGCATGTTTTGGACTACCCTAGCTCTATTTTTGGGTCTCATGGTCAAATGATCCTTGTTTTGCATGCTTGTAGTTCAATACACTTGCCTAGCTTTGAGATTTGAGGTCTATTGCATGCATATACTGAGGTGTTTTCATGCTTTGGGGTCATTTTGCATCATATTTGAAAGCATATGTGAATGCCATTTCCTCATGTTTTCTCCTCTTTAAGTGTGCTTGAGAGTTGTGCATGAATGCCTTGTTTTCGGACCATTGAATGAGCTTCATTTCCATGTACTTTGAACCATCATTTTTGGACATTTTCCCACTATTTCAGACCTACCTAGGGTCTGTTTGGGGTTGGTTTTTCCATTCGTACATTGCTTTGTGTACTTCTAGTGTAACGCACTTCACTAGTTTCGGTATTCGGGCCATATAGCATGCATTGTGTGACATATTTGCATGATTGAGGACCATTGTACATCATGTTTCAGAGCTGGAAAATGCATGCTTGTATGCCATATTTCATCCTTTGCCATGCTTAGTTAGAGTTGCATGTTGTGCCTTAGGATCGGTCCTTTGCATCTTTGCATGTTTGCATGTATTTCGGTTGCCTCATTTCCATCATATGGCCACTGATGTGAGTGTGGCTGAGGTCCACTCATATTGGTGTAAGTCCATCTTGCATTGTGTATGCCATTTTAGACCATAGTATTGCGTATGCTAGGTTGCATGTTAGTGCATTGTGCATGCCATGTTGTGTCTTGCATTGTGTATGCCATTTTAGTCCATAGCATTGCGTATGCTAGGTTGCATGCTAGTCGCATTGTGTATGCCATCTCATTGCATTGTGTTTGGTATAGGGGTTAGCTCAAACACGGGAAACGAGGGACGTTTCGTACTCAAAGTGACGGGACGTGCCTCAATTCCCGGTCGCCGACACTCCGGATTACGCATGATGGAGTCTAGGCCTTGTTGTGTTTTCATGTGCATTCATTTCATATTGAGTCGTGCAATTCGACTCCTCGGCCAGCATGCATCGGGATGCGTGATTGGTGGCACGAGGATCGAGGTGTGCATACATATGTGAAAATACTTTGCCATGCCCCTTTCTTGCTCTCTGTTGCAGCAAACCAGAAATCAGCAGCCTTCTAGAGCTTTGCACAACATCCTGGGATTAATTGCAAACAGAGGCAAATTGGGGCATCGCAAGGACTTTTCCGACAAAGCGACCCGAGCACGCATGCATCTTTCATCATTCGGAACAAGAGCTGAGGCAGTCCGTTTTATAGCTTGCATGCTAGTTTATTCGCTTTCCTAGTTAATTTGTTAATTAATTAGGGTTTTGTAATATTTAATTAGCTAGAGTAGTTAATTATTTATTCGGACCCTCTGCGAGAGGGCAATGTTGTAATAAGTGTGTGTGTGTGTGATGCATGTCTTCCAACCCCACATCTTTCTCCCTTTTATTTATTAGCCTATGATGGTTAGATTAGGGCATGTTTCAATTAGCATACTTATGCTCGCATGTTTGCATCCATTCATCTGTCTTGCATGAACCGGGCTCGGCGCATCATACTAACTACATCGCATTTCAATTCCAAGTTGCATACGTGTTAGTTGTAGCATCTCATACGCCATTCTTAGAATAGCCGAGCCTATTATAGTTTCCTTTTTGCATGTGTTGCATTAGGCATCTCAGCATAGTTAGGATCCATGCATGTTTTCTAATTAGCTTCTTTCTTTGGCTTGGAGTACTCGGTAAGTGTTTATGCTTTAGCATCCTTGCATGCGTGTGAGTGACTACATGATAGCATGCTTATCATGAGGCTATGTGCTTATGTGATATACCTTCCTGAATGCCTGTGGGTGAAGGTTGGATTATCCGAATTGCAATAATGCATTGACTATGAGTTTTAAGCCCACTAGATAGTGGCAAAACCATATTTTCTAAGCCCACCCGAGGGTGGTAAAACCTGCATTTTAGCGTACTTGCGAGTAGCAAACCATTTTTCAAAACAATCATTAGGTGTTTTGTTCCAATTTAGGCGATCCAATCTATACTTGTATGCTGTGTGCATCACGTAGTAAATCTAGGCTAATAACTGGGATAAGAGCACATAATGTTTTCAAAACTCGATATCATGGTTAGTAGAGACCGATCTTTGATCGGGCGAGTGTGGGTGCTCATAAAGTGACCTTCCCCAATCGTACCCAAGTTCCCGAGCCGAGGTAACTTTGGTGATGACGGACACGTGGCCTTAGGCAAACAAGTCAGGGTTTCCTAAATTTCCCAAAATAAAATATTTAGGTGGTGACTCTGTATCTGGCAAAGCAGTCCATGTTTGGCACTTCTTTCAAAAAAATCTGTTTTCAAAAATGATTTGCCAGATTTGGACTCTTTGATGATTCATCGTGGTCTTGCATTGCACTCTGCAAGATTAGATACAGGACCGTGTCATTGAGTCCTGAACTGTAGTTAGCCTAAATGAACAAAACGGGATTCCCTCCTGGGACGTTCGGGGACGTCTACAAATAGATAGGGTTCAGCAACAGTAAACCCAATCGGCAGTAGCCTCTGCATCCTATGCACCCCTAGCGGGTATGCCGGCACCTGGGGTCACAATCAACGTCCAAGAGAATATGGGCATTCCGGTAGATCCGATCCCACCTCAAACCTCCAAGGTACCAGTGTACCAAACGGAGGCGCCATTTGAATTCGAGGTTAACCCCACTACACTAGCGGTCAACAAGCTAAAAAAGCTCTTCAAGTGGGCATAGGGCGTGAATTCAATCCTTGATATTGAGAATGGGTACATAGACTCTACAGTAACTCTACCGGACAGATTCAAGATGTCGCACATAGACCGGTTCGACGGCTCCGGGGATCCTATGGTCTATCTACAGTTATTTTCTGATATCCTATGACCAATGGGTCTCACCAGATTATAGAAGTTGTCGCTTTTTGGCCGGAACTTGTCAGGCATAGCGGCCGTCTGGTATGCAAGTTGGAAGACTCTGTCAAATAGAACTGGAAGGAAATGGCTGAGGCCTTCATCGCACAGTACTCTTAGTTCAAATCCCCAATTTTGTGCTCCCTCTCTCTCTCTCTCTCTCTACAATGGGCTCACTCTCTCTGTAGAGTGTTTATTTCAAAATTTTGAGTTACAAGGAAAATGAATATAAGTGTAATTAGGCCCTTATATAAGCTTGCCTAATCAAATTTGATTAGGACTAAGTAATGGTACTTAATTCAATCAGTTAAAACTAATTAATTCGTTCCGAATTAGTTTTCAATTAAATTTCACCATAGGCTCTAAAAATTATGCCAATCACGATAATATAGTCAATTTCAATTTCTAAAACCTCTACGGTCCTAAATTTTCAAGTTATCGCAGTAAGTTGGACAAATTTTCCTACAGTGAACATATATAGTTTCAAACACATGAATAATCACATAATTACCACTAAAAATCATATTGAACATATAGTCACAATTGTAATTAAGATTAATTAGCATAACATGGGACAAAGTTATCACACCCTCACTACTGATATACTATCTAGGGTGACATCCATAGTTTGTTCAATCATCACACAACACAAATACCCTTGACATTCCTTCTTAAGTAATTTACAAGCTTTCATTGCAGAAATCAAATAAGGTGGAGGTGCCACTCCATTACCCACAAACACAATTTCATCATGCCCTGGAGGTCTAAACAAAACTCGTTTCATTACACAATCAATAGTTGCACAATGTTTAGACAACTAGTCCATTCCCAAAATTACATCAAACTATCCGATATCAAGAGGCCGTAGGTCCACAAACAATATCACACTATCAACATGTATTTCACAAGCACGATAAATAGATGAACATAAAATAGGTTTCCTAGATGGGGCGGACGCACACAACATATAAGGCAATGATTCTATTTAATCTATGTTCAAACACGAAAGAAACAAAGGAATGCGTCGAACCCGAATCAATTATCACATATGCATCTTGATTAGAAATAAGGAGAGCACCTAAAACCAAAGCCTCAGTATTTTAAGTATCCCTAGTTGAACTCGTAGTACCATGATTCCCAGTTCGACGTAGTTGTGTACAGTCCTTTACAACGTGCCCCGTCTTTCCACAGTGATAACAGGCCCCTGATGTGTGGTAGCAAACACCCCAATGTTTCTTTCCACAAGTAGCATAGGTTGGTGCCGAATTGCCACCTTGTCTTGAACCAGTATTACTAGAACTCCCAGATTTTAACTTCTTATTTGTTGACGTTGCTCCCTTATTAAAATTCTATACTCTGCCCATCCACTCAAACTTCTGTTTGCGATTAGCCACATTACCTTCTGCTACCAGTGCCCTATCAAGCACATCAATATATGTTGGTAATTTGAGTACATTGATTTTATCAAGGATTGGGTCATGCAAACCTCCCTCAAATTGTCTAGTTTTCTTGTAGTCTGTGTCTACCATGTGGGGTGTAAAGCGAGCCAACTCTGTAAACTAGGCTTCATAGTCAGCAACTGATTTGTTTCCCTACCTGAGTTCCATGAATTCAGACACCTTTCTGTCCCGCACACATTGTGGGAAGTGCTTCTCATAAAAGATTTCTAAAAAGTGAGCCCAAGTAACCTCCTCATTTTCATCACGCACCAACATCCACCAACGCCTAGCATCATCTTCTAAGGTAAATGCAACTAGTTGTACTTTCTGAGCTTTGGTACATGGAGATACTTCAAACAATTTTTCAATCCCTAAAACCCAAGCTTCGGCTTTTAATGGTTCAATTCCACCATGAAACATTGGTGGCTTCATCTTTTTAAATTCTCTAGTCAAAGTAATAGTACAGGTCTCCGACTAACACCCTGGAGCTGGAGGTGGTATAGGCATTGAAGGTAGGGGTGGTGGCTATTGCTATTGTTGCCACTGTTGTTGTTGTCTTATGGCCTCAGCCATGTTCTGCATCATTCATTCAAATCTATCCAGTCTTGAGGAGGTTACTTCCTCTAGCTTATCACCCCTTGTCCTCATCATTTTCTATATGAAGCTTGTATTATGATAAACGCAACAAATAAAATGTGTATACATGTACAAATTCAAATATGTAATCATACAAATTGTCTCATTCTAGTATTTAAATACACATGAATGCAGTCCTGAAGTCTCTTCGAGACTCTCTATAGCTCAATGGACAAGCGAGTGAGATATAACTCGTGCTCTAATACCACTCTGTCATGACCCAAACCCACCCCTATAGGTTTAGCGTCATGACTGGCCAATAATCGTCAATTACCTACGGCCACCATACAAATAAACTTCTTAATATAAGGTACGAGGCTTAGCAAAAGTCTAAAATGACAAAGAAATTATCCATTGAGCCATGCGTATATGAAAAGAACTAGTATAATACACAAAAATTCATTCCAAAAGTACATTCATCACAATTGTATAAATTCTTGCCTTGCAATATACAAACCCCAACTGCACACAAATGCCAAAACCATTGAACAAACAAAAAGAAAGGGGGTTCAACAAACATGGCTCCACCTGAGCTTGATTACTTCAGTTGGAAACTCCTCAAAAGGCTGACTCGGGGTAGACTCAAGGCTTTCTTAACTCTGATATTCAGCTTGGCCACCTACATATATATAAATAAGCAGTGAGTTAGGGCCTAGTGAGTAATAATAGAATAAAGAGGTTACATGAATGAAGCTCAATAACATAGGTCAATCAAATATCAATAATCATCTCTCATTAATTAATAAATTTCATCATATATATCTTTCAATATTAAATTGAGTGGCACATCCAAGAAGCAATCATATTTCAATAACTATGGACCACGAAGGGTCAAGCCAATGGACCACAAAGGGGTCAAACCAATGTGTCAAACACTAGAGATCTCTGTGTTTTAATCAATCCAATAGCCATGATATTGTCACCTCTGGGCAAGGGTCTATGCTTAATGGATGCCACATTAAAGTTTCATAAGTAAACTTCATTCATCGAAGGAAAGTGACATTAGAATTAATCAATCAAACACGTAACAATTTCGGAAACAATAATCATTCGAAAATAAATATACTTTGAACTTATCTTTTTAAGGTTAATACTCATAGTGGTTTGTGTTGTCACTAAGTCTCGAACTTCCACCTAAACAAAACACATGATAGAAGCACAATTGAGATACCAATTCATATGTTCATATTCCAATTATTAATAATTTTAAAAGTTACTATGTGAAGCAAACACATATATACTGTGTCACTCAATTTGGAGCAATTAGATTTCAAGTATTTTTTAAAATGTTTTGAATACTGTAATCATGAAAATCAATTTTATTCCAAATTAAATGACACAACCTTCACCCACTGGCATGCATAGAGTTATATCAAATAAGTAAATACAAGCATGATCAGATGCTAAACATAGTTAGAAAAACACACAAACGGGATGCTAAAGAACAAAAACGTACATATTTACTAACGTCCCACAAATAGGCACAAAACAAAGTTAGTGAAAACATGCATGATCCTATATGTAAGATCTTAATGCAATTCACTCATGAAATGCAACTACTGATCTGACTTCTAATATTTGACATTTGAATCATCTCAAAACATAAGGTAGCACATAAAATCACATAATAATCGATTAAACTCACAGATGCAAATTTGGCCGAATCTTAAGGCATAAAGCTTGGATGCAAAGCATGGATATGATGACAAGCATGATATACTACATATTTACAGATTACGGATAGCAAATGAAAGAATGGGATAGAAAGAAGTGATGATGGGAAATTATTACATCTCTTTGAATATTACAAATCTGAATAGAGAAGGAAGAGAAAAAATATTACAACAAAATTAAATCCTCACAAACACTCACTAATTAAAAGAAAAATAATAAAAATAGAAGCTGCAAGAGGCCTCGAAGACTGTTCTTCTTGACACTAGGAGGCTGCTGGGTTCTGTCCCAAAGAAACTAGATGGCAGGCCAAAAGGCTGGCCGACTGGCCAATCAGGCCAGGCTAAAAACTTTGTTTTGTTGAAGCACCAAAAAAACAAATGGAAAATATGAAAGTGGCTCAACTAACGACTTCCTGTTAGCTTACACCAAGTTTACAACATGAAATTGAAGCAAGAAAGGTAATATGAGAAAGAAAATGTAAGAAAGTAAAAGAAACATGAGAAGTGTGCAAAATTTACCTTCTAATGAAGGATTTGATTTCTAAACTTCTTTTGATCACCCTCAAGTTTAAGAAGTGTGTTCTCAATTCTTAGCTTGAAAATTTGAAATTGTAGTTACAATGTGGTGTTTTTGGGCTATTTAACAGTGTGTATGGGGAAGAGAGTTATAACTCTACGTTTTTCTTCCTATCAACAACACTCACTCTCTTTTGATCAAACCTACTAGAATTTGGCTCTCACAAAATTTTTGGGCTTGGTCTGATATATTGGTGTAGATTCGACTTTCTTTACGCCACCCCCTTTCGGAGATAGCTCGAATAGGTCCTACAGTTCGGACTCCTGTCACGATTTTGAATCTAATCACATAAAGTGCAATGTGAGACTGATAAACACCGAAGAGTCCAAATCTGACAAATCATTTTGGAAAATCAATTTTAAATCAAAAAGTGCCAAACATGGACTTCTTTGCCAGATTATAGAGTCGACACCTAAATATTTTATTTTTGGGAAATTTAGGAAACCTTGACTCATGCTAAAGGCCATGTGTCCGTCATCACCAAAGTTGCCTCGGCTCGGGAACTTGGATACGAGAGGGGAAGGTCCTGAAAAGAGCACCCCCACTTGCCCAATCAAAGATCGGCCTCTACTACCATGATATGTTGTTTTATAAAAACATGTATTCTTATTCTGATTATTAGCTAACTTTACTATGTGACGCACACAGCATACAAGTATAGACTAAAATCTCAAGAATTGGAACAAAACAACCCATGTTTGTTTTTTAAAATGGTTTGAAAGTGCCACCCTGAAGTGGGCTAAAGCACGGATTTGCCACCCTCAAGTTGGCTTTAAAACATCATGATTTGCCACTTCACAAAGTGGGCTTAAAACTCATATTTGATGAATTGTCCCAATTCAAGCAACGAAGCCTTCATCCACAAGCATTCATGCAGTTTAGCACTTAAGCAAATAGCCTCATGGCAAGCTTGCTATCATGGCAACACTCACACTCATGCAAGTATGCTAAAGCGTAAAGACTTACAGTGTACTCCGAGCCAAAACAAAAGCTAGTTAGAAATATGCATGATTCCTAACTATACAAGCAATGCCTAATGCAACACATGCAATAATGCAATTCAATAGGCTCAGCTATCTAAGATGGCATATGAATGCAACAATTTGATAACATGCTTTGAAACACATATTCAAATAGGTATTGAAATACGATGCAGTTTGAATGATACGCCGAGCCCGATGCATGCAAGACAAAATGAATGATGCAAACATGCAAAGCACAAGGTATGCTAATCAAAATGTGCCCTAAAACTAATCATTGAAAGCAGTTAAATAAAAGGAAGACAGACGTGGGGTTGGAAGACATGCACGCACACACACACGCACACTTATTACAACATTGTGCCCTCTCGGAGGAGGGTCCAAATAAATAAGCTAAGCTACCCTAAGCTAAGCTATTTATTACAAACCAACTAATTAACTAACTTAGCTGATTAATTATTACAACACAATTGAAATTGAATAACTAGCTAATCTAAGCTTAGTTAGTTAATTAGTTAATTAGTTGGTTTGTAATAGCTGATTAATAATTAGCTAATCTAAGCGAATTAATTAGCTAATCTAAGCTAATCTAAGCACTTAACTAATTGAAATTGATTACAAAACTTACAAACCGAAATTAATTAGCTAATCTAAGTTGGTTAAGTGCTTAGATTAGCTAATCTAAGCGAATTAATTAGCTAATCTAAGCTTACAAACCGAATGAATCAAACACTTAACTAATTAATTACAAAACGACTAAGCTAATGAACTAATTAGCTAAGCAATTCAAATGAACTCCCTCGGGAAGCGAGGGGGATATGCATGCTCGATTGGTTTCGCCTCGAAAATTCATCGCCTTGCCGTCGGTTGTCTCTGTTTACACTCGCCTCTATTTTTTGAACAGTGCACCAACTTCAGACTGCCTCTGCTTGAAAATAGGATCATTTCTACACAAAAATGGACTAGTTGCCAGTCGGCCACAAAAAGTGGCTGCCGGCCACCTTAAGTGGCCGGCCGGCTAGTGAAAGTGGTCGGTTGGCTACCTCAAGTGGTCGGTCGGCTACCTCCTTTCCCAAAATGTTGGTTTTGCTGCAACAGAGAACAACAGAGCCAAGACAATGCATTTTGCAGGTAATGTATGTACTGCCACCCTTCTTATCATTTCTCAAGCTCAAAGGAGAGTGGCAGTCGGTTCTCAAGCCACCAATCAAGCATCTCAATGCATGATGGCCCAAAAACTAAGCTTGTATAAGATTAGTGAATGCACAAACAATACACAAAGTGCCTCCACCCTATCATGTATGATCAAGGGTGTCAGCAACCAAGAAATGTAACACGTTTCATCACTTTGAGTATGAAACGTCCCACATTTCTTGTGTTTGGATTAACGTCCGATCCAAAAACATGCAATACAATACAAATGCTTATCTTAGTCATGTTTTACTTGCTTCAATTTTGTTTACACATTTTACATTACCGATTAATTCTTTAACCGATTAAGTCTAATGTGAAAGTCCTCTAATGAGAGAGGGGTTAACCAAAAGAATGGTTTAGGGCATGAGAGAGACCATGCCTTTAGCTAGAAGGAATCCTCATAAGAGGATTAAAGCCATTTGAGCATAAACTCTATCAAGCTTAAACACAAGCACAAGGTAAACCAACCCACAAAACAAATCAAAAGTGAAAAAATGTGAGAGATGGCAGATATTTTAGTGCTAAAGTAGCATGAAAAACAATACAACAACATGCAAACAACATATGCACAACATGTTAAAGGCCAAAAGTATTGAAACTACTGAATGACACAACATTAGAGGCATGCAATACCAAGCTCAAATGGCCAAACCAGCCCTAGACAGACCTCAAACATGCCAAAACAGTGACCAAAACAATCTGAAATGGTAGCATGAAAAGCAAGAAAGACATGTTCATGTATTGGCTCATAAACAAGGCACAAAGCACACCTCTCAAAAGCAATGAAAGAGTGGAATATGTGACTGTGTGAAAAGGCTACAAGCACTGAAATCATGTGTGAAATAATGCTATACCATGAAAACATCACCAATAAGGCATGCTAGAGGGCCTAAAACACAAAGCTAGTAAAGGACAACTACACTACAGCTACAGAAAGCAAAGCATATATGACCAAGACCACCCAAATCAGAGGTAAAGCATAGCAAATCAATAGCAAAAAGATGCTGCAATTAAGCTAACTCAAGCTAGAATGATAAACTAACTCATCAGGCATTTAAGGCTAGTAAGCATGATTGCACTACAAGTACAAAAAGCAAGCAAGAATTGACTCAACCAGTCCAAAATAGAGTTAAAGTGATTCAAAATAAAGCCTAAAACATGCTTGAAGTAAGCTTCAAAATGGTAGAGATAAAAGCTCACTTATTAGGCCATCAACACATGCAAACAAAACACGAGGGGAGGCCATCCCCTCCTATTTGGGACCTCAAAACCAACTTTTCACCACTAAAAATCCCCTGGATTTCGGTGGTTAAAAGGCCAAAAAGAGATTGTCTCAAAAGCTTTAGAGGATGGCACAAAGCCTAACAAATAAGCAATAAAAGAGAGTGGACCACCCCTAACTCCAAAAATGACTCAAACCAACATTTTTAAATAGTTAAAAATAGAGGTTTTTGAAGTTGACAACTAGGCCAAAACAGCATGCAAAGGCGGCCAAACTAGTAAATGAAACAAAGCTTTAAAAGGGGTAAAGCCTTACCCTTGAAGCACAGCAACAAAGAAGCAACTTCTGAGCCAAAAACTAGCCTTCAACAACCCAAATAAGACCTTCAAGCACCTCAGAAACAAGGTAGTCTAAGTTGTCTAAGAGGTTGTGTTCTAAAATGCAAAGAAAGCTCACTTTCTAGCACAATATCGAGAGAGAGAGAGAGAGAGAGAGAGAGAGAGAGAGAGAGAGATAGAGAGAGTAAAATTTTGCCCCTCAAAATTTCTGAACTATCAAATAGGGGGAGGGACCTCCCCTTATATAGAGGGTCAAGCCAAAATCTTGGCTTCAATCCCTCTATACACGGGTATGGAGATGAGCCTCAGTGCTCAACAGCTGGCTCAAAAGATCTGAAAATATCTAAAAAAGGAGAAAATTGGCCGTCGGCCACCTTCCCTAGCCGGCCGACCACTTCAAGTGGCCGGCAAGGAGGAAAAGTGGCCAACAAGTGCCAAAAGTGGCCGACAATGCCTTTTCCCCCTCCAGGAAAGAGGAAATCAAGGTTTGGCCCAAAAACAAGCCCAAAACATAGAGGGTTGAGAGGCTTAAAGACAAGGCGCTCAGCCGAGACTTTCGGGCACTTAGAACGAGCAAAACATGCACAATCATCGAGTGCACAAACGGTGACATCTAAGTCTTAAGGTCGGTAAAAAATGGGGTGTCTATAGTTGCGCCTCTTTGACAGAACTCGGAAGTCATGAAATGACGGGAGTGAATGTCAAAGCCCATTGACGGCCCATTTTTGACAAGGCTGAAGACTTAGACCAACAAGCAAGATAACAATATAGATGCGCCCGCAGGCAGGGGCAGAATGCAAATGATATGCACAATGCAGAACATAACTTATGATCATGCAATGAGGGCTGCAATGAAATAGCTGAATGCAAATGTTATGCAAAGAAATGCTATAGCAAACTTGTACACAAGCAAGTAAACACGCCACGCGCAAAAATTACAGACCGAACTACATTTCATGTAGAAAGGATGTAAGAAAATTATGCAATCTTAACTGCGCCTCATGCAGAAAAGGACTAAAGAACAACAGTAAACACTGGACGCATCTAAGGCGGCAAACAAGATCCCAACGCATGGCACACGTGAGGATAGGAGTGGTGTGAACCTAGGGACACACCCCAAGGTTCCAACCTAAAGAAAGCATGTAATAATAAGTGGAACACACCAAACCATTATGCGATCAAAACAAAGAGTAGTATAAGCATTGGAACCTGTCTAGACGCATTTAACCTAAGCATCCTAGCGCACCACGCACGAGAGGGAAAGAGAGTGGTGTAAACACCAAAGGATGGTATAAACATCGGGCATGCGTCCCAAGAGCTTCTAACCAAAACAGAAGCGGTATAAGTGTCGAACACACGTCCCAAATGCTTCTAATCAAAAGGGGTGGTATAAACATCGGGCACATGACCCAATGTCTCTAACCAACAGGATGGTATAAGTGTCGGACACATGGTCCAAACACTCTTAACCAAAGCAAGGTGTAAGCGTCAGGCGCACGGTCCAAACGCTCTAACTAAAGTAGAGAGGTATAAGCGTCGGGCACACGCCCCAAACGTTTCTAACCAAAGCAAGGTATAAGCGTCGGGCACACGCCCCAAATGCTTCTAACCAAAGCAAAGAGGTATAAGTGTAGGGCATACGCCCCAACCGCTTCTAACCAAAGCAAGGTATAAGCATCGGGCACACGCCCCAAACGCTTCTAACCAAAGCAAAGAGGTATAAGCGTCGGGCACACGCCCCAAATGCTTCTAACCAAAACAAGGTATACAAAGGACAGGAATAATCTTACTCGGGATCCCTTTGAATGAACCGTACATATAATATCGTCTGGTTGCTCTAGCTTCAAATGAATCATACATACAATATCGTGCCTGCATAAGAAAGAAACTTTATAGGTACAATGCAATGTAATAAGAATGTATGTTCTATGCGAGATTGAGAGCATGACACAATGCTTAGCGAGGCACATTTTATGTACATCATGTGAGGAATGAAACAAAAGCATATCTTATGCAACAAAACATGGAGCATATTCTATACAACACCGAATGCATGCACAATGCAACAGGAACAGACAACTTCTATACAAATGTAAGGGCATGCGCAATGCAACCCAACATGACATGCATATTCTATGTAGCATAGAAACATGGTTAATGCAATATGCTGCATCATACGTATTTTGTGCTTAATGACAACAATGCACAAGCAATGCAACATTGATAGCATATTCACTGTGAAACATCGAATAAAGAAATGCGTGTCTGAAAAAGACCGATTCAGTTGCAACCTTCGATTTACCTCTCGAAGGAGTTATAATGTATTTCAAAAATGATACACCTTGCACATGCCAGCTGACGTCAAGTCACGCATCGAAGACATGAGTTGAACTTTTGCAGAGACACTTTGAGCTGAAAAGTGAGCTCTTCTTGCACCTTCTTGAGAACCAAGGACTCAAAATAGTCTAAAAACACACAGGGGGAATGTCGGGCACCTGCCGACCACCATAACGCATTGCTGGCCACTTTCCACGTCTGCTGGCTACCTAAGTGGCCGGTCGGCCACAAAAGCTGGCCGGTCGGCTAGTTGAGGAAATTCAGGGCAGTTTTGGTTTTTTACACAGGGAACTTTAAAAACACAACCACACATCACTTTTTCTCACACACCCATTGCCAAAATCCCTTGTTATTCACCGCTAGACCCTTTTTCCTCTCAGATCTATACTCCACACGCGTTTTCCAATGCCCCTCGCGACGTTGATTCGC
This sequence comes from Camellia lanceoleosa, assembly GCA_025200525.1. Lineage (NCBI taxonomy): Eukaryota > Viridiplantae > Streptophyta > Magnoliopsida > Ericales > Theaceae > Camellia > Camellia lanceoleosa. The sequence goes on along the minus strand of CM045771.1, from coordinate 20,650,065 downwards.
TAAAACCTTTTGGTTCTCTTTGTTTTGAACCAATCAAAAATTGTTTTCGGAGCTTTTTTTCTCCATTTTCACCATTTGAGGGTTGTTCCCCTCATGTCAATCTTGAGCTTATCACCTTTTCTCGGGCTTTGACTTTTTTGACTTTGTCGCTTTCCGAGAGTTGACTTTTTGCACTTTCACCCATTTTGCTGATTTTCGCCTACTTTTCACCTTCTTTCCAGATGGTAGACAATGCTCCACAAGGCGGGGGTTGTCTGAGGATGGAGGAGGAGCCCGAGCACATTCCATTGCCGCTGAGAGTCCGACCATTCGACCCAGCGACGTACTATCATGAGGTACATATGCTACCACCTAGCATTATGCGCCACTTCACTGGATTTGCACGGCGTTCACCCATAGATGTTCTACTATGGGAGCCTGAGTCTCATTTAGCCCACAACGCCTCTGAGGTACACACGGTACTCTTATATTTCCTGTGATGTACTTTACATTTCTTGTATAGCTTGCACTTTGCACTGTATTTCATTTGCTCATTCTGAACACATTCACACACAGTATTTCTACTTATCCACATAGGTTGACTCATGTTTTATCTGCGGGTACGGGTCTACCGCGGCGAGGGAGTGGTACATAGAGCACGCTGACGGTGTCCGACAGATTGTCGACAAGGCGAGATTTGGTCTATTCTGCACTGGGCTCTCGCGTCTCATGGTGAGTAGGACCCTTTTAGGCGCATTGGTAGAGAGATGGTAGGCCGCCACCAACTCCTTTCATTTCTCTACCACCGGGGACATGATGATGACCCCGTATGACTTTGCTATGTTGACAGGCCTTGAGGTAGGAGGCCAGCTGATCCCATATGATTTTGACGTAGGTGAGTGGGAGGCCACTTGGACTTATCTGCTAGGAGCACATCTGCCTATCTTCCGAGCATCAAGCTTAGTCCGGTACACTTGGTTTGCTGACCACTTCAGAGGGGAGGAGCCCACGACTATCAAGGCGATTGAGCAGTACGCCCAAGGCTTTCTCATGTTCCTCTTTGGAACTACATTGTTCGCCGACAGGGCAAACACAGTCGGGTTGTATCTGCTGAGTGCTTTAGTGGACCTATCCCAGGTTCGGCACTATGACTTGGGAGGTGCCGGCCTTGCTACCCTCTATTGCTATATGAGCTCGACCTCTCGCAGAAGTGGGAATAGAGTAGGCGGCTACTGGAGAGCCTGGGAGGTATGCTTTACTGTTCAACTTTACATTTCCTACCCGACTTTCTGCTTTGCATTTCTATATACTGTGCATTGCACGCTGCACACTGCATATATGGTCTTATTCCTGATCTGCACTTGTACTTTCTATACACTGTGCCACATTTTGCTATATGCATTTTCTGTATTCTACATTCTCTAGACATCGCACACATACTCTACTTTCCGCATTATCAGTGTTTACCCATATTCTCACTGCCATCCTCTTGCTTTTCACAGCTATGGGTATACGCCTATTTCCCAGCACTTGCTCCCGAGCTAGAGGTCGAGACGGCTCCTGAGGTACTCTACTCACATCAATACGATGGCCGGTGCCAGCTTAGGGCCCGGGAGACCCTCCCATACTTGTGGCAGTACTTCGACACAGTGAGGACAACAGAGGTAACTCAAAACTCACAGTTTTTCCTGCTTTCATCTTCAATTCCCTTTGCATATCTAAATGGCAACTTATCAGTCTATGCACTTGTTGTCTGTAGATCACATGGCAGCCCTGGGCAGCGATGCCAGAGTTTGCCCGATTTCATTTTGCCAGAGCTCAGGGCGCCTCTCGATATCAGCTTGTGCTAGAGGGACCCGTGAGCTGAGCTTGGTTCTTAGGTGAGTGCTTCATGCGCTAAACATTGGGCTTGCCATTACAGTCAATTTTTTTACCACCTCCACCGTCTATGCAGGCCACAAAGAGCCTCTCTCCTCAGGAGCTTACTGACGTCATACGAGGCATAGATACAGACCGGTTCATTGGGGAGGGGGACTACATGACCTACATCCAGGCATACCTCATGCCTCCATTGTCAGGTGTTTGTGCTCCCACGGGGAGGACGACCGATATTGCTTCGTTGAGTAGGACTCGGGCTGCAGATGTTCCTTCGACGAGCAGGGCTCGGGCAGCTGATATTCCTTCGACAAGCAGAGCTAGGGCAGCAGATGCTCCTTTAATGAGCAGAGCTTGGGCACCAAGGGGTGAGACTAGAGGGATGCCTTCTACTAGGTAGTGTGTTGGATGGCCGGATCCCCCGACCGAGCTGACAGGTTGGCGGTATGGTGGAGTACTTTATTAGATTCCACTTGAGCCTCTATTGCCAGGTCACAGATATGTCAGGACACCTAACTCACCACCGGTATGCATTACAGTCTTTCATTTATTTCAGTTTCACTCAGATTCTTATTCATTCATGCATTCATTTGATGACTGTTTCAACTTGAATTTGCAGCCCTCCATAGAGTATATAGAGGGGTTACTCGAGGTGATGGCTGCATTTGAGGGCATGATCTTGCGGAGGGAGATGACGCTAAGCTCTCACGGTATTTTGGTACTCTTCAGTTTTTCCGCATTTTGGTTATCATACTTTTGCTGATATACTGAAACTGACATCTCAATTGAACATTTCCCCATTTCACCGATACACTGCATGTATAGATCACATTTGACACATTGCATTCACATACTGTATCTGATTTCTGCATGTACTCACTCTGCACAACATACTTGCATCTGATACATAGACCGTAGCTGATGTATTCAAACTATCTTTTTAGGTCACACCCTTACAGATGGGGCCATTAGAGCCTTCTCCAGCAGCAGGGGGAGAGACTCCAGCACGTAGCCTAGGGAGACGTCGAGAGCCTATCGTGCGTGATGACGATGACGAGACCAGTGAGGATGAGGGGCCAGCGAGTCCCCAGCCAAAGTCATCTGAGGGTGGAGGTGGCAACACCAGCTCCGGTTCTGAAGGCGGTGACAACGCTGAGGAGGGCTTCGAGGATGGGAGCGGAGGTAGCTCTGATTCTGGTTCCGGCTCAGAGTCAAATAGCAGTGCCGACGGTGATAGCTCTAAGTCCGCACAACCAAGGAAGAGGACGAAGAGAGCCTCTCAATCCTGAGATGGGTGGCATCGACTCAGTTGTTTTTGCTTTGTTTCTCTTTTTTGCTAGTAGTGTTAGCATATTGTACAGTCATACGTAGTTTTATTTTCTTTAAAACTTGTACTTTGTGAAAAGAAACCATCATTGGAATGAAGACAGCTTTTTGATTAAAAATGTGTTGCATTTTATATTATGAGCATCGTATCGCACCATTTTACACAAAAATGAGATTGATTTTTGAAAATTGCGCGTTCAAATTGCTTTGTCTTAATTAGGTAGTTAACCAACCAATCACTAAAAGAACAAAACAACTCAATAAACAACACAAGGCCTTGACAGGCCACTCAATGTAATTACAACTCGATAAACAAATTGCAACAACTCGATAAGCAAAACAACAACTCGATGAATGAGACAAATATAAGTCCATAAGCAAATTGGAACAATTCAGTAAACAAATTGAATTGAAACAACTTAACTAGACCACTGAACAAAACAACCAGACACATCCATGGTAAAACAGAACACATGTTTTCAGCATCCTCATCACACAGGAAGACCCAAAACCCTTTGCTAGGGACAGAAAGAGGCTGCCAGCCACTTTTTATTTCTGTCGGCCACTAAAGTGGCCGGTCGGCCAAAAATTTTGAGAACCCCCAGATTGCTGCCATCTGTCCTCCACTTAACGCTTTATCTTCTACAAAAGCATCAGCTTCGTGTTTTCTTCATTTCAGCTCCATTTTTGCCCCAAATGGAACCATTCTTTGCGGAAAAACTCTCGACTTGGATTGCGAATTTGGACGGCACGGAAAAGCTGAATTTCTGGGGTTTCGGGCTAAACGCACTATTCCCACTGAGCTGTACTCTGTTGTGTTTTCCATTCCTTCATGCCGCGGCCAGGTGTTGGAACCCGGTTACTCATGTTTTCAACTTCCGGGGACAAGGGATGTGCCCCACTTTTGAAAAATTCCAAACTTTGATGGAATCCTGGCGCGATGAAGAAATCATGCCCCAGTTTCATTTTGGTCACATCCAAGCTTTAGGACGGATGTATGGACTTACTTTGCATGACAATCGATCTCTGATTCGTAACGGGGAGTTGGATATTCCCAGTCTCATTCATTGGTTTTCTGACGTCGGTGACCACGACGATCATCTTTGGCAAGTTTTCGGTGACATGCCCTCTCTTTGTGCATGTTGTCTCATTTTCTACTTGCCCCTGGCTTTGGAGGGTCTACCATTCATTTGGTTGAAGTTGCCGAAGGCTTGAATGAGGGCAAGAGCTGCATTGACATGACATTAGCCGAGACTTTGATGGGTTTGGATGCTTTCCGTCACCGGGAGACAACCAGGTTCGCAGGAAGCCCACTACTCTTGCAGGTAATGTTTCCCACCCTTCTTACATGTGTTTCTCACTTCACTCGGCCCACATGCTCTATTTTTCTCTCAAAACCCTTTTCTCACTTTTTTTTTCTCTCCACGTACACCTCTCTATTCTTTAATCTCTCTTATTTTTCATCCCTTCCCAGATATGGCTCATGGACAAATTGAAAGTAGTGGACCCATGCCCTGCATATTTAGCACGCGGCTATTTCTTTCGTCCACGGCTTATTGATGTCCCAAATGAAGCATGGTGGTGCGAATGGATATGCACTCGATCTGCTGTCGACATCGTTTGGCGTTGCCCCTGGTTTGATCAGCTTGAGATGAGCTACAACATATCCCGACAGCCTGGTATTCAGCTGATTGGCTTGACACACTGTGTCTTCTACTTTCCATTCCGATTCTGGCATCAATTCGGACACCACCAGACTTGCCCAAAAGAGAGAGTGGAATACCCGACATCATAACCAATCAAAGGCTTATATCTAGCTCGATATGCCACTGAATGGAGGACAAGAGAACTTCTGGCCCCTGCTCCCAATTTTAGTTGTACCCTTTCTGACAAGTGCATAGCCTGGCTTGAAGAAGAAGCACAAATCGGGCCTATTTTGACATCTGAAGCTTCCACAATCTTGGGGAGGGGCCACAGGAGCACCTGACCTGACTATGCCCCAAGTTTATTACTTTAATCTGTACTTTCAAGTTTTCTTTTGAATGTAATAAAAAACAACTTCGATTTGTATCAAGAGTTGGAGAACTCTGTATTGAAATCAATGAAATTGAAGGTTATGGGTACTGAAAATTTTCCGTTTGGTCCAAAAATGGTCTAAGTTGTAAAAAGATTAATTTGAACAAAATCAACTTTTATTAAAACTTTTCAAAACCATTTTTGATATGGATCACAACTGGACACACCCGGAAACTTTCCTTGAGATGTACAATCTCGAATCCAACAACTGGAAAGTTGCCCTTTGTCTGAAGAGCACTGCACTGTATTGGAGATCACAACCAAACTCTTGAATGCAGAATAGACAAAAATGGCCAAAACAATCACATGGACATAGTTGATTTGGAAGTGACTATGGTTGGACTTCAGAATGAAGTTGCCTACGTATCCCGAAGATGGGAATCAAGCCTTACGTAGTTTGGTTCAGGTTCACTCAGGTTTTAACACTTTCCTTTTATGCTCTAACTTTTGCCAAGGCCGCCCTTTTTGGGTTTTCAACCTTGCGAGCTCAGTTTTTCTTTATTTCCAATTTTTTGTGCGCTAACTTTTGCCTAGGTCGTCCTTTCAGTTTTTTGGCCTAGCGAGCCACTCAGGGATAGTATTTCTTCAACTTGTCCATGTTGATCGGCTGGGAGAACTCAAGGCCATCTAGGTCTAGAAGAACGACAACTCCACCCAACCAGATTGACTTGATAATGTAAGGACCAGTCCAATTAGGTCTGAACTTGCCCTTAGGGTCATGAATGGGAGCTCGGTTGTCTTTGAGCACCGGATCCCCTTCTTTCAAATTCTTGGACTTAACTTTCTTGTTGAAAGCCCTGGCAATTTTGCGTTGATAACCTTGGATATGATATAGTGCTTTCAACCTTCTCTCATCAAACAGCATGAGTTCTTCGAACCTTCTCTGCTGCCAGTTTACTTCAGCTATCTGACACTCAGCCATTACCTGCAGCGATGGAACCTCAACTTCGATCTGCAGAACAGCCTCTATCCCATAGACCAAGGAATATGGAGTTGCCCCAGTAGAAGTCCGAATTGATGTTTTGTAATGCCAAAGAGCAAATGGCAGCTTATCTGGCCAGTCCCTATAGGTTTCCACCATCTTCTGTAGAATGTGCTTGATGTTCTTGTTGGTGGTCTCAACAGCTCTATTGGTTTACGGCCAATATGGGGATGACTTATGAAAAGCCACGTTGTACTTCTCCAACACGTCAACCACTTCCTTCATAAAGTGAGAACCATTGTCTGAGATGACCTCATTTGGGACCCCGTAGCAACAGATAATGTTGTTCCTGATGAACTTAGCTACGTGTGACGCCTTCAGCATTGCGTAGGATTGGGCCTCGACCCACTTTGTAAAGTAGTCTATCGCCACTAGAATATACTCTTGTCCGCTCGACCCCTTCGGAGTAACAACCCCGATAACATCAATCTCCCAGATTGAAAATGGCCATAGCGAAGTCATGTTGTACAGCTTCGACGGTGGAATGTTTGTGCGATTTGCATGGATCTAGCATTTGTCGCATCGCCGAACAAAACCAATACAATCTTCCTCCATGGTTGACCAGTAGTAACCCTCTTTGAGATTCTTTCGAGCCAGCATTACTCCACTCATGTGCGCTCTACACTCTCCTTCATGGATGGCCTCCATTAGGCGCTTTGACTCTTCAGCATCAACGCACAGTTTATGCATCCCAAAATAACCCCGCTTGTACAATTTACCCCTACAGACGATAAACTGAGCAGCCACTCTCCGTATTGCCCTTTTGTCCTTGGCATTTGCCCCTAGTGGATAAGCCTCCTTTGCCAAGAAGTTCCAGATGTCATGATACCAGGGGTTCTGATCTTGTACTTCATCTATGGCGGCGATCAGCTCGTAGGTCGGCACATACCTCTGTTCAATAATGATTGGACGCATCCGGACTCCCAAAGGGATGTCTATCATGGAAGATAGAGTTGATAAAGCATCAGCGAACCAGTTGCTCTCCCTTAACAGATGGGTGAAGGTTAACTTCTCAAACCTGGGAATTAGGACATCCAGAGTTTGGTGATAGATTTTCATCCTTTCCTCCTTAACCTTCTAGTCCCCTTTCACTTGAGACACAACTAGGTTCGAGTCCCCAATAACGTCTAACCTTTTTGCCCCTAGTTCCAGGGCTGCTTCCAAGCCAACAATACATGCCTCATACTCTGCCTTATTGTTCGATACCTTGAACTGGAGTTTGAAAGCTAAGGGTATGTGGGAATTATCAAGTGCTATCAGCAACACTCCTATCCTATATCCGTACTAGTTAGATGCTTCGTCAAAGTATATAGTCCAAACCTTTCCTTCAAGCTACAAAATGGCCTCATCCAAGAACAGATATTCTACTGCTTCATCTTCTTCCACTGGGTGATCGGCTAGGAACTCCGCTACCGCTCTCCCTTTCACAGACTTGCGAGTCAAGTACTTCAGATCAAATTCGAAGAGAAGAAGCAACCAACGGGCTAGCCTACCCATAAGTGTTGGTTTCTCGAAGAGATATTTGCTGGGATCTAATCTCGAAACCAAAATTACGGAGTGAGCTAACAGGTAGTTCCACAACTTCCTAGTAGCCCATACCAAGGCCAAACAAGCCTTCTCAAGCGGAGTGTAACGAGTCCCATATTCCAGCATTTTCTTACTCAGGTAGTAGATAGTCGTCTCCGCTTTATCCTTAGATTCCTGCGCAAGCATGTAGCCCATTGTCATGCCGGTCACTAATAGATACAAAATCAACGATTTCCCCGGCTCTGGCGATGACAACACGGGTGGGTTCTGTAGATACTGCTTGATATGCTCGAAAGCAACTTGGCATCAGTCATCCCATTGGAACTTCTTTCCTTTCTTCAGGAGACTAAACAGTGGTGCACAAGTCAAGGTTAATTTTGCAATAAATCATCTTATGAATTGCACTTTACTGAGAAAGCCTCACACATTTTTTTCAGTCCTTGGTGGTGGCATTTCTAAGATGGCCTTGATTTTGGAAGGATCGACCTTGATGCCCCTTTGTGTGATTAAGAACCCCAGCATTTTCCCTACTGTAACACCAAAAGTACATTTCTGAGGATTCAGTCGCAACTGATACCCTCTGATCTGGTGGAAAAATTTCTTCAAGGCAGTGTAATGGCCCTCTTTTTCATTGGACTTGACAGTCATGTCGTCTACGTATACCTCAACCTCTTTGTGGATCATATCGTGCAAGATCATGGTTGCAGCCCGTTGATAAGTAGCTCCAGAAATCTTCAAACCGAATGGCATCACCCTATAGCAGTAAGTTCCCTACGGGGTGGTGAAGGCAGTTTTCTTCCTGTGTTCGGGTGCCATCGAAATCTAGTTGTACCTTGAAAACCCATCCATAAATGAGAGTAGCGTATGCCTAGTAGTGAAGTCCACCTATTCGTCGATATGTGGTAGAGGAAAGTCGTCCTTCGGACTGGCTTTGTTTAGATCTCTGAAGTCCACACATACCCGAGTTCTGCCATCTTTCTTCCGCACCGGAACTATGTTGGCCAACCAAGTAGGATATTCAGATACTAACAGGAACCCTGCACCAATCTGCTTGGTGACCTCTTCCTTGATTTTCAAAGCCCAGACCAGACGGATCCTTCGGAGCTTCTTCTTAATAGGACGGGCCTCTAGGTCAAGAGGGATCCGGTGCTGTAGAATCTCAGGATTGATTCTAGGCATCTCTTCATAGGACCATGCGAAAACATCTTTGAAATCTTTTAATAAAGCGACTAAGCGCTCGCGTTCCTCCAAAGACAACGTGGACTTGATCTAGACTAGGCGCGGATCCTTCTCTGTACCAGCATTAATTGAAGTGATTTCATCAACCAAAGGTTTTACAAACCTCTCTTGCTCTTGATCGATCAAATGTTTCAAAATCGGAGGAATTTCTTCCTCATTGTTTTTATGAAAGTTTTGAAAGTCCTGATTAATGCAATAAACTAAAGGCACAGAAAAATACTCAGAAGCCACAACAGTACCATTCTCATTAATAACTTCTAGTCCATCTGATTCTTCGATTACAACCAACTCAAAAGAAAACGAAAAAGATGACCTTGACAACACAACGGCATCCGGGTTATCACCCCTAGGAATACCGGACTCTGACTTAGAAGAACTAGAATATTATTCCGACTCCACAGACTTTGTGGAATCAGATTCCAGTTCACTACCTAACCCAGAATTGCTAGACAAAAAGCCTTCTTCATACTGCCAAACGAGGAAAGATGCGATGGACGCATCCAAAATGCTAGAAGAAGGGCCCACAGCCGCTTGATCCCCAATCATGGAAACAGAGAAATCACCCCCCAAGCACTCTGGCGTGATCTGAGGATCTGAAAGGAGACAAGCCAGCGCTACCCCCATCTCAATTTTTGTGCCCTTAGACTCATCCTCTTTGCACTGCTAATCTTCAGCTGGTGGGTTGGTCTACTCTTCCACAACTTTATCCCCTGACAATTGTAAGTCAAAAAAGATCTCGAAGCTGGGCAAGCGCCGCTTCTCTGAATTTAGCCATGGCTCTGGAAAGCCACCAAACAGGAAATCTTCCCCCTCTTGGACAAAGTGTCCGTTCAGGGTTCCTTGGATAGGTCTGTGCACTAACTCATAGTGCTTCCTGACTTCTTTAGCCTTGGCTCTTCCGGCCATTTCCCTTCCATTCCTTACCCAATCCTCTTTGGTAGGCGCGTAACCTAAACCAAATGTATAAGGGTTGTGTGGCACTTTGGCCAATGTAACGACGCCCTTCCGGCTACTCAGTCCCAATCCCATTCCGGGCATGTGTTGAAGCTTGTTCATGAGGTAAACAGATTATGCACTGACATACAGTCCCTCATCAATAGCTAGCATATCCTGCACTATCTGAGCCTCAGCCAAGGTGAATCCTGACAAAAAGACATCCTCCACACCGTGTTCAATTTCCAAAACCAGTGTAGAAACCTCCGGCGGTGGATGTATGGAAGAGTTTCCAAAAACAATTGCTACCCCTTTTCTGTGGGGGTACTTCAACATCTGGTGTAAAGTGAAAGAGACAGCTCTCACTTGGTGCAGCCACGGCCATCCAAGGAGTAGGTTAAAGGTGGCTAGAACATCCAAAACATGGAACTCAATGTGCTGCTACCCCGGGCCAACCTGAGTTTGGATGTGTACTGTCCCCATCACATCCCAATTGGTGTTATCATAGGCCCGAATCACCTAGGTTGTTGGTGCGAAATTCGCGGCTTCAACCCTATAGCATACGCCGTTCGCGACGGACATACATTGATTGCAGATCCCGTATCAACCAAGACAACTGGTATCTATTTTTCCCTACACTCCACAAAGATGTATAACGGCTTGTTATGTTTAGAGCCCTCAGGCGGTAGTTCTTTGTCTGTGAATGTCAAGGTTGGTGAAGCGCTACTCAGGAACACCAGTCCTACCAACTGCTTGGACGTTGTATCAATCAAAAGTTTAGCTTTGTCTATGGCTGAAAGGACATCTTGTCCATGAACCTGCGAGGCCACAAGCAATCCCCAGAGAGAGATGTTTGCCTGAATTTTCTTCAATTACTTCAGTACGGCTTCCTCCTTTAGCAGTCTATCTTTATGTTTTTCTGTTTCCTTGTCTTTCCCCGACGCCTCCGGCTGGTCCAAGTGTGGAGGCTTGAAGTACCGCCCACTCCGGGTCATATGGTTGACCTCCTCGGTGTACCAAGTGTCATCTGGTTGATTCTAACCCCAGTCTTCACCTGTATGGGCAAGACGTAAATCGTCGTCTTCCCACCACATCCCCTCAGCAACCGATAGACAACTGCCCAATCCCGCTATAACTGTTCCCGTGCTCACGGCACATTCTGTACCCGTAGGACCCTTAGCTTTTCTAGCCCTGTCATCATTTTCAATTCTATCTTGCTCAAACTGCTTTAGCGCGACCTCCTATTCGGTGTCGGCTGTACACACACTGCCCAAGTCCCAAGCAAAATTCTCCGTACCGGTGCTCTTCGGCAGTTCCTCTTTGTTCTTGACCATTCCGGCCACTGCAGATGTTCCAGTTTCTGACTGTCCCTGCCTTAGCTGAGACACTTCATCAATATCTATCTCGTCACTGAGCCACCCTATAGTATTCGTCGCCCTGTTCGCATCAAACCAACCAACCAGCACATCTGCTAGGTCCTGCTCATCAAAGAATTGTAGGTTGCTGATATCCTCCTCAAGGTCGGCTAGATCATCGAGCCCCTGACTCGGCCTGTCCTCCCGGACAACATGTATCTCTGCCCTAGTTGGCAACTCCACCCCTGGCTTAGCCTGATCAACTGGCACAATATAACCACACGGGTTGTATGTTCCTCAGTTATGCTCACGGCGCCCTCAGGCATGCCTTCTACCACAGCCACCACCACGAGTTCAGGTTGGGGTAGGGAGGTGCACATCATGCACAAGTTTGTGCTATCAAGGATGAACACCTTAGGCTTAGGCAGGTGGGCGGGAGTGATGTATGTGCTAGGGTCATACAGAACGGCCATGGTTTGGATCAGGTTTACTTGCCCGAGTGGCAGAGGGGGTTGGTTATGTGGTGGAAGGGGATTTGTAGTGACGTTTGGCTTCTCAGGAGGTGCAATGACCTTGTTGTCAATGAGATCCTGGATCTCATGACGGAGTATGAAGCATAGGTCAGTGTCATGATCGTGCTGCTGATGGAAGAAGCAATATTTGGCCAGGTTATATGTAGGAGGGAGGGGATTTGGCAATGGGCATGGTTCCAGGGGCTTCAGATGCCCCTTTTTATCACGACTCCCAAGGCTTTGGACAAAGGCATGTAAAGTGGGGTAAAAGTCCTCTGGCCCCTAGGTGGGTACTTTGCAGGTTGTATGGTGGCTCCCAATGTGCCGGTAAAGGGTATGGCTGTCTTTTGCGTGGTGGTGACCATTCCGATGTCAGAAGTTCTCGCAGCTGCATTGCTACTTGTAGTTGCATTCGAACCGCGTGTAAACGCCCTCTTGGGCTGCTCCTTTTCCTGGTCAATCTGACCTTACTTCATAGCATCTTCCATTTGTACCCCTATCTCATGCAAGTCAGCAAAGGTGGGGAGCGGTAAGATAATCATCTTCTGAATTAGTTTGGGTTGCAGGTTGTGCACAACCATTCTTATCTGATCCTTTTCAGGTGGCCGAGTTGTCATCATGGACGACTTAGCCCTCCATCGAGTGACAAAGTCAGAAAAGCCTTCCTTCGGCTCCTGTCGGGTCGCCTCAAGATCACGAGTCGTGACCTCGATTTGGGTGTTGTAAGCATATTGGGCAATGAATGTCTCATCCATATTCTCCCAGCTCCTTTTCACTAAATCCTCTAGCTTGGCATACCAAATCGCCGCAATACCCTACCGAAAAGATAGTTTCTAGAGTCTAGTCAAGCCTATCGGGCGCAGAATGTCTGAAAATAGCCTCAAATGAACCATAAGATCGCCCGAGCCGTCAAAGCGATCTATGTGAGGCATTTTGAACCTATCTGGCAAAGTCACCGCCGAATCTATGTAACCATCCTCTATGTCTGGGATCGAGTTGACTCCCTCAGCTCGCTTAAACTGCCTTTCAGGCTTGCTTACTTTCAACGCAGTAGGATCAACCTCAAATTCGAACGGTGTGTTAGTTGGGAAAGCCGGTGCTTTTGAAGTCTGCGGTAGGACTGGTGGTGGGACTGGCCCTGTTGGAACGTCCATATTCTTCTGGACGTTAGTTGTTTCTCCGGATGTTGGAACCCTAGGTGGAGGCGGGTGCGAAGTAGAAGCCCCAGCTTGTTATGGTTGCTGCTGTTGTTGTTGAAGCCTAGAAATTAGTTCTACCTGCTGGGCTACAACCTCTATCTGACGAGCGCTAGCCTCCGCTTGGCGAGCAGCATCCCGCTGCATGACCTCCAGGTTTTGTTGGAGTTGACGTATCATTTCCTTCATACTGTTTGCGAAATGCTGATTTGTCTGAATATGTGTAAACCCTCTTTCTGAGGTAGAAATAGAAAACTGATCCCAACTGCGCATAGGTGAAACATATAATGACCGCTGAACTGGCGGCTGTTTTACTGGTACGCTATGCCTAATTGCCCTTCGTCTTGTAACCGGGGGTAATGAAGCAAACACAAGTTGTCCTCTAATTAGATCCTCAGATCGGTAAAGCCTTCTACCTCTGATCCAGAGTGCTCGGGGGGTATCTGCCTCATCAGAAGCAATTGTGAAACACTCCCTTGCAAAAAGAAAAATAAACCAAAAAAAGGAAATAACAAGCAAAAAACAGACAGCATTTCGGCTTAGACAGAGACAACACACAATTGTAATCATAAGCTGGAAAATCTTTACTCAAACACTGATTTCTGCCCCCCAAATATTGATGTCCTCAGACTGATACGCAAACTTGCAGCTGATACATACATTCTTGTTGAGACGCACCCTAACAGCACATATCAAGCAAGTGAGAGCCAAAATACCCCTATGGTGGGGTAGGGTTTCCCTGTCCTAATTTCATCAGGAACTAGGGGTTTGCTACACAAGCAAACGGTTTCAAATAACCTACATTCAGGTGAGCAACCTGTCCTAGTTTGGAATGGTCTCTATGGCTTCTGATATGCAACTAGGTCGATGGTCAAAAAAGGTGCCTCGGCAGTGATCCCGATCCAAGGTTTGTGTTCCTATCGTGGTAGAGCCCGCAACTGGTCAGCCTTATGGCATGCTTTTCCAAGCAAGCCTCCGACAAACCGCTCAGGAATAGCAGGTGGAAAACACTATGACTTAGGTACACCAATGCAAATGAAAATGCAAAGAAACACATAAGTGTAGATAAAACAACATATCATGAGTTCCAGTCAAGTTCTCTAAGTCCCCAGCGGAGTCACCAAAAATAGTAGACTTGACTTTCTTTGCGCCACCCCCTTTCGGAGATAGCTCGAATAGGTCCTACAGTTCAGACTCCTGTCACGGTTCTGAATCTAATCTCACAAAGTGCAATATGAGACTGATAAACACCAAAGAGTCCAAATCTGGCAAATTGCTTTGAAAAATTGATTTTGAATCAAAAAGTGCCAAAAATGGACTGCTTTGCCAAATTACAGAATCGCCACCTAAATCTTTTATTTTTGGGAAATTTAGGAAAAACCCTGAATCGTGCCAAAGGCCACGTGTCCGTCATCACCAAAGTTGCCTTAGCTTGGGAACTTGGGTACGAGAGGGGAAGGTCTTGAAAAGAGCATCCTCGCTAGCCTGATCAAAGATAGGCCTCTACTACCATGATATGTTGTTTCATAAACACATGTGTTCTTATTCTGATTATTAGCTAACTTTACTATGTGATGTGCACATCATACAAGTATAGACTAAAATTGCAAAAATTGGAACAAAACAACTCGTGTTTGTTTTTGAAAATGGTTTGAAAGTGCCACCCTCAAGTGGGGCTTTAAAACATGATGATTTGGCACTTCACAAAGTGGGCTTAAAACTCACATTTGATGAATTGCCCCAATTCAAGCAACGAAGCCTTCATCAACAGGCATTCATACAGTTTAGTACTTAAGCAAATAGCCTCATGGCAAGCATGCTATCATGGCAACACTTACACTCATGCAAGTATGCTAAAGCGTAAAGACTTACAGTGTACTTCGAGCCAAAACAAAAGCTAGTTAGAAATATGCATGATCCCTAACTATACAAGCAATGCCTAATGCAACACATGCAATAATGCAATTAAATAGGCTCAGCTATTTAAGATGGCATATGAATGCATCAATTTGAAAACATGTTTTGAAACACATATTCAAATAGGTATTGAAATATGATGCAGTTTGAATGATGCGCCGAGCCTGGTGCATGCAAGACAAAATGAATGATGCAAACATGCAAAGCATAAGTTATGCTAATCAAAACGTGCCCTAAAACAACCATCGAAAGTAGTTAAATAAAAGGGAGAAAGACGTGGGATTGGAAGACATGCACACACACACGCACGCCTATTACAACATTGTGCCCTCTCGGAGGAGGGCCCAAATAAATAAGCTAAGCTACACCAAGCAAAGCTACTTATTATAAACCAACTAATTAACTAACTTAGCTAATTAATTATTAAAAACAATTGAAATTGAATAACTAGCGAATCTAAGCTAATTAATTACAAACCAAATTAATCAAACACTTAACTAATTAATTACAAAATGACTAAGCTAGTGTACTAATTAGCTAAGCAATTCACATGAACGGCCTCAGGAAACAAGGGGGATATGCATGCTCGGTTGGCTTCGCCTCAAAAATTAGTTGCCTTGCCGTTGGTTGTCTCTGTTTACACTCGCCTCTGTTTTTTGAACATTGCACCAACTTCAGATTGCCTCTGCTTGAAAATAGGATCATTTCTACACAAAAATGGACTGGAGGCCGGTCGGCCACAAAAAGTGGTTGCCGGCCACTGTAACTGGCCGGCCGGCTAGTGAATGTGGTCGGTCGGCTACCTCCTTTCCCAAAATACTGGTTTTGCTGCAACAGAGAACAACAGAGCCAAGACAATGCATTTTGCAGGTAATGTATGTACTGCCACCCTTCTTATCATTTCTGAAGCTCAAAGGAGATTGGCGCTTGGTTCTCAAGCCACCAACCAAGCATCTCAATGCATGATGGCCCAAAAACCAAGCTTGTACAGGCTTAGTGAATGCACAAACAATAAATAAAGTGCCTCCACCGTATCATGCATGATCAAGGGTGTCGGCGACCAAGAAATGTGACACGTTTCATTACTTTGAGTATGAAACGTCCCACATTTCTTGTGTTTGGATTAACATCCGATTCAAACACATGCAATGCAATACAAATGCTTATCTTAGTCATGTTTTACTTGATTCAATTTTGTTTACACATTTTACATTACCGATTAATCCTTTAACCAATTAAGTCCAATGTGAAAGTCCTCTAATGAGAGAGGGGTTAACCAAAAGAATGGTTGAGGGCATGAGAGAGATCATGCTTTTGGCTAGGAGGAATCCTCATAAGAGGATTAAAGCCATTTGAGCATAAACTCTATCAAGCTTAAACACAAGCACAGGGTAAACCAACCCTCAAAACAAATCAAAAGTAAAGAAATGTGAGAGATGGCAGATATTTCAGTGCTAAAGTGGCATGAAAAACAATACAACAACATGCAAACAACACATGCACAACATGTTAAAGGCCAAAAGCATTGAGACTAGAGAAGGACACAACACTAGAGCCATGCAATACCAAGCTCAAATGGCCAAACCAGCCCTAGATAGACCTCAAACATGCCAAAACAATGACCAAAACAATCTGAAATGGTAGCATGAAAAGCAAGAAAGACATGTTCACGTATTAGCTCATAAACAAGGCACAAAGCACACCTCTCAAAAGCAATGAAAGAGTGGAATATGTGAGAGTGTGAAAGGCTATATACACTGAAATCATGTGTGAAATGATGCTATACCATGCAAACATCACCAATAAGGCATGCTAGATGGCCTAAAACACAAAGCTAGTAAAGGCCAACTACACTACAGCTACACAAAGCAAAGCATATATGACCAAGACCACCCAAGTCAGAGTTAAAGCATAGCAAATCTATAGCAAAAAGGTGCTGGAGTTAATTTAACTCAAGCTAGAATGATAAACTAACTCATCAGGCATTCAAGGCTAGTAAGCATGATTGCACTACAAGTACAAAAAGCAAGCAAGAATTGACTCAACCAGCCCAAAATAGAGTTAAAGTGAGTCAAAGTAAAGCCTAAAACATGCTTGAACTAAGCTTCAAAAAGGTAGAGATAGAAGCTCACTTATTAGGCCATCAACGCATTCAAGCAAAACACAAGGAGGGGAGGCCAACCTCTTCTATTTGGGACCTTAAAACCAACTTTTCACCACTGAAAATCCCTTGGATTTTAGTGGTTAAAAGGCCAACAAGAGATTGGTTCAAAAGCTTTAGAGGATGGCACAAAGCTTAACAAATAAGCAAGAAAAGAGGGTGGACCACCCTTAGCTCCAAATAGGACTCAAACCAACATTTTTGAACACTTAAAAATAAAGGTTTTTGTAGTTGACAACTAGGCCAAAACAGCATGCAAAGGTGGCCAAACTAGTAAATGAAACAATGCTTTAAAAGGGGTAAAGCCTTACCCTTGAAGCACAGTAGCAAAAAGCAACTTCTGAGCCAAAAACCAACCTTCAACTGCCCAAATAAGACCTTCAAGCACCTCAGCAACAAGGTAGTCTTAGTTGGCTGAGAGGTTGTGTGTAAAAATGCAAAGAAAGCTCACATTCTAGCACAATATATATATAGAGAGAGAGTAAAATTTTGCTCCTCAAAATTTCTGAACCCTCAAATGGGGGGAGGGACCTCCCCTTATATAGAGGGTCAAGTCAAAAGCTTGGCTTCAATCCCTCCATACACGTGTATGGAGATGAGCCTCAGTGCTCAACAGCTGGCTCAAAAGATCTGAAAATATCTGAAAAAGAAGAAAATTGGCCGTCGGCCACTTTAGGTGGCCAGCCGGCCACCTCCCTTAGCGGACCGACCACTTCAAGTGGTTGGCAAGGAGGAGAAGTGGCCAACAAGTGCCAAAAGTGGCCGACAAGGCCTTTTCCCCCTCCAGGAAAGAGGAATCAAGGTTTGGCCCAGAAACCAAGCCAAAACACAAAGGGTTGAGAGGCTCAAAGACAAGGTGCTCAGCCGAGACCTTCGGGCGCTCAAAACGAGCACAAACATGCGCAATCATCGAGTGCACAAACGATGACATCAGAGTCTTAAGGTCAGTAAAAAATGGGGTGTCTACAATTGGAAGATGGAATATCGGTGCATATGGGAGTGTTTTTGGCTGACTCTCTCTCTCTCTCTCTTCTCTTTTCAATTCCCTCTCTATATAGATAATGAATGCGAGCTCAGTCAAGGACGTGGGAGACAAGGTAGGAGATAAGGTTGATGGGATGACAAGGGTGGATGAAAATGGATGCTACCTTTTGGGAAGAAGACAATCCTTCTTTCAACAATGGAGTCCAATGGAGGATAATTGAGGGGGGTTGGTGTGTATCTCGTGCATGAATCTATCAGGAAACAGCTGGAATGGGCATGACCCACACGTATTTAATGAGAATTCTGCCAAAACTGCCCTGCTTCTGAGAAAATTAATTGGTCGGCTGGCTAAAAACCTTGGCTGGCGGCTAATTAAGTTGGTTGGCCTGCCAACTTATTGGTTGGTCAGCCAAAAAAGTTGGTCGTAGCTGACTAATTTGCATAAAATAGAATTTTTTGGCAGAATTATCATCCTTTCCTCCTTTTTCCACATTGTTCTTTGCTTGATTTCCTCAGAAAAAGTTTCATTTTGAAGTGTAAAAGTGAGCCTCAGTACTCCACAAAAATATTCGAAACAAAGCACAAGAAGAAGATTTCAAAAGAAAGTTTTGAACAAGACTTAAACAGTTGACCAAAACAAGCTTAAGGTTGGAAATGAAGCACAATTCCTTCTTTCTTACTGAGGATTATGCAAGAAACATATTCTTGTTTTCATCATCGTGTAATCAAAAGAAAGCGTCCAAGTCTTAGGGCCGGTCAAAATGAAGTGTCTACAGTTTCCCAACTTTGACAAAACTCGAAGTCATTTCTTGACATGAGTGAATGTCAAAGCCAGAAGACGACTCTTTTGACGAGGCCGTAAGACTTGGGCAAACAAACAAGATGCAATGCAGCTGGTTGAACCCTAGGGTTGCCTACATATCCCTTTGCAAGGAATCAAACCAATGTAGTTCAAGGGCAAAATGTAAATGATATGAAAGTTGAAATACAATTTGAAAGCTGGACTTACTTGCTTTATGAAGCCATTTTTTTTTTCCTTTTAAAAATTCATGATCTATAATGGAATGCAACATGTTCTATGCGAGGCAAGCCTCATGCAAATGATATGAAGCATAACAAGGGATACAATCAAAACACACTCACATAAGAGAAGGAAATGTAACTGATAAATAGGTTTAACCTACAACTCAAAACAGGGAAGGTATTAACCGATGGATAGTCTCAACTAACAACCTAAAAAACTGGAGGTATTAACCAACGGTGGTTTGAACTATCCACCTGATAAAGGGATAGTATCGTCATCCCGAAAAAGGGCCTGTATTAGCCGAGTGGTTTGAACCTACAACCCTAAAGAAGGGGCCAACATTAACTGATGAAAAAGGTTGTAATCAAATGTTTATGTGAAAAGATTGTAGCCAAGTGATGCAATAGTGGTAGGTGTAACCATGCAAGTGATATGCTAATGTAGTTGAAAGTTGAAATTTTTTTTTTCTTTTTGAAAATGCATGATTTATGCAATGTAAGATGTAATATATGGTGAGGCAAACTTCATGCAAATGAAGCATAACAAAGGGATACAATCCAAACACACTCACATGAGAGGAGAAAAAGAAGGTTTTAATCAAATAGCGAGATCGAGACCACACCTCGATAGGAAATAGGGGATTGATTTCAACCGGGTAAAGAGAAATGGGTCTTCACCAATATACAAGATCTAGATTGTATGTCAATACGAAATAGGGCGATGTTTTCAAGAGGGTGAAAGAGAAAGGGGTCTTAACCAATATACAAGACCTAGATTGTACCTTAATATGAAATAGGGCGATGATTTCGACTGGGTAAAAGAGAAATGGGTCTTAACCAATATGCATGACCTAGATCGTACCTCAATATGAAATAAGGCGATGGTTTCAACCGGGAAAAGAGAAAAGGCGTAAACAAAAAGTTCAAAGTGTTGTGAATAGATTGTAACCATGCATGACAAGTGTAATAAACAATGCAAGTGTGATGGTGAATGCAAAAACACGAAGGGGCAATGTGAAACACACAATATACAATGTGATGAATGCACAACAATAATATAATGGATACACAACAGATGAATACACAAATGATTTTTTTGCCTATTTTCAAAATTTTCTCTTATTTATTTATTTTTTGTTTTTTTGTTTTTCTGAAGATTTCTTTTTTTCTTTTTCCATTTTTTTTGATTTTCTTTCAAAATTTCCTTTTGAATTTTTTGTTTTTGAATTTTCTTTTTAAAATTTATACACGGAGACAAATGATATACAATACATACAAAAAATACAAACAAACAGACAAAATATATATGTATACAGACACATACGGGCATACGGACATACAGATAGATATACATATGAACATATACACACACCGATACATGTACGACATACATATATAGCTATTATATACACGTCACTCTCCCTCTCTTCTCTCTCTCTCTCTCTCTCTCTCCCCCCCATTAAACTTTGTCAAGCGCCTGACCAATAACAACTGGTCCGGCCTCGTTCATCAAAGATTCCCTTGGCAATCCCTCTTCTTTGAATTTTTTTTTTCTCTTCCAGCTTCTTCTTAAACTAAGGCTTACGTAAGAGAAGAGCAGAAGGCTGAAAACTGCCCCTAACATTACTTTGCCAATTTTCTCTTTAGAGGCATTACACTCCTCTAATATGGCCTCTTCTCACTATCTTCTTACTCTCTTCACTAACCTTAATGATTTCCCAATCGAGAATGCTGAGGCCAGCTCCTCTAAGACTCGACAGAGTGCTCCTGCCCCTGCCACTATTCTTTACGTTCTTGCGTTGTCAGTGAAGCAAACAATGGTAGCGCAATCTGATATCGATGCCAGCCACTTCACATTGAAGTCCTGTGTCGAGATGGTGACTGCTGTCTCCAATTTGTCTCAGCAACTGCAGAATAGGACTAGTGAGGTACATCGATTAAATGCCTAACTCTCTCTACTCCAGAGTATATAGAAGGATGCTTGAGCAAAGATTAGCAATTTGAAGAAGCCAAATAAGGAGCTAAAATGACAAGCCACCTCTGCGGCCCTATTCAGAGTTCCTTCATACTCCTCATTTGATGGCCGGCAGGGAGTAATCTCTTTTGGGAGCTCTGCCCATGGTGAGGCAGAGTCTTCAAAGGCTTCCCGAGAGTGATGATAAAGCGAGGCAATTGACATTAGAGTCGAGCGACATAGTTGTCTGCAAATGAAGTTGGTTTGTAGGCTTCACCGCAGGGCTATTGCCGGAATCCGGGAAAAAAGTCCCTCTATTTTTTTGTATTTTTTATTTTTTTTTTCCTTTTCTTCTTTCTATTTTTTCTTAGGAAGGAGCACCACTGCTTCAAAAATTTTCCCTTTTTTGTTGCTTGTCGAAAAATTTTCTATTTTTTTTAATTTTTTTTTTGGTAATGATGATCAGGGCTTTGCCCTGAAGTTTAATAAAATTAGTTTTGTTGTTTGCACATCATGGCATGAATGGCACAACACTTGAGCATGAAAAACATTTTGTCTTGAATTTGAATATGAGAATGATTGAATTGTAATGAACTTTGAATTGAATATTGAACCCTCAACTAACTAGAAACTAAAAAAATGACTCAATGAAAGAAAAACAAAGCAAAAGCAATCCAAATACACCTATTTACACTTGCTAGAATGAAAGACACTCAAAACAAGTCTCTAAAAGACAAACCATTGAGCTTACGCAAATTCTGCAGTTTTTCATTATGGATATCAAAAATTGATCAGCCGGTTAATTGATTGACCAGCTAGTTGATTTACTGTTCAACCAGCAAAAAAAAATAGATGGGTTAGGTATTTCATTAACAGCCCAGCTGAACAAACTGATAAACTAGATAAACAAATGGCCGGTTGGCTAAACAAGTGGTCAGCCAGCTGAATCAATCAAGAAGCACACCTGGAGTCAACTAAAAACTTGGATGGCAGACTGAATGGTTAGTCGGTAGACTAAAATATGAACATGAGACTTGAAAGTGCGGAGAGAAAACAAAATACCTAACTCGACTATGCCCGTAGTTCATTGTTTTGACTTTTCTTTTTTATTTTTTGGTAAAAAGATTTTGACCAAAATGAGAGTTAGATTAACATGCTTGTTCCACTCTCTGTTTTGACATCATGTACGTCAAGCTATGAGCACTGAAAATTTTCCTTTTGGTCCAAAAAATGGTTTGGGTTTTGCAAAAATGGAATACTTTTCAAGAAAATTAGTCAACTTCATTAAAAGTTCTCAAAATTTGTTTTCACAAATGGCCACTACCAAACTGACATGAAATCAACCCTTGAGATGCACAGCTGAATCTGTCTTACAATTGAACCCATCATGAAGAAGAAATTGGACAACGAAGATAAGTTAATCACACATGGATAGGACAACCAAGTCGAATAAAGATACACCAATCAAACATAGACAGGATGAGTGAGTTGAACATTGTTAGGGCTGAACTTTACGATGAAGCTATCTACGTATCCCAAATATATGAATCAGGCCTTATGTAGTTCGTGGGTATAAGGCTTACTCAGGTATTAACACTCTTCTTTTAGCTCTAAATTTTGCAAAAGCCGCCCTTTCGGGTTTTTGACTTTGCGGGCTTTTTCATTTTTTGTTTTTCTATTACTTTTTTTTCTACTCTAACTTTTGCCTGGGTCGCCGTTTCGAGTTTTCAACCCATCGAACCTCTCAAGGATAGTACTTGGTTTTAGCTTGTCCATGTTGATTGGTTGTGAGATCTCTAGGCCATATAAATCCTTGAGAATGACTGCTACTCTTGACCAGATAGATTTGATAATATAGAGAGTCATCCAATTGGGTCTGAATTTGCCCTTAGGGCCTTAAGCATTAAATCTTCTTTTCCCAAATTCCAGGATTTGACTTTCTTTCCGGTATCCATTGGCTTAAGAAACGGCCCAATTTGACTCTTCAATCACATCTGACCTTCTGCCCCTAGTTTGAGGGCTGCTTTTAATTCAGCTATGCAAGCCATCTTCAATCACATCTAACCTTTTTGCCTCTAGTTCAAGGGCTGCGTCTAATCTGGCTATGCAAGCCTCGTACTTTGGTTGATCATTGAACATTCTGAAGCAAGATTTGAAAGCTAAGGAGTCGGGTCTCAAGGTTGAGAGTGATCCTATGATGTACAATCTTAAGATCAATTCCAGGCATGCCTTCGTAGGGCCATGCAAAAATATTTTTTGAAATATTTTAATAAAGTGACTAGTCACTCGTGCTCCTTTGAAGACAATGTAGAACCAATTTGGACTGAGCTAGGATCCTTCCACATTAATAGCAATGATCTTATCCATAAAGGGCTTAGCACACATCTCTCCCTTTTAGTCGATCAAATTTTGCAAATCACAAGGAATTCCTTCCTTTTCGTTTTTAACAAAGTTTTAAGAATTTTTGGTCAATGCAATGTTTTAAAGGCACAGAAGAATAGGTGAAAATTATTGCATCTTCATTCAGCACATCTAGCTCAATGGTTGAAACAGACTCAAAAGGAAAAGAAAAGACAAACATAAAAAAGACAATGATGTCTAGGTTATCAGCCTTGAAATCACCATGCTAGAATGACTCGAGCGTAATCCCAACTCTACAAACTTGGTGGAATCAAACTTAGACTCAACACTCAATTCAGAACTGAGAATAAAACCATTCTCAAATTTCTAGTTAAAGTGTAAGCCATCCACCGCATTCAGAATGAAGCTCATGCAATCAACAGGTGGTCATTCCCCAATCACAAAAATGGTCGGATATCCCACAGGTTCTATTTATTTACACTGGCAGACTTTATGGGATATCAGACTTTTCTGAAGCAATGGTGCAACAATGACTTAGCAAAAAGAAAACCAAAAACAATACCCCCAATCAAAATTCCGACAACACTTTGACTCAATTCGCACAACTGATCATTGTATGCCCCATGGAAAAAATTAAACCCCGCAAACTAACATGCCTAAACCATTAATCTAAATTTATGAACACCTGTATAGCTCCCATCCATTGCATATAGCAGAAAATAGAACAAACACCCCTATGAATGGTAGCGTTATCATGTCCTAGTTTTGACATGATCAAGGTTTCACTATTCAAACAAATAGCATCATACATCCTAAAAATGGGGTTGCATCGTGCCCTAGTTTTGGAAGTTGCTAGAGCTTACTATAAGCACCAGGTCAATCTTGGTCAAAAAGGGTACCTCAGCAAGACACTGATATACTTGCCCATTACGGCGGATCAAGCGGTATGTGGTGATCCCAATTCCAAGGCTTGTACACCACTATATTAGAGTGATCCCGATTCCAAGGCTTGTACACCCACTATATTAGAGCCCATGACCATCTACCTGCTCAAAGCCAAATAGCCGTCTAAGATAATGGGTGACGAGCAGGGGACTTAAGTCACCATGCATGTAATGCAATGAACATATAATTAAAAGTAAAAAACATATCATAGAGTTTGAGTTAAGGTTTCTTAATATCCCCAACAAAGTCGCCAAAAACTATAACATGCCTGGGGGGTACCTACGCATGTTAACCATTCGGACCCTCAATTTCTTCGATCTAGTCTCACGAGTGCAACGTGAAATGTAGACAAGAGTTCAGATTTTGTAAATTTTATAGAAAATCCATTTTATTACAATTTTTTGCCAGAAATGGACAACATCACCAGATCTTAGAGTCGCCACCTAATATTTTGGAAAAATTGGAAAACCCATGACTCGTGCCTGGGCCACTGTTTCTCGTAACCAAGGATGCTTGGCTCAAAACCTTAGATATTAATTGAGCACCCCCGTTCACCCGATCAAAAGATCAACCTTTACTGACCATGATATGAGTTTTATTAACTTCATATGTTTATATTCCAATTATTAATGATCTTAAAAGTTACTATGAAAAACATATAGATTGTGTCGTTCAATTTGGAGCAATTTGATTTCATGTATTTTTTAAAGCGTTTTGAATAGTGTAATTATGAAAATCAATTTTATTCCAAATCAAATAACACAACCTTCAACTACGGGCATGCATAGAGTTTTATCAAATAAGCAAATAGTTGCATGGCATGATGCTAAACATAGTAAGAAAAAGACACACAAGTAGGATGCTAAAACACAAAAACTTACATATTAATTGACGTTCCACAAATAGGCACAAAACAAAGTTAGTAAAAACATACATGATCCTATATACAAGATCCTAATGCAATTCACTCATGAAATGCAACTGTATCCAACTTCTAATATCTGATATGTGAATCATCTGAAAATATGAGGTAGCCAACAAAATCACACAATAATCGATTAAACTCACAGATCCAAATTTGGCTGGATCTTAAGGCATGAAGCATGGATATGATGACAAGCATGATTGTAGCTAGTTTTTCGAGCTCCTCTGACAGGTTTGGCCTCCTCGATACGATTGCCTACTGTTCGGACTCCCGTGGTTTTGAATCTAGCTTCACAGGTGCAATGTGAAACATAAAGATAAATGAGAGTCCAGATCCAGCAAATCTAGAAAAATCCATTAATCATCAGAGATGCCAAGAATGGACTGCATTGCCAGATTTTAGAGTCACCACCTAATATTTTTGAGAAAATTAGAAAACCCGTGACTTGTGCCAAAGGCCACTTGTCTGTCATAACCAAAGTGTCTCAGTTCGGGAATTTACATGAGAGGGGAATGTCATGAATTGAGTGCCCTACTCACCCGATCAAAGATTGGCCTCTAGTAAATTATGTTGTGAATCTTATAGACATTATATGCTCATATTCTGATTATTCATATGCTACCATTACTATGTGAGGCAAACAAGTATAGACCACGTCACTTTGGAATGCTTTGATCTTATGTGGTTTTGAAAGAGTTTAGAACATATGCCACTCAATGAAAAAATGAGCTCATATGTACAACAATCAAGTCATTCCAACTTAAGTTAAATAGCCTCCAACCACAGGCATTCATAGAGTTGTTTCAAGTAAGCAAGCAGCCTCATGGTAATATGCCTGACATGGTAACACAAACACACATATCATATGCTAAAGCAAAAATGCTCACCTAGTACTCAATTGTGGCAAGCCAAAGAAAATAAGATAGTTAAATAAAATGCAAGATCCTAATATGCAACACATACAAAAATGCAACTACTAGATTCAGCTACTAACATGACATGTGAGTCAACTCAAGGCATTAGGTTGCGAACATAATCAAGTAGTAAATGATAACAACATCAAAGTGATGAGTTGATCCTTACAGCATGCAAAAATGGATACGAAGCATGGGAATGATAAAGGAAAACATGATGCTTTATACAACCACGGTAAGCATGTAAATAAAAGGGAGAAAGAAATGGAGATTGGAAGAGATACATCAAATATTACAAATTTACCCTCTTACAAGAGGGTTTGAATGTCCTAATTAACTATTTATTACAACCCCAAATGAATTAACCAATTATTATGTATATAAATTGCAACAATAAATATATTATTATTTAAATGGAACAAGAACAACAGGCGCACAAATGAGCAAATCCCTCAGAAATTGCTCTAATTGCCTTCTGGAGAACTGCTCTATTTTACTTCCTGCCACAGCTCTGTTTTGCCAACAACAACACTCTGTTTATACACTTAAAGCCACGGCTGTACCACAATGAGGTCTAGGCATGCCCAATGAAGGCCGGCCTAGCTAGCCCAAAAACCTATTTTGTGTAGTGAAGTGCACACCAAGTATTTCTAAAGGATGTTCATCCTTTCTGTATTCTCCTATCATGGAGATATTCAAGAAGGAAATAGGTTCACTTCACAAATCATCAAGCATCCCAAGGATATTATATGATGATTAGTGAAGAAACAAGATGAAAGATCTAACAAATAATGAGGATAAAATCTAGGAACTTTGAATGAAGAAATGGCTCAAACTTCGATCAAGTGCACACTTGGTTTATCGAGCCAACTGCAAGGGTCTACAAAGACACTAGGAGCATGCAAAGTGCGCTCAAGTGATAGATGCATCGCTCGAGCAAAGTGGACGAATTTTGGGTTTTTCGTAATTGCATTTGAAGTTCAAAAACATAGGTTTGAAGTCCAAAGCTTGTATGGCTAATAAAAACATAAGGAAACTCTTTGTAAAGCATGAATACATGATAATTATCAACCACAGTCCCAAAGCCTCTTTAAATTTTCCAAAACAAAACCCAAAACTCAATAGTTTTGCCATGCATGTAATAAATTCAACTAATTTCCATCCAAAACATGATGAGTGTAAAATCATGAAGAATCTTCAAAACTAGCAAGTATAATTTCATGCATGTAAAGGTTATGTGAAAATCAAACTTATAGATGATGAATTATACATGCATGTCCCAATTTAGCTCTTGTTTACAAAATTCAAAGTGATCCTAGCATTTCCTTCTCAATTCATCTAATAATCCTACAAACCTCATGAATTCAACACCTACATGGATTATTTACAAGGATTATTGCTGAGATTCTTGCCTAGAACTTGAATTTGAGTATAAACTTGCTTAATTTCTTTAACTCTTCTTCAAATCTACACAATTCTTCTCTCTCTCTCTCTCTCTCTCTCTCTCTCTCTCTCTCTCTCCAAGAAAGCTGCTCTCACTCTCTGTCTATAATTTTAGCCACGAAATTGATGAATATGAGCTCAAGACATGTTCATATCACATATTTACACTTAGGATTAGTGAAGACCAATTAATTAGGCTTAAGGTTAATTAATTTAGCTTAAGTTTAATTAATGCAATTCATTTATTCTAATTATTTTAATTTGAATCAAATTTTAATAAAACTTGCCATATGATTCGAAATATTCTAATTAGTCTATCGAACTAGTCAATTTTACTTTCTAAATCTGCTTGGGTTTTCAATTTCGAATTTAAATTTGATATTGTAATAGATATTCCATAAACAAATAGATAAACACAGACTAAACACATAATCATGCAATTACGCTCAATAAAATATTACGTAAAAATAATGTGTACATCGAGGCCGTCACACCTGCATTTGTCTCTGCGGCATGATGCTATTACTATTACAACCACCCCCTACACGTGCTAAGTGTGAAAGGTGTACCCTTCGATAAATACCACCATTTTCGGGATTGGCGGTTAACACCGTCCCTCCGATTAATACAGCCCCATACGAGGTTGGCGATTAACACTACCCTCCAATTAATATTGTCCCCTGCGAGGTTAGTGGTTAACACCACCCTTCGATTAATATCGTCACTTGTGGGGTTGGTAGTTAATACTGCCCCCTCTGGGGTTGGCGGTTAACACCACCCGTTCAGTTAATACAATCCCCTACAGGGGTTGGCGGTTAACACCAAACTCTTGTTAATATCGTCCCATATGGGGTTCGTGATTAACACCACCCTTGGTTAATGCTGCTCCCTCTCCCCTGGGTTGGCGTTTAACACCACCCTCCGATTAATTGTATCCCCCGCAGGGCTGGCAGTTAACAGCAGCCGCAGTTAATACCCTCCCCTATGGGATGACTGTTTGCACCACCCTCTAGTTAATATTGTCCCCTGTGAGGATGGCGGTTAACACCACCCTCCTATTAACAACACCCTTGGTTAATACCACTCGCTCTAAGGTTGGCAGTTAACATTAACTCTTCGATTAATACCGTTCCTTGTGGGGTTAGCAGTTAACATCCCCTTTCGGTTAATACTGTCTCCTACGGGGTTAGAGGTTAACACCATCCTCCAGTTAATACCATCCTTTGCAGGGTTGGCTGTTAACACCACCTTTTGGTTAATACTGCTCCCTGCGAGGTTGGTAGTTAACACCACCCTCCGGTTAATACCGTACCCTACGGGGTTGGCAGTTAACACCACTCTCCGATTAATATCGTTCCCAGCAGGATTCGGGATTAACACCACCCTCAAATTAATACCACCCCCTACGGGGTTGGTGGTTAACACCATCCTCCGGTTAATATCGTCCCATGTGGGGTTGGTGGTTAAACCCACCCTTGGGTTAATACTGTTCCTTGCGGGGCTGGTGATTAACACCTCCCTCCGGTTCATATTGTCTCATACGAGTTTGGTGGTTAACACCACCCTCGGTTAACACCATCCTCTATTAATAATGTCCCCTGTGGGGTTAGCAATTAACACCACCCTTCGATTAATACCGTTCCTTGCAAGGCCAGTGATTAGCACCACCCTTTGTTAATACCATCCCCCTCCCCCCTATGGGCTTGACGATTAACACCATCCTTCGGTTAATGTCATCCCTTTTGGGGTAGGCAGTTAACACCATCCACAATTAATACCACCCCTGCAGGGTTAGCGGTTAACACCACCACTGGTTAATAACACCCTTTATGAGGTTGGCGGTTAACACCACCCTCCAGTTAATACTGACCCCTATGGGGTTGGTCGTTAACACTAACTTTTCTTCCTTCCTGTTACGACATGTTTGGAGTGTGTTATGGAGTTCCTTATTGTTGTGGCTACGAGTCACATGTGGCTTTGGTTGCAGCCATCTTTTTCTCTTACCCTCTGGTGCCAAGGTACGAATGGGTGCTGTATTTCTTTCACACATTGCCATTCTTACTTGTGTTGTGCATCGTTCTTCACATTCTCTGCAGTTGTGAGCTTGTTTTGCATGTCATTTGGGTGAGGCCCTCTTCTTTCTTTTTCCATCTTTGCGCTTTTATCTATTTCTTCATCTCGTCACCTTCTGTGGTGTTCGCATCATCAAACTCTGGTAGTGTGGTACACATAAGCCCAATTATCAAATCATGGCAGCGTGCACTACGTAAGCTGATTTTTTCAAAGTGTATTTTGAGAATGCCATTTATATTCTGCCCCAAAACTACTCTGGATTGATTCCTTGCAAAGGGATACAAAGGCAACTTTCAGGTTCAACCAAGTTTTATCTACATTTTATTTGTTTGCCAGAGTCTTACGGCTTCATCGAAAAGGGTCACCTTCAGGCTTTGATTTTCACTCACGTCATGAAATGACATACTGAGCTTTGTCAAATAAAGGCAACTTTAGACACCTCATTTTTGACTAGCCATGAGACCTGGGAGCTCCCTTTTAATTTTCTGATGATAAAAATGAAAGGTGTCAATCTTCGCAAATTTCACAGCAGAAGCTCTAAGGATTGAGCTTGAAACCCTCTAAACGACCTATTTTGGACAAAATCTTTTTCGACCAAAATGAAAACCTCTTTCAAAATGACTTTTAGTGGTAAACCTCCAGACCTTATGTGACGACACAAATACGCATATCATAATTATATTTATTTAATTGTGTGTTAATTTTAAATTGTGATAAGTGTCTGTAGACGCGCCCTTGGGCCTCATGCTACAGTTCGGACTCGATTTGTCACGGTTCTTAATCTGAACCAAAGAGTCCAAATCTAGCAAATCGTTTTGAGAAACAGATTTTTGAAAGAAGTGCCAAACATGGACTGCTTTGCCAGATACAGAGTCGCCACCTAAATATTTTTTTAATGGGGGAATTTAGGAAACCCTGACACGGTGCCAAAGGCCATGTGTCCGTCATCACCAAAGTTGCCTCGGCTCGGGAACTTGGGTACGATTGGGGAAGGTCAGCGATGAGCACCCCCTCTCGCCCGATCTGAAGATCGGCCTCTACTAACCATGATATCTCGTTTTGAAAACATATGCATTCTTATTCCGATTAATTAGCTAGAATTACTATGTGATGCGCACAGCAAAACAAGTATAGACTAGATCGCCTAATTTGGAACAAAGCATTGCATATTCGTTTGTTTGGAAATGTTTTGAATTTTGCAACTCGCAAGTAGGCTAAAATACGGATTTCAATGAATTATCCCAATTCAAGTAATCCACCCTTCACCCATAGGCATTCAAGCAGTTTATCACATAAGCATATAGCCACATGGTACGCATGCTATCATGTTAACATTCACACTCATGTGAGATGCTAAAGCATAAATACTTACATTGTATTCCAAGCCAAAACAGAAAACTTGTTAGCAATCATGCATGATCCAAGTCCATGTTAAGTGCCTAATGCATCGCATACAAAATGCAATCTAAAATAGGCTCAGCTAATCTAAGATGGCATGTGGAATGTGACAAGTAACACGTATTCAAGTTAGATTTGGAATACTATACAGTCAGTATGATGCGCTGAGCCCAGTGCATGCAATACAGATGAATGAATGCACGCATGCATAGCATAAGGTATGCTAATTGAAATATGCCCTAAACTAACCATCGAAAGCTAGTAAATAAAAGAGAAGAAAGACGTGAGGTTGGAAGACATGCACACACTCACGCACACTTATTACAATTGTGCCCCCGCTCGGAGGGTCCGAATAAATAATACAATCCGCCTAATTAACTAACTCGCGAGCTAGTTAATTATTACAAAACCGAATTGAACAACTAGCTAAAACTAATTATTACATAACTTAATTAATTAATGAATTAATTAACTAATTAATGAATGACAACAAGCAAGTAGGGAAAGCAGTAAACGGTGCTATTCCAGCTCTGTTTGAAAAAGGGAAGCACGCATGCTCGCTTCAGTTCTTCGCTTTGGAAGGCCTTCCGGTTGCTCTTTAGAGGCTCTGTTTGCAAGGTGCCTTCCAGTGCTTGTTGCTGAAACTTACCAAAACACTGCAGGGGAAGTCACCAGTGGCCTGCCGGCCAGGAAAGGAGCACTGCCGGCAAAAGATGGTTATTTGCCGGCCAAGAGTGACACACTGCCGGCCATTAATGGCAGGCTGCCGGCCACTGCTGTGCTGTGACACCAAACTGCAACGAAGCACAAAATAGAGAAAATGGAGGGCTTCCCAAGGACATGTGTGCACTATGCCACTCCAAATCACCTCAAAACATCGAGGGAGAGGCCAAGTCGGATCCACGACCATCAATCACGCATCCCGATGCATGATGGCCAAAGATCCAACTAGTGCAAATCAATATGAAAATGAATGCACAAATAAAGCAAATAAAGCCAAGAACTCTATCATAAATCATCAAGAGCTTCGGCGACCGGGGACTGAGGCACGTTCCATCACTTGGAGTATGAAATGCCCCTCGTTCCTCGTGCTCGGATTAACACTTAATCCAAGCAATGCAATACGTAAGCATGGCAAACACGCAATATGACCTAAGTGTGCAAACATGCAACTAACTCAAGCATGCAACAAGCATATAAGCATGATGTGAGGTGACAACCTTAGACAATCATGGCAAAATGCAATATGAACATGCGAACCTGCAAGGCATGTAAAGCTAAACAAGTATGCAACAACATACGAAATGAAACAAGCATGCGACAACATGATAAGATGGGCTTACACCAAAGATGGACAGCTCTCAGCTAGGTCCAAATCAGTAGCCAAAGTGATGGAATTGATGGCATGAAAAGCATGGAAAGGCAAGGCAAGCATGTATGCCAAATGGCTCAAGTAGTAAGGCACGAAGAGGACAACTCTTAAGCACACTTAAGGAGCAACAAACATGGATATATGACAACGAGGTAAGCTCTGAAATACCATGTAAATTGATGCCAAATCAACTTAACAATGCAAGCATAGCATGTTATGATGCTCAAAGCTCAAAGTAAGCAAAGGGACTTAAGCCGTGGCCATACAAGGCAAGCCCTAAGGGGCCCCGGGGACCTAAAATAGTGCTAGGGTAGGCCCAAACAAGACCAAAATCAAGCTCAAAGCTAGCCAACAAAGGCTAGAACACAAGACTAAAAACATGGAGCATGCAAGGCTTTAAAGAGGTAATGCACTACACCTATGAGAACCAATCATGGCATGACTTAGACAACCAAAAACAGAGTTACATCCTGGTATATTAGGATCCAAAATGCACTGAAATGATGAGCCAAAGGCTTAGGCTAAGTGGCATGCACAAAAGTCCACATCTTGAGGCATAAAGCACAAGCTATACAAAGCATTCAAGGTATATCAAATGCAAGTGTATGACAACATTTCATGGACTGAAATAGCATGTGGAATGAGGGCAAGGCATGCAAACATCACATGTATGACATGATAGGGGCCTCAAAACCCAGGACTAGCCTAAGCAATTACACTATAGCTATACAAAGCATGAGTGATATGGTCATGGTAGCCCAAAACAGTCCAAGAACACTTCAAAATAAGCATAAAATCAAGTTAGAGAAAAGCCAAAATATGCTAGTATGAGGAGTCCAAACACCATGCACAAAGAGCTAGGAAACAAGATTTGTTCTACACCTATATGGAGCATGCAAAGGATGATCAAACCAACTATGGATAGGGTCATAACATGCCAAATGATGACCAAATACATGCTGAAATGTAAACTAAACAAGCTAAAATGACGTGGCATGGCATGGAGCATATGAAGCTAGTTTAGGGGATTTACACTACAAGTGCATCAAACAAGCATGGAGTAACGAAACCAACCCAAAACAGATTCATGGCATGGTAAAACATCACCAAAAATGGACTGAAATGGGTTCAACAAAGACTATGCACACATGCTACTTTGATGAGCTACGGATGGAGTTACACTATACATGCAAAGATGCAAGCAAGACATGACCAAACCAGCCTTAGACAGGGCCAAGGTAGGTCCTAGAAGTCATACAAAAGAGGCCTAGACTAACCTCAAAAATGCATAGAGGGATGGTCCTTTGGAAGAACAAAAATGCAACCAAAGAGGAATACAAAGAGAGGGGACTACCCCCTCTGATTTAGGACCTCAAAACCACACCTCTACCACTGAAATCCCACTAGATTTCAGTGGTAGGAAGGCCGAATGAAGGCTAGCTCGAAGGCCTCAAGATATGGCTTAAAACAAAGCCAAACAAAGCATGCAAGGGGGCTACACACCCCAAACAGCAAAATGGCCTTAACCAAACTTAAAAAGCACTTAAAAGCAAGACTTTTTTCAGTTATAAGAGAAGCCTAAAACAATATGCAAAGAGGGCTAAAGCAAGGTGCAAGAAAGTGCAAAAATGAGGGAAATGCTCACCCTTGAAGACCCTCTTCGAAACCAACAATTTTAGGAGGTGGAAGCTTGCTTTCAGACGTCAAGAATTCCTCCCAAGAAGCTTATTCCAATGGTGGTGGTGTATATCTATGTGTTGTAGTGTAAAAGTACAAGGAAATCCAATTTCTAAGCACTAAACACAAGCAATATAGAGAGAAAGAGAGGTTTTCCTCCTTCAAAAGTTCACAATTTGTTATAAGGAAGGAGCCTCTTCCTTATATAGAGGAATGAAAAGGCAAAGCTTCTTCAAGAAGCTTTGCAAGGGCTTCATCCCTCCATACACGTGTATGGAGGGGAGCAAACAAAAATCCAGCTGGCTTAAAAGATCTAGAGGAAAACCAATTTGAGATCAAGGTAATGGCAGTAGTGGGTTCTTGATGGCCGCGGGGCTTTATCGATGGCAAGAACAAATCCATGGCCGGCAGTGCCATGCCATAGCCGGCAGTGCACTACAGGTCCACTCTGACAGGACCTAGTCAGGGTCCAAAAAAAAAAGGGGCAGAAAGGATACAGGGTCCGGGAAGTTCGAACCGGTGACGTTCCGCCGCGATAGTCGAGTGCTTGACAAGAAATCGAACTAGTCGTTGGGTGTACCTACAAGCACAACCAAGTCTAGAGGACGGTCAAAAATGGGGTGTCTACAGTTGCCCCTCTTTGACAGAACTCAATAGTCACAAAGTGACGGGAGTGAATGTTAAAGCCCGGGCGGGGCATAATGCAAGCGGTATGCAAGATGCAAGAGCATGACTAATTATCACACCAAAAATGCTGTAATGAAGCATTTCATGCAACAGTTTTAAGCAGGTGAACAACAGTCTCACATATTCCGATAGGAATGATGTAAGAAAATTATGCAATTCTTACCACGTTTCACGTGGAGTGCATACAATACCTATGCGGCTTGTTTGGTTGCACCAGCTTCAAATGAACCGTACATACAATATCGTGCCTGAAAAAGAAATGAACTTAACAGGTACAATATTGTTAGAAACATGCATAACAATGCATTTGAAAAATGTGTGACAACGCATGCGAAGTGTGCATTAACACATGTAAGTAAAGCATACACGACAACGCATGCAATGTGTGAAGTAGAAATTTGAACACATGTAGGTAAAGCATATGCGACAACGCATGCAATGTGTGAAATAGAAATTGAACACATGTAACTAAAGCATACGCGACAACGCATGCAATGTGCACAGAAATTGAACACACGTAAGTAAAGCATAACGCGACAATGCATGCAATGTGTGAAACAGAAATTGAACACATGTAAGTAAAGCATACGCGACAATGCATGCAATGTGTGAAACAGGAATTGAACACATGTAAGTAAAGCATAACGCGACAATGCATGCAATGTGTATAGAAATTGAAATTGAACACATGTAAGTAAAGCATAACGCGACAACGTATGCAATGTGTACAGAAATTGAACACATGTAAGTAAAGCATACACAACAACGCATGCAATGTGTGAAATAGAAATTGAACACATATAAGTAAAGCATACGCGACAACGCATGCAATGTGTGAAATAGAAATTGAAATTGAACACATGTAAGTAAAGCATACGCGACAACGCATGCAATGTGTGAAACAGGAATTGAACACATGTAAGTAAAGCATAACGCGACAATGCATGCAATGTGCATAGAAATTGAAATTGAACACATGTAAGTAAAGCATAACGCGACAACGCATGCAATGTGTGAAACAGGAATTGAACACATGTAAGTAAAGCACAACGCGACAACGCATGCAATGTGTACAGAAATTGAAATTGAACACATGTAAGTAAAGCATAACGCGACAACTCATGCAATGTGTGAAACAGAAATTGAAATTGAACACACGTAAGTAAAGCATATGCGACCACGCATGCAATGTGTGAAACAGGAATTGAACACATGTAAGTAAAGCATAACGCGACAACGCATGCAATGTGTATAGAAATTGAAATTGAACACATGTAAGTAAAGCATAATGCGACAACGCATGTAATGTGTGAAACAGGAATTGAACACATGTAAGTAAAGCATACTCGACAACGCATGCAATGTGCACAGAAATTGAACACATGTAAGTAAAGCATAACGCGACAACGTATGCAATGTGTGAAACAGAAATTGAACACATGTAAGTAAAGCATACGCGACAACGCATGCAATGTGTGAAACAGGAATTGAACACATGTAAGTAAAGCATAACGCGACAACGCATGCAATGTGTATAGTAAGCAAATTATGACAACTCATGATAAGAAAGTGCATAACGATGTGTGACAAGGAAATGCATGACAATGCATGATAGTGAAAATGCATGACAATGCGTAATAGGGATAAGGAAATGCATGACAATGCAGGTAAGGTGCGCATGACGATGCGTGATAAGGAGAATGCATGACAATGCATGATAAAGAAAACGTACGACAATGCATTTTAACGATACGCAAAACAATGCATGTGAACTAGATGGGTGTTCATTGTAACAGACGAATGCTAATTAACACCAACAGAAGAGAAAGATGCTTAATAAAGACATCTTAAAAGGAGACCTGCAGTTTACCTTCCAGAGGGTTTAGGATGCGTCAAAAGGATACACCTCGTGCGCATTGATGGGTGTAAACCATCGTATGTTGAGGACGTGATTCCTGAGCTCCCACGGAGACATTTTGAATTAAGTTTTGAGCATTCCACAGGATTGCTGGGACTCGGGAACAGATTCCAAGATCAAATAGGCCAGGAAAGCTGGAGAACGCTTGCTGTTCACCAGGGACAACCGCCGGCCACTGCCGGCCATCTACAGCATGCTGCCGGCCACCGATGTGCCCCTGCTGGCCATCGGTGGCAGATTCGGGCAAAAGGGGCCTTTAGGCCGTGGGTCTTTAAATAGGCTCAAAACCAACCCATTTCTTCACAAATCCTTCCATAGAAATCACTTTTCTTCCTTCCTAGGTGTGCCTCCCAACACCCTATTCAACCTTACATAGCGAAGGACTCTTGGTTTTCTTTGATTTGAACCGATCAGAAATTGCATCCGAGGCTTCTTTCACTATTTCCCGAATTCAAGGATCATTTCCCCCAATCTTCTCTTGAGGTTAGTTCACTTTCCCGGGTTTTTCAATTCTTCTTGAATTTTCTCTCTCTTAGGGTTTGAGTTTATTTTAAATTTCATCATTTTGCTCATTTTTGCCCATTTTCGCATCCTTCCTCTGCATTTGTCTCAGATGGCAGACGATGTGCCTCATGATGACGGTTTCCCGGCACTCCCTTCAGTAGAGTTGGCGGCAGAGTTTGCGGCCGAGCCAGAGATTGAACCTTTACCATTACCATTGGATGTACATCCCTTCGACCCTGCGGTGTACCATCCGGAGACTCACATCATTCCAGTGGCGGGAAGCATCCATTCCTTTATCAATTTTGATGAGGATGTACAAGATGACCTCCTACTGAGGGAGCCGATGTCTCACTTGTCGGCCATTGCCATAGAGGTATCG
This sequence comes from Camellia lanceoleosa, assembly GCA_025200525.1. Classification (NCBI taxonomy): domain Eukaryota; kingdom Viridiplantae; phylum Streptophyta; class Magnoliopsida; order Ericales; family Theaceae; genus Camellia; species Camellia lanceoleosa. The sequence continues at coordinate 20,612,430 of CM045771.1, read as the reverse complement.
CCTCTGTCTTTTGTGCAGTATTACTTTAGAATGCCTACATCTTTTGCACTGTTTCGATCTAATTGCATCGCGTGCTCTGATCTGACCGCATTTCATACATTGCTGATCTGCCCTTGAATGCACCTTACATATTACTACCCTGTATACACTGCACATAACCGCATCTCATGCATCACCATTCTGAATTTGAATGCATCTTTAACACATCATTGCCCTGGATGCGACTATATCTTCAATGCATCACTAATCTGAGCTGAAACTGTATTTTCAATATAATGCTGATCTGATTCGAACTGTACTGATTTGACTTGAAACTGCATTTTCAATATTCCCCTAATTTGATTTGAACAGCGTTTTCAACAGGAGGGATCTCGCTCCTTCCAAGGCTACAACGCTACGACTGCTCACGACTGGTACGATGTACTCCCCACGGGGGTCCGCCGGATCGTCAACCAGACCGGCTTCAGTATATTTTGCTGTGGTCTGACGTGGGTTACTGTGAGTCACCCTCTCCTGGGGGCTCTTGTGGAGAGGTGGTGGGACACCACCAATTCCTTTCATTTTTCCACGACAGGGGAGATGACCATGACTCCTTTTGATTTTGCTATGATCACCGGTCTAGGAGTGGAAGGTGATCCGATTCCCCTAGATCCCAACATGGGGGAGTGGGTGGCTGCATGGGATGTGTTGCTTGGAGCATGTCCACCCCTTGCTCGAGCGGGTGTGGTTAGATACTCTTGGTTCGAGGAGCAGTTCTGCGGGGAGGATCCTCAGACCGATGAGGGAGTGGAGCAGTATGCTAGGGGCTTCTTTCTATTCCTTTTTGGTACCACCTTGTTTTCGAACAGGTGGAATACCATGGGTTTGTACTTCTTGAGCGCCCAGGTGGTGCTTCTGCGAGTTCGCTCCTATAACTGGGGCGCAGCCGGCCTCACCACTCTTTATGGATACATGAGCTCCACTTCTCGGATGTGCGGGAGAGTGCTTGGAGGCTACTGGCGAGCTTGGGAGGTACGCAACCTAGTTTCCCTTTTCATTACTCTGCTTAGCATTTGTACATTTTGCTTTGTTCAACATTTGTACTCTCCGTACTCACTGCCATACTGTATGCTTTCTGCTTTGCATTTTCTGTACGCCATACATGCTGCACACTGCACGCCATACACTGCACACACAGGATCTGCACACTGCTCATGGTACACTATATGCACAGGATCTAATGTCCGCCTTTCTAGGCCTGCATCTGTTATGTATTGTACTGCATTCTGCATTCTACTTTCTGGATTCTTGTTCATGAGCTGTACTGATCACCTCTGTTCAACAGCTTTGGGTATACGCATACTTCCCGGCACTTGCTCCAGATCAGATGGAGGAGACTGTAGTGACGGTCCCATTTTCTGATGTATATGACGGTTCGCTCCGTCGTAGGACCCGGGAGGGCTTCATGTTCTTCCGATAGTATTTTGACACAGTCGCGGTGCGCGAGGTAAGTCTGAAATAAGGTTATTTTGAGTAAACCGATGCACCTACCTTAGTTATTTGACGACTGATCATCTCGTTGGTTCTCTTTCTCAGATTTCATGGCGACCATGAGAGGTGATTCCATCAGGACTCCGAGATCAGTATCGCACTGCCCAGATCATGTCTTAGTACCGTATCCTCTTCGAGGGGCCGATCTGTCGGGCCTGGTTTCTGAGTGAGCGCTTTGTGTGCCAGACTTTGGGGTTGCCTGCCCCATTTGTACCGATGACGCCTCCACCATCGATGAGGGAGACACACATGTTATCCGCTGACCAGGTGATCCAGTTCATGGTAGGGCTGGAGATAGATTACTTCCGCGCCGAGGGCGACTACGCGACCTTCATTCAGACACATTTGATGCCGCCTTTGACTGGTGTCCGAGGGGGAGAGGGAGCGAGGGCTCCAGCTATGAGACGTAGAGGCGGAGCGGTCAGGTCTCGCATGAGGCGAGGTCTTGAGGAGAGACAAGGGTCTGGATGGCCAATATTGCCTGCTACTATGACACTTCGAGGGCGAGCTGGAGAGATTTATCAGGTTCCTTTCGCCCCTCCTCCAGCTAGTCACGAGCTTGTCGGAGGTTACGGCTCGACTCCGGTATGTGTTACACTATCATCCCTTGTACTGCCATTTGATTTCCCTTGATATTATATAGAGTACTAATGATTTCAACCATTTTTGTAGGCTCCCATTGAGTATACTCATTAGTCTCTGGCGATGACGGCTTCAGTGATAGGGATGTTGCAAATGAGCATGGACCTACTCAGTATCTATAGCATTCCGGTAAGTTCATTCAAACTGCTTTGATTTGAAGTCTTTTCTTAACACACCATCATTTGTACAGCTTGCACACTGCCTTCATCTGATACATTGTTCCCATACCCCATTCACGGCATGCATTCACTACAAATCATTCACCATTCACAGTATAACACTTTGCTACATCTGATATACCTTGGTTACTAATGCATTTTGGGTGGCTTGTCCCTCTTTCAGATTCATTTCTTGCCGCCAGGCCCATCGGGTGTTCCAGCGGGAGCAGGGACGGGCCCTTCAATACCTCCTCAAGCAGCAGAGGGAGCAAGACGAGGGATTAGTTCACAGGGACCTATCTCTGATGATGATGAGCTTGACGAGGAGGTGATGAGTCCGCAGTCAGAGTCAGAGTCAGATGCTGATGGCGGAGATCCTGGACCTTCATCTAGGAAGAGGACCAGGACAGATTCCCGCACTTGAGACCACCAGCATTGATCCAGACATTTTGCTACTTTAGACGCTGATCTTCTTTCGTTTTATTTTCCTTTTTACTAGTAGTTTTTGCACATTGTACTGCGTTAGGCGGGTTTGTTTCAAAACGAAACTCTTTTGTAAAAAGAAATTATGATGGAATGAAAACAGCCTTTTTGTTGGAAAAGTGTTTCGCTCGTACATTCTATGCATCGCATTGCATCGCATTACTTTACACAACAATGTAAATGAAATTGAAGTCTTGTTTTGAAAACCAAACGTTCAAATCGCACTAATCAGGTAGTGAACTGACTAATAACAAAACAACTCGATAAACAAAGTCTAGCAAATTTACAACTCGATAAGCAAATTGCAACAACTTGATGAATGACAGGAAGATAATTACAACCTGGCACAGAAAAAGAAAACAATACGTCTTAAACAAGAGATGACGACAAAGTCCAACAAGACAAAACAAGACCTTGAAAGACACAAAGAACAGGACTTCACTGCAACGGACAACTGGGTCTTCAGTGATGGAGCTAGTAAGCAAGAGGGGAGTACTGCCGGCCACCAATGGAGGCCTGCCGGCCATTAGTGTGCCATTGTCGGCCATCGATGGTAGATTCTCCAAAATGATGACATCTATCCTCCACTCACTACCTTATCTTCTATATGAGTTCCAGCTTCGGGATTCTCTTCATTTCAGCTCAAACTTGCACCAAATGGAAGCATTTTCTGCCCAAAACCTCACAAATTGGATTGCTTCTTTAGATGGCTCGGAAAAGTTGAACTTCCGGGGCTTCGATTTGAACACACTATTCACGTTGGGCCATACTCTGCTGCACCTTCCTTTCCTCCATGCCGCGACAAGGTTTTGGAATCCGGTAACACACGTCTTTAGCTTCAACGGGCAAGAGATGTGTCCCACCTTTGAGGATTTCCAGGCTTTAATGGAGTCCGAGCATAACGAGGAAATCTTGGCTCAACTCCGATTCAGCCACGTCCAAGCCCTAGGACAAATGTGTGGCCTCACTTTACATGATGCTCGATCATTGATTCATGACGGGGAGCTGGACATCCCAAGCTTGGTTTGCTGATTTTCTGATGTTGGCAATCGCGGCGACTATCATTGGCAGGGCTATCGGTGACACGCGTTTTGCCTATGCTTGCTATCTCATTTCTTACTTGTCTCGGGCTCTGGTGGATTCAGCATCCGATTGATCGGGGTGGCCTAAGTCTTAAAGGAGGGCAAGAGCTGTATTGCAATGACATTGGCTAAGACATTGATAGGCTTAGACGCTTTTCAACGCCGAGAAACAGCTAGGCTTGTAGGGAGCCCACTACTATTGCAGGTAATGCTTCCCACCCCAATCTCACATGTGTATTGCTCACATCACTCGGCCCTCAGGCTCGGTTTTTCTCACAAAACCCTTTTCCTTACTTTTCTCTCATCGTACATCTCTCTATTCTTTATTCTCTCATTTTTCAATCCCTCCCCAGGTGTGGTTGATGGACAAGTTACAGATTGTGGAGTCTTGCCCCACATACTCAGCCCGCGGTTACTTCTTCAGACAACGCCTAGTCGATGCCCATGATGAGGGTTAGTGGTTCGACTGGATGTGCAGCTCATTCGCAGACCGCATTGCTTGGCGGTGCCCTTGGCTCAATCTACCAGCAATGAGTTACAGCATGACCCGCCAACCTGGGATTCAGCTGATTGGCTTGACTCACTGTGTTTTCTATTTTCCGTTTCAGATCCGGCGTCAGTTTGGTCATGATCAGACTTGCCCGCCAGAGGGGATAGAGTACCCTGCTGCATTCCCGGTTCGAGGTGCACAGCTTGCCCGGTATGCCACAGCATGGAGGACTAGAGAGCTCCTGGCCCCCACTCCCACTTTCAGTTGCATTTTGTCTGATGAGTGCCTAGATTGGCTCAACGAAGAGGCACAAGAAGGGCCCACTTTGGCATCAGAGGCTTCGACCAGCTCTAGGAGGGGGCGCAGGAACACCTAACTTATCTATGCCCCGTGTTTATTGTTTTATTAGTACTTTCAAGTTTTCCTTATAAATGTAATAAGAAGCAACTTCAATTTGTATGCAAGAGCAGGAGAACTCTGTGTTGAAATCAATGAAATTGAAGGTTGTGGTACTGAAAATTTCCCGTTTTGGTCGAGAAATGGTCTTAGTTGTAAAAAGATTAATTTGAACAAAGCCAACTTTTATTAAAACTTTTCAAAACTATTTTCGATATGGATCGAATCGACACGCTCGAGATCTCAATGAGATGCACAACCTCGATCCCAAAGAATCGAAAGTTGCCCCTAGTCTGAGTAGTACCACGGCACCGCACAGCAACGGAAAGTTGCCCCTAGTCTGAATAGTACTGCACCAGAGATTACAATCAAAGCTTTTGAATACTGAATAGGCCAAGATGACCAAGCTGATCAAATGGACGAAGTTGATCGGGGAAAAATTTTATGGCTGGACTTCAAGATGAAGTTGCCTACATATCCCAAAGATGGGAATCAAGCCTTACGTAGTTCAGGCTTGGGTTCACTCGAGTATTTTCACTCTCCTTTTACGCTCTAACTTTTGCCAAGGCCACCCTTTGCGAGTTTTCAACCTTGCGAGCTAAGTTTTTATAATTTCAAATTTTTCGTGCTCTAACTTTTGCCTAGGTCACCCTTTCGGGTTTTCGGCCTAGCGAGCCTCTCAGGGATAATATTTCTTCAACTTGTCCATATTGATCGGCTGTGAGAACTCTAGGCCATCTATGTCCATCAGAACCACAGCTCCACCTAACCAAATAGACTTAATGATGTAGGGACCAGTCCAATTGGGTCGTGGATGGGAGCTCGGTTGTCCTTGAGCACTAAATCTCCTTCCTTTAAATTCCTGGACTTAACTTTCTTGTTAAAAGCCCTGGCAATTGTGCTTTGATAACCTTGAACATGGTACAGTGCTTTTAGTCTGCGCTCGTCAAATAGCATGAGTTCCTCAAATCTGCTCTGCTGCCAATCCGCTTCAGCTATCTGGCACTCAGCCAATACTCGCAAAGACAGGACCTCAATTTTGATAGGTAGAACGGCCTTCATCCCATAAACCAATGAATACAAAGTCGCCCCAGTAGCAGTTCTAATTGAAGTCCAGTAGCCCCACAGAGCAAACGGCAGTTTATCTGGCCAATCCCGGTAGGTTTCCACCATCTTCTGTAGTATGTGCTTGATGTTCTTGTTAGCGGCTTCAACCGCTCCATTGGTTTGCGGCCGGTATGTGGATGACTTATGAAAAGCCACATTGTATTTCTCCAACAAGTCAATCACTTCTTTCTTGAAGTGGGAACCATTATCTGAAATGATCTCATTTGGGACCCCATAACGACAGATGATGTTGTTTCTGATAAACTTCGCGACATGTGAAGCCTTCAACACAGCATAGGATTGGGCCTCAACCCACTTTGTAAAATAATCTATCGCGACCAAGATGAACTCATGCCCATTCGACCCTTTTGGAGTGACAGCCCCGATCACATCGATTCCCCAAACTGAAAATGGTCATGGTGAAGTCATATTATACAGCTTCAACGGCGGGATGTTCATGCGGTTTGCATGGATCTAACATTTGTGGCATCGCCGAACAAAGCCAATACAATCCTCCTCCATGGTGGACCAATAGTAACCCTGTCCGAGGATCTTCCGAGCCAACATTACTCCATTCATATGCGCACCACATTCCCCTCCATGGATGGCCTCCATCAGGGATTTTGATTCTTTAGCTTCTACACACAGCTTATGCATTCCCAGATGACCTCTCTTATACAGTTTACCCCCGCAGATGATGAACTAAACAACCATTCTTCTAATTGTCTTTTTATCCTTGGCATTTGCCCCTGGTGGATATGCCTCTTCCTCCAAGAAATTCCAAATATCATAATACCAGGGGTTGTCGTCCTGAACCTCATCTATGGCAGCGATTGCTTCATATGCTGGCACAAACTTCTGGTCAATGATGACTGGATACATCCGGACTCCAAACGGGATGTCTATCATGGAAGATAAAGTTGCTAGTGAATCTGCGAACCTGTTGTTTTCCCTTGCTAGATGAGCAAAGTTTAACTTCTCAAACCGAGGAATTAACAAATCCAAGGTCTGGTGATACATGATCATCTTTCCTTCTTTGACCTTTTAATCTCCTTTTGCTTGAGACACAACAAGGTTCGAGTCCCCAATGACGTCCAACCGTTTTGCCCCTAGTTCTAGGGCTACTTCTAGACCGGCAATGCATGCCTCATATTCGGCTTCGTTGTTCGAGACTTTGAACCAGAGTTTGAATGCTAGAGGGATGCGGGAATTGTCGGGTGCTATCAGCAACACCCCTATCCCATACCCGTACTGATTTGACGCCCCATCAAAGTACATCATCCAAGTTTCATCTTCGATATGCAAAATGGCCTCATCTGGAAATAAGTACTCAACTGCTTCACCCCCTTCCACTGGATGATCGGCTAAGAACTCTGCCGCTGCTCTTCCCTTGACTGACTTGCGTGTCATATATTTCAAATCAAATTCGGAAAGCAAAAGCAACCAACGAGCTAGCCTACCTGTAAGTACCGGTTTCTCAAAAAGATATTTGATAGGATCCAATCATGAAACCAACATTACAGAGTGAGCTAACAGGTAGTGCCGTAGCTTCCTGGTAGCCCATACCAAAGCTAAACAAGCCTTCTCCAACGGTGTATAGCGAGTTTCATACTCCAACATCTTCTTGCTTAGATAGTAGATGGCCCTTTCCACCTTGTCCTCTGATTCTTGTGCGAGCATACAGCCCATTGTAGTTTCAGTCATTGAAAGGTACATTATCAACGATCTTCCCGATTCTGGCGGTGACAACACGGGTGGGTTTTGTAAGTATTTCTTGATCTGTTCAAAAGCGGCTTGGCATCGGCCGTCCCATTGGAATTTCTTTCCTTTCTTCAGGAGACCAAAAAGTGGTTCACAAGTCAAGGTTAATTTTGAGATAAACCGTCTTATGAATTGCACTTTACCCAGAAAGCCTCGCACCTCCTTTTCAGTCATTGGTGGTGGCATTTCTAAGATGGCCTTAATTTTGGAAGGGTCGACTTCGATGCCCCTTTGTGTAATCAGAAACCCTAGCATTTTTCTCATCAGAATAATCAAGACGTACACTTCATGATTCACCAAATTAAATTCTCTAATCCTATGGAAAAACTTTTGCAAGGCGGTGTAGTGGCCCTCTCTTTCTTTAGATTTGACAATCATGTCGTTCACGTATACCTCAACTTCTTTGTGGATCATGTCATGCAATATCGTGGTCGCAGCCCGTTGATATGTAGCTCCAGCGTTCTTCAATCCAAACGGGGTGGTGAAGGCGGTCTTTTCCCGGTCTTTAGGTGCCATCATTATCTGATTATAGCCTGAGAAGCCATCCATGAACGAAAGCAAAGCATGCCCCGCTGTGAAATCCACCAACTCATCAATATGCGGCAAGGGAAAGTCGTCCTTTGGACTAGCTCTATTTAAATCCCTGAAATCCACGCATACTCGAATCCTGCCATCTTTCTTCGGCACTGGAACAATGTTGGCCAACCAAGTCGGGTATTCGGATACCAGTAGGAAGCCTGCATCGATTTGCTTGGTGACCTCTTCCTTAATCTTGATGGCCCAGTGAGGGCGGATCCTTCTGAGTTTCTGTTTGACAGGTCAGGCCTCGGGGTCAAGAGGGATCCGGTCCTGTACAATCTCAGGATCGATCCCAGGCATGTCTTCGTAGGACCACGCGAAAACATCTTTGAAATATTTTAATAAAGCTACTAAGCGCTCGCATTCCTCCGAAGACAACGTAGACCCGATCTGGACCAGCCGCGGGTCCTTCTCAGTACCAATATTCACAGTAATGATTTCATCCATTAAGGGTTTAACAAATCTTTCCTGCTCAAATGATTTCAGCTTTTTTTGCTTACCTACCACAAATATCTCAAATATTTGTGGCCCGAGCTCTATATATAAAGCTCGCTAGCTCTTTTCAAATGGTTGGAAAAAAAAAAGGGCCCAAGGATAGATAAACTTGAGAATCCTTCTCTCTCCTTCAATCTGATAAAATGGTATGATGTAATGAATGTAATGGATAGTGCAGTAGATGCATGCGATAGATGCTATATGCAATGTAATTGAAGTACTAGATGATAGATAGATGATGCAGCAAGGAAGTGGTGCCTTAAAAAGCACCTTACAGGGGTAATTGGTGATGACTCACCATATGTTGCTGGAGATTTACCTCTTCTTCTTGGTTTCAAGACCTCTTCCTGCATTTTGCACTTTTAAACCACAAGTACTACTTTTCTCCCTAACTATATTTTCAACTTTCCCTATTCCCTAACGGGGTGACAGACTAGGTTGGTTTAGCATCTAGAATTAAGGCGCCTACAAGCTACCTTAACCTATTGGGCTGCCATACAGATTTCTAGTCGAGGAAACACCCCTGGGTATTTAAACCAGACTTTAGTTTTGAAAATCCCGAACCTTTGCATTCTAGGCCTCAGCCATTCAAACTCTAGTTTCCACCATCTCAGTTGATCTCCTAGGAACTCACTACAAACACCGTCAAGGGGCCATACCAAACCACCTAAAGCCGTTCAGGCATAACAAAAACCAAAGGAATTGCACCTTTAGAGGATTTAAGGTCTCCTAGACCACAGTGAGTGCATAAGACAGTGTGGGTGAGGTGCACAAAGCAATGCAATGCGGTGAATGAATGCACAAAATAGTGCTATGCAAGGTGCACAAAACAGTGTGATACATGGTGAATACACAAAATAGTGTGAACCCAATGTGCACAAAACAGTGCTATACAAAGTGCACAAAATAGTGCGAACAATGTGAATGCACAAAACAATGCTATGCAAGGTGAATGCACAAAACAGTGCTATGCAAGGTGAATGCACAAAATAGTGCTGTGTAGGTGCATATGACAGTGCGGTACAAGTTGGATGCACAAAACAGTGCGATGTGGGTGCACAAAACCGTGCGATGCATGGTGCACAAGATAGTGCAGTATAGGGTGCACAAAGTAATGCAATGCAAGGTACACAAGATAGTGCGATACAGGGTGCACAAAATAATGCGATGCAAGGTGCACAAGATAGTGCGATATAGGGTGCACAAAATAGTGCGATACAAAGTGCACAGGATAGTGCGGTACAAAATCAATACACAAAACAGTGCTATGTAAGATGCAATAAATGTAACTGAAAAACACTGCGAAAGGTAACTCAACAAAACTCTATTAAGTACAGAACAAAGTCAAGAGCAAGAGCAACCAATCACGTTGTTCAAAACAACCAAAGTGTATGAGCATGCATGCATAATCCAATGCACACGTATTAAGCAGAGGGAAGATGGCAATCCCAATAAAGTTTTGAAATGGTCGGAGACAACTCTTGAAAGCTAAATCATATTAGAATCATCATGGGGGTAAACCCACCCTAATCTAGGGGAAAGTGCCCAACAAATGGCTTTGGCAAACTGAGAGAAAGGTTGGGTTCATGCCCCTTGTTCAATTGATGACCCGATCAGATGCATTGAAAATTACCCCTAGTGTCCAGTCATTGGCCACTGTTTGAGTTCATGCCCCTTGTTCGATTGATGGCCTGATCAAATGCACTGAAAATTGCCCCTAGTGTCCAGTTACTGGCCACCTTTTTCAACATTAAGCAGGCACGTGCGATGGGGATCATCAGAGCCTAGAATAGCTGCCAACCAATCAAACTCATGCTTCTTTTCTTTCCCGACATGCCGAGAACTTACTCTAGTCCCCTCCAAAGCAGTGACGGATTCCTCATATGCACCTTGCAATGATCATGAATGTGATGCCCCTTGGATGGGAACTCTCAGCTTGTTTATGAATTCAACACATGGACTTGTTTTAGAGCTTGGAGTGAACCTGCGATTATGGAATTTAGGCAATGCCACTCTGTTAAGCTTTGAGCGACAGATATGGTATGGTAACTCGATGAAAAGCGCTTTTGATCGACAAGTATGCAATGGTGACTTGATAAAGAGCACAGACTGAGACAAACATCGGGCATGACACAACAAAACTGACAAATGACCCAAAAGCAGAAAAAAAAAAAAAAAAAAAAAAAAAAAAAGAAAAAAAAAAAGACTTAAGGTAACTGATCATTCATTGTGCCCCTTGTATTACTTATGCTCCCTTTAGAACTCAAATTCCCAAAACCCAAGTTTCGATTCCTTTTTTGCTCAAGATATAGATTTTACTGATATGTTCAAGTATTAAAATTTCTCCACTTGTTGAGTCGAGCTAGTCCTTTCTTACTCAACACAAGTATATGATAGACAAAGCAGTCGGTGTAGCTCATGGATTGATACGAAGCTGACAATGTGAATTGGGCAGGATGATTAGGTCATGATGGATGAAATGGATATGGTTGAGACCAAACTTCAAGATGAAGTTGCCTACGTATCCCCTCAAGGATAACATGACAACATTTGTGGTGAATTTCATCAATAGTCATCCTTACCCTAACACTGGAAATGGCTTCTCCATGATTTGAGCATCGTTCTCCATTCTTTTATGCATGTCTTTGTCCTATCTTTTGCTCTATTTGGCCTCCCCAAATTCAGACAGAAGTCTATTTCCTCACAGTTGCCTAGATTTCATTCCAATGAATCACAGTTGATTGGATTCCATTCCAATGGATGCCCTTGGCTTGATGGTTGACTTCTTTTCCCTTTTTATTTTTTCTCTTTTTCTTTTCTTTTCTTTTTCTACTTCTCTTTTCTTCTTTCTCTTTTTTTTTTCTTCTTCTTTTTTCCCTTTCTTTCTCTTTCTTTTTGGTTTCTTTTATCTTTTTCTCTTTGAAATAATGAAAGCAATAGGGGAGAAATTCTATTTTTTTGTGAGGTCTGAAATCCGCCTTGTGCTTACTGAAATGATCACCTAGCGGCAAAGAGAATGTTCAGGACAATGTACAATACCACATACAATTTTGAGTCTATCTTTGCAAGTTTTGCAAAAAAAACAGCTTAAAATTTTTGAAATCGAGAACAACTTTGTGCCGATAAGTCAGAGTTCACTCAAACCATTCAGGGGATCCTTCTCAACACTCGAGCTTATTAATAGAATCTCATTCAAAAAACAAATTCAAAACTTTTTTCTATTTTTCAAAGGTCACACATGCATTACTGTAGGCACAATAAAATGATCAGAAATTTGACTCCCACTTTCTTATTATTAAAACAACAAAACAAAGACCTGAGGGTACATGGGAGCGACTCAAACGAGCGACGCAAGAAAAGACACAGAAAATAAAACTCACAACACAACTATTTGCAGGACACAACTCAAAACACAATAAGCATTTCTGAGACAAAAGGGGTTTTCCCTCTCCAAGTCCATCTGTAGAATTTTAATAACAACTTCAAGTAGCCCACGGGAAGGTCTAGACCTGCCTTCAAGTCAACAATACTAACATTCACACTCAGAAGGATTGATTTTTGACATTCAAATTAGGTCTCATAGATTGAACCTCACAATTACGTTGTCCCCACAGATTTTCTTGACCAAAACAATTTCTTTTTCACACCATGCCCCTAGTTCAGAAGGTCCTCCAAGTGATTTCGACAATTCCCCTAGCTGAGACTAAGGTTCATCATTCCAACCATCAGTGACGGCATCCCTAGAGAGCCCACTGCTTCATCAAGCTTGAACTCACCAAGATCGACTAAACTTTCCATCTCTTCAAAGATTTTATTCCTTTTGCTCAGATCAGAATCAGAAGATTCAAGAATGAACATAATGGGTTTGGGCTCATCGGCGGGTATGATGTGTTGGCCAGGGTAGTGGTTGGTTGTTGGGAAGATGTGGGTGGGTTTTATGTTATGGAGTGGCAATCTATTGTGGTCAGGGAGAGGGTTATTGACAGCTTTGGGATTTTCAGGTTGGGTGATGACCTTATTGTGAATCAAGTCTTGAATTTCATGGAGAATGTGGAAGCAACGGTCAGTATGGTGACCATACTGCTGATGGAATATGTAATATTGGGTAAGGTCATGTTTAGGTGGGAGAGGATTAGGGAGAGGTCAAGGATTGAGTAGTTTGAAATATCCTTTCTCCATCTATACCTTCAAGGCACAGGTTAGGCTCACAGGGAGATGATCATTTTTGGGAGCAGGTAACACTTGTTTTGGAAATATTGGCAAATGGGTTGGCGGGTGTTGGTTGGGTATTCATGGGCCTGGGACTAGAATTAGGATAGGTGTTTGTGGTAAAGCATCCCTTTTTATGGCTTACCTCCCTGATTCGAAATGCTCTCAACCTGAACGACAAAAGTGTCATCCACCGTCTTTAAAACAACTACGAGCACTTGTTGCTTGTTCAACCCGTCAACCTTCAAAGTCTCAATAGCCCACTAGAGATGTACATAGGGATCAATACTTGTCTCGGCCTTGTTCTTGCCACTTGCTTCAGCTTGACCAAGGGATTAGCTGGCTATATCGAAGCGAGACCCGTTTGTTGTTGATCTGTCATCACCTAGACTTGAGATAGCTTCGTGTTGGCCCTTTTCAACTACAACTCACCCCAAGATTAAGGAGCTTTTTGATAGGATTGAAACCCCAAACGTTAAATCTGCCACCGTTCCTTGAAGGTCTTCAATCATTCCCAACATCTCAGCAGTAGTGGGTTCGGCCATTTGGTGCTCTTGGCATACCCGAATTGGATTGGGTGCATCCATGATGCACAAATTGGTACTTTTTACAATGAACACCTTTGGCTTAGGCAGATGGACTGGGGTGATGTATATGTTGGGGTTGAAGGTAGATGGGAGTATATAGATGAGGTTAAGCTGAAGAAAAGGTACTTCGTCATGGATGGGACGTGGGTTGGTGGTAACATTAGGTTCTTGAGGTGGAGCTATCATCTGGTTGTCGATAAGATTATGAACCTCATGACGAAGGCGGTAACAATGATCGGTGCCATGATTGTGCTGCTGATGGTATGCACAGTATTTGGTGGGGTTATATTTAGCATACAGTGGGTCAGGAAGAGATTGGGGATCAAGGGGTTTGAGATACCCGTTTCCATCATGACTTTTAGTGCACTGGTTAGGCTCATATGGAGGGGGGTGAAAGTTCTACCTTGAGCTCGAGTTGGGCCGGCTGTTTGTGGACTTGTATTGGCAAAGGGGTCGGTAGTTTTAGGACTGGCGCCAATGGTATTGATTTCAATGGGTCTGGGAATAGTGCCACTACTAGCATTGGTACTCCCAAAAAACACCCTCCTTGTTGGTTCTCTTGTTCTAAGAATAATCCCTTTGTCCAATGCATTCCCAAGCCGAACCCCTAATTCACGCAAAGTTTTGAAAGTGAATAGTGGAGCGACTATTAACTTTTGTAACATATCTGGCTGAAGGTTCTGCACCACTATCTATATTTGGTCCCTCTCAAAAGGTCGATCTGTCATTTGTGCTACTTTTACTCTCCACCTTGCAACAAATTCCATAAAAGTTTCTTCAAGATTCTGGTGGGTTGTTTCAAGCTCTTGGGTGGTCATTTCAATTTGGGTATTGTAAGAATACTGATTGACAAACGCCTCAGCCAACTCTTCCCAGTTTTGTTTCACTTGATCCTCTAACTTGGCATACCAAGTGGCTGCTATACCCGATAGGGTTCTTCTATATAGAGAGAGTTTCTGAGGCTTGGTCAGACCCATTGGTTTCAAGACGTCCAAGAAAAGCCAAATATGTACAATAGGATCTCTCGACCCGTCAAGACAGTCAATGGGTGGCATTTTAAAACTATTTGGGAGCCTTACGGCAGCCTCGGTGTACCCATCCTCAATATTGGAAATAAAGCTAATTCCTTGTTCCTTTTTGAATTGCTTCTCAAGGTTAGTAATTTTTAACAAGGTCGGTTCGAGCTCATTAATATCAAGGGGAAAAAGCCCCTTCTTAGGCTGCACTAGGGGTCTGAAAACCCGAGCTCGAACCAACCCTTCTCGAAGATCTGGACTTTGCAAATCTTCAGTTGGTGGAGGTAGGTCAAAACTCGATTGGGGGCCCGAGACTGGATGTGCAGTAGATGCCCCAGATGGGCGTTGCATTTCAACATTAGTCTCACTTGCATGGCAATTCCCTAGTTTAGGGCCTCTATCATGGCCATAACTTCTTCTGGACTTTGTGCCATCAGGTGTCTGCCTACTAGGTTGGCAATTTTGGGGAATTGTATGGGTGTAAGCTGAGAGCTGATTAACAAGGATTTTGACTTCGTTATACTTGATGTATCTGAACTAATTAGTCTAGACTGGTTTGAATGGATTGGGCTTTTTTAGAATGGGTCTTTCGGTATTGGATGGATCTTTTCTTTTGGGGATCAGATGGACTAGACCTTTGCTGAGTAGATTTTTTTCTAGAATTGGATGGACTGGGCCTTTGCTGAGTTGGGTACAACTCCTTCTTTTGGCTCAATCAAACCTAGTATTAAAAACAAATGCTGCATCAGATCAGGATACTGGGTATGCCAGTCAAAGCAAAGCAAGATACAATTTTTTTGGTCCTGGTTCTGGTTTTGTTGAAAATTCTCCCATATCAAATAGAAACCCCTGGATTTCGACCCAAATTATGATCCTCAAGGTTGAAAAAAATCGCCTCATGATTAAGACTCTCCCAAGATTGCATCAGACATTGCCAAAGATTTCACATTTTGCACAAAAGCATTCAAAACACCCCTATGAGAGGTTAGGGTTTCCCTGTCTTAGCTTTGGAGTGATCTATAGCTTTATTACTCAAACAAGCGGCATCACATCATCCTGCATATAGGAGAGTATCTTGTCCTAAGTTTGGAACAGTCACTATAGCTTTACTGTATGCAGCTAGGCCGATTGGTCAAAAGGGTACCTTGCCAAGATTACCTAATATATACCTCTCACACCTAGCACCAAGAAGTGAAAGGAGGATCAAACAATACAACAGTAGTCCAGATCCAAGGATTGTGTTCCCAACATGGCAGAGCCTGCAACCGGTCAGCTTTTTGGCAAGCTTTTGGGCTAGCCTCCGGCAAACCATCCAGGAATAACAAATGGCAAACACAGTGACTTAAGCACACCAATGCAATGCAAAGAACATATAAGTGTAGATAAAATTTCACACCACGAAGTTCAAGTCAGGTTCTCTAAATTCCCCAGTAGAGTCGCCAGAAACTATAGCTTGCTTTCGTGGTTCTTTCGGATACGATAGCCCTACAGTTCGGACTCCCGTGGTTCTGAATCTGATTTCACAACTGCAATGTGAAATAGATAAACACAAATGAATCCAAATCTGGCAATTCTTTTGGAAAATTTATTTTGAATTAGAATGCCAAAAATGGACTACTTTGCCAGCTTACAGAGTCGCCACCTAAATATTTTTGAGAAATTTAGGAAACCTGAGACTCGTGCCAAAGGCTACTTATCTATCATCACCAAAGTGTCTCAGCTCGGGAACTTAGATACGAAAGGGGAAGGTCATGATGTGATTCTTGTTTACGATATATGTGTAGACGTCCCCGAACGTCCCGGGAGGGAATCCCGTTTTGTTCATTGGGCTCACTACAGTTCAGGACTCAATGTCACGGTCCTGTATCTAATCTTGCAGAGTGCAATGCAAGACCGATGAATCATCAAAGAGTCCAAATTCGGCAAATCGTTTTTGAAAACAGATTTTTTGAAAGAAGTGCCAAACATGGACTGCTTTGCCAGATACAGAGTCGCCACCTAAATATTTATTTTGGGGGAATTTAGGAAACCTTGACTCGTTGCCTAAGACCACGTCTCTATCATCACCAAAGTTGCCTCGGCTCGGGAACTTGGGTATGATTGGGGAAGGTCACTTCGTAAGCACCCACGCTCGCCCGATCAAAGATCGGCCTCTACTAACCATGATATCGAGTTTTGAAAACATTATGTGCTCTTATTCTGGTTATTAGCCTAGATTTACTACGTGATGCGCACAGCATACAAATATAGACCGGATCGCCTGAATTGGAACAAAACATCTCATGTTTGTTTTTGAAAGCGGTTTGCTACTCGTAAGTTGGCTAAAATGTGGATTTGCCACCCTCAGATGGGCTTAGAAAACATGATTTTGTCACTCTCAAGTAGGCTTAAAACTCTCAATTGGTGAATTGTTCCAATTCAAATAACCCAACATTCACCCACAGGCATTCAGGCAGTTATATCACATAAGCAAATAGCCTCATGGTGAGCATGCTAGCATGGCAATCACTCACACGCATGCAAGGATGCTAAAGCATAAACACTTACTGAGTACTCCAAGCCAAAACAAAAGCTATGTTAGAAATCCATGCATGATCCTAACTATACAGAAATGCCTGATGCAACACATGCAAAAATGCAACTATAATGGGCTCGGCTATTCTAAGAATGACATATGAGATGCTACAGCTAACACGTATTCAACTTGGAATTGAAATACGATGCAGTTAGTTTGATGCGCCGAGCCCGGTGCATGCAATACAAATGAATGATGCAAACATGCAAGCATAAGTATACTAATTGAAACATGCCCTAAACTAACCATCATAAGCTGGTAAATAAAAGGGAGAAAAACGTGGGGTTGGAAGACATACATCACACATACGCACACTTATTATAATTGTGCCCTCGCTCAGAGGGTCTAAATAAATAATACAGTCCGCATAAATAATTATAGTCCAAATAAATAATTAAATATTACAAAATCCTAATTAATTAAAAAATTAACTAAGAAAGCGGATAAATTAGCATGCAAGCTATCAAATGGATTGCCTCAGCTCTTGTTCCGAATGATGAAAAATGCATGCTCGAATCACCTTGTTGGGAAATTCCTTGTGATGCCCCGATTTGCTTCTGTTTGCAATTAATCCTGGGATGTTGTGCAAAGCTCTAGAAGGCTACTGATTTCTGGTTTGCTACAACAGAGAGCAAGAAAGGGGCATGGCAAAGTATTTTCACATATGTATGCACACCTCGATCCTTGTGCCACCAATCACGTATCCCGATGCATGATGGCCGAGGAGTCAAATTGCATGACTCAATATGAAATGAATGCACACGAAAACACAAGAAGGCCTAAACTCCATCATGGGTAATTCGGAGTGTCAGCGACCGAGAATTGAGACATGTTTCGTCACTTTGAGTACGAAATGTCCCTCGTTTCCCGTGTTTGGACTAACCCTAATCCAAACACAATGTAATGAGATGGCATACAAAATGCGACTAACATGCAACCGAGCATACGCAATGCTATGGACTAAAATGGCATATACAATGCACGTGACACAACATGGCATGCACAATGTGCTAAACATGCAACCTAGCATACGTAATGCTATGGACTAAAATGGCATACACAATGGAAGATGGACTTACACCACTATGAGTGGACCTCAGCCACACTCACATCAGTGGCCATATGATGAAAATGAGACAACCGAAATACATGCAAACATGCACGAATGAAATGGACCGATCCTAAGGCACAACATGCAACTCTAACTAAGCATGGCAAATGATGAAATATGGCATACAAGCATACATTTTCCAGCTCTGAAACATAATGTACAATGGTCCCAAATCATGCAAATACGTTACCCAATGCATGCTAGATGACCCGAATACCGAAACTAGTGAAGTGCGTTACACTAGAGGTACACAAAGCAATGCACGAATGGCAAAACCAACCCCAAAAGGACCCGAGGCAAGTCTGAAACAGTGGGAAATGGCCCAAAATGATGGTTCAAAGTGCATGGAAATGAAGCTCAATCAATGGTCCGAAAACAAGGCATTCATGCACAACTCTCAAACACACTTAAAGAGGAGAAAACATGAGGATATGGAATTCACATAAGCTCTGAAATATGATGCAAAATGACCCCAAAGCGTGGAAACACCTCAGTATATGCATGCAATAGACCTCAAATCTCAAAGTTAGGCAAGTGTATTGAACTACAAGCATGCAAAACAAGCATCATTCGACCATGAGACCCAAAAACAGAGCTAGGGCAATCCAAAATATGCACAAAATCAGTTTAAGGCAAGGCCAAAAAGTGCTAAAATCAAGGGTCAACAAAGCATGCAAAATAAGCTCGTGAACCATGATTTGCGATACAACTATATGAAGCACATGAGAGCTCACCAAACCAGCTAGAAATAAAAGTATGCCATGCCAAATAATGCCCAAAAACCCACTGAAACTCAGTCAATGCATGCAAGAATGATGTGTCCCTTTGAAAGGCCAATAAGAGGGTTGTTCCACACATGCAAGATAGACATCTAATATGGCAAAACCACCTTTGGAAAGAGGTTATGAGGGCTTGAAAACTCACTGAAAAGGACCTGAAATTAGTCTAGGAAGCATGCAAGTGAAGGCCCCTTTGAAAGGCCTTGAAGAAGATTACTCTACACATGCATAATAGACATCTAATATGGAAAAAGCACCTCTGGACAGAGGTCATGCAGGTCACAAAACTCATCAAAAATGGCCTGGAGCATGGCTTTGAAACATGCAAATAGGAGCTCCTTTGGAAGGCCAAGAAAGCTAGTAAAGAGAACAAAGGGTGGGAGGGCCACCCCTCTTTGATTTTGAAGCTCAAAGACACATTTTAGCCATTGAAAATACACTGGATTTTAGTGGCTAGAAGGCCAAACCAAGGCCAACACAAATGCTCTAAAGCATAGCTCAAAACATGAGGAAATGAAGCATGCAAGGGGGTAGATGACCCCCAACAGAAATATGGTCTTAAAAAAACATGTTTAGAAGATCAAAACAATACTTTTTTCAGTTTATGAAAAAGCCTAAATATGCTTTCAAATAGAGCTAAACTATGAAGCAAAATAAGGATACAAAGAGGGAAATAAAGACTTACCCTTGTAGAGAAGAAGGCCAGCAGCTTCTGGACCGAAATAAGAACTCTTCAACCTCTGAAAATGAGCTCCTAGGTGCTTAGGTTGACCATGGAGGTGTTGTGCCTAGAGGTGTAGTGCAATGGGGCCAAGAACTTCAACCTTTGAAGCTAAATGGGAGAGATACGAAGAGAGAGTGTATGCATGAGCCTTAGTAATTTTCTCAACCCTTGCAATGGAAGAGGTCCTCTTCCTTTATAGAGGAGAGGGGCTAAAACTTCTCAAAGAAGCTTAAACGCTAGCTTAAACGTCCTCCATACACATGGATGAAGGATGCATTCTGAGGCTTCCAGCTGGCACAGCTGGCTTCAGCTCAATGAGACAAAAAAGCAGAAGGCTGGCCGACCAGTTAAGGTGGTCGGCCGGCCACTCCCCCTGGTCGGCCAACCAAGGGTTAAAAGGTTCAAGTTGAAAAGGTGGTCGGCCTACCCATATTGGTGGTCTCCCAGGTGAATGCAACTCAATGCTGGTATGGGAGACCCGAAATTGTGGCCCAAAAGTGAGGGAGACCAAGGGGTCAAAAGGGTCAGGTTCAAAAGGTGGTCAGCCATACCAGATTGGTGGCCTCCCAGATGAATGCAACACAATGGTGGTATGGGAGACCCAAAATTGTGGCTCAAAAGTGAGGGAGACCACCTATCTGCCAAGAAAAATCGACCGACCGGGGAAAGGTGGTCTCCAAGAAGAAAAGGAGGTCTCCCACCATACTACCACCTTCCTAACAATGAAAGTACGGTCCATGCCAAAAAATGAACCCACATCGGTGCAAAACGAGGGTTCAGAGGCCAAAACGCGCAGCCGGGGGCCTCGAAAACTTACTATTAAGCACCGGAGGTGGCGTACGACCACGAAGGTGGTCTCCCAGGCCACAATGTCCCTCTAGGGAGATGGAACAAGATGTGTGCCAAAAGCCGGAGCAAACGGAGAAAGTTAAGCGGTCCCGAACCGAGGCACATGGCCAACGACTGCGAAAATCGAAAACTGGTCTCCAAATGGGAATAGTGGCCTACGACCACGAAACGTAGCCTACGGCCACTCAGAGATGGTCTACGAGACCTCTCCCTCCCTTCGGGAAGAGAAAATAGAAAAAATAAGACTTGGTTCGCAAATCGAGGCAAAGCACAAAAGAGTTCCAAAGTTTGGAGGCAAGGCTCTCAGCCGAGACTCTGTGACCTCAGAACGAGCACAATATGTATCATCACCGAGTGCTCAATCGGCGACATCTTAGTCTTAAGGTCGGTCAAAAATAGGGTGTCTACAATATGCTCTTATTGTGATTTATTTAGGCTAATTTACTATGTGATGTTATAAGTATAAACTAATTTGCAAAAATTGGGGCACTTTGATTCTACGTTTGTTTGAAAATTGTTTGAATATGTACCACTTAGAAAAGTGATCTCATATGTACATCTAAGCAAATCACCGCAATTTAAGCAATTAGTCTTCATCCACTGGCATTCAAATGAGTATATCGTTTAAGCACTTAGTCTCATGGTATATATGCTAGATATGGCCACAATCACACACATGCAATATGCTAAAATAATAAGTGCTCACCTAATACTCCAAGGCAAGCCAAAAGAAGCAGAAGAATTAGAAAGCATGCATGTCTCTAACTAATGCAACATGACTCATGCAACACATGCAATATGCAATTTAAATAGGCTTGGCATGTGAATCAATTTGATTGCATTAGGTTCAAGCACGTTTTCAAAGAAGTAATACATAACAATGTGAGTTAGAATGATGCGCCGAGCCTAATGCATGCAAGACAATGGATGCAAATCATAGGAAATGCCAAATAAAATATGATGCTCTAAACTAACCATCATAAGAAAATAAATAAAAGGGAAAAAGACGTCGGGTTGGAAGGCATACACACATTATTATATATTTGCCCTCGCATAAGAGGGTCTGAATAAATGTCCTAGCTAATTAAGCTAATTGTTACAACACCACTAATTAATTAACTAACTATTTTAGCTACTTAATTAAGTACAACACAAACTAACTAGCTATTCTAACTAATTAATTAATTACAAATTCACTACTTGAAGCATAATATACTACTTATTAAAACATAATGTTAATGGGCTCTAAGAGACGAGCGATGGGTCATTCATGGATGCAGATTTCCATCCAAAAATGCTCTCTTTTCTGCTACCAGAATACTTTTGTTGCGCAAGCAGAAAATTGCATGGTTTTTGCCTCAGCCTCTGCTCTGTTCTGCAGGAAAAATAACATTGCCTGGCTGAAAAAAGGTAGTCGGCCGGCCACTAATGCGTGGTACTGCCTTGCTATAAGTATTTTCAAGAGATGTTTGTCCACCCTGCCTCTCCTTATCATTAAACAGATCAAAGAAGGGGTAGGCTTGATTCACAAGCCATCAATCGGTGCAAATTCATTACATGATGACTTATGAACCAAGGGATACAATTTCAATAAATGCACAATGGAAGACGCACGAACCTCCTACCTATCATGGTTTTGATCAAGGGGTGTAGTTGACCTTGGAACCTTGAGCCATTTCATCACTAACAAGTATGAAACGACTCAAGACTCCATGGGTTCAATTAACGTCCGATTGAATCCTAGCTAATTTTATTATCTTGCTTCATTTTAGCCCCAATTTTATTACTCCATTTAATTACCTTTCCATTCATTAATCGATTGAGTTCAAAAATGAAGATTAAGTCCACTAATGCAGAGGAGTGTCAAACCGAGGGTTGTTTTAGGCATGAGAGAGAGATCATGCCATTGGTAATGAACGTCCGAAGAGATTATACCCTTAAGCGCAAGGTCACCTCACAAGCTTAAACAACACTCATTTTGAAGCAACTCCCAAAACAAATAAAATGCCAAGAAAAGAGGGGAAGTGCAAAGGTGATTAAAGGTGAACACAAAAATGAAAAACATGAAATAAATGTATCAACTCAAATAAGTTGGTGGCTAAGGCTTAAACCACCAAATCTATGAGGACCATTACACTACAAGACTACTATACAAAGCATAAATGAAATGAATACCTTACAGTAGTCCTAAAATAATCTAAAACAATGCTGGAATTAAGGTAAAAAAAAATATTTTAAAAAAAAAAGAAGCTAAAAGAGTAAGCTAAAATAATGGAGAAATTAAGCTAGTAAACAAGCCAAAGGAGCGGTGGCTAACCCCTCCACTTTTGGGATTTCAAAATCACATTTTTAGCCTTTGGAAACCTTTGAAAATCAATGCTTAAAAGTTGGGAAAAAAAGTTGAGAAAGAGATAGGAAACACAAGGGCAAAAGCTTAAGAGACAAGGTTCAAAGAAGGGTGGTTAACCCCTCCACCTTTGATAGCTTTACGCCACAAGTTTCAACCCCTAAAAATAGTATAAAAATGGTCCAAAAATAATAAGAAATGATAGGAAAGAAGTAATGAAGAGATGCTCAAAATTATACCTCTTGAAGCAAGGTAACTCTTTTGTTAACAAACCCACAAGTTCTCACTCTCAAATATTGAGATTTGAGCTCAAGAACCTCAACAAGAAGAGTCAAATTTTTGGTTTAGTAAGTGTAGAGAGAGAGAGAGAGAGAGAGAGAGAGAGAGAGAGAGATTTTCAAATTTGAGCCTTTCGAATTTTTTGTAACCTAATTTCAAGAGGGGTGGTCATCTCTATATAGAAAAACATGTTGCATTGTTGGAAATATCTGTATAGACACAGTTGGTGTAGTGCATGCACCTATGGGGACAGCTGGCACAGCTGGCAGTATAATATCTTTTTTTTTGCCGGCCACTAAAAGGGGGTGGTCATCCACTAATAGTGCCTGGCCAAGAACTTGTAAAAAGTGGCCGGCCGTCCACAAAAATCTGTTTTCAAGCCCGGCTTCAAACAGGCATATCTCCTTCATCCGGACTCGGTTTTAGGTCATTCTTGAGTCCAAATGGAAGCCCCGGAAGTATACTTTCCAATGGTAATAGCGTCACATATAAATTCTAAGTGTGCAAAGAGATATGCCTATTTTATTGAAGGCTATTCATTTCTATCTTAACGATTGAAGCCCAACCTCTTTCCCAACTAGTTT
Source organism: Camellia lanceoleosa (assembly GCA_025200525.1). NCBI lineage: Eukaryota > Viridiplantae > Streptophyta > Magnoliopsida > Ericales > Theaceae > Camellia > Camellia lanceoleosa. The sequence continues at coordinate 20,588,647 of CM045771.1, read as the reverse complement.
TCTTCCCTTCCCTCTTATTTTCTTTAGCTCTAAACCTATAAATAAGATGTTTTAAAGATTTTTCAAAGAGTTAACATCCCTTTCATTTATTTCCACTTTGTCCTTACTCGATTTATCGAAAAGTGTAATATTTTAAATGAAATGCGAGCCTCAGAACATCATGAAAACATTTGAAAAAAAATATTTTGAAAAAGAGGGTTTTAAGATCTAAAATAGTTTTGTTCATAATGGGGTGTAAGGTTAGGATTTAGAAGCTCTTCATGCTAAAGAAATTGAAAGTTTGTACAACATAACTTTCATTATCGAGTGATCGACATAAGGCGCCCAAGTCTTAATGGCAGTAAAAATGGGGTGTCTACGACTACCTTATTTGCGAACAGGGAGAATACCATTGTATTATATTTTCTAAGCACGATGGGGGCCATCTCCCCGAATGAGGATTACGATTGAGGAGGTGCTAGCCTTCGCTACATTGTATAGTTATGCGAGCTCCTCCTCTCGTCAGAAGGCGAGGCTGCCTAGGAGGTATTAGCATACATGGGAGGTAGCTTCGACCCTCTTCCAGTTTGCTTTGCGACATTTTCTACTTTGTACATTTATGACTTTATTTCAAATTGCAATTTGATGCCATCCCTCATTTATTGTGCAGACATGGGCATATTCTTACTTCTCTGAGCTTGCCTCGGTTTCTATATCTGAGATTGATTGGGCGGTGCCACAGTCTTTATATTTTGATAAGGTCCTCAGGCCACATGACTGCCAATCTCGTAGCTTCACCCATTTCCGCTATTTCTTTAACACTATGGCTCATGCCCAGGTAAACATTCTGAACTCAAAACTCATACTGATTTACTTCATTCACTTGCTTCATTTATCTGGACTACTGATTATGACTCCTTCTATCAAACATGTAGGCAGACTAGTACCCTTAGGTGGCCATGTCCGAAGTTGAGAGGAAGCGATATGGTGCATTGTGGTTAGCCTCCCTAGTGAGGATACTATTTGAGGGCCCATTTTGTAGAGCCTGGTACTTGGGGGAGCACTTTCTTTGCTATAACCTTGATCATGGTGTCCTGGATATCCCATCTCCACTGCCTGTTGATCTGATCGCTGACATGGTGAAGCTCAAGGCAATTTTGGCTAAACAAGATGCCAACCTATTCTATGTGTCTAGGGATTACACTGCATTCTTACACTCCCACATCATGCCTTCCATTACTCCTGATACAGCCCAAGTATTGGGAGATGCCCTAGTCGCCACCTCTATTCCTGTCGATACTCCTTCCCTAAAGGTGTTGTTGTTCCTCTCACTAATCTGGTCACCAGCTTTCCAGCTGTTCATTTCTCAGTTACACACATAAGGCCAAGTGGTGCTCTTAGAGAGGTTCCTTTAGAGCTTCCTAAGGATTGGATGCTCACCCTTGCTCTGGGGATGCGACATGTATATCTTGTTCATTCTATAGCTTTCTCAGATGCCCCTACGCTATTTCTTTCTACTTTACTCTACCCCACACTACTTCACTCTACTTTACTCATATTCCTATTTCTATTTGTAGCCCCCTATAGCCTACACTAAGCAATGTCTGGAGGTGATCGAGTCTCTAGTTCACATGCTGTGAAAGAGGGGGCATGCCCTTGCCCCAACTGGTGTTTAGGTATCCTATTCTGGCTCATTTCGTACTGTCTGTTCTCATACTTCTACTTTGATACACTTTGATAGACTGTCTCTATCTATACATCAATCTTCTCTAACATTCTGTTTCTTGCCAACCCTTCATTTCAGCTTGTTCCGCATTAGTGATGCCTCCTCCAGTAGTTTGGAAGGGAGTGTGTCATCCTCCAACCCAAGAGAGAGAGACATTGATATAGGTTGTAGTAGGGGTGCCTCCGATAGAGGTAGAGGTAGAGGAAAGGTAATCAGGTCACAAAGAGCTCTTCCTCTTCGGAGAGGACTCCCACTACTTCCCGGGAGGAGGACCTTGCCACTGATGAGACCTCTGAGGATAATGAAAGGGACACGAGAATTGATATCTAGGATAATGATAAGACCTTGCCACTGATTAGTTAACATTTATGTGAATGAGATTGTCAAATTGCACAGAGTACTAGTATCTATTGTGTCTGATAGAGATTCAAAGTTTACTTCAAGATTTTGGCAAACTTTGCAATAGGCTTTGGGGACTGAATTGAGATTGAGTAGTGCTTATCACCCACAGACAAATGGCCAATCTAAACAAACCGTTCAAACCTTGGAAGATATGCTCAGAATGTGTGTGTTAGATTTCCAACAAAATTAGGACACTTATTTTCCATTGGCTGAGTTTGTGTACAATAACAACTATCACTCAAGTATTGAGATGGCCCCTTACGAAGCTCTGTGTGGTAGGACATGTTGACCTCCAATTTGTTGGGCCAAAGTATGTGATAGACCGTTATTGGAACCAGAACTTGGGCAAGAGAAGACTGCGAAAGTAAAATTGATTCAGCAACAATTCAAAATCGCACCGAGTCATCAAAAGAGGTATTCAAATGTTCGAAGAAAAGATAGAGAACATGAAGTCGGTGACCATGTGTTTATCAAGGTGACTTCTGTGAAATGGCAGACACGGTTTGGGGTTAAAGGCAAACTGGCACCGCAGTACATTGGCTCGTATGAAATCATTGAGAAAATTAATCCAGTGACGTATCAAGTGGCCTTTCCTCTAGTTATGGAGAAAATGCACAATGTTTTTCAAATCTCAATGCTTTGGGATTATTTAAGAGATTCGGCACATGTGATTGAGCTAACTCATATGCTTCTGAAAAATGATTTTACTTATGAGGAACAACCAATCTAAACTATCAACCGAAGAATCAAGAGATTGAGGAACAAGGAGATTCCATTGGTGAAGGTTGATTGGCAAAATCATAGAGGAACTCATGCAACATTGGAAATAGAAGAAGATATCATGAAAAGATATCCGGACTTGTTTCCATTAGACCCTACGTTCTTCTGAAATGAAAGTAATTTGAGTTTGGAGAAAGAAACTCTTTAACGAGGGAAGACTGTAACAACCCCGACCTGTGATTAGCTTATCATCCTCAATTAATAATGCCTAATAAGAAATTAAGATGAAATTCTGAGTTAATTGCACGTGCTATGTGTTAATTATGTTTATATCTGTCTATAGTAGGAATATCTGTCTGTGTTTCTATTTCGGTATGTGAATTGAAGGCCGTATCAATATCCAAACACGAATCTGACTAGGTCATCATGTAATTTAAAATCTTTAGCATTTTATGATAGATTTAATTGAAATTCGATTCGGAACCAAATAATTAGAACAAAAAAAATTGTAATTGATTAGTTTAATCAATGATTAATTAATTTAGCCTAACCAAGCCTATATAAGGCGTACATGATTCTATAACTCATTTATATTATATACTCCCTCATGTTCTTTAAGCTCAACAAATGTTTGTGTGTGTGTATGAGAGAGAGAGAGAGATCTCAAAGACAAAGAATTAAAAGAGACTTGGTGAGATTAGAAAGATTTTGGAAGAATTAAACTTCCATACTTAAGAATTCAACGATTAAGGTAGGAATTCACCCTTTTAATTGTGTAATAGAGTTGTTTAATGCATGAATTTAAGGAAATTAGAGATTAAAGACAAGAAATAAGCTAAAGAGTAGACTTGAGAATCAATTCATACATGCATGTGCATTTCATTGCATTTTAAGCATGTTTTCTAAGAAATTCTCTCATGCATGTAACAATTCGAACTTAGTTTTGGGAATTTGTCATATTTTCCATCATTTTACCTTATTTGATCATGATTTTGAGGGTTTACATTCAAAAGATGACATGCATGTTATATATATGTACATTTCAAGTTTGACTTTGAACAATTCGCTTGCTTTTGGGCCTTTATTTTGTGAAATGGTCTTTAATTCATAATGTTTTAGAAGTTTACAAGTGTTTTCGTAAGTTTTGGCCCAAAAGGATGAGTTTTGATGCATTGGAATTGAGTTTTGCAGCTTAGAGAGCAATCTGGAAATTCCAAAATTTGTACTCTTCACTCGAGCGGAAAAAGTTGCGCTCGAGTGAAGAATGGAAGCTTTCAGTAGTTTTGTAGAGTTTGGGGGTTGGCTCAAGTGGTAAAGTTGTGCTTGAGTGACCACCCTTATTTTTGAACCTTGGCTCAAGCGAAGAAAGTTGTGCTTGAGCGTAAAATTCAAGCTCCCAGTACTTTTGTAGATAAAACCTTCGCTTGAGCAACTGTCCTTTCTCTTAGACTTGGCTCAAGCAACCTAGATCTTCGCTCGAGCATAAAATGAGAGCTCTTAGATGTTTTGTAGACCATGGGGTCCGCTGGAGCGAAGGAAGTTGTGTTCAAGCGAACTGCCTTGTTTTTTAAAATTTGACTAAGTGCTTCAAATTACATTTTGGCATACTCATTGCATCTTAGGCATTCCTAAGCCTTAATCATGATATAATAATGGGGATAAGGATTAGAAACACACCAAGATAGAAAAAAAATTAAGTTTGAAATTTTCTGTCCCACGTTCGTCTACACAGCTCTATGGACATTATATTTTGATATTGCTTCCGCTAGCCCCTTAATTTTACTGATCTGTTAACAGGCCTTCGATAATCCTAGGATTACTGGCCAGTTACGATACTAAACCTATTATGGTGGGTTTGGGTCATGACACCTCAGGTGGAGGATGGATAGATGAATTCCCAAAGACAATGGTGATCCTCCCGGCATGCAGGTATTTGACCAATTGATGCATTATGGAAAAAATGACTTTCATTTAATGTAACCAAGGCCTGCCCAATAGCAAATTGAAAGTCGTCGGCACATCCATGATGTGGAACTCAGTTTCATGCTCAGATGGTCCCACTAGAATCTGTATTTTAATCGTGCCCCATAACCTCCCAAATAGTGTTGTCATATGCTTGGATAAGCTAATTTGTTGGTGCAAAGTCTACTGGATTTAACCCTATCACATAAGCAGTGCATGAAGGGCACACATTTATGGCTAACCCAGTGTCACTTAGAACCACAAGGACTCACTTTTTTCAGCATTCTAGAGACACATACAAAGGCTTGTTGTGCTCTGATCCCTCTGGAGAGAGTTCCTTTTCCCAAAAAGTCATAGACGTAATACGCCCCATTGGCGTGATCAATGACACTAGCTGGTCTGGTGTAGTATCAATGGACAACTTAGCCTTTCTTAACACTGCGAGCATAGCCTATTGGTGTTCTCATGACGCGATAACCAATCCCCAAATTGAGATGTTGGCTTGGATCTTCTTCAACTGTTTAAGGACTAGATCTTCCTCTTCTTCCTTTTCCTTTTCTTTTCCTTTCTGTACATCCTTTCCCAACAGCTTGCCCTAATTTAAGTGTGAGGGCTTATAGAAACACCCGCTCCTAGTCAGATGATCTATCTCTTCAGAATACCAAGTATCATCTGGTGCATTGCTTCCCCAACCTTCATTGGTGTGGGGGAAGTGTAGATCATTATATTTCCTCTATTTCTCTTTATTTATAGATATGCAATCATCTGGCTCAACATGTATCATTCCTACATTGCAATCATCTCCTTTTGGCTGATAAGGTGATGTTGATCGGATTTCTGCAGAGATCTCCCTTTTCCTCAAATGTGCCCATGCTGAACTAGCTCTTTGCATTTCTTCTTCAGCTATCGACTAGTCAACCCAATGTTCTCGGATTCATGGACTACCCTCTCAACTTCTTCTCCTAGCACTTCTTTTTCATTCTTCTCTATTTTGGGCTCTTCTGGCTTACTACTTTCTCTAGTTTCACTACTTTCAACTTCCTTTTCCTTCCTCTTTGTTTTTCTAGAAGCTTGTGCTATTTTTCTTGTTTCCTCATCATTTCATTCTGTTTCCGAATCCTCCTCACCGCTTGCCCATCCGTGGAAATTGGCCAAATTGTTTGGGTTCCACCATTCAATTTGTATATCTTTCAATTTTTTCTCTTTGAAGAAATGAACGTTATCCACATCCTCTTCTAAATCAGCCAAGTCATTTAGCCCTTACTTGAGTACATCCCTCCTGCTAACATTAATGGAGAATGTACCAAGTAAAGCAGCCTTAGGTTTTGGATAACGAATTGGTATAATATATCTAATGGGATCATACCTTGACAAATCCCTAATTTCTATCACTGGTGCCTTTATTGTCAACACAAGATTTTTTGAGTTCTGACTGAGATTGAATTGCATCCATCATACATAGATTGATGCTTTTCGGAATGTGGACTTCAGGTCTAGGTAAGTGAGAATGGGTGATGTATACGATGGGGTCAAAGGAGGAAGATAGTGTATGGATAAGGTTAAGACGGGGAGGTGGCAAAACTCGATCATGTGTAAGCTAAGGGTTGGTAGTGACATTTGGCCTTTGTGATGGGGCTTGTGGAGGAGCTATAATTTTGCGGTCTACCAAGTCTTGGATCTCATGGCAGAGATGAACGCAACGGTCAGTTTCATGGCCTTGTTACTGGTGAAAGACACAATACTTGGATGCATCATGCCTAGGTGGAAGTGGGTCAGGAAGGGGTCGTGGATCAGGGAGTTTGAGATGGCCTTTTTCCACTCGCATTTTCAAGGCTCGGGTCGGAGTCATATAAAGTGGATGGAAATCATAGTTCAAAAATTGGTTCAACCTGTAGGATTGTATAACGATTCTGGTTTAGACCCGACACATGTACTTGATTTTGAACTCTATAATCTATGTACTTAACATTTCTTCATCTCTTTTCCATCTTAATTCTTGTTGAGTTTGGCTATTGGGCATTTTGGTTGTGTTTGAAACAAGTTGGGAAGCCAATTTTTCAATAAGTTGTCATCCAGATTTTTGCCTGTTCACTCGAGCGATGTTTTACAATTTGTAAAACTACTGAGAGTGATATCTGTGCTCGATCAACACTTCTTACGCTTGAGCAATCTTTTGTAGTCTGTAAAACTACTAAGAACGGGTCATTATGCACTCGATCGGTGATTTTTGTTCGCTCTAGCAGTGTCAACTTTTTGTGTCTATTCGCTTGAGCGGTGTTCTGGTCGCTCGAGCGGTCTTTACGTACATTAGTTCGAGAAGAAGACTTTTTGGATCACTTTTTCATCTCTCTCTCTCTCTCTCTCTCTCTCAACATCTCAAAACCTTAAAATCTTCACCTTCGCTCTCCAGTTCTTGTACTCTAGCTCCAAATACTCTCAATCCGTTGATTTCTTCACCCTAGTCCTATGGAGAAAAATGTCAAGTGTATCGAGGGCTTCGTTTTAATCGGAGAAGCTAGTATTTCTAGCTTCGTCGAGTTCTACTCTTTGTTTCCTATTGTCTTCTACTTTGGGGTAAGGATTTTTTTGACTATTTTATATGATTTTTAGCTTAGTTATTTTCTCTTTGAAAAGGGTATTGATTTGGAAAATTTTGGGAAGTACCTAGGGTTTGGATTTGAAATCAAAAGAGGGGTTTTCCAAATGGATTATAGAAAATGGTTGTGTAGATGCATTTATGGGTGAGATATGTTAAAATGGTGGATATTTCTTCTTGAAATTGATTTTGTAAAATAAAAAGGGGTTTTGCCCTAAGTTTCAGATGTTTGGAATTGTGTAGGGAAATGGAAAATGTTGTGGGTTTTTGTAAGATTGGAATGATGGTTATGTTGATGGTGATGGCAGAGTTGGATATGTAATATCACTCCCATTGTAAAAGAATGGAATTATATATTATGATTGGAAACTATCTTTGTATAGAAATATTTGTTTTTGGCTATTGGTGGAGGATAGTCTTGACTGTTTTAGACATTACATGAGGATTAGATTGAATTGAAACTAATTTCTCGTACGCTGTGCATTGAGCATTATCTCATATTGAACATTGTAAATGTATTTATTTTGAGAAAAATAGGTGAATACCGTGGTGAATTTGGTTAGGGGGTGTGGCTGTGGTTTATTATGTTAGCTTGTGTGTCCATGGCGGAAGTCCAGAAACCCGCACGGTTACATGCCAATCCTTCCAGTTAGTATAGGCAAAATGGCATTGGTAGTGCTTGGCCTACTGACAGACACGTACCTAAAGATTCCTAGTGTGTTGTATCCACTGCCCTATTTTTTGTTATAAAAGGATTATTTTTATGAATTGATTTATAATATGGCATTACATTGTTTTGAGATGGAAAACAAGGAATGTTTGACAAATGGCATGCATGTGCATTCACCTTATAATTTTGCTAAGATTCATATACTCTGTTAGAGTATCTCTACTGAGCTATGGCTCACCCTACGTGGAAAATAACTTTCAGGTGCTAATGATGTGCCTCCACCAAGGACGTAGCTTGGGAGGACTTGGAGCTAAAAGCTTCATTTTTGTCTATTGATGTAATTATTTTTGTTTAAGCCCCGGGCTTTACTAGTATTGAGTTTAAACTCATTTTGTTGTAACCAAGTACCGTCTTAGAAAGTTGTAGCAATTAGGGCATTTCATTACTTGGTTTTACTTCCCTTTTTACTCTTGTACCCATCTCATATGATATAAATTCAGAATCTAGAATTGGTGAATATATATTGCATATGTTATCTTTTCTAATGATCAAAAATATAATGAACAAAAGTTATGAGATTGCTGATCAATTGCAACATTGTTATTAGATGGGTTAATGCTAATAAATTTCAGGGCATTACAAATTGTGGGGCAACATTGGCAAAGGGATTGGCTATTTTTACGGAAGTAATGATAATACTAACTTCCGAAGGTTTCGCAGTTGTGTTGCTACTACTAGTAATATTGGAACTACGAACAAAAGTCTTTTTTATAGGTTCTTTCTCATCTATAACGATCTCCTATTTCATAGCATCTTCAATCTAAACTCTTATCTCATACAATCTTTGAAGGTAAAGAGTGGAAGAACTATCATCTTTTGTAACATCTTGCCATGAAGGTGCCTTACCACTATCCGGATCTGATCCTTCTTTGAGGGCCTATTGGTCACCATGGTTATCTTAGCCCTCTATCGTGCTATAAGTTCAACGAAGCTTTCCTTTGGTTCTTGATGTGTGGTTTCCAAATCCCGGGTGGTTACCTCAATTAGTGTATTATAAAAGTATTGAGCGATGAATGTCTCAGTCAATTCCTCTCAATTTTGCTTCACCTTATCCTTCAGTTTGGCATACCAAGTTGTAGTGATTCCTGACAAAGTCCTCCCAAACAAAGACAACTTCTGGGGGTAGGTCAGACCAATAGGTTTGAGAGCATTTGAGAATAAATAGATATGTACCATAGGGTCTCTTGATCCGTCAAACCTGTCAATAAGTGGCATTTTGAATCTTTTCAGTAATTTGACAGCTGTCTCTGTGTATCCATCCTCTATATCAAAAATGGAATTGATCTCTGAGGAGTAGATGAAATTCGGCGATATCTAGACAAAAGAGTGCCTTGACTGGATGTACTAGAGCTCTAGTAGTAGGAGCTTGGTCTAGTTCTTTTGGTTCACCAAAACCTAGGAAGTTCTCAATTGGCGGAGGTAGGTCCAAACCTGGATGATTAGTTGGCTGTGGATGGGCAGCAGCTACCCTAGCTATTTGTTGCATTCCAATAATGGTATCGCCCTGAGCAGCTACTGTATGATTAATAGCATCCATGGACCACTGAAGCTTAGCGATCATTTCTGCAGTATTTGGAAGATTTTGAGCCATTAAAAGGATTGGGGAATGGCCTACTAGGGAACTGAATAGAGAAGATCCGAGGGGTGACTAACGTAAATCTGTAAAGGAGATCGGGATGCAATAGGCTCTGAACCAACTGTGCGTGTCTAACCGTTCTTTTTCATGGAAGTGACACAGACATTGGCTGACCATGAACAAGATCTATAGTTTTGTAGAGTCTACCAGCATGAGTCCACAGGGTTTTATGGGTGTTAGAACTTTCTGAAGCTATGATGAACAAACTACCTAGCAAAAGAAAAACAAAACATACATCAGACAAAAATCTGGTAGCAATTCAGCTCACAACACATATAAAACATGAATCTAACAATATTTTGGCTCAATCTGTACTACTGACCACTGTACATTCCATCAAACTGTCTCAACCCAACCACTGATGTATCTAAACCACTGATATGAATAACGAGCCCCTGTATCAAATCCCACACATAGCATATAGCAAATAAGATGAACCAAAACAACCCTATGGGGGCTTGGGATACTTTGTCCTAGTTGGGAGACAAACTAGTGTTCACTATTCAAACCATTGGTATCACTGCAACTTAGACACGAGAGAGCATCCTGTCCAATTTATGGAAGTTGCTAGAGCCAAGTATATGAACTAGGTCAGTCTGGTCAAAAGGGGTACCTTAGCAAGACACCCGATATACTTACCCTAGCCAATACCTAAATGAATAAAGGATCAAATGATACATTAGTGGTCCATATCTGAGGCTTGTATTTCCACCGTAATAGAGCCCACATCTGGCAAGTCGTCTGGGATGTTAGATGACAAATACAGTGACTTAGACGCACCATGCACAAAATGCAATGAATATACATGTTAAGATAAAATCCGCATTATGAAGTTTGAGTCATGTTTTCTCAATCTCCCCAGCGAAGTGGCTAAAAACTATATGATGCCTTTTTTGGGGTTACCAAGTGCGCCTGATAGTTCTGACTCCTCATTTTTGATCTGATATCACTAGTGTAATATGAAATAGAAAATGAGATTCCAAATTTGGCGACTTCTTATAGAAAAAAGTCCATTTTATTGAAAAACATTGCCAAAAATAGACTACATCACCAGATTTCAGAGTCACTACCTAATCTTTTGGGAAAATTAGGAAACTCATGACTTATGCCAAAGGTCGCTGTCTATCGTAACCAAAGTTACTCAGCTCGAGACCATAAGTATGAGAGGGAAATGTCAGTAATTGAGCATCCCACTCACCCGATCAAAGATTGGCCTCTACTAAGTTATAATGTGATTTTGATAATCAATGTAAATTCATATTCTGATTATTAATAATGCTTTCATTACTATCTGAAGCATTCAAATATAGATTGTGCCCAAAATTTTGGTTATGGTCTGACTTCATGCACTTTTTAAAAGGGTTTTCTTGGATAGAATCTATAGCATAAGAATCATCTACACTCTAAAATAGATAACACGACCTCTATCCACTGGCACTCGAATAGATATCTCACTTAAGCACTTAGCCTCATGTTGTAACAACATGTATGGTATGGAACATGCACATGCAATATGCTAATGCTCAAAATGCTCACCTAGTACTACAAGGCGAGTCCCAACATAAATAGATATGTATAGACATGCTTGATTCTATATATGAGTTTCTAATGTAATACACACAGAACAATCATTTAGGAGCCCGAATGCTAAGATGTAGTATGAGTCTCACCACAATACGTGGATTTATGCACGTATTCATCTTTAAAGATAGTTGTAGACACCCCATTTTTGACCGTCCTCAAGACTTGGACGTCACCATTTGAACGCTCGGTGATCATCTATGTTTGTGTTCATTTTGAGTTCTCGGAGGTCTCGGCCGCACACCTTGCCTCAGGATCTCTTAACTAGACCGTTCTGTGCTTGGTTTTGCACCAAGAACTTGTTTGTTTTTGCACCTGGGGGTAGAGAGTAGCTTGGTAGCTATCCTTGATACCCACCGGCCCTATTTTAATGCTACCGGCCATTAGTGATGACCGATCGGCATTTTGTGTGGTCGACCGACCATTTATTTGGCCGATTGCCTCTTTTTTTGGCTGGTACCACCTTTTTGCCTTTTTCAGGCACGATGCATGCCAGTTGTGTCAGCTGGAGTGCACGGTCTTGTCCTCCATACACGTGTATGGAGGATTTGCCCCTTTGCACCCTTTACACCCTTTTGCTCTAGCTTCTTGAGGAAGCTTGAACCCTCTTAGCTTCCTCAAGAAGCTTGACCCTTTGCCTTAGCTTCCTTAGAAGCTTGACCCTCTTGACCCTTTTTCCTTAGCTTCTCCAAGAAGCTTAGGCCCTTCTCTTGCTCTATAAAAGGAGACCTCTCTTCTCCTTTGAAGGGATTGAACAAAATCAGACATATACATCTAATATATGATAGATACACCACTCTCTCTCTCTCTATATATCTCCCTCTCTCTCTCTTCATTTGTGTGTGTTTGAGGGCTCAAAAGGGTGTTTTGTTCTTAGTTTTGCACTAAGGCACCTAGCATTACACCATACTTTGGTTTTGGAGGTGTTGGGAGGTTGTTCTTAGAGTTTTGAGTTGGTTTTGATCAGAAGAGGGGGGCTAGACTTGCTGCTCTTCAAGTGTTCTTCAAGGGTGAGACTATTGATTTATATTCCCCAATCTTGCACTAGTTTTTAACCTACTTTGCATGATGTTTTGAGCTTTGTGTATAACTAATAAAAACTCTGATTTTTCATGCTTAAGATGTTTTATTAAGGTCTCTTTTGTGTTTGGGGTCGACCTCCCCCTCTAGGGCCTTGTTTGGCCCCTTTTGTACCTTCTTTGGTTGAGCTTTGAATACTTTTATGCATTGGCCTTCTCACCACTGAAATAGAAGAGGTTTTGAGGTCTTGCATAGGGGAGGGACACCCCTCTCCCTTTGTGTCTCATTTGTTCATGTTTTTGGCTCATAAGGGTAGCATGCATGCTTAGTTGTTTTTTGCTCCATTTCAGAGGTTTTTGGGCATTATTTGGTCATATTATACATCTATTTTTGGTCGGATTAATGGCCCCTTGCATGCATAATATACTTGCCTTGTATTCCTCTATTTTGCCTAGAAATGCATCTTGCCATTAGACCATCATGCTTGCACATTTTTGCCTTGCTTTGTGAAACTTTTGGTCATATTTCATCATGCTTGAGGTCTGTTGGGTACTGATTCAATCATGTTTACCATGTTTGGCAAAGCCTCTTTGCATTTTAGCTTGTGAGCCTTGAGTGTGTGAGTCATGAGCATGCTTTAGTTGGGTTGTTTTAGTGAGTTGGAATCACTTCTCATGCTATTTCAGTCCCTAACCATGCTTGTATGCTTGCATTCATCATCCCTTTCATGCCTTGAAGAGTTGTTCTTTTATGCCTTGAAATGGGTCATAGTGCATGTCTTTTGTTTTAGGCATTTGGGTTGCCATATCGGTGGGTGTTGGGGCATATTTTGATGCATTGAACTCTATTTTCAGTTGCTTAGTCCATGCCATGAGTGGTAGGGATGGTTGTAATAGAGTGCCCTTTTTGTGGCCTTAAATCCCCCTTGTTTTGCATCCATTTCTTGGGCATGTTTTGACTATGATCTATGCATGCTTTGGACTTGTTTTGGAGTTCCCTAGGACTGTTTTAAGTCATTTTAGTCCTTTGGGGTTTGGTTGACATAATTATGGTTTGAACCTCTTTGTTAAGCCTCAAGGTTTTGGGCCTTATTGCATGCCTTGCTTGATTTGACATTATTCTTCATGTGATTTTAGAGCCTGTTGTAATGCCATGTCTTCATGTTTACTCCATTTTGCTCATGCTTGAATGTTGTGCATAGCGGTCTAGCTTATGGACCAATATTATGTATGTATTTGTCTCCCCTTTTGGCCCCTTAATTTGGGTGTTTTGGCCACTGTTTTGGGATATGGCTGAGGCCTCCCATCTCAATGTAAGTCCATCCTTGTACATAGTTGCGTATTTGACGTGTTGCCTCTCGTTACATGCTTGCATTATACCATGTTTGCATTACATGTTAGGTTGCATTGCATTGCATCTTGCATGCTTAACACATTGTACATTTGCATGCTTAGTTTGCATTGCATTTGGCATGCCTTGTTAACTTAGCCTCATGTTGCATACTTGAGCCACATTGCATGCATGCATTACATTTTGCTTAGTTTGGGGTGTCAAACCAAGCATGATAAATGAGGTGTGTTCATACTCAAAGTGACGAAACACATCTCAATCCTCGGTCGCCAATGCCCTTGATCTCAATATGATAGGGCGTAAGGAACTCATTTGTTTGTTGCATGCATTTACATTGATTTGCAAACTTGGTGCCTTTGGCCATCATGCATCGAGATGCGTGGTTGGTCGCTCGAGGATCAAAGGCCACACTCCCTTGAGTCTATAACATGATAGGGAGAGTGGGCATGCACACATTTGCTTGAAAATTCCATGCCATGCCTTGTCTGTCCTCTGCTGCTGTCGAAACAGGATTCTGCAGGAACATTTGGCCGACCGACTACATATTGTGCCGACTGACCATAGATAATTAGCCGATGGCTTAACAAATGGTCGATGAATATTTATCAATGGCCAGTGATTTCATACCTTGGTCGTTGGCATTCCAAAATGATCAAAGAGCAATTCAAAGACATCCCCAAGATTTTCACAGTACTCAGAGGTGTAGGACAGTGCAAACAGAGGCAACAATGGCATGGCACCGGGTTTCCGAGCAAGGTGAGTCAGGCATGCATCATCCATGCACTCCGAGGTAGAGCTGCGACGGTCTCTTTAGCTTCATATTTAGGCTATTTTTGTAATTAATTTGTTAATTAATTAGAAGTTTTGTAATAATTAATTAGCTAGGATAGTTGATTCATTATTCAGCCTGTATTATTCTTTCGGACCCTCCGAGCGAGGGCAATTGTGTAATAAGTGTGTGTGAGTGTGTGAATGTCTTCCAACTCCACTTATTTCTCCCTTTTATTTAACCGCTTACGATGGTTAGATTTAGGGCATATTTCAATTAGCATCCTCATGCTATGCATGTTTGCATCATTCATATGTCTTGCATGCACCAGGCTCGGCGCATCATACTAACTGCATTGTATTTCAATTCCAAGTTGAATACGTGTTGGTTATAGCATCTTACATGCCATCTTAGAATAGCCGAGCCTATCTTAGTTGCATTTTGCATGTGTTGCATTAACCATCTTAACATGAACTAGGATCATGCATTGATTACTGACTAGTTTTTGTTTTGGCTCGGAGTACTCGATAAGCGTTTATGCTTCAGCATCCTTACATGTGTGTGAGTGACTGCCATGATAGTACGCTTACCATGAGGCTATGTGCTTATGTGATATAACTGCTTGAATACCTGTGGGTAAAGGTTGGGTTGCTTGAGTTGGAACAACTCGTTGAAATCCGTGTTTTAGCCTACTCGCGAGTAGCAAAATTTCAAACTATCTTTCACACGAGCAAACATGAAATGTTTTGTTCCAATTTCGGCTACTCAGTCTATACTTGTTTGATGTGCACGTCATGTAGTAAATCTAGGCTAATAACCGGAATAAGAGCACACAATGTTTTCAAAAATCGATATCACGGTAGTAGAGACCGATCTTTGATCGGGCGAGCGGGGGTGCTCATAGCTGACCTTCCCCAATCGTACCCAAGTTCTTGAGCCGAGGCAACTTTGGTGATGACGGACACGTGGCCTTAGGCAAACGAGTCAGGGTTTCCTAAATTCCCCCAAAAATAAAATATTTAGGTGGCGACTCTGTATCTGGCAAAGCAGTCCATGTTTCGCACTTATTTCTAAAAATCTGTTTTCAAAAACGATTTACCAGATTTGGACTCTTTGATGATTCATCGGTCTTGCATTGCACCCTACGAGATTAGATACAGGACCGTGACATTTGAGTCCTGAATTGTAGTGAGCCCAAATGAATAAAACGGGGGATCCTCTCCCGGGATGTTCGGGGACGTCTACAATAGTAAATCCTATTAATGAGGATAATCTGAACCCAAATGTATGAAAAATGGATGCAAGATATAAGAATGATAAAGAAAACATATGATGCAATACCAAAAGCAAGTAAATAAAAATGATTAGAAAGACATAGGGTTGGAAACTTATTATAACAATTCGAATAATAAAAGTAGAAGAGAGAGATTATTACAATAATGAATTGATTCAATCTAATTACTGTCGAATCTAACAAATCGCACTAAATAAAGAAAAGAAGTAATCTAGGGGTTCTACAACTGCCCAGGGGAGCATTCCCCATAAACTGTTCGCTCTGTTCTTGGGGAAGAATGACTGGTCTGACACTAGATAAACCGCCAAACCAGAAAGTGGTTGGTCAAATTCCTTCTCCGGCTGGGAATTAGGTCAGTGTAGGATTTCAGGACAGAGGCCAAATGGAGATTTTTGGGGGAGATTCTCACACCTTCCACCTCCTCTGTTGAAGGAGATCACTTGGAGATGAGTTGAATGGACCATAGCCCTCAACAATAGCATAAATAGATATATTAAATAGATATTTTATTAAAGAAACAAATTAAATATATCAAAATCAAGAACAAATTCAAGCCCAACAAACAGATAGGAACCTACATCTGCTCTTTGTGAATAAGGGAAAATTAATACCCAAATCCATGCTATTAAGTAGAGAGCATAGATTAATGCAAATAATTTCTTGGTGGAAGCTTTGCTTATTAAAGCAAGTTATTCATCAAATTGATTGAAAACTCCTCATCTAGTCATAAAACAAGAAAGGCAACATCCCATTCTATGTTCGCAAATGATTGAGAAGGGAGTTTCAACTTCCTTTGACCCAAAATATCTTGTTTTATTTCAAAAATACTCAATAAAAAAGGGAATACAACACTCATCCATACCAAATCCCATGGATCACCCAAGCAATCTCATGAAATGACCCCTATCACTCATTATCATTGAGTAAAGAGTTGAAACACATAGATTAACACACTTGAGAGAGAGGACAGGTGAAGATAAGAGCTGTAATAATAAATAAAATAAAAAACTACTCTAATTATTGAACTTGTGAATGGATGGCTAAAACTACTCCCAAGCACATCCACAAGGGTCCAAAATTCATAGGAACTAGATAGTTAGAGGCAAGGAAAGCAAGAAAACAAAGAAAAAGGCTATTAATTCAATGAATGCATGGCTAAGGCTACTCCCTCAACATCCATGAGGACTTACAACAATTACATAATGAAAATGAAAGCTAGAATTAAAGAAAAGGCAAGAGGATAAGATTAAAGATATTAAGGATTCACCTCTTAAAGAGGAAGAGCGTTTCTTGTTCACAAACTCCACGTCCCTCAAGAGCTTCTAAGGGTGTTCTTTAATGTCCAAAAATCCTTTGTCCAGAGCTTAGGATCAAGCTTTAATGGAGAAATTATTGTTAAGAATGAAGGTGGTAGGTGAGAGGCAAGGAAGGAAGGAAAGAGAGCTCTTAAGCCTTATTATACCTTAGACAAGTTTTTTTTTTTTTTTTCAAACCCTTTGAAAAGAGCTAACGAGCTTTATATATAAAGATTAGGTTACAAATATCTAAGATATTTGTGGTTGGTAAGCAAATAAAAAAAAATAAAAGGGCTAAAATTCCCAAAAATGCTCTGTACCCAAAACATTCGGCCGGTCGAGCTTCTTGGTGATCGGCCGAGTGCTTTTGTGACCGGCCATCATTTAGTGTTTGGCCAGCTAGTGGGTACATTGTCATATCACCAAGAGCAGGTTAGCTTGGATTGAAGGAAAAAATAATCATTTTAAAGGACTTAATCCATCTGATTCTTTTCCACTATATTCTTTGATCCATTTGTTTGAAAGAATGCAACGCTTTGTCTTAAAAAATGAGCCTCAGAACATTGTGGTAATGTCTGGAGTTGCACCACTAAAACTCATTTTGAAAGAGGTTTCCATTTTGGTCAAAAAAAATTTGTCCAAAATAGGTCATTGGAGGATTTAAAGTGTGATCCTTAGAACTCCTGTCGTGGAACTTGCAAAAATTAACACCTCTCATTTTCATCATCAGGAACTCAAAAATGAGAGCCCAAGTATCAAGGCTAGTAAAAAAATGAGGTGTCTACACATCCCTTGTTCTTTGATGACTGAAATGAAGAAAAAGCGCGCCTGGAGTTGGCCTAAGTTACGGGAGAAAGGCTACAGTGCTGTAAGGAGTGTGAAAGGTTTCCCAATGCCTCACCGTCATCGCCGGAATCACCATGATCATTAGAGTTTCCCTCGGAGTTAGAAACGGTTTCCATGTCATCTTCATTAGTGCTACTCACCACCAGAGAATCCAGAGTGGGCAGTCGAACCAATTCCAAGTTGTTGTCCTAAAACCAAGAAAGCCATGTTATTGAAGAGAGAAATGAAGAACGACAATGCAAAATGGGAAATGAGTTGTGAAGTCATGATGTTTTACCTCTAACAAGTTAGTGGGATAAGGGAGCAAAAACACCATGGGTATGGAACTTTGGTTGAACCCATGAGCCGACATCACGCTAAGTCCATAAAAATGGCCACGAGCACGAGCATAGCTCAAGGATCGGCTGTTAACTTCACTGATGCAGTGAACTTTTCTTCTATTATCAATGGTGGGTTTCTCTGGAACCACCCACAGCTCCTCTCTCCTTCTACAGGCAAGTCTTCTCCTATCCCATTCCCCCTTTCCCGCCCCCGCCCCCGCCCCTCCTCCCCCCCCTCCCCCCCCGCGCGACTGCTAGAAGGAGTTCTTGAGCATATTACCTCCAAGTTAGGGACTACGGCATCCTCGGAGCTTTCATCAGACAAACCAGCAAAGCCTAAATAATGAGGAGAACCCATATCTCAAAAGACACTAGAAAAGGAAGGAAGAGAAAGATTGTGAACCATTGAAAGTAACAGAATGTGCATAAGGCCACATAAATAGCAACTTCGAGTGGTTTTGGGTAGTTTGCAGCTGAAGTACTACCTTTTTACACACTATCAAAAGTGGAAAAGTCATGACCCACTAGGGATTTGCCCGAATGAACTGGCCGAATTCATATTTGGCTGACTAGCCATGGTATTAGCCAGTTGGCTCTGAGGAAGTTATTCTAGGTAAACTAATGAGTTTTAAAGTGTTATGACAGGAGTAGGAGGGCATTTATAGGATTTAGGGTAGAGAAGGGTAGTCAGATGTGCGTGCAAGCATTCAAAAGTAAAGCAGGATAAAAAGTTGGAAGTCATTCACAAGCAGAAAGTGTTTATCTATATATATGAGCCACAAATAGCACAAGTTCTTTGCAAAAGCAGTTACAAAATGTCCTATGATAGTTGGAGTGGTTACATTTGAAGTTCCTATGAGTTGTACAAAGAAAAACAAGAAGAAAAGTAGGGGAAAAGTGAGCTATAGCTAAGCAAAGCTAAGCAGCAGAAGCCATCGTCCCAATCGGCAGCAAAATGCCAGCTCCACCAGGGCCGTTGTCATTGGCACTTGCCCTGTTGTTGAAAATGTTACTACCAGCAGAAGAGTAATCGAGGGGTCTATCAGGTACATCATCGTCGTCGTCGTCATCATCATCACTACAGATGACGATCACCTCAAGCAAAGCATCCCTATCTTGCAAGGGAGGAAATGCCAGTTAAAAAAGGAAATAGAAACCATTAAGAAGGAGATGATCAGTTCTTAAGGTAACCAAACCTTGTGGTGGATGTCTGGAATATGTGGTGACACTAAAGGTAGGCCGCGTCCTTGTCTTCATTGACCACTGATGCCCAGACCATGTCACTCATGAGGAGCCTGTCATGGACCATAATAACGTCCTCACCTACTTGCTACTGTTGGCACCCCCATGGGGTTGTTTTAACCATTGCCTCCTTGCATGGGTAGCGATATAACCAAGCTTCATGTCAATGCCATCAGTTATAGCCATGACGAGAGCCTCCGCTAATGTGTTCCCAAAGGAAGTATCATTGTTTGATGGTGTATTTGGTTCGTTAAATCCAATAAGAAAATTGACACAAAATGCAAAGAGGTCATCAGCAGCCATTGGTACTGATCAGAAAGAGTTTTAGAAGTCTAGAGAGGTGTAACAACCCCAAAATCCATATCTTAAATTACTTTTATGTCCTTACGGGTTAATGCATTTTACTTTAATGATATCTGCTCAAATTGAGGAACTATTTGTTGAGTCACGACTTTAAAATTGGAATCACCAACATTCACGGGTTCGGAAATCAAAATTGAGTACTTGGGTATGTTAATGGGAATTTTTAGAACTATCTAGGAAAATTAATTAGAAATCTAATTTGTCTGATTCGTTAATGTACGTTTGGGTAATTAACTTTGTACTGTAAATTGAGGGCCTTAGAGGCTTCAGAACCTGAAACAGAGGACATATTTATGATCATCATAATTTTTAGAGTCATCTGGAAAGTTTAATTGAAATTTGATTTTGCGCGATTCGTAAGGGCCTGTTTGGCCCTCCCTATTGTGAAAAGCTTATGTGTTTGTTATATATATATATGGATATGCTATGTGAGTTGTGAACTTATTACTTTGAAGTCAAAAAAAATATCTTGGGGAGAGATAACCGAGAGAGGAGAGGGCAAAGGAGAGAGAGAGAGCTCACCACTCATGGAAGCTTGAAGACAAACCTTAAGAGATTGAAGAGAGAGGAAGGAGATCAACCATGGAAACTTGGGGAAATTAAAGAGAACTAAGAGAAAGTCAAAGATTGAACTAAGGTATGGTAATTTATCTTGAATTCTTATGTTTAAAATATCAATTTCATGGAATCATGATAATATGGGAAGATTTGAACCCATTTGAGTTAGGGTTCTATGTAGGTATTTAATTGAACTCAATTTAAGAAGTGAGACTTTGGATTCTATGATTTTAGTTATGATTTAGACTCAACCTTCTGGATACCACATGAAATGAACTTTAGAATTGTCCAAAGAATAAGATCATGCGAGAATCAAGTTTATTTGTGGGTTGTGTTTTGAGAACCTTGAAGATCATGAAAGCTTAAGCATTGATCTTGAACATTGTGGCAAAATTGGTTTATTTAAAATGGAATTACACTTGGTTGATGTTAGTTTATCATGTTGGGGGACAATTTTACATGTTTTTGGGTGATTTGAGTATGAAACCAAGCTTAAAAATGGAAAAATCAAGTGTTAGAGCTCATAACATTTTCGGACAGCCAAACTGGCCCAGAGCCGGACGTGCAGCAAGTCTTCCCACATGTGTGGCAGCCCATGTCCAGCCCCAAAATTGATTCTGCTGAAAAAGCACCTTGTCCCGCACGTGCGGCCCTATTTCCCACACGTGCGGAGATAGCTCTATCCAGCCAACTTTGAACAAGCATATCGTTTGCATCCGGACTCCGTTTTGAGTGATTCTTGAGCCTAAAATCAAGCCCCGGAAGTCTAGTTTCCAATGGTGGTGGTCTCACTCCCAAATTCTAAGTACATAAATAGTTATGCCCAAATTAGTGGCAATTGGTCATTTTCTATTTACCGGTTTGTACCGTTTCTTCGCTTAAACCATTTTCCATCGATTCCTCCTATTTTCTGAGGCATGGATTATAACTTATTGAGACATAATGAGCTTGGTATAACCATGGCTAATTGATTAAATGATCAAAGAGAATAAGTAAAGGATCGATTATAATCTCATATTATCTGTTGTGCATTGTGCTTGCAGGTCAAGACGAGGACATCGTCCCATTACTACTGAGAGCTGATCACTGTGAGTAATAGTAGTGTAACGATATGTTTCACTTACTTCCTATAATTAGGATTTAAGTATTGTTAATTGTGAATGGCCCAACCGATTGATATTGTGCTTTGATTACATTCATGGCATTGATATAGACCTAAGGTCGTTTTGTCCCTAGTGACAGACGTGGGCTCGAGGCCGTTATGATGTGAATTGTTCTGTCCCTATTAATGCAGTGATACATTTGCCTTATGTTAATGGTTATTATTAATGTTCTGTTATTCGCAAGACAACTATGTCGACTTGTAATAAACCATGAGAAAATCTTTGTGCACTATTGAGTAATTGTATTCTCGCAGTACGTTTTGCTTACTGTTAATAGTTAATACTGACGTTCTGTTATCTGCAAGTTAACTATCTGGATTCATGATGAACAAATGGAACATATGTGCATTAGGGAACAATGATATCTTTGTGTATTTGGAATCATTCTGTTTTGCTAATGATGGGCCCGAGGCCAATCTGTATAATATGTTAGGCCTAAAACAGCTCTGTATAATCTGTTAGCCTGAGGCCACTCTGTATAATCTGTTGGGCCTAAGGCCGCTCTGTATAATTTGTTAGGCCTGGGGTTGCTCTGTATAATCTGTTAGGCCTAAAGCCGCTCTATATAATCTATTAGGCTTGAGGCCATTCTGTATTAACTATGGGCTTAAAGCTGATCTGTATCATGTATGGGCTTAAAGCCGTTCTGTATCACATCTGGGCTTAAAGTTGTTCTGTATTATATATGGGCCCGAGGCCATTCTGTATTACATGTGGACCTGAGGTCGTTTTAAAATATGATTATGAATAAGATCTGTGTATGGCTTGATATGCATATTTACATTCTCTAAGTCTATGCTCGTTTAACTCACCTTCTTACATTGCCATTATTCACTGAGCCTTGCCCACTCCATTTTTATGTATATTTGTATAGGTGAGCAATCGGAGATTGACACTAGAACTATATTGAGGTCTACCTATCTGCCAAGCCACTTGGGGTATGCCTCCGTGTTGAGGCCTTAATTTGTGATGGGAATCATATAAATTATTAAGTCTTATGTCAGTGTGTGTGAGATCTATATAAATTCTGGGAATGTATTTAAATGCTTGAATCTAATTAAGCCATCATGTATGCACAAGCTCAATGGATGTTGTCTTTTATTGACATTGCTTCCGCTTAAGGCCCCGTATGTGGTTAAATATTATTCTAAATTCAGTTTTGAGGCCTATGTACGGGC
This sequence comes from Camellia lanceoleosa, assembly GCA_025200525.1. Lineage (NCBI taxonomy): Eukaryota > Viridiplantae > Streptophyta > Magnoliopsida > Ericales > Theaceae > Camellia > Camellia lanceoleosa. Next base: position 20,565,917 of record CM045771.1, on the reverse strand, counting down.
CGGTCATGGACCAAACATTTAGGGGCGGGTTTGGGTCGTGACAGGTGGTGTTTTCGGACAGGAGTGAATGGATGTTGGACGGTTGCCCCATTTTCTAAACTTTAAAAACTATGAAATGACTATTCTGACCCTGTAAAAAGCTAATAAGGATGATTGACTACTCCTTCATTCGGCCGGCCAATTTTTCAACAGACCAAATGATCATGAATAGTATGTTAGAGAATAGATAATCAAACATATGCAATGGTGGCCCAGTAGTGTCTGGTTGTCATCCATGTTGGTGCTGAGGTGTAATTGTTCACCAGTCCTCAAGGAGAAGATGATTTGTTTATGTTTTTGTTGTGTTTTTCCTGCATTTTCCTTCCGACATAATGCTTCTATTGTTGTAATCACTCCCCACACGTGTGAAGTGTGTAAGGCGTGAAACCTTGGTTAATATCGCCCCATGCGCGGTTGGTAGTTAACACCACCCTTGGTTAATACCGCCCCATGCAAGGTTGGCTGTTAACACCAGTGTCAGTTTATACCGCCTCCTACGGGGTTGGTGGTTAACACCACCCTTCGGCTGACACCACCCTCATTTAAAACCACCCACTGCGTAGGTTGATGGTTGACACCATCTTTTCTTCCTTCATGTTGTGGTATGTTTAGAGTGTGTTATGGAGTTCTTTGTTGCTATGGCTACCGGTCATATGTGACTTTGGCTGCGGCCATCCTTTTTCTCTTTCCCTCTCGCACCACGGCATGGGTGGGTGTTACATTTCTTTCATGTGGAGCATGTTTCTATGTGTTGTGTGCATCGTTTTTCATATTTTCCATAGTGGTTAGCTTGCTTTGTGTCATTTGTAGGAAGGCATCCTCTTTCTTGTGCCATCTTTCCATCTTTATCTTTGTTTGACCTTGTCACCCTCTGTGGTGTTCACATCATCAAGCTTTTAAAAACTCCGACAGTGTGTTACACGTAAGCACAATTATCAAATCATGGTAGTGTGTGCCGCATAAGCCTGACTTTTCAAAATGTACTTTGAGCATGGCATTTACATTCTGCCCCTACACTATGCTAGTTTGATTCCTTGCAAAGGGATATGTAGGCAACCCTCGGGTTCAACCGAATTTTGTTTGCATACTATTTGTTTGCCCAAGTCTTATGGCCTCCTTTAAAAGGGTCGTCTTCGGGTTTTGACATTCACTCACGTCATGAAATGATGCACCGAGCTTTGTCAAAGAGGGGCAACATTAGACACCCCATTTTTTACTAGCCTTGAGACTTGGGCGCTCCCTTTTAGGCTCCTAATAATGAAGACAAGATGTGTTAATCTTACTAGTTCTACGACAAGAAGCCTAAGGATCAAACTTTAAACCATCCAATGCCTAGTTGGGTCAAATTGTTTTTTGACCAAAATGGAAACTTCTTTCAAAACAAGTTTTAGTTGTGCAACTCCAGACATTATTGCAATTTTTTAAGGCTCATATTTTCAACATCAAAATGTTCTATTCATTCAAACAAACTAAGCAAAGAATATAGTGGAAATGAATGAAAGGAATGAAAGCCTCTGAAATACCTATTTCTCCATTCAAATTTAGGCTAACTTGTTCTTGTTGATTTGACAATGTGCCTATTGACTGGCTGGACACCATGTGCTGGCCAACTGGAAAAGCACTCAGCCGATCACCAAGAAGTACAGCTGGCTGAATGTTCTGGGTACAAAGCATTTTCAAGAATTTTAGCTTATTTTACTTACCTACCACAAATATCTCAAATATTTACACTCTGAGCTTTATATATAGAGTTCGACAGCTCATTTCAAATGGTTGAAATTTTTTCCCAAAGCTCCTAAGAGCTTCTTGCCCCTTTTTCCTCTTAACTATACATCCTACCTACCACCCTCTTGACTTTAGACATTCAAGCTCCATTGAAGCTTGATCTTAAGACTCTTGGACGTTAAAGAACACACTTAAAAGGCTCTTGACGGAATCTAAAGAGAGTTTGTGAGCAAAAGAACTCATTCTTTTTAAGAGGTGAATCCTTTGCATCCTTGATCATCTTCTTCCTACTTTTTCTTTAGTTCTAACTTCATTTCAATTATGTAATTGTTGTAACTCCTCTTGGATGTGGAGGGAGTAGCCTTATCCATTCAATTAATAGCTTTGCTTTTCTCATTTTCTTACTTTCCTTAGCTTTAGATTCATAGTTGTTATGTATTTTTGAACCCTTGTGGACGTGATTAGGAGTAGTTTTAGCCATCCATTCACAAGTTCAATAAGTAAAGTTTGTTTTCCTTGTTATTGTACTTCTTCTCTTCACTTATCCTATCCCTAAAGTGTGTTAATCTATGTGTTTTCAACTCCTTACTCAATAACAATAAGTGTTAGTGGTTGTTCCATGGGATTACTTGGGTGATCTAAGGGATTTGATGTTGAGAAGTTACGTCCCTACCATTTCATTGAGTATTTTGGAAGTAAAATAAGAGATTTTGGGGTCAAAGGAAGTTAAAACCACCCTTCTTAATCATTTATGAACATAAAAAGGGGTGTAACCATCCTTGTTCTATGACTAGATGAGAAATTTTCACTAAATTTGATAAATCTCTTGTTTTAATAAGCAAATCTTCCACCAAGAAATGATTTGCATTAATCTACGCTTTCCACTTAATAGCATGGATTTCGGTATTAATTTTCCCTTATTCACAAAGAGAAGATGCAGGTTCCGATCCATTTCTTGAGCTTGAATTTGTTCTCGATTTTGACACATATAATCATTTATTTATGGTAAAATAGTTGTTGTATATACTAGTTTTCTCATTGTTGAGGGCTTTAGCCTACTTACCTCTTCCCCCAAGTGATTATTGTCAACAGAAAAGGTAGAAGTTGTGAGCACCTTCGAGAAAGTTTCCTGTTGGCCTCTATTCTGGAATTCTACACTGACCTAATCCCCAATTGGAGAAGGAATTCGGCTAGCCACTTTCTAGTTTGGCCAGCTCATCTAGTGCCTAGACCAATACTTCCTTCCAAGAACAGAGCAAGTAGTTTCTAGGGAATGCTCTCCTGGATGGTTCTAGAAATCTGGATTCTTTATTTATTATGATTTGTTAGATTCAGCAGTAGTTCGGTTGAATCAATCCGTTACTATAATAATCTCTTTCTCCCTGCCCCTTTTTCTTATTCAAATTGTTGCAATAATCTTACAACCCCACTTCTTTCTTATCTGCTTTCGGTACTACATCACATTTTCTTTATGATGCTTGTATATTGCATCCATTTTTCATGCATTCAGATCCAGTTCATCCGCATTTGCAAAGATGAAAACGTGCATAAACCCATGTCTTGAGATGATGCTCATGTCACATCTTACATCCAGGCTCCTAGATCCATGTTATGTATGTACTACATTAGTAGTTTGTATATAGGATCATGCATATCTGTATATATTTGTATGTGTCTTGGGACTCGCCTTGGAGTACTAGGTGAGAAATTTTTAACTTTAGCAGATTGCGTGTGCATATTCTTTATCATATCTATCGCTACATCATGAGGCTAAGTGCTTAAATGAGATGTCTATTTGAATTTTGGTGGATGGAGGCTGTGTTGTTTATTTTGGAATGTAGAGGATTCTTGTGCTGTGGATTTTGCTCAAGAAAAGCCTTTTCAAAATGCATGAAATCAAAACATAACCAAAATTAATGGCACAATCTATACTTCCATGCCTTAGATAGTAATGGTAGTGTTATTAATAATTGGAAAATGGATATACATTAATTATAAAAACAACATTATGACTTAGTAGAGGCCAATCTTTTGATCGGGTGAGTGAGGCGCTCAATTAATGACCTTCCCCTGTTATACCTAAGTTCCTTAGCTCAGACACTTTCGTTATGACAAATGGTGGCCTTTGGCATGAGTCACGAGTTTCCTAATTTTTGCAAAAGATTAGGTGGCAATTCTAAAATCTGGTGAGGTAGTTTAATTTTGGCAAGTGTTTTGCAATAAAAATCGATTTTCTATAAAAATTGGCAGATTTAGACTCTCATTTTCTATTTCACATTGCACTAGTGATATAAAATCGAAGATTGAGAGTACGAACTGTCAGACGTGCTTGCTAACCCCAAAGGCATCCCACACCATTTTACACTCTTTGATTCAGGATCCAGTAGTCATTGTTGTTGTTTATACTCCTTGTTGTTTTGTTATTGTTTGGGATTGGTTGTTGGAAGTTGTTAGTCGTGTTTTAAACGTGTTGGGAGTTATTGTTTCAAAGGAATTTTTGTCTGTTTATTACAAAGTTCACTCGAGAGGTCATTTCTTCACTCGAGCAGTCTTTCGTTTCTTTCAGAATTTGTCTTCCAGGTTTGAACTTTTGGAAGTATGGTGTCTTTCGCTCGAGTGGTCTTTCCTTCGCTAGATTGGTCTCTTTGTAGGTCTGAAATTCTAGAGGGGTCATTCTTTACTTGAGCAATGATTAGCTCGCTCAAGCGATCTGCTCTACAGGGTTAAGGTTCTGGGAATTTAGTCTCTTCGCTTAAGCGGTGTTTTGGTCACTCGAGCAATCTGTGCATATATAGGTACGGGAAAGAGATATTTTCTTTCACTTTTTGATCTCCCTCTCTCTCTCTAAAAGGTTTCCAAATCAAGTTTCTTCACTCTCTCTCACTCTCTCCAGTTCTTACCTACATAGCCTTATACACTCAAATCTACTACTCTCTCCACCTTGGTGCTTTGGTATAAAAGATAGAGCGCGCAGAGGTGGTCGTTTCAATCTGACAAACTCGAATTTCTGTCACCGTTGATCTTAGATTCATTCTTCCTTCTCTCTTCTTCTATTGAGGTAGGGATTCCTTTAACCTCTTTGTATGATTTTTAGCTTTGTTATATGCTTTTAGATAAAGGAACATTTTGGGGGTTTTATTTGGATTGATTTCGGGTGGTTTAGGAAATACAAAGGAGGGGTTCTCAAATGGATTCATAGAAATGTTGTGGGAATGGTTGTGTTGATGATTAGGGATAAAATATTGAAAATATTTCTTTTAAATGAATTTTTTGAAAGAAACAAATACTTTGTTGGAAATCTTTGGAAATCATTGGGTTGAATAAAGAGATGAATAATGGGGACATGTTGGACCCTTGGTGAGTTGGAAAGTGGAATGAAACATGTATTGTTATTTCTGTATTGAAATTTTGAAGTTTCTATCTGTTGGTTATAATTTAATTCTTGTATAGAAATATCTGTTTTGGGCTATCAATGGATAGTTTTGATTGTCGTAGAAATTGGATGAGGATTAGGTTAAATGAAACTAATTTCTTATACATCTTGTATTGAACATCATTTTACATTGAAAATGTATCCCTTTGGAAAAAGAGAAAAAAAATAAAAATAAAATGGAAGAGAGTGACTACCTTGGTGAATCTAGTTAAGAGGTACGGTTGTAGCTATATGTATATTGGTCTATGTGTCCTTGGTGAAAGTCTAGAAACTCACATGATTAGGTTTCAATCCTTCCAGTTAGTATGAGTAAAATGGTTTCGGTACTGCTTGTATAGCCTACTAGCAAACACGTACCTAGAGATTGTCGGTGTTGTGTATTCATTGCCCTGTTTTCTTATTTAAAAGTACCAATTTGTGAATTAATTTATAAACATAGCATTGCAATGTTTTGAAAGAGAAAAATGTAACGTTTTGGTAAATGGCATTCATGTCCATTCACCATATGATATTGTTAAGCATCATATTATATGTTAAATTAATTTCTACTGGGTTTTAGCTCACCCTATGTGGAAACCAACTTTCAGTTGCTGATGGTGTGCCTCCGCTAAGGACTTAGCTCAAGAGGACCTTAGAGTTGAAGGCTCATTTGTTTTTGTATTGTAAACATGTTTTGTACGAGCCTCAGGTTTTTTATTTGTATTGGGCTTAACCCACTTTTGTTGAAACCAAGTATCGTCTTAGAAATATATAGCCCTTAGGGAAGGAACTTCTCATTTATTCTTTTGTTATATGTATTTTTTGTCACATGCTATAGATTCATAGCTTAAGGTTAATGAATGTATTAATGCATATGATGTCATCTTTCTAGTACCTTAAAGGAACTAATTAAAGAGAGAATATTTTTTTATTATTGTCTTAATGAGTGATTGAACTTGATAAGCATCCATACATCTGTTGATGGGTTACGAAATTATCTGTTGCTGTTATATAGGGGTGTTATTAATAATGAAAGGTAGAAGTTGGAAGCAATGATAATGGCTTTAATTATTGAAATTTAGTTTCTATTTGTACTAGAAAGTACCATTGAGAAAACCTTTGAGAAACCAGAACCTTTGAAAAATCATACATGAAATATGATGGGACATAGAAATACAAGTATAAAGAGCCTTGTTCCAAGACATCCATTCCCTATAGAAAAACATGACCTTTTAGCAAACAAGGGCAGAACTACACGAAATTGCTAATTTTGAGTTTTCTTACAAGTTGGTTGTATTTGAAATCAAGATATACATCCAAACTTATATTACTTTGTTAATTTGTTCTTGAAATATGCAGAGTGTTTACCATATGGAATGTTTTAATTAGCTGATACATTTGCCTTGTTGGCTTTGTTTCCTTCCTTTTTCTTTTCATTTTTTGCTTTTAGTTTCCATGTTATGAAAATTGAAAATGTTGAAAACTTTCAAAAACGCAATTGTATAATTTTATACTGATTATTTTCTTGTGAATTTAAACTTCAAAGAAACCTTTAACATTGTTCTTGAAAATGGAATATATTAAATAATTTTTTTTCTTCTAAAAAAGCTTAATTAAACAAGAGGCATTTTTCGTTGAGTGTTGTTATTTATCCCTACCTTGTTTTCTTTGGATCCCCCACTTCCTTAAATTCCTACCAACTTAATTGAGTCTTTTTCGTTTTCTATTTGAACCCCCACCTTAATCCCAGCTACGCCCCTCTTCTTCGGAGCACCAGCTCATCTTCTGGTAACCTCTTTCTATCGCCAGTAGCCTTCTCCACCATCTTTGAATAAACAAGGAACCAGTGGATTAGATAAGATTAGTTATAGATAAAACAATCTTTTCTCTCTATATATATATATTTGATGAACATGTTTGTGTTTGTCACTCATTGTTCTGATATTCTAACCAGACTTTGGTGTACAATTTAGGAAAAATAGTTGTGGTGGTCCTTTATCCCTCTCTTTCAATTTATTATATACTTTTTCTATATACAATAAAAATACAATTTATATGTGAATTTTGCATATATTATCCATATGGTATGATATATATTTGTATTGTCGACAAAAGAGAAATAAGAAGAGGACAAAGAAGCCTGTGTGGTTATGAAGCAGATGATCTCATCATTGTCTTGTCGATATACTCTACCAAGCAAATCGAGAATTAGCCCTTGGAACTTTGTGATGGGAACCGAGTTGTTTGAACTACTTCAGTGGGAAAATTTTATTCTCTAGGCTCTTGTTTGAAGCAGCAGAGTGATCATCATTTTCAAGAGACCACTCGACACAGTTGGCCACGACTATGAATCGCAAATTCAAACTCATAACAAAGGCAGTGAAAATGACAACAAAGTTTGAATCCATGGCAACGAGGAAAGGAAGACCAGAGGTGATGGGGATGGTCGGTGAAATTAGGGTTAGGGTTTGGGACATTAGGGTTAGAAGGTTAGGGGTAAGTGTAGAAATGGAATTTTATGTTTAGACAAAATTGGAATTTAAAAAAAAAAAAAATGAAAAAGAGGGGATCTTGAGAAGAAAAACAAATGTAGGGATAGATAGCAGTACTCTTTCTATATTCATTTAATTTTCTTTGCTTTTGAGATAAATACTAAGTTTCTTATATGTTTTAGAGTAAAGGTATATCTCTTTGCAAATCACAAAATATCAGTATAACAAAACAACTCTATTTTTTTTTTATTATCCTAATGGGACTTTTGTCTCTTTGTCGAAATATGGACCATTAGGTTGAATTCAATGCAAGGGTCCACAATGTCTCACTCTCTATTTGGTCCAAAATATGGACCATTTTCAACATACACCCTTTCTCTCTCCACACACACACTCTCATCTTTTTCTTTCTAATTTCAAATTTTGAACTCTCTCTCTCTCTCTCTCTCTCTACCTTCATCAGACGTGCTTCCCTATCAGAGCGTAACCCTTGCCGGCGACCGAACCCCAAATCCCCTATTACTCTCTTCATCCCTTCCTCTCTCCGCCATCCTAATCGTCATCAATAGTGGCAACCCCAAACCCCCTTCAAGATTGACGAAGACCAAATGGAGCCACTGCCAAATAAACCACTTCCAAAAGAGATCAAATAGATTTAGAGATAGGAGTCGAAAAGGAAGTCCTCACTACCAGAACTGGACCCAAGCCTATCCCCAGTCAGAGCATCACCGTCTACTGCACCAATTACAGTTACCCCCTTTCTCTCTCAAGCCAATATCTGTGTACATTTGTGTGTATTATATATATAATTTTATATATGATTCCAATATGTATGTATATATATATGATTATGGATCCATGGTTTTTTTACAACGATGGATGTACAGGGTTGTATATGTACAGTGTTGCTCTTAGTTTATATTATATGTTTAGAGACATTAGTTTCTTCGAAAACCCTCATTTTGAATTTTGGAGAAAATATAAAACAACACATAGAAAAAACTGCTCCTTTAGATATAGAGGGGGGGAATGCTGACACTTATAAAAATATATTTTGATGATATTGTTTCTTTTCTCTCATCTAAGGGTTTGTTTGGAAAATGTTTATTTTATTTTATTTTATTTTTTGTGGCTTTTTAATTATTTACGAAAAGACTTATATAAAATAAATAGAGGCAATGGGTTGATTTTTTGTGTTTTTCTCTTAATTTGCAGTTTGTGCTTTTCTTTTAATTTTGCAGTTTGGTTGTAGTTTGGTTGTGTAGCTTGATTTCACTACATTTTTTTTTATTGGTTTCTATTGTTTGAAATGAATAAAGCATGTGGTGTCTGATGTGAATAAAGCATGTGTGGCACAAAATAGAACACCAGTGGCAGAGGAAGAAGATGAAGTTTGATGTGAATAATTGGTTGGTCTTAATTTTGGCTGAAGTTTGAATTCAAGGCTTGGCTTGGTCTTAATTTTGCAATTTGGTTGTAGTTTGGTTGTAGTTTTGTTGTAGCTTGATTTCACTACTTTTTTTTTATTATTGGTTTTTATTGTTTGAAATGAATAATTAATATTGATGTCGTGTCTATGTGGCACAAAATAGAACACCAGTGAAAGAGGAAGAAGATGAAGCTGATGTGGATGTCTTTAGGGCATAAAACAAAACACTCCAAGTTGAGAATTTGGTTATTGTGTCACAAGGAGTCGAACATGCTAATAATGTTCCTTTAAAGAGAAGACCAAGTGGAAGTGGTGACTTTCAGAAACAGGACTATCCCAATGTCGAAAGGCCTAGGTTTGACCAAGAATTCAACACCAAAAGGGTTACACCACCACCTAACAAAGGTAACCTCCTGTAAAAAATAAAAATAAAAAGAAAAAATCACTAATAAAACATCCCTTCATTTCTACTGATTTTGTTTCCTATGGTCAAATAGCCCTTTATTGGTTTCACTATTGTTTGTATCCACAGTATTGGTTTCCACATCAGTATTGATTAACACCGATGAATAATTACAAAAAAATAGTAATAAGATGTGTTTCAGAAGATGCTTCATTGAAATGGGTCAAGTTCTTAAATTAATTAGTTTTGATATAGAAATTCACTCAATTTTGATTGGAGTTTGATTGTGTTTGGAAATGCTAATAAGATATCTTTGGGGATTGGCTTTATTTGTTGTTTTTCATGGTTAAGACATTTTATATTGTCTATTTTCCCTCTCATCTTTGTTGTTGCCATTAATCCATTGCCTTATTTCTCTCTCTCTCTCTCTCTCTCTCTCTCTCTCTCTCTCTCGGGTCTCATTTCCCCTAAAAATCACGTCCTGGCATGTGAAAGAAGTAAAGCCAACTATTGGTGAACTTATATCGTTTCATGATTTATATGGTTTCATGTCTCTTTTCTTAGTTGGTGAAAAGAAGTAAAGAAAAATTTACGAATTTAATCTATTAGTTGGTGAACATGGCAAAGTAGGTTTGTTCTCCTCTGCTTGGCCAGAAGGCTAATGGAAATTAAAGCAAATAGACAATCATAATATGGTTGTTTGCTATCTTCTTAAGGGGATGATTGGATAGAGCATTCAGTATATAACATGTGTAATCATCATTTTTGCATTTTTCTTTGTTATATATATCTTTGTTAGATAACCTGTCATCACTTTTGTTTATCTTAATAATTGCAAGTTTAATTTGTGAACATAATCAAAGTTGAGGACATCACTTTCTTGCCATATTCAAAGTATCTAAGTGCATGACTGATCAACAATTTCTAAATTAAAAAATTAAACTCCTGACTGAGATTCCTTTTTTGTTTTTGTTTTTATTTTATTATTATTATTGTTGTTGTTGTTGTTGTGGGAGCTGGATACCATGGGGGCAATAAAGCCGAGTAAAGGTATGAGGACAGTCACGGATGGAATTTGTACTCGACTTCATCCTGGATAACCCAAAGCCGAATATATTAATCGGCCGAGGAATAAGTCAAACTAAGGCCAAATACATAAACGTACAATGGATTAAGGATGGGCTCGATCCTGAGGCCCAGAAGAAAAATATAAATAGAGGAGCATCAGCCAAAGAAAGGTATGTGAGAACAAGTAAATTTAACTTAAACAATAAGTAACCAAGTGACTATACACTGACTTAACCGTCAGAGTGCTAATTCTGGCACCCCCGACCGGAGTGTTCATTCCTTTTCAGGTGACTAGCTGAGGATCATGAACGTCCTACTGGATCCAAAGAGTATTTCCAAACCACTTCTCCATAATTGGCATCATCTCTGGGAATACTCCAGTACATCCATGGCGAGCGTGATGAAAGATCCTCCGGTAGTCGCTGACGACCTTATGCCACGAGATGATGCCACTCCAAGCAACATGCTTGGGCCAGAGAACTTTACCGCACGAAGGGCCTTGAACTTCGACTCACCCTCGACATCAACACATGAGACAATGCAAGCGATTATGGATCAGGCGAAGCAGAATGAACAGTGGTTGGAAAACATGATGGCAGAGAACGAGCGCCTTCAACAAGATTTGGCCTTGGAGGTGGCAAAATCCCAACAGGCCACAGGCCAAGATCCGAGACGACCTCTGAGAAAGGATGGTCGACGACCTCAAACTCAGAGACATGATAGTGGTAGTGATTCTAACTCATCATCCCTAGAATCAAAAAAGAATGGACGAGTTGAAGTCTCCAGTTCTTCCAAAGGGAGTCCGCATGCACGGAATAAGTGAAGAAGAAATGACTTAGATGAAGAGAACCAACATGACGCCTTTGGGCGACGAATCGCAAGGGTAGTGCTACCCAAAAAGTTCAAAGCTCCATCATTCACCCTATACGATGGAAAATCAGACCCCACTGATCACATCCGATATTATAAGCAAGCCATGACGCTACATACAGACGACGAGGCCCTCATGTGTCGAATATTTTCGAGTAGTTTGGGACCGTTGGCCGTCAAATGTTATTATAAATGGGAACCGGCATTGATTAAGAGCTTCCATCAACTCTAAAAATCCTTCAAGGCACGGTTCATCGCTAATGAGGTCTAGCCGAAGCAGGCCGATTCTCTTTGGGCAAATGAAAATCCAGCCAGGGGAAACCCTACGAGCGTATTCGGCGCGCTACTGGGAATGCTTCAATCTTGTAGATGATGTCTGCAATGACTCCATGGCCATCACCGCCTTTTAAATGGTTTTGCATCCTGATAGTGCCCTCTACTGCTCCTTGACCAGAAGGCCCCCCAAAACAGTCTGGTCGCTAATGAAGAAAGTCGAGGAATACTGCAAAGTGGAGGATGACACCCTGCAGATCAAAGCCGAGCATAAGGCCAGAAAAACGGCCCCATCAGAAATCATTCAACTGATAAATTCTGTACCATCGCGGAGCCCTAAACCACAAAATCAAACTAAATGAGACAAAAAATGAGATTCGTGCCGATCAAATGACTAATGCCAACACCGGGCTACTGAACAACTTCAAGTGGATAGCAGGTGCATAAGGCGCGCGGACAAGAAATATACGAAGTTGTCGGAGCCGATCAACACGGTTATGTCTAAAGTTCAACATCTTTCATTCTTCAAATGGCCACTCAAGATGGTGTGACCTCTCGACATGAGGAGATGGGATAGGCTATGCGAATATCACAAAGACCACGGTCATGATAATGACAGTTGCTATGCTTTGAAAGATCACCTTGAGAAGTTGGTACAAAATGGTCAGCTTAAGAAACACATCCAAAAGAACAACTCAACCAACACAGTTGCTTTACGGCAGGATTCACCTCCACTCAATGTAATCCACAAGATATACAGCTTGCCAACGGCATCCGCCATACATAAAATTCAGTCGCATCCTAACCCCAAAAGAAAATCACACCATCGAAACGGCCCCATGAAGCTGCGAGTATAAGTTTTGATGATTCTGATTTGGTTGGCATAACACTCCTCCACATTGACCCCTTGGTCATCGAACTACGTGTAAACCGATTCACTATTGAATGCGTTCTCATTGACCAGGGGAGTACTTCGGAAGTTATGTACTACAAGACCTTCATCAAACTCGGCTTCACTGAGTCAGCCTTGTCTCCAGCACACTATCCTTTATTCGGCTTCAACGCTAATCCGGAATATCTGTTGGGTAAGATCACACTACCAGTTCGGGCGAGCTCCCAGTTAGTGGATGTGGAATTTTTGGTTGTCAAGCTTCCTTTGCCATATAATCTCATCATGGGACGAACTTGGCTGCATGCCATGCAGGCCGTGTCAAGCACATATCATCAACTACTTCGCTTTCCAATTGATCGGGACACTAAGCAAATTCGAGGTTCCCAGAAATCGACACAAGCATGTTATCTTCTTGCCGAAAGGACACTAAGAGAGCTAGAGGTCAATTCAATTGAGGTGCCGGATCAAGAGAGCCTCGACGACGTTGGGCGGCTCCCAAGTGAAAAGGCAACCAGAGCCTTGGATCGGGTTGAAATTGACGGGAATCCAGACAAGTTCTTCATGGTCGGCGCCTCCCTGAATAAAGTAGACAGACAGGAGCTAATTTCCTTTTTACTTGGCAATCTTGATGTATTTGCATGGTCACCATGTGAGATATCGGGGCTGGATCCATCTGTGTCTCAGCACCACTTAAATGTTGATCCCAGATGTAAGCCGATTATTTAGAAAAGCTGACGGTCAGCTGCAGAACACACTACTGCCGTTGTTGAAGAAGTTGACCGGTTACTTGATGCCGGGGCAATCCGTGAAGTGACTTGTCCTACCTGGCTGTCGAATATGTGGTGGTAAAGAAGAAAAACGGAACTTGGCGTGTTTGCGTGGATTTCACGGACTTAAACAAGGCTTGTCCCAAAGATTGCTTTCCCCTCCCCAGAATTGACCAACTTGTAGATGCAACGGCACATCATCAACGTATGAGCTTCTTGGATGCATACAGAGGTTACCATCAAATTTTCATGCATCCGGAGGACCAAGACAAAACTGCATTCCTCACCCCAAGAGGAACCTATTGTTACAAGGTCATGCCTTATGGGCTGAAGAATGCAGGGGCAACCTACCAAAGACTAGTCACTGCCATGTTTAAGGGGCAACTTGGCCATACTATGGAAGTGTACATTGACGATATGGTGGTCAAGTCCAAAGAAGAGCAAACTCATCTAGCCAATCTGGAAGAGACATTCGGCATTCTTTGCAAATACAAAATGAAGCTCAATGCTTCCAAATGCACATTTGGCATCAGATCCAGCAAATTCCTTGGCTACATTGTTAACCACCGCGGAATCGAAGCCAACCCAAGGCAAATCACAGCAATTCTAGAACTCGGCTCTCCTTGATTAGTCAAAGAGGTCCAAAAGCTTATGAGGATGGCTGTTGCACTCAACAGGTTCATCAGTCGTTCCACAAATCGCTGCCGACAATTCTTTCACACCCTTTAGTAGGGTAAAGCTTTTGAATGAACCCCCGAGTGCGAAGCCGCTTTGGACGGTTTAAAGACTTACCTCCGATCAGCTACATTCTTGACAACACCTTCGGTAGGTGATCCGCTCATTTTATATCTGGCAATCTCCGACCGGGTCGTTAGCGTCGTTCTGTTAAAGGAAGAACTTGGGGAGCAGCGGCCAGTTTATTATGTAAGCAAGGCAATGGTTGACACCGAAACACGTTACCTTCCATTGGAAAAACTCATCCTTGCTCTAGTTATGGCGGCAAGAAAGTTGATGCATTACTTTTAGGGGAATACCATTGGGGTACTAACAGACTACCCCCTCCAGTCAGTACTCCATAGTGCAGAAGAATCAGGGCGCGTTTCAAAATGGGCTCTCGAACTCGGCTAGTACGATATTCAATTTCTGCCTAGAACCTCAATCAAGGGACAAGTGCTCACCGACTTTGTGGCCAAATTCACTGGATGCCTCGCCGACTTTAAGTCTGATCAAATTCAACCTAAGCCGAACTGGAGAATTTATGTTAGGGACATTTGGCATTTTTATTGTGACGGATCATCCAACCAATGTGGCAGTGGGGCGGGCATAGTGATCATGGCTCCTGACGGGGCAATAATAAAGCAAGCTGTCAAACTGGGCTTCGATGCATCGAACAATGAGGCCGAATACAAAGCCTTGTTAACCGGCTTACAGAATGCATATCTCCTTGGTGCTCAGCATCTACTAATCTTCTGTGATTCAAAGTTAGTTATCAACCAATTGAAGGGGGAATATGCTGCCAAAAATGACCGTATGGCAGCTTACATGAAAACGGCGAATTCTTTGCTGGCAAAATTTGACCATCATGAACTAAATCAAATAACCCGGGATCAGAACACACATGAAGATGCCCTAGATTGCCTAGCCTCCACCATCAACTCAAAAATTAAACGAACAATTGAAGTAGGATTCATCCCTGAGCCGAGCATTGCCCCCTCAGAGTCAATTCAAATCAATATCATAGAATCAGGTCCAAGTTGGATGGACCCTATCACTACATTCTTATCTTCTGAACAGCTCTAGACGGATAAGAAAGAAGCGTACAAACTGCGAAACAAAGCCCTGCGATATTACTTAGATCCACGAGGAAAGCTCTACAAAAATTCCCTTTCTGGTCCATACCTAGAGTGCGTCCATCCGGATAAAGTCGAGGAACTCCTGACTGAAATACATGAAGGTAGTTGTGGTGCCCATTCTGGTGCGCGCTTTTTGGCTCATCGAGCTATGACATAGGGGTATTATTAGCCGACAATGAGAGCTGATGCCGAGTGTTACATCAAGAAATGTGAACAGTGCCAGAAGTTCTCCCCTTTAACCCATCTGCCTGCTGAAGAGTTAAGCTATATCACCACTCCTTGGCCGTTCACCCAATGGGGACTTGACATCGTCAAACCATTACCTCGTGCCCCGTGCAACAAGTAATTTTTGATTGTCAGGACAGATTACTTCACAAAATAGGTCGAAGTGGAGGCACTAGCGCACATTCAAGAAACTGATGTGAAGTATTTTGTATGGAGAAATATCATAACACGATTCAGCATTCCAAGAGCACTTATCTCAGACAACAGCACCCAGTTTGATTGTGGCATCTACCAAGAGTTATGCAGCACATGTGGTATTCGGCCCTATTTCTTCACCCCGGCTTATCCATAGAGCAATGGTCAAGCTGAAGCCTCCAACAAAGCCATTTTAGACTGCATCAAGAAACGGTTGGAGAAAGCTAAAGGTAGATGGGTTGAAGAGCTCCCCAGTGTGTTGTGGGCTCATTGCACTACACCAAGGCGGTCCACTGGGGAAACGCCATTCGCCCTTTGTTTTGGAACTTAGGCAATTATCCCCCTGGAGATTGGCTTACCCACTCCGAAAACAAAGGTCTTCGACTTGGGTCGTAATGACATGATGTTAGCTTTGGATCTAACTCTGATTGAAGAACGCCAAGATCGAGCCCTTGTGTCTATGGCGAGGTATCAGCAGCAGCTCGCTAAATCGTAGAATCAACGTGTGTAGCTGCGACGTTATATTTCCAAAGAATTGGTCCTAAAGAAAGTTATTCCCTCTACTAGAAGCCCCGTCGACAAAAAGCTAGGTCCCAACTGGGATGGCCCCTATCAGGTTAAGTCAATCGCCGGCACAAGGGCATATCGGCTCAAAGACATGTCTGGAAGAAATCTGCCACGTCCTTGGAGTTCCACGCATTTGCGTAAATTCTATCATTAACCTAACTTGTAGTGCATGATACTTGTTTTAAATGATTCACCATGTACAAATTTCACTTTTACAATGCAAGGTTTCTTATTTCCTTACTATGCGAAATTCAGTTCATTAAAATAAAAGCCTCCGAATTCGGAGCCCCATCCATGAATGATACGTTTGGGCTGAATAAGCCTCTGAATTCGGAGCGCCCTTTGTGGATGTCACAATTGGCCGAGATAAAAAGCCTCCAAATTCGGAGCCCCATCTGTGAAAGACACATTTGGGCCGAATAAGCCTTCGGATTTGGAGCGTCCTTCGCGGATATCACGATTGGCCGAGATTAAAATCCTCCGAATTCAGAGCCCCATCCGTGAATGGCATATTTAGGCCGAATAACCCTCAGAATTCGGAGTGCCTTCCGTGGATATCACGATTGGCCGAGATAAAAAGCCTCTAAATTCGAAGCCTCATCCATGAATGACATGTTTGGGCCGAATGAGCCTTCGGATTTGGAGTGCCCTTTGTGGATATAAAAAGCATTCAAATTCGGAGCCCCATCCGTGAATGACACATTTGGGATGAATAAGCCTCCGGATTCGGAGCGCCCTTCGTGGATATCACGATTGGCCAAGATAAAAAGCCTCCAAATTTAGAGCCCCATCCGTGAAAGACACGTTTGGGCCGAATAAGCCTCCGGATTCGAAGCTTCCTTCATCGATAACACGATGGGCAAAGATAAAAGCCTCCGAATTCAGAGCCCCATCCGTGTAAGACACGTTTGGGCCAAATGAGCCCCCGAATTCGGAACGCCCTTCGTGGAAAGCATGGTTGGCACGGAAGAGCATCCGAATTCAAAGGCCTCCTCATGAATATTCTGATTAACACCCATAAACACAGTTGACATAAAATGGGAGATGATTATTGCTGAATCCATAAACATAGACTAAAATAACATGCAAACATTTAAAATAATATGTTTCATTAGTTTCACTAAATTAATCGAGAGTACATTGTTCGCTTCCAATTTATTTTAAAGCGGTACAATACATTCAGTTTTGTTCGGCATCACCCTCGTCATCGCTCTTCTTGACTTCGAAAGCCACGAAGGGAAAATGATGACCTTGATATAACGGCGACGCTGAGTCAACGCCTGCTACCCGGAGAGCCTCCGTGGCATGGAGAGCCTTGACCCATCCTTGCTTAAATCCACGATTCTCGCAGTGATAGACCTCCTCAGCAAGATTTTCCTTCGTCTTCGTATCCTAACTTTTTGGCCCTCATGGAAGCCTTGTTCGTAAGCCCTGGTCTTTACAACCTCTATTGCAAAAATGCTTGTCGTATCACAATCGGCAATCGCGTGACTTATAAGCCGTTGGGTCACCCTTTCCTCCACAATCTGGTTAGCTCGGCTGGCCGACTGAGTCTCAGCGGTTATGACTTTTCTTAACTCCCACTCGGCTTTCTCCGTGCGAGCTTCTAAATTATGAATGCATTCATCTTTTTATTCGATCGCCCACTGTGCGGCACGAAAGCACATGTCGATCTCATAGGCGGTGTATAGTCCTTTCACCGCTTCGTGAACGCCCTCTCGAAACACTTCGAAATCTGGTCGACCAATCATCAACTGCTGAACTTCTGGAGGAAAAATCTGTCATGCAAATTCAACTGCCATGCTTGGATCTCGGCTAATCGAATCTACTTCTGTCATCGGTTTGTTCCCGATAAAGGCTGAAAAACTCAACGGGCGTGGTGGCCCACTGGCCTCACTTCATGAATGAGGGGAGCACCCCCGCTGTCACTTCTCCCGCTTCCCAGACGTCCTACTCCCCGTCCATGAAGGTTCCCCACCTCAATTCATTGCTGCGTCTAGCTCAGCCAATGTCCTACATTCTCCTCTGCTGTTGAAGAATAGTCTGCTTGACATTCACACTTACGTAACCTCCTTCGACAGACTGGTTTGAGTTGAGTTTGAACACACTAATGGGACCTACGCGTACGAAGCAACCACCATTTTTATTTCCTGCGGGTGCACCGCTCCCAAAGCGATCTCTTCAATATTGCCCCATCCAATTCATAAATAACTGATAATCGGCGGCCACGTTCACTAATCTGCCAGGGCAAGGGAAGATTAATTAATCTATTCGGCCCAGCATCAATCCTTTATGCCGAAAAGATAGGCTGCCCCAACCAATTCATGAATGGCCGATTATAGTTGGCCACGTCCACTAATCCGCTAGGGCAAGGGCAGATTAATTAATCTATTCATCCTAACATCAATCCTTTGTGCTGAAAAGATAGGCTGCCCCAGCCAATTCATGAATGGCCGATAATCCTTGACCACGTTCACTAATCCACTGGGGGAAGGGCAAATTAATTGATCTATTCGGCCCAACATCAATTCCTTCTGCCGAAAAAATAGGCTGGAAGCTAAGCAGTTAATTTAGTGCCGAATTAATTTAATAGTTTTGTTAAAACTTATTTCATGATTTTACATTTTACTTGGTTGTTAACACACACATTCAATAAGCTGAAAAGCAAAGGCAATTTTCATTCATAAATTGAGTATAAACAAAAGTCAATTTACACATGAAAGCTACCCTAAAACTTCTAACCAAAATACAGTCAAAATCTAACAAAACCTACATACATTCGGATACCAAAACAAAACGAAAATCACTGAGCCTAGGTTAGTTTTCAGGGTCAGACTCCAGGGGCTCAACATCTACCTGCTCGTACGGAATCGACTATTTCGATATCACGTTAGCGGCAGCTAAGGCTTTGAGCCAGCCATGTTTGAAACCCCTATTTTTGAACTTAGGCACTTTCTCAACATAGCTCTCTAAGGCTGCATCCTTGCCGGCTTGGAAGGCCTTGGATGTCTCAGATTCGGCTTCTTCCTTCACTTTCTTTAAATCTTCCAAGTCGGCCTCTAGCTTGGATATCCTCTCGTTGGCGAATTTGAGCACTTCTTCACTCGCGTTTGCTCTTCCTTCAGTGACCAATCTCAATTGATCAAAATTCTTGGCCTTGTCATCTTCGGCATCGGCCCTCGCTTTTTCTTTTGCCGCTCGGTGAGAGGCCTCTGCTACGTTGTTCTTTTCAACTTCCACTTCTGCTCTTAGTAAGCTGATCTGCTTGATTGCATCATGTTAGCGACAACCAATCTCGGCTATCTTCCCTGCCACCTACAAACCAATGAACCAATAGGATAGGTAATATACAAAACTTTTTAGTTTTTGATATAGAACCAAGGATTAAGACACATACCAATATCGCCGATTGAGCGGCTAGTGCTATGGACAACAGATCAGGCTCTTCCCGAAAGGTCGCCTTATCAATCGGCAACAAAACTGAGGTGGCCAAGCTCAAGGCCACTACAGCATCTTTCACGACCGATGCATCGGAAGCAATCGGTACGTTCTTTATCTTGGGTTGTATTGTAAACGACAAAACCAAGTCTGATTCTTCTATGCGTGGCCGTTTGTCAACCAGATTTTCCGAGTAATCTTCGGTCTCAGCCGGACGCTTTTCCCCCCGTTGTTCCGACACCTGGCCCTCTGGTTGACCGACAAGAAGCTCAGTTTCGGCCGTATCAGCATGAGCCGTCTCCTCAACAAGAGCAGGTGGTGTAGACTCAGTCCTAACTTCAGGTGGAGGGGGTGGAGGCTGAGATCGTTCGGCTTTAGCTTTCTTGCGTATTGGCATTCTCTTTACATTTTTCTTCCTGGCCAACTGAGTAAGCGACTCACCAGCCATGTTATCAAGATATGAGCCGGCTAGGTCCCCTAAGTCGGTGAAAATATCTTTGGAGGAGACGTCCGGTCTCGATGTCGATGGAGGGTTGAGGCCGGCTTCTTCAAAAGCCGAATTCAGTGCTGTATCAAACTCTAGTCTTTCGGAGCCGCCCAAGGGTTGATCCGGCTGCTCAGCAACTTTAGCTACTTGTTCAGCCACTGGCTCCAAAAATTAAGCTTCAAGACCAATTTGCCTCAGATTCTTGAAGTTCGGAAAAATAAGCGCCGTAAGTTGCTGCTCACCCCTTAGAATCGGAATGTTATTCACAGCCAAAAACGTGGAGTAGGTCGGCTCGTATCTTAAAAGTATGTTAGCTGCTCTACCTTGCTTCTAAAGATTCGAACAGCCAAAGAATTGGAGCGCGATTTTAATTTCCGCAAGTACGGCTTTGTCTGCTGAAACTAAAACTTTCTTCAAATCATTTCCTACATAAACAAAACAGTAAATACATAGAACGAAAGCCGAATAAATATATAACAATAAAAAAATAAAAAATTAGCTATATGGCCACCTGGTTCACCTTTTCGTCTTGGCACGAGATCTAGGCGATCTTCACCCTCGCCGAATTCCCAGTTGCCTCGGACAAAGACCATTACATCGTCAACACGCTTGCTAGAGCTGGCAAGCACAGTCACTAAGTGATGATTAGTATCCTTGGCCTTGAGAAAATAGCATCCCAGCCGGCCAGTAGATTTGGATAAGACATGATAATGCCGAATCGCAGGTATACCAAGATTCATCCTCAGGCGTCAATTCAACTCTATAATCCCCATTATGATTCGAAAGAAATTTATGTTACGCTGGGAAGGGATTAGACCCAAGTATCAAAGGACGGCCCTTAAAAATGGGTGAAGGGGAAAACAGACTCTGCCATTAGCAATTGATAAGAGAGGAAAGATGATTGTACTTTCATCGGTCCTCTCCATATCAGTGGTGCTATCTGCCACGAGTGACAGATGGACGTCATCGGGAATGGAATAATGGCATCGAAAATTAGAAATTTGTTCCCGCAAAAGGAGTTCTTTTAAGTGTTTTGCCATCCTAACCAACCTAAGGATTATGCGAAACCAAAAATAAACAGGCAAATGGGATTCGAAATGAAGGAGAAGAGAACTTACAAAAAGCAGAAGAGACAGTGAGAAATAGGAGGAA
Source organism: Camellia lanceoleosa (assembly GCA_025200525.1). Taxonomy (NCBI): domain Eukaryota; kingdom Viridiplantae; phylum Streptophyta; class Magnoliopsida; order Ericales; family Theaceae; genus Camellia; species Camellia lanceoleosa. The sequence goes on along the minus strand of CM045771.1, from coordinate 20,544,630 downwards.
GTTGCAGAGGTCGCGAAATGGAAGTATATCGAGAGGCAAACCAGAAGCTTTGAGTATTAAAAAAACTTACGCTCAAAGGGACAACATAGTTTCAAATCGCATTAAATGAAGAAGTGTACGAAGAGGCGGGAAGATGTAATGATGCCTGAGAAGCGTGTTCTAACATGCATTGGAATGAGGTTAACTGCCGTTCCTTCCTTGACTTTTCAAGTTCAAAACCAAACATGCCGACTAATTGGCGTTAATAGGATATTTGGGAGGCAATTGTGGGAACCGGATATTATGGGGGCAATGAAATCGAATAAATGTATGAGGATAGTCACGGATGGAAGTCGTACTCGGCTTCATCCTGGATGACCCAAAGCCGAATATATTAATCGGCCAAGGAACAAGTCAAACTAAGGCCGAATACATAAACGTACAATGGATTAAGGGTGGGCCCGATCCTGGGGCCCAAAAGAAAAGTATAAATAGAAGAGCATCAACCAAAGAAAGGTATGTGAGAACAAGTAAGTTTAACTTAAGATATAAGTAACCAAGAGAGTATACACTGACTTAACCGTCATAGTGCTAATTCCGGCACCCCTGACTAGAGTGTTCATTCCTTTCAGGTGACTAGCTGAGGATCACGAGCGTCCTACTGGATCCAAAGAGTATTTCCAAACCACTTCTCCATAATTATTATTATTATTATTATTATTATTATTATTATTATTATTATTATTATTATTATTATTATTTTTCTTGCATATACTTCGACTTCAATAAAATTTTAATTGGCAATCTCATCCCTACTCTATATTGCTCATCTTAGTTTTGTTTAAGAAAATGTAATCTATGTGGATTAGCTATAAAGTTCAGTACAATAGTTCTTTTGTATAAATCTACTAAGGGCTGAAAATATCTCACTCACCCTCTCTGGACCCACATCCTCTCTTTCTCTCTCTTACATACTTACTCTTCTCATCTCTTTCTGATTTCAAAATTATTAACACACCTCTCTCTCTCTCTCTCTCTCTCTCTCTCTCTCTCTCTCTCTCTCTCTCCATCGGAGCCCATTTCCATGCTTCCCTGTTGAAACCCTCGATGATCGAACTCCAAACCCTCTATTACTCTCTTCATCTTCTCTCTTCCTCCCTTCCTCTCTCTGCCATCCCGGTTCGGTACTCGCTGGCCCCGCCACCCTTTCTGAGATAGTCCTCAAGGTGGCCGAATCCAAGCTCTACAACTTGCGTGGCTACAGCATGAGCCACAGAAGTAAAGATTTCTCTCAATTATCCAAAAAGTAGAGTCAGATCTGTGAACCGTCCTCCAAATCCACAGAGGTAAAGAATTTTTCTTTGCTGTTTAATCATTTATGAATTTATTGATTTTCTTTGTTGTTTTCTCTCATATTAATCAACAAATCAGACATTTTTGGGCCAGACAGCTTTTCGGGATTAATCTCAAAATCGAACAATTTTTTGTGTTTGTGCTCCAAAAATCTTCTTTTCTGTTTGGCCATAAGAAACAAAACCAATTTTACACCCTTAGTTTGTTGTCATATTTTTTGTTCATCTTATTTTTTGTTCACTTTAGTTTGTTGTTTTCTCCCATCTTAGTTTCTGGATTGTTGGATTAATCAAGAAATCAAATATTTTGGGGATTAATCAATAAATCAAACAAATATTTGGGTCAAGAAATGATTAAGAAACAAAACTTGATAACTAGAAAAAAAGATTGATGACCTGTGAAGGCCATATGATAATGATGATCTATGAAGGCCATATGAGCCTCGATAGGGTTTTGTAAGGTTTATCCGTTAATTCAAACTTAAAATATTTGGTTTTTGTGTCACTTTTGCTCCTATTTTTTGTATTTGTGTCATTTTCTTTGATCATAATATAAATGGAAAGGAAAAGAGATTATTCCTTATTTCATTTTGTTTGTTCTTTTTCTCTCCTTCAATAATGTCATTGCCTAACAAAAAGAGTAACCATTGTAAAGAAAGAAACCGTCTCAATTGTCCCCTCTATATGTGTCAAGGTATGTATGTCTCTATATATACTTTCTCGATTAGTTTTTATTTTTTGTTGTATTGTGTGTCTATTATTTGTTACTTTTAGATGCATCACTATGAATAGCAGTAATTTGGTCAGTTTCTTTCAATCTGTTATAGATTCATTGTTGCTGGTATAATTCATTTTCTTCTATTTTATTGTTTGATTTCTAATTTTGAGTTTTGTGGTTATTGTTTAGTGAAGGGATTTTATTTTCAGTGAAGTATATTGTTGATACTATTTAAGTATAATTTTTTTTTCTTTATCCAGAGCTATTGTAATCGATTGATGGTGTTAAATCTGATTTTAATTCTAAATCTGTGCTGGGGGCGTCAAGTGTCAAACACATGCTCAAGAATAATTAGAAAGAAAGAAAGAAAGAAAGAAAAAAAACCATTAAATGGCATAATAGGGAAAAAACAAAACACATGCAAATTTGATTTTTCTGCATAACAAGGCACAAATATCTGATTTTGATTGTCATGCTTCTCTTCCTCCAAAATGAGTACTATTGGATTTTTGTAAAAAATTAATGTTCCTTTATTTTCTTATTAGGTTTTGGATGATATGTAATTATTGTGTGCTTTATAATTAGGTAGTGAGTGCAAAAATTAATGATAATGGCAAATGCTACATGTATAAATCCAAATAAATTTCACTACTCTTTGAAAAAAGGGAATTCTGTTTGGTCTCCCCCCCTCCCCCCTCCTCATTCTTTCTACTTGGGTTTCATAGATTTTTTAATTCTATATTTTTTGGGTACTTTTGTGTTTGATCCAAAAAGGAAAAGTGTGAAAGTTTCTCCTCAAGAATGAACAAATGTGCTATTCAAAAGGGGTGCTCAATTTGTTATCAATTTAAGATGAGTAGTTCTCCTTTGTCCACATGGTTTATTAATTTTATGTTTGTTGCCCAAGTTAATTGATTAGTTGTCCATTGATGTCTTTCCTAATTCATTAAATATATCTATATGGTTTTTGAATCCTAATGGGACTATTGTCTATTTGTCAAAATTTGCACCATCAGATTGATTCAATCCAATGCTTGAAAATGTCTTACTCTCATTTGTCCTAATTGGACATTTAAATGGTTCAAAAAATTTTGGGTGAATATCAATGCTTCAGATTAGTTTTACATTTACCTTTTCGATTATCACTCTCAGGATTGAATCAGCATAGAAACCATTCTTTTTATTAGATGTAGTTTTACAAAAATATTTATGTCTTGTTTGATTGTTGAGAAAGTGGCGGCAAAAGTAAAGAAAGTGAAATTTTAATTACTGTCATTTATGGGTTTCACTGAAAGGTCTGTTATGATTGTATTTTTATCAAAATTAATTTTTTTATTGGGTTTTGTATGAAAGAACAAGTGTTGATGTTCTTAATTGTTGTTTTTCTTAATCGACTTGGGTTATTTGTTCGAGCACCAATAATCTAGATCTATCTCTTTATAGGTTGTGGGTATTCATCTTGGTCTTGCTAGCACTGTTTCAGTGTCATGATCATGGTATTTAATTAGTTAGTTATGTGGGATATGTTGAAACCATAGGAAAAGTTGCTGGAAACTTTAATTAATTATGTCGATCTTGGTATTGTAATTAATTATGCTAGATTTGTATTTTAATTAAATTAGAACTATATCCTTTGGTACCTATTAAGAGTTGAAGCTATTTGATGTTTTCTTATTATTATTATTATTTGTTGGTTATAGGGTGCTTGGCTTCCATTGGGAAACAAATTTCGTAGCAATTCGAGTTAACAATAATAATTGTGTGAATTTTCTTTTCCCCTTTTCTGTTTCTTGAGAATATTGTAGGCTTCAAAAAAAATAAAAATAAAAATAAAAATATCAAATTGGGTTTTTCATAGTTTTTTTTTTCCCCTTTATGAGTTGTCACTTTCATTTTGTTAACGTTGTGTGATCTCCTATTTTTGCCAAGCGACTTATGCTATTTTGAAGATCATTAGATTCTCAATGGAGTTGTTTTCTAGTGACTCTCTCTCTCTCTCTCTCTCTCTCTCTCTCTCTCTCTCTCTCACAATTAACAGTAGCGCATAACTTACATTATTCCCTATTTTATTGCTTGTTTTTGTTTAGTGTCTTTTGATGTAGTATTAGTTTTCTATATCATTTATATACATTAGTTTCCTTTTTGTTTTCATTTTTTTACTCCAATCGGCTTAGTTTAACTCTCTTTATTTTTTTTATTTTTTTTATTTCTTCTTTATTTCCCAAGGGATTTAATAATCTAGGAAAAAAATAAAATATTAACCACAAATCAGGTTTTACAATGTTTCCCAGTTGTGGGTGAGTGTACCTTAGCTTGTTTTCTCTTTGGGAGCATGCAATCTTTTTGTTTTACAGTGTTCTATAGGCTGTGGGTGAGTATACCTTAGTTTGTATTCTCTTTGTGAGCATGCCATCTTTTTGGTTCACAATGTACCTTAGTTTTTATTCTCTTTGTGAGTATGAAAATCCTTTTATTTTTAAGAGTTGAATTTAGACATATCCTTTTTTTGTGTTTGAATTCTAATCCTTAATTTTATTGTTTCACATCTGAATTCAAGTATGTTGAGGAGTGCCATCGACATGTATCATCAATGTATTCTCTTTTTTTTTCAAAAAAAAAAAAATCGCCAATCAAGCCATTTATTTGTGATATTTACATCCTCTATTTTTTTACTTTCTCAACGACTATACGTATCTCAATCCATATGGTTGCTTGGTTTGATTATTCCTCTAGTGGCATGACTTTGCTATCATTTCAGGTTTACTTACAGATGCTGATGACATGGTTATTACTCGGTCGATGATTGTAATTGGAGCCTCCATTAAAGTATAAATATGTAAGAAGCCTAATTTTTTTATTATTATTTGGGAATGTGGATTGGTATGTTGTGATAGAAACTATACTTCGAGTTTTGTTTATTAATTTTTTTCCCTTCTTTTTTAGACTCGATAACTCAAGCAGTGCTGAAAGCTCAAACAATTACATTTTTTTTGCTAATTTGTTTTGTTATGCATGTGTTTCAGTTGAATTGGGATTTTAATGAATCAATTTGATTTAGGTAATGTTTTACATTTGACTAAAGTTTTGTGTGTGTGTGCGCGCGCGCGCCTGCACTGTCAATCACTCCATTATCTTAGTAACAAAATGATTTTTTTTCTTTAGTTAGTGTTTTAGGTGTGACTTTTTTCATTTTGAAAATGCTATACTCTGTAGAGTATGGACATTCATATTGATGATAATGAACTATGAAAGTGATTCGAGCCATGACAGTCACCTAAGATACCATTATTTTCTTTTAGTTACTTCGTATATAACAGACGTCCATGTATATTTTCCCTTGCACTGTCTACAAACATTAATGGTTACTTTGATTAATTATTTCCTTTCCTTTGTTTTGATTGCTACATTTCTATAAATCAATTTCTAATATCTGATTTCCTCTTGCTGTAGTTCATCAATTTTTGACACAGTTCATCAGTTTCTATAATAAAAGGTATTCAATTTTTTGATTTCTTTGATAATATTTTTCATTAAAGTTTTGATAAATATGTCATTTCCTTTCTCTCTCTAATCATTAGTTTTCTCCCAAGTTTTAGTATGTTACTTTCTGTAGTTTTCATATTGTGCTGTGTTTTTTGCTGGTGGTCATCAATTTCTAGGTTCTCGATATAATCAAAGGTATAAACTGTCTCACACAATTTTGATATAAGTTAAATTTTTTGCCTGTTACTTTTGTAGTTATGTTTTAAACAAAGCTCCTTTCCATTTACATAAAAGATAGAAGCAAAATGGGACTAATGAGCAGTAACCCATGACCAAAAAAAAAAAATAGTATTGCTCAAACTTTTTGCTTTCATTTGCTTTTTCCACTAGATTATTTTTCTTAATCCTTCTTTCTTTGTTATGGAGCTTAGTAAAGGATGTTTTAGTAGTCTTTGCAGCTTTTCTGTGAGTGGTTTTGGTGAATGTTAAAATAGTGGAATGAAATAGAATGGATTGGTATGACCTATGAGAAATCTAATATAATGGCTTGTTTGAATGACTCATACACTGTACACTAGATTTCTTTTTCCCCCATAAAAAAGTGTTGGCTTGACCATTACATATTTTGGTGATTTTTAGGAGTATGTGTTGAAAATTTAAACCAAAAAGGAGGACTAAAAAATTGAAAAAAAAAATTTAAAAAGGGAAGATAAGCATAGATAAATCTCTTCCCTTTTTTTTTCTTTTTTTTTGGGGGGGGGGGGGGGTGAACACACAGACTAACCTTAGTAACAAAATAAATGCCTTTCTTAAAACAACATACGTTGGTAAATTTTGAGTTACTTTGAAAATAACTTTGTACTAAGTTTTGGAATCCCCGTATTGTCAAAATAAAAATTGATGTCTAATTGTCTCTTAAATTGGTTTTTTTGCTCATATATTTTCAGGATTTATAAATTTACATTTATTTAAGAGAAAACTAAAGTTGCAGATTCTTTTTTCCTCTCTATTCCTGTCTTCTCTTTTTTAACTTCTTGGAATATGACGACAACAAAATCGTGGTGTAGAGCTTTTGTTGTCCCATTGTTTTTCTTGCCTGGTTTAGATAGTAATAGAAAGCATGTGTTTTCATTTTTTATCAAGTACATAGTAAAGGTAGCAAAACTAGACAAGGAAACATGTGAAGAAAGTGAGTTGGGCTGTGTGTCATGGCAAGTGGTGTCTGATAAATGATAGAAAGTTTATTATGTACTGGCCTCGTTTGGGAAGTGGCTATTTTAGAGGCTTTTTGGCTTTTTAGCTATTTTAGTAGGCTATTTTAGTTTTTGTGTTTGGGAAGATGAGATTTATTTTTATTTGAGTTGTTGTATTGAAAAGTGTGTTGAAATGATGTTTGAGATTGAAATGACAAATTTGTTCCTAATCTCATTTTTTTCAAAATTAGTGTAAAGGGGCAAAAGTGTCATTTTGTACCGGTGGGACAGCTATCAAGTGACAGGGGCGGGCTGCAGAGTTATTTTTTATAGGCTACAGAGCTATTTTTTTTTTTTAGTTATATCAATGGTTTAGCTACAGTGGTAGGCTAAATGGCTTTTTTTCATCCGGAGGCTATAATGGCCTACTTGAGGACTTCCCAAACACCGCCACTATATGGCATTGATTTCAAAATATTGTATATTAGGCATTTTTTTTTTGTCTTAATTAGATTTTTTTCTTTAATCCATCTAATCTAACTTTATTATTATTTTTCAAATTTTATTTTTATTTTTTAATTTTAGGTACCAATACTAGAATGGATATTGAACGACTTTCAAATCCTTTTAACATTGGCCAATTTTTAGGGCAACAATTTCATTTTTAGAATTCCCTTAGTTAATGTAATTGATGACTTTTTACATTAATCACCTTTGCAATAACTTTTTGGTTTAGCCACATTGAACCATTATATGAATGCGATGGTTTTTTTTTTTTTTTTTTTTTTTTTGGACAACTTATTTGGGTAAGTTGGATCAAAGAATGGATTTACTCGACTTAGGTTTGGATGTATACTATATACACCTTTCAAGTTTAGAGTTTCACAAACTGTATAAGTTGCTAGAAGGAGAGTGCCTTTAGGCTCGGGTGAAAATATTGTTGAAATTATGCACCAATTATATAGATAAAATTATTTTGTTGAACCCAATTAATGTAATAAGGTAATGTCAGTCGCAAAGTATTTTGATATATATTTTTTCAACAAATGTACTAATCTATATTTTTTTGCTTCCACAAATTACCAGATTATTGTGCATGTTCCTCATTGGGAATACATACAAGTTGATACAAAGACTTTTTGGAAAGGAATGAGGAGTAAGTTGAAGACATCTTATTAACACATCTTTTGTAAAGCATACACCCACTTTTTATGAAGCAAACACATCTTTTGTGAAGCTTTTTCCCATTCTTTTGTAAAGCATACATATTATCGGCTTAGCTGTATGGCAATATAAAGTTTGTTTTGCTTATATGGTTATAATTTGATTGGTAGCAGTAGTACTAACTAGTGTGCATTTTAATCATAATTTTTTTAGATTGCAGAGCACTTGCTAGTGTGCATTGTTTAGCATTCAATTTTTTTTTATTTTGTTTTTTATAATATTTGATTTGTTTGGAATTGATGAGTATAGGTTGGTATGCACTGTTTGATATTTAATTTGTTGAGATTGCAGAGCATTTGCTAGTGTGCTTTATGTAGTGTTTAGTAATTTTTTTCTTTTTATTATAGAATGTTAACGAGTATGCAGTAGCTTTGATATTTGATTTTTTTTTTCTTTTTTTTTTTTTACTTCCTCTTATATTTTGATTTGCAATATTGGTAAACTTTATAAAACTTGTGTTTTTTTGAATGCTATAAAACTTATATGTTTGTTTCTTAATTTGTACTAAGGTTATGAAGAGTTGTTATTTTATTTGAGTTATGTACAGCATGTGGTATAAGTAAAATTGTTACAAATTCTTTAACAAGAATAATATTTCTTTATATTTTTTTAGTATTTTTATCAAAAAATGACAGACTCCATAAATTTCAATATAATAAGTATAAATTATAGCTACATTTTAATTCTAACATTATTTATATCGTGCCTTTAGGCACGGGCATACACTAGTATATATATATCATTGTACCATTATAATATGTGCAAATGATATGTAGAAAAACCAAAAGAACTATGGATAAAAGAACTAATTAGGTAAGGAAAAAAAATTTTCTATAGAATTTTCGCATGTATTTGGTGCCTTTCTCACCTTGCGTTAATTCAATTTCGTACCCGAGTGATTTTAAAAAAAAAAAATCCAAATTTGTCTGATCAAATCAAAGTATTGTTGTCAACCCTTTACATATAGTTTACAACCAAGAAGTAAGTTTGTGACAATTTGGATGGTTTGAGCGTAAAATTATAAACCGAATGACAGATTAGAAAATTAGCAGATTGACAAATTGTAATTTGAGCAGTTTTAGGCGAATTGACAGATTGAAGAATATTCTAATCAATTATCAAGCCTTTGCATGATATATAACACTAATTTGCATAATATTTTTCATATATATAACACAAATTAATTTTACATAATATTTTTCATATATATAACTACTAATTTGTAATAAATTTCAATATTAAACTTCTCTCACACTCATTTTTACTTTAATATTTCATTATATGTTAAAAAATATATATATGTACTAACTATAATGTAGTGGAGCAATTTCGAAGCCAGACTTTAAATTTTAAAGTTTAAACCACAGTTTGCGGATAGAGTGATGCGGACTGATGTAGATCAGTGCGGTTTTAGTAGATTGGGCGATATTTCGCACAGCCCTAGTTGTGACGTTGTGCTACACATTAAAATATACAAATCCACCCAAATTTTATGATGCTAAAGCGGCAATGGAACTTTTTCAATTTATTGAAGTATAGTAATCAGTTTTTTTCTTCTTAATTATTGATAACAGAATTGAGTGAAAATAAATATTGTATTGAATTGAATGAATAAAACAATGAGCACAAGATCATTCATATAGTGAAGGGCAAAGCTAATTAAAGAAATACAATCAACCTTTATATGGTAATACAATCATATCAAATCATAGCAACTACATATTCTAATATATCTAATATATATTCTAATATCCTTCCTCAAGCTCAAGGTGGGTTAGTATATACCAACTTGAGTTTGGAAAGTAAAGTCTGAAACGTCTAGGTGGATGTAATTTGGTGAAGACATCAGCAGTCTGATCGATGGAGGTAACATAATGAAAGCAAATGGTACCATGAACAATATGTTCGTGAATAAAGTCACTATCAATTTCAATGTGTTTGGTACTATCATGAAACACATCACGTGAGCAATTTGAATGGCACGTGGTTGTCATGACAAAAAACAGTAGCAGAGGAATGTGTAATCCTCAAATCTTTAAGTAATTAGCAAAGCCATAATAATTCTTGTGTAGTATCCATAAAAGCACGATATTCAACCTCAGTACTATATTTGGAAACAACAGTTTATTTCTTATTCTGCTAAGAAATCAAGGAATCATTGAGACAGAAACAATATCCAGCAGTAGAACAACGACGATCAATAAGATTACCAGCCCGATCGGTATCGAAATATGCATGCAACTCCAAGGTAGAATGAATAGAATAATGAAGTTCACGAAATAGAGTACCGTTCATGTATCGAAGAATATGAAGAACAATAACATAATGAGTAGAGTGTGGTGTGGAGATGCCAAGAGCTGACTAAAAATATGAACATCATAGGTGATATCTGGTCAACTAACTGTGAAATAGACTAAACTGCTAGTTAATTATGGATAAACCGTGACATCAGAGAGAGGAATGTCATCTAAAGGAGTGAGATGAACATTTGTCTCAAGAGGTATGGAAGCAGTCTTGCTATTAGTGAAGCTAGCACAACTAAGTAGACTAAAGGCATATTTTTCTTAAGAGACATAATATCCACTAGATTCAGAAGAGATCTCAAGACCCAAAAAATAATTAACATGACCGAGATCCTTCATCTTAAGATGAATGTTGAACTAGTGCTTTAACTCAGCTATACTAGTAACATCAACTCCAGTAATGATCATGCCATCAACATAAAGAAGAAAAAGAGTGGTAACATGATCAGTCTTGCAAATGAAGAGGGCAAAATCGTATGGACTAGAAGCAAAGCCAAATTGTGCAATAGTGGTACTAAACTTGGAAAACTGGGTGCGACAAGCTTGCTTGAGACCATAGAGAGCACAATGAAGTTTACAGACCTTTTAAGAAGGATGATCATAGCTAGGACAAGGTTGCATATATACTTCTTCAATGATATCCCCATTGAGAAAGGTGTTTTTGACATCCAATTGATATAACCCCACTTGTGAACAATAGTAATGGTAATGAGACTATGAATAGAGCTAAAGTGAGCATCATGAGCAAAGGTCTCCATATAGTCAATGTCATAATCTTGAGTGAAGCCTCGAGCAACTAAGCGTGCTTTGTATTGTTCAATAGTGATGTCAAAAGGAGTTTTGATCTTGTAGACCCATTTACATCCAATAAGAGTCTTTCCATAAGAAAGGTCCACTAAATCCCCAATATCAATTTTATCAAAGCCTGTAATTCATCACTTTCTGCCAAAGAGGATTAGAATTGGCCTCATGATAAGAATAAGATTCATGTTGAAAGAGAATATAAGAAGAACAATGATGATCACGAAGATGGAAATGAAGTTGTTTTACCCGAGCAGAATGATGATGAGGTGAGTTAGGATCATAAAATGATTTAGTGGAATCAAGGGATGCATGAGACTCACTATGAAATGTGATAGGGGCAGGACTTGAAGGTAGAAAAGGATCCTAAGGAGGCTTGTGGATAGGAGCAAGACTAGGGAATGAAGCATCAGTGAGACCAAGAGGTAGAGCAAAATCCTCATGATGGGCTGAAGACATCATTTCGGAAGTAGTATTGTATCAAGTTCATCAAAATGAGAGAATGATCAATGAAGAATGATGTAGTAGGAGGAGCGGACAAATGGAACTCAGATATGGAGAATAACATATCCTGTTCCAAAAATATCACATGACAAAAGACACAAAGACGATGAGAAATAGGATTCCAATAATGATAGCATTTATGTACAACGTCATATCCCTAGAAACAACAAAAATGGGCGTGAAGTTCTAATTTGGAACGCTTATATGGTTGAAGGATGACAAAATAGGCACACCCAAAGACACGAAGACCAATATAGTCAGGGAGTTTGCCATATAAGCGCTCATATGGGGTTTTGATTGTTGATGGTAGGAAAGGAACATGGTTGATACTATACGTGGTTGTGAGAGCAGCTTCTCTTCAAAAGCACTTAGGATAAGAAGAAGTGATTAAGAGAGCATGGATAGTGTCTAAAAGATGGCGATGTTTACACTCAGTGTGACCATTTTGTTTGGAGTTACCAGATAATAATAATGAGAAAGTGTGCCATTTTGACGAAAGAATCTCAAGAATTGAGTTTCTTTGCATTTCTGGGCATTATCGACATGAAGAACTTTGATGGTGTAAGAAAATTGAGCTTTGATCATTTGTGAAAAATCGTAACATATTTATTGTAACTCAAAGTGAGGTTTCATAAGAAATAACCAATTAAAATGAGTGAAATCATTTACAAAAATAACAAAGTACTTAGATCCCCCCATAATGATATTAGGTGCAAGCCCCTAAACATCAAACTGTATGAGATCAAAAAGTCACTACAACAAAATTGGGTTTTTACAACTTCACATCAACGACATACAGTAAATGCAAGTCGTGGTTTCTCACATTTTCGACTTGCTTTTTTTGCATGTCGCAAATAATTCCCCAACCACAATGTGTCGACTACGTAGGTCGTGAATGCTAATAAAGATGAATTTTTTACGGCTTGCAATGTGAGGGGTAAATAATATAACTTTCTATGATGTGCATATAACATCCTGTTAATACATCAATTTTACACGGCATGCGTACACACCAGCTATTAAAAATATTGAACATTTCACGGTGCACAAAAAGCCAGCTATTAAAAATTGCACTTTCCACAACGCACAAAAAGCCAGCCGTTTAAAATATTGCACTTTTCATGACACGCAATTGCTGTCATGAAAGGTACAACCGAAAAAGAAATAGCACCAAAATAAAAATTTCGAGCGCTAAACACCAATTTTTTTAAAAAAAAAAAAAAAACAATCAAAAGCCCCAACTCTTCAACCCCAACATAAAATATATATATATATTAATTTTTTTCTTCTTATCAAAATACAACGTCTCCCTCTCCTCTCCATCTCCATCTCCTCTCTCTCTCTCTCTCTCTCTCTCTCTCTCTCTCTCTCTCTCTCTCTCTCTCTCTCCTCCCTCTCTCACCGTCGCTCCACCAGCCATAGAATAGGTCTCCTCCGCTGCTCCTCCTCACGTTCATCGAAAACCAGAGCATCGATTCACCTAGATTTGCCCTATTTTCTTAGGCATCACAACTATTCTCATTTCAAAAGTCCAGACCCTAACCTACAATTTCAAATTCGACTCTCGATTCTCCTTTCCAATCCCTCGATTCAATTTCTAGGGTTTTCCATTTTGATTACATCACCAATGGGTGAATTAAAGATGAAAAAGATGTCTCTCCTTGCTCTGTTCGATCAAGCTCGAAAGATTTGTCTATCAACTTCTGAATCTGGCATTGATCAGGTAATCCCTTCTATATATGTATGTATTGATGTAAATATTAGTGTATGAATCTCTGATTAGAGTGCTTGATTATGGAGGTTTGTAGGAATCTCTGATTACAGTGCTTGATTATGTATTGATGTAAATATTAGTTTATGGCCTAAACCCTTGGTTCAATGATTTACATAACATGGAGACTGAGCCTGGAACTTCTACACAAAGTCAGGATCTCTCTCTTAATAGCTATGTGGTTGCACAAATAAATGAAAAAAAAACAAATTGCTCAGACTGGACATGGGATTGATTCACTGTTGGCCTAGAGGAAGGGCATTTCAAGAGAAGATCATCATCTGATAAACGATATTATGTATGTTGGAGAGTCGAGTGTTTCTTATAAATCTGCCCTAGAACAACTTTTCGGGAAAGGATTACTATGTGATCTCAATGCGAAAATCACCAATCACATAACGTCTCCTCTGCATGAGATGTAGAATCTTGTTTCTCGGGTTAAAGACCGGAGTTTTTCTCAGCATCAACTATTGGTATGTGTTTTTTTCTCTTGAAAGATGCTATTAAGATCTTTGCTTTTTGAAGAACTTCAGCAAGGTGATTTGTGGTATGATTTATGTTTGTTTTCTTCTTGTTTAATTGTGATTATTATCTAATCAAGTTGGTACCAATTTGTTTGGGATTTCGATATCATAAAGTTGTTATTGAGCAGATTTTGCACTTTTTTCACTAGGCACTAAAACTCATCATAATTGGTCTTCTCAAAATTTGATTTATTAATATTAATAAGATTGCCAACTCTTATGGTTGAATTGTCCAATTGCATTTCCATACCATTGTGTTGCAATCACACACGATGATGATGGTGCAAGTTATTGCTACTAATTTTTGGAAGAGGGACATGTAAAGGAACAAATGCATTAATGGGCAAAGGTAGATGTCCACTACATCCATGTTTAACGAACCTTCACTCAAATCATAATTGAAGAACCACTATCTTTCTGGAATACTCTATATATATTGGTAAACCACGAAAGAAATTGGAATAGCTACTGACCATTTTCTCATTTGTGAAATTGAAATTATAGTTGGATAACAAGTCACTTTGTAGAATACTAAATTGGTGTAAACCGGACAGAAAAACTGGAACAACTGATGACTATTTTGTCATTTGTAAACTGACACTAGTGATCAATCCATAGAGAATTCCAGTTTACATGCTTGTATAATGGATTGGAATACAGTGTTTCTCATATCTAAGCTAGAGTTAGATAGACTTTTCAATCTCACATGACATATAAGAGACATCAATGTATATTAAGTGTATTTTTATATTTTTTTCTCATTTCCCCTATTTATTTTCATATATTTTATTTTGACCCCAAATCAACTAGTTATTTTAGTTATTGTGGATAGTTGTTATAATGTGATATTTTAAAAAAGGGAAGTGCAAACCCTTTTATTGGAATGGTCCTGTTTCAATTCAGCTTTGGTTAATTTGATTATTTAGATTGCTGGCAAACAGTCTTTTGTTAATTTTTCAGCTATTACATTCATTAGGTGAGCAAGGATGACACATTGAAGATGTATAGTGGTATGGCTACAGCTCTTATTTTCTTGGACAGGAGTATTTTATCCATGCTTATGATCCAATATATGCTCTTCCTACTGATGTTGTTTCAAGCTTGGTTGCTCTAAGAAGGGAAGCTTCTAAAGACAAAATCCAAGCTGCTCGAAATTTTCTAATATAAAATATGGAGGGCACAAGCTGAGTGTTGATGCAATTGAATCAACCCATGATGGTGCACTCACAAGAAGATATTTGGGTAAATTTTCTACTGTTTAGAACTAAAAGAT
Organism: Camellia lanceoleosa; assembly: GCA_025200525.1. Taxonomy (NCBI): domain Eukaryota; kingdom Viridiplantae; phylum Streptophyta; class Magnoliopsida; order Ericales; family Theaceae; genus Camellia; species Camellia lanceoleosa. The sequence continues at coordinate 20,529,505 of CM045771.1, read as the reverse complement.
AGTTTTTATTTTTTTGGGGGGATAGTTTAGATCTTTTTGGACGATTTTCAAGTTGAGGACAATTTTTGATGTTTAGACACATAGTTTTTAGATGGTTTGGAATGTACAGACAGCTTTTGGATGTTCAAAACTTATGAATAGTTTTTTTGATGTTTGAAATAATATTTTGGTGGTTGATTAATACTTATATATATATATATATATATATTTATGAAACTTGTTTGTAATGTTTTTTTAGAATGTATAGAACAGGTGAAGTAGAAATTGTTGAATTAATAAAAAATATATATATACTACGACTGGCAAAATAGGTCATTATGTTAAATATTTAATGACTAGCAATGAGTGTCATGGTTTGTCCCTTGAATTAACGGCGCACAAAGTAGTCGTAGAAAAATTAAACATGACGTATAAGATTAGCTATTCAAAGTTTTTAACGGCATGCTATGGCATGCTGTTGAAAGTGAATAACTTTCCATGACTGGTCATAATACGACTTTACCTTGCTGCCGTAGAATTGTATTCACGATGTGCATTTGGTGCCGTAAAAACCATTTTTTGTTGTAGTGGGTGCATGTGACATAGTAGTATTGGTATTAAATGGTAAAGTAGGTTATTTTGTAGGCTGACAAGATAGACAATCTATTTATCATTTTGAACAAGACCTAACTAACCACTTAAAGCTAAAGGTCGTAAATGACCAAAGGACACATGACCTAACTAAAAACACCATAAAGCAAGAGATGAGCTATTAGCAATAGGAGCAGCAATCTGAACAGAAAAAGGATTGGGTGAGGAAATGGGAGATATATGAGCTCATATAGACAACCATATTTATGGCTTATCCCAACAATCTATCTCATCTTCGTATCTTGTACAACACAGCCAATTGGTAAAAATAGAACAATGAGTCTAAGATTATAGAGTTGACTAATAGAAATGAGATTAACAGTAAGGTTTGGAATTAGATAAGTGTGAGAGAGAGAGAGAGAGACATTAGAAGTGGAAATATAACCTATATGACTAACATGCAATTGGGAGCCATTGGTAGTGTGAATGATAGGTAAAGTAGAAGAAGATGTAGTGGAGAAAAAAAGTGTATGATCATAGGTCATGGTTGTAGTAGGTACAATCAAAATACCAAGAAGAGTTACCTGGATTGATTGAGAGAGTGATAAAAGGTGTACTAGAGGTAGAAAAAACTTGTTTCACAAGTGCTTCAATATCATAAAGAGTGTAGGTTGGCAAGGTTTAGGAGTGGAGAATGAGTTAGTGGCAATAGTAGTAGAAGCAAAATGAGCCAAAGATTGATACTAACTATAAGTTTTGGATGGCCCAAAAGAGCCACCCTGAGAACGTTGATCATGTGGCTAGCAATTAGTAGTAGTGAAAGCAAAATAAGCTAAACATTAATACTGATTATGAGTCGTAGGTGTTCCAGAACAGCCATCATACTAAGCATAAATGTCTAAATGATCCGTAGAGTGACTGAATAATGAACGACAAAAAGGAGCCAGTGCTATCAGAGTAGAACTAGGTAAAACAGAGAGTAACAATAGAGCCAAAAAAGTGAACAACCTTAAGGAACCCATGTAACTTCTTGATGAACCAATCTAGATAATGTCTACAGAGGTAGGGGTAATGACAGTAGGTCATGGATGATGTTAGCAGATATAGGGATGACATCGAGATACCAACACACATGTCAGTAGTGCTAGGCCTACATCAACAGGTATAAAGGCGTAAGGGTGATGTCAACATTAACGACAACAAAGGTTGACGATAGCAATGATAAGTGCAAAGGGCATATGGCACAAGGCTAATCTCAATGATGACATATGCAAGGGCATTGATGAATCAAGGGTTGATGTCAAGAAGGCTAACGTAATGTTGACATCAGTAGTACAAGTTGTATGCGCGAAAGGGTTGACGTCAGGGACAACGCAGTGGCGATGTCAGCAGCAACGCTAACATCAGAAAGACGATGATGATGTCAATATAACGTGTGAGAAATAGGGCTTGGTTGAGCAGCGTGTGAAAGCACATGCGGTGGTAGTGCTTGATGGGGTTGGAATCGTCTAGACAAGAAGAAGAAAAATATGATGTTCATTTATGGGTTTGGTCTTTATGTCAAGTGAACATATGTCAAGTGAACATATTCACAGAAAGTGTTATAATGTGAAGAAGATAATGCTAGAAAAAAGCATGCATTGTCGGGATCAAGAAAAAAGAATGAGGATTTTTACCTACCATGAAAAAAGAATTGAGAGAAAGGAAATATTGTATTGTTGTGAGATGTCTTGTACATGAAATATTGCACTAGAGAGGATTTTTACCTACCGACGGTGCATTGCAATCCTGATGGGTTAAGATTGCACTGAAATTGATATTTATGGACCTGTAATCTTAGTTTTGGCCCCTTAGTTTTTTGCCCTTTAAATTGTATCAATTTATACATTTTAAGGTTAGAGAAAAATAGATAGGGCTGCATAGTGATTTGTAATCCTTATTGTATATATTGGATTTTGATCATTTCTCTGCCATGGACGTAGGCATCTTGCTGGACCACGTATATCTTGTGTTTGTGTGTGCAATTATTCTTTTCTTTGTTATTTATTGTGTTCTTGAAACCAGATCATTGCATAACAAGTGGTATCAGAGCTAGGTTAGGGTTTCAATCTCTTGATTAGTAACAATGATTAGCGCAAAGCATGAAGTTGAAAAGTTCAATGCAAAATGACTTCTCTCTCTAGCAGAGACGAATCAAGGATCTTATCATCCAACAAGGGGTCGCCAAAGCATTGCTTGGGGAGACGAATAAGCTAGAGAAGACAGAATATGATGTGTAAGAGGAACTTGATTCAAAGGCAGCCAGTGCAATCCGCCTAAACCTATCTAACGAAGTCACTCACAGTGTGCTTAATGAGGAGATTGCAGAAGCAATCTGGAAGAAGTTAGAAGGTTTGTATATGTGGAAAAAATCTGACTAATAAATTATATGTGAAGAAACAACTGTATGGCTTAAAAATGAAAGATAATACAGACATGTTCGAACTTCTCAATGTATTTAATATGTTAATTACATAATTGTTGGGTTTTGGGGTAAAGGTCGATAAAGAAGACAAAGCAATACTCTTGGTAGCATCACTTCCCTCTTCGTTTGATCATCTAATCACAACATTGATGTATGGAAAGGAAACATTGTTACTTGAGCAAGTGACCAGTGCTCTCCTTTACATGTAAGGATGAAAAATGATGATGAACGCATTCTAGATGGACTTGTTGCCAAGTTAGAGTTGAAGAGGGGTAGAAGCAAATCAAGGGAAAGAAGTTCCAACAGAAAGAGATCACAATCTAGGCCAAGTGCGAACAAAGAAGTGAAGTGCTACTACTGTCACAAAACTGGACATCACAAAAACAATGTGCTAATTTCAAGCAACATCTAGAAAAAAAAAAAAAAAAAAAAAAAAAAAAAAAAAAACCTGCAGAATCAGCTAGTGTCATAGAAGAGAAATCAGATAACAGTAAGGTCGATGTAGATTTACTTTCAATCTCTTCAGGTATGAATTTTTTAGCAGAATCATAGATTTTAGATTCTGGTTGCTCTTACCATATGTGCCCAAATAGGGATTGGTTTGACACGTATAAACCTTGCAATGGAGGTACTGTTCTAATGGGTAATGATACAGTATGCAAAGCCATTGGACTAAGTACTGTGAAGGTGAAGATATTTGATGGAGTTGTTAGGGTTTTGAGCAATGCCAGACATGTTCCAAAACCTAGAAAGAATTTGATCCCTTTGAGTGCACTACATAGTATGGGTTATGCATATGTTGCGAAAGGTGGAGTGATAAAAATCAACAATGGTGCTTTGGTGATAATGAAGGGATAGAATGTTGGGAATCTAGACAGATTGTTTGGGGACATAGTTGTAGGTGGAGTTTCAATCTCACACTAGCATAATCGAGCATGAATGATAGAAAACTTTGGCATATGTAGCTTGGTCATATAGGTGAGCATGGTATGTTAGAGCTTCATAAGAAGAATCTGTTAAAGGATGAGAAAACGTGCAAGTTGGAGTTCTGCAAATATTGTATGTATGAGAAACAGCATGAAGTCATTTTTAAAATAGGTACTCATACTAGTAAGGGTGTTCTTGACTATGTCTACTCAGATGTTCACTGGCCAGTGTCAATTTCTTCTCATAGTGGAACGCACTACTTTGTTAGTTTCATTGATGGTTATTCCAGAAAGGTATGGATTTTTTGTATGAAACATAAGTCAAATGTTTCCAACCAATTTAAAAATAGGAAGGCACAAGTTGAAAATCAGACTGGTAGAAAGATTAAAAGTGTTTCAAACAAATAATGGCCAAGAGTATAGAGAGAAAGAATTTATGGGATTTTGTGCATCAAAAGGTATTACTCATCATTTTACAATGAGAATAACTCCACAGCAGAACGAGGTTGTAAAAAGAATGAATAAAACTCTAGCAGAGAGGGCCAGATGTATGAGATTAAATGCATGATTGCCTAATGTGTTTTGGATAGTAGTAGTTAACATAGCATGTTACGTCATCAATCGATCTCCACCAGCAGCCATTGATTTCAAGATTCCAGAAGAGGTCTGGTCAGGTAAATTAATTGATTTGTCAAATTTGAGAATTTTTTATTGTCCATCTTATGCTCATGTGTAAAGTGCAAAGAGGTCAAAGTTTGATTCATAATCAAGAAAGTGCATATTTCTTGGTTTTGAAAAAGGTATGAAAGGATACAGGTCATGGGATCCAACTTCAAAGAAGAAGGTCATTAACAGAGATGTTATTTTTAATAAGGTTTCATGTTGAATCAGAATGAAACAAAGGTATCTAGTTGTGGAGAATGTACAAGTTTAGGTAGAGCCTGATGAATATAGGTCATCTTCTGATATTTATATATATGATATTTATGACATTGACACTGACTTATAGCAGCAGCAACAACAACAGCAACAAGAGTAGGAACAATAGCAACAACCTTACTCAATCACTTAAAACATGGACAAACGAGTTTGTAAAGCACCACAAAGGTATGGCTTTAAGGATATGGTTAGTTTTGCTTTAGTTACTGTAGTGGACATCCGTTGTCTTATAGGGATGCTACAAGCCTAAAAGAAAGAGGAAAATGGCTAGTAGCAATGTCAGAAGAGATGGAAGCACTACATAGAAACAAGACTTGGGAATTGGTGAAATTGGTTGAGGGTAAGAAGGTTGTAAGCTGCAAATTTTGTAAGAAAGAAGCGTTGTGAGATAAAGGGGTTGAGAAATGGAAGGCGTGGTTGGTTCCTAAGGGGTACTCACTGTGAGAAGGTGTTGAGTATAATGAGATTTTCTCACCAGTTTTAAAGCACACTTCAATCAGAGTAATCTTAGCAATGGTGGCTATACATGACGTCAAAATGCCATTTCTTTATGGAGAGTTGGAAGAGTAGATTTACATGCAACAGCCTGAAGGTTTCAAGGAACCTGGCAGGGAAACTATGTTTGTTTATTGAAGAAATCATTGTATGGCTTTGGAATCTCCAAGACAGTGGTACAAGCGCTTTAATTCATTCATGGTGGCAAATGGGTATACACGTTATGTGTATGATTGTTGTGTTTATCTTAGAGTACTTGCTGATGGTTCATATGTTTTGCTTTCTCTTTATGTTAATGATATGTTAGTTGCTACAAAGAGTAAGCAGGAAATTGCTAAGTTGAAGTCCTCATTGAGTAGTGAATTTGACATGAAGTATCTTGGAGTTGGCAAGAAAATCCTTGGGATAGAAATTCACCGTGACAAGAAGGTTGGGAAATTATGGTTATCTCAAAAGGTTACTTGAGGAAGGTGCTAGACAGATTTAGTATGTTAAATGCGAAACCAATTAGTACACCTCTTGCTATTCATTTCAAGTTATCTTACGAGTTGTGTCCTGAGTCAAATAAGGAGGAAAAGCATATGTCTCAAGTACCATATGCAAATTTAGTTAGGTGTCTCATGTATTTGATGGTGTGCACAAGGGCAAACATATTGCAAGGAGTTAGCGTGGTTAGCAAATATATGGCAAATCCAAGAAAGGAGAATTGGAATGCAGTGAAGTAGATTTTCAGGTACCTTGTAGGCACTTGTGATTTTGGGATATTGTTTGATCAGAAAGTAGTTTCAATAGATGTTATAGGTTATGGAAATGCTAACTATACGTGGGATCTTGATTCTAGAAGGTCCATGACAAGTTATGTGTTCATGTTTGCTGGTGGTCCTATTTGTTGGAAGTCTACTTTACAAGATACATTTGCTCTATCGACTATGGAAGCAGAGTATATGGCAGTGATCGAGGCAGCAAAAGAAGCAGTTTGGCTTAGAGGATTGGTTGGTAAGCTTAGTTTCAAGAAAGACAATATTGTATTGGAGTGTGACAGTCAGAGCACCATTCATTTGGCCAAGGGTTAAGTATCGTGCTAGAACAAAGCACATTGATGTACGATATCACAATATTAGAGAGTGACTATCTTTGGGCGATGTATGCTTGTCGAAGGTTCACACTAATGAGGATGCTACTAATATCTTTGGGTCACTAATGAGAATGCTGCTGATATCTTTGGGCAGTACACTCTTACCCATAAAGTAAGGGCAAGCACGTACCTAGCATGGGGTACAGTTACTTGATGATATCTACAAGCTCTCTTCTGGATGGGTTATGATAAATAAAAGCCACGGTGGAGAAAAGCAGAGTGAGTTGCAGAGTAATTTGTAATCCTCATTGCATATAGTGGATTTTGATCATTTCTCTGTCGTGGACGTAGGCATCTCGCCGAACCATGTGTATCTTGTGTTTGTGTGTGCGATTGTTCTTCTCCTTATTATTTATTATGTGATTAAAACTAAATCATTGCATAACAAAATTGAATGGATAAAATAATGAGTACAAAGTCCTTTATATAGTGAAGGATAAAAGTAAGTATAGAAATACAATCAATCTATATATGGTAATACAATCATATCAAATCATATCATCTATATATAGAATATTACATGTATCCTAATATATTATTTTGATATCTAATATATCTAATGTATATTCTAACAATTATTTTCATGCAATTTTTAAACGAGTCCTTGAAGAAATTTTCTCTTTAAAGGTATGCGAGGTTGGTTACTCTATGGAATGGAAATAGATAATTTATATTAATTTATAAACCTATTTAACATATTTTCCTACTGTAGAAACAAAATTTAGTAATTATGAGGAAAAAATAGTAGGTAGTGATATAAATGAAGTTTAATTTAATATTGTTATTCATGCCCACTAGAATCGTTATACAAGTAGTAGGAAATTTCAAAACTAAAGTTCTACATTTGATACTATAGTCCCTAAGGTAGTATTTGATTTATTGGAATGAAATAATTATTCCATCAAAATTTTCAGTTCCATGTTTGGTTAACTAAAAAATAATGACAAAATGTATTACAAATGGAATCATTATTCACCATTTCAAATGAATGGCCATTTCATATGAAAGCTTAAGGAATGATCATTCTATTATATTCTAACTAATTTCAGTGAACCAAATAGAGCACGTTTACACATGAAATCTTACTTCTCAAAACATATCATAGTTATAAATAATAATAAAAAAAAGGTAAATAATAGTTTGACCCCTATGGTTTACCCAAAAAACATGGAGCACCCTATAGTTTTATTTGTAAAATTTAAATCCCTTAAATTTTGTACCACATTGTAATTTCTGAAAGAACCATTTGTTTCAACAGAGCGCATGTTGCATGACTATCTCATTTTCCTTCCAACCAAATATCATCATCTCTCTCTCTCTCTCTCTCTCTCTCTCTCTTACACACACACACACACACTGTCCGTCTCTCTATGGCACCAAATACATTAATCCAACAATAGAAGCTTCATATATTCTTCTTTCCTTTCATCTCACCAAACCACCAAATCCCCTTGCTAGACCTAGCCAAGCTCATCTCCTCTCATGGCATCACCACCTCTATCTTCACCACCCCCTCAACCTCTCTCGCTTCTACTCTGCCATCCACCGCAACAACCTTACCACATCCTCCCCCATCAACCTCCTCTTCCTTCTCCACTTCCCCACCACCACCACCACCACTGAAAACCACGAATCACCTTCCCTGGGTAGCCTAGATTGCCCCAAAAAATACAATATCCCACGAATCACCTTTTTTGCCACATCTTGCTTCTCTCTCTGTATCACAGACAGTGTCACCAAATTCAAGCCATACAAGTCTGTAACCCATAACTCTCAACCCTTCTTGGTCCTGAGTCTACCTAACCCAGTTCGTATTGCAAGATCTCAAAGGGTGCGTCAGTTTTTCCGTGACACGAGTCTGTAATAATTCTTCACCCAAATCATTGAAGTAAAGCAAGACAACTATGGAGCTGTGGCCAACACTTTTTTGCCAAATCAAAAGTGAGTATGAGAATATAGAGAGATGTAAAGAGAGAGACATCCATCTGGACATCTGCTCATTTGCATTTTTCCTGCTCTATTTTTGTTAAAAACCAAGATAGTCAATTGTACATTATTTGCCCATAATTTCCCAACAATCTTAATATTTAATTAATAGTTAATTGTGTGTTGAAAATAATTTCTAAAGGTTAATGTTCTATTTTGAGCAAAAAATTGATAAATAAATTTAATTTCTAGGTTAACTTTATTTGAGTTAAGAGAATGATAAATATAGATTTTAGAAGAATAATGAAACAAAAATAAAAAGAAAATATAGATAGATATGAAAAATCTATGTGATTTGTCATTAGATTAAGATTTAATTGTTTCAATTCCCAACCAATTAAAACTCAAGATCTAAATCATCAAGCATGTAGGAAAGTGATTTAGATTGTTATTTCAGAAAACAATGAATCGACACAAACTATTTTTTACGTGGAAAAACCAAAATTGAAACACCTTCAATTGTGATAAAAAAAACCACGGGTGAAACGCCACAAATCAATCCACTACTGAAGAAAGAAAGATTACAAAGATACCAAACAAATTACCAGAACCGCTTCCAATTTGTCTTCAAATCTTCTGTATGTTTTTCACCGCAACCTCCATACGTAATTGATTAGCTTGAATCCACAACATCTATTGTTGATAAACGACTACACACAGCATTAAACTCGTTTGATTACTCTGTGCTTGAATCTTCGAGTTCCACTGAAGAAGAATACTCTTAAAGAAAGATCAAACAAACTCCTTGATGTGTGCTTATGAGAACATGAGTTCAAACTCAATCAAACATCAAGGAAAACCATAAAAATATCCCTAAAAGGAAACCCTAAAACCCTTAAAGAAGATCTAAGAAAAGTAACCCTAGAGTTGGAGCAACATGAGGTTTTATAGAGGCTGAGATGGCGAGGTCCGCTCAAGCGTGGGCATTGACGCTGGAGTGGGGACTCTATATCGCGTGTTCCAAACCATTGTTCATGCTCGAGCGGAAGATCCCACGCTTGAGTGTAAAAACACATCACTCAGTATTTCTGCAGACACGCAAAATACTATGAGTGTAAACTCCGCTCGAGTGCCACTTTGCCCGCTCAAGCGGGAAGACCAAAAACTGGAAAATTACAACTCGATTTAAACCCAAGTTTGTCTGTAGAATTTGACAAGAAGTACGGTCTTAACAATCTCCCCCTTTGTCAAATATCAAACAAAACGGTTCTAAACAATTTTCCAAACAAACAACCCAAAACACAAACTAACTAAAACAATTAACAACCTCAATTTAAAAAAAAAAAATAAAACAAAACAAAACAAAACCACTATATAAAAGAGCAACCACAAGAGCTGAATGCAACGACCATAAAACACGCAAATCTTGAACATCCACTCGAGGAAACAACCATACAAACCAAAACTGTAGAACTGGATAAATAGCCAAATATATATATATATATATATCTAAACAAAAGCAACCCAATATCCAAAATCCAAAAATAAGAACCATCCAAAAATAAGGTATGCATCAAGTATTTCAAACAAAATATCTCTATAAGGCATGCATCAAGTATTTCTAACAAAGTATCTCTAACACCCACTCCCCATTTTTGTCCGGGAGAGAAAAAAAAAGACAATAGAGAAATCAGTGCAACAAAGAACAAGAGATAGGGCTGTGCAAAATGAATACTAGACAAAAAAAATATGTCTGTGCAACAAAGATCACTGAGCTGGTTGCTGTGGAGGTGACTGCATCTGTAGAAGCTACAAGATCTAAGACAAATGAGCAAAGGACTGTGCAATGGACTCCTCAATGAGCCTGGATGAGGCCTCTAATGCGGTGAGCCAAGCATCAGCAGTAGTCTCAAGATCCATAAGCCTAGCCTTGAAGATATCCATCCATCCCTCCAGATGATCAAAATGGGAGACAATGGACTACTCAAAATGATAGAGCTAGCCTTAGATGGTACGGACTTAAGGTAGTTGCTCCCCCTCACCAACAGCCTCATCTGCAGCAGCCGCATCATACTTAGTGTCCTCGGCCATAGTAGCATCCCCTACACCTGTACCTAAACTACTTACCCCGGTAGGGACCACCCTAACATGAGACTGACTCTACGAGACAGTTTTTTTGGTGAAAGGCCGGGAAGGAGAAGCAAAGTCATCTTCGTCAAATGAGGGAACCTCAAACCTAGTAAGAAGCCAATTAATGAGGCAACCATAAGGAAGACCAAGGTTGTTACGCTCAAATGCAACAACCATCTTTTGAATGATCAAGGTAGCAATTTCAATGGAGCAATGGTGAGCAATACAATAAAGGACAAAACCTTGTTCTTGGTTTATTTCCGAGTTGTGGGAGGTCACAATGATGTTGGCACACACAATAAGATTGAGTAACCAAAATTGGGGAAGGAGCTCATGTTGCTTGATCAAAGAGCTTGGAAGCCATGGACGAGATGCACCACATAAAGCAGTGGCCACCTCATTGAAATCACATGTGGGTCGAACCGGAAAGCAATAGAAAATAGGAAAGACTTTACTAATACCCAAAAGTTCACGAATAAGGTCGGGAGTGACAATGATTGACCTAGACTGGACCCATGTTTTGAACGAATGACCAATATCATCAATTCCCTCCATATTACAGTAAAATTCCCTCACCCAATTAAGATTTTGGCGACCCAAGAAAGAAAGAACCAACTCCCCACCCAAAGGATCAAACAGTGAACAAATGTGAATGGATTCAAAACTGCTTAGTAGAACATTTCATTCAAGATGAACAGTTTGTGAAGGATAGGACTCTCTAAACAATTTGGCTTTATCAGCCGAAGGAAACCGGTCTGTGTTAAAGGAGTGGCGAGAGGCAGTGGACTTCCTACGCTTAGAAGAAGACATGATTGAGCCAAGAATTTCCCAAAAGAACAAACACAAATTCCTTAACCCAAGATCAGAATTAAAACCAAAAAAAAAAAAAGAAACGAAACATTAGTAGTAAACTCAAAGCTATTAATGTTAAACAGCCAATAGAAGTACGATATTGCAACCAAATAACAAAATAACCAAGGAGAACATAGTGACATAACCAATTAACCAGATAGATCAAATAACTAAATAAATAACAAGAACTTAATGAGACCATAACCAGAACAATAAGCATAACTCAATATTCCCAAGGCACAAATATTCCAGAATAAGCACATTGCCACCAAAAATACCCAATCAGACCATAAACAGATGAAGACAAGACATACAAGACTCAAAAAATCTACGAACAAATATGGATTATAAACATGAGAAGAACAAGTGACCAAAAAAAAATTAAAAAAAAACAACAACAACAACAACAACAAACAAATAAAGAGAAGGAAATAGACAAAATCTAAGAGATACTAACCTGAGACAACCAAGAAGTACAAGAATCACCAATCAACAGTCCAAGGGAGGACAAACACAGAGTTGCCAAGGTGAGAGAGATCTTTGGGAAAAAATTGAACTGAAGGGACGAGGGAAGGGTTTTTTTTTTTATAACAAACTAGCCCACTCGAGCGTGGGTTTTAACGCTCGAGCATGCGTCAAAACACGTATGGCTACGCTCGAGCGAGAAATTGGACGCTCGAGCGCCAAAAATACCCACACAGTATTGAACAACTCTGCAAAAAAATGTTGGAATGATGAAATCCATGCTCAAGTGTGAGAGTTCCCTCTTGAACGGGGACAAAAGAACTTCAAAACGCAAAACACCGTTTATGAGCAAACAAAACCAACTCTGCCAGAGAAGTGTGACCTATAACGAAACAGAGGTTAGTATAATCGCAACACTGTGACACTGAGATGAGATAATCCATAAACCATGAAGCCTGCAGACTTGTAAATTTTGAAATTATGAACCACAAGAATATGAGCAAATCAGATAAAATTTAATCAATGATCATAAGCTACATAAGAATGCACAACTCAAAAACAAACATGAGAGTTCACAAAAAGAATGTGTGTGTGTGCAATCCTTGAAAGGCCACAGAGCTAGAGTTAATCCTCGTAGTGATCAGATGGCTAGACCTCTAACAAGAGTAGTGAAACAACATAGAGAAAAGTCAAACCACTAGACATCGAGGGGTATTTGTTGAGTAAGCGCGGAGGCTCCCCCTTAATCAATGAATCCTTTTTTTTCTTTTATTTTATATGAGACTTTTCTTTTCTGTGGGCACTCACCGGTGGCTTGCACACTCAAGAGTATGGAGACCAAACCAGAGAAGCATGAAATCAGAAAGGATGACCTGGTTGGTGCCTTGAGATAGCCTTTTCCTAATGCCCGGACTTCAACAAATTAAGGGAGGAACCGTGAAAGTGAAAAACGATGGTAGATGGTTAAGTGACTCAACATCACTCATGATATACCAGTATAGGTCAATTCCTCCAACAATGTAAAAGATATACTGTTAGTAGTCCATAGAGAACTTTGATCACTTGTGCGAAAACCCCTGCAACAGTTTATCTGAAGAATGTGTACAAAATGAGATCATGAAGTCAATAAGCATGGGCATTCAGAATGAGCTATGAACAATGAAAAATGAAATCTAGCAAGCAACATAAGAGGATTTCATATTTTTGTAAATGCAGGGATGACAGGAATTAACAAGAATGAGATTATAGCATCCAAGTACACATAAAAGCAATCACTCACACCCCCTCCAGTAACAGATAGCACCCTAGCAACTGAGCACTACACCTAAGGTCTTTTTAAGGAACTCAAACCTAAGAAGATCAAGGGGTTTTGTAAAAATATCTATTTTTTGATGCTCAGTAGATACATGTTCAAGAACAACATGACCTTCTTCCACTAACTCTCGGATAAAATGATGACGAATGTCAATGTGTTTGATGTGAGAGTGTTGGACAGGATTTTTAGAAATGTTAATGGCACTTGTGTTATCACAGAAAAGAGTTAGAGTTACCTGTTCTATTCCATAATCGTGAAGCATTTGTTTCATCCATACCATTTGTGCACAACAACTCCCTACAGTAATGTACTCAGCCTCAGAGGTCGAAAGAGAAATGGCATTTTGCTTTTTGCTATGCTAGGCAACCAAATTATTCCCAAGATAAAAGCTCCCCCCAGATGTGCTCTTACGATCATTGACAAACCCTACCCAATCAGCATCAGAAAAACCAGTGACTTTGATTGCAGTGTTGGTCAAGAACCAAATCCCATACCCCAATGTCCCATTCACATACTTAATGATACGTTCGACAGTAATCAGATGAGACTCTTTAGGACAGGCTTGGTAATGGGCACAAACACCTACACTAAATGTAATGTTAGGATGACTGACAGTGAGGTACAAGAGACTCCCTGTCATACTCCTATATAGGGTAGGATCAACATCAGTACCAGAGGAATCTTTGGAAAGGTGAAGACTAGTGCTCATGGAAGTGCGAACATGTTTGGCTGACTCAAGACCGAACTTAGAGACAAGGTTTTTGGCATACTTAGTCTGAGAAACAAACATGCCCGAAGGAGACTGTTTAATTTAAAGACCTAAGAAGTAAGACAACTCTCCCATCATGCTCATCTCAAACTCATGTGTCATACAATCCGAAAAGTATTTAACAAGATGATCAACAGTGGATCCAAACACAATATCATCAACATAAATCTGAGTAACAAAAATATGAGACTTAGTATATTTCACAAATGAAGTATTGTCCACACTACCCCTTTGAAAATCATTATTAAGTAGGAAGGTAGTAAGTCTATCATACCAAGCCCAAGGGGATTGTTTCAACTCATACAAAGCCTTGTCTAACTTGTAGACATGGTTTGGACATTTAGGGTCCTCAAACCCTTTCAGTTGCTCAACATAAGCCTCTTCTTTCAAGTACCCATTTAGAAAGGCACTTTTCACATCCATTTGAAATAATTTGAAACCAAGAAAGCATGTAACACCGAGTAAAATACGAATAGATTCGAGATGTGTAACTGGGGCAAACGTCTCATCATAGTCAACACCCTCTACTTGTGTGTATCCTTGAGCAACCAATCTAGCTTTATTTCTAACCACAGTACCATTCTCATCATATTTATTCTTAAAGGTCCACTTGGTACCTATCACATTCATGTCTCTAGGTTTGGGACCTAGAGTCCAAACATTGTTACATTCAAGTTGACCTAATTCTTCATGCATAGCATTGACCCAACTATCATCTAGTAAGGCCTCTTTTATATTCTTAGGTTCAATTAATTAAACATAACACATATCAGATACCTCATCCTGAATTTGGCTTCGGGTTTTCATTCGATATGAGACACTTCCAATCACCTGTTGAGCTGGATGATTTAGTTTCACCCTTGCTGATGGTTTGAACTCAAGACTTGTGGTGACAGAAGCATCAAAAGTGGTGTCTCTCTATGCACTCTTTGGACTCTGACTTACCTGAGAAGTTGGTGCTGTCTCAGCTTCTAGTGCTTGGACCTCAGCTTTTTTTTGACTTTGTGGTACAGTATCCAGATTTGGAGACTCACCATTTTCTTCCTCATTTGTTGCTGAAGTAGGAGAACCTGTGTCATCTATAACCACATTGATCGATTCCATTAAAGATGAAGTTCACAGGTTATAGACACGAAAAGCCCTTCTAGTGGTTGAATACCCTAGAAAAATACCATCATCACTTCGGGAATCAAATTTGCCCAAGGGCTCTCTACCTTTGAAGATGTAACACTTACTCCCAAAATTTTTGAAGTATTTTACATTGGGTTTCAATCCTTTCCACAATTCTTATGGAGTTTGTAAAGTGTCGAACCTTAAATACACACGATTTATGACATAAACAGCAGTATTTAGGGCTTCAGCCCAAAACTTTGGAGGAATTTTCTTACTAAGGAGCATGACCCTAGGCATCTCTTGAACAACCTTGTTTTTCCTCTCAACAACTCCATTTTGTTGTGGAGTAATAGGGGTAGAAAATTCATACTTAATTCCATGCATATCACAAAAATTCCAAAACAAACTATTTTTAAACTCACAACCATGATCAATTTGGATTCTTATGATACGACCAATAGAAATACCCTATTCATTTTAGATTTTAAGGACTAAGGCCTGGAAAGCATCAAACGTATCAGATTTTTCTCTTAAAAAATTTACCCATGAAAAACGAGTAAAATCATCAATAGTTAAAAAAATGTATCTTTTACTTCCAATGCGTTCAGTGCGAGTAGGTCCCATTAGATCCATATGAACCAATTCAAGAGGACATCTTGTTGTAAAGTTGTTCACCTTTTTATAAGGAGCACGGGTTTGCTTTCCAAGTTGACAAGGTCCACACACTTGGTTCAGAATCTTACCCAGTTTAGGTACGCCTCTCACAAGGTCTTTGTTGGCTATCTTAGTCAGGTCTTTGAAATTCATATGACCTAATCTTTGATGCCACAGATCAATGTTACTTATGATGGCTGAGTGGCAAGTGAGATCATTAGTAGTAACAATCCCATAGTAGTTATTAGATATGCGAACCCCATGCATGACAGTATTTCCCTTTTTATCCAAAATTTCACATTTATTTTTTGAAAACAATACTTCATGGTGGGAATCACGCATTTGACTGATGCTCAAAAGATTTTCTTTAAGGCCATCAACAAGTAATGCATTTTCAAGCTTGGGAAGATCAGCCATACTTGTAGAGCCCTTACCAATGACTTTAGAAGTGCCACCATCTCCAAAGGTAACAATTCCACCTTCATATTTTTCAAGGGAGGTGAAGTAGGATTTGTCACCTAACATGTGATGAGAGCACCTACTATCAAGGTACCACATGTGTGAGTCACGTGCTTTTAGAGCTGTGTGAACAACTAAACAAGTCAAGTCATCTTTTCTCACCTATATATTTTTGGTCTTAACAAAATCAGGACTGGTGGTCTTAGTAAATGTCTTAGCGTTGTGAACACCCTTATGTATCTTGGTGTTCTGCCTAGACCTGTAAGGTTGTCTCCTAACCCAAAAAGTATTAGAATTTCTACCCTTTTGAGACACCTTACCAAATAATTCAAAGAAATAAGAATGAATGTGGCCATACCTACCACAATTATGACAAACAAAAACAGGTTTTACCTCTTTTTTGTTGATCTTACCCCGGTTAGACAGATGAAGAGAGGGATTACCCTGGTGCACCTTCAGCTTTCCCTTTTCTTGAGTCTTCAGGTCATGAGATGTAGAGGTCTGTCCTTTGTGAGCTGTCACATTACCATAGCCTAGCCTAGCCCACTTTTGTCACAACCCATTTGTTGAAACTTGAGGATGTCTTCTAACGACTTGGAACCTTTGTTCCACATGGCGATTGTGGCTCTAGCAATTCTGAGCTCTTCATCTTTATGACAAACCATCTCTTCCAATGTAGCTTGTGACATCTCAATTCTTTCAATCTTCTCTTCATATCTGGCATATATTTTCAAAAGTTCATTCCTTTCGGTCTCACAAGATAGAAGTTTCCCACATAGGTCTTGCCTGTCATTAGAGATCTTGATGACATTCTGCTTTGCTGTTGCAATTTCTTCTTTTAGCTTGGCATTCTCGCTCTCACATGCTTTAAGCTTGAAAGTGAGTTTGTCATTGATCTTGGACAGATTCAGAGATTAATCGTAAAGCTTTTTGTAAGCTTCTTGTAGATCATCACCATTAATCTCATCATTGTTTTCTGATGTTTTCTGACCATGAGCAAATTCCACTAGCATTGGAGGAGGTTGAGTGAAAGTGGACCAGAATGCCATGAAAGAACTATCCCTATCTTCAGCGGATTTAGTTTCTTCAGGTTCTTGCTCTGATCCACTTTTATCATCCCAAGTCACTGTATAGACTTTTTTCCGATTCTTTTTTGATGGACATTGAAGAGCAATATGTGTAGACACCCCATTTTTGACCGTCCATAAGACTTGGAAGCGACTGATGGTTTACATGGTGGAGAAAGGTGTGCAGGGGACAGGTTCAATTTCTTCGGCAATGAGAGAGACAAATCTCAACTTTATACCCCTGTTCTAGACCAAAACGATCTTGATCAAAAGATTTTAGTCTTAAAACCCTCTCTTTCAAAACGTTTTTGAAATAAAGTTTTTACGATGTTCTGAGGCTCACATTTTGTCAAATGTTGTATTTTTCGATAAACCGAGCGAGGACAAAGTAGGAATGAATGAAAGAGAGATGAAATCTTTGAAAAATCTTTCAAAACACCTTACTTAGGGGTTTGAAGTTTAAGAAAAGAAAAGAAGAGGGAAGAAATCCAGTCGGGGGAAAAAATGGTCATGAACCGTTAAGAGAGAGTCGAGCAGCCCTCGCCGAATCGGGCCTACTCATTTGGATACTTGGAATCAAGCTATGAGGCCACTACCGTTGGAAAGCTTACTCCCAGGGCTTCATTTTTCACTCAAGAATCTCCTAAATTCAATTCCGGACAGAGGAGATATGGTTGATTGAAGTGGGGCATCACTCCGGTTGGATTGAAATCTGCGCGGCTTCACCAAAAAGCGCATAACTTTTTCCACATGAGGAATTTTGATGCAAGGTTTGTGCCATTGGAAAGATAACTTCCGGGGCTTCAATTCGGACACTTGAATGGCCACCGTTGGACTTCTCAATCACCCACCGGCCACATTTCTTTCTGGCAGCCCCTATTTTTGTCCTCAAAGTAGCTGGCCGGCCAGAAAACCTTGCCGGCCGGCCACCTAGCTGGTGAAATGAATTTTTTGCCCTTTTTAACTATCCGGCCATAACCCCCTCCCCAAGTGTGTCCTAGAAGTGAATTTTGTTTTCCTCTAGGCCTTATGTCCGAGGGTTTGGCCTTTTGGGGTAAAATTGAATTTAAATCTCCCCCCCCCCATTTTTCTCCCTCTTTTCCACCCATTTGCCTATAAAACCAGCCCCTCCCCTTTAGTTTTAACGGTTAGAAAATTTTGTTTAAGCCTCTTGGATTGTATCTCTCTCTCTCTATATTCCAACCATCAAAACCCTAAGTTTCCAACACCATTTCTACACCACCTCATAGCACAAGGCCTCCATCCTTCATTCCAACACTTTGGGACTTCTTTGAAGAGGTTAAAGGCTCAGAATTTTGGTCCAAGAGCTGTTGGTTCTCTAGTCTACAAGGGTGAGTACATTTCCCCTCCTTTTGGTCCTATTCTTGCTCAATACATTAGCCATACTTGCTTGCATATTTGAGCTCCGGCCTTAACTGAAAATTGTATTTTTTTGAGCTCTATTTTATGTTTGTTTAAGGGCCTCTCACTGTTTGAGGCCTCCTTATTGCACTTGCTTCATTACCTCTCTTGTATGCCTATTTCTTGTGTAGTATTTTTGGCCTATATGTAAACTGTTTTGAGGCATGTTGTAAACTGTAAAGTAGCTTATTTTGATCCCTTCTTCGATATTGTTGAAGGGCTAATCACTGTTTGGAGCCTCATTTTGTCACTTACCTTTGTATCCCTCTTTTGGCCCCATTTTTGCATGATTTGTTAGCCTCTTGTGCTTCTGTTTTTGGACTCTGGTCCAAACTATAAATGGCCTTATTTTGACCCCCTCTTCATGTTTCACTAAGGGTCTTTTACTGTTTGAGGCATCCTTTTTGTACTTTGTGTTATAGCTCTCTTTTTGGCCTTATCTTGCATAGCATTTTGAGCATACTTGTACACTGTTTTGGCTTTTATCATCAACTGTAAAAGGTCATATTTTAGTTCTCTCTTCAACTTTTTTGAAGGACCTTCATCTGTTTGGGGCCAGCATGCATCACTTACTTCTTTGTCCTCCTTTAGGCCCACTTTTTGCATGAGAGTTTTTCCATACTTGTGTCTGCTTTTGTGGCTTGTTTTAAAATGTAAAACATCATATTTTGGGCCCCTCTTCAACATTTTAGAAGGGCCCTTCTCTGTTTAGGGTCAGCAGCTGTCACTTGCTTCATTATCTTGCTTTCGGGGCAGTTTTTGCATGCTAGTTTAGCCCCATTTGCGTTCGCTGTTTGGCCTCACTTAGAACTGTAAATATGCTTATTTTTGGGCTGTCTTGATTCTGTCTTCACATTCCATGTTCGAATAATGCATGCATTGCATAGTCATAGGTCATTCGGTATGCCTAATTTCATGTTTCGGGACCTATTCCATGCATCAGGTGTTGTTTTGCTATCTTTCGAGGCTGTTTTGCATCACTTATTGCCTCTGAAATTTGCATGATAGTATACCATATTCCATGCTTTTCCATGTCATGTTAGAGTGGCATTCGTGCCTTAAGGTCGGTCCTCGGTTTGTGTGCACGGGTGCACGCATTTCGAGTGTCTCATTTTCAACTAATGGCCTCTTATGTGAGTGTGGCTGAGATCCAATTGTGTTGGTGTGTAAGTCCATTATGCATTGTGTATACCATTTTATTTCATAGCATTGCGTATGCTAGGGTGTATATTAGTGCATTGTGTATGCCATGTTACCTCGCGCATCGTGTATGCCATTTCATAGCATTGCGCATGTTAGGTTGTATCTTAGTTGCATTCATGCATGTCATGCATATTGCATTGTGTTCGAGATAGGAGTTAGCCCAAGCACGGGAAACGAGGGACGTTTCGTACTCCGAGTGATGGAACGTGTCTCAATTCCCAGTCACCGACACTCCGAATTATCCATGATGGAGTTAGGTCTTCTTGTGTTTTCATGTGTATTCATCTCATATCGAGTCATGCAATTCGACTCCTCGGCCATCATGCATCGAGATGCGTGATTGGTGGCATGAGGATCGAGACATGCATACATATGTGAAAATACATTGTCATGCCCCTTTCCTGCTCTCTGTTGCAGCAAATCATGAACAGAGGCTAATCGGGGCATCGCAAGGGATTTTCCAACCAAGGCAACCCGAGCATGCATCATCCATCATCCGGAGAAGAGTCAAGGCAGTCCCTAGCTTGCACGCCAATTTAATCTTTTCCTAGTTAATTCTGTTAAATAATTAGGAATTTGTACATATTTTGGACTTATTATTTATTTGGACTGTACTATTCGGGACTGTATATTATTTATTCGGACCCTCCGAGCGAGGGCACTGTTGTAATAAGTGTGCGTGTGTGTGATGTATGTCTTCCAACCCCACGTCTTTTTCCCTTTTATTTACCAGCTTATGATGGTTAGATTAGGGCATGTTTCAATTAGCATACAGTATGATAGCATGTTTCCATTCATTCATCTGTCTTGCATGCACCTGGCTCGGTGCATCATACTAACTGCATTTGTATTTCAATTCCAAATTGAATACTTGTTAGTTGTAGCATTTCATATGCCATGTTTAGAATAGCCGAGCCTGCTATAGTTGCATTTTGCATGTGCTGCATTAAGCATTTCTGTATAATTAGGAACATGCATGGATTTCTAATTAGCTTCTGTTTTGGCTTGGAGTACTCGGTAAGTGGTTATGCTTTAGCATTCTTCCATGTGTGTGAGTGACTGCCATGATAGCATGCTTACCATGAGGCTATGTGCTTATGTGATATAACTTACTGAATGCCTGTGGGTGGAGGTTGAGTTATTTGGATTGGAACAAAATCATTGACTGTGAGTTTTAAGCCCACTAGATAGTGGCAAAACCATGTTTTCTAAGCCCACCTGAGGGTGGCAAAATCTGCATTTTAAGCCTACTTGCGAGTAGCAAACCATCTTTCAAAAACAAACATGAAATGTTTTGTTCCAATTCAGGCGACCCAGTCTATACTTGTATGCTGTGCGCATCACATAGTAAATCTAGGCTAATAACCGGAATAAAAGCACACAATGTTTTTTTAAAACTAGATATCATGGTTAGTAGAGACCGATCTTTGATCGGGCGAGCGGGGGTGCCCACGAAGTGACCTTTCCCAATCGTACCCAAGTTCCCAAGCCGAGGCAACTTTGGTGATGACGGACACGTGGCCTTAGGCAAACGAGTCAGAGTTTCCTAAATTTCCCAAAAAAAAATATTTAGGTGGCGACTCTGTATCTGGCAAAGCAGTCTATGTTTGGCACTTCTTTTCTAAAAATCTGTTTTCTCAAAACGATTTTCCGGATTTGGACTCTTTGGTTCAGATTAAGAACCGTGACACAAATCGAGTCCGAGTCATGGCGAGGCCCCCATGAGCTTGTCTCGGATTTCTGGCGACTCCGCTGGGGATTTAGAGAACTTGACTCGAACTCATGATATCTGGTTTTGACTACACTTGTGTGTTTCTTTGCATTGTATTTGCATTGGTGCGCCTAGGACACCGTGTTTGCCATCTGCTATTCTGGCGGTTTCTTGGGAGGCTTGTCTTGTCAAGGCATGTCCATAAGGTGACGGTTGCGACTCTGCCCGATGTAGAACACAAACCCCGGTTTTACCGAGGCACCCTTTTCGACCATTCGACCTAGTGCATATTCGTAACCATAGTGACCATTCCAAACTAGGACAGGTTGCTTACCCGTTTATAGGTTGTTTGAAACCGCTGTTTGCGTAGTGAAACCCTAGCTCCTGACAAAATAGGACAGGGAAACCCTACCCCAACATAGGGGTGTTTTGGCTCTCACTTATCTGCTATGTGCTTTTAGAGTGTGTCTCTAAAGGGATGCATGTATCAGTTTACAAGTTTGGGCACCAGGCCTGCGGGCACCAGTTCAGTATTTTGGGTATCAAGCCTGAGGGCATTAGTATTTGGGGAATCAGTTTTACCAATTGCTCAGTTGAGGCGAATTCTAGGCGACCAAGAGAGAACACACTCATTCAGCTTTGTTCGTATCTGTTCTGGTGAAATTAGGCTGAGATGTTGCATGTTTTCTCTTTTGCTAGGTAGTCTGGGAACCATAGCTTCAGAGGGCTCCAATATCCCCTGGGTACACCGAACTTGTGTTGATAGACTTTGTCGGGTCAGAGATTCAGTTCAAGGGCAATCAGTGTTCCTTTACCAGAGGCAGGGTGAAGAGGGCTAGTCAGGCACAAATCACCAGTTTAGTAGTTACCAGATCAGTGGCCCTTATCCACTCCACCAGTGAACAGTCAGGCTGAGGTCTCAGTTTCTACTACAGGGATAGATATACCAGTCAGTCAGATGGATCCGCAGAACACGTCAGGGATGGAGGCAATGATGCGTCAGATGCAAGAAAGTATGAAGCTCATGCAGGAGGACGATGTCCACTAAGCAGAATTTTCCAAGCAGCAGGCTGTAATCATGGCTCAGCAAGCCGAGCTCATCACTAGGTTGCAACAGCAAGTCGGAGCGTCAGCCTCACATCAAGCTCCTCCTCCACCAAGTGTTCCGATACCCGAGGAGACGCCAAATGTCCAAGCAATACGGACATTCTGGTAGGGCCGGCTCTGCCCCCAATTCTACCCCAGTTATCTAAAACACCAATCAACTTGCCAGATTCACTTTTGAGTGCGAGGCGGACCCTACAGTGTTGAAGTTGAGCAAGCTTGAAAAGCTGTTCAAGAAATCCCAGGGAGTCAAGGCTATCCCAGACATTGAGGACGGACAGGTTCAAGATGCCTCACATCGACCGTTTTGACGGGTCAGGAGATCCCATGGTCCACCTGAGTTTGTTTTCAGATGTTCTGCGCCCGATGGGCTTGACAAGATTACAGAAGCTCTCCCTTTTTGGCAGGACCCTGTCAGGTATTGCGGCCATCTGGTACGCCAAATTGGAGGATTGATGAAACGAAATTTGGGAGAGATGGCGAGGCCTTCGTCGCACAATATTCATACAATACGGATCGAGATCACAACCCGTGATCTTGAAATGACAAGCGAGGAGCTTAAAGAGCTTCTCTGAATTCGTGGCCGGTGGAGGCGAAGGCCTCAATGATGACCATTAGGCCAGCGGATAAGGATCAAATACGGATGGTTGTGCGCAACCTCCAGCCAAACTAATCACGAAAATGATCGTGCTCCCTTCCATACCTTTTCAGATTTGCATGAGATGGGAGTCTGGATCGAAGATGCCATGAAGCGGGGCCTTATTGACCAGAGAAGGAGCACCTAGGCGGCGTTTTCCGCATCGAATGCGACCACCAGCGATGATGCAACTGCAAGATCTTCTGAAGTGGGCATGGTCACCACCACCACATCAAAGAAAGCTACCCCATTCACCGGTGCGTCCAGAAGTAGCTCACAGATGGCCAAATATCCTCCCCGAGTCAAGAGGATTTTCACCCCACTTTATATGCCTTTGTCAAAGGCTCTAGAAGTTTTCATCCGGAAAGGACATCTGAAACCATTGGAACAACAGCCTTTACCTGATCCTCTTCCTCCAAAGCATGACCGGACTAAGTACTGTGCCTACCATCAACAAACTGGTCATGGCACTGATAGTTGCTTTCGTCTACGCCATGATGTACAGGATCTGTTTGACAACAGGGTCATCGCCGCACCAGTCTTGCAAAGTCTATCATCACTTGATCAACGAGCTTGTGGGGGATAATGTGACTATGTGATCGGGGGATGAACCACCTGCGGGCAGCGTTCAGTTTATTTTAGATATGGTGTATCGCACGCACTGTTTTGAGCATTTGTGAATGCTGGTTTTTATACGTTCTGACTTAGGTATTGGGTCAGTCTTGTTGTTTTGTTTTTGAGTCTGTCTTTTTGTTTTGAGTCAGTCTCTTTTGTTTTGGGTCTGTCTTGTTGTATCGAGTCAGTCCTGTTGTATAGGAGTCAGGTGATTCCGGGGGGTGTTACCTCAGACGTCACCATTTTGTTTTGTGTTTGTCTTTTCGTTTTGTTTCGAGTCTATTTCTGCCTTGGAGCCAGTAACGCCAACGGATTTCAATGAACAACAGTGGTTTTTCATGCTTTTGTGTTTACTTCTGTCGTGTGCCAGTTGTACCAGAAACTCCAAATGAGATGGCAGTATTTGACTAAGAACCCTGTCTTTTCTGTGCCTTGAAGTCATTGTAATGACCTGAGTTTTTCAAAACTTTTTGAACGCTGCGGTGAAAACAAAGAGGAAAGAATTCCTCGGGATTTGCAAAAATTTAATCAAACTGAGAGAAAGAGAGGCGTGCTAAGCCCTTAATGAATGAAATCATGCTTGTTAGCATGAGTACTGAGAAGGACCCTGGCTTGATCTAGACTGGTTTCACACTATCTTCAGCGCGAGTGATTTGTCGCTTTCTTAAAAATTTTCAAAAACAAAATGTTTTGCGCGGTCCTGCGAAGACCTGTGTGGAATCGCTCTTGAGATTGTGCAGCCTAGGATCGCTCTCAGCCTCGAGACTCAACCCCTTTGCTTCCAAACCTTGAACTTGAATTCAGAAGGTTCAACGGTCAACTACGACGTGAGGCCTATGTGGCCAGATTTGAAGCAGCCCTCGAACAAGAGGCCAGGAAAGTCGGATCAAGAAGATCAGAAGATCAGAAGAAGCTTGCAAAGCTAGAACAGAAGTACCCTTTGAACTAGGGGCAAAGATGTCAGATGTGCTCGAAGAGCCGAAGATGAATCCTCTTGCAAAACAACAGCCACTCTCTTGGATACGGATGGCTTCGAGATCCTAAAACCATTTGGCATGGACTTGTTACATTTTTACCCTTTGAGAGGCTCCCTGGGCCGAAAACCCGAAAAGGCGACCAGCAAAAGTTAGAGCAAGAAAAGATATATACAAAAAGCAAAAAGAAAAAAAAAAAAGAAAAAAAAAAAAAAAAAAGAAAAAAAAAAAAAGAGAAAAAAAAAAAAAAAAAGAGAAGAAAAGAGCAATGAAAAAGAAAGAAGAACAAAGCTCGCAAGGTCGAAAACACGCAGCAGCGCATATGGCAAAAGTTAGAGCATAAAAGGAGAGGTTAAATACCGAGTGTACCTTAACCCCGAACTCGAAGGCTTGATTCCCATCTTTGGGATACGTGAGGCAACTTCATTCGAAGTCCACCAGAAACACTTCAAATTTGATTGTGTCCATGCAATGGTTCTAGTCATTTTGTCTTCATCAGATCCAGAGTTTGGTTGCGTTCAGCACTCTGAGGACTGACTACAATGGGCTGTGGTGCCATTCAAACAAGGGGCAGCTTTTCGTTGCCATTCAACGCGCTGCGGTGCCATCCAAACAAGGGGTAGCTTTCCGTTGCCATTCAACGCGCTGCAATGCCATCCAAATAAGGGGCAACTTTCCGTTGCCATTCAATGCGCCGCGGTGCCGTTCAAACAAGGGGCAACTTTCCGTTGTTGTGCAGCACTCTTCAAGCACGGGGCAGTTTTCCTTTGGATCCGAGGTTGTGCATCTCAGCAGTAGGTTTCATGCTCGTTGAGCAAGTGACCGTTTGCAAAAATAGTTTTTGAGAATTTTTACTGAGGTTGACTAATTTTCTCGAAAATTGTTCCATCTTTTCCAAAAACTGGACTATTTTTTGGATCCAAAAAAAGGAAAATTTTCAGTGCTCATAGCCTGACTTGCATGATTTCAAATCAAAAATTGAACAAGCATGTTAATCTAACTCTCATGTGGGTCAAAATTGTTTTAGTAGAAAGCAAAAAAAAAAACAAAAAATGGTCAAAATGATGAACTAGGGGCGCAGTCGAGTCAGGAGTTCTGTCTTTTCCCCTTTGTCAAAATACTTGCCAAGAAGGGCACTCTACCTGCCAGAAAAGGCACAACTGAAGGGCACAACAAAAGGCTAAAAGCTCTCACATCCTCCGAGCAACGAGATATCAAGCCAAGTGCGAAGCACGAACTGGAATGAGACCAGAGATTCCACTCCCTCATCTGGATAGATCTGATCACATCCGAACTCCAAGCAGAGCATCATCAATCGATGTCAGCTACAGATTTGCTACACACCCAGTTGTAGCACAGCCCCTCTGTGGGAGAAACTCACTAGCTGCGTGTAGAAGAAGAAGAATCTAGCAGAATGCTAGGGGCACGAGCCCACAACTTGCTGTTTATCTATCAACCACCCAGGGGAGGGATGAAAAATGAGAGATTGAAGAATAGAGAGATGTGCGATGAGAGAAAAAGTAAGAAAAGGGCTTTTTTAGAAAAACAGAGCTTGAGGGCCGAGTGATGTGAGAACCACAAATAAGAAAGGGTGGGAAACACTACCCGGTGAAACAGGCTCCCTGTGCACGTCTAAGTGTCATGTCTTTTTGTTTTATCTCGATTTTGTTTTGGGTCGTTTCGAGTGTTACTCGATGTGTCTAGGTTGTGTGCCTTTTATTTCCTTGTTGAGTCGTTTTGCTGTGTTCAGTCGTAGGCTCAATACCTGGTCGAAAACTCATCTCTCAATTTCAAAAATAAAATCATTTTGTGCTCCGAGTGTCGTGCCATTCTCCACATTTGTTCAAAACAGTATTTGTTCTTTCATAAAGCCGCAGGGTTCAACCCAGGTCATATGAGAACAGTGAAACCAAGACCTATCTGAAGCTATAATGGTTCCGGACTGCAAAGCAAAAGCAAAAAAGGAAAATGTCGGGCATCTGAGTTTGTTTCAACTTTAGTATGCTCCGAGATCGCATTCCGTATACACCTTGTCAGGTCTTGTCAATGCTCCGAAGTATGAGTGTGCCTCTACCTCAAGCTCAAGATCAAGTCTGCCTCAAGCCAGAATGGCAATCAGAAATGCTCTCTTTGAATACCAGCCCCTGCCAGATGCATCTTGACTGCGTTTGCAATGAGTTCCTAGGAGACCAACTGCGACGGTGGAAACTAGAGTTCGAATGGCTGTTGCCTAGAACGCAAAGGTTTCGGATTTCCGAGACTAAAGTCTGGTTTAAATACCCAGAGGCGTGCCCTCGGCTTGAAATTCGTATGGAAGCCCCATAGGTTGAGATAGCGTGTATGCACCTCAATTCTCGATACTGAACCAACCTAGTCTGTCACCCCGTTAGAGAATAGGGAAAGTTGTGAATATGATTAAGAAGACAAGCAGCAGCCATGGCTCCTATATACAGAAGTTGTTACTTGTCAGCATTTTAGAGCCTTTGTACTGCGAGTTAAAGGTAAAGTGTTCAAAGAGCACGATGGGAGATCCCCGTCAAAGAAGAGCGGTTCACCGCCACTCACCTCATGAGGTGCTTTCTAAAGCGCCGCTTTGTCCATTTATTGCTCTCCTTAAGCATCATGCATTATAATGCATTGTACCTATCAAGTCTCTTTCTCAGTCATGCACGATATTGTATGTATGGTTCATTCAAAGGAGTTCCGTTTGAGATCATTTATTAGTGTATCAATCACACTTCATTCATTTTGTGTATCTATCACAACATCCTCATTTTGTGTATCTATCATGCACATATTCACATCATCACATTTAGTGTATCTATCACACTCTGTTCACATAGTGCATCTATCACACTTTGTGTTCACTTTTAGTGTAACAATCACACTCTGTTCACATAGTGCATCTATCACACTTTGTGTTCGCTTTTAGTATATCCATCATACTTGTTCACTAAGTGCATCTATCACACTCCGTGTTCACCTTCAGTATATCAATCATACTTGTTCACTAAGTGCATCTATCACACTTCGTGTTTACCTTTAGTGTATCCATCACACTCTGTTCACATAGTACATCTATCACACTTTGTGTTCACTTTTAGTGTATCAATCACACTCTGTTCACATAGTGCATCTATCACACTTTGTGTTCGCTTTTAGTACATCCATCATACTTGTTCACTAAGTGCATCTATCACACTTTGTGTTCACCTTCAGTATATCTATCATACTTGTTCACTAAGTGCATCTATCACACTTCGTGTTCACCTTTAGTATATCAATCATACTGGTTCACTAAGTGCATCTATCACACTTCGTGTTCACTTTTAGTGTATCAATCACATTCAGTTCACATAGTGCATCTATCACACTTTGTGTTCGCTTTTAGTATATCCATCATACTTGTTCACTAAGTGCATCTATCACACTTCGTGTTCACCTTTAGTATATCAATCATACTTGTTCACTAAGTGCATCTATTACACTTCGTGTTCACCTTTAGTGTATCCATCACACTTGTTCACTTAGTGCATCGATCACACTTCGTGTTCACCTATTGTGCGTCTATCACACTTTGCGTTTGCCTTTTGTGTATCCATCACACTTTGCTCACTCCATTCATTTAGTGTATTAATCACACTTTTTCATATAGTGTATCTACCACACACTCGCTTTGTATCTATCACACTATGCCTACTTTGTGTATCAATCACACACACTCGCTTTGTATCTATCACACTATGCCTACTTGGTGTATCTATCACACGTTCGCTTTGTGTATCTATCACACACTCACCTAGTGTATCCATCACACTTTGCTTTATAGTGTATCCATCACACTCACTTCACTTTGTGTATCTATCACACGTTCGCTTTGTGTATCTATCACACACGCTCGCTTCATGCATCAATCACACGCTTCATTCACCTTTGTGTATCTATCATACATGTTCGTGAAGATTCCATGATTTTCTTACATCCTTTCTGCATGAGGTATAGTTTGGTTCGAGTTTACTTGCTTGCCTAGCATTCGCTTAAAATGTAGCATTTATTTTGCATAATTGCTTCATTACGGCTCTCTTTGCATGATCATGAGTGATGTCCGGCTTCGCGTAGCGTATAAGTTCAATTTTCAAACCGGCTTCGCGTAGCATATAAGTCCAATCTTCAAACCGGCTTCGCATAGCGTATAAGTCCAATCTTCAAACCGGCTTCGCGTAGCATATAAGTCCAATCTTCAAACCGGCTTCGCATAGCGTATAAGTCCAATCTTCAAATCGGCTTCGCGTAGCGTATGAGTCCAATCTTCAAACCGGTTTCGCGTAGCGTATAAGTCCAATCTTCAAACCGGCTTCGCGTAGCGTGTAAGTCCAATCTTCAAACCGGCCCAGCGTGGCGTAAGTCCAATCTTCAAACCGGCCAGAAGCGTAAGTCTAATTTTC
Source organism: Camellia lanceoleosa (assembly GCA_025200525.1). Taxonomy (NCBI): domain Eukaryota; kingdom Viridiplantae; phylum Streptophyta; class Magnoliopsida; order Ericales; family Theaceae; genus Camellia; species Camellia lanceoleosa. Next base: position 20,500,115 of record CM045771.1, on the reverse strand, counting down.
AAACCGGCCAGGCGTGTAAGTCCAATCTTCAAACCGGCCACAGAAGCGTGTAAGTCCAATCTTCAAACCGGCCACAGAAGCGTAAGTCCAATTTTCAAACCGGCACAGAAGCGTAAGTCCAATCTTCAAACCGGCTTCACGAGCATATAAGTCCAATTTTCAAACCGGCCACAGAGTGTAAGTCCACCTTCAAACCGGCCACAGAAGCGTGCAAGTCCAATCTTCAAACCGGCTTCACGTAGCGTATAAGTCCAATCTTCAAACCGGCTTCGCGTAGCGTGGAAGTCCAATTTTCAAACCGGCTTCGCGTAGCGTATAAGTCCAATTATCAAAATCTTCCTGCATATCATTTTGCATCCTGCCCCTGAAATACGCTGGTTTGATTCCTTGCAAACGGATATGTAGGCAGCCTGCGGGCACAACCATTTATTTATTTATATTTTGTTTGTTTGTCCAAGTCTTCGGTCTTGTCAAAAATGGGTCGTCTCTGGGCTTTGACATTCGCTCCCGTCACTTCTTGACTTCTAAGTTCTGTCAAAGAGGGGCAACTGTAGACACCCCATTTTGGACCGTCCATAAGACTTGGACGCGACTGATGGTTTACATGGTGGAGAAAGGTGTGCAGGGGAAAGGTTCAGTTTCTTCGGAAAGGAGAGAGTCAAATCTCAACTTTATACCCCTGTTCTAGACCAAAATGATCCTGATCAAAAGATTTTAGTCTTAAAACCCTCTCTTTCAAAACGTTTTTGAAATAAAGTTTTTACGATGTTCTGAGGCTCACATTTTGTCAAATGTTGCGTTTTTCGATAAACCGAGCGAGGACAAAGTGGGAATGAATGAAAGAGAGATGAAATCTTTGAAAAATCTTTCAAAACATCTTACTTAGGGGTTTGAAGTTGAAGAAAAGAAAAGAAGAGGGAAGAAATCCAGTCGGGGAAAAAAATGGGCATGAACCGTTAAGAGAGAGTCGAGCAGCCCTCGCCGAATCGGGCCTATTCATTTGGATACTTGGAATCAAGCTATGAGGCCACTACCTTTGGAAAGCTTACTCCCGGGGCTTTATTTTGCACTCAAGAATCTCCTAAATTCAATTACGGACAGAGGAGATATGGTTGATTGAAGTGGGGCATCACTCCGGTTGGACCGAAATCTGCGCGGCTTTACCAAAAAGGGTATAACTTTTTTCACAGAAGGAATTTTGATGCAAGGTTTGCGCCATTGGAAAGATAACTTCCGGGGCTTCAATTTGGACACTTGAATGGCCACCATTGGACTTCCCAATCACCCACCGGCCACATTTCTTTCCGGAAGCCCATTTTTTTGTCCTAAAAGTAGCTGGCCGGCCAAGAAACCTAACCGGCCGGCCACCTAGCTGGTGAAATGACTTTTTTGCCCTTTTTAACTAGCCGGCCATAACCCCCTCCCCAAGTGTGTCCTAGAAGTGAATTTTGTTTTCCTCTAAGCCTTATGTCCGAGGGTTTGGCCTTTTGGGGGGAAAATTGAATTTAAATCTCCCCCCCATTTTTCCCCCTCTTTTCCACCCATTTGCCTATAAAACCAGCCCCTCCCCTTTATTTTTAAGGGTTAGAAAAATTTGTTTAAGCCTCTTGGATTGTATCTCTCTCTCTCTATATTCCAACCATCAAAACCCTAAGTTTCCTACACCATTTCTACACCACCTCATAGCACAAGGCCTCCATCCTTCATTCCAACACTTTGGGACTGCTTTGAAGAGGTTAAAGGATCAGAATTTTGGTCCAAGAGCTGTTGGTTCTCTAGTCTACAAGGGTGAGTACATTTCCCCTCCTTTTGGTCCTATTCTTGCTCAATACATTAGCCATACTTTCTTGCATATTTGAGCTCCGGCCTTAACTAAAAATTGTATTTTTTGAGCTCTATTTTATGTTTGTTTAAGGTCCTCTCACTATTTGAGGCCTCCTTATTGCACTTGCTTCATTACCTCTCTTGTATGCCTATTTCTTGTGTAGTATTTTTGGCCTATATGTAAACTGTTTTGAGGCATATTGTAAAATGTAAAGTAGCTTATTTTGAGCCCTTCTTCAACATTGTTGAAGGGCTCATCACTGTTTGGAGCCTCCTTTTGTCACTTACCTTTGTATCCCTCTTTTGGCCCCATTTTTGCATGATTTGTTAGCCTCTTGTGCTTCTCTTTTTGGACTCTGGTCCGAACTATAAATGGCCTTATTTTGACCCCCTCTTCATGTTTCACTGAGGGTCTTTTACTGTTTGAGGCATCCTTTTTGTACTTTGTGTTATAGCTCTCTTTTTGGCCTTATCTTGCATAGCATTTTGAGCATACTTGTACACTGTTTTGGCTTTGATCATCAACTGTAAAAGGTCATATTTTCGTTCTCTCTTCAACTTTTTTGAAGGACCTTCATCTGTTTGGGGCCAGCATGCATCACTTACTTCTTTGTCCTCCTTTAGGCCCACTTTTTGCATGAGAGTTTTTCCATACTTGTGTCTGCTTTTGTGGCTTGTGGTAAACTGTAAAACATCATATTTTGGGCCCCTCTTCAACATTGTAGAAGGGCCCTTCTCTGTTTAGGGTCAGCAGCTGTCACTTGCTTCATTATCTTGCTTTCGGGGCCGTTTTTGCATGCTAGTTTAGCCCCATTTTCGTTTACTTTTTGGCCTCACTTAGAACTGTAAATATGCTTATTTTTGGGCTGTCTTGATTCTGTGTTCACATTCCATGTTCGAATAATGCATGCATTGCATAGTCATAGGTCATTCGGTATGTCTAATTTCATGTTTCGAGACCTATTCCATGCATCGGGTGTTGTTTTGCTATCTTTCGGGGCTGTTTTGCATCACTTATTGCCTCTGAAATTTCCATGATAGTATGCCATATTCCATGCTTTGCCATGTCATGTGAGAGTGGCATTCGTCCCTTAAGGTCGGTCTTCGGTTTGCGTGCACGGGTGCACGCATTTCGAGTGTCTCATTTTCATCTAATGGCCTCTTATGTGAGTGTGGCTGAGGTCCACTTGTGTTGGTGTAAGTCCATTATGCATTGTGTATGCCATTTTATTTCATAGCATTGCGTATGCTAGGGTGTATATTAGTGCCATGTTACCTCGCGCATCGTGTATGCCATGTTACCTCGCGCATCGTGTATGCCATTTCATAGCATTGCGCATGTTAGGTTGTATCTTAGTTGCATTCATGCATGTCATGCATATTGCATTGTGTTCGGGATAGGAGTTAGCCCGAGCACGAGAAACGAGGGACGTTTAGACTCGAGTGACGAACGTGTCTCAATTCGACCACCGACACTCCGGATTATCCATGATGGAGTTAGGTCTTGTTGTGTTTTCATGTGCATTCATCTCATATCGAGTCATGCAATTCGACTCCTCGGCCATCATGCATCGAGATGCGTGATTGGTGGCACGAGGATTGAGGCGTGCATACATATGTGAAAATACATTGCCATGCCCCTTTCCTGCTCTCTGTTGCAGCAAATCAAGAATCAGCAACCTTCCAGAGCTTGGCACACATTTCAAGAATAATTGCAAACAGAGGCTAATCGGGGCATCGCAAGGGATTTTCCAACCAAGGCAACCCAAGCATGCATCATCCATCATCCGGAGAAGAGTCAAGGCAGTCCCTGGCTTGCACGCCAATTTAATGTTTTCAGGCGACCCAGTCTATACTTGTATGATGTGCGCATCACATAGTAAATCTAGGCTAATAACCGGAATAAGAGCACACAATGTTTTTTTAAAACTAGATATCATGGTTAGTAGAGACCGATCTTTGATCGGGCGAAGGGTGTTTCACGGCGACCTTCCTAATCGTACCCAAGTTCCCGAGCCGAGGCAACTTTGTTGATGACGGACACGTGGCCTTAGGCAAATGAGTCAGGGTTTCCTAAATTTCCCAAAAATAAAATATTTAGGTGGCGACTCAGATCCGCAAAGCACCATGTTTGGCACTTCTTTTCTAAAAATCTGTTTTCTCAAAACGATTTGCCGGATTTGGACTCTTTGGTTCAGATTAAGAACCGTGACACAAATCGAGTCTGAGCTGTAGCGAGGCCCCCCGCGGGCCTGTCTACAATATGTCCAAACCCTTGACATTCATAACACTTGACCCCTTGCCCCTTTACAATCTTCTTTTCAGTTTTTAGAGCAAGTTTTGGTGAAAAGCTTTGGATTTATCATTACTCTTGCCTTTTGAAATAGGGCCTCTGAAATTCGGCTTCTTTTTCTTTATTTTTTTTTTTTTGAATTGTTTAGTAAACATAGCCGTCATCTCGGACTCTAGATCAAACTCAATCTCAGGAGTTTTTGCAGTCTCATGAGCACTAGTGAAAGTCACACTATATTTTTATTTTTTCTTAGAAATTTGGTGGATTGCATAAGTCTAGAAGTTTCCAACCAACTAATCAAGCTTAAGGGTATCAATATTCTGAGCCTCCTCAATAGTTGTCACTTTTGATTGGAACCTCTCGGGTAAAGACCTCAAAATTTTTCCAACCACCTTAGCTTCAGGGATTTTTTCACCGAGTGTGAAACAGGAATTCACGATGTCACTAAGTTTAGCATAGAAATCATCAAACGTCTCATCATCACGCATAAAGACGTTGAAGTTTTGACCTTTTAACAGAAGTAGTACCCTTGTGAATTTTCAAGAATGTCCCAAGCCTCTTTTGCTACCTCACACGTGTAAATACGACGAAACTCTTCAGGTGTGATGCAGCAAAAAAGAAAATTGAGAGCCTTATTGTTCCAACTCAAGTTTTGATAATCGAATGCGTCCCATATATCAAGGAGTTTGCGAATATCAACGCCATCAATAATGACAATAGGTTTACTCCACCCATAGATCACACAGTGCCAAACTTTCTCATCGATAGATTTTAAAAATGCTCTCATACGAGCTTTCCAATAAGAATAGTTTATACTATCAAGTAATGGAGGTCTATAGGTCGAGTTACCTTTGCGAATTGAATCCATATCACCAATCACACTTTTATAGTTTTTGATAAAAACAAAGAGTGACCCACTCTGATACCAATTAAAAAACCTAAGTGATTCGTGATTAGATCAAGATTTAATTGTTTCAATTCCCAACTAATTAAAACTCACAATCTAAATCATCAAGCACGTACGAAAGTGATTTAGATTGTTGTTTCAGAAAACAATGAATCGACACAAACGATTTTTTACATGGAAAAACCACAATTGAAACACCTTCAATTGTGATAAAAAAAAACTACGAGTAAAACATTACAAATCAATCCACTACTGAAGAAAGAAAGATTACAAAGATACCAAACAAATTACCAGAACCGCTTCCAATTTGTCTTCAAATCTTATGTATATCTTTTACCGCAACCTTCATACGGAATTGATTAGCTTGATGTTGAATCCATAACATCTATTGTCGAATAAACGACTACACACAGCATTAAACTCCTTTGATTACTCTGTGCTTGAATCTTCGGATTCCACTGAAAAAGAATACTCTCAAAGAAAGATCAAACAAACTCTTTGATGTGTGCTTATATGAAGATGAGTTCAAACTCAATCAAACATCAAGGAAAACCAGAAAAATATCTCCGAAAGAAAACCCTAAAACCCTTAAAGAAGATCTAGGAAAAGTAACCTAGAGTTGGAGCAACATGAGGTTTTATAGAGGCTGAGATCACGAGGTTTGCTCGAGCGAGGGAATTGACCCTCGAACAAGGACTCTATATCGCGTGTTCCAAATTATGGTTCACGCTCGAGCGGAAGATCCCACACTCGAGCGTAAAAACACATCACTCAGTATTTTTGCAGACACACAAAATACTGTGAGAGTGTAAACTCCGCTCAAGTGCCACTTTGGCCACTCGAACGGGAAGACCAAAAACTGGAAAATTACAACTCGATTTAAACCCTAGTTTGTCCATGGAATTTGACAACAAGTAGGGGTCCTAACAAGATAGATATATATATATAGAGAGAGAATGATTTTAGAGAGAGACTAACGTCTTTGGTTCTCAAAAAATTAGGAGAAAGAACATAAGGAATTATTCAACGTCAATGACTATTTTGGGAAAATTTTTGATTTTATGGTCGTACAACACAAGCTCTGTTGAAATAAACAATTTTGTTAGAAATTACAATGTGGTATGAAATCTAAGGGATGTAAAGTGTTATAAATGGAATTACAGAAAGGCTCCGTGTTTTTTTCGATAAACCACAAGGGGTCAAACTGTTTTTTCCCCCCCCCCCCCAAAAAAAAAAAAAAAAAAAAAAAAAAAAAAAAAAAAACATTTTGCCATATGCATGCAAAGTTTTTCTTTTAGTGTTTGGATTTTCGTAGAATAACCTGTTGCATTTTATCTTCACAAAAGGAATGTCCAAGCTTACAAAAGTAATCTACATATTGTATAAGGAACACTACAAGAAATTGCATTTTTCGCAACGCAACAAAATATGTTGCTAAAAGGGAAAATTCGTTGGCAAAGAGTTTTGCCAACACACAAAGCTACGTTGGCAACCCGCAGGCAAAAGTGAGTTGGCAAAAGTTTTTACCGACGAAATTATCATTGCATTGGTAAAAGTAATGCCTTTAGCGACGAACATAGTGTAGCACGTCCGCGGGGGACCTCGCTACAGTTCGGACTCCCTTTGTGTCGCGGTTCTAAATCTGAACCAAAGAGTCCAATTCTGGCAAATCGTTTGAGAAAACAGATTTTTGAAAAGTAGTGCCAAACATGGATCTTTGCGGTCTGAGTCGCCACCTAAATATTTTTAAAATGGGAAATTTAGAAACCACGACTCGGTGCCGAAGGCCACGCGGTCCGTCATCACCAAAGTGGTCTTGGCTCGAGCTTGGGTACGATCGAGGAAGGTCACTATGAGCACCCCTTTCTTCGGTCCCAAGACCGCCTCTACTAACCGTGATATCCAATTTTGAAAACTTTATGTGTTCTTATTCCGATTATTAGCCTAGAATTACTACGTTAAGCACACAGCAAACAAGTATAGACTAGATTGCCTAATTTGGGAATAAACATTGCATGTTCGTTTTGTCTCGAAAAACGTGTTAGTTTTCTTTTGCTACTCGCAAGTAGGCTAAAATTCGGATTTCAACGAGTTATTCCAACTTAGGCAATCCAACCTCCACCCCGAGCATTCAAAGTTTATCATGTAAGCACTTAGCCGCATGGCAAGCATCTTGTCATGGTAAACATTTACACACATGCGATATGCTAAAGCATAAAAAGCTCACCTAGTACTCCAAGCCAAAACGAAGCTTATTAGAAATCCATGCATGGACCTAAGCATCTTGAAATGTCTAATGCAACACATGCAAAGATGTAATCTAGGCGTTCGGCTATCCTAGACATGGCATGTGAAATGCTACAACTATCACGTATTCAATTTGGAATTGAAAATACGATGCAGTTTGTATGATGTGCCAAGCCTGATGTATGTCAACAAATGCATGGATGCACGCATGCATTGCATAAGGTATGCTAAATTAAATATGCCCTAATCTACCATCATAAGCAGATAAATAAAAGGGAAGAAAGACGTGGGGTTGGAAGACATACACACACTCACACACCCTTATTACAGATTTGCCCTCACTCGGAGGGACCGAAATAATAATACAGACCGAATAAATAATTAACTACTCTAGCTAATTAAATATTACAAAACTCTATTTAATTATTTAACAAATTCACTAAGCTATGGAAAGACACTAAACCGCCTCGGGAAGAGAGTCCAATGCAATGCATGCTCGGTCTTGCTCGGAAACTCACTGCCATGCGCAAGTTGCCTCTGTTTTCACTGTTTGGCGCCTCTAAAGACTGCACAAGTCCCAAGGTATGCTCTTCAAGACACCGTGGAATGCCACCGCTAGGAGGAATGTTCATCGGCTATGGAAATGGTCACCGTCACGATGAAGTTATCGGCCATTTATGAATTGCCGGTCGGCACTGTATGTAGCCGACCGGCCAAAACTTCCTGCAGAAACCTGTTTGACAGCAGCAGAGGGCAGACAAGGCATGGCAATGCATTTTCAAAGCAATGTTTGCACCACCACACTCCATATCATGTTTAAGACTCAAGGGAGTATGGTGCTCGACCCTCGGACCACCAATCACGCATTTCAATGCATGATGGCCCAAGAAGCCAAAGTGTGCAATTTCAATGTGGAATGAAATGCACATAAACAAACAATCAACTCAACCTCTATCATACTCAATTCAAGAGGCAAAGTATGCATGCCAATGCAATGCAACCTAGGCATGTGAGCTAAGTGTGCAACATGATCATGCAAACAACAAAACCATGTGCAATGGACCATGAACTAAACAAGTAAACAAGCAAGGCATATAACATCAATGTTAATGACACACATGTAACAACATGAAAGGCATAACACATGTAAATATGCAAAGCAACCCAACACATGAAGCATGCCAAATGCAATGGCACTTAAACATACAACATGTTAATAGACTAAGTACCTAAACATACAAACATGTATAGCATGCAACAACATGCCCAAGGGATGGTCTTAAACTAATTTGGACAGCTCTCTACTAGGTCCAAAACAAAGGGCCAAATGTCATGGAAATGAGGGCCAAAACACATACAAACATGCATGCACACAAGGTCCAACACTTAGGCACCAAAGAGCAACTCTTAAGCACACTTAAAAGAGGATAATCATGGATACATGGCATGCTTAGAAAGCTCTGAAATCATGTTATAGAAGGTGCAAAACCAAGTAAACAAGACAAGCCAAGCATGCAACGATGTCCAAAACTCAAAGCAAGCCAAGGGGCTTAAACCATGGCTATACAAATTAAGCCTCAACAGGCCAAGAACAACCAAATCAGTCCTAAAGCATGTTAAAATAAACCCCCAAAACCACTTAGATGGCATCTAAAAGGTCTAAGCATGGAAGCATGCACAAAGGGCCAAATATGGAGCATATGACAACAACCTTATAAAGCATTAAAGGAGCATCAAATATGAGCATTCAAGCATACTATGAGGACTGAAATGACATTATAAGTGACTCCAAATCACCGAAATAGTGCAAGTAAAGCATGCTAGAGGGGTCAACACTCAAGGCTCATAAGGTATACAAGAGAGGTTGCATGGTAGCTATACAAAGAAAAGCATGGATGACTCAAATGACCCAAAACAGTCCTTAAGAATGTCAAAACAAGCATAAAAACTTCACAAAGCTAAGCCAAAACAAGCAAGCATAGTGGTCTAAATGCTAGATACATGTTAAGGCAAAATGGAGGATTACAAAGCAAGTGTAAGATGGAAAGGTCAAACATGGTTGAGCCCTTCTTAAGTGTTGAAGAAGGGCTCAAAACAAGCCTCTTTACAGTATATGACAGCCCCAAAATCAGTAAGCATACAAGGCTAACAAACCATGCAAAAATGAGGCTAAAACATGGATTTCAAAGCAAGTAGCATAAGGATTATCCAAACAATGTTGAGCCCTTCAACAATGTTGAAGAAGGGCTCAAAATAAGCCTATTCTTAGCTTACATCATGCTCTGAAACAGATCATACACAAGCCAAATATTCTATGCAAGAAACATGGCATACAAGAGGATATTGAGATAGGTGCTAGATGCAGCCACCAAACAGCAAGGGGTCCTCAATCAAACATGAAGAGGACCCCAAAATAAGACTATTTGAAGTTTGGGTCGGAGCCCAAAAGTGCCTGCAACTAGGGCTAAGATATGAAGCAAGAAATTGTAAGAAAAGGGAAGATGAAGACTTACCCTTGTAGACCAATGAACCAGCACCTCTTGGACCAAGATTTGGTGCTCCTAAGCTCTGCAAATGTCCCCCAAGTCGTTGGTATGGAGTGTGTATGAGTTGTGCTATGGGTTGATGAAGGAATGGCCCAAGAACTATGGAGTTTGGAGGTTGAATGAGATAGATATAGGGTTATAGATATATATGTTAGATATATATATCTATCCTCTGTTTTTTTGTTCTTGAATCACCAACCCCTGAGCAATGGAGAGGGGGCATGCTTATATAAGCAATGAAATGCCAAGACTTAGAGGCTAAGTCTTCAAAAAGGGGTAAGGGGGCCAAAGCTTGTAAGGGAAGCTTGGACAGCTGGTAAGGCTTCTTGAGGAAGCCAAGACAAGGGGTCAAGGCTTCCTCAAGAAGCCATGAGCAAAGGGTGCAAAATAAGGGACCAAAGGGTGTAAAATATGCACATGCATGCACGTGGGTCGAGTTCTGTGCACTCCAGCTGGCACAGCTGTCATGCACCAGGCTAGGGGGGTGCAAAGGGTTCAGGTCGGCCAGAAGGTTTTGTCATCGGCCAAGATAAAGTGCCGGTCGGCACTCTTTTCTGCCGGTCGGCTAAATAGAGTGCCGATGGATGATTCCTTGGTCAAAACATGGCCGGTGGGTATGCAAATCGAAGCCCCGGAAGTTAGCTTTCCAATGGCGCAAACCTTGCATCAAAATTCCTCCTGTGCAAAAAGTTATGCCCTTTTCCGTGAAGTCGCGCAGACTCGATCCAACCGGGATGATGCCCAGCTTCAACCAATCATATCTCCTCCACCCGGACTTGGCTCTAGGAGATTCTTGAGTGAAAAGTGAAGCCCCGGAAGTCTTCTTTCCAACAATGGTGGCCTCATAGCTTAACTCCAAGTATTGAATTGAATAAGCCCGATTTAGCGAGGGCTGCTCGATTCCCTTCTACCCGGATCTATGCCAATCTTCTTCTGCAACCTATTTACTCCCCTCCTCTTCTCTTTTCTTCAACTCCAAACCCTAAACAAAGTGTTTTGAAGGATTTGCCTCTCTCCTTGCGAAGAATTGAATCTTTGGTGCACATCTCTCAACACCGAGCAAAACATCAGTAAAGCCCAAGTGTTGACGGCGGTCAAAAATGGGGTGTCTACATTGCCCTCTTTGTGAGAACTCGAAAGTCATAACAATGACGGAGTGAATGTCAAAGCCCCGAGCGACCCTTTTTGACAAGGTCAAGACTTGGACAAACAATCAAAATATAGATGCATAAATGGTTGTGCCCGGAGGCTGCCTACGTATCCCTTTGCAAGGAATCAAACCAGCGTAGTTCAGGGGCAGGATGCAAAGTGATGCACAATGCGAGTGCATAACTTATGATCATGCAAAGGATGCTGTGATGAAGCAATTATGCAAAATAAATGCAACATTTTAAGCGAATGCTATGCAAGCAAGTGAACGCGAACCAACCTACATCTCATGCAGAAAGGATGTAAGAGAATTTTATGCAATTCTCACGAACATGTGCGTTAGATACACAAAAGTGAACAAAGTGTGATGGATACACTAAGTGGACAAACATGTGTGATGGATACACCAAAGTGAAGAGAGTGATGGATACACTATATGAATAAAGTGTGATTGATACACTAAGTGAAGCAAAGTGTGAGATACACTAGGCTAAACAAGTGTGATGGATACACTAAGCGAATATGTGATAGATACAAAAAGTGAACGTGTGTGGTAGATACACAAAGTGAAGCGAGTGTGATGGATGCACTCTATGAAGCAAAGCGTGATGGATACACAAGGTGAGTGCAGTGTGATGGATACACTGTATGAAGTAGAGTGTGATGGATACACAAGATGAGCATAGTGTGATAGTTGCATAAAGAGAAAGTGTGTGATTGATACACAAAGCGAGTGTGTGTGATTGATACACAAAGTGAGCGTGTGTGATTGATACGCAAAGTGAATGTGTGTGGTAGATACACAAAGCGAAAGTGTGTGATTGATACACAAAGCGAGCGTGTGATCGATACACAAAACGAAAGTGTATGATAGATACACAAAGTGAGCGTGTGATTGATACACCAAAAGCGAACACAGAGTGTGATAGATGCACTGAGTGAACAGAGTGTGATTGATACACTAAATGTGAACACGAAGTGTGATAGATGCACTTAGTGAACAGGAGTATGATTGATATACTAAATGTGAACACGAAGTGTGATAGATGCACTTAGTGAACAGGAGTATGATTGATATACTAAATGTGAACACGAAGTGTGATAGATGCACTTAATGAACAGGAGTATGATTGATATACTAAGGGTGAACACGAAGTGTGATAGATGCACTTAATGAACAGGAGTATGATTGATATACTAAGGGTGAACACGAAGTGTGATAGATGCACTTAATGAACAGGAGTATGATTGATATACTAAGGGTGAACACGAAGTGTGATAGATGCACTTAATGAACAGGTATGATTGATATACTAAAGGTGAACACGAAGTGTGATCGATGCACTTAGTGAACAAGTATGATTGATATACTAAAAGTGAACACAAAGTGTGATAGATGCACTTAGTGAACAAGAGTATGATTGATATACTAAATGTGAACACGAAGTGTGATAGATGCACTTAGTGAACAGGAGTATGATTGATATACTAAATGTGAACACGAAGTGTGATAGATGCACTTAGTGAACAGGAGTATGATTGATATACTAAGGGTGAACACGAAGTGTGATAGATGCACTTAATGAACAAGTATGATGGATATACTAAATGTGAATGAAGTGTGTGATTGATACACTGAATGCAATGAAGTGTGCGATTGATACACTAGATGAAATGAAGTGTGTGATTGATACACTGAATGAAATGAAGTGTGTGATTGATACACTGAGTGAAATGAAGTGTGTGATTGATACACTGAGTGCAATAAAGTGTGTGATTGATACACTGAATGCAATAAAGTGTGTGATTGATACACTAGAATGAGAATGGGTGTGATAGATACATAAAATGATAATGTGTGTGATTGATACACGAAATGAGAGAAGTGTGATTGATACACTAAATAAACATGTGATAGATACATGATGCAAACAGAGTGAATGAGGTGTGATCGATACACTAAAGTAAACATGTGATATAAAGAGAAGAATAGTGTGATAGATACACAAAGTGAATGAGGTGTGATTGATACACTTAAATAAATGAGAGTGTAATAGATACACAAAGTGCATGAAGTGTGATTGATACACTAAATGAATGAAGTGAACGTGTGTGATAGATACACAAAGTGAATAAAGTGTGATTGATACACTAAGGCACATGAAGTGTGTTAGATACACTAAATGAAGCAAATGAAGTGTGATTGATACACTAAGTAAGTGGTCTTAAACGGAATTTCATTTGGCAGGGAATGATACTCGAGAGAGCACTTCTGATCACCATCTTGGCTTGAAACAGGCTTGAGCTTGAGCTTGAGCTTGAGGTAGAGGTACACTCATACTTCGGAGCATTGACAAGGCCTGACGAGGTGCATATGGAATGCAATCTCGGAGCTTACTGAAGTTGGAACAAACTCAGATGCCCGACATTTTCCTCTTTTGCTTTTATGTTGCAGTCCGGAACCATATAGCTTCAAATAGGTCCTGGTTTTACTGTTCTCACATGGCCTGGGTTGAACCCTGCGGTTTTATGAAAGAACAAATCTTGTTTTGCACAAATATGGAGAATGGCACAGCACTCTGAGCACAAGATGATTTGATTTTGAAATTGAAATTGAGTTCTCAACTGGGTATTGAGTCTACGACTGGACACAGCGAAAACGACTCAATAACGAAAAACAAAAAGGTAAACAACCTAAATACATCGAGACACGCTCGGAATGACTCAAAGTAAGAATCGAGACAAACTAAACAAAAGACACGACACACAGACGTGCACAGGGAGCCTGTTTCACCGGGTAGTATTTCCCACCCTTTCTCATTTGTGATCCTCACATCACTCGGCCCTCAAGCTCTGTTTTTCTGAAAAAGCCCTTTTCTCACTTTTTCTCTCATCGCGCACCTCTCTATTCTTCAATCTCTCATTTTTCATCCCTCCCCTGGGTGGTTGATGGATAGACAGGAAGTTGCGGGTTCTTGCCCCTAGCATTCTGCTAGATTCTTTTTCTTCTGCACACAGCAGTGAATTTTTCCACAGAGAGGTTGTGCCACAACTGGGTGTGTAGCAAATCTGCAGCTAACATCGGTTGATGATGCCTTGCTGGGGAGTTTGGACGTGGTTAGATCTATCCAAATGAGGAAGTGGAACATCTCGCCCCATTCTAATTTATGCTTCGCGCATGGCTTGATACCTCGCTGCTTGGAGGACGAGAGAGCTTTCAGCCCCTTCGCTGTCGACTTCAGTTGTGCCCTTTTCGGCGGGTAGAGTGCCCTTCTTGGCGAGCGTGTTGAAAATGGGGGAAAGACAGGAAGCCTGACTCAACTGTACCCCTAGTTCATTATTTCGACCATTTTTTGTTTTAAAACAATTTTGACCAACATGAAAGTTAGATTAACATGCTTATTCGATTTTTGATTTGAAATCATGCAAGTCAGGCTATGAGCACTGAAAATTTTCCTTTTTTTGGGTCCAAGAAAATGGTCCAGTTTTGGAAAAGATGGAATAAATTTCGAGAGATTTAGTCAACCTCAGTAAAAATTCTCAAAAACTATTTTTGCAAACGGCCAATGCTCAACAAGCACGGAACCAACTCTTGAGATGCGCAACCTCGGATCCATAAGCAATGGAAAATTGCCCCTTGTCTGAAGCAACGGAAAGTTGCCCCTTGTTTGAATGGCACCACAGTGCATTGAATGGCAACGGAAAGTTGCCCCTTGTTTGAATGGCACCGCGCATCGTAGACAATCCTTAGAGTGATGAACACAACCAAACCCTCGGATACAGAGAAGGCAAAGATGATCAAAACCATTGCATGGACACAGTCGAATTTGAAGTGTTTATGGCTGGACTTCAGAATGAAGTTGCCTACGTATCCCAAACATGGGAATCAAGCCTTACGTAGTTCGGGGTTAAGGTACACTCGGGTATTTAACCTCTCCTTTTTATGCTCTATCTTTTGCCAAGGCGCCTGTTGCAGGTTTTCAACCTTGTGAGCTTTGTTTTTCTTTTTTTTTCTTTCTTTTTCATTTTTTCTCTTTCTTTTTTTTCTTTTAGGCTCTAACTTTTGCCAAGGCGCCCGATGCAGGTTTTCGACCTTGCGAGCTTCTTTTTCTTTTCTTTTCTTTTTCTTCTTCCTTTGTTCTTCTTTTTTTTGTATTTTTTTTCTTTCCTTTTGTATGTATTTTTTGCTTGCTCTAACTTTTGCCTGGGTCGCCCTTCCGGGTTTTCGGCCCAGCGAGCCTCTCAAAGGGTAAAAGTGTAGCAAGTCCATGCCAAATGGTTTTAGGGTTTTGATGCCATCCATATCCAGGAGAGTGGCTGTTGATTCGCAAGAAAACTCATCTTCAGCTCTTCGGGCACATCTGACATCTTTGCCCCTAGTTTGAGGGGGGGCTTCTGATGTAGCTTCCCAAGCCTCTCTTGACGACATCTGATCTTCTTGATTTGACTTTCTTGCCTCTTGTTCGAGGATTGCTTTGAATCTGGTCTCACAGGCCTCACGTTGTAGTTAACCGTTGAGCATTCTGAGTTTGAGTCCAAGGTTCGAAAATGAGGGGTCGAGTCTCGAGGCTGAGAGCGATCCTAGGCTGCACAATCTCAAGAGCGATTCCACACATGTCTTCGCAGAGCAAGAAAACATTTTTTTGAAAGTTTTAAGAAAGCGACAAATCGCTTCGCTACCGAAGACGATGTAGGACCAATCTGGATCAAAGCTAGGGTCCTTCTCAGTACTCACACTAACAAGCATGATTTCATTCATTAAGGGCTTAGCACGCCTCTCTTTCTCTCAGTTTGATCAAAGTTTTGCAAATCCCAAGGAATTCCTTCCTCTTCGTTTTCACCACAGTGTTTGAAAAAGTTTTGAAAAACTTAGGCCAATGCAATGACTTCAAGGCACAGAAAAGACAGAGTTCTTAGTCAAATAATCCCATCTCATTTAGAATTTCTGGCACAACTGGCACACGGCAGAAGCAAACACAAGAGTGTAAAAATCACTGCTGTTCCATTCAAAATCTGTTGGCATAACTGACTCCCTGGCAGAAACAGACTCAAAACAAAATGAAAAAAAAAAAAAAAAAAAAAAAACAGACGCAAAACAAGCAAGTGATGTCCGAGGTAACTCCCCCGAAATCACCCGACTCTAACAAAACAGAACTGACTCGATACAACGAGACAGACTCAACAGGGTTGACTCGATACAACGAGGCAGACTCAACAGGGGGTGACTCGATACAACGAGACAGACTCAACAGGACTGACTCGATACAACAAGACAGACTCAACATGGCTGACTCGATACAACAAGGCAGACGCAATACCCAAGTCAGAAGGTAGGATAAACAGCATTCACAAATGCTCAAAATAGTGCGCGCCATCCATCACATCCGGTAAACCGAAAGACCTTGACAAAGAAGTGGTTCATCCCCTGATCACATAACAACACAGGTCTAGAGTACCCGGGGTATATTAGACCCTTCTGAAGCTATGGTTCCAAGACTACTTAGCAAAAGGGAAAACAGGCAGCATCTCAGTTCAACTTCACGAAAACAGATACGAGCAGAGCTGAACGACTGTATTCCATTACTGATCACTGTTCCCCGAAATCATTGCCCCAAATCTGAATATGATACCCGCAGATATAACTGATTCTCAAAATATCGACATCGGTGCCCGCAGTCGGATACCTGCATCGCAAACCGGTATATGCATTCCTGAGAGATACACTCTAAAAGCACATAGCAAGTAAATGAGAGCCAATACACCCCTATGTTGGGGTAGGGCTTCGCCCTATTTTGTCGAGCTAGGGTTTCACTACGCACGCAATGTTTCAAACAACCTAATATCGGGTGAGCAACTGTCCTAGTTTGGAATGGTCACTACGATTTCGATATGCACTAGGTCGAATGGTCGAAGGGTGCCCCAAAACCGGGTTTGTGTTCCCATATCGGCAGAGCTCAAGAACCGTCACTTTACGGACATGCCTTGATAAGACAAGCCTCCAAAGAAACCGCCAGAATAGCAGATGGCCAACACGGTGTCCTAAGCGCACTAATGCACATGCAATGCAAAGAGACACATAAATGAAATCAAACAGATATCACGAGTTCGAGTCAAGCTCTAAAGTCCTCAAAGAGTCGCCAGAAATCAGAGACGCCCCATGGGGACCTCGCTACTTCGGACTCCTTTGTGTCATGTTCTAAATCAACCAAAGAGTCCAATTCCGGCAAATCGTTTGAGAAAACAGATTTTTGAAAAGTAGTGCCAAACATGGACTGCTTTGCCAGATTACAGAGTCGCCACCTAAATATTTTTAAAATGGGAAATTTAGGGAAACCTGACTCGGTCAAGGCCACGCGGTCCGGCTATCACCAAAGTGGTCTTGGCTCGAGCTTGGGTACGATCGAGGAAGGTCACTATGAGCACCCTTTCCGGTCCAAGACCGGCCTCTACTAACCGTGATATCCAATTTTGAAAACTTTATGTGTTCTTATTCCGGTTATTAGCCTAGAATTACTACGTTATGCGCACAGCAAACAAGTATAGACTAGATTGCCTAATTTGGGAATAAACATTGCATGTTCGTTTTGTCTCGAAAAACGTGTTAGTTTTCTTTTGCTACTCGCAAGTAGGCTAAAATTCGGATTTCAACGAGTTATTCCAACTTAGGCAATCCAACCTCCACCCACAGGCATTCAAACAGTTTATCATGTAAGCACTTAGCCGCATGGCAAGCATACTGTCATGGTAAACATTTACACACATGCGATATGCTAAAGCATAAAAAGCTCACCTAGTACTCCAAGCCAAAACAGAAGCTTATTAGAAATCCATGCATGGACCTAAGCATACTGAAATGTCTAATGCAACACATGCAAAGATGTAATCTAGGCAGGCTCGGCTATCCTAGACATGGCATGTGAAATGCTACAACTATCACGTATTCAATTTGGAATTGAAAATACGATGCAGTTTGTATGATGTGCCAAGCCTGATGTATGTCAACAAATGCATGGATGCACGCATGCATTGCATAAGGTATGCTAAATTAAATATGCCCTAATCTACCATCATAAGCAGATAAATAAAAGGGAAGAAAGACGTGGGGTTGGAAGACATACACACACTCACACACCCTTATTACAGATTTGCCCTCACTCGGAGGGACCGAAATAATAATACAGACCGAATAAATAATTAACTACTCTAGCTAATTAAATATTACAAAACTCTATTTAATTATTTAACAAATTCACTAAGCTATGGAAAGACACTAAACCGCCTCGGGAAGAGAGTCCAATGCAATGCATGCTCGGTCTTGCTCGGAAACTCACTGCCATGCGCAAGTTGCCTCTGCTTACGCCTCTAAAGACCGCACAAGTCCCAAGGTATGCTCTTCAGACACCGTGGAATCCCGCCGGCAAGGAGGAATGTTCATCGGCTATGGGAATTGGTCACCGGCAGCTGATGAAGTTATCGGCCATTTATGAATTGCCGGTCGGCACTGTATGTAGCCGACCGGCCAAAACTTCCTGCAGAAACCTGTTTGACAGCAGCAGAGGGCAGACAAGGCATGGCAATGCATTTTCAAAGCAATGTTTGCACCACCACACTCCATATCATGTTTAAGACTCAAGCGAGTATGGTGCTCGACTGACCACCAATCACGCATTTCAATGCATGATGGCCCAAGAAGCCAAAGTGTGCAATTTCAATGTGGAATGAAATGCACATAAACAAACAATCAACTCAACCTCTATCATACTCAATTCAAGAGGCAAAGTATGCATGCCAATGCAATGCAACCTAGGCATGTGAGCTAAGTGTGCAACATGATCATGCAAACAACAAAACCATGTGCAATGGACCATGAACTAAACAAGTAAACAAGCAAGGCATATAACATCAATGTTAATGACACACATGTAACAACATGAAAGGCATAACACATGTAAATATGCAAAGCAACCCAACACATGAAGCATGCCAAATGCAATGGCACTTAAACATACAACATGTTAATAGACTAAGTACCTAAACATACAAACATGTATAGCATGCAACAACATGCCCAAGGGATGGTCTTAAACTAATTTGGACAGCTCTACTAGGTCCAAAACAAAGGGCCAAATGTCATGGAAATGAGGGCCAAAACACATACAAACATGCATGCACACAAGGTCCAACACTTAGGCACCAAAGAGCAACTCTAAGCACACTTATAAGAGGATAATCATGGATACATGGCATGCTTAGAGATCTCTGAAATCATGTTATAGAAGGTGCAAAACCAAGTAAACAAGACAAGCCAAGCATGCAACGATGTCCAAAACTCAAAGCAAGCCAAGGGCTTAAACCATGGCTATACAAATTAAGCCTCAACAGGCCAAGAACAACCAAATCAGTCCTAAAGCATGTTAAAATAAACCCCCAAAACCACTTAGATGGCATCTAAAAGGTCTAAGCATGGAAGCATGCACAAAGGGCCAAATATGGAGCATATGACAACAACCTTATAAAGCATTAAAGGAGCATCAAATATGAGCATTCAAGCATACTATGAGGACTGAAATGACATTATAAGTGACTCCAAATCACCGAAATAGTGCAAGTAAAGCATGCTAGAGGGGTCAACACTCAAGGCTCATAAGGTATACAAGAGAGGTTGCATGGTAGCTATACAAAGAAAAGCATGGATGACTCAAATGACCCAAAACAGTCCTTAAGAATGTCAAAACAAGCATAAAAACTTCACAAAGCTAAGCCAAAACAAGCAAGCATAGTGGTCTAAATGCTAGATACATGTTAAGGCAAAATGGAGGATTACAAAGCAAGTGTAAGATGGAAAGGCCAAACATGGTTGAGCCCTTCTTAAGTGTTGAAGAAGGGCTCAAAACAAGCCTCTTTACAGTATATGACAGCCCCAAAATCAGTAAGCATACAAGGCTAACAAACCATGCAAAAATGAGGCTAAAACATGGATTTCAAAGCAAGTAGCATAAGGATTATCCAAACAATGTTGAGCCCTTCAACAATGTTGAAGAAGGGCTCAAAATAAGCCTATTCTTAGCTTACATCATGCTCTGAAACAGATCATACACAAGCCAAATATTCTATGCAAGAAACATGGCATACAAGAGGATATTGAGATAGGTGCTAGATGCAGCCACCAAACAGCAAGGGGTCCTCAATCAAACATGAAGAGGACCCCAAAATAAGACTATTTGAAGTTTGGGTCGGAGCCCAAAAGTGCCTGCAACTAGGGCTAAGATATGAAGCAAGAAATTGTAAGAAAAGGGAAGATGAAGACTTACCCTTGTAGACCAATGAACCAGCACCTCTTGGACCAAGATTTGGTGCTCCTAAGCTCTGAAAATGTCCCCCAAGTCGTTGGTATGGAGTGTGTATGAGTTGTGCTATGGGTTGATGAAGGAATGGCCCAAGAACTATGGAGTTTGGAGGTTGAATGAGATAGATATAGGGTTATAGATATATATGTTAGATATATATATCTATCCTCTGTTTTTTTGTTCTTGAATCACCAACCCTTGAGCAATGGAGAGGGGGCATGCTTATATAAGCAATGAAATGCCAAGACTTAGAGGCTAAGTCTTCAAAAAGGGGTTAAGGGGGGCCAAAGCTTGTAAGGGAAGCTTGGATACCGGTAAGGCTTCTTGAGGAAGCCAAGACAAGGGTCAAGGCTTCTCAAGAAGCCATGAGCAAAGGGTGCAAAATAAGGGACCAAAGGGTGTAAAATATGCACATGCATGCAGCAGTCGAAGTTCTGTGCACTCCAGCTGGCACAGCTGTCATGCACCAGGCTAGGGGGGTGCAAAGGGTTCAGGTCGGCCAGAAGGTTTTGTCATCGGCCAAGATAAAGTGCCGGTCGGCACTCTTTTCTGCCGGTCGGCTAAATAGAGTGCCGATGGATGATTCCTTGGTCAAAACATGGCCGGTGGGTATGCAAATCGAAGCCCCGGAAGTTAGCTTTCCAATGGCGCAAACCTTGCATCAAAATTCCTCCTATGTAAAAAGTTATGCCCTTTTCCGTGAAGTCGCGCAGACTCGATCCAACCGGGATGATGCCCAGCTTCAACCAATCATATCTCCTCCACCCGGACTTGGCTCTAGGAGATTCTTGAGTGAAAAGTGAAGCCCCGGAAGTCTTCTTTCCAACAATGGTGGCCTCATAGCTTAACTCCAAGTATTGAATTGAATAAGCCCGATTTAGCGAGGGCTGCTCGATTCCCTTCTACCCGGATCTATGCCAATCTTCTTCTGCAACCTATTTTCTCCCCTCCTCTCCTCTTTTCTTCAACTCCAAACCCCTAAACAAAGTGTTTTGAAGGATTTTCCTCTCTCCTTGCCGAAGGAATTGAATCTTTGGCCTGCACATCTCTCAACACCGAGCAAAACATCAGTAATGCCCAAGTCTTGAGGGCGGTCAAAAATGGGGTGTCTACACATAGTCATCGATAAAAGTCTTCATCCATCGTCGGCAATTTACCTTGCGTCGGTAAAAGTCATTCAAATATGATGATTGTGTGGTACTTTTCGCGACGCAAATTTGCATGGGCAAAAGATATACTTTTAGCAACAACATATGCGTCGGCAAAAGTAAACTTTTGGTGACACATTTATATCGGTAAATGTTGCCATTTGCCGACGATTTGTTTGTCGCTAAAGCTTTACTTTTGGCAACGACAAATTGGCATTGGCAAAAAATACACTTCTACCAACACAATACGAGTGGGCAAAAGTAACTTTTAGCGACACATTTACGTCGGTAAATGTTGCCATTTGCCAACGATTTGGTCGTCGATAAAGCTTTAGTTTTGGCAATGACAAATTTGCATTGGCAAAAAATACCCTTTTAGCAACACAATATGAGTAGGCAAAAATAAACTTTTGGCTACACATGTACCGACAAGTTGTTTGTCGAGAAAGCTTTACTTTTTGGCAACGACAAATTTGTAGCGGCAAAAAAAATTAAAAATCATATATATTTTTTAATAATATTTACATATTTACAAAAGGCATCCCTCAGGCACTACTATTACAAACTAATAACATTTTATATTAAATCACCTAAAGTTGATGTGTAAGCAAAAAAACACTGCTGAAAAATATGCTTTTGGAAGCGTTGTATAAAACCTAAAAGGGTAAACTCACTAAAATACTCAAATACATCCAAATTGTGAACCCATAGTAAAAACAACAGATAACAAAATGAAAACATGAAACTAACAACAACCCAAATTTGCAGACCAAAGATCTAGTAACATGACCGCTTCACTGAACATTACAACAAAGAAGAAATTTCAAAGAAAATTTCAAGAAGAAGACACCAAAGAAGAAAGAAAGAAGAAGGCATCAGATACTCAATGAGAATTAAAGATGAAGAAGCATTATTTTTTGGGAAGAGACTCAAATTAATTAAATGTGGAAATCTATATAATTTTCAAGTGTGCCTTATGAGAGCATATTAGTTATTTATGTGCAACAGTAGATTCTTCCAAGCGATTTTGGGTAGCAACACTTTCAAGTAAATTACTTGTCACAAATTCATGGTTTATTTACTTTGTAATTCATTTTCACCATATCAGAGAGTGTGGTTGAAGAATGATGTGGCAAATATCAGTTACAGGAGTGACAATGCCTCAGATCAATTCCAGCAAATCTCATGATCTGAAGCAAATATCTGTAATCACCTTAGGCAAGCAAGTCCCTCCATCAATTAGAAGGCGAGTTCCGACAGCTTCTTCCTCTGCATATATAACATGACTGTTTCCATCCAACTGTGACAAATTGAAGTGACCAATTAAAATTATGTTATGCACTTATATTCAGATATACAATGCTGAATAAAAGCCAATTCATGATAGTTTAGGTATAAGACCATAACTATAGTGCAACATTAAATTGTGAATCTACAAATTTCTGCAGAGTCAGACATCAGAGAATACTGAAGAAAATGGCAGAGACAATAGATGCTTGCCTGCATCAATAAACCTCCATCATGTAGAGTATGTATCTTTGCATCGATCTCTGACTGATTCATCTTCAATCTGTAACATAAGCTCAATCAAGATTTAATGCTAACTAAGTAAATAGAAACATGAATGGAAGCAAACTTTCTCCTTTGCTTTCCAGATATGGTCCTTTGAAATTCAATATAAATTTTCAGTACATATTGTAATGTAAAGCTCCGAATTCATTCATCTGAAACAGTTCAAAAACTAGGTAGCAGCCAAAACCTAGTCATCTTTCAGAAATATATATATATTTTTTAAAAACAATATATAATAGTCTCATAGGTCGTTTTCAAGGAAAAACAAAAAGTATTTTTATCCAGGTGTAAGCTAAGTATGTATTAGAATGTTCATACAAGATGCTGCTAAGCAAAAGTAGGATATCAAGCGCATAGGAATTACCGCAAGGTATTGATTTAAATGTGAACATTCCCTCTGCATCAGAGATAGCATGACAGAGAGCTTTTCTTTGCCCAGGGGCATTACCAGAGCCAAGGGCACAGTTCACCCTCGAGATATCATTTGAGTATAAATAAATGTGAACCCCTAAGATGGGATCTCCCTAAAAAAAATGGAAAAATACAAGAAAAAGAAGAAGAAAGAAAAGATGACACAAATCATTCATTAGTTTCACTCACTTGTACATTACATTGCAAGATACCTCAAACAACAAAATTCAGCAAACCTCAATTCCTATAAATATGTGCACACGTTTATAATAAAGCATGACACTATCAGTCCACCCAAGTTCTTCAGATATCTACAAGGTCTCCTATCTCCAAATAGTTAAAACCATGTTATGAAACAATATAGCATGGCATCTATGGAAAGAAGGTCAAACCAACTACTGTGAGTAGTTTACTCAAAACGGGGTGGTTGAGATTAACTGGCTTTGCTAGCTAAGGAGTGCATTTGTTGAAAATGGAATTGCATCCAAGACTGTATTCCACTACCAAGGTTCACATTTTGCAATGTTGCAACTAAGAAAACAACAAAATTATCAAAAAGCCACATTACTCAATAGCAAAATTGCATTTGTGCAATTAAACATGTCACACTATGCATATAAGGTAATAGGAATAGCATAAGGAAATGTGGTGCATTTTCAGCATTTTCATTATTAAAATACCAACAACAACCAAACATAACCAGAAACAGAAACAGAGAAAGTCACCTAGTAATGGAAATAACATCTATTGATACACAAATTAGTACAAGCATGAGGACCAAATCAATCTTGTACTCAATCGTAATACTGAATGCAATGATGTGTGCATAACATCAACTGTTAGCTTGAGTCGCATCTCCTAACACACCAAAGAAGGAAGATGCAGGATTCAAATCCCAATTGGTAAGTGAGGATCCATCTACTTATCAAGAAACATATATCCGTATCCACATACACACACGGGTGCATACTTATCAAGACTCTTGTTTGTCAATAACCAAAGAAAGAAAACTCCGGTAAATTGAAGGTTAAAAAGACTATAACATATCGAAGATGGGAGCAGCCTGCAATTTATCAACTGAAACGGAACAACAATAAACTGCTACATCCAGAAATACAACTCTGTTTATATGAAACTAATTTTAAATTTGTGAAAAGAAAACATTGAGGCATCCATCACCTACGCCACATGGCAGAAACACAAACACATGCCGATATAAATCCTCGAATTATTTTGTTGATAAATCATTGCAAATTGATGTGGAAAATACTGTAAAAGTATTCTATTTCCACATTTCAAATGCTATAAAGCCTATAATATTCATTCTTGTTCATGCACACTTGAGTTTATAATTAAATGATAAATGACATAAAATTTATTAAAGAAGAAATTTTTAATCAAGTGACACGGAATAAAATATGCAAACCACCATGGACCTTCAACCTCAAACCCACTTGATTCCCAAAGATTTTATAAAATGAAATAAGTAAGTAAAAATATGAAAGTGAAAAGAATGGCACAGCTTATTTTAAAAGAAAGCAATACAAGGAAATTGCATTTTGTGAAACAATTATTAGTGCAAAAAAATTACCTGAGCAACTACAAATCCACGAATATCATAGCCAGGGACAAAGAAAATGTCATCAACCAAACCATTCTCAAACCCCAATTCAACCTGGAACAAGTAAAATGTAGTTGTAGCTCAAGCAAAAATATATAGGTGTGCACATGTGTGTTTTTTGGTGAGTATGGGGGGAGAGAGCCACACAACAAATAGCAGCAATGCGAAATAGAAAGCCTTCGAAAAGAAAACAAGCATCTGACCTCTGCAGAACCTCTAACTTCAACATTAAAATTAGGACGTGAAGCACGTAGTTTCTATTTTCCTAAACCCAAGAATAGCTAATGTTAAGTTAGGGAACCGATGTTCTTGACAATCAATAACAATTAAAAACAAGAAGAGCATCAGGTAAGATTTGCAGGAATAATAAGAAAACCAGAATACTGAGAATAAATTATGGTTTGCTATAAGTCAAATTCATTATTTCCATAAAACACTTATTAACATTATTTAGAGATGGTTAAATGAGGTTTTCAGATGAAGTTCCAGAACAAGTTTAGAACAGTCGACCCTTTGTTGGGTCACTAGCAAGTGAACTACAGACCTGGGATAATGTTAGTGAACGAGTAACTTCCTGTTGGTGATGTTAAAACAGATGTGACAAGATCACCCGTGGGAGATAAAAGCTCAACATTTACATTTGATGGACCCCCATTTTTATTTGAACAGCTCTCTCCACTAACGGATCCCACAACTCTTCCAGACACGGTGAACCTACAGATATAGGAAATTTAGGAGAGTGATACACAGCACAATATGGAAGCAAATAAATTTAGAAAGAACAATGCTAGAGATGCATTGGCAAGCCATAAATATATGACACAGTCACATAAAGGAGCACAAAAAACTAAAGGTCAAAAAGTTATTTGACCTTGGAAGAACTCAAACAAGCAGCACAGTTTTAGTTTATAATTAAGTTGCATTCATATCATCTGATTTAACCAGTTTATTAGGTTTCTAAGCCACTTACCAAATTGAGAATCTGAAAATTCATGAATGCCTCCTCCACACTGCAAACAATCACGGGGTGGTCAGCCATAAGTTTTTGAATTCAAGGATTGTCTCCTATAATATTACAAAGAAAAATATACCTTAACAGAAAAGTATGCCCACACATTTGGCTTGCTTTTAAAACTCAGCTCTTGTAAAAATTCCAATGACTTGGTAAATGTTCATCATGAAACAACACCCCCCCCCCCAAACCCAAAATAAATAAATAATAATAAAAGAAAGACTTCTAACTATGTTTGAAAATCTAACCTGTACTTTCCCACTAGTAGGCTTAAAACCATCATCTGGATCCTCACTTGTTACATGCACAGCTACACAATGACCTTTTGGCCTTGTAGATTCTGCCTTGTCAAAGTTAAATGGGGTAGCAAAGATAGAAGTTCTCCTCCAAGCATCGTATTCTCTACCATGTTCCATTCCACAAAATCGCCTAATTTGTAGTTAAATAGGCACAGGAAAATAATTGACATAAATAACAAGAAAATTTATAAAGATTTTAAAATAAAAAACCCAAATCTGGTAAGATTATACCAGGAATTTGCCAAAGAGAAATCCCCATTCCCATCGCAACTGTCACGCAGATTTATTTCAGCTATCCACTTAGTGACAGGGTGTTCTACCTACAGCAGAGCTTGTTGTAAGAAATTTATAATGATCATGGTGAACATACATGATAAATGATTTCCCATGCATTTATAACTCATTTGCAATAGAATAAAATCAAAATTGGACAACCAATTAGCAGCCAACCAATGGTCGATTCCGCCATTTATATAGAGTCTAACACTATGGCATCAACATAAGACTATATAACTTGCTTTAGTCCATTGAAAAATAAATCCATCAAATGATTAACATTTTCACCTCATCAAATTTTGTAATGACAAATGAAAAAATATACCATGCATAAACAGTCTAGTCTAAAAATAAGACTATACTAGTTGTTACCTTATGCATGCCCGACAGGTGCAACTTCACCCACATTCTGCAAACCATTCACTTCCTTAGTTGTATACACTACACACCACATGTTGCAGAAGTTTCACATATAACAACTGCTGATTCAACAAGTTCTTCATCAAATGGAATGGCAGTATGCACGCCTCACAGCAACATTGCAGCAGTAGCCGTAGTAAGCATCAGCCACTACGGCAGCAGCAGTAACAACAGCAGCAGCCAGCAGAATTAAAGATGAAGCCATTTTTTCTTTCTTTTGGGAACAAAAAATGAATTTGAAAACAAGTTACTACAAATGAATATTAAAAATGCAAGATAAAATAAGACACATTGACACCCTATACTTTTTTCCTGATGATTAAAATATTGTCAGCCTAACCATCTAAAATAAATTCAATCTTAGCTTTCCATGACCTATTATTACTTAGCAATTCATACTATACCTAAACCCTAATTGATCCACTTCCTGAACGTGTATTTCTAAGTAACCTGTATTTCTCTGTAAAATATACAAAAAAAACCTTTACATAACATTGCGTAAAAACTAAACTGAACACATCATAACAATTAGTAATGTAACCAAATTAATATCAAATGCATTTCAATATTCCAAATTTTATTCAAATATCCAACAATACTAAATATAAGAATCCTAAAATGTGTCTAACTATATCCAACAATCCCAAACATAATAATTCCAAAAAGTATATAAACATTCAACAGAAAAACCTACAAAACAAAACAAAGAAAAATTAAATGAATGCCAACGTGCAAAACGATATATATCACTACTGAACCACGAACATCCATCACCAACCTATGAACAAAAGGATAAAAACATGAGTATTTTATTAATGCATTAACTTCAACAATAATATACAAATATAGTTAAAATTAATCAGAGAATTGTTGTGAAGCTATTGTTTTATCAAGCTATTGTATACAAAGGTTGTAATGCTAGGATTGTAATACAAAGTTTATATAATTTTATATTGTTGACACATGTTAGGATTGGTTAAATAAAGTAAATCAATTTAATGAGGTGTCAAATTTACCTCTATTTCAACCGAGAGAAGTTTCATCCTCCCTTACACCCAATGCATCCTCCCTGACATTGTTGCTTGGAACTAACCCCGGAATGTTTGCTAAATCTATCCCATTTTTTGCTGCCAACATTTGAATGATAGTTTGCATTATACTCATGTTTTGAGCCTGGTCAACTAACTGCTTTCCTTGGTCAGCTAATTGTTGTCGCGGGTCAACTAACTGCTGTTGAAGAACAATCACCTCGGAGTTAGGAGCCTCAAAATGTGTAGAAGATGAAGTACTGTCCTTGCGGATCCCGTATCCCTTCAAGTAGACCGACCTCTTCCCAAGTACTTCTCTGGAAATCTACTCCTCGGACAATGGATGTGTGACACTAGGTTGAGATTGCTCAGCGATCTTTGAAACCATAGTGGCCTATGAATGAAACATAAATAAGCTTAAAACATAATATTAAAATGCAAACATTTATTATTGAAATTGAAATAGTTATAGTTACATGATGTTCCTCAGCTGTGTTATTTATCCACACTCCCCCATGTCGGTGATGTTTGTATGTGTCCTCGAATAGTTTCGTAATAGTCGGTTTGCTTCCTTGTACCTTTCATTTCATTAGATTTTCTAGTCAATCAATAATTATGTATTTATAATTTAGTATGTTCAAATTTGTAAATCTACACTTACAATGATAGATGCTCGCGATGCAAATGATCTCGAGCCGCTCGTATGATTATACTTCACACAACCTCTCGCTTTCATCGCATTCTCTGACTTTACCTACAAATTAAAAAAAAAAAATAGGTATTAATATACAGGAGGATGTTACTTTAGTAAATATTTTTATAAATACCTTCCAATCATCAGTTTCCCACAGATTGTCAATCATCCATTCCCAATCATCCTTTGTACAAGGAAATAGTATCTGACTTTTGAGGTCAGATACATTGTCTTCTTTAAGGGATTTGTAGTGTGTGTGTAATCTACTTTTCCATTCACTGTACAAAATTTGGCACTTATGATCAATAATACATCTCACATCCACATCATTATTGTAGTCCCCAAAGTCAAAAGTTTGCTGCAATTGGAAATAATAAAATTCAATATATTTTATATATCATTGCGATTAACATAAATAAGATAGGGCATGAACTCGAATTTGTTGACCAAGAGCAGCTGCTAGCAGTGTGGCGTAATCCCCTTCTATTGCTTTGGTCAAACGGTTAAGTGTAACGGGTATTCGATCACCACATTCCTTTCTAATATTCTCCACATTCTTTCCTCGGGTCAGTCCTCGTACACGTTTCTTGCCCAAAACTGGAATTGATGTTATTATGACCAAAATTTTATTCAATTTAGTCGACATAAAACATGAATGCACTAAATAAATATTGAGATAAGAAATTATCATTTCATTTAAGTGGTCATTTATTTCTCTCCTCCACTGTTAGTCACAGTACATGGACTTGAAAGGTGGTCAGGTTGAGTGGCGGAGGTAGGGAGCTGATCGGGCCTAGTATGTAAGGCGGGAAGATGGATAGGTTGGGTCGAGACCTCAGGTGTGCTCTCTGAATGATTAACTTGTGCAGCTATAGGGCGTCTCAAAAGAGTAAGTGTATCTTCATCAACAGTACTTCTCTTTTCCCTAGGTGTTTGTGAAGCTATTAGGCGAGCTGCACACCTATTTGTTTTCTTACCGGGACCCATATGAATATCCTGACATAATATAAAAAAGAATTGTTAGTACATTTTCAATAATTTAAGGTTGCTTAATAAAAAATAAATTTGAAATAACTAAACATACCACAAGTAATATAACAAGTGAAAAAAATAGAGAAATTACTTTTTAAACACACATTTATTACCTCAATCACTTGAGAATCAAAAGGCTCGCCATTATCACTTGAAGAACTCAGTCCTTCATCATCATCAAGTGGTTGATAGTCCTCGTGATTATCAGTTTCACCCACCTTTCTCTTTCCCACCCTACAACTTTCACTATTGTCCTTTTCAATAGAACCAAACATTGAATTCTTGAGGGACTTTATCCCTAGAGCATCAAATCTAATTTTATTTTTCTGGATTGTTTTTTTCCTATCCTTCTCATATTTCGTCATCCTCTGGACTAAGCCGTCGGGCTTAAAAAATGATTTACCGTTTTTGGACATCTTTGTAACTGTACATATGGCATATAATTAAATGAAATGAAATAAGAAACAATGCTATGAAATTTGAAAAACAATGCCATGCAATGTAAACCAAGCAATTTATTATTAAATTATAACACTTGTCCATATAATTAAAAATTAAACACTACATATCATAATCTATATCAAGATCTATATCAAACACTACATATCATAATCTATATCAAGATCTATATCAGGATCTGCATCAACATCAGGTTGCCTATGCAGTTCATCATCTTCATCATCATTATACTCTATGATTGTGTCATCCTCGCCATCATTGTGAACTAAATTCTCTGCCATTAGTTGATCATTGAAAATGATCTCAGGATCCATATCATCCCTGCTGTATTGAACACCATTATCTTGGATCACTACCCCAACACCATCAGTGGTTTCATCCGTTGAAAAGCATCATTAAAGACATCATCCCGCTCTGGTATATCCCATACTCCCGATGCTTAACATGTTCAACGATTCTCCAATTTTTGCCTTTACTGGTATCATTGATGTAGAATACTCATCTTACCTGACTAGGTAGAACAAATTGGTCATCTTTATACCAAAGTCTTGTAACATCAATACTTGTGACATGTTCATCGGAGTATATTCTATTCTTGTGACCGGTGTCATACCATTCACATTGGAACAAAACCACTATACCCCCATGCAAGTATTTCAATTCCCATATTTTGCACAAGTAGCCGTAAAAATTAATTTGGTTCCCATTATGGTCCCCTTCTACGACCAACCCACTATTTTGGCAGATACGACGATTTTCACGGTTTCTAGTATGGAATCGAATTCCATTGTAGATGCACCCAGAATAAAAGTCAATTACCGATCCAGGACCATTTGCTAATGACCACAATTCATCAGTTGCTTCAGGTGACCCTTTCGTTCGCAAATCATTCATCTACATAAAACACCATATAACAAGTGTACTAAGTTAATGTGAATTGAAAGTTTCAACAATTGTATTCAGTTATTTTCTTTAGTATATCTTACACGATTTTTGAACCATTTTGGAAATTCTTCTCGTTGTACTCGAGTTATGTCACGTCCTTGTAGATTATGTAAAATATTCTTCTGCTCCCTACCCAAAGGAATGTGACATACGCAATTAACTTTGAGAGTTCGAAACAAAATGGAACGATTATGCATAAACGTAATTAAACTTAAATACATACTCAATATATGGCTCCACCTCAGAGCTATTGTACAACACAAACCAGTGAGCCATTTCTCATTCATTTTGCGAAGGGTCAAGAGCCCTTGTGATAGGTGAGAACAGACGAGCATTTTAGGTGAACACCTCCATCCCGGGACCACGTTCACCACCATCATCATTTCGTTCAGGTTTATCAATCCCTTTTAAGTACATTGAACAAAAAGTAAGACACTCTTTGACAATGCAAGCCTCAGTGATAGAACCTTCTGGACGTGCTCTATTATTGACACACCCTTTCAAAGTCCCGAGAAACCTTCAACAAAAATTGACAATGAAAATTATGCTTCTTGATGCAAGAAAATTACTTCTTAAACATTAGTCTTTTATGGGTGGATTTTTGCACAATAGTTTAGTTATAACAAATTAATAAATAGCCATATGTTCATAATGATTACCTTTCGATCGGGTACATCCATCGATATTGCACCAGTCCAGCAAACATGGCCTCACAGGGCAAGTGAATAGCCAAATGGACCATCACATCAAAGAAAGCTGGAGGGAAAATTTTCTCCAACTTGCAAAGTATGAGCACAATTTGTTTCTCCATTTTTTCCAAATCAGTCTGCCTTAATGTTTTTTAGCACAGTTCTTGGAAGAAGTTGCCCAACTCAAATAGTGTTGTACAAATCTCCTTGTTCACAAAACCACGCATGCTAATTGGCAGAAGTCGCTGAAGCAGGACATGACAATCATGGCTTTTCATGCCCTATAATCTTCCATTTTTAGAAGTCACACATCTTGAGATATTTGCTGCATAGCCATTTGGATAACTAATCGACTTCAAGAATTCACAAAACCCATCTATTTGTCGAGAATCCAATGTGTAAGCTGCCCGAGGCTTTACAACGGATCCGTTATCTTTCCTCTGTAGATGCAATTCTTGCCTTATGCCCATTTCTTGCAAATCATCACGTGCTTTGTACATGTCCTTGTTTTTCCCATCTATGGCCAACATCGTCCCGTAAAAGTTTTCACAAATATTCTTCTCAATGTGCATGACATCAAGATTGTGTTGGAGGTTTAATTTCTTCCAATACGGTAGCTCCCACATTACGCTTTTCTTTGTCAAATTCAATTCTTCAAACTCTCGTGGTCTTTTCTTGTTGGTAGGATCCTTTCCAAACTTGACTTCCTGTAATTGATCCAATTGAGCCATTACTTTTTCCACCGGTAAATCCAAGGATTTCTTTCTAAGCTCAGTTAAACCATCAAACTTCTTGTCTTTCCTCCAAAGGTGGTTATCAGGCAAGTAAGCTCGATGACCCACCCACCCAATCTTACTGATCAACCCGCATGACAATGGATTATCATTACAAGGAGGGCAAGACAAATAACCTTTAGTTCTCCATCCGGATAAGTCACCATATGTAGGGAAGTCATTTATGGTCCACATTACAGCTGCATGCATCCGAAAGGTCTGTTCAGTGGAGGCAACTCCTTCAACTCATCAATCAATGGCTTTAGGTTGATTACGTCCAGGAATAAGTAAGGACATCATGAAAAATGGGGCCTTCATACATCTCCAAGGTGGGAGGTTATAGGGCATGAGTATGACAGGCCACATGCTATAGGAAGTGCTCATGTTCCCAAAAGGGTTGAACCCATCGGTGGCTAGGCCTAACCTAACATTGTGAGTCTCCTAGGCAAACTCTAGATAATGCAAATCAAATTCCTTCCACTCTTTACAATCAGCCGGATGCCTCCCTACACCATCATCCACACGCTTATCACTATGCCATCTCATGTCTTTTGCTGTCTTCCTAGACATGTACAATCTTCTCAACCTAGGTGTCAATGGAAAGTAACGCAATATCTTGTGAGGGATCTTCTTACCCTTGCTATCATTTACTCTATACCTAGATGCTTGACATGTGGGACATTTTTCCAAGTGAGCATTCTCCTTCCAGAATAGTACACAATCATGTTTACATGCATCGATGAGCTCGTATCCCAAGCCCAAGTCACGTAGTAACTTCTTGCACTCGTAAATTGACCCTGGCACCACGTGGCCTTCTGGTAGGAATTGCCTTTGTATCTCCAAAACCTTGTCAAAAGACTTATTGCTCCACCTATTTTCTACCTTCACATGTAGCATCTGAATAACGAATGATAACAAAGTATCCGAGTTTTTGCAACCTGGGTACAAGCAACATTGGGCAGCATCTAACAATTTATCAAAATGTCGTACATCCTCTCTTTCTAGAGTATCACCCTCCATAAAATTCCCCCTCTGATAGTCCTCTATCAGTTCATCATATTCATCTTCATCCTCATCATTCTCACCATTGCTTTCATCAAGGTTATTGTGTTCTGGAAGTTCACCGTGTTCTAACCAAGTGGTGTATGATACTATCATCCCACTTATGAGCAAATGAGCCTTCACACTATCATATTCCCGCTTATAAAAGTTACAACAATTGATGCATGGGCACTTAATCTCCCTAGCCTCACCCAAATGAACCTTTGCAAATTCAATAAATGAGTTCACTCCATCTACATATGGCTGACTGAATCTATCAGAAATTAACATCCAACTCCTGTCCATGTCAGATCATAAGATAGTAGTTAATATCAATAGGACACAACCTTTTTTTTATTTATTTATTTATTTATTCTTTAAACATGAAGACAAAGTAGTTAATATAAGTGTAGAGTGACACATCATCGTCAATAAAGGTGCATCTACCTATAGGCTTTTTAATTTTGTATCAAGGTTTCGACCAACAAATCCTTTAAAATTCTATTATATCTGCATATATTATGTATTAAGTTGAGTGTTTTTTTACATTTATCAACAAAAAAACAAGAAAATATATGGCTGTGTTTGGTTGTGCTTTTGAAACGTGAATCTACACCTGTGTTTCAGTATGATGTTTGTTTAGGGTTTTGTAATCACATTTCAAAAGCTCTGCTGAAAGCTCTGTATCAAATCTGTCTCAGCAGCTCTTTTGCTCTGTTTTTTTTTTTTTTTTTCAAAATTTTTGCCAACAGGACGCCCGGCCAGTCGGACCGGCTGGCTGTCCGGAACAGTAATTTTTTTTTTTTTTTTTTTTTTTGCAATTGATTTATATAATCGGGAAAAATATTTTCTGAAATTTTTTAAATTTTTTATGTGCTTTAAAATCATTTTGAGTTGTATGTTTAGTTATGAGTTGTAAATTTTTGTATCACATATCAAATGTCACATCAACAATTTTCCACTCAAATCAAAACTCTTTTCAAAACTATTTACCAAAAAATTTTCTACACTCAAATCATAATTCCACAATACACAAACTCAAAATACAACTCATACTCTCAAATCACATTTACAAAACTCTACCAAACACTACTTATATATTTTTAATGTTTGTTAAATGGTAAAAGGCAGTTGGCATGGCAATGTACCATTCCAATTCATTCCAATATCTTTCTTAAAGGACATTACCTAATGGGCTCCTACAAATTAAGGGCATAGGGAAGGACTAAGGGTGGCTACAAGCCTAACCTCTGTAATATTTGTAGGAAGGGACTACATTTTTCAATTCCAACCCATATTTTCATACACGGGAACTCAAGCATTTACCACTACACCAATCAATACCCCCTCTTTGATGAAACTTCTATGTTTATCTAAAAGGGATTTTCAGCTCTCCTAAAAAGCCCTAGCACAAATTACATCCAGCCATTGCCTCTAAATTTTCTATTAATGAACCAATTGAAAAGTCGGGAACCAAAGCGACACAAACCTCAAACGTTAGGGACCGTTAGTATAATTCGCCCAAGATAAAAAGATCAAAAATAAAAAGTGCACTTTTGTAGTACACCCCAAACACTCTCTTAGCTTAAAAAAACATATAAAACCCAACTTAAAAAACTCAGCTATTTAAACTTTTTTGAGCTGAAAAGGAAAATAAGTTGAAAACAAAATAAGTGGAACCAAACACCCTACCATTTTAGGTACAACTACTAAGGCATGTGTTTTCAAAATTTAAACAAAATAAGTTGCAAATAAGTGGAAACCAAACAACCTTTTTATCTACAACTACTAAAGCATGTGTTCTCAAATTTTAAATTAAGTTGGTTGCAAATTTTAACTACTAAAGCATGTGCTTTCAATTACTACATTGTATTTATGCTCTTATATTCACATTCAAACACGTAAAAAATCATAAGTTGGCCCTTAAGCTTTATGGTATAATATCTTACTGCATCCTCTATTTCTAACATTACATTGTCTCCAGAGTGTTCTTATACTGGATGCAATAGACCATTTCCTTTGTGAGACAGAATTTCAACTCCTGAATAGGTGCTTCACTGAGCAAGGCAACATGAAAGAGAATCCCAGTAAGCTTCAGCATGGAAGTGGGTTACTTAAGGTATGACAAATAAGCCACATCTATGCCCTGGGGGCAAGGGTGAAATGCCAACACTCATAGTAGGGGCACTAACAGGCTCAGAATTGGTGACTTGTATTGGGTTTAAGATGGAACAGATTTTAAAGCCTCTCTTATTCATATGCACCAGTAGAAGTGTTCTTATTTTATTATCTTACATAAATAGTCACTGTGGGTTCTTATTAAAATTTGAAGTAAGAGGCCCACTGAGAAGATGAATAAATTCCTGGTGAATGGGCACAAGCATCCTCTCATACAGAGGCCAATCCATGTTCTAATCTAAACGTTTGATGTGGATTCAGGTTAGGTGTTCATTAAGATTTCATATCCTTTCAGTTTTGCATTTCAAAATGATATCCTTTACTGGACAACCCGTAAAGGCCCCATCTTCCCCAACTCAAGCATGGAATTTGTTTGGAAAAACCATCCTTCAGAGAACTCCAAAATCTCCACAGAGAACCCCAAAATCTAAATAATAGAAGAAGTGAAAATAGACAAACATAGATTCATTTAAGAAATTGAGAGAGAGAAGCAGGGGCATTGAGATACAAAGCAAAAGGGAACAAACCTGTAAGGGCAGACTGAAGCATCGATCTCGCACGGCAGAAGCAAACGGCACAAACCCTACGATCAGGAGTGAAATCGTGAGGGAGAGAGAACTACGAATTCTGAGATAAGGATGTGCAAGAGTGAAATCGTGGAGATTGATTTGGGGAGATTTGATGAGCGGAAAAAAAAAAGGAGGGAATTTTAAGAGGGAAATGTCACCGCCGATCAGCACCTGCTCTACCCCAAAAAAATAAATAAAATAAAATATTCAAAACAATTTTTAGATTTGTTTTTTTTTTAAAAAAAAATTAAAAATAATTTCAAAGCAATAAAAATCAAAATTATATTTTTAAAATTTTAAAAAGTATTTATGACCTAAAAGATTAAAAAAAGAAAACAAAAAAAAAATTAGATTTGTTTTTTTTGAAAAAATTAAAAATAATTTGAAAGCAATAAAAATCAAAATTATATTTTTAAAATTTTAAAAAGTATTTATGACCTAAAAGATAAAAATATACAAAAATAATAAGTTTTTTTTTTTCACCCAATTTTTTTTTTTTTTAGTTTTTTAGGGAAAAAAAAATTTGAAACTAGTTTCTGAAAATAAAAACAAACATATTGAAATTGATAATCTAACCATATTCTTTGAAAAAGTTTAAATTATCTCAAATTAGTCATATCAACTTAAGAGTGAGTTTGCCAAGCTGTATTGTAACGTTCTGTTTTAATAAAATTATCTGCTTGCCGTTCAAAAAAAACTTAAGAGTGTGTTTGGGCTCAATGGGTTCATTTTGTGATCTAATTCATTGATTATTTTAATTTTACAATTCAGTAACTAAAATATTTAAAACTCGTTCAAAAATTATAATAAAAAACATAAATCACTAAATCACATCATTCCACTAGCAAAACTTTTTTCGATGAATAATGTCATCGTCGCTAAATGGTTAACTCTTTGCCCACGCCAACTTGTCGTCGCCAAAAGTAAGCACACTAATAGCAACGCTCATCGTGTTGCTAAAACATAAGCCTCATAGGTAAAAGTTTTGAAATTTTGGCGCCAACCAAAAAATTTGGCGCTAAAATAATGTTATGCCTTTTTAGCGACAACAACTGTAACGCCCTCAAAATAATAACATTAAAGGTGACTCATTTGCGGAATAAACATAAGTTCATATATCAGAGTTTACAATTTAGCAAGCAATTAAATGCCCTATAGGCTTACATCTTTCCAAGACCTTGCTTGGTTACACAAATAGAGTCTTGCTCATTACATATTAAGCCCTTGGCTTTACAAACAAAATACATGCACACAATAAGCAAATTAAGGAAACTCTTGCTCCCCAATGATCCACCCTTGCTATTGCCTTAGTGGTAACGTTCCATCTGTACCTGAAAATGATGTTCCCGTATAGGGTGAGCTAACAGCCTAGTAGAAATACACTAAACCAGCTATGAACAATGACTAAAAGATTAGCAGTTGATAGATGGTCATCACTGTTTCATTCCCTTAAGTCACATTCCTGTTTCATGACATACAAGTCCATAGTATTCTTCAATTTTCCATTTCTCATTCATTTCTCAATTTAATCCATGGCTCAGAACCGGGCCAAGCAACATTATACATTCTTCCGTTTCACACTAGATAAGCATATTAGCTATTTCAATACATCGACG
The DNA here is from genome assembly GCA_025200525.1 of Camellia lanceoleosa. Taxonomy (NCBI): domain Eukaryota; kingdom Viridiplantae; phylum Streptophyta; class Magnoliopsida; order Ericales; family Theaceae; genus Camellia; species Camellia lanceoleosa. The sequence goes on along the minus strand of CM045771.1, from coordinate 20,462,019 downwards.
GATATGCATTCAAGCTATATCAACACTTCCATATATCACATTTCCAAAGACAAGCATATGAGCTATGTCAACACATCATTAGATAAGCATATGAGCTATCTCGATACATCAACAGATAAGCATATAAGCTATATCAACACTTCCATATATCACACTTCCAAAGACAAGCATATGAGCTGTGTAAACACATCATTAGATAAGCATATGAGCTATATCTATGGAGTCCATCCCCTATCTCCTCCCAATCAATATCCGGTCTAGAGGTCCACCCCCTATCTTCCCCTAGACCGCATCCGGTTTAGAGGTCCATCCCCTATCTTCCCCTAAACCGTGGAGTACATCCCCTATCTCCTCCAACACAACACAATGCATATAACCAATTATTATACACATTACCAGTAAATACATATAGTTAATGTATTCGTTCAACAGTCATATTCAATGGCTCATCCCCTTGATTAGTTTTCATTTGCCTAATCAACATACATTGTCTACAACAATCACGACTATCCTCCACCGATAGCCCAAGCAGTTATTTCTAAACAGAAAATAAATGCACAAATGGATACATATATCAACATTTCAATTCGGTGAGCGATAAATAATTCAACTACACCCTTTAATTCCATACAATCCCAATCTCAACATTCCCAATTCTTCGATTCCCTCATAATTAATTATACCAATTAATTAACCAATGTAATTAGGGCATTTTCCATAATTAACATTACAACCCTTAAGGTTCCATTTTCATCAATGTTTCAAAGTTAATTCCATTTCTCTATGCCAAACATGCATATAGGTTTAATATATTTAAAAACCCAAACTTTTGTAAAATTACACAAAAGGCCCAAACTTTCTCAAGAATTACACAACAATTTCCAACATATCAAAATACCAAAATTTAAAGACAAAGCTCATAGAGAGGAGTAGGTTATCCCTACCTCAAATGTTGACACCCAACGAAGAAGAAGAAGAAAATGAAAATGCTCCAAATCACAAATTTCTTGGATCAAGAGATAGCCCTCGACGATCAACAACTTTTTTGTAAAGGCCCAAGGTGAGGAAACAACTCTTACTAGATCAATCCCTAGAGAGAAGGCAAGGATATAAAGAGAGAAGCTCAACAATGGTGTTTTTGGAAAAGTATGAGGGAGAAGAGAATGTGAAAAAGTGATTTGAAAAGCCAAAACACGGAGCCTTAAACGCCGCCCCTTTCGGCGCCCAAACCCTGCCGAGCACTCACAGACTCCCGCTCGGCGCCAATCTCGCCGGCGCCGGATGCACACTCCCAGCACTTTTGCAGACAGGTTCCCAGCTCCGGCGCCCAAACCCCGCCGGCGGACAAGAAACAAAGCTCCCGCCGAAGGCGTCAAAAGTCTCTTCGGCGGAAAAGCAAAATCTGGGCAATTCGACTTGGCTCCTAAGCTCAACCAACCTGTCCCAAACCTGCCCAACACATCCTATAACTCAACTACAAGGTAGGAAAGGATGTAAACAAGATAATAACCAACCACAAACACCCACGGACACACGTCCGGATCACTGTACAACAAGAGGAAAACCGGGATCGCTATAACTCCCCCCCTTAAAGAATTTCGTCCCCGAAATTTAGAACAAGTTTTCGAAAAGTTTGTCTCAATTTTATACAATGTTACAATTCAACATTAAACAACTTGACCCATTACCGTCCATTTCATCTCTTATCAAGAGGCATCTCACAACAAATACATTTCATCATGTATTCCCTTTCCTTTTCAGCCATTTTCAACATACATGGTTTACAATTTCATATCATAATCAATTTTCATGATACATTTCCAGTCCTATAATATGGCCAACATATGCAATATAACAACCAACTCCCATATCAAGGCAAGTTCTACAATATTTCCATAAACCAAAACATTCACAATGTTTTACAACTCAAGACATATTTAATGATCTTTAAGTTCAGTAATACAATAATGTATATATAACATATGTTCAAACATCCACAAATAGATCCGGATATTTCTCTCGGACCTCTAACTCACGTTCCCAAGTGGCTTCCTCCACTCCGTGATGTTTCCACAAGACCTTCACCAAAGGAATGGTCTTACCAGGCAGGACTTGATCCCGCCTATCCAAGACTCGAACCGGTCTCTCCTCATACGAGGTATCCTCATCTACCTCTAAGTCAGTCCAATCTAACACATGTGATGGATCCGACTCATATTTCCGAAGCATACTCACGTGAAACACGTCATGAACTCCGGACAACTGTGGTGGCAAAGCCAAACGATAAGCAACCTCCCCAATCCTGTCAAGGATCTCAAAGGGACCGATAAACTGAGGGGATAACTTCCCGCGCTTCCCAAACCTCGTCTAGGTGATATTTTCAAGAAAACATGATCACCTACTTCAAATATCAACGGTCTCCTCCTACGGTCAGCATAAGATTTCTGACGACTCTGGGCTGTAATAAGCCTCTTACGGATAAGCTCAACTTTCTCCGTCGTTTCCTTTACCAACTCCGGACCCAACAAAGGTACATCACCTACCTCGGCCCAACAAACCGGAGACCTACAAGGTCGGCCATACAAGGCCTCAAACGGTGCCATACCGATACTCGACTGGAAACTGTTGTTGTAGGCAAATTCCACCAATGGTAAATGCCTCTCCCATGTCCCACTAAAGTCAAGGACACAACCCCGAAGCATATCCTCAAGGATCTGAATAGTACGCTCGGACTATCCGTCAGTCTGAGGGTGATAAGCCGTACTAAAGGTCAACTTAGTGCCCAAGGCACTCTGCAAACTCTGCCACAACCTAGCAGTAAAACGAGGATCTCTATCTGAGACGATCGTCATTGGGACCCCGTGCAATCTCACTATGTCCCGGATATACAAATCGGCAAGATGATCTACCGAATCTCTCACACGCATAGGAATGAAGTGCGCCGACTTAGTTAACCGGTCTACAACCACCCAAATAGCATCACTACCCCACTGAGTCCTCGGAAGACCAATGACGAAGTCCATAGTGACATGCTCCCACTTCCACTCGGCAATAGGCAAGGGTTGCAACAAACCCGCTGGCCTCTGATGCTCGGCCTTCACTTGTTGACAAGTAAGGCATTTCGATACAAAAATAGCCACATCTCTCTTCATGCCCCGCCACCAAAACTGGCGACCCAAATCCCGGTACATCTTAGTACCTCCCGGATGCACCACAAGACGCGAATGATGAAACTCTCGGAGTACCTCCTCTCGGTAAGACTCCGGCACAAACAAACGATCTCGGTATCTCACACTTAGGTCGGGATACACAGACAAACCCTTCTCAACCTTCCCACTGGAGATCTTCTCTCGGAGGGATTCTACTTCAAGGTCACCTCTCTGTGCCTCTAACACTCGAGTCACAAGTGTAGGTTGCACAACAACAGAAACCAAGGCCGCAGCCTCAACGGATTCGCCCAAATGCAAATCAAATTCCCCAAGTACACCCAACATCTCCCATTCCCGAATGGCTATACAAGCTACATCACTAATGGATTTCCTGCTAAGGGCATCGGCCACCACATTGGCCTTTCCCGGATGATAGTGTAGCTCGAAGTCATAATCCTCAATGAATTCCATCCATCTCCTCTGCCTCAAGTTCAAGTCTTTCTGTGTAAACAAATATTTCAGACTCTTATGATCCGAAAATACCTCGAATCTCTCACCATAAAGGTAATGCCTCCAGATTTTTATGGCAAAAATCACTGCTGCTAACTCTAAGTCGTGTGTAGGGTAATTCTTCTCATGAATTTTCAACTGACGTGAGCCATAGGCTACCACTTTCCCCTCTTGCATCAACACACAACCCAAACCCTCTCGTGAGGCATCACAATAAACTACATAACCCAACCCTCTCTCCGGAATAATCAAAACCGGAGCGATGGTCAATCTAACTTTCAGCTCTTGGAACGACTTTTCACAAGTCTCACTCCATACAAATTTGACTCCCTTCCGAGTCAATTTAGTCAATGGTGAAGCTAACCTGGAGAAATCCTTCACAAACCGACGGTAGTACACTAATCCCGTAAAATCGGATCTCAAACACACTCTTAGGTTGTGCCTCCTTGCACCGCCGCCTTGGATGTATCAACAGACACCCCTTCCCCGGATACCACATGGCCTAAGAACTTGACTTCTCCTAGCCAGAACTCACATTTCCCGAACTTGGCATACAACCTATGGGCTCTAAGTATCTCAAGCACCACTCTCAAGTGTTCCTCGTGCTCCTCCTCAGAAGGTGAATAGATAAGGATGTCGTCCACGAAAACGACCACAAAACGATCCAAGAATTCCCGGAAGATCCGGTTCATCAATCCATAAAGACTGCCGGTGCGTTGGTAAGCCCAAATGGCATCACCAGAAATTCATAATGGCCATACCGCGTACGGAATGCCGTCTTAGGAATATCCTCCTCCCTGACCCTCAACTGGTGGTAACCCGATCTCAAGTCTATCTTAGAGAAACAACGGGAACCCTTCAACTGGTCAAATAGATCATCTATACGGGGCATAGGGTACTTATTCTTAACCGTCGCCCGATTCAACTTTCGGTAGTCGATACAAAGTCTCAAGGCACCATCTTTCTTCTTAGTAAAGAGGGCTGGTGCTCCCCACGGCGAAACACTAGGGCGAATGAAGCCCTTATCTAGCAATTCCTGGAGTTAAACTTTCAACTCAACCAACTCTGCTGGAGCAAAACGGTAAGGTGCTATAGAAATCGGCGCCGTGTCGGGCACTAGATCAATAGAGAACTTAGTCTCTCGAAGAGGTGGTAAATCTACGAGGTCCTCGGGAAAAACATCCGAATACTCACAAACCACTCTTGGCAACACAATCGGGGTCTCATCACATTCACCACTCTCAAAGTTAGCAAGTAGACCACTAAGCTCACTCCGCCCTCGCGGATCATACCCCGGTGGCAAAACACTACCAACCCGGTCCCCCAAGAAATGGAAACACTCCCCGCTCACGGTACAACAAGTGACCCTCTGGCGGTAGCAATCAATAACTGCCCGGTATGACGATAACCAGTCCATACCTAAAATAACATCGAAGCCCTTCATGGGCATAACCACGAAAGGAAACGGAAGTCTATGGTCGGCGACCTCTATATCACAACCTCTACATCCGTGTTTCAAAATCAACTCACCCCCGATAGGTGACACAACACAAATAGGAGATGCTAACAGTGCCAACTCCAACTCTAACACAGATGCAAATGCAGCAGATACAAAAGAGTGAGACGCACCCGTATCAATCAATACATTAGCAACCGAGTTGCAAAACAGAAAGGTACCTCTCACTACTGATGAACAGCATACACGCGCCCTGTAGGCCCCTGATTCCACTGCTCACCTCCAGGAGCATACGACTGCTGCGCAGACTGGGAAGACGAAGCTCCCGGATTTGCCCTCGAAGCCTGCATAGACTGAGCTGGCTGATAACTTTGCGTCTGCCTAGAACCAGACGCTCCTGAAGTGGTACTCAACTGTGGGCAATACCTCTTCATGTGCCCAGGTTGTCCACACTGATAACAGGACAAAGGCTGGCCCTTGCCCTGACTCTGACCCTGAGGTTTAGTCAGAGAAGAAGCGACCCGACCTCCTCCTTTCTGTGGGCATACCGAAGACTTGTGACCCAGTTGGCCACATGCAAAACAAGTCAAGCCTCCCTGACTACCTTTCCCGGAGCTTGCACTTGGTACCGGAAAAGTCGATCTAGGTAAACCACCTTGAGACTGCTGAGGTTGAAAACCTCTCTCTCGCCATCACCCCAGCCCTCTTGGCTCCTCTTGGAACCGTCTTCGCTTCATCATCCTCCTCCTGCATCATAATCTCCATATGAGCAGCCGAATCCACTAAACATCTATATTCGCGAATGAAAGGTCCTCCAACCCTCAACTTGAGGCCACGCCTCAACCTCTTCTCAAACTCAGCACAACGGCGTTCCTCGGTCGACACGAGTTTAGGTGCAAACCTGGACAAGCTAGTAAAGGTAGCCTCAAACTCGGCCACTGACATACCCTGCTGTTTAAGTCGGTCAAACTGACTCCTCAGCTTCTCCCGAGCCGCTGAAGATAAGAATCTCTCTTGAAAAGCGTCTACAAAAGCCTGCCATTCCCCACCAATACGAGTCTTCTCGTACTTCCACCGTTGACCAAGATCTCCTTCACCGAAGGATGCCAAGGTCACTTTCAGTGTTCCGTCCTCGATGCCAAGCATCTCAAACATTTTACTCATCTGTTCCAACCACTCATCAGCCTTAAGTGGTTCCCTTGGATCCCCAACAAACTCCTCCGGGTTAGACCGAAAAAATTCCCTTTTCAAGAAGGAAGGTCCTGCCTCTACAGTTTGATTTTCAGCTCTGAGAATACCCAAAGCTCCTGCTATTTCTCTGGCCAAGGCTCCCACAGCCTGCTGACCTGCTGGCTCGACTACATTGGCCTGACCAACTCCTTCATGTACTGCCGGAATCTCCTCCGGGATAGGCACCTCCTGTCTCCTAGGCCTACCACGCCTTCCTCCTCGTCCTCATCGTCCACGTCCTGACATCCTAATAAAATAACACAGAACGTTAGCACATTCATAAACGTGCTGAAACCTAAACACGGACAACTGTAATTCATTCCACGTAAGCATATAAACAAATAAGCACTTACGAATTTCCTTTCCGGATATTGATAGTCCCGAGGCGTTACTAGAGTTCCGGTTAGAAACAGCATTGATCAAGTGCTTTTCTAACAAGACTCACAGAAACCCAAGGATCCAATTAACATCCTAGAAATTAAATTCCATACCCACATAGTCACATAAACATGTTATCACATAAGCATATAACAGTATAGCTAAGTCTCTATCAAACGAGACGAACCCATCGTGATACTAATCACTTCCCACGTACCCAAAGTATTCAAACCCGGTAAGCTCTGATACCAAGTTGTAACGCCCTCAAAATAATAACATTAAAGGTGACTCATTTGCGGAATAAACATAAGTTCATATATCAGAGTTTACAATTTAGCAAGCAATTAAATGCCCTATAGGCTTACATCTTTCCAAGACCTTGCTTGGTTACACAAATAGAGTCTTGCTCATTACATATTAAGCCCTTGGCTTTACAAACAAAATACATGCACACAATAAGCAAATTAAGGAAACTCTTGCTCCCCAATGATCCACCCTTGCTATTGCCTTAGTGGTAACGTTCCATCTGTACCTGAAAATGATGTTCCCGTATAGGGTGAGCTAACAGCCCAGTAGAAATACACTAAACCAGCTATGAACAATGACTAAAAGATTAGCAGTTGATAGATGGTCATCACTGTTTCATTCCCTTAAGTCACATTCATGTTTCATGACATACAAGTCCATAGTATTCTTCAATTTTCCATTTCTCATTCATTTCTCAATTTAATCCATGGCTCAAAACCGGGCCAAGCAACATTATACATTCTTCCGTTTCACACTAGATAAGCATATTAGCTATTTCAATACATCGACGGATATGCATTCAAGCTATATCAACACTTCCATATATCACATTTCCAAAGACAAGCATATGAGCTATGTCAACACATCATTAGATAAGCATATGAGCTATATCGATACATCAACAGATAAGCATATAAGCTATATCAACACTTCCATATATCACACTTCCATATATCACACTTCCAAAGACAAGCATATGAGCTGTGTCAACACATCATTAGATAAGCATATGAGCTATATCTATGGAGTCCATCCCCTATCTCCTCCCAATCAATATCCGGTCTAGAGGTCCATCCCCTATCTTCCCCTAGACCGCATCCGGTTTAGAGGTCTATCCCCTATCTTCCCCTAAACCGTGGAGTACATCCCCTATCTCCTCCAACACAACACAATGCATATAAACAATTATTATACACATTACCAGTAAATACATATAGTTAATGTATTCGTTCAACAGTCATATTCAATGGCTCATCCCCTTGATTAGTTTTCATTTGCCTAATCAACATACATTGTCTACAACAATCACGACTATCCTCCACCGATAGCCCAAGCAGTTATTTCTAAACAGAAAATAAATGCACAAATGGATACATATATCAACATTTCAATTTGGTGAGCAATAAATAATTCAACTACACCCTTTAATTCCATACAATCCCAATCTCAACATTCCAAATTCTTCGATTCCCTCATAATTAATTATACCAATTAATTAACCAATGTAATTAGGACATTTTCCATAATTAACATTACAACCCTTAAGGTTCCATTTTCATCAATGTTTCAAAGTTAATTCCATTTCTCTATGCCAAACATGCATATAGGTTTAATATATTTAAAAACCCAAACTTTTGTAAAATTACACAAAAGGCCCAAACTTTCTCAAGAATTACACAACAATTTTCAACATATCAAAATACCAAAATTTAAAGACAAAGCTCATAGAGAGGAGTAGGTTATCCCTACCTCAAATGTTGACACCCAACGAAGAAGATGAAGAAAATGAAAATGCTCCAAATCACAAATTTCTTGGATCAAGAGATAGCCCTCGACGATCAACAATTTTTTTGTAAAGGCCCAAGGTGAGGAAACAACTCTTACTAGATCAATCCCTAGAGAGAAGGCAAGGATATAGAGTGAGAAGCTCAACAATGGTGTTTTTGGAAAAGTATGAGGGAGAAGAGAATGTGAAAAAGTGATTTGAAAAGCCAAAACACGGAGTTTAAACCGTCGCCGCTTCGGCCCAAACCCGCTCGGCGGCACTCACGAACTCGCCGAGCGCCAATCCCGCCGAGCGCCGGATGCACACTTCCAGCACTTTTGCAGACAGGTTCCCGCTGAAGGCCAAACCCTCGCCGAGCGACAAGAAACAAAGCTTCGCCGAGCGGACAAAGCAAAATCTGGGCAATTTGACTTGGCTCCTAAGCTCAACCAACCTGTCCCAAACCTGCCCAACACATCCTATAACTCAACTACAAGGTAGGAAAGGATGTAAACAAGATAATAACCAACCACAAACACCCACGGACACACGTCCGGATCACTGTACAACAAGAGGAAAACCGGGATCGCTAATTGCGTTGGTAAAGGTATACTTTTACCAACGAAATTGATCACTGTGTCGCCAAAAATATACTTTTGGCGATGAAAAATTGACGTCGTCGCCAAAAGTGCAATTTCTTGTAGTGGAAAATAAGATTTTTAACTCACAAGTCTTGTGGGAGTTCCAATATTCTAATTTTAATTTTCTAATTTTTTGATTTTTTTTTTTAAAATTAACCTCAGCATTTATTTTCTTTTCTCAACAAAAAATTAATCTCAGCATTTACTAACTTCTCTCAATCCATAAGCCTTTTTGACTTCTCTCATAATTATTACAGCATTCTTTTCAAAACAAATAATTTGTATTTAAAAAAATATCTATATATATATCTATCTATTTATTTATATTTATCTATCTATCTATCTATACTATATATTAAGCAAAAGGGGGCTTTTAACTCCCAAGGCCTGTGGGAGTTTCAATATCTCAATCTAAATTTTCTAAATTTTTTATTAAAAAAAAAGCCTCAGTATTTATTGATTTGGTCAAAATCCCTTGATCAGCATTTATTAACTTTTTCCAATCCACATGTCTTTCCGCATGCCTGCATTTATTGATTTGGTCAAAATCTCTGATCAGCATTTAAAATTCCCTAATACAAATAATTATAGATACAACCCGAGCATGGTTATTGCAGTAGCCTTTTTAATTTCTCCTATACACTATGATTAGTGATAAGATTGTTAAATTATTTTTATAAAAAATATTAATTAAAAAAATTAAAACAAATATAAATATCTATAATTATCCCGTGCATAGCATGGGTGACAAATTAATTGATTTTCTAAAATTATTGATTTTTTAATTTATAAAATAAATTAAAAAAATATTGACAGATTTATTTATTTAATGACAAAAATATTTCATAATCTCTCCATCCTAATCTCTCTCACCGATTTTCAAAAAAAAAAATATTAGAACTTGTCTTCCTTCTCTCTTCCCCAAAAAATCAAATAATATATTTCATGAAAGTTTTAGATATCTATCTATATCTTATATATTATATTATAACATAAAAACAAATTAAAAAAACTAAAACTAAAAATCAGATATACAAATAGATAAAATTAATAAATTTGATTTTTCTTTGTTTAGTTAAAATCTTTTTTTTTTCCATCTCAATATCCAATTTTAAATTTTAAAAACTTTAAAATTTGTCTAAACAAATCTAATTTGAAAATATCTCTGACCATTATACCTTAAATTAATAAAACTCACATGTCTAACATATATCTAGCTCACATCATAATTTACCTAAATAATAATAATTAAAAACAAATAGAAACTACATCTACATTAAATTAAAAAAAAAAATAGAAACCCACAACTTCGTCTTAAATAAATTGAAAACCCTCCGAATAGAAATCACACAAAAATAAAAAAGATAAGAATTATAATATGGATCTAAAAGAATATATGATAATATCTAAATTTGAATTATGATTTAGTAATATAATTATCTATTTTTCTGATATATATATCAAAATTTTAAATCACTTAATGAGACAAATTAATCAATTTTCAAGTCTTATTTAAAGAATAATCTGATTAGTCATCCAAACTCTTAAACTTTGCGGGGGCACTGGTAGAGAAGCTAACGAATTGGGTTAGATGAGGTTTAAGTTGTTGGAGGTAACATTCTCCCACTCTATAAATTTATTTTTGTAATTTTCTTTTTTCCATATGTGATTCTCTTTCTCTATTGTTGGTTTAGTTTTGGTTTTGATTTCAATTTTAGTGAGTTTTATGTGTTTGTTTACAGGTTGTGCCTAGTAGAGAATAATTATTGATAATTATGGTTATAATCGAAGTATCTATATCCGTTCCATGCCAAGGATTTTGATTGGATTTTGTTTTCTTTAGTGAAGACCATAAAATTGAATTTAAAAAAATGGGTATCAAACTTTTTATTTTTTATTGTCATTTTATTTTATAAAAATGTGAAAATTTATTGAGAATTCAAGATTTTACTATAATATTAGATTTTTGTTTAACTAGGTAAATTTTAACCTTTTAAATATCATTGTGTTTTTTATTTTATCATCTTTATACCCTATTAGACCATTACTGCTAATTGTTAGTTTGTTAATTATAATTCAATTAATTAAAAATGAAAGCTTAATATAACCTTTCATATATATTACAGTTAATTTGTTACAACTATAGTTGTATATAATAGCATAATATATAGAGATAATCTCTAAATATAATTTCTATTTTTTTCTGTGATTAAATAGTCAATCTTTTTTTTTTGATCGGCAAAGAAAAACTTTATTGATGAAAGTATGCAAAAAGGATACAAGCCATCAATAAAGTAGAGCTTGGAGCTAACTGAAGCTCCAAGCGCCAGTTGGCGAGAAACCAACGGCAACACAAAGATAAGCACCAAATGCAACAGGAGACAGATAAGCACACCATTCCACACTACCACTGCTGAGAAACTCTACCAAACCCCACACAGATTCAGAGCAAACATGCAGCACTCAGATTGAGACCAATTCACTGTTCTGATTAATCTGGGCAGCAACTCCACAGAGCAAACCAAGATCTAAACCGCCTTACATCTCCCTACTACTAACCACATAGCAGACCACAGATATGCAAAACACTCCAGAGCAGACCCCAGCATGCCATATTTGCAGCAAACCAATCACTAAACTAGCAGATCAAAACAACAAGCATTATTGGCAGCAAACCCAACCCTGAACTAGCATCACACTGACCCACAGAGCAGGCCACAGAGATGCAGAACCTGAGCTGATGAACTACCAACCTGCAGCCTAATGTGATGAACCAGCCATATCCACTGTTCTGCCTGAGCCGATAGTCAATCTTAATAGTGTATAGAATAGTTAGATAGTTTCTTTTATCTCTAAAAAATCCAATTTTTTTTTTTTTTAATTTTTTAAATTGAAACATCAATTGTTTATGTCTATAAAACAAAACTGATAAACACATATCCAAAAACTATACATTTTTTTCTTTGTTTTCATTTTTTAATATGTAAGATATTTACAAATGAAAAATGTTTGAGACCCCAAAATTTCATAATCCAACTTATAATGATATAGTTATAAGTGTCAATTTTTATATAAATATGATAAGAGAATTAATTAAATTATACATTTCAACCAATCACAAACTCAAACTTTGACTATTTTAAGATGTTATTTCACTATAATTCCAATTAAGAGAATCTTCAACCCTTAATATATTTTTTTTATCAAATTATAATTTGATAAAAATTTAAAAAGATGAAACGTTGAAAATTATTATTTTTTCATCAAAATTGATGAAAAGAAAAAAAAAATTTGGGACAAGAATGAAAGTTCTTTTAAAAATTGATAAAAATTTAATGAAAAAGTTAAAGTAATTCATATCAAATCAAAAAAATTATTCAAATTTAAAATCAAATTAGATAAAAAAAAATTTAAATGATGAAAATTTGAAAATATTTTAAAACCTTCTTATTCATAAAGACTAGGAACATCATATATTTGATAACAAGTTTGAAAATACTTCTTATTCATAAGTTTTGAAACCTTAAATTATTGGATTTTGAAACCTTCTTATTCATAAGTTTGAAAATATTGCGATTGTAACTTAAATTATTGGATTAATAATAGAAATATCATATTAATTATTGTTAAATATCAATTCACTTTATATTTAATAACAAAATTATATATTTTTTTAATTATAACTTTTAAATTTTGATATTTTCATAACAAGAAGAGGTATGTCATAACTAAGTTAATCTCATTTAATCAGGTTAAACTTTTTTTTTAATACAAATTATCAAAATTGCAATATATATATATATATATAATTTTTTAAAACTAATAATTTTAAAAGTTATAAACATAAAAGTTAACTTATAAATTTCATGTATACTGTAAGATAAATATTAAATTACTTCAAGATAATTATGATTCACTTTGCTTGGTTAGAGTATTACAAATACACTTTTCAGAAAATTCTACTCTCTCGTTTTTTTGTGTTTTTTTGTTTTTACTGAATTTTTTTAATATCTTAAGCAATTTTTTTAATTTTTAGATATACCTAACATAAATATACCTAAAAAGCAAAAAAATTGTGAAAAAAATATTTTAAAAATTCACTAAATAAAAAAAAAAAGAAGAGAGAATTCAGTATATTTTTTGTATTTTTATATATTTATTAATTTTTAAAAATATTTTTTCACAAATTTTTTACTTTTTAGATACATCTAAGTAAGATGCATCTAAAAAAGTAAAAAAAAATATTTAAAATTTTAAAAATATTCATTAAAAAAAAACGAAAACCAAAATACTCAATTTTTAAAAAACTTAATCCAAATAACTCAAACCAAACATACTGAATGCTTTTTTTTTTTATTTATAAAAATTACAAAATTCAACGCATAGCACGGGTTACCACTAGTATCATGAAAGTAATTTATATGAAGATGATGTGGGGAAATATTGAAGAAAAATGACAAATGAAAGTAGTTTACTTTAATACTGCAAGATATAAATATGGCATCTTCTGAACAACTAATGACAAATTCAACGAAGAATATAGGTTTTATGTCCTTAGAACGGGAATGCCACTGAAGTCCAACATTTTCATTTGTTCAGTAGGGAAGCCCTTGGCATTAGATGCTTCCCAGATCCCTACACAAAACCAATTTTCAATCAGGAGATCACTCGAGTGAGTTATAAAAAGAAAAATAGCATAATTTCTTAACGGACATTATCGATTAGAATAAATTGACATAATTTGACAAACTAAATGAAAAAATTGATGAAATTTGAACTAAAAGGATTAAATTGACACGAAAAAATACTACCGGGATCCCAGGTGCAATTTTCTTTAATATTGAAAATTCTTTAACAAGTCATTTGAAAATAGTGTAAAAGTTTTTTTAAAAAAAGTTCTGAAATCAATAAATCATGTTTTGAAATAAGTGAAAAATGTGTTGAGTTATTTTATTTTATTTTTTTGGGTCTTTTTATTTTGCCTCAGAACACTTGTTAAGGCCCCGTTATTGTTTATAATAATAATAATAATAATAATAATAATAATATTTAGAATCACTCAACCAACAATAAATCTCATGCACTATAAAGAATTAAAGTTTTAAAAATAAAATTTTATGGACAAAATCACTTTTCAGGCACAAAGTATTTTTGTCATCAAAAGAGTTGTTATTTTATTTTTAACGAAAAAATTGGATATTTGGTGATGAATTATTAACCCTTTGGAATCTAAAATAATAAACCTTTTTGGGACAAAATTATTTTATCCATAAAAGTGCATTTTATTAATGATATTTCCAAAAAATTTGTCCCTAAAAACATCTTCTTTTTAAAAAAAAAAAAAAAAAAAAAACTTTTTTAGACAACCTTTTAGCGGTTATACCCGCGACAACTATAATTAGTCCCAAAATATTTTTACAACAAAATTTATATTTTTAGAAAAAAAAACCCTAACTTTTAAAACTTTTATATGTTGCAGTGATGGAAAACTTATACACACAAGAGTCACTATTTACTGCAACAAAATGTAGGAGCAATATTATATATAGGGGAAATTCTACTGTGCACATACGCACCCTAATTATATCATTTTTTTCAAAAATTATGACCAATTTTCTTCAAAAAGTTACGACCAATTTTCTTATTTAGTTATGACGTTATTTTACTTATAACTCATGAGATCTTTTGTTATACCTTGATTATGATTTTTTTTTTTTTTTTACTTTTATGACTTAAAAAGTAGAGAGTTATATTATTTTCTTTTTTAGTTATAAGGTGTGTATATTACTCTTTCTCTATTCTTAAATATTATGTACTTGATCATAAAAGCCTAGACTGCAAATTAATAAAAATAAATGAGTTTGATTTTAATTTGACTATAATAGCATAGAAAAACCATCAATAATTTTCTGAAGAGCATAAAAAGTATATAAAAAAAAAATAAAAAATTTGCATTATTCTAACTGTTGGATATCTCACTGATAGTAGCCCATGAAAAAAAATCAAAGACAACCTAAGTAAATATGAAAATTTCTCACAAGCCAAAGAAAAAAAGAAACTTGCTTTCTGTAGTTGCCATGTTAGGTTTCCCCAAAAATGAAGCATTATTATGCACTACCACTAATAGATACGACAAAATCAAAGAGATTCAACTTCCAATCTAACAATATATAAATAAACACTTACCTCATCAAGTTTAGGTTGGTTGTTTGTCTCCAACATTAGCCCAAAATGAATATGAGGGAAGTGTGCCCACTAGCAGAGAAAGTTCATCATCTCATCACTCCCACAAAATTATAGACAAATACTAAATACACAATTTCTACACAGAAAACTTATACAAAATGCCACTGCAACATCATTACTGTTAGGCTTTATCTATGAAAATTATTTTTGTAAATTATTTTTCAATTTATAATTTTTTTGCAAAAACTAATAAAGTGTATGATGCAAAAACCAACAAAATGACATTTTAATAATTATATATTATAATGATGGATTTTATCATCATTATTATTATTAATTTTATTTTTTATTTTGGCAATGAATGAGTATAAAATATTTTATTTTTTTAAATATGCCCCATCATTATGTATAAAATCTCCATATACAAATTTTATATAAAATCTCTGTATGTAAAACACCCACAAATCTCTATGCCCACTTACATTTTTTGCAGCAGTACTGAATGCTTCCCTGTGGCTGATATCTGGATTATTGGCCTTGATCCTCTGAATCTCCTCTCTACACAACACATTGTTGTTATGAAAAAACTAATTAACAAGTGAGTTATTGCTACAAAAGCTTTTATAACACAAATGAGAAAAGTTATATTCAATTCAGGTAAGTAAATAGAGACTCATATCATCTTCATTACTTTATGAACTGGTTATATGCGGAAGGTACTCGCTGCCTCTTCTCGGGAGCTGAAAAAGAAAACAAATGGCTCAAAAAGACTATACATTATGCAACAAAGAAAAATGAAAAAACACAAATAGAATTTGTATTAGATGAAATACTCTGGTTTCATATAATCTAGTACGAAAGTCAAAAGTCTTAATTCTCACTTCGATTCACTGCTCTTTCTTGTGTGGTATTTGCAATGGGTGGTCGCATGGTCATCTTGTTGTTGAATTTGGATGAAGAACCAAGATCAATATTCCTGTAATCTTGGGAAGTGTAGTTGGGTGCCTGAAAAAAAATACAAAATGAAAATGTAAATGTAAATGCATTATTTATATTATATATAGACTATAAGAGAAAAATAGAGTTTAGTTATGTGAACGTTAGTATTTTTGAAGGCAATAACAAGCAATATTATGTAGCCATAAAAATATATAATATAAAATTTAAATGATTTTAATAATATGAGTGATGTAGCGCAGTAGCACTAAGAGTATCCACAGTGGAGCTGTTAGAGTATGTGTTAGTCTCAATTATTATTTTTTAGTCAGCCATTTTCTATTTTTGCTCTTAAAGTGGAACTGCAAGTAGGTGTGTTAAATCTGTCAGTTGTTAGCTTGTGTTAACTTGTGTGTTAACTGTGGCTAACATTTTAGTTAGCGAGAATGAGAGAAAGGGGACGTGGAAAGTGCCGTAGGATAGTCCGGCCGGTCATTTCCCCGGACGTCCGGACCCTTCAAGTAAAAAATAAAATAAAATAAAATAATTTACAGTGAAGAAGAGCTCTGAAATTGCAGTGAAGAAGAGCCATGAACAAGAACACTCGAAGAAGAAGACCGGTAGGAAGTTATTTATATATATATAATATGTTCCATCCATCATCATGGTCATATATATATATATATATATTCTCAACTGATGAAGACGACATGTAGGTAGCTATTTATTTATTTTATTTATTATTTATATTTATATATATTTAACACATATCTTAATGCACACTTTAACACATTTATTGTACCACCACTCACTCTTTAAAATTAACAAATCCTTAATACATCTTAACGCACATTTTTAAGTTTCACTTTTATCACTTTTTTGTCATATAACATATACCTTAACAAATAATTTTAGCCACCTCATTATAGATGTCCTAAGAAGAAGAGAAGATTAGGGTGAACCAGGGATCATAGTCCCAAAAGCAAAGCAACATCATACCAAAATCATATCAAGCATATTAAACCATTATATAAGGATCAATTTCTAGGGATTATAGAAAATCCTAACTGAAGGTTTAGTACCAATAAAATATTATAATAATTAAAAACTAACAAAATAATAAAATTTAATAAATATAAAATAGTGTAAAATTTTTATCCAATGCCTTTATGTTATCCATAGGTGGGTTATATTATATCCACGATGATTGTCATTCACATATTTTAGACTGTATTTTTTAAATGAACTTAGCATTGTAAATTAAAGCCATTAATGAGCATAATGAAGCTTAAAAGTTAAAATGGTTTTTTTCTTTACTATTTTAATGTCAGCCCAAAGGGAGAAAACAAGTAGGAAATACCCAGAGTTTTTATGTAGAAGGAGAAAAAGAAAAGAGGTGAAAGGCAGGAAACAGGATCTTACCTGCCTCGAGTTGACAATAATATTATATATATATATATATAGAGAGAGAGAGAGAGAGAGAGAGAGAGAGAGAGAGAGAGAGAGAGAGGGGGGGTGTTGAAGTGATGTTTTATAGGCGAAAAGAGACCAACATTGAAGTGACTGAATCTTAGGAATCATAAAGGAAGATATTGGGAATGTTTAGGTTGTGTTTGTAGAGTAATTTTTTAAATAAAAAATATGAAAATTTGTTTGGTTAATCTTTTTTTAGAAATAGTTTTGAAAATTTATTTTAAAAAGAGAATTTTAAAAAAATTAATTGATTTTATACATATGAAAGAGTATGATTTTGAAAAATAAGTAACCAAACAAAATTTTAAAAAAAATTTATCTGATTTGATTACACTTAAAAATTTATTTGTCAAAAATTTTTGTAAAATTTTTTTTTGAAAAACAAACTAAATAAGGCCATAATACCCAGAGAGAAGAGAGAAGGGATTAGATTTGAGAGACCCCAAAACGCAGGTTTTAAAGAGAGACTGTTGTGTTTCCACAGTAGAGGACAAAACCTGATGAAAAGGAATCAATAAAACATTACTTGTCAATCAAATCAACACAGAACACAAAAGTTCCATAGCTTTAAAACCAAAAATTAAAAAATAGAAGAAAAAAAAAACCCTGGAAAATGCTTTCATTTGAGGGGTCAAGAGAGACACACTTTACAAAAAACAATAAATATAGGTTTTGGTTATGGCAGCTGTTAGGTTTAGCAGATGCTCGATCTGTGTGTATATATACACCAGTAAATACAAAGATGAAGAAGAAGAAGACGACTCTGATTTCCTCAAAAGAAGCAAAACCCAGAAACCGTAGATTTCAGAAGCCTGCGAACTCCCTAAAATTAAGCTGATTTTGTTATTTTTTCTTTTCAATTTTTTTATTTTTATTTTTTAAGATCATCACCTGAATGTCTTGCCAGGACAGTGACTGAAATGCAGCTGCCATGTTGACGGACAATAGATTGGAGCAGTGCCCACATCGGACCGTCACGATGTCAAATAAGTTGCTGGATGGAACACTCACCTGCAAAAGAGTAAAACCCAAAAAACAAGAAACCCAGATCACAAACTGCAAAATCTGTGTAAGATTGCCAACCAAATGGACCATGAAAAACAAAACAAAACAAATGGTATTATATGCATAAGCGTTTCGGGCATAAAATAGAGCTAATTGAGCATGAAGTAAATAAAGGTGCCAGTATTGATGATATGATTACATATCAGTGAATATTGACATCGCAAATCTTAAATCTTAATTTGTGTCGTCTATTTAAAACACTAATCACGACTCAAACTCTACCCTTGTAGGATTTGATATCGGAACCCCAGGGTAACGGTCTCGGGGTTCTTTGGGATGGAGCTCTTTACTCTTCTCAGATGGAGAAATGCATCGTTTTTAGTAAAGGAAAGGTATATAGAGGGGTGGAAATCTAAGGGTTAAAAGGCCTGTCTTCATTAGTTTATCATAAAATCCCTTTTTTTTTTTACATTTAATCAGTCGTTAATCTCTCTCTCTCTCTCTCTCTCCTCTCCGGTCCTTCTGGTCCTTTGCACTTCAGGACCTTCAGGTGTGATGACTTGGTCTTTGACTGCAAAAGAAAGAAAGAAAAGACAGTTCAACGATGGAGACCTGACTGTAAAAAAAACAAGAAAAACCCAGAAAACATGTATGTATGTAGATTTCAATATAATAACACCAAATGGCCCGATATCAGAACAAAGAACAGCTTTATTCAGGATCCATAATGTTTTTTCTTGTTCTTTGGCCCCAAACAAACACATATATATGGATTGGTTGACAGGAATTTCCAAAAGCAAATCCCACTAACAAAAGGTTTTCAGAGATCAGATACCGCAAGAACGATGTTGCAAAAGTTGCAAGGTATATAGCAAAGTTGCTCCGGCACAACATCGACGCTGCTTGAGGACATATTTAATTTAACACAAAAATTGAAGTTCCCAAAATGAACAAGAATAAGAACAAGAAGAAGAAGATTGAAAGATAATCAAGCTCTTTCAAACACCAGAAAGCAACAATACAACATTAAGGAGAAAAGGGTTTTATTCTCTCCCTTTCACTCTCTCCTTGCTTTGAAGATGGACTATGTATCACAACAGTAGAACTCTTGTCTAATATATGGAGAGAGAAAATTGTAGAGAGAGAGAAAGAGAGAGAGAACGAAAGAAGGGAGGGATAGGAATTAGGATCCAAAGTGAAAATCAGAGGCCAGTAGGGAAGGCCAATATAAAAAAATAAAAAAATAAAAAAAGCTGGGTGCAGTAGTGCCCACGGTGGGCACAGAGAAAGAGAGACTGATGGACCGGGAAAGGAAAGACCACCGGTTCAAGAAAGGTGTCATAGAAACCGGGTTTTTGGAAGCTAAAATTGGGGCAGACACAGTTAGGATTCGTTGAATGATGAAATGAGAGTTGTGACCACTTTTCTCTCTCTTTCTCTCTGCACCCATCGTCTATCTGCCACACCACAGCGGACGAGGGGGGCGGCCTTTTTTATTATTTTATTTTATAGGAAATCAGTGTGTTTGGTTTAAATTTTATGGATTAAGTTTTTAAAAATTGACTTTTTTGATTTTCGTATTTTTTTTTTAGTGAATATTTTTTTTTTACTTTTTTAGATGCATCTTATTTAGATGCATCTAAAAAGTAAAAAATTTGTGAAAAAATATTTTAAAAAATTAATAAATACATAAAAGTATAAAAAATGTACTAAATTATTGTATTTTTTATATTTTTGGTATTTAGTGAATTTTTAAAATCTTTTTTTACAATTTTTTTACTTTTTAGGTATATTTATGTTAGATGTGTCTAAAAAGTAAAAAAAAATTGTTTAAAATATTTAAAAAATTCAGTAAAAACAAAAAAAAAATACGAAAAATAAAAAAGTAAAATTTTCTGAAAAATATTTTTTGAAAAGTAAAAACAAGTAAGGTGAATACAACTTCCCTCTTTAACTTTTTTAACAATACAATTATTAAATTTTAAAAATATTAACTTTTTAAAACTACTCATTAATAATATAATTATTGCACTTCAAGAATAACCTTAATGAATTTAAAATAATAACAAAATAAAAAAAATCATATTATTTCAGTTATTTATATTTGAAAATAGACTAATATTTTGAGATAATAAAAAATAAAATAAGGAATTAATATTTTAGGACAAAATGAATATTTTTGTGTTTGGTTTTCTTTTAAAATCGTGATTCTAATAAAAAAATTCAAAAATCATGATCAAATATGCAGCTCAAAATTTAATTCTAAAACTATTTTCAAAATGCATAACCGAACACACAACTCAAAATTTAATTCAAAATTCTTTTCAAAATTCATAACCAAATACTTTTCAAAACTTTATTTAAAAAAATTCAAAATTTTTTATTTTTTCTTTAAAATTATTTTTTATTTTTTATTTTTTGTAAAAAATATTTTTTTTAAAAAAATATTTTTCTTATTTTTATTTTTGAAAATAAATATATATATATATATTTTAACTATTAGCCAAAGAATTTGCTATGATTTAGATATATATCGGCGATCCAAAATTTTTTAAATTTTAAATATTTAAAAATATTAAAAAAGCATATTTAAAAAATTTTAAAAATTAAAATATTTTAAAAATAAAAAGAATGTTTAAAATAAAAATTATATATTTAAAATAAAACATTTTAAAATATTTAAAAAATAAATAAATACAAAAAATTTCGAAATACAACTCAGAACTCAAAATACAATTTAAAACTTTTTTCAAAAGTCAAAACTTTTTTCAAAACTCATAACCAATTTTTTTTTTTTTTTTTCCAAAACTCAAAATGCAACTCAAACCTCAAAACACAATTTCATACTCAAATTATGATTCTAAAATTAAACCAAAGGATACATTTTTTCATTGTCATTTATTCTCTTTTTATATTAGTTATTTATTTTTTATGTTTTGTGTGATTCTATTTCTTATTCAATTTTTTAACTACTATAAACTCAAGGTAATGATAGTTATATTAATAAATGTAGGTTGACGTATTTTGTCGCTTGTTTTGCTCGTCCCATCAATAAAGTTTCATTTTTCATTGATAAATATAAATAAATAAATAAATGTAGGTGAGACAACTCGTAGGCCATTGGTGGTGGGAAAAAAAAATTAAGAATTTGAATAAGTTTACTCTTCAAGAAATTAAAGATTTAAAAATAAAAATTTAATTCTAAATTATTTTTTAGGAATAAAAAAATTTCATCAATAAAAGTAGCATTATTTTATTTTTTTTAACGACAAAATTGGATATTTAGTGATGAATTACTAACTTTTTTAGTCTAAAAGTTGTTTCAAAAAATAAACCTCTATGGGACTAAATTATTTTTGTCCCTAGAAGTATATATTTATTGGTGACATTTTCAAAATTGTTTCTAAGAATTTTTTTTTTTTTTTGTTGACTTTTTCAAGAAGGTCTTTTTGTCAATGTTTTCAAAACCGGACCGGTGAGCGAACCGGAAAAGAGACCGGGTGGACGGGTCACCGGTTCAACCGTCGGGTCAAAGCGGTCGAACCGTGACGTCATAATTAATATTATATAATTAAAAAATATAATTATAAATTATAAATAAATAAAAAAATATATAAATAATCAAATAAAAATAAAAATTGTTGCATAATATTTATTAATAATATTTATAAAGTCATAATTGATAAAAAAAAAGAGTAACTTATTTCAAAGAAATTAAATTTTTTAAACATTCCCTCCAAATAAATTGATTGAATGCTAGATTTAATTTTGGAGGGAAATGAAATTTTCAACTCTCCGTCCAATAATATGTTTCAAATAATTTGATTGAATCCCACATAGAATTTTGTAGGTTCTCTTTGAAAAATCTTTTCCTATAAATAGGAATAGACTTTTATAATCTTCTCAAGCTTTCAATGAGACTCTTTCTTATGAGAAGAGACTCTTGAAATAAGAATTTTTAGTCAAAATTTTGAAATATATTTATATATATATATATATAAATATATAAATATATAAGAAAGAAAGAAATAAAGAAAGAAAATAAATATAAAAAAAGTAAAAAAAAAAAAAAACAGAGCGGTTTTGGCCGGTTCGACCACTGGGTCACTGGGTTTTCCCGGTTTTGGCCCCAATTCGGGTTTAGGGGGTTGACCGGACCGGAACATGGCCCGGTTCCGGTTTCAACCGGTCCGGGTTTGAAAACAATGCTTTTTGTGACTATCCTCGTGACAATTGAAATTAATCTCTAAATATTTTTTGTAATAAAATTTATACTTTTAGAGACAAAAAAAAATTAATTAATTTCTAAAAATATTATATGTTATAGTATTAAATGAGTTTTGACTGAGTTTAATTGATCAAGTTCATATTTTCATATGCTTCAAAAAATAATTTAAATTTTACAATGTATTTTTAGTGGCTTAAATTATTGGAATATGTTGTAGTGGTACATTTTTTGGTGAATGAGTGTGCTTTGTGGGATTGGACTCTCTGATCCAGATCTTCATGAGTTTGCCCTCTTACTTAATAGCAAGGCTCAAAGATTGCCATTAAACTACTTAGGCCTACCGTTGGGTGCAAGCCCTAGGAGAAAGCAGACTTGGAAACCTATAATTGACAAATTCAAAATGCGGCTTGCTGGGTGGAAAATGAGATTCCTCTCATTTGCAGGAAGATTAACATTGGTGAAGGTAGTGCTATCTAGTCTACTAGTGTATTTCATGTCTTTATTCAAACTACTTGAAGGTATAACTAAGGAGTTAGATAAAATTCAAGCTTCATACTTATGGGGGGCTCAGAATTGAAGAGGAAAATCCATCTGGTGAAATGGTTGGAAGCATCTAAGAGTGTCAAGCAAGGTGGGCTAGGCATTAGAAGAATTAGATATGTGAATGTGTGCTTGCTTCTCAAATGGTGGTGGAGATTTGCTTCGGAATATGACTCATTATGGAAAAGGGTCCTCTGCAGTAAATGCAGATTCCTTGGAGGAAATTGGTTGCATCATCTTAACTCAAGTATTATCATATCTAGACTATGGAGTGATATTGTATCAGTAGTTGAGCAGAAAGTATCTTTACTCACTTTTTATGTTTCCAACTTACATTTAAGAGTGGGCAATGGTTGTAGAATAAAATTCTGACATGATAAATGGTGTGGAGATATCTCTTTTAAAGATGAATTCCCAAGGTCATTTCAATTATCTAATAATAAGGATAGATCCATTAGGGACCTTGTAGAGATCAGAGACAGCTCTTACAATTGGCCACTCACCTTCAGGAGACATCTATTTGAATGGAAAAAAGAGAAGCTACTCAGAATTAATGGAATTTTAAGAGGAGCACCTGCATTTAATCTTCAGGTTAATGATTTGGCTCTTTGGTCTGCTGCTAAACATGGTAAGTCACTTGTTTCTATTTTCTACAACCATACCAACCTTGCTCTTGGACCTAATGTCACCTTCAGTAGATGGATGTGGATTAATTATCTTCCTCCCAAAGTGCAATTCTTTGGCTGGCTTGCATGGAGAAATAAGGTTAAAACATTAGTTTTCCTGCAGCAGCTTGGAATTTTGGACAGAGATTCTTCTACCATGTGTACTTTCTGCAAGTCACAACAAGAATCAATGGAACATGTGCTGATTTTCTGCCCCACGGTATGGAGAGTTTGGTCTGAGTTACTGCAATGGTGGGGGGTTGTTTGGGTGGTCCCTGGGTCTATTCAAGGACTATTTTAGTGGTGGGCTGGGCATAGCTGTACATTTGAAGAAATGAGGATTTGGAGTGCAATTCCTCTGGTGACTTTCTGGTCATTGTGGAAACACAGAAATGAGTGTCTCTTCCAAGGCTCACAATCACAGCTTCAGGATCTTCATGAACTCATTATCACCATATTAGCCTTTCTGGTATAAAGCTGCATCCAAGAGATGTCCATTTTCCATTAATGATTTCCTTTTCAGTTTCCCACAAATCAGATATTGCCTTGGTGCTAGGTCCTATTAGTCATCTTGCCTTGGTGCTGTTCTTCTAGGCCTGATCTGTCTTGCTCTGAACTGATCTGTTATTCTTTGTTCTGATCTGTTTTGCTCTGTCTTGGTGCTGCAATTCTGGACCGGTTCTGATCTATCTTGGTGCTGCATTTCTAGGCCTGTTCTCTTTTGTATTACCCTGTTTTGTTTTATTGGTTTCTCACCAACTGGAGCTTGGAGCTTGTGCTAGCTCCAAGCTCCTCTTTATTGATGTTTTCCTCATAATATGTTTGCTTTCATCAATAAAGATCTCTCTTGCTGTTCAAAAAAAAAAAAAGTTGATTGGGAGCCTTTATTGGACACCGCAATATTTTGGACAACTCATTATAAAATTAAAAATTTACATTATCATTTTTAACACTTCAAATAATATACTTTTTTTTGGGGGGGGGGGGTCAAAATTCTAAATACATGCTTAGAACACCCCACACATGAAATAGTTGCAATCCATCCCACCCAACCCAACGCAGCCCCAACCCAATCCAACCTAACCTTTCACCACACCACCATTGCCATTATCGACCACTCTCATCGTCACCTACCACCACATGCACCACTGTCATCTACAACCCAACCTTTATAAAAATGTATAGATACATAGAGCCAAATATTTTCATTTTGAATGGATCTATAATACTAGAGAGTTATTTTTGTTCAGAACTATAATATGAATTAAAAAATTAAATTTATGGAAACATAGAGCTGACGATGCACATTTTTTTCAGGTATGAAATAAAAAATAAATGCCAAACAAGTGAAATTTGTTCGATATTGAATTTTCGGATGAAGTTTGTAAAATCAGTTATAAAAAATGAAAAAGCTGAATAGAAAACATATCTTATTTATCATAAATAACTTTGAAATGTCTTCTTCATTGTACATTATTTATTTTAATATGAAATAAAATGCAAAAATGATGAGTTTGTGTATGAAGATGTAAGGTGAAGAAAGTGAAAGAGTAAGAGACTACAGCAAAGATAAGGAAAGATTGGTAGTGATTATGAGATGTGGGGTCCAAAATAATATGATTTTCACTTTTTACATTAACAAGTATTTTTGGTCATTTTAAATTGCGATATAATAATAATAATATTTTTTTTTCTATTAAAATGGGGCATCCAACCAAACCTTTTGTGGTAGAAATATAGAAAGAAGCACCAATAAATCACATTTTCATATCTTAGTAGCCAATAGGTCCTCCAAAGAATCTAATGAACCTAATAGTCTCATTTGTGTGGAAATGACAAGAAAGTCATGTAGTTTACATGCGTGGATGCTAATTAATGGGTAATTTTATTTACATACCACAAATTAATTCATTACACACCATTAAAATATCGAAAATTCTATTTCCACACATCAAATGTTCTTTGTGTATATCATTTCTTAAGACACACACTTAATGAATTTGAAATCTCATTTGTTACTTAATACACAACTTATTCTACCAAAAATGTCCTCATCTCTTTCTTTCTTCACACTACCATTACCACCAGTTTATGCCATCTCCAGTCGTCCCTGTAGACACCCTATTTTTGACCGTCCTTAAGACTTGGTTGTGCTTGTAGGTACATCCATTTGGCCGGTTCGATTGCTTGCCCAGCACTCGACTGTCGCAGCGGAACGTCGCCGTTTCGGGTTTTTGGGTTTCCCGAACCTTGTATCCTTTCTGTCTCATTTTTGGACCCTGACCTGGTCTTTTCAGAGTGGACCTCAGGTGCACTAGCCATGTAGCATGGCATCGCCGCCATGGCTTTGCCTCGCCACATCGATGGAGCTCGCTGCCATCAAGGTAATCGCCGCCATTGCTGATGGCCGACACCCCCCCTATTTCAGCTGGTTTCCAGGAAGATCTTTTGTACCAGCTGGAATCCTCATATATGTCCTCCATACACATGGAGGGATGAAAGCCAAGAAAAGCTTGTTCAAGAAGCTTTGGCTTTGCTTTGTTCTATATAAGGAAGGGTCCTCTTCCTTAGACAGGGGTTCTGAGTTTTGAAGGGCAAAAAACTCTGTCTCTCTCTATATTGCTTGTGTTTCATGCTTTAGAGTTGGATTTCTTTGCACTTTTGCACTACAACACTTAGATACACACCTCCATTCTTCATTCCAGTACTTTGGAAGCCATTTGAGGAGGTTGAAAGCTCAGAATCTTGGACCAAAACCTGCTGGAAAGCTGCTCTTCTAGGGTAAGAGTCTATTTCCCTCAAACTTGCACTTTCTTGCTTCATATATAAGCCTTTGTTGCTTACATTTTTGGGCTCCGACCCTAACTGAAAATGATCATATTTTGAGCCCCTCTTCAACTTTGTTGAAGGGCTCTTTGCCATTTGGGGCCAGCTTCTGTCCCTTGCCTCTAATCTCTCTTTTAGGCCCATTTTTGCATGATAGATTAGCCCTACTTGTGTTCATTTTTGAGAGTTGTCACAAACTGAAAAATATCTTGTTTTAGTCTCATCTTCATGATTTATTAAGGTCTATTCTCTGTTTGGGGTCATCTTCCCCTATGCATGCTTCATCTCTTCATGATTAGAGCCATACATGTGAGCATTTGCATTGGCCTTGTTTTGGACTCTTAGCCACTGAAATCCAGTGGATTTTCAGTGGCCTTGATATGTTTTTGAGGACCAAAATTAGAGGGGGGTGACCCCCTCTCTCCTTGACTTGTTTGGGGATCTATTAGGCCTTCCAAAGGGACCCTATTTTGCAGGCATCAAAGTCTTGTTTTAGGTCTCATTCTGTGAGTTTTGAGGTCTGCCTTGGTTCTGTCTAAGGCCATTTTGGCCATATTTTATGTCTGTGATGCATGTGTAGACCAATCCTATTCAAGGCCTTTCAAAGAGGCCTTTCTTTGCATGTTTTTGGGACCAATTCCAGGGTCAATTTGGTGAGTTTTGGAGCTATCATATTTGATTTTCAGAGTTGATTTGGCTATACTAAGTGTCCATCTTGCATGTGCTTAAGAATCCCTTGCATAGCCCTCTAAAGGAGTTCATCTTTTTTGCATGTATTGGCTTCATTTCAGTGATTATTTGGGCCTATTTTCACATGTTTAGTTCACTGATTTTTGATGATTTGATGAGTTCTTTCTTTCTTCATATACTTGCCATGTAAACCATGTTTGCTAGTCAAAATTGCATGCTATATTAGGCCACTTTGCTAGCATCTTTTGGCCATGCTTTGAACTAGAAATGTTCATGTTTTGAGGCTTCCTTGCCTCTGTATTTGTGCTTCATAGTCAAATAATGCATGCTTTGTATAGTTGTAAGTCATTCCATGTGCCTAATTTTGAGTTTCGGGTCTCACCTCATGCATCGGGTGCCATATTTCCATGATTCAGGACTATTTTGTATCATATTTCAGTGCTGAAATTTGCATGTTTGCATACCATGTCCCATGCCTTGCCATGTCTTGTCAGAGTGGCATTCGTGCCTTAGGATCGGTCCTCGGTTTGCGTGCACGCGTACATGCATCTCGAGCGTCTCATTTTCATCTAATGGCCTCCTATGTGAGTGTGGATGAGGTCCACTTATGTTGGTATAAGTCCATTATGCATTGTGTATGCCATCTTAGTTCATAGCATTATGTATGCTAGGTTGTATGTTAGCGCATTGTGTATGCCATGTTACCTCGTGCATCGTGTATGCCATTTCATAGCATTGTGTATGTTAGGTTGTATATTAGTCGCATTCATGCATGTCATGCATATTGCATTGTGCTTGGGATAGGAGTTAGTTCAAGCATGGGAAACGAGGGACGTTTCGTACTTCGAGTGACGGAACGTGTCTCAATTCCCAGTCACCGACACTCCAGATTATCCATGATGGAGCCTCGGTCTTGTTGTGTTTTCATGTGCATTCATCCCATATTGAGTTGTGCAATTCGACTTCTCGGCCATCATGCATCGAGATGCGTGATTGGTGGCACGAGGATCGAGACATGCATACATATGCAAAATACATTGCCATGCCCCTTTCCTGCTCTCTGTTACAGCAAATCAGAAACCGGCGGTCTTTTGGAGCTTCGTGCAGTATTCTGGGTTTAAATGTAAACAGAGGCTAATTGGAGCATCGCAATGGATTTCTGCGCAAGGCAACCCAAACATGCATCATTCATTATCCGGATCAGAGTTGAGGCAGTCCCTAGCTTGCACGCTAGTTTACCGCTTTCCTAGATTAATTTGTTAATTAATTAGGGTTTTGTATTTATTCAGACTGTACTATTCATTTGGGACTGTATTATTTATTCGGACCCTCCGAGCGAGGGCACAACTATAATAAGTGTGCGTGTGTGTGTGATGTATGTCTTCCAACCCCACGTCTTTCTCCATTTTATTTACCAGCTTACGATGGTTAGATTAGGGCATATTTCAATTAGCATACAGTATGATAGTATGTTTGCATTCATTCATCTGTTTTGCATGCATCGGGCTCGGCGCATCATACTAATTGCATTTGTATTTCAATTCCAAGTTGAATAACTTGTTAGCTATAGCATTCCATATGCCATGTTTAGAATAGCCGAGCCTGCTTGTAGTTGCATTTTGCATGTGTTGCATTAGGCATTTCTGTATAATTAGGATCATGCATGGATTTCTAATTAGCTTCTGTTTTGGCTTGGAGTACTTGGTAAGTTTTATGCTTTAGCACCCTTGCATGCATGTGAGTGACTACCATGATAGCATGCTTACCATGAGGCTATGTGCTTATATGATATAACTGCCTGAATGGCTGTGGGTGAAGGTTGGGTTATTTGGATTGGAACAATGCATTGACTGTGAGTTTTAAGCCCACTAGATAGTGGCAAAATCATGTTTTCTAAGCCCACCCGAGGGTGGCAAAATCTGCATTTTAAGCCTACTTGCGAGTAGCAAACCATTTTCAAAAACAAACATAAAATGCTTTGTTCCAATTCAGGCGATCCAGTCTATACTTGTATGCTGTGCACATCACATAGTAAATCTAGGCTAATAACCGGAATAAGAACGCATAATGTTTTCAAAATTCAATATCATGGTTAGTAGAGGCCGATCTTTGATCGGGCGAGCGGGGGTGCTCACGAAGTGACCTTCCCCAATCGTACCCAAGTTCCCGAGCCGAGGCAACTTTGGTGATGACGGACACGTGGCCTTAGGCAACGAGTCAGGGTTTCCTAAATTTTCCAAAATAAAATATTTAGGTGGCGACTCTGTATTTGGCAAAGCAGTCCATGTTTGGCACTTCTTTCTAAAAATCTGTTTTCTCAAAACGATTTGCCGGATTTGGACTCTTTGGTTCAGATTAAGAACCGTGACATCTAAGTCCTGAACTATAGTGAGGCCCAAGGGCGCATCTACAGTCCCCAACTACCATCTCCGGCTGCATTCTTCCTCTAGCATCGTAGCCCAATCTCTACTGGCAACGACCAATAACAGTCTCGACCGCAGAGTGGGAGATAACTTAGGCAACGCGAACCCAAAGGAGAATAAAAATCTAATTTACAGTTGTTGATAGAGATTAAAGAACACTATTGGTTTTTGTTCCAATTGCCAAGACTTGATTGCATATTCTAACTTCAAAATCACAGAGCAATTATAGGCCATTGAAGCATTGCAGAGTAAGCATCATCATATCTAATATAGGCATTTAATAAGAAATGTTATTTTCTCAACACCACCCTTTAATAGTCCAATAATTTCAAGGGTCCGTAAGTTTATTTTCTCTCGAATCTAGGTTATTGATTCTTTTTACTTTTTGACCCCAATTTTCACTTAGTTCAGAGATGTTATGATTGCTTCGGTCGCTTCCAATTAATGTTGAATATGATTCTTTATCTAACAATTATTGCATTTATCGTAGCAATTCTTGCTTCCTCTTCAACCAAATCAGATGCTGAATTCATTCAAACCTGTGGAACCGGCCAAATTGTAACGCCCCATAATAAAAAGACATTTTGCTTCATTATAATATTGCTAACATGCGGAACACACCAACAATATGACTATGCAACATCGTTTCCAACACATGCCTCAGTGCATTCTTTTAGTTCTACAACATGAATTTTATCCATAATGAACAAAGCTAAATTATTACAAGTTGATGCTTTAAAAGTTACAAATTTCCAGGGCCTTACCCAGCTACAGCAAATGAGTCACAACTCAATACAAAAGAAACCCGTTGCTTAAATTACAATAGATAACCAAGGAAAATAATAAATACGAGTCTTAAGCTCCAAGATCCTTCCAAGTCATCACCTTGGTGGAGGCACACCAGTTCACCTGAAAGTGGTTTTCCTCGTAGGGCAAGCATAAAGCCCAGTAGAAATAAACTTAATGACATGTATGAAGCTTAACAACATCATAAGATGAATGCACGTGAAATGTTATGATAAAACATGCATTTTCTTTATTTGAAACAATGTAAGGTGAGATTTCCAAAACATCTTTCCCAATCAATAATATTCTTTCAAAACAATCAAGTGGTAAATATAATGAATAAATCTCCAGGGCTAGTGTTCATAATTCTAACTATACAAGTCACTATGCCATTTTTACATGTACTCACTAGAAGGCTCGGCACCTACCACGCGGGTTTTAGGTCTCACACCATGGACACACAAGCCAACTTAATTCTATTTTAACACTCCCTTACAGCTTTACCATTGTATTTATCATTTCAATAATACAATATATGCATCTTAAAACAGCAACACATTTTTCGAAACATGAAATCTTCAGTTACAAGTCCATAATATGCACAATGCGATGTATGATTTGTAAGTATTTCCATTTCCCTAATCCACATGAAGTTTCTACAACAATCAATATAACCCTCCACCGACTGCCAAAAACAATTATCTCTGATTAAAAGACAACAATCTTCAAAAATACATAACACAACAACCACAACCACTAGGTTACCAATCTCGAACCATAACTAAAAACAAGTATTTTTCCTCAAATTTGTGCATTAATAAATATATATCCAAATATATATATATATTTTTTAAAAACCATAACTAGTAAAAATAACATATAACGAAGCTAAACAACATGCACGTTACTAAAAAAATCCCTAACTCTACTCCAGAAGAGGAGAAGGCCCAAAATCTCCAAAATTCAACGTTGACGAAAACACAAACTTTTCGAATTAGAACGAAGCCCTCAACAAATTCTATCTGTTCTCCAAAGGACAAAGGTGTAGAGATCGAAGGGTGAAGATGTATTTGAGGTTTAAAGGTGAGTTTTAGAGAGAGGGGGAGTAGATCTTGGTTTTTGAAATGTTTAGAGAGAAAGAAATGAAAAAAAGTGATCCAAAAAGTGACTTTTACAGACTAAAATACGCGCAGACTGCTCGAGTGACTAAAACACCACTTAAGCGACCAGACACAATAATTGAGACCACTCAAGCAAACAAAGTTACCGCTCAAGTGCATAATGACACCCTCCCAAAAGTTTTTCAGATAGAGGCTAACTACTCGAGCACAAGAAGGACCGCTCAAGCCAAGATCGCTCAAGCATAAGAAAGTTCGCTTGAGCTAAAAACACTACACTCCTAGAGGTTTTGCAGACCTACAAAAGTACTGGGAGTTTGCAAAGACCACTTGAGCACAAGAAAGTTTACTTAAGTGAACAAGCAGAATTTTGGGCAATAACTCATTTGAAAAGCGAATTCCCAACCTATTTCAAACGCAACTGCAATACTCAAACAATCCAATTCAACAAGGAATAAGATGAACAAGGACATGAACAACCATCAAGATAAGGAATCCTGAATCATAAATAAATAAACAGGTCGGGTCTAAAATCGTTATAACCTATCCCCTTAAGAAATTTCATCCTTGAAATTTAAAAATCAATTCAACAACACATTATTTAAATCAACCATTACAATGTAAACTTATTCAGTTTATAACTATGACCCATCCACCGGTCATCCATTCTTATAATAATGATAAACAAAGATTTCAATACTGAATATTATAATTCACTTTTTCCGAAACATATATAATGCTTACAAATAACAATATAATAAGGTACAAATAACACTTCAAGCAAGGAAATCGAAACACATATCACACTTGGTTATTTCGAACTCAAAAGCACCTACACTCATAAAACCACCCCGAATGCTCTATTCACCCAAACTCTTCATCATTCCCTTCTCATGATGACATGGATATTTCTAAAGAAAAACCCCTCAAAAGGCAAGATTCTAACCCACATTAACCCTATTACACCGAGGAAAACCCCAACACACAAAAGAGAACAAAACCTTGCCTAGCACCCATCATGAATTCTAAGTTACAACTTTTACTATATAAACAGGACTTACCATAATAGACACACCAAATTTCTGAAATTGAAAACAACCAAAACCCATCATCCCTTCGAAACTAAAATAAAATGAAAGAACCCATAACAACTTTTGTTGTTGTTTGTTTTGTTTACCGTAAAAATGACATCATTGTTATGCCATGACCCAAACCATAACATCTACATGACAACTCCTGAAAGTAACCTTGGCTACTATTAAATACCCACCACCATTTTGAAACAAAAGTGTTAATTCTCAATTTCATTTCCAAAATACTTTAATTGATAACGCTCCAAATTGTCACCCGAGCAACGATACTATTATTTCGAAAATAGAATGGTAATCCAGTTATGACATACAAATAAAACATGTCAAACATGACAACAAGAAGTTTAAACAACAGTTGAAAATCACCCAAAAATTACATTCTATTACCACAACTATGATACCTGCTAACCACCCGTTACTACACTCTTTTAAATAAAACAAACTACCACAAATCACCCCTATCTAAGGAATAATAACACAGATCAAAAGGAATGCCCAAATAACACTCTGAACAAATGATCTTACGATATACTCGAGATTAAAACACCTAAAGATTAACTCGCCCCGCTTCACGAGAATACCAAGGAAGACAAAGTTCGCAACGTCACTTACAAAATTCTCACCCAGATAGCGGTCACTACATTGACCTTCCCGGTTAATAACACACTTAAAACTCTAACCATTACTAACTCCATTTCCCGCCTTCTCTCAAATACAACGTCTCCTAGAAACTTCACCTCGTGAGTCTAAATCACACTTCCCAAACTTAATTAATCAAGAAGATGTCTAAACAGGGCAAATACTAATAAACTGTTCACATGCTTAAGCCAAAGGAAGTAATCTGCACCAAATCTTGAACTTACAATGGACCCCGTTAACCCAGGAAAAAAGGTCACCTTAATATGTACTCAGCTCTTATAATTACTTTCAACACTTCCCTGAATTCTCTTAGTGTCTCACTACCACCCAACTCAAAATATACCTATGAAATGAACTGCTCTACTACAAACTATCATATCTCCCAATTCTAATCAAACAATGAATCAACATCTTGGGTTCACAACCCGTACTACACAAACACAAAGTACTTCTATTCCAAAGACAAAAGCTGTAAAATGAACCCTACCTTCAGTATAGGAAACACACAACAAACCACATTAATACACTCTCGCATACCGCCAATAAAAAATGAAATGTTAATCTATTATTATGATAACCAGCACAAAACGAAACTAACTACCCTCAGTAGACTAGGAATAATTTTTCATAAACGAAACTCAAGTCACCTTCGCTTCAACCACTCTTAACTACCCCAGAAAATATAGAGTTTGTTAAGGGCTTCGTTCTAATCTGAAAAGTTCATGTGAATTTTGGGGATTTTGGGCTTTCTCCTCTTCTAGAGTGGAGGTAGGGATTTTCTTAATGGTGTGCTTGTTGTTTAGCTTTGTTATATGTTATTTTTGCTAGTTATGATTTAAACAAAAAATATATTTGGATATATATTTATTAATGCACAAATTTGGGAAAAAATACTGGTTTCTAGTTATGGTTGGGGATTGGTAACCTAGTGGTTGTTGTCTTAGGCCTCGTTTGGCAACAAAACTTTTTAGCCAAAAAGTCAAAAAGTTACTAAATTAGCCAACAACCCATACCAAAAAGTTAAAGATTCTTTTTTCTCTCTACTTTTTGCACATCTTTTCGTAAAAAGCTAAAAAAATCATCCCAAACATACTAGTTTTTTTTTAACTCATATTTTAACCAAATAGTCAAAAAGTTACTAAATTAGCATGTTCCCAAACGAGGCCTTATGTATTTTTGAAAAAAAAAAAAAAAAAATGGTTTTTAATGGGTTCTCAAAGGTTAATATAAAAAATAAAAAATAAAAACTAGGGTTTTGGATGCTTTTATGGAAAAAGATGGAATTAGAATGGTTGTGGGATTTTGGTTGGATTGAGATTTTTGAGAAATGTTTTGAATAGTTGAAAACATACTGAGTATTATTTACTCATTTGAAATGGTGGTTTTGTTGAAAACTATATATGCGGTTTTTGGGAAAATTGTATATTTTTAGTTGAGATTCACAAGACTCGTAAGGAGTGTGAATGTCATTTATGAAATCATGATATTTTGTATAAATCTTTGGATTCCTATTTGGTTATGATTTTGGAATATTATTATTGTTGTTGTCTTTTAATCAGAGATAATTGTTTTTGGCAATTGGTGGAGGGTTGTATTGATTGTTGTAGAAACTTCATGTGAATTAGAGAAATGGAAATGCTTACAAATCATACATCGCATTGTGAATATCGTGGACTTGTAACTGGAGATTTCACATTTCGAAAAATGTATTATTGTTTTGAGATGCATATATTGTATTTTTGAAATGGTAAATAAATGGTAAAGCTATAAAGTGGTGTTAAAGTAAAATTAAGTTGGCATATGTGTCCATGGTGTGAGACCTAAAACCCGTGATGTAGGTGTCGAGCCTTTCGATGAGTACAAGTAAAAATGGCATAGTGACTTGCATAGTTACAATTATGAACACCAGCTCTAGAGATTTATTAATTGTATTTACCACTTGATGGTTTTGAAAGAATATTGTTAATTTGGAAAGATGTTTTAGAATCTCACCTTACATTGTTTCAAAGAAAGAAAATGCATGCTTTACATGACATTTCACGTGCATTCATCTTATGATGTTATTAAGCTTCATACATGTCATTGAGTTTATTTCTACTGGACTTTATGCTCACCCTATGAGGGAACCACTTTCAAGTGAACTGGTGTGCCTCCGCCAAGGTGATGACTTGGGAGGATCTTGAAGCTTGAGGTTCGTATTTATTATTTCCCTTGATTATCTGTTGTAATTTAAGCCACGGACTGTAGAGATCAAAGGGTGAGAGTGTATTTGAGGTTTAAAGATGAGTTTTAGAGAGAGAGAGAGAGAGAGAGAGAGAGAGAGAGAGAGAGAGAGAGAGCAGATCTAGATTTTTTAAATGTTTAGAGAGAGAAATTTAAAAGTGATGTAAAAAGTAACTTTTACGGAATATATATGTGTACTACTCGAGCACCAAAACACCGCTTGAACGACAATACATAATAAGTGAGACCGCTCGAGTGAACAAAGTTATTGCTCAAGTGCACATTGACACCATCCTAGAAGTTTTGCAGATAGAAGCTAACTGCTCGAGCACAAGAAGGACTGCTCAAGACCGCTCGAGACTGCTCGAGCTAAAACCACTATACTCTCAGAGGTTTTGTAGACCTGTAAAAGTACTAGGAGTTCGCGAAAAGCGCTCGAGCACAAGAAAGAAGCAAACAAGGCAATAACTCTTTTGAAAAAGAATTCTCAACCTGTTTCAAACGCAACCGTAATACTCAAACAATCCAATTCAACAAGGAATAAGATTAACAAGGACATGAAAGACCACCAAGGCAAGTAATCCCCGATCCAAATAAATAAACGAGTTGGGTCTAAACTGAAATCGTTATACAAACGAATCAAAAACGCGTCCCATACCCCTTCAAGTTCTCTAATGAGAGATAACTTAGGGTTCCTATTGGAAAGATGAGTTTATTTTGGTATTTTTATTTTAGGACAAAAATATAATATAATTTTTTTTATTAAGTGTATGGACTGAGCTAATTTGATGTATAGAAACAGAATTTCCCTTAAAATATTAAATTTATTTTATAATAATATTCTCAAATAAAATGACTATTAAGGATAATAATTGTTACGACCTAAACCTGCCCCTATAGGTTTGGGACCGTAACCGGCTAGTAATCCCATATTACCTGGCCTCAAAATCAGAATTAATAAAAATATTTGATTAATGACGGGGCCAGAAGCGGAAGTAGAGAAATAAAATTTAAACATTTGTCCAATGAACTGTGCATACATGACATATTAACACATCTCACTTAGTTAATAACTCACATCCATTCATATATAGAAGATAGTACTCAGCCAATACCATTCACAAGATCATTATTATACAAACTCAAAACATATCTACAGTCATGGCTAAACATGGCCAACAAAGAAAACAGAATATCAAAAGACAAAAACCTCCTACGTGAGGTATCCTTGGTTGACTCCTGAAAAACATGGTAATCTTCACAGATTCACTAAGGTTGGGGTTAGACGTCTCGCTTCTCATCTACATACACACACACATATACATATATATACGGAGTGAACTAACACCCAGTGAATAACATCAGAGTAAAGAGGTTATATGAATGAGTTCTATATACAAAAGTAAAATCATAAGATAACCTCATTACATGGTAGAACGACCTCAGGTTCAATACATGATAGAACGACCTTGGGTCCAATGCAACTATATAAAATGGCCTCTGGCCCAACACATAGAAGAACAATCTTAGATCCAATAAATAACAGAACGACCTTGGGTCCATGGTAGTTACATTTACAAATAACATTCCTATCTAACAGATAGAAGATTCATTCATACTCTCAAAATCGTAAATGCAGAAAATCTTACCACATTGATACAATCAGAAAATAAAATAGGAGAAAATATCTTTACTAAGATATTACTCACCACGAGTAGGTTGATGTTCTTCTACAATGGTTAAACCTATACATTTCACATACACACACGCACACATTGGAACACATAGTTCGAATCAAATAATTTGTCTAATTCAATCATTTATGTTGGTTTCTCACTTAATAGTTCTTTAATGAGTCACAAATCATGCCTAGAAATGTTAAAGAGAATATGCGAACGTAGATATGAACACAAAAGGACTTGTCAAAATATGCTAAATTTGGCCTAATTGTTAGAGCCACCAAATAGTCTCTTGAGCAGACTGCTCTAACTGCAAAAATACTGGGAAGGTTTGATTTTGGCTCGAGTCATTACTACTTCGCTCGAGCGGTTTCACAGAATACAAAGGGTTCTCTTGAGCCACCAAGTAGTCGCTCAAGCAGTCTGTAAAGACTGCAAAAGTACTAGGAGCTTGTCAAGTTCGCTCGAGCGCATACTTGGTCACTCGAGCGGTTCGTAGATTTTTTGGGTTTTCCATAATAGAATTTGAGCTCCAAAAATGCAAATTTAAAGCCTTGGGTCATGCACGGCTCATTCAAAAACACAAAATTGTTTTGGAAAACATAAATACATGACCTCTCAAAAGCAATTTGCTTAAAATCACTTGAAATCCATAAAAATTGAACCCAAAAACTCATGCATGCAAGTTTTTCTAAGTTCTTTTTCCAAAACTCATGAATTTCACAAATTTAAGCTCAAAAGTTCCATGCATATACAAAACTCTTTTCTAAACACATGAATTCAAAGGTTAGTACATGATGAATGAAACATCATGTACAAATTAACTCATAATTTCAACATGGATGCTAGAATTCAACCCAACATGACAAAACTCAACATATTAATACATGCATGTAAAGCTACTTCATCTTTTTGACATTCCTTAACAAAATACATGCAAAAGATCATGTATAATCCATGAACACAACTCTAAAACATAACATCTTCAAGAATTGAGAGTTAAATGCTTACCTAGATACTTCAAACACACCAATTCTAGTATAATTTGACTAATTCAAGCTAACTCTTAAATTTCCTCTTCAATCTCGACACTTTCTCTCTCTAGAATGTGAGTTCTCTCTCTCTCTCTCTCTCTCTCTCTCTCTCTCTCTCTCTAAGATGTAATCTCAGAATTCTAGCTCTCAAATGAAGAAGATGAGCTCAAATGAGCTCAAGAAACTTATTTATATATCTAAGATAGGATAATACATCAACTAGAACATTAAGTTAATTAAACACAATTTAATTACTTAATCTGAATTAATTTTTAATTAAACTCACCATATGATTCTAAAAATTCTAATTAAGTTTCTGACGCCTTTGAGGCCTTCAATTTTAGATTTAGAGCAGAAATCACTACAGATAAATTTTCAAATTGAACAAATATACTCAATTTAATCACATGGCACATATCACAATTAATAATTAACACATAATTGAATAAATATAATCATGATATGCATGTTGGGGTCGTCACAATGATGGTGTGTATTCTACCAATCTAAAGAATTTATACATCAAAACATAAAACACTCATTGCACACCATCACATATAGATATATAAATAGTGTATTTCTATATCATCATTCAACATTCATTATATTTTTCATTATAATCTAACATACTACACTCATGATATCATTCAGTATCAATTAGTTCACTTCATTCTCTTCTTCATCATGCTTATATTCCTAACTCAAAATATTATTATTTTTGA
Source organism: Camellia lanceoleosa (assembly GCA_025200525.1). Classification (NCBI taxonomy): domain Eukaryota; kingdom Viridiplantae; phylum Streptophyta; class Magnoliopsida; order Ericales; family Theaceae; genus Camellia; species Camellia lanceoleosa. The sequence goes on along the minus strand of CM045771.1, from coordinate 20,422,599 downwards.
AGATTTAGAGTTTAAAAATATTGGAATCAATTGATTTTGAAGATTTGTGCACCACTGATGGCACTCGGATTCTTGATTTGGAACAATACATTAGGGGTTAAAGAACAACCGCTAAAACCGAACTAACTAACCGCACCGAACCGAACCAAACTGCTAGTTTGCAGTCTGTTTGTTTCTCTCTAATTTGGTTAGTCGATATGATTTTTTAGATATTTTGGTTTTTGGTTTCAGTCCAAGTTTTGGTGAATTTTATACCGAACTGCACAGAAATAAACTTCCATCTTAGCTTTCCACGTGTTTTAATCCTAGAGCTCACTCAATATAACATAATGACACAACTTTTGGCCTTCCCATAGTGAAAAGTTGAAAATAGTTTTTTGTCTTTCCTAGGTAAACAAGCAATCTCTCGCATCTCTCTTTACTGATTCATCTTCTCTCTCTCTCTCTCTCTCTCTCTCTCTCTCGCTCTCTCTCACTGATTTAGTCCCTTAGGTTCCTCTCATTCCCACTTTTCTCTTCCATATTTTTGCTCCATGCTTCCAAATCTGCACTGCTATTTGTTGTCGAATCAAAAACCCTTCAACTCTCTTTGAGACTATCAAAAGCACAACCACCAGCAATACCTTCCTTCATCCATTTCTCTTATTTCTTCACCTAATTCTCTGAATCTGCACTGCCATTCGACTTGAAACCCCCTTATATCTTCCTCTGATTCTCAAATCTTTGGCCTTTTGAAGGAACAAAGCTAACTTAAATTTCAAAGAAGCGATAAAACCCTTCATCTTGCAGAGACTTGTTCACTCCTCTTTCACTTTGTTTTTGGGGGTAATGATTTCGACACAAAACTAAGGTAAATTTCAAGTCCTGACTTTTGATTTTGAAAGCCCCAATTTTTGGAACCTTTTTGAAAACCCCATTTGGTTTCAACTTTCAACATTAGATTTTAGTCATGATCAATAGCTCTTTACTATTTGATTTTTCATGGTGTATGCTCATATATATATATATATACATATACATATTTGTGAATCACTTAACTGTATTGTATATATATATATAATCTTTTCTTGATCATTATATATATTTGTCAAATCCTTTTTAAATCCCAAAACCATAACAACCGCACTGAACCGCATTGACCGGTTTGGTGCGGTTTATATGTGTATCTCGGCCTGTTCGGTTCACATAATTACAAAATTGAATAAATCGGTTCAGCCCAAAAACTAGGGGAAAAAAAAAAGACCGGCCAAACCGCACCGATTTCAACCCTACAATGCATCAATATAAATTGTATTTTACTACTTACAAAGGCAATTTTGTTTTGTTTTGTTTTTTGTTTTTTGTTTTTCTTTTTCTCATTCATAAAATCACTGGATTGATGGTTTTGTTCGTCACACATTTGGATTAACCAAAGTTGAATTTTTACACAATGTTGAAATATTTACAAGTGAACAAAACTATTTTGTTCAAATTATTAAGGTTGACCAAATATTAAACGTTCGTACATAAAAACTGAACATGATAAGTCCAAACGAGGTGAGTTGTCTCACATAAAAAGTATGAACTTATTAATTTTGTACAACAAAAATATTTCAAACATATATAATTTGTTCAATTTTATTTTGTTGTACAATAATCATATGTTCAAACAGTTAGTGTCGAGCCAAATTCAAAATAGAAATAGTTATGCAAGGTATATCGCTAAGAAAATAAAAAATAGATGGGAAAAAATAACCTAAGTGAAGTTCAAATGTGAGAATCGTATATCTTCAATGTTGGCGATCGTTTTGTCAATGTGTCATCACCACCGATGCATTAGTTATGGTGAAAGTGAGGGTGAACTATGTATATGGTATGATGTTTTATGGTGGTGTGTATTGAGATCTATTATTTTTGTGTCTTAGGAAGAAAAGGGAAGATTGGGGCGTGTTTTCAGTAAAAAAATCAAATGTTAAAAATATCAAAGGTGTGAATTAAGTGATGATGTGTATTGAGACAATTTATGTTATGTAATCAGAATTTCTCCTAGTTAATACCCATTGATGATTGAAATCCCCGTAGTTGGCAATTACACATTTGCCCAAAGCTTACTAAGAGTTTTTATACTTTTGTTGAAATGTTTGAAAAATCCCACATTTCAACTCATTCCAAATAAAAAAGATTTCCATGTCAGAATCCACCTCAAATTTGAATACCCACACCACATCCCAAAAAGATTTTTATATCAGAAGATTTTATGCGTAATGGAGATCAATGTGGACGTACACAATGTTACATTTTTTTTTTGGTAGCATGTTTAATGTAAAACAATGTGGACTTGCATAGTGACACCTTTTTTTTTTTTTTTGGTTGTGTGCTAGGCATTTATACCACTAGATTCACTGAATTGAATAGTGTGACAATGTTTTTTTTTTTTTTTTTTTGGTGTGCAATACATTTGTGCCACTAGATTGACTCAATTGAATTCTATAAAATAAATGACTCAAATCCTCACAATTTGAAATTATTATACATTTGCCCAAAACTTACTAAGAAGTTTTTATACTCCTTTTGAAATGTTTGAAGAATCTCACAGTTTAAGACATTTCAAAATAAAAAAGATTCTCGTATCAGAATACAGCCAAATTTGAATACCGACACGCCACCCAAAAAGATTTCTATATCAGAAGATTCTATGCTCAATGGAAATCTATGTGGACATACACAATGTTCCTCTTCTTTTCTTTTTATTTTTTTTATTATTATTATAGCATTCTAATGTGAAACAATGTGGACTTGTATAGTTTTCCATTTTTTTTTTATTTTTTATTTTTTTATTTTTTTGTGCAAGGCATTTGTGCCATTAGATTCACTGAATTGAATTCCATAAAATAATGGGCCGCTTACCAATCAGTCCTATTAACTAGATTTATTTGCCTACAGGTCGTGATTGATAAATTTATCACTTTAAATTTATTTATAGAAAATAAGAGAGACTGATAAATTTATCAATAAGACTTAATAGATAACAAGTCCCAAAAGTAAGACTTATTGATAATTTAGTCTAAAATAATAGGTTGTATATCTTACCTTTCCAGCACAAAAGAAAAAATAATAATAATAAGGAAACGTAATGGAAATAAGAGTATAACTATAAACCTAATTTTCAAACAACGTATTAAATTCACATTTCCAAAATCAATGAAACTAATTGGAGAATAAAAAAATCCGTAAGACTAAACAGATATTTTTGGAGATGAGATTATGGATAAATTTTCTTAAGCCTCCAAATTGACTAGCATTAAGAAGCTATTTATTACATTTATGTACTATAAGGCCCTACTTGATTGTCTAGATTTGATATAAGGGTTTGAGGAGGATATGTAATACCAAATGATAAAAATATGATATAATAAGTTGTAAGATATTTGAAGATTATATATACTGTGGAGTAGGGGTGGGCAACGGTTTATCCGAACTGCTCAAATCACCCAACCCGCATATAAATGGGTGATCTTGCAAACATAATGCGGGCGGATGCGGTTTGAAATATGACAAATTTGCGGGTTGCGGGCGGGTGTAGACGTCCCCGAACGCCCCGGGAGGATGAGTCCCGTTCTGTTCGTTTTGCGGGTCTACTACAGTTCGGACTCAAATTGTCACGGTTCTTAATCTGAACCAAAGAGTCCAAATCCGGCAAATCGTTTTGAGAAAATAGATTTTTAGAAAAGAAGTGCCAAACATGGACTACTTTGCCAGATACAGAGTCGCCACCTAAATATTTTATTTTTGGAAATTTAGGAAACCCTAACTCGGTACCAAAGGCCACGTGTCCGTCATCACCAAAGTTGCCTAGGCTCGGGAACTTGGGTACGATCGGGGAAGGTCAGCTATGAGCACCCCCTCTCGCCCAGTCCGAAGACCGGCCTCTACTAACCGTGATATCTTGTTTTGAAAACATTATATGTTCTTATTCCGGTTATTAGCCTAGAATTACTATGTTATGCGCACAGCAAACAAGTATAGACTAGATCGCCTAATTTGGAAATAAGCATTGAATATCCGTTTGTTTTGAAAATGTTTTTGGAATTTGCTACTCGCTAGTAGGCTAAAACACGGATTTCAATGAGCTATTCCAACTCAAACAATCCAACCTTCACCCACAGGCATTCAGGCAGTTTATAGCACATAAGCATCTAGCCACATGGTAAGCATGCTATTATGTTAACATTCACACGCATACGATATGCTAAAGCATAAAGATACTTACATTGTACTCCGTGCCAAAACAGTAAACTGGTTAGCAAACATGCGTGATCCTAGTTCATGCTGAAGTGGCTAATGCATCACATACAGAATGCAATTAGGTTAGGCTCGGCTAATCCTAAAATGGCATGTGAAATACAATCATTTGATGCACGTATTCAAGTTAGATTTGAAATATTAATGCAGTTAGCATGATGCGCCGAGCCCAGTGCATGCAAGACAAATGTATGGATGCATGCATGCATAACATAAGGTATGCTAATTTAAACATGTCCTAATCTACCATCATAAGTGGGTAAATAAAAGGGAAGAAAGAAATGGGGATTGGAAGACATGCACACACACGCACCCACACTTATTACAGATTCGCCCTCGCTCGGAGGGACCAAAAGAATATACAGATAATTAACCACGCAAGCTAATTAAACATTACAAATTACCTAATTAGTCAACAACTAACTAAGCTAGGAAATACAGTAAACCCCCTCGGGAAGAGAGCCCAATACAATGCATTCTCGGTCTCGCCGGAAGACCGCCATGCGAGGTCGCCGCTTTCCTCTCGCTCGCTTCAAGATCACCAAAGTCTCGTGATTGCTTCCCTGGACATTTGGAGACACCATCGGCTGAGTAGATTTGCCACCGGCAGTGGAATGTGGTCATCGGCTGAGAATGCATCCATCGGCCACCAATTGATTGCCGGTCGACACTGCGGCAAATGGTCGGCAAAAAGTTCTCGATAAACTGCTTGACAAAGAGAGAGATGTAACTTTGCATGGCAAGGCAATCCGAACAATGTATGCATCAACCATGTCCCTTATCATGCGTATGACTCAAAGGGGTATGGTCCTTGGTTTTCGGACCATCAATCGCGCATTTCAATGCGTGATGGCCCAAGAGACCAATTTATGCATGTTGATTTCAAATGCAATGCAAACCAACAAACAAAAGGCCTAATTCCAATCATCAAATCAAGGAACAAGGCATGCATGCAAGATACAATGCCACCTAGGCATGCAAACTAAGGATGCAACATGAGAATGTAATGCACCCTATACACTAGGCATGCAACCTATACAAGCAAACATGCAAGTCATGAGGCAATCCAAACCAATGAAAAGATGCACTTAAACATGATTTAGGCAACCCCAAATAAGCCTAAAACAGTGGCCCTAAGCTAAGGAATTGGGACCAAACACACATATAAGCGTGCAAGCAAGTTGGACCAACACTTAGGCATTAAACAAGCAACCCTCAAGCACACTTGAAAAAGGCATAGCATGGACAATTAGCATGCCAATTAAGCTCTGAAAATCATGCAAGAACATGGTGCCAAACCAATCCAAACAAGGCAATCAAGGCATACGAGGAAAGTCCAAGATTCAAAGTAAGCTAAAAGGGAATTGGACCACACTTAGCAAGGCAAACATGGCATATATTAAACAACTAAAAAAGGGTTTTTAGCATGTCAAAACAAGGCCAAAAGAATACTTAGATGGCATCTAAGTGGCTCAAGTATAGAGGCATACACAAATGCTTAACATGGAGCATACAACACTAACTTTTAAAGCATCAAAGAAGCATTAAAAGGCAAGCATGTGAGCATGTTAAAGGGACTGAAATAGCATTATAAGTGATGCCAAATCACTAACATTAATCAAACAATGCATGCTCAACACTTCACCTACTTGAAGCCTACAAACTAAAAATGCAAAGGGGCTATACAAAGCATGCTATGGTCGACCAAAACAGCCATGGACAGACCTTAAACATGGCAAAATAAACACAAAACCTTCACAAGGCTAAGCCTAAAACATGCTAGAACAATGGTTTACAACCTAAGGCATATTAAGGCAACAACAAGGCATTACATGGCATGTATGTCAAACTAACATGCTGTACCAAAACCAACATGCAACAATGTTATTTCATGGCATAATAAGCATAAAAAACAGTTAGAACATGGTCAACACACACTTGAACATGATGCTCCCTCAAGAGGCAAAAATGGTCCTTCTCAAGGACAATAAGGAGAGGGGGTGGCCCTCTCCTTCTTGGGACTTCAAGGCACCATCTTTACCACTGAAATCCCTCAAGATTTCAGTGGTGAGGAGGCCCAAGCACCAAAGTCTCGGAGCTCACTCAAAATGGCACAAAAGGGGGCCTCTCAAGGCTTAAGAGGGGTCAAACACCTCCAAACCACAAAACACTCTAAACAAACTATTTAGAGGGCCCAAAAAAAGAACTTTTTTATGTTATACACTAAACACAAAAATAGTTGCAAGATAGGTAGAAATAGTATGCAAGAATGGGGAAAAAAGGGGTAAGTTTCTTACCCTTGTTGACCTTCTTCAAAAATGGTGGACCAGCACCTTCCTTGAGCTCAAACCAGCTTCAAAGATCCAAAACAAGCCTCAAGGACCTCAGTTCCAAGAAGATAGTGTGATGGTGGGTGTTTGTGTGCAATCCTAAGGCTAAAACACACACAAGAGAGGGAGATAGAGATAGGTTAGATACAAAGACCAAACCCTAATCCAAACTTTCTGAAAATATTGTCTCTCTCTCCTCTCTAAGTTGTCTAACCTTAGGATAAGGGAGAGAAGGCCTCCTCTTATAGAGGAGCCAATCTTGTAAAGCTTACAAGGTAAGCTAACAAGAGGGCCATCCCTCCATATACGTGTATGGAGGGGAAGCAAATGCAAGACAGCTGTGCTAAAATATCTGCAAAAGCAGATGCACAAGAGTCCGCCAAAGATGTCATTTTGACAAAATTTATCACGCCTAAGAACAAAGAATGCCGACCGGCAACATACATTGTCGATGGCATAAAACCCTGGCCGGTGGCCTCTAGCCACGGCCGATGATGTGTGGGGATGCCTCACAAGGTATTCCCTGCCCCTCCAAGGCAAAGCACAAGCGTTTGGTGCAAAACTAGACACAAAACAGTCGAATTCGGGGGTCCTGAGGCAAGGCGCGTAGCCGAGACCTCCGGGAACCCCAAATGAACACAAACAAGAATGATCACCGAGTGTTCAGGCGGTGACGTCCGAGTCTTGAGGACGGTCAAAAATGGGGTGTCTACAGTTTCCCCTCTTTGACAGAACTCGAAAGTCATAACAATGACGGGAGTGAATGTCAAAGCCCAGAGACGACCCATTTTTGACAGGGCCAAAGACTTAGACAAACATGCAAGACAATCAAGGTATGCGCCCGAAGGCAGGGGCAAAATGTAAGACAATGCACAAAGCTGAGCATAACTTATGATCATGCAAAGAAAGCTGTAATGAAGCACACATGCAACAGTTTTAAAGCTAGCATACACCAAACTACACTACAATGCAGAAAGGATGTAAGAGAATTATGCGATTCTCGATACGTCTCACGCTGAGGATACCATACCTGTCCGGTTCGTCTGGTCCCACCAGTCGCAAATGAACCGTACATACAATATCGTGCCTGCAAAGAAAACAACTTAACAGGTGCGATGTTATTAGTAACATGCATGACAATGCAAGATTGAATGCAAAATGATATGCAATATATACAAAACAATGTATAAAAATGCAAACGAAAATGCAATGTAATTGAAACTATGCAAACTATATGCAGAGCAATTGAATCATGATCCAATCATGAGTGGTTCAAAACCACACAAATGTCAAATAGATTGATGGAGGTAACAAGTCCGTCTACCATAGAACGATCAACTGAACTATGAGTAATGTAGACGAACACAAAAACAAGTATTGGGGGGAAATGACATAAGTGGGGAAATGACTCGCTAGGGAAAGAACAACGATCCCAATGCTGGATGCAAAATTACACTACAATGTAATATATACAATGGATATGGCATGCAGCCAAACCAAATCTTGCCTTGGAAAGGCATGTACACATACAAGTCATGGCTAACATAGAACGGTCTACTGAACTATGTTTCGTCGTGAAAAGTATGGGCACATACCAGACCAAGCTCAACATGGAAAGGCACAAGCCATAGATGGAGGGTGATGCAGTGAATGCATGCAAGCTACAATGCAATATCTACAAATATGCAATGAAATGGGATGAATACAATGGATATGTATGATAAATGCGTGTTTTTTTTTTTTTTTTCTTGTTGTTGTTGTTGTTGTTCTTTTGCTTCAAATGTAAATGATGCATGATGTTGAAGTGCGTGTCAGCGGGCCGCTTGAAATGCATGAAAATGCGAGGTGATGCAAATGCGTGACAACGCACGTCTTTTGATATGCATGAAAATGCATGATTTCGAATATGCGACCACGCGCGTCGTTGGAGATGCATGACAATGCAACCGAGTGGATTTAAGGTCTCGCCAGACCGAGTGTATTTAAGGTCTCGCCAGACCCATCTGCTGGAATGGTGTGAGCATTGGAACGTATTCCGAACGCTTTTAACCAAAGAGGGGGAAACATAGGGACGTATCCCGGCATTTCAGAATGGTGTGAGCATTGGAACGTATTCCAAATGCTCTAAACCAAAGGAGGTCTAACCTGTAGCACGCGCGAGGAGAAAGAATGATAATTGCAAGTGAAAAGGTGCATAACAATGCAAGATGGATGTGCATAATCAATGTAATGAATGAGCATAACAATACTAGTGAAGTGGGTGCATAACAATGCAATTGGAACGTGCATCGCAATGCAAGTGAGTGAGGAGCATAACAATGTTGTGAAGGCACAGACACATGTAAGTAAAGCGTGCGGTCTACGCAAGCAATGAAATTGAACACGTGTAAGTAAAGTATGCGGTCTACGCAATCAACGAAATTGAACATAAGCATGCGGTCTACACAAGCAATGAATTTGAACATAAGCATCCGGTCTACGCAAACAATGAGATTGAACAAAAGCATGCGGTCTACGCAAGCAACGAAATGGATCATAAACATGCGGTCTACGCAAGTAATGAAATTGATCATAAACATGCGGTCTACGCAAGCAATGAAATTGAACACAAACATGCGGTCTACGCAAGTAATGAAATTGATTATAAACATGCGGTCTACGCAAGCAAAACATGCGGTCTACGCAAGTAATGAAATTGGTTATAAACATGCGGTCTACACAAGTAGAACATGCGGTCTACGCAAACAAAACATGCGGTCTATGCAAGTAATGAAATTGATTATAAACATGCGGTCTACACAAGTAGAACATGCGGTCTACGCAAGCAAAACATGCGGTCCACGCAAGCAAAACGTGCGGTCTATGCAAGCAAAACGTGTGGTCTACGCAAGTAATGACATGGTTTACAAACATGTGGTCTACGCAAATAGAACATGCGGCCTACGCAAGCAAAACATGCTGTCTACGCAAGCAATGTGTAAGAAGAGACTTGAACACCTGTAAGGACAAGCTATTCATGATGTTGAAATGCAAAGTACTACAATGCATTATAATTGAAGTGATTTGTGGAGTTCACAATATACACAAAGGATACGGGAGGGGATGTTCCTCGCGCGTACAGAACATTGTTCAAAGCAGACACAATCTTGAGATCAACTCGATAATCTACTAACGTTTGCAAAAGTGTGCTTCCTCGCACTGTCTTGAGTAATGAAGATGTCGAACTGTGTATTTGATCCGAGTAAAGGCGCAAGGTGTGCATCGACCGCAAGGGAGGGAATTACCAGTATCAATCCCAATACTCTGCCTGCCCTGTTTTCCTTTTGCTTTACTGTCCATAACCTATATAGCTTCAGATAGGTCCTTGTCTTACTATTCTCACATGACCTGGGTTGAACCCTGTAGTTTTCGAAAGAACAAATTCCTTTTTTGCACAAATGTGGAGAATGACACAGCACTCTGAGCACACAACAAATCATTTTTGAAATTGAGAAAATGAGTTCTCGACCGGGTATTGAGCCTACAACTGAACACAGCAAGGACGACCCAACAACAGAAAATGAAGGTAAACAACCTAAACACATCTATCGACACTTGAAGCGATTCAAAACAAGAATCGAGACAAACAAAACAAAAGACACGACACACAGACGTGTTACAAAGACGAGAGACCTCTCGGTGCATGAGGAGCCAGTTTCTCCGAGTATTATTTCCCACCCTTTTCTCATTTGTGATTCTCACATCACTCGACCCTCGAGCTCTGTTTTTCACGAAAAAGCCCTTTTCTCACTTTTCTCTCAATTCACATCTCTCTATTCTTCAATCTCTCATTTTTTATCCCTCCCCCGGGTGGTTGATGGATAAGCTGGAAATTGTGGGCTCTTGCCCCTGGTATTCTACCAGATTCTCAATCTTCTGCTCACAACAGTGAGTTTCTCCCATAGAGGGGTTGCGCTACAACTGGGTATGCAGCAAATCTTCAGCTAACATCGGTTGATGATGCCCTGCTGGGGAGTTTGGACGTGATTAGATCTGTCCAGAAAAAGGAGTGGAATATCTTGATCCGTTCCCGTTTGTGCTTCGCACTTAGCTTGATACCTCGTTGCTTGGAGGATGAGAGAGCTTTTAGCCCTTTACTGACAGCTTCAGTTGTGCCCTTTCTGGCAAGTATGCTGGCGACGGGGGAAAGACAGGAAGCCTGACTCAACTGTGCCCCTAGTTCATCATTTTGACCATTTTTTTTTTGTTTTTGGCTTTTTACTAAAACAATTTTGACCAAAATGAGAGTTAGATTAACATGCTTATTCAATTTTTGATTTAAAATCACGCAAGTCAGGTTGTGAGCACTGAAAATTTTCCTTTTTTGGGTCCAAGAAATGGTCTAGTTTTGGAAAAGATAGAACAATTTTCGAGAAAATTAGTCAACCTCAGTAAAAATTCTCAAAAACTATTTTTGCAAACGGCCAATGCTCAACAAGCACGGAACCTACTCTTGATATGCACAACCTCAGATCTGGAGGAAAATTGCCCCTTGCTTGAAGAAAGCTGCATGGCAACGGAAAGTTGCCCCTTGTTTGAACGGGACCGCAGCACATTGTATGGCAACGGAAAGTTGCCCCTTGTCTGAATGGCACCGTAGCGCATTGTAATCAGTCTTCATGGTAATGATCACAACCGAACTCTCAGATACAGAGAAGGCGAGGACCATGAAAAACCAACACATGGACACACTTGATTTGGAAGTGTTTGTGGCTGGACTTCAGAATGAAGTTGCCTACGTATCCCAAACATGGGAATCAAGCCTTACGTAGTTCGGGGTTAAGGTACACTCGGGTATTTAACCTCTCCTTTTGCGCTCTAACTTTTGCCAAGGCGCCCATTGCATGTTTTCGACCTTGCGAGCTATGTTTCTCTTTTCTTTTCAATTTTTTTGTTTAGGATTTTTTTTTCTTTTCATTTCTTCTGCATTTTTTTTTGTATTTTTCTTTTCTTTTCTTTTCCTTGTATTTTTTGTCTTTCTTCTTTTTTTGTATTTTTCTCTTGCTCTAACTTTTGCCTGGGTCGCCCTTCCAGGTTTTCGGCCCAGCGAGCCTCTCAAAGGGTAAAATTGTAACAAGTCCATGCCAAATGATTTTACGGTTTTGAAGCCATCCGTATCCAGGAGAGTGGCTATTGTATTGATTTACAGAAGAATCCATCTTCGGCTCTTCGAGCACATTGGACATTTGTGCCCCTAGTTCGGGGGGTGCTTCCGTTCTAGCTTCACAAGCTTCTTCTGATGAGATCTGATCTTCTTGATCTGACTTTGGTGCCTCTTGTTCGAGGGTTGCTTCAAAATCTGGCCACACAGGCCTCTTTTGATGGTTGATCGTTGAATACTCTGAACCTAAGGTCAAAGTTTTCGAGAGCAAAAAGATTGAATCTTGAGGCTGAGAGCGATCCTAAGCTGCACAATCTCAAGAGCGATTCCACACAAGTCTTCACAGGACTGCGCAAAACGTTTTTTGAAATTTTGAAAGTTTTTAAGAAGGCGATTTAATCGTCATACCGAAGATGGTGTGGAACCAATCTGATCAAAGCTAGGGTCCTTCTCAAGACTCACACTAACAAGCATGATTTCATTCATTAAGGGCTTAGCACGCCTCTCTTTCTTCGCTTGATCAAAGTTTTGCAAATCCCGAGGAATTCCTTCCTCTTTGTTTTCACCGCAGTTGTTCAAAAAGTTTTGAAAACTCAGTCATTACAATGACTTAAAAGGCATGTAAGAGCAGTGAAAAGTACTACCGTTCATTCCAAAATTTTTCGCACAATTGGCACACACCAAGCAAGCACAAAGGCATGAAAAACCATCGTTGTTTTATTCAGATCTTCCGTGTAATCGGCTCCAAGGCGTAAACAGACTCAAAAAAGCAAAAGACAAATACAAAACAAAATGGTGATGTTTGAGGTAACACCCCCGAAATCACCCAACTCTAACAAAACAGGACTGACTCGACACAACAAGACAGACCCAACTGACTCAGTATGGGAAGACTGACTCAAAACAAAGGGGCAGACTCAAAAGAACACAACAAGATCGACCCAAAACCCAAGTCAAAATGTACAAAACCAACATTCGCAAATGCTCAAAATAAAGGCGTGCAAACGCCACATCCAGAGTAAACCGAGCGCCACCGCAGTGGTTCATCCCCCGATCATATGGTCACATTAGCCCCCGCAAGTTCATTGATGAAGTGCCGATAGACTTCGCAAGACTGGCACAGCAATGATCCTGTTGTCGATCAAATTTTGTAATTCGTGACAAAGACGAAGGCACATGTCGGTCATGGCTACCGTGATGGAAGGCATGAGTCACCGGGTTATGTGAGGGAGGGGTTTCTTTTGGTAATGGTTGTGGCTCTAGGGCTTCAGATACTTTTCCAATCAGGACCCTCAAGGCCGCTGATAGAGACATGTACAGTGGGGTGAACACCCTCTGGCCCCGAGGTAGATAGTCCGAAGTTCGGGGGTTTGGAGAAGATGCGCCAACAAAGGGGTCGACAGGTGCTGGCCGGGTTTGTTGATCTTTCCCGGGAGTAGGGTTAGAGCTGAAAGGAACATTCCTGGCATGACGGCCTTTTTCCCGGCCTACCCTCGATTCAAACTGCTCTCACTCTGAACGGCAAAAGTGCCACCCACGATCGTTGCAACGACTGCTAGTACTTGCTGTTTGTTCAGCCCTTCGGCTTTCCAAGCCTCAACAGCCCACTGAAGATGTTCATGGGGACTAATGCTTGCCCCTAGCTTGTTCTTATCACTGGCCTCCACTTTGCTAAAAGATTGGCCTTCTTTCAACGCAACCCGTTCCAAGGTTGGGGAGCCTTTTGACATGAACTCTCTGGTATGTGATGTGGTTGATGACGGAGCAAAAACTCCAAAGGTTAGATCTGCCATAGTTCTCTGAAGATCTTCGATCATCCTCATCAGCTCAGAAGTAGTGGGCTCACAGGTTTGAGATGATTGGGATTCAGGTGCATCCATCATGCACAAGTCCGTGCTTTTTGGAATGAACACCACAAGCTTGGGTAGATGGGCTGGGGTGATGTATATGCTGGGGTTGTAGCCGGATAGCATTGTATGGATTAAATTGAGATGTGGGGGTGACAGGTTTGTGGTGGCCTGAGGTCCCTCTGGTGGAGCTATGATCTCTTCGTCAATAAGGTCCTGAATCTTATGATGGAGGCGGATGCAACGGTTCGTATCATGACCGTGCTGTTGATGGTAGGTACAGTGTTTAGTTGGGTCATATCTGGATGGAAGAGGACTTGGAAGGGGTTGAGGTTCTAGGAGCTCTAGGTATCCTTTTTCCCGCGGCATTTGCAAAGCTTGAGAAAGACTCATGTACAGAGGATGGAAATTTCGGGCTTAGTGTCGAGTTGAAGTGGTTGGTCTTTGGCTATTAAGGAAAGTGGTGATAATGTCTACTTCTGAGCACTTCACAGTTGTGCTACCATTAGTAGTAGCATTGGGACTATGAACAACATCCTTCTTCGAAGGCTCATTATCTTCCACAAAGATCCCCTGTTGGATGGCCTCATTGATTTGAACCCCAATGTCATGGAGGTCCTTAAATTTGAATATCATATGCTGCAATGTTTCGACTTGCCTAACCATGTCTTGTTGCAACGAATCCACTGATTGATGGAAATGGATAAGCAAATCCTCCAAATTTACCAAAGGCTGCGCCATGATAGAGGTAGATACCAGCGCTCTGACCAAGGTGATGTGACTGGTGACTAGTGGATCAGATGAACCGGTGAGCCCTGACTAGCCTTTCTTTGCCTTACCTCAGTGAAGGAACACTGGTTTCCCTTGAATTGAATCTCTGACCTGACAAAGTCTATCAAAGACAAACCGATGAACCTCGGGGATATCGGAGCCTTCGCTTATGGTTCTAGGACTACCTAGCAAAGAGAAAACAGACAAAGACCTCACCGATTTCACCAAAATAGATATGAGCATACTAGGACGATCAGGTCTCTCATCAATTTTGCCCCAAAATTTCGCTCAGAACCGATACCCTCAGGTAAACTGAATCCCACCAAATACTAATGCCCCGCAGGCCTGATGCCCAAACTTGCAGACTAATACACGCATTCCCTGTAGAGATACACTCTAAAAGCACATAGCATAGCATGTAAAAGAGAGCCAAAACACCCCTATGTTGGGGTAGGGTTTCCCTGTCCTATTTTGTCAGGAGCTAGGGTTTCACTACACACGCAGCGGTTTCAAACAACCTATGATCGGGTAAGCAACCTGTCCTAGTTTGGAATGGTCACTATGGATTTCGATATGCACTAGGTCGAATGGTCAAAAAAAAGGGTGCCTCGGTAAAACCGGGGTTTGTGTTCCCATACTGGCAGAGCCCGCAACCGGCCAGCCATATGGCATGCTTTGACAAAGTCAAGCCTCCGGCAAACCGCTCAGGAATAGCAGATGGCCAACATGGTCTCCTAGGCGTACCAATGCACATGCAATGCAAAGAGACACATAAATGGAATCAAAACAGGATATCACGAGTTCGAGTCAAGCTCTCGAAATTTCCCCAGCAGAGTCGCTAGAAACTGTAGACGTCCCCGAACGCCTCGGGAGGATGAGTTCCGTTCTGTTCGTTTTGCGGGTCTACTACAGTTCGGACTCAAATTGTCACGATTCTTAATCTGAACCAAAGAGTCCAAATCCGGCAAATCGTTTTGAGAAAATAGATTTTTAGAAAAGAAGTGCCAAACATGGACTATTTTGCCAGATACAGAGTCGCCACCTAAATATTTTATTTTGGGAAATTTAGGAAACCCTGACTCGGTGCCAAAGGCCACGTGTCCGTCATCACCAAAGTTGCCTCGGCTCGGGAACTTGGGTACGATCGGGGAAGGTCAGCTATGAGCACCCCCTCTCGCCCGGTCCGAAGACCGGCCTCTACTAACCGTGATATCTTGTTTTGAAAACATTATATGTTCTTATTCCGGTTATTAGCCTAGAATTACTATGTTATGCGCACAGCAAACAAGTATAGACTAGATCGCCTAATTTGGAAATAAGCATTGCATATCCGTTTGTTTTGAAAATGTTTTTGGAATTTGCTACTCGCTAGTAGGCTAAAACACGGATTTCAATGAGCTATTCCAACTCAAACAATCCAACCTTCACCCACAGGCATTCAGGCAGTTTATAGCACATAAGCATCTAGCCACATGGTAAGCATGCTATTATGTTAACATTCACACGCATACGATATGCTAAAGCATAAAGATACTTACATTGTACTCCGTGCCAAAACAGTAAACTGGTTAGCAAACATGCGTGATCCTAGTTCATGCTGAAGTGGCTAATGCATCACATACAGAATGCAATTAGGTTAGGCTCGGCTAATCCTAAAATGGCATGTGAAATACAATCATTTGATGCACGTATTCAAGTTAGATTTGAAATATTAATGCAGTTAGCATGATGCGCCGAGCCCAGTGCATGCAAGACAAATGTATGGATGCACGCATGCATAACATAAGGTATGCTAATTTAAACATGTCCTAATCTACCATCATAAGTGGGTAAATAAAAGGGAAGAAAGAAATGGGGATTGGAAGACATGCACACACACGCACCCACACTTATTACAGATTCGCCCTCGCTCGGAGGGACCAAAAGAATATACAGATAATTAACCACGCAAGCTAATTAAACATTACAAATTACCTAATTAGTCAACAACTAACTAAGCTAGGAAATACAGTAAACCCCCTCGGGAAGAGAGCCCAATACAATGCATTCTCGGTCTCGCTCGAAGCGCAAGACCGCCATGCGAGGTCGCCTGCTTTTCCTCGCTCGCCTTCAAGATCACAAAGTCTCAGGATTGCTTCCCTGGACATTTGGAGACACCATCGGCTGAGTAGATTTGCCACCGGCAGTGGAATGTGGTCATCGGCTGAGAATGCATCCATCGGCCACCAATTGATTGCCGGTCGACACTCTGTGCAGTCGGTCGGCAAAAAGTTCCTGCATAAATCTGTTTGACAGCAGCAGAGGACAGAACTTTGCATGGCAAGGCAATCCGAACAATGTATGCATCAACCATGTCCCTTATCATGCGTATGACTCAAAGGGGTATGGTCCTTGGTTTTCGGACCATCAATCGCGCATTTCAATGCGTGATGGCCCAAGAGACCAATTTATGCATGTTGATTTCAAATGCAATGCAAACCAACAAACAAAAGGCCTAATTCCTATCATCAAATCAAGGAACAAGGCATGCATGCAAGATACAATGCCACCTAGGCATGCAAGCTAAGGATGCAACATGAGAATGTAATGCACCCTATACACTAGGCATGCAACCTATACAAGCAAACATGCAAGTCATGAGGCAATGCAAACCAATGAAAAGATGCACTTAAACATGATTTAGGCAGCCCCAAATAAGCCTAAAACAGTGGCCCTAAGCTAAGGAATTGGGACCAAACACACATATAAGCGTGCAAGCAAGTTGGACCAACACTTAGGCATTAAACAAGCAACCCTCAAGCACACTTGAAAGAGGCATAGCATGGACAATTAGCATGCCAATTAAGCTCTGAAAATCATGCAAGAACATGGTGCCAAACAAATCCAAACAAGGCAATCAAGGCATACGAGGAAAGTCCAAGATTCAAAGTAAGCTAAAAGGGAATTGGACCACACTTAGCAAGGCAAACATGGCATATATTAAACAACTAAAAAATGGTTTTTAGCATGTCAAAACAAGGCCAAAAGAATACTTAGGTGGCATCTAAGTGGCTCAAGTATAGAGGCATACACAAATGCTTAACATGGAGCATACAACACTAACTTTTAAAGCATCAAAGAAGCATTGAAAGGCAAGCATGTGAGCATGTTAAAGGGACTGAAATAACATTATAAGTGATGCCAAATCACTAACATTAATCAAACAATGCATGCTCAACACTTCACCTACTTGAATCCTACAAACTAAAAATGCAAAGGGGCTATACAAAGCATCCTATGGTCGACCAAAACAGCCATGGACAGACCTTAAACATGGCAAAATAAACACAAAACCTTCACAAGGCTAAGCCTAAAACATGCTAGAACAATGGTTTACAACCTAAGGCATATTAAGGCAACAACAAGGCATTACATGGCATGTATGTCAAACTAACATGGTGTACCAAAACCAACATGCAACAATGTTATTTCATGGCACAATAAGCATAAAAAGTAGTTAGAACATGGTCAACACACACTTGAACATGATGCTCCCTCAAGAGGCAAAAATGGTCATTCTCAAGGACAACAAGGAGAGGGGGTGGCCCTCTCCTTCTTGGGACTTCAAGGCACCATCCTTACCACTGAAATCCCTCAATATTTCAGTGGTGAGGAGGCCCAAGCACCAAAGTCTTAGAGCTCACTCAAAATGGCACAAAAGGGGGCCTCTCAAGGCTTAAGAGGGGTCAAACACCTCCAAACCACAAAACACTCTAAACAAACTATTTAGAGGGCCCAAAAAAAGAACTTTTTTATATTATACACTAAACACAAAAACAGTTGCAAGATAGGTAGAAATAGTATGCAAGAATGGGGAAAAAAGGGGTAAGTTTCTTACCCTTGTTGACCTTCTTCAAAAATGGTGGACCAGCACCTTCCTTGAGCTCAAACCAGCTTCAAAGCTCCAAAACAAGCCTCAAGGACCTTAGTTCCAAGAAGATAGTGTGATGGTGGGTGTTTGTGTGCAATCCTAAGGCTAAAACACACACAAGAGAGGGAGATAGAGATAGGTTAGATACAAAGACCAAACCCTAATCCAAACTTTCTGAAAATATTGTCTCTCTCTCCTCTCTAAGTTGTCTAACCTTAGGACAAGGGAGAGAAGGTCTCCTCTTATAGAGGAGCCAATCTTGTAAAGCTTACAAGGTAAGCTAACAAGAGGGCCATCCCTCCATACACGTGTATGGAGGGAAAGCAAATGCAAGACAGCTGTGCTAAAATATCTGCAAAAGCAGATGCACAGTAGTCGGCCGGCCAAAGATGTCATTTTGACAAAATTTACTGTCGACCGGCAACAAAGAATGCCGACCGGCAACATACATTGCCGATGGCATAAAACCTTGGCCGGTGGCCTCTAACCACGGCTGGTGATGTGTGTGGATGCCTCACAAGGTATTCCCTGCCCCTCCAAGGCAAAGCATAAGCGTTTGGTGCAAAACCAGACACAAAACAGTCGAATTCGGGGGTCCTGAGGCTAGGCGCGTAGCCGAGACCTCCAGGAACCCCAAATGAACACAAACAAGAATGATCACCGAGTGTTCAGGCGGTGACGTCTGAGTCTTGAGGACGGTCAAAAATGGGGTGTCTACAGCGGGTTGCTGGCGAGTCGCGGTTTAAACCCGTAACCTGCAAAAACCGCCCACACTTTAATTATTATTATTTATATACCAACTTTGTAACTTTTACTGGAACACCATTATATTCTTTATGACACTAGGATCCTTATTTTTAAGTATTTCTCAACTTTCTTAATGTCGTAGAATTATCAAGTCCTAAACTTGGTTTCTTATATGATTTTCATTAGTGATTCATCCACTTTTTCCTAATAAAATTTTCCTTCTGGTGGTTGATGGAACTTCTAGTTTGATTATTCATTACTGAACTAACAATTTTAATTGAGTACAACCTTTAATGCATTGATATACATTTTTTTCATGGCAAAAAATGATAATGTAGGATCTCTTTATTTTGGGTACTTTCATTTAATGCATTGATATTAAATTTTTATTTGTAAACTCATCAGAAAATTATTATCGCAAATATATAAAATGAATCAGATGCCTAAATACGATGGGAAAAAAAAAACTCAAAAATTAATTTTTAAAGAAAAAAGTATAAACCGCAAACCGCCCGCAACCGCCCGCACATTTGCAAACCCTATCCGCACAAACTACAAACCACACTGCGGGTGGTTGCGGGTTGACTTTTTCCCAAACCGCATAGATGCGGGCGAGTCAAAACCGAACCACAAACCGCACGAAACCGATCTGTGAACACCCCTACTGTGGAGTCACTTATACTATGTTTGATTAAGAGATGATATATAATGGGATAAGAGGAGAGAGTGATTATTTTTGACATTTGGATAAAAGATTCCCTATATCTGACAGTGGGGGATATACAATACCATGGGGGTTGGTATTGCATATCCCCCTTTTGTATCATATACTATTTGGACTTCCTATATTCGGAGCAACTAAACACACGATATAGAGAAATAAGAAAACATATAGGACCCATCTCATATTATATCCGATCCAACTCTCATATTCGCCCATACGGTAAACAAATAGGACCTAAAGATTATTATTTCGTTGATAACATCTAGATTACCCTAATGCATATATGAATAGTAAGTTTCTTCCCATAAAGTCATATTAATAGAAGATAAGAAATGAGAGAAAATCTCCTAAAGTAAAGAAAGGAAGACTCTCTACCCAAGGGAACCAGGGAGAGTGCACGACACCGTATTTTGAGTTCATGAGGGCGTTTTCCAAGTTCGTTTCGATCATTAAGTAGGCTATTTATGAAAAAAATTAAATTAATTAAACATTTGTAACTTATAATAAGATAACATTTATGTTTAAAAACATAAAATAAATGATTAGAATAAATTTGATAATTTCTTTTAAAAATAATTATGGTCTAATCATGAGTTTACACATATTTTATAAATCTCATTTTTTTTTTTTTGGATCAGCAAAGAAAAAGAACTTTATTGATGAAGAAGAAAGCTAAAACAATAATACAGGAAAAAGAGGATGAGTGCAAAAGCATCATAACGAGCCAAATCAATGCCAACTAGGTTGGCACTAATAAGACCGCCCAATCATATGTAGCACACCATCAAGAGTTAGTGAGAAACCAACCACAACCACCCATAAACAACCACACCTAAGTAAAGACTAACCAAGCCTAATTAAAGACAGACAGCTTGAAAAATCAACACCACACACCAACAACAACATCTAACAACAGCAGAACCCCTGATAATAGAGCTGATAGCAGCAGAACCCACAAGCAAGCGTAGACTGAGGATCACAAATTAACCCATATCACCCATAAACAAAACTGATAGTAGACCTCAAAGACAGCCACACATTCAGTAGACCTCAAGGACAACCAGCAGACCTCAAAGACAGCCGGCAGTCACACATATCTAGCATATCATACAACCAATTGACAAACCTACCAATAGATAACAATAGATAACAACATATCACTCCATATCTGGCGTACCGATAGATAACAACAGATAACACAGATTTACCCAGATCACCCCTGCATCACTCCTGCATCCCTTGCATCACTCCAAATCTAGCATACCCACAGATAACAACAAACCTCCATGAATCTCCTCTGGTCTTCACAGTAGCATTGACTGGTAGTCACCAGATCATTTAGTGTTCCACAGGATAGCAGCACAGCACAGAGGACTTCAAAGAGATCCAGCAGCATGAATATCAGAAACCCAATTCTACTACTGGACTACACATTAGAACAGAAACCAGAGCTACAACAGCAATATCACAAGCAATAGCTTCACAGCAGCAACTCAAATCATCACCAATTCAGAAAATAAAAAATTGAAACATAAATTAAGGTAGCTTAACTATCTAACAAATTGACTTCTAAGTTAAACCAATTCAATCCCTGACCATAATGAAATTCCACCCAGCAAGCAAGGACACAATCACTTTCAACAGATCCAGCAACATAGCATAGAGGACTTCAAAGTAGCAGCAGCATGAATATCAGAAACCCAATTCTACTACTAAACTACAAATCAGAACAGAAACCATTGCTATAGCAGCAATATCACAAGTAACAGCAACAACTTCACAGCAGCAACTCAAATCATCACCAATTCAGAAAATAAAAATTGAAACATAAATTAAGGTAGCTTAACTATCTAACAAATTGACTTCTAAGATAAACCAATTCAATCCCTGACCATAATGAAATTCCACCCAGCAAGCAAGGACACAATCGCCTACCCCCCACACACCTACGAACCTGATCCAGATTCTCAACCATATCATAGACCAAATAATGCAACAACCTAGAATTATATTTAATCCACAAAGCAATTATGGTTTTGATCAGATTGCATACTTCCTCTAAGCAGAGCTGTTTACCCTTGAAAATGCACTCATTCCTCAGAGTCCAAATAGACCATAACATAGCGAATGGAATTACATTCCAAATCTTAGTTTCAAACTTACCCCACTTGAACCCACTCCACCACTCCAACACCCCTCTAGCATTCTTAGGGATCACCCATTGCATATCCCACCAGGACAAAATATTGGACCATATTTTCCAAACAAACATACGCTGAACCAACACATGACAATTCGTTTCAATAGCACAACCACAAAACACACACTCTATTGTAGTATCCTGATTAAGGCACCCTACATATTGAAGGAAAGATTTCAACCTGATTCTACCCTTCCAAGTGAGCCATCCAAAAAATTGCAGTTTTGGTGGAGATAGATTTTTCCAAATCCACCTATCATCCTCCACACCATGTGCTGCCTCAGATCTGTGCTATAATGATTTCACAGTAAACATACCTGAGGCTGAGGCTTTCCAAACCCAGGAGTCAACTCTGACTGATAAAACTGGCTCATGTGTAGATAGGTAAGCTCTAAGTCTACCCACTTCATGTTCCTTCCAAGCCCTCAGGTGTCACGCCCTCAAATTTAACCCCAAAATACATACAATATTGACATGCATCGACATAAGAAATTAAATATTATTCCATTCATCAAAGTATCCTTCAAAGAAAACATTACATGTAATAACGAAAGTAAATGCCCTACGGGCTTACATCTTTCCAAGCCAATACTTGGACATAAAAGAAATGAGTACTAACTCAACTACAGATTAAGCCCTTGGCTTGTAATTATATGTAACATCAAAAAAAAAACAAACTAGCTAACTAAACAGAAAGAGTCTTCAACTCCAAATCCTTCCAAGCTAAGTCCTTGGAGGTAGCATACCACATGAACCTGAAAATGATGTTCCCGTATAGGGTGAGCCACAGCCCAGTAGAAATATACTAAACCAAATATACAAATTGACTAAAGCAATAGCATTCAATAGATGGTTACACTTATGAATCATTTTTATCACAATACAGTTTCATGACCACTATGTCCATGATACGTTTCACTTTCCATTATTTATCCAATTTTTCCATCTATACAGACATGGCTCAGAACCTGGCCAAACAACAAACTGAGACTACCTCTCAAATTTATATTTCTTCTGATATTAACAATTAAATGAGGTTAAGGCTCATAATACAACACTTCCATCAATTTATAAGTACACATATATGCTGTACTAATACACTTCCATACGACAATAAGTACACAGATTTGCTGTACTAATGGATCCCATCCCCTTTCTCCTCCTAAATAGGTTTGAGAGTCCATCCCCTATCTTCCCTCAAACCATGGAGTACATCCCTTATCTCCTCCCAAACAATATGCATAAACAATGTATTAAACACTTGTCATACACAATATTCAATCAATACACAATTTCGCTGTATTAATTCAACTGTCAATTTCAATGACTCATTCAATGTGATTAGTTTCAGTTTTCCCTAATCAACATGCAATGTCTACAACAATCACGACTAACCTCCACCGATAACCCAAAACAGTTATTTCTAAACAGGAAATAAATGTATCAACAAATGTAAACTCAACATTTTCATAAGCGAGTGATTAAACTATTCAACCACACCATTTATCTCATAATTCTCACTTTCATGAATTAAACTCAATTCCACTTTTCTCCCAAAATTAATTATACAAATTAATTTATTATAACAACTAGGGTTTTTCCCCCTTTCCTCAAAATTAACCCTAAGGTTCAATTCTAATCAACCTGACACTACCAATGTCATTTTTTTCATGATTCACAACCACAAGAAATTTTATATATAAACAATTCCCTATTTCTCAAATTATAATACAAACCCTAGTTTTCCCAAAATTACTAAACAACACCAACATATCAAAAATACCAAAACTTAGGTCAAAGCCTATAATATGGAGTAGGAAATCCTTACCTCGAGGTGAAGAACTCAAATGGAGAAGATGGCGAAACCCAATGTGCCCCAAACCCAAGATTGTTTAGATTAAAGTGAAGCCCTCGACCCACTCTATCTTTTTAACAAAGGACCTAGGGTAGAAATACACTCTAAGTAGATCAAACCTAAGAGAGAAGGTGTGTAGAGGGAGAGAAAACATGGACCTAGGGTTCTGGAATCAAAAAGAGGATGAAAAAGTGTTTTAAAAACCGTTACTGCCTATTTAAATAAAACAGTCTCGCTCGAGCGAAAAAGTGGTCGCTTGAGCGACCAGACACAAAGAATACTCACTCGATCGAAGGAAAATTCGCTCGAGCCAACAATACGATGCTTCAGGTCTGCAACCCAGAAGCACGCTCGAGCGACAGAATGCTTGCTCGAGCGAAGAACTCGAAACTCGCTCGAGCGAAGGAAAGCTCGCTCGAGCCAAGAAATACAGCTTTCAGGTCTATACTAGACGCAATCGCTCGTTCGAGCGAAGAAACCCTGGCTCGAGCGAAGGACCAAAAACACATAGCTCGCTCGAGCGACAAACTTCTCGCTCGAGCGAAGAACCAAAATTCTGGGCAGCAACCCTTTGCTCCCAAACACTCCCAACCTGTAACAAACCTGCCCAATACATCCTATAACTCAAAAAATAAGGAATTAAAGGACGACAACAACAAATAAATAACAACCGAATCTACGGAACGTAAATCCGGATAGAACCACCAAATGGAAAGAGACCGGGGTCGCTATATCTGGTCTCTTCTGAATTGAAAACTCCACCCATCTGAACTATTTTTCCTGTTAATCATCTGTTTAAGAGTGGACTCTTTGTCATTTGACAGCTCGAAAAGTCTTGGAAATTCACTCCTTAAGCTGCAATTCGAGGACCAATGATCCTTCCAAAAGCTAATTCTCCTCCCATTCCCAACTTTAATGATAGAATTCTCCATGAAGTAACTGAACAGATTGGGACTGCTGTGTTCTAGACTTAGAATGTCACCCTAGTTTCTGGAGCATTGACCACCCTCTACCAGAAAAGGCCTCCATCTCCCTCCATAGCTACTATATTTACTGATGATAACCTCTTTCCACAATGCTTGATCTTCACCACCATATCTCCACCACCATTTTGCTAAGAGACACTCATTAACAACCCTCAGCCTTCTAATGCCCAAACCTCCACACCCTTTCTTTTTGATGATCTCCTCCCACTTTACCATATGAAGCTTATTTTTGACTTCATTGCCTCCCCACAAGAATCTGGGTTGGATTTTATCAAGCAACTTTGCTACACCCACTGGAACTTTAAATAAAGATAAATAAAACACTGGTAGTGAGTTTAACACTGATTTGATCAGAGTTAACCTCCCCTTAAAAGATAGAACCTTTTTCTTCCAAGAAGCTAATCTAGACTTGAATTTACTGATCACTGGCAACCAAGTGTGCTTCTTTTTTGGATTGGCCCCAAGAGGCAGCCCAAGATAAGTGAAAGGCAGCTTTTGACCCTGGCAGCTCAGTTTCTCCATGATAATAGCCAGCACCTCCTCCTGTACTCCCACCCCACTGACCAAGCTCTTATGGAAGTTTATCCGTAAACCAGACAACACTTCAAAACATCTCAGAATCCATTTGATATTCAAAATTTCAAGCTTATCAGCCTCGCAAAACACAATAGTGTCATCCACAAATTGCAAATGGGTGACATTAATCCTCCTAGTGCCAATAACCAAACCTTTAATTATCCCCAAATCTTTTGCCCTTTGCAATAACATAGTAAGACCTTCTGCCACAATTGGAAAGAGAAACGGCGATAGTGGATCCTCTTGTCAGAGTCCTTTTTTCGGATAGAATTCAGTCGTGGGTGAGCCATTCACAAGGATTGAAACTCTAGATGATTGCAAGCATTCTTTTATCCACCAGATCCACTTGTTTTGAAAACCAAAGCTGGATAGCATAGCTAATAAACACTCCCAATTTATAGTATCGTAAGCTTTTTCAAAATCCAATTTTAAAATCAACCTCTTCTGCTTTTTCTTCTTCCACCAATCCACAATTTCATTAGATATTAACACCCCATCCAGAATGTTCCTTCCACCAACAAAGGCTGTTTGGGCTTCCCCAACTATCCTTGGAAGTACCTTTTTGAATCTGTCTGCTAGAACCTTGGACAAAATCTTATAAATAGACCCAATAAGGCTGATTGGTCTATAATCAGAAATGCCCTTGGATAGTCTTTCTTAGGAATTAACGTGATGAAAGAACTATTAATACTTTTGGCTAGACGCCCATTTTCATAAAATTCCTTGAAGAACTGCAAGATTTCTTTTTTAAATACGTTCCAGCACTTTTGAAAGCAAGACAGGTTAAACCCATCCGGTCCTGGAGCCTTATTGCCATCACTCTCCTTCACAGCCCTCCATATCTCCTCCTCAGAGAATGGTGCCACTAACCCGTCTAAAACAGCATCACTCCCAATGGTTCTGAAGAGACCTTGAAGCTTAGGCCTTGAATTCCACTCTTCTGAAAATCTCTTCTTGAAGTAATTAAACTCCTCATGCTTAACTCTACAGGGATCTTCATACAACACCCCATCAACTTCAATTGAGTTCAACAAGTTTTTGTTCTGTCTACTGGTAGCGACAATATGAAAAAATCTTCTGTTTTTGTTTCCTTGGAGATTCCAGTTCAATCTAGAGTTCTGCTTCCAAATCCAGTCCTCACGCCTAGATAGTGACCACACTTCTTTTCTTAATTCTTTTCTTCTTCTAATCTCATTCTCCTCAAGACTTCTAGACTCAGTCATTAAATCAATGGCATGGAGCCTCCTTTGCTACCTTTAACGCAGCAGACACATTTCCAAAAACCTCTCTATTCCATTTTTTCAACTCTGCTTGAAGCACCTTTAGCTTATTCAAAATAACAAAACCTGCCCATCCAGAAAAAGCAGACACATTCCAAGCTTTCTTCACAATACTACCAAAGTTTGGATGAAAGGTCCAAGCGTTTATAAAGCGAAACGGCCTTAGACCCCAATCCCTCCCATTTTTAACCAGTAACAGTGGGCAATGATCAGACACACCACTCTCCAAGCCCCATAATTTTAAGTTGTATCTTTCCATCCACTCAGTTGATAACAATACTCTATCAATCCTACTCCATCTTTCCCCTTCAATAGCATTACACCATGTGAATTACCTTCCCATCATAGGTAAGTGTAGACACCCCATTTTTGACCGTCCTCAAGACTTGGACGTCACCGCTTGAACACTCGGTGATCATCCATGTTCGTGTTCATTTTGAGTTCCCGAAGGTCTCGGCTACGTGCCTTGCCTCAGGATCTCTCAACTCTACCGTTTTGTGTTTGATTTTGCACCAAACACTTGTGTTTTTGCTTCTGAGGGTAGAGAGTAGCTTGTTAGCTACCCCTGACACCCACTGGCCCTAGCTTGAGGCCACTGGCCGTGTCTTCTTCTTACCGGCCATTGGTAAAATATACCATTGGCCGGTCGGCATTCAGTATGGCCGGCCAGCCATTTGTTGGGCCGATGGCCTCCTTTTCTGGCCGGTAGCACTTTTTTTGCCTTTTTTAGGCATGGTGCATCCCAGCTGTGCCAGCTGGGACGCACTAACCCTGCCCCTGTGCATAAGTGTGGCTATTTTGCCCCTTTTGCACCCTTTTGGTCTAGCTTCTTGAGGAAGCTTGGACCTTTGTCTTAGCTTCCTCAAGAAGCTTGCCAGCTGTCCCAACTTCCTCAGGAAGCCTTGCCCTTGTTGCCCCCTTTGACCTTTTTTTGTTTAGCTTCTTTGAGAAGCTTCAAGTCATTTGCATTGTCTATTTAAGAGCCCCTCATCCTCCATTGTTCAAGGTTGAGCAAAAAACCAGAGCTATACACATATACATCTGATATATATCATCCTCTCTCTCTCTATATCTCCCTCTCTCTCTTCATTTTGTGTGTGTTTGAGGGCCTAAAGTGTGTGTTTGTTCTTAGTTTTGCACTAAAACACATAGCATTACACCTTACTTTGACTTTGAGAGACATTGAGGGCTTGTTCTTGCGGTTTTGGACTGATTTTGGTTAGAAGAGAGTGGCTGGACCTGCTGTTCTTGAAGTGTTCTTCAAGGGTAACACTTTTGCTTTATTTTCCCCAATCTTGCATTAGCTTTTGACCTATCTTGCATGCTGATTTAAGCTTTATGTATAACTGAAAAAAGTCTTGTATTTTCATGCTTAAGATCTTTCATTAAGGTCATTTTGTTGTTTGGGGCCGACCTCCCCCTCTTAGGCCTCTTTTGGCCTCTTTTTGTGCTCTTTTGTTAAGCTTTGGTTACTCTTGTGTATTGGCCTTCTCACCACTGAAATCCAGTGGATTTTCAGTGGTGAAGAAGGGGTTTTGAGGTCTTGCATAGGGGAGGGACACCCCTCTCCCTTGGTCTCTCATTTGTGCATGTTTTTGGCTCATAATGGTAGCATGCATGAGTAGTTGTCTTTGGCTCCATTTCAGAGGTTTTTAGGTGTTTTTTGGTCATAATATACCTCTGTTTTTGGTCAAATTTGTGGTCCCTTGCATGCATATTGCACTTGCCTTGTATTCCTCCATTTTGCCTAGAAATAGGCCATGCATTTAGGCCATGATTCTTGCATGATCTAGCTTAACTTCATGAAGGTTCTAGCATCATTTTGTCATGCTCCAAGACTGTTGAATGTTGGTTTGATCATATTTTCCATGTTTAGGGTAGCCTCTTTGCATTTTGGCTTGTGAGCCTTAAGGGTGTGAGTCATGAGCATGCTTGAATTGGGATGTTTCAGTGATTTGGAGTCATTTTCCATGCTATTTCGGTCCATAAATCATGCTTTTATGATCGCATTTATCACCCCTTTCATGCCTTGAAGAGTTGCTTTGTTGTGCCTTGAAATGAGCATTGTACATACCCGTGTGTTTGAGTCACTTGGGCTGCCATATCAGTGGGTTTTGGGGGCTCATTTTGCATGTTAAAACTCTGTTTTGGGTTGTTTAGTTCATGCCATGAGTGGTTGGGGTGGTTGTGGTAGAATCCCCCCTCTTGAGGCCTTGAATTCTCCCCTTTTCACATCCATTCCCTAACATGTTTTGGGGTCATCTTTTGCATGCTTTCCATGATTTAATATGAGTGTTTAATGTCCAAGTATATTGCTTTGGATGTGTTCTTAGAGTTTCCCTCTTCCATGCTTAAGTAATGAACCTTGATGTGTGCATGCTTGCACACATGATTTGTGTCCTCTTGCACTACTTTTAGTCACTATTTTGGGGTGGGTTGAGGTCTGCCCCTTTGTGATTCAAGTCCACCATTGCATGATCATGTTGCATTATTTTGGTTTCGCGCTTGGATTGTATCTTGTTTGCACACTTGCATGTTGTTTAGCTAGTTGCATTTTATGTCATAACATTGTATGATAGGTTGTATCACATTGCACCATTGCATGTTTAGTTTGCATTATATTTGGCATGTTTTGTTAATGTAGACCCATGTTGCATATTTGACCCTTTTTTTTTATTACTTGAGCCACATTGCATACATGCATTGCATTGTTTGGTTTGGGGTGTCAAAACCAAACTTGAGGAGTGAGGTGTGTTCATACTCAAAGTGACAAAACACGTCTCACTCCTCGGTCACCAATGCCCTTGACCTTAAGCATGATAGGGTGCAAGGCACTTATCTCTTTTGTTGCATGCATTTACATTGAAGTTGCAAACTTGGCCTCTTAGGCCATCATGCATCAAAATGCACAATTGATGGCCCGAGGGTCGAGGGTCATGCTCCCTTGAGCCCATTACATGATAGGGAGTGTGGCCATGCTTGCATTTGCTTAAAAATTCCATGCCATGCACTACGTGCCCTCTGTTGCTGTCAAAACCAGTTTCTGCAGGAAGCTTTGGCTTGCCAGCCATCTCTAGTGCTGACCGGCCATCCATAAATGGCCGATAACTTCATCAGCGGCCGGTGGCCATTACTCCTAGCCAGTGGTGCTCCACAGTGTGCAGAGAACCTAACCCAAGACTTGTGCAGTCTTCAGAGGAGCTAGGCAGTGTAAATAGGGGCAGCAATGCTATGGTAGCCAGTTTCCGGACAGTACGAGTCAAGCATGCATCATCCAAACATTTTGAGGCGGAGGCTGTGGCAACTTTAATTCTGCATTTAATTTGTTAATTAATTAGAAGTCTGTAATAATTAATTTAGCAGTATTCATTTGTTTTGTAATATTCATTCGGACCCTCTGAGCGAGGGCAATTGTGTAATAAGTGTGTGTGAGTGTGTGTATATCTTCCAACCCCCACTTCTTTCTCCCTTTTATTTACTTGCTTTCAATGGTTAGTATTAGGGCATATTTAACTTAGCATACCTTATGCTATGCATGCGTGCATCCATACATTTGTCTTGCATGCACCGAGCTCGGCGCATCATACTAACTGCATTGTATTTCGATTCCAAGTTGAGTACTTGTTAGTTGCAGCATTTCACATGCCATCTTTAAGATATCCAAGCCTATTATAGTTGCATTTTGCATAT
Organism: Camellia lanceoleosa; assembly: GCA_025200525.1. NCBI lineage: Eukaryota > Viridiplantae > Streptophyta > Magnoliopsida > Ericales > Theaceae > Camellia > Camellia lanceoleosa. The sequence goes on along the minus strand of CM045771.1, from coordinate 20,392,262 downwards.
GTTGCATTAGCCATCTTAACATGAACTAGGATCATGCATATGATTACTAACTAGTTTTTGTTTTGGCTTGGAGTACTAGGTAAGCTTTTATGCTTTAGCATACCCATGCATGTGAGTGCTGCCATAATAACATGATCGCCATGAGGCTAGCTGCTTATGTGATGTAACTGCTTGAATGCCTGTGGATGGAGGTCAAATTACCTAAATTGGAATAATGCATTGAAACTGTGAGTTTTAAGCCCATTAGATAGTGGCAAAACCATATTTTCTAAAGCCCATTTGAGGGTGGTAAAACCTGCATCTTTAGCCTACTTATGAGTAGCAAACCATCATCAAAACAAGCATGAAATGTTTTGTTCTAATTTAGGCGATTTGGTCTATACTTGTTTGCTGTGTGCACAACATAGTAATTCTAGGCTAATAACCAGAATAAGAACACATAACGTTTTCAAAACAGGATATCATGGTTAGTAGAGGCCGATCTTCGGATCAGGCGAGAGGGGGTGCTCATAGCTGACCTTCCCCAATCGTACCCAAGTTCCCGAGCCGAGGCAACTTTGGTGATGACGGACACGTGGCCTTTGGCACCGAGTCAGGGTTTCCTAAATCCCCCCATAAAAAATATTTAGGTGGCGACTTTGTATCTGGCAAAGCAGTCCATGTTTGGCACTTCTTTCAAAAATCTATTTTCTCAAAACGATTTGCCGGATTTGGACTCCTTTGGTTCAAGATTAAGAACCGTGACAAAATGAGTCCGAACTGTAGCAGCATAAGTCCCTCCCCCGGGGGCGCGTCCACAGTAAGTCAATGAGCTCCAAATTATCTATGAATTGGTTGAACTCCGTCATCCTTTTATCTCTTCTAGAGCATCCCCTTCTCTCACCAATGCTCCTTATCTCATTAAAGTCACCAGCTAAGCACCAAGGATCACAAAACACTATTTTAAGTCTATGAAGAACACTCTAAAAGTTACCCCTCTCATTAACCTCAGTTGGTGCATGGATGTTTACTAGAACGCACTTAAAATTTGGCAAGAGAGTCCCTGAAAGTATAATATAGTGCCTAGTGCTGTAGCACTAGGAAAGATGAAACACCGACGACTTCCAAATACACAACAGACCCCCTGCCCTGCCTATAGAGTCAACTACCATAAACTCCATATCTTCATTCGGCCATAATAATTGAACAAATAATGATGAAATATCAGACCTCTTTGTCTCTTGGAAACAGACAAACTCAATATTCTTGTCTTTAATTATACCTCTAACCTTCCTCCTCTTTTCAGCGTTACCCAAACCCCTAACATTCCACGATATTAGCTTCATTAATACAAAATGATTACCACCATATACCTCCTAAATACTAGCACATCAACACTGTGCTTCTACATCCTTAGGTACTGCCCTTTCTTTATCCTTGACTTCCATATCTTTTAATTTTAGCATTACCTCCTTTTCCTTTCCTTCAAAGCAGATGCCTAGAGCTTTGCCCAAGTGAATTGTTGCCTCTGCCTCTTCTTGTAGGACATTGTCAACACTTGAAGACCTCCCGTTTAAATCTGATTTTGCTGTTGACCCATGTGACACAGATCTTGCTACCAGCCCCGATTTTTCCCTAAACACAGCACCTCTGCTCCAGTTACCCATAACTAATGCTCCACCCTTTCTCACACTACTCCCACCACTTCATTTCTCTGAATTCCCATCGAGCTGCTGCTAGCAGATGACGCCCCCTCCTCCTTACTAGCTTTTTCCTCTGCTTTACCTCACCCCGTTTCGTACCTGTATTTCTTTAAACAGAATTGTAATGCACTAGTAATGGTTCTGATCCATTCCCATGGGCCTGCAACCCTGTATTATCCAAGCCCACACCTCTTAAAATATTACCATTGATAAAGGGCCCATTTGATAGCTCAATATGATATTCTTCACCCAAGTTAATTTCCAGTGATATACCCTCTTTATCCAGCCCATTACCACTCAAACTTCTCATAAACCCATTAATCGGCCTATTTTCATCCTCACTCTTGCCTCCTTCGTTATGACCTTGAGCTGTACACAACTTAACAGAAAATGTTCCCACGTCTGCTTTAATCTCTCGTCTTCCCGAAGCAACATGGAACGTCTCATCCACTACCGAGGTAGAACAATCATTCGAAATCTTCTCCACCACCCTAGGTACATTGGTTGCCATCACCTCCTTGTAAGATCTTGCCACATCAACGAAGGTGTTCAGCTCATTTTGAACTGAATCCTCCACCGCAGCCTCCTCCTTGTTCGAACGCTTACTATGCCCAGCAGCATGTCTCGACATCACAACTGCACTGCAAAGATCAACCCTCTTCTGAGGTGACTTCACTTTACAGGGTTCACCCATCATTTTTGTTACCATCACCTACTCTTCGCACACTCTAACTGGATACATTATACCATTGCAATTGATATGGACTACTATGTTTATGGAATACATTACATTTGTTGCTACTTTTATCCTCCCATAGCTAAATGATGTTTGATTTGAAGTATCCTTATCCAACCGAAGTATTTCTCCCCATAGCCGGCCAATCTTCAAGAATGTATCATTGCTCCATAAATTCAGAGGAACCCCATAACAACAAAGCCACACACCCCTTTCTGGAGTCAAACATACCCCCATCTCCCACTTTGTGACTGATACACACCATTGTTTTAGGCATTCATCTAAGAGGACCAGCTGAGAATTCATGACCTCTGCCAATGAAAACGACACTACGACCATTCTTCCCCCTCCTTTTCTGACCATAATGTCCTTCGAACCAATTTGATGGACACTATCCCGAAACTCAGAGAAAGCATAGAAGCTTTTCAATTTGACGATAACGCTATCATACAACCAACTATTTCCTGATTCCATCCCCACTATGACATGTGCTATATTTCCTTGCTTGTTACCTTGAACCACGATATCAGTGTAGGATTGATGACCCATCAGCTCCTTATCTGCCCTACCATCATTTCTACCCACAAAACCACTCGGATTGTCTCTAGGAGGAGCTATCTTTTGTACCACCCCCCCATATTCTTATTACTTCTAACCTTCTCAAAATCTTCTATCTTCACATGAAGTTCCTTGTCATCGCACCATAGCCCATTGACTTTTTGGATTGCTACATCAGCTGCCATTGGACAATCATAACGAACAAACCCAAATCTAGATCTTGTGGACTTCCTGGTCTTGTTTGGGATGAAAACATCTTTAACTACTCCAAACTTAGAGAAAAGTTGGAACAAACCTTTTGGATTCATTGACCGTGGAATATTGTCTACAAAGACCATAATGACACCCACTCTATCCTTCTGAACTCCAACTGTCATGACCCGAACCCGCCCCTGTGGGTTAAGGACATAACCGGCCAGTAATCGTGAGATTATCTACGGCCTCAAACCAAACCAAACATATTTTAACAGAGTTAATGGGGGCCAAACGAAAGCAATTTAAAAACTTTGTCCTTGGAGCTGTGCTTACATGGCACGTCAACAAGTCATACATATTAACATTAATAACTCACAACAGAATTAAAGTATTAAAAGTTCTACATAGACAAGATGATTCAAAACTATGTCAACCCGTGAAACTATATACAAACATATACAAAACTTCGCCAACGTGACAAAATATAACTACATAGCAAAAGGGCGAAGATGGGTCTCGTGCGTGAGACACGAGGGCTAACTTTCCAAAACCTATGTTGATCCACTTAGGCTTTACTGGGGCTGGGTCTGGACCTCCCTTGGCTCACCTACAAACACATAAATGAGCGTGAGCGAAAGCCCAGTGAATAATATGAAGTAAGGGAAATGCATTGAAACATTATACAACAGACGGCCTGGGGCCCAATTCATTCATGTCAACTGGCCTTTGGCCTTTTCAAACTTTCATATCGGACTGGCTCTTAGGCCTGTATATCAGACTGGCTCTTAGGCCTTTATATCAGACTGGCTCTTAGGCCCTTATATCAGACTGGCTCTTAGGCCTTTATATCAGACTGGCTCTTAGGCCCTTATATCAGACTGGCTCTTAGGCCCTTCAAACTTTTCAGATCAAACTGGCTCATAGGCCTTTCAAACTTTCACATCAAACTGGCACATAGGCCTTTCAAACTTTCGTATCAAACTGGCACATAGGCCTTTCAAACTTTCATATCAAACTATGTCCACCATTCAAATTAATGAACTTCACAAAACTTACATAGAAGTAGCAATTGGACAATAACATATATCAGATATTACTCACAGTGATCGGCTTGTGGAGTTGCCCTGGAGCTTGACCCTACATATCATGCAACACATATGGGTCACAATTAGTTCAATCCGTGCTTTAATTCACATATTCCTCTTTAGGCTTCATTCTTATCTCTTTAACTCAATTACAATGCTCAATGCATGCCTAAGAGTGCTTGCAAGTGAAAGAGAACGGAAAACGAAACACAGAACGAACATACAAAATTTCAGAAAACATGGTCCCCGCTCTGGACTTCCCCGCTCAAGCGAACCCTTGAGGCCTGCAAAAGTACTGGATAGGTGAAATTTACGCTCGAGCGTTCATTCTGGAGCTCAAGCGGAAGGCCTCTCAACATAGCTCCCCGCTCAAGCGTGAACTTACCCGCTCGAGCGGACTCTATGTATGCAAAAGTACTGGATGCATCATTTTTACGCTCGAGCGTGAACTCTAATGCTCGAGTGGAAGTTCATCCCACATCGATCCCCACTCGAGTGTGAACTTCCCCACTCGAGCAGACACCAAGCCTGTAAGAAAATGCTGGGAGCTTGAAATCTCTGCTCGAGTGGCGGTTCTCCCGCTCGAGCGGACATCAAAATTCTGGGTTTTCCAGATTGTGTTCTTGAGCTCCAATTCGACTTTCTACCCAACCTTTCTTGCATATAACAGCTCAAACTTCAAAGATTCATGTACTCACATGCTACAAACATCAAATTACAGCATTTAGAAGCTTAATTCCATAAATCAAACACATGCATGGCTCATTTTCCACCAAATTCTTTATCAACATAATAATCTCATGCATTTAACACTTATACCTTTTTGAATGGCACATGCATGTGGCTTATTACTCTCATTCTCAATTTAGATGACACAAATGGTGATTACAACATGAGCTTTAACAAAAACTCTACATGATTCATGCATTTCAAGCTCAAACATGCAAATTCAAAACAATTCCTTTCATGCATGCACATATTGGCCCTCAATTCAACAAGACCAATTCAATTACATCTCAACTCTTACTCTTGATCAATAATCAACCTTAAATTTACAAAATTATAACAAGAACTCATGGGTTACTCACCAAGGAGCTTTAATTCTCACAATCTATAGCAATTTCTTGAGCAATCTTCCAAAATCTCCAAGTTTCTTGACCAAACCTTCAATCTCCTACTCTCTCTCCCTCTAACCGACCCTCTCTTCTCTTCTTAGAGTTTATGATCAGCCAAAATGTAACAAAAGGAGAAGAATAGAGAGTGTAGTGCATTTATTCAACAAACCCCACTAATTCAATTTAATAGTAATAAACAATTGGGCACTAATTCACCAATTTAATCAACTTAATCTGGTCCAAATCAAATTTTCAATTAAACTTCACCATAGGCTCTAAAAATTGTGCCAATCACAATGACACAATCAATTTCGGGTTCTATGGCCGATAAGGCCTTCAATTTAATTTCCAAAGTAGATAATTAAATAAATATTCCTACGGTGAACAGATATAAATTCAAAACCATATATTTTCACATAATGGCACACAAAATCATATTAGACACATAATCATACTCGTATTAAGGACCAATTAACAAATTACGGAACATGGGTATCACACCAACCCTCTGAACTGGTCTTCTTCTTCCGTACATAACAGGCTGCCATCCACCTGCTCCACCAGTTCCGTCGTGTTTCTTCATCACTCTTCCTATTTTAAAAGGGATGCAACATGAAGACTTCCCAGGGGGTCACCCATCCTAGAATTACTCTCGCCCAAGCACGCTTAACTGCGGAGTTCTGATGGGATCCGGTGCATTAGTGCTAGTACGATCGCACCCATTCTATTAATCTCATTTTTTATATGAATGATATACTCGATAAATTCTTATAATATAAATAGTTCAAATTATCAAAATAAAATCGATAAACACCTCAGCGAGACCGTCACTGCAGGGTCCTATGCAAGAGCGTGTGAAATAAAACCTCCTTTAGAAGTTTGATGTAAAATTCAAACATAAAACAAAAATATTGTTGAGTAAATATATAACTATCCCAAATTAGCACGGCTAATTGGAGGTCTCCACATAGCAGTATTTTCTAGTGTGAATAAGAAGTGATACAAAGTGTTTGATCATGGAGTTTGTGAAGTTTATGAACAAATGAGATAAAGGCAAAAGATATTAGTAGATACAAGATGACACATAATCAAAATGAAATGAAATTCGATCGAGAGTGGAAAATGACATGGCAACCAATGCCCATCATTTTACCATGGCATACCATCAATTTTAGGCAAATTCTAATGTTTAGGCGTTTAATTTCACAATTTGGTCGTTTTTAAAAATAATTGATTTGTCTATAACTCAGTCAGGAAGACTCCAATTGAGGTTAGGCTTTTTTAGAATATATAATTTTTATTATAGTTTCTAAATTTGAGCTTAACTCAAATCTTTATTTTTTTGATAGTTTTCGTAATTCCTTTGATTTAAGCTTGATTAGCAAATATTGATTTTTTTCAGTTTATTGCCTAGTTTAATAAGGGCTTCCTACTATTATAAATAATTGTTGTAAATCTTAGGACAAACTAGTTTACTTTGAAGAACAAATATAATTCCCCTTTTCTATCAATTCCTATGCTTGAAGGTTCATTCCATTGCATTCCCTGCACCAATAAGGCCCAAGTCATTATCAATAAAAGTCTTAATTTAATGGGTGTAATGGCTATTATACGAATTTAAGTTTGACCAGGGCAACTGACTTTATTTAAAGCATATGAGGCAGTTGGAGTCTTGTCTCTATTTTCTCTCAGTTGTAACAGCTAGATTACTATCCATTTCATTATAAAGAATAAGTGATGGAAAGTAAAATTTGTAGAAAGAGAAGTGAAAGAAAATAAAAAATATATATTTTCTTGTATGAATTTGATTAGAATGAAAATTTTATTGGAAAGTTAGAATTTTAATTATAAGTAACTACATCTATAATAAATTTAAGGACAAATCATACCGGTAATCCTTACATTTTGTTCCATGTGTCATTTTGGTCCCTACATTTTCAATTGACACAATTTTAACCCTTAATTTTAAATTTTGTGTCAATTTAGCCCAATTGATAATGTCGTTAGTATTTTCATTGAAAATAATCTCTGAAATGGTTAAGGTTAACCCACTTATAAGCATATTTTTCATTAAAAAAAAAAACAAATGCTAAGAGCTGTAATCAATTGGATCAAATTGAAACAAAATGACACAAGAACCAAAGTACATGGACTACTATCGCAATTTTTCCTAAATTTAAATTTTATTTTATTTTTTGGTATTTTTTTGGTAAGAAATTAGAAACTTAATTACCATACTATAATGAGTTATACAAAAAAAATTTAACTTTTTTGTAATTTCAATCACTTTTATACTAAATAAATTCATTTTTATTTTATTTTATTTTATTTTCTTCGCATTCTATCATTTTTATCCTAATCAAACATAACCTAAATGTGCAGACTGGATGAGCTCTTAAAAGTTAGGAAAGAGACACAGAGAACATGGCGAGCTTTAGAAACTTTTTAAGAAAAATAGTGATTGAGAGGGTAATTTGTGTGCAAATTGGGTCAAGCTAGGAAAGGAGGCCTTCTGGTGTTGGGCCGCACATTGGGCCAAGCCAAGTTCCCAGTTAGCTCGGTCCTGGGCTGGCAGGTGTTAGGATGGTCAGTGGGCTTGAGCCCCTCTATCCGTATGCGAGCCAAGGTAACATATTGAGTAAAATGGTGAAGGCCGAGCTACGTTTAGCTTAGTTGACTGTGGTACGATAAATCGTAGCTCAATTAGGTGAACTAGCTAAGTGGAGTATGCCATCTCACTTGGCAAGCAGTAAGGAAGGTGTTTTAAGGATAAGCATTATCCTTAAGGATGTGATTCATATGAGGACTCTGCTAAGGAGAGCTAGAGTCCTGTTAGGATTGTTCCACGAGGAATCTACAAAAGCTCATGACTGCACCTATTTCTAGGTATGGCAATTCATATTGAATTCACAGAGTTTTTGTGTCTATTATATGTTTGCTGACTTAGACATCGGAGGTGTTTCAGGCACACACCGTCTGGCTAGCTCACGTTTGTGTTTCCAAGTAATCAAATGGCGATGTTAGGAGGAGTGCTAACTTGATCAACAGGATTATACAAGACATATTATTTCGTGCTTGTACAGTGATTACCTCAAGTTATGGATGATTGTTCATGATAGAAAATAACATCAGAAAATATAAGAAGTGAGATTGATAGTGGCAAGAGAGCATGAGATATGTGGTAAACTTTGGTTACAATTGCAGAGACATATTAAACTATGGAAAACTATTAGCACACCTAAAGGCTTTTAAGGAACATGGGAAAAATTCTAAGGGGGTGATTAGTCATGGATGAAAACCGCCAAAAAGTGTAGCTTATGGTCATAGAAGTGAGGTGCAATGTGGGACATGTGGCAGCATCTTATCAGGCTCGCAGGACTAGATTCAAGATTGGATAAATTGTCTGCTGAAACAAGAATAAAAAATAATGAAGGCTTGGTAAAGGGTCCAACACCACAAACATGAATTCTACATCCAAGCTTTTCATTTTGGCTTTTATCCTTAAAGAAAAGCTTAATGCTATCATTCTTATTGAAATTCTATCAAGTGTAACACCACTATATTTGTATACGAGAATATATCTTATCTAATCAGTCTAACAATCTAACAAACTTGTAACAAGCTAACCACCTAACTTGTGGATAACATCTGATATGGACTGCAATGTAGTTGGGATGTGTTGGAGTTGCAGCTTAGCTTGTGACTTGAGTTGCCTAAGACAAGACTTGAGCTATGGCCTGATGTGACCTGATGGCCTTGAGGCTGAGCTGTGGCTTGATAGCCATGAGTTTGAGCTGTGATATCAACATTCCCCCTCAAGCTAATGGAGGGAGAGAACCCCATAAGCTTGTTCTTAACATATAAAAATCTGGACACATATAAGGGCTTTGTAAATATATCTGCAAGTTAATCAACTGTGGGAAGATATTGTAAGATAAGTTTCTTGGCAAGAACTTGATCGCGAACACAATGACAATCTATTTCAATATGCTTGGATCATGAATGAAAGATTGGATCAGAGGCTAAGGCAATTGCAAAAACATTGTCACACCAAAGAAGAGGCACAGTAGGAGAATCAATACAAAAATCTTGGAGTAGCATGCCAATCCCAGCAAGTTCTGCTGTTGTATGGGCCAAAGATTTGTATTCAGCCTCAATTGAGGATCTGGATGTAGTAGCCTATTTCTTTGTTGGCCAAGATATGAGATTAGAACCTAAAAACACACAAGCTTGATGTAGATTTCATGTCAATTGTATCCCTTGCATAGTTAGAGTCTAAATAAGCATGAAGATCAAAAGTACTGGGAGTGTAGGTAAGGCCATCAGTGAGAGTGCCTTAACAAACCGAAGTAACCTCTTTACTATAGAATAAGGAGCAATAGTTGGCTCTTGCATATGTTGACATAACTGATTGTCTGCAAAGGACAAGTCAAGCCTGGTGATGGTTAAGTATTGCAAGCACCAACCACATTTCGATAAAGAGTTAGATTATCAAAGAGAGAATCAATGTTGGGAGACAAGCCAGGCTTAATAAAAATAGGTGAAGAGCAGGGTTTATAATCAAGCAACCCAACCTTACTAAGAATGTCCTGAGCATAATTTTTCTGAGAAAGAACATAACTAGACCCAGAGGATTCAACTGATATACTAAGAAAATAGGATATGTTACCTAGTTCTTTTATGGAAAAAGCTTGGTGCATTTGAGTAACAAGAGCTTGAATGTGATGGACATCATTCCCAATGACCAAAATGTCATCAACATAAACTAGTACAATAGTAAAAGTGGAGGTAGTCTTTCGAATGAATAGAGAAGAATCATTTGCTATTGATAAACACTTGGGAAAGCATGAAGGAGGAAAATGTGGAATACAAAGTTGTTGGAGCTTGCTTAAGAGCATATAAAGCCTTCTGGAGTTTGTAGACATGACTGGACTGAGAAGGATGCTCAAAACCTGAAGGTTGCAACATGTAGACTTCTTTTTCAAGCACATCAAGAAGGAAAGCATTGGGTATGTCCAATTGCTTGATAAGCCAATGATGATGTAAAGCAAGACATAAAAGGATTCGAATAGTAGGTAACTTAGCTACTAGGCTAAAGGCTTCTTGAAAGTTAATTCCTTCCTGTTAGAGATAGCCCATGGCCACTAACTTGACCTTATGCCTATCAATGGTGCCATAAGAGTTCTTATTGACCTTGAAAGCCCATTTATAACCTATAGCATTTTTGACAAGCGGAAGAGGGACAAGAGACCAAGTATGTTGCTTTTGAAGAGCTTGAACCTTTTCTAACATGGCCTGTTTCCAAATGGGAATAAGCATGGCCTCTTTGTGAAAGGAAGGCTTAGTAGCATGAGAAAAAGATGATGTAGAAGATTTAATAGTGCAAAGAGTGGCTTTAGATCTGGTGACCATAAGGTGACGGTAGAAAGAAGATGGGACATGTCGTAGAGAGATAGAAGGGGCAGAAAAAGGTTATTGAGTGGAGAGAGATTGAATGGGAATAGGAGGTTGAACAAGAGGTGAAACTAGAGGCAAAAAGACATACTCAACAAGAGAAGAAGAGACAAATGCAGGTGCCAAAACAGGAGAAAGAGAGGCTACTGAAGAAGAGGAGAAAGAACAAAACTAGAGAAGAAGTAGGCAAATTAGGAGTAGAAGGAGAGGACCAGAAAAAGGACTGAATCTGGGGTAATGATGGAGAAGAAGAAGAAGAAGAATTTGGAGAGGATATGTGAACAGAAAAATGAAACACTTGTTCATTAAAACCACAAGTCTGGATAAGTAGATTTTACTAGTAGTAGGGTCAAGGCATCTATAACCCTTAGCAAAAGGATGATATTCTAAAAACACACACTTAATTGATCAAGGCTATAATTTGGTAGAAGTATAGGGCTTTAGCCAAGGAAAGCATTGACAACCAAAGCTTCTTAGAACAAAAAAATCTGGGATACAATGAAAAAGAGTTTTGAAAGGAGTTTTGTGTGCCAGTTCGAAAGGCAATCTATTAACCAAATAGGTAGCACAAGCAACAACATCAAACCCATAGTGGAGAGGAACTGAAGAATGATGTAACAGGGCTATGGAAACTTTAGTGAGATGTTTATGTTTTCTCTTAGCCACATCATTTTGAGGTGGTGTATATGGACAAGAATGTTAATGCACTACGTATAGAGCTAAAGTGAAAGCCTTCATTTTATTATTAAAAAATTTAGTTCCACCATTTGTTCTAAGAATTTTAAGTGAGGTAGAAAAATGTATTTCTACATAGGCTTTACATTCAAGAAACTTATCATAAACTTCACTTTTATAAGCTAAAGGATACAACTAGGTAAGCTTGCTAAAATCATCCACAAAAAGAATAAAATATTTGTATCCAGAAGTAGAATCAAAGGGTCCCCAAACATCACTGTGTATTAAGGAAAAAAGTTTATCAACAGATGAATTAGACAAATGAAAAGGAAGTCTATGACTTTTAGCAACACAACAATCAATACAATCTAGTGAAGTAACATGTTTATGTGATTTAAGTTGTAAATGGTGAACAAGATGCTGAAATTTCAAAACATTAGGATGTCCTAGTCTATTATGCCATACGGTACTTGAAATAGATAATGAATTACTGAGATGCACTTGAGGATCAGATGGAGTACGAGCAACCGATGTAAGTTGAGTAACAAGTGAAGTGGTGTGAGCAACAAACACAACAGATAAAGTGTGATCAACTGGTGAAAGAAAATGATATAAGCAATGAAGATTAGATCCTTTGTGAGGATTTTTCTTCATAAGTTTGTCTTGAATTACAAACTGAGTCTCATCAAAACTGATAATACAATTATTATCTTGAGACAATTTTTGAAGAAAGACAAGATTGGAAGGCATAGAATTAGCATGGAGCACATTATTAAGCTTGAAAGAATAATGAGGAGTACGAAGAAGACCTTTACCAGTATTTTGAATTGGCACAAAATTTCCATCACCTATAGTAATGTGATCTAATCCTTGATAGTAGCAACTCAGATAACTCAGATCATTGGTTATGCGGCTTGTTGCTGTAGAATCTAAGTGCCAAGGACCAAGAGCCTGAGAAAGATCTGATGAAGGAGGAACCATGGAAATAGGTGAAGAAGAAAGAAGAGGTCTAGGTTATTGCTAAGAATAAGGAGATTGTGGAGATTGATATTGATGAGAAGAATTTGAAAAGTGAAATTATGGATCTATACGGTACCAACATTCTAGTGCTGAATGACTCGTTCCTCTACAGATTTGACAGACCTGAGCGGAGTACCTTTCTTTGCCTCTCTGAGAACCAAACTGACCATAGCCTCTATAGGATCCTAGATTTTGGCCTCCTCTTCTACCTCTAAAATAGAATCTTCCTCTAGGGTGACCAAAATTTTAAGTCGGTGAATGGGTGCTTGAAGAAGAATTATATATCTTTTAATAGAAGAGAAAGCAACAATTGGCTCTGCAATCTTCTTGCGCTTAGATTCCAAATTGATTGCTTCATAACACAATAAAGAAGATAGATCATCCACGGTAATAGCGTCAGATCGAGCACGAATTGCAATGGTGAAGGCATCATATTCAGCTGGAAGGCCATTCATAGTGATCAATACCAAATCTTCATCTTCAACAATTACTAAAGCAAGTGCTAACTGATTGACTAAGGCTTTAATCTTCAAGACATATTCCTCCATTGTATCGGATTTCTTGGAAACAAGATTCAATTTGTTCCTTCACTGATGGATATAGGAATAAGAAAGAGATGTAAATCTCTTGTGAAGAGAAGATTAGATCTCAGAGCAATGCTAAAATTGAAGCACAGTAGAACAAATTGGTGGTGTAAGTGTAGCAGTGATACAACTCAACAAATTGAGCATCTACCATATGCCATTGAAGAAAATATGGATTGAGAACCTTTGTTCCTATTGAATCTGTGATTGTGAGTGAAGGACATGGTGTTGATTCATCAACAAAACCAAGAAGATTGGTAGCTCTGAGAATATTGGAAAACTGAGTCTTCCAAATGATAACATTGGATCCATCAAGCTTCACAAGGACGAATGATGAAAGTTTGGAGATCAACAGAGTTAAATTTCAAGGAATCGTAAAAGATAAAGAAGATGAAGATGCCATGGATTAGTTGCTCGTTAGAGCTTGTGCTTTGATATCATAAAGAAAAGCTTAAAGCTATCATTCTTATTGAAATTCTATCAAGTGTAACTCCACTATATTTATACACAAGAATATATCCTATCTAGTGAATCTAACAATCTAACAGACTTGTAACAACCTAACTACCTTGTTGAGATGATCTGATATGGACTACAATGCAATTGGAATGTATTGGAGCTGGAGCTCAGCCTGTGACCTGAGCTGCAGCCTAAGCTGCCTAAGCCAAGAGTTGAGTTATGACCTAATGTGACCTGATGGCCTTGAGGCTAAGTTATGGCCTAATAGCCTTGAGTCTGAGCTGTGATATCAACAATCCTTATCTTATCTTCATTAGTTTAGTTTCCTTAGTTTAGCCATAGTAATGTAACTTTTATCACATTTTAGATATGTAATCTTTACTTTTTCTACAATAGTAAGGTTTATTTCATTTGTATCGCTAATTTATTCTCATCACTTGAGAAAATTGTGCAATACTCTTCATTATAACAAAAATAAATGGGTATTTGTCTAATGAACCACGTACAATCCGCTTAATTAGAAGTTAGATTTGAGCACATTATCCTCAATTACATTTGGATCACACTTGATCTTGGCATGCCAACATAACCATCATAATGATCACAATGCATTCCCCAGACTTGTTTTTTTTTTCTTTTCAAAGGGAAACGAGAACATAACTTGCTTTCCAAAATTTTGACATGTTATCAGAGCATGTTGTGGCTATTAACAAGAGATAAAAGAAAAATGCAGCAATAGCTAGTAAAAGTACATGCCATAAAAAAGTAAGTAATAATATTGGTGGCTAGAAAGGGCGAACCAAAAGAAAGGGAAAAAAAGGATCCTTTTTGATTGATTACATATTGTGAAAAATTAGCCAAATGGATAACCCACTTTCCAAACGAAGCCTAGCAACTACAAATTATAGTGTATTAAAAATTGCACATGTTATTTTATGGTTGAATGTTTTGAAAATTAAGTTGCAAGTTAACAACAATTCAAGAGAAAAAGAATGCACACGTATTTGAGATATTGAAGAAAACAATGCATAATTTGGAAAATGAAGGAACACGAGGATTACAAGCTTGTGTGATGAAAAGAAATTTAAAAGAATTTTCAAAATGAACATATTTATCATGATTGCTATGAACATGATAGGATTCATGAGCATTGATATTTTTAAAAGACTTCAAGTTTATGATGGTGAAATTTTTTGCCAACATCTTGATCACCGAAAATGAGAAAATTAAAATTTCAAATTAGAGGGAGTACATTCAAAAAAGGAATTGAAATTCTCTTAAATTTAAAATGCACTAGAGTCTCTAGAATAATGTGAAATGTGTCATAATATGGTGTTGTTTTCCTAAGTAAATGAATATCATTTATATTTCTCAGGTTGACTAGCATCATTAAGAGTATCTTGTTAGGGTTAAGTTTTTTTAAGTTGTCATCTTAACTTGAGAGAGTATTTGAATTTTGTAAGCCCATTTTGGAATTGATTTCAGTAATTCGAACAGTTTACTTTTAAAACTCGTTGAGCAGAATATTTATGTAAAAAATCAAAATAATTGGATATCAGTAATTATATATTTGAATCATATTTGTTTTAAAAAAATGTACGGAAAATATAATTTCAAGAATACTCATGCATTTTTTATAATACAAATTTGATTCAAATATATAACTATTAATATTCGATCATCTTAATTTTTTACATGAATATTTTACTCAACGAGTCTTAAATAGTGAACAGTTCAGACCATTGAAGTCAGTTCCAAAATTGAGCTACCAAACTCAAACGCCCTCTCCAGTTGAGAGGGACAACATGAGAGAAACTCTACCAATCTTGTTAATATATACCCTAAGGGCACATGTTGAAAAAATTATTACTAATCTTAACTACCTTCACTTGTGTGGAGAATGTAAAATACAAATAGAAATGAATATGGTAATTTCAAAAAACTAGATATTTATATACATAGACAAAAATGTCCTGAGTTTTGGAATAACAAAATTGAGCTATTTATAAGATTCAAATATTAATGTATGTAGTGTTAACTCAAATAAATAAAATACTTAAACAAAATTAAAAGACATGTAAAGCAAAATATTGTAATGCCCCATATTTTATTACTCGAATAACATTACCAATATTCATTAATTAAGTCCATTTACAAATGACAATTCATCTTTTGATGAATTGATGAATAAGTAAATATACATGTTCCCTTTCGTTATACAATAGTGTCATTTACACACCAATAAAAAAAATTCCCTGAGACATAGAATCGTATTACCTACAAGAAAAATACTTATCTCTGAACCATAGGTATATCTTACAAACTCAAAATAAATTCATAAGACTACACAATAAGGAATTTCCATGTCTTGATATTTGAAATCTTGAATTACCTGTGAAGTTCATCAATGTGGAATGAGCACTAATGCCCAGTAGGAATCTCATAGTTCTAAAACAATAACTAACACATAGATAGAAATGATCATGCATGCAGGGTGATACTATATAGTAAGTTGACGTTTTGTATGCCCAAAATATTATATGTAGAGTATCATTTTCTCAAAATTCATTTGAACATTCAAGAAGACTTTCTACCATAAATATTATCTCTCCTCATTAGAAAAAATCATGAGTCTTCTTTGAAAACAAGTATACTTAAGAAACAACATCATTTAAAATTTATTAATCCAATTCCAAGACATTCCTCATTTCATTTTCACTTTATAATTCACAAATACTATAATTCTATAGCATTAAAGTCCAAGTTCGCCCTATATTCAGAAACTACTATTGTACACTCTATTCCCACTTGTCTATCCGTTACATCACATCAACATTTGCATTATCAATAATAATTCAACATAACACAAGAAATAATAACCATCACCGCAACATTTCTACCATCAATAGTAATGTGGAGAAGTGGTTTGGAAATACTCTTCTGATCTTGGGAGACGCTGGTGATCCTCAGCTAGTCACCTGAAAAGATGGAAACACTCCGGTCGGGTGTGCCGGAATTAGCACTCCGACGGACAAGTTAGTTCAGACACTCAAGATAGCTTCTTGTCTAAGTTCAGTGGAGTGATTCTTACATACCTACTAAATATGTTGTTCCTGTATTTATACCTATTTTCCACGATCCTCGGGGCTAGGGCCCACTTTTTTATCACTATCCTTTACATTATCTGGCTCCAACGCTACACACTTATTCGGCCCAAATATTGTATTCGGACACGGCCGATATTATCAATACAGATATACGCGCTTTTATCAATTATTCGGCTCCCACAATTGCCCCCTGAACTCCCTACTGACGGTAGTTAATCGGCGTGTTTCGTCTTGAATTGGAAAAGTTAAAACTGGTCAGGTGGCTTCGCATGTCCCAATATAGATGTCAAGACGCGCACACCTTTTCGTTCATGTCACGACCCAAACCCGCTCCTATGGGTTTAGTACCGTAACCGGCCAGTAATCCGAGATTACCGAAGGCCTCTTGAAAGCGTGAAACAAAGAAAAAGCAATCTGAGGGCATGGCGAAGCCAATCTGATAAATAAACTATGTCCAATGAGTACATGATCAGTATGCCAAAAAGATTTTTCATACATATATGTATTCACAGTGCAGAACGGTACATACATCATTTACAACATATAGTGTAGGGACTTAATCCCTATTAACAGTACAGTAACAGTGTTACAAAAACAGTACAAGACAGATGGGGAAATAAAAACACCCCTAAGCCAAAGCTTGACGGACTCGGAACCTCACAGTGAGGCACGGTGGTTGGCTTGGCAAAACTGGAGGTTACCCCGACGCTCCTAGCTGCGGTCTGGTGCCTGTACACCTACATATATATATGAGCAGTGAGCTAAAGCCCAGTGAATAAAACAATGCGTAAAGAGGTTTAGAATGAATGTCCTTGCAGTAACGAAAACAGTGCATTAAATCCGTATTCCAGTCTTTCAGTCAATCAGTCATATTGGTACATCCATTAGCATAACAAAGATGCGATGTGGTAGGTCTTAAAGACCTAACGATAATGATGGCCATCAATCGATGTGATAGTGGTCCCATGAGGAACCGACGAGATCTCAGATCGATAACGATGAAATGAGGTGCTAAGGATGCCACAGTATAGTTCAGAATATCAGACATACATTCATTCAGTAAACGATATCAGTTCAGTAAACAGTTCAGTTCAATGTTCAGAAAATAATTATTTTGAACATATCTTTACACAATTGTTACTTACAGTGTTCTGGGCTACGGTAAGCTAGAGCGTCCTCTTGGAATGCCAACCCTATACAGTTAACAGATTGAACACACACTAAGTTTCATAGATGGGAAAGATAATGACTTAATCCCTAAATTTGCCTTGGTGTGTTCTACATCTATATCCTCTTAAAGATGTCTTAAGTATGCCCTAGGAATGCCTGGGATGAAAATAGGATGCAAAGATGCACTTTTAAACACTTAACAAAATTTCTGGAAACAGGGGTCTCGCTCGAGCGAGGATTCCTTCGCTCGAGCGGACATGTAGACAAAGGATCTCCGCTCGAGCGTGGATTCCTTCGGTCGAGCGGACTGCGTGCTATAGTAAAAATGCTGGATGCTCAGATTTTACGCCCGATGCTCGCTCGAGCGTAAAACACAGCTCTTCGCTCGAGCATAAGTACCTTCGCTCGAGCGTACGCCTGCGCGCACCAAAATGCTGAGAGCTTGAAATTTACGCTCGAGCCACCATTCCCTCGCTCGAGCAGATCTCGGAAGAAATGATGGTCGCTCGAGCGTAGGAGCCAAATTCGGGAATTTTCAGATTTGCCTCCAAAGCTCAAACCAAGCATTCCTAAGCTCAAAACTCGACCCTTTTGGGCCCAAACTCTGGAAAACACCTCTAAACTCCATAAACAACAAGTTTCAAAGCTCAATTTGTGAATTTAAAGCCCAAAGGTGAATCAATTAAAACTAATTTTCAAACCCATTTTCATGAACATGAAGAACATGCAATCATGCATGAATTTAAATCCAATTAAAGCTTCAATGTTTGCTCCTACGAGCTCAAATCTTTCAAAAACATGATGACAGCATGGACTATAACAACATTGTGAACATGCATGTGAAGAATGGTGAATTACAACCTCAAAACTTGTCAATATGCACATACATGCAACAATTGAGCTCTAATTCAACATGATAAGACTAAAATATGCCTTAGATCACTAGAGGCTCAAGAATCATGCAAGAGAAATCTTAAAGACAACAATGAGGGGTTGAGAATCATACCTAAGTCTTGAATGCAAGATGAACAAGCTCAACTATGCTATCTTATGCTCTAAATCCTTCAATTTCCAAGCAATTCTACAAGTGAACTCAAGTCTCTCACTTCCTCTCTCTCTAAATTTGGCTGAGTGCTCAAACAAGGCTGAGGAAATGTGTTGATTCAAGTGTGGTGTAGTTCAATATGCCTAGGTAATGGCCCACTAGATGGCAATATGGTAATTAGGTCCAACTTGTGCAATTTATCAATATTTAATCTACTTTAATCATACCAAATCACATTTCAGGTAAGTACACCATAAAATCACATAACTTCTAATTAACACAGAACATCAATAAATTTTGGATTCGGCCGCCGATAAGGCCTTTAATTCGCAATTTAATCATTAAACCATAAACAGATATTTAAACAATCAAACAGGTATTATGCAAATTAACATATATACATTCAATCATTTCAGTTCCAGTTTTCAGTCAGTCAATTCAGTATTTTATCCAGCTCAATTATCAGTCATAATCAGTTTAGTTTAACGGTAATCAGTGGTTATTCGGTAAATAGTGGTGAGGGCTATTACAGTCTCCCCTCCTTAAAAAGAGTTTAGTCCTCTAAACTCGAGTTACCTTCATTCTGGAAGAAAACAGGATCCAGTGGAAACAAATCAGGATATCTCTTAGCCATGTCATCTTCCCTTTCCCAAATAGCATACACGCCACCATGGTTTTGCCAATCGACTTTCACTAACGGAAACTCTTTGTTCCTCAGTTTCTTGATCCGTCTGTTTACAATCTGTATAGGCTGTTCCTCGTAAGTGTAGTCATCACTCAACACTACACGAGTAGGCTCAATCACACGGAAGGGATCCTGGAGATAATCTCTTAACATCGAAATGTGGAAGACGTTATGCATGTGCTCCATTTCAGGAGGAAGCGCAACTTGATACGCCACCGGATTGATTTTCTCAATAATCTCATACAGTCTGACATATCTCGACACTAACTTGCCTTTGACTCCAAAACAAGTCTGGCCTTTCATCGGTGTCACTTTCACAAAAATGTGATCACCCACTTCATACTCTCTGTCTCTTCTTCTGACATCTGCATAACTCTTCTGTCGGCTCTGTGCAGTTTTCAGTCTCTGTTGTATCAATTTTACTTTCTCAGTCGTTTCATAAACAATCTCGGGCCTAAGCAAAGGCCCATCTCCAACTTCTGCCCAGCAAATCAGAGATCTACATTTTCTGCCATACAATGCCTCGAAAGGCGCCATACCGATACTCGAATGATAACTGTTGTTGTAAGTGAATTCAGCCAATGGCAAATGGCTTTCCCAATTTCCCTGAAAATCAAGGACACACATTCTCAATAAATCCTCCAGAGTCTGGATGGTCCTTTCTGATTGTCCATCTGTCTGAGGATGATAGGCACTACTCAGTCTCAGTTCAGTTCCCAATGCAGTCTGTAGGCTTTGCCAAAACCTCGATGTAAACTTCGAATCCCTGTCGGAAACAATGGACACAGGCACTCCATGCAATCTAACAATTTCATCAATATAGAGTATAGCCAATTTGTCCGCATTATAAATTGTCTTAACAGGTAAGAAGTGAGCAGATTTAGTCAGTCTATCTACAATAACCCAAATTGAGTCCATACCTTTACTGGAGCGGGGCAAACCAGCGATAAAATCCATGGTAATATGTTCCCATTTCCACTCCGGTATGGGTAAGGGTTGCAGTAAGCCTGTGGGTCGCTGATGTTCAGCTTTGACTTGTTGGCAATGAAGACATTTCGATACAAAATCAACAATTTCTTTCTTCATTCCTGGCCACCAGAAATTCAGTTTCAAATCTTGATACATTTTCGTATTCCCTGGATGGATAGAAAATTTTGAGTTGTGGCCCTCTTGCAGAACTCTTCTTTTCAATTCAGAATCATTCGGTACACACAGTCTTTCTTGAAATTTCAGTACATTATTTTCAAACTTGAATCCCGGTCTCGATTTAGATTCCCTTTCATCGATGATCCTTCTCAAGAAGTCATCTTGTTGCTGTTTCTCTTTAATCTCTTCAATCAAAGCCGGTTGAGCAGAAATAGCAGCTAAGGTTCCACCTTGCTCTCGCAAAACAACTTCAATTCCAGATTTTTCAAGGTCACAAAGCAACTCTCTCTGCCCGATAAGCAAACAGGCTAGGTTCCCAATCGATTTCCGACTCAAAGCATCGGCAACGGTGTTGGCTTTTCCCGGATGGTACAGTATCTGTAGGTCATAGTCTTTAATCAGTTCTAGCCATCTCCGCTGTCTCATGTTCAATTCTTTCTGGGTGAAGAAGTACTTCAGACTCTTGTAGTCGGTATATACTTCACATGTCGCCCCATACAGATAGTGACGCCAGATTTTCAATGCAAATACCACTGCAGCAAGTTCCAAATCATGGGTTGGGTAGTTCTTTTCATGAGGCCTCAGTTGTCGGGAAGCATAGGCAATAACTCTCCCATTCTGCATTAAAACACATCCCAAACCCTTATGAGAAGCATCACTAAATACAGTGTAACCATCCGTACCTGAAGGTAGAGTAAGAACTGGTGCAGTCACAAGCCGAGTTTTCAACTCTTGGAATGCTGATTCCCTTTGGTCAGTCCAGTCAAATGATATCCCTTTCTGTGTCAGTTGAGTCAATGGTAAGGCAATTTTGGAGAAATCTTTGACGAATCTTCTGTAATATCCAGCCAATCCCAAAAAGCTTCGGACTTCTGTCACATTCGTTGGTTTAGGCCAGTTCACTACAGCTTTAATTTTCTGTGGATCAACTGAAATCCCATCTTTGCTAATAACATGTCCCAAAAACATAAAATGGTCAAACCAAAATTCACATTTAGACAGTTTAGCATAAAGTTTCTGTTCTCTTAAGGTCTGTAGGGCAAGTCTTAGATGATGTTCATGTTCTTCTCTAGTCTTAGAATAAATCAGGATGTCATCAATAAATACAACAATAAAGTCATCAAGGTACAGTTTAAAGATTCTATTCATGAGGTCCATAAATGCTGCCGGTGCATTGGTAACTCCGAAAGGCATAACTAAAAATTCATAATGTCCATACCTCGTTCTAAAAGCAGTTTTATCAATGTCTTCTGGTTTAACTTTCAATTGATGGTACCCCGATCTGAGATCAATCTTGGAAAATACTTGGGCACCCTGTAACTGATCAAATAAGTCATCAATACGAGGTAATGGGTATTATTTTTCACAGTTACCTTGTTCAGTTCACGGTAATCAATGCACAGTCTCAGTGAGCCGTCTTTCTTTTTCACAAACAAAACCGGCACGCCCCACGGTGAAGTACTGGGCCTGATAAACTTCTTGTCCAACAGTTCTTGCAATTGTATTTTCAATTCCCTCAGTTCAGTCGGAGCCATTCTGTAGGGAGCTTTAGATATTGGCTGTGTACCCGGAATCACGTCGACGGTGAACTCAATCTCCCTGTCAATCAAATCCCATGGCAGATCATCTGGAAACACATCTGGGAATTCTCTGACTATAGGAATACAGTTCACATCAGTTTTAACATTATCATTGGTAGACACGGTCAGTACAGAACACAGATACCCCTTACACCCCTTTATGATCAATTTAACAGCTTTCACAGAAGAAATCAAATACGGAGGGGGTACTACTCCAACCCCATTAAACACAAATTCAGGTAAGCCAGGTGGACAGAAAACTACTTGTTTCGTTACACAGTCAATGGCAGCATGATATTTTTGTAGCCAGTCCATCCCCAATATTACATCAAAGTGATCAATGTTCAATGGTAGTAGATCAATAAACAAATGCATATCCCCAACAATAATCTCACAAGCAGGATACATATATGCACATGTCATGGATCCCCCAATAGGTGATGATACAGCTAGCAAATAGTTCATGGGTTCTAAGGGTCTATTCAATTTTCGCGAAAAAGCATGCGATACATAAGAATGTGTAGACCCCGAATCAATCAGTACATATGCATTTTGAGCACAAATAGAAAGGATACCTGACACAACGGTCTCAGTATTTTGCACGTCTCCCGGTACTAGGGAAAACACTCGGCCCTGCTTCATAGGCTCTTTCCCGGTAGCTTTGGGGTTAGGCTTTGGTGCTACAGTTGATGCTGCAGCGCTGCCCGCAGCTTTACTATTGCCCGGAGCAGTGGAAGGGCAATCTTTCACCATGTGGCCCACCTTGCCACACCTGTAACAAGCACCAGAGATTTTATAACAAACTCCCTTATGGTTCTTACCATATTCAGAGCAGGGTGGTATAAAACCACTCCCCTGGTTGGAGCTAGTTGTTGACCCCGTATTCTGTTTCTTATTCAATGGGTTATGCTTGCCTTTCTTGAACTTGAAATTATGTCTTTTACCATGCCATTCAGACGCTGGTGTTTCAGTTTTCAATGCTTCGATGTTTGCCTCAGCCATCAAAGCCCGGTCAAGAACATTCACATAGCTCAGTAATTTCAAGACATTTATTCTGTCAAGGATTGCAACATTCAGGCCACCTTCGAATTTTTTTGGCCTTCTTGTAATCGGTGTCCACCATGTGCGGTGCATAACGGGCAAGTTCAGTAAATTTTGTCTCATATTCTGCTACCGACATGGTGCCTTGTTTTAGTTGTTCAAACTCGGTTACTTTCCTGTCTCTGACACATTGCAGGAAATACTTTTCGAAGAAGGCTCATTTGAATTGAGCCCAAGTCATTACGGTAGTTTCATCACGGATGAGCATCCACCACCTTCTGGACTATTCTTGGAGGGTAAAGGTGGCCAACAGTACCTTGTCTGCTTCGGAGCACGGAAAGACTTCAAATAAATTTTCAGTCTCCAGAACCCATGCTTCAGCTTTTAATGGTTCAAGACCTCCCTGAAAGGATGGCGGTTTCAACTTGCTGAACTTATGGGTGAGAGCAATAATATCCCCATCATTAGCATTCACATTTTGTACATTTACATTCTGTTCTGGTACAACCAGAGGATGAGGTGGGGGCTGTTGATTCAGTTGTTGGTCCAGTCTAGCAGTTATTAGTTCCATCATTCTTTCCAGTTTGGCCATTCTGGCCTTAGAGGATGAGGGTTCAGATTCATTTGCAGTGTTCGCATTATCCATTTCACTATAAGCAGTCATAACAATTTCAATCATAAGCAGTTACGTACTTAAACAGTTTATCACATAAGCAGTCATGTGTTTAAACAAATTAACACATTAACATTTATTCAGTCACCACACACTTATCATGCTCATGAATGCCCTAATCGCATTTCTAGGACACCCTATAGCTCATTTGGACACGTGTGTGCGGTATAACTCGTGGTTAAGTATCGCTCTGATACCACTCTGCCACGACCCAAACTCGCCCCTATGGGTTTAGTATCAGAATGCCAAGAATCCGAGATTACGAAGGCCTCTTGAGCAATGATCTGATAAAAGCAATCTGAGGGCATGGCGAAGTAATACTGATAAATAAACTATGTCCAATGAGTCATAACAGATGCCAAAAAGATTTTTCATACATATATGTATTCACAGTGCAGAACTGTACATACATCATTTACAACA
Source organism: Camellia lanceoleosa (assembly GCA_025200525.1). Taxonomy (NCBI): domain Eukaryota; kingdom Viridiplantae; phylum Streptophyta; class Magnoliopsida; order Ericales; family Theaceae; genus Camellia; species Camellia lanceoleosa. The sequence continues at coordinate 20,367,829 of CM045771.1, read as the reverse complement.
TACAGTGTAGGGACTTAATCCCTATTAAACAGTACAGTAACAGTGTTACAAAAATAGTACAAGACAAACGGGGAAATAAAAACACCCCTAAGCCAAAGCTTGACAGGCTCGGAACCTCACAGTGAGGCACGGTGGTTGGCTTGGCAAAACTGGAGGTTACCCCGACGCTCCTAGCTGCGGTCTGGTGCCTGTACACTTACATATATATATGAGCAGTGAGCTAAAGCCCAGTGAATAACAAAATGCGTAAAGAGGTTTAGAATGAATGTCCTTGCAGTAATGAAAACAGTGCATTAAATCCGTATTCCAGTCTTTCAGTCAATCAGTCATATGTGGTACATCCATTAGCATAACAAGATGCGATGGCGATGGGTCTTAAAGACGAGCGATAATAATGGCCATCAATCAAGAATAGTAGTGGTCCCACAGGAAGCGAGATCTCTGTCGATAATAGTAAATAGTAGGTGCTAAGGATGCCACATATAGTCTTGAATATCGGACATACATTCATTGAGCGATATCGATTCGATGCGATTCGGTTCAATGTTGTAGAAAATAATTATTTTGAACATATCTTTACACAATTGTTACTTACAGTGTTCTGGGCTACGGTAAGCTAGAGCGTCCTCTTGGAATGCCAACCCTATACAGTTAACAGATTGAACACACACTAAGTTTCATAGATGGGAAAGATAATGACTTAATCCCTAAATTTGCCTTGGTGTGTTCTACATCTATATCCTCTTAAAGATGTCTTAAGTATGCCCTAGGAATGCCTAGGATGAAAAGAGGATGCAAAGATGTACTTTTAAACACTTAACAAAATTTCTGGAAACAGGAGTCTCGCTCGAGCGGACATGCAAACAAAGGATCTCTACTCGAGAGTGGATTCCTTCGGTCGAGTGGACTGTGTGCTACAGTAAAAATGCTAGATGCTCAGATTTTACGCCCGATGCTCGCTCGAGCGTAAGACACAGCTCTTCGCTCGAGCGTAAGTACCTTCGCTCGAGCGTATGCCTGCGCACACCAAAATGCTGAGAGCTAGAAATTTACGCTCGAGCCACCATTCCCTCGCTCGAGCGGATCTCGGAAGAAACGATGGTCGCTCGAGCGTAGGAGCTAAATTCGGGAATTTCCAGATTTGCCTCCCAAGCTCAAACCAAGCATTCCTAAGCTCAAAACTCGACCCTTTTGGGCCCAAACTCTGGAAAACACCTCTAAACTCCATAAACAACAAATTTCAAAGCTCAATTTGTGAATTTAAAGCCCAAAGGTGAATCAATTTAAACCAATTTTCAAACCCATTTTCATGAACATGAAGAACATGCGATCATGCATGAATTTAAATCCAATTAAAGCTTTAATGTTTGCTCAACATGATAAGACTAAAATATGCCTTAGATCACTAGTGGCTCAAGAATCATGCAAGAGAAATCTTAAAGACAACAATGAGGGGTTGAGAATCATACCTAAGTCTTGAATGCAAGATGAACAAGATCAACTATGCTATCTTATGCTCTAAATCCTTCAATTTCCAAGCAATTCTACAAGTGAACTCAAGTCTCTCACTTCCTCTCTCTCTAAATTCGGCTGAGTGCTCAAACAAGGCTGAGGAAATGTGTTGATTCAAGTGTGGTGTAGTTCAATATGCCTAGGTAGTGGCCCACTAGATGGCAATATGGTAATTAGGTCCAACTTGTGCAATTTATCAATATTTAATCTACTTTAATCATACCAAATCACATTTCAGGTAAGTACACCATAAAATCACATAACTTCTAATTAACACAGAACATCAATAAATTTTGGATTCGGCCGCCGATAAGGCCTTTAATTCGCAATTTAATCATTAAACCATGAACAGATATTTAAACCATCAAACAGGTATTATACAAATTAACATATATACATTCAATCATTTCAGTTCCAGTTTTCAGTCAGTCAATTTAGTATTTTATCCAGCTCAATTATCAGTCATAATCAGTTCAGTTTAACGGTAATCAGTGGTTATTCGGTAAATAGTGGTGAGGGCTATTACAGTTCATCATTACACTTTCCTGCATCAATCGTGCGTTTCGCATTTATTATGATTTGAAATGTTAGTCTTTTCAAATACACAGTTCGTCGAGTATTCGAGACTCTTAGACCGCAAGCAGATATCCCTTCTCTGACTTGCATGCTCTGCAACTCTTCTCCGTCTAATCTTCGTAAGTCTTCTTCTCCCTTCTTTAAGATCCTATTTTCTGTGTGTCGTTTTGTTTCTGGCGAAACCTTGAATCCCTGCGAACATGGCTAAGCACTTGAAAGACCTCCTTTCTAAGGGTCATATTTCCAGATTTCGGAGACACTTTTCCATTCCCGACGACGTCCACTTATCTCTCATAACAGACAGTACCCTTGATGTGGAGAGGGAGGATCAGAATACGATCGTCTACCCTTTTTTATCCATAGCGGAGGGCGGAGTCCGTTTTCCCCTACACCCACTGCTTAGGTCCGTCCTTCACTATTGGAGTCTGATTCCTTCTCAACCTAACGTCAATTTCTTTTGAATCAGCATGTGGGTGATTGAGTTGAATCGGCGTCTTAGGATCAACCTTGGCATTCCGGCGATTCGACACTACTACTCTTTGGCCAAATCTTCCGGTCGGCTGGGGCGATACTTTCTCAGGGCCAAGGACACTGACCATCCCTTGATAACCATGCTTGCTAGTTCTGGTAAGAGGGTTGACGACGTGATGGTCAATGTCCAAGGTAACTGGGAGTTTGGTGAAGGCGAAGACTGCCTAGATCCTATTCCCAGACGAAAGGTGTAGACGTCTCCGAACGCCCTGGGAGGGTGAGTCCCGTTCTGTTCGTTTTGGGTTACTACAGCTCGGACTCAAATTGTCACGGTTCTTAATCTTGAACCAAATAGTCCAAATCCGGCAAATCATTTTTGAGAAAACAGATTTTTTGAAAGAAGTGCCAAACATGGATTGCTTTGCCAGATACAGAGTCACCACCTAAATATTTTATTTTGGGAAATTTAGGAAACCCTGACTCGTTGCCTAAGGCCACGTGTCCGTCATCACCAAAGTTGCCTCGGCTCGGGAACTTGGGTACAATTGGGGAAGGTCACTTCGTGAGCACCCCCGCTCGCCGGATCAAAGATCGGCCTCTACTAACCATGATATCTAGTTTTGAAAACATTATGCGTTCTTATTCCTGTTATTAGCCTAGATTTACTATGTGATGTGCACAGCATACAAGTATAGACTGGATCGCCTGAATTGGAACAAACCATTTCATGTTTGTTTAATTGAAAATGGTTTCATGGTGCTACTCGCAAGTAGGCTATGATGTGGATTTGCCACCCTCGGGTGGGCTTAGAAAACATGATTTTGCCACTATCTAGTGGGCTTAAAAACTCACAGTCGATGATTTGTTCCAATCCAAATAACCCAACCTTCACCCACAGGCATTCAGGCAGTTATATCACATAAGCATTTAGCCTCATGGTAAGCATGCTATCATGGAAGTCACTTACACGCATGCAAGGATGCTAAAGCGTAAAACTTACCAAGTACTCCAAGCCAAAACAGAAGCTAATTAGAAATCAATGCATGATCCTAACTATACAGAAATGCCTAATGCAACACATGCAAAATGCAACTATAGCAGGCTCGGCTATTCTAAAGATGGCATATGAAATGTTACAGCTAACATGTATTCAACTCGGAATTGAAGTACAAATGCAGTTAGTATGATGCGCCGAGCCCGGTGCATGCAAAACAGATGAATGAATGCAAACATGCTATCACACTGTATGCTAATTGAAATATGCCCTAATCTAACCATCATAAGCTGGTAAATAAAAGGGAGAAAGAGGTGAGGTTGGAAGACATACATCACACACATGCACACTTATTACAACATTGCCCTCGCTCGGAGGGTCCGAATAAATAATATACAGTCCCAAATGAATAATACAGTCCAAATAAGTACAAAATCCTAATTAATTAACAGATTAATCTAGGAAAGCGATAAACTAGCATGCAAGCTAGGGACTGCCTTGACTCTGCTCCGAATGATGAATGATGCATGTTCGGGTTGCCTTGCGCAGAAATCCATTGCGATGCCCCAGTTTGCCTCTGTTTGCAATTGTTCTCGGGATTTGTGCCAAGCTCCGGAAGGCTGCCGATTTCTGATTTGCTGCAACAAAGAGCAAGAAAGGGGCATCGCAATGTATTTTGCATATGTATGCATGTCTCGATCCTCGTGCCACCAATCACGCATCTCGATGCATGATGGCTGATGAGTTGAATTGCACAACTAAATATGGGATGAATGCACATGAAAACACAACAAAACCTAAGCTCCATCATGGATAATCCGGAGTGTCGGTGATTGGGAATTGAGACACGTTCCGTCACTCGAAGTACGAAACGTCCCTCGTTTCCCGTGCTCGGGCTAACTCCTACCCCAAACACAATGCAATAGACATGACATGCATGAATACAACTAAGATACAACCTAACATGCACAATGCTATGAAATGGCATACACGATGCATAAGGTAACACGGCATACACAATGCGCTAACATACAACTTAGCATACGCAATGCTACGAAATGAAATGGCATACACAATGCACAATGGACTTACACCAACACAAGTGGACCTCAGCCACACTCACATAAGTGGCCATTAGATGAAAAAGAGACTCTCGAGATGCGTGCACGCATGCACGCAAACCAATGACCGAACCTAAGGCACGAATGTCACTCTACCAAAGCACGGTAAGGCATGGAACATGGTATACAAACAAGCAAATTTCAGCACTAAAATATGATGCTAAGCAGCCCCGAATCATGAAAACATGGCACCCGATGCATGAGGTGAGACCCGAAACTCAAAACTAGGCACATGGAATGACTTATAGTTATACAAAGCATGTATTATTTGATCATGAAGCATGAACAAAGAAGCAAGGCAGTCCCAAAACATGGACTTTTCCAGTTTAAAGCAAGGCCAAAAAGTGCTAGCAAGATGGCTTGAATTAGCATGCAATTTTGACTAGTAAACATGGTTTACATGGCAAGTATATGATGCACATGGAATCTCACCAAATCATCAAAAATCAGTGAACTAAATATGTGAAAATAGGCCCAAATAACCACTGAAATGAAGCCAATACATGCAAAAAAAGATGAACTCCTTTAGAGGGCTATGCAAGGGATTCTTAAGCACATGCAAGATGAACACTTAGCATGGCCAAATCAACCCTGAAAATAAAATATGATAGCTCCAAAACTCACCAAATTGACCCTAAAATTGGTCCCGGAAACATGCAAAGAAAGGCCTCTTTGAAAGGCCTTGAATGGGATTGGTCTACACATGCATCATAGAAACAAAATATGGCCAAAAGGGCCTTGGAAAGGACCAAGGAAGACCTCAAAACTCACATAATGAGGCCTGAAACAAGACTTTGATGCATGAAAAATAGGGTCCCTTTGGAAGGCCTAAAAGATCCCCAAACAAGACAAGGAGAGAGGGGGTCACCCCCCTCTAATTTGGAAGCTCAAAACAATGGCCAAGACACTAAAAATCCACTGGATTTCAGTGGCTAGAAGACCAAACCAAGCATGCAACAAGGGCTAGGATATAAGGCTCAAAATGGGAGGCAACCAAGCATACAAGATAGCATATGACCTCAAACAAAAATAGAACCTTAAGAAAACATGAAGATGATATCAAAACAAGCCTTTTTTAAGTTTATAACAAGTCTCAAAAATGAGTAAAAATAGGGCTAATCTATCATTCAAAAATGGCCCTAAAAGGAGAGATAAAGGCAAGGGGCAGAATATGGACCCAAATGGCAAATATCCCTTCAACAAAGTTGAAGAGGGGCTCAAAATAATTCACTTTACAGTTTACATCAAGTCACGAAAATAATCACAAGTAAGGTCAAACTAGCATGCAAGAAAAATGGCCTAAAAGAGGAATAAAGAGGCAAGTGATAGTAGCTATCCTCAAACAGAGGAGAACCCTTCAACAAAGTTGAAGAAGGGCTCAAAAAAATCCACTTTACAGTTTGTGACCAAGCCCAAAACAGTTCACAAATAAGCCTAAAATATCATGCAAAAATAGGCCTAAAAGGGAGTTTAAACACAAAGGGAAAGAAAGAGGCCTCAAACAGAGAAAGACCCTTAATCAAACATGAAAATGAGCTTAAAATAAGACTATTTTCAGTTTGGGTCGGAGCCCAAAAATGTAAGCACAAGGAGCTAAGATAGCATGCAAAATATGAACAAAAAAGAGGGAAATGAAGCTTACCCTTAAAGAACAATCTTTCCAGCAGCTTTTAGTCCAAAAATCTGAGCTTCCAACCTCTGAGGGACAGCCTCAAGGTGTTTGAATGAGTGATGGAGGTCTTGTGCTATGAGGTATAGTGCAAAAACGCAAAGAAATCCAACTTCCAAGCTTTAACCACAAGCACTATAGAGAGAGAGGAAGCTTTTTGCCCTTTAAAAACTCAGAACCTTGGCTAAGGAAGAGGACCCTTCCTTATATAGAACAATGCAAGGCTAAAGCTTCTTGAACAAGCTTTTCAAGGCTTTGATCCCTCCATACACGTGTATGGAGGGTAGATATGAGGAATCGAGCTGGTACAAAAGATCTTCCCGGAAACCGGTGAAATAGAAGTCTTGGCCATCGGCAATGGGTGATGCCACACCGATGGTAAACAGTGTCCATCGATGGCGGCGAGAACAAAGCCACGGCAAAGGCACTAAAGGGTGAAAGGACCAAGTCAGGGTCCAAAAATGAGACAGAAAGGATACAAAGTTCGGGAAACCCGAAAACCTGAAACGGCGACGTTCCGCTACGATAGTTGAGTACTGGGCGAGCAATCGAACCAGCCAAATGGGTGTACCTACAAGCACAACCAAGTCTTGAGGATGGTCAAAAATGGGGTGTCTACAAAAGGGTGATCCAAGTTGCCACGCAACGCCTTGTTGTTTGTTGACTTACCCTTCACTCGACTTTTCTCCCTTTGATCGCCCCTTGTTCTTTGCAGGTAACAAATTGAAGAAAATTCTTCCAGCGACCGACGGGGCGGTTCTTGAGGACATCAAGTTTGTGCTCAGATACTTCGGCCGTCCAAACGTACAAAAGCAAGGGAGAGCGGCTCACATACTCCTCCAATACGAATCGACTTACACTACATTCTCGGTTGCGGAAGGCAATTCCATCCGACGATCAACACCTTTCAACTCTTATCTTTCCCAGCTTCAATAACCTTAGGCAAATTGGCCTCGAAGATTCAGATCCGAGGGCAGAGGCTGATCCAGTGGTAGAGGTAGTTGCCGAACCAACCAGACAGATTCCTGAGGGGGCCGAAGAGGTCGACGAAGCGATACGCTCGGTGTTTGAGGCTTCGGGACTTAATTGGCCTTCACCGTCCACTTCAAGTCGGGCAGAGTTTTCATCCGAAGATATTTTTGCAAATTTGGGGGACCTACCCGGCGATATTTTTGAAGCTATGGCTGGGGAAAGCCTTACGCAGATGGTGCGAAGGAAAAATGCCGAGCGAATGGCTGCTCGAAAGAAGGCCGAGGCCGCCCATTCTGAGCCCACCTTGATTAAAAATGTCATACCCATTATTGAAGAGACGATTCAGGTCGCTGAGACCAAAACGGGGGAAGAGGTGGAGGAACAGGTCATTGATGAACGGCTGGTTCTGGAGGAGCGAGGTGAAAAGCGTAACGCCGAGGGAGAGGCTGGGTTGGAAATTAGCCTTGCTTCCAAACGGCCTTGTTTAGAAGAGTCGGGTGTGGCTGCACCTTTTATTTTCGACCTAAGATCAAAGATACGCCGATCTCTTCCGAAGCCTCAGCCATTGAGGATCCTGCCGTGGCGTTGAGCCTTGCGGCGTCAATTTCCTTGCCAGCTGACGTCGCAGCCTTTCGCGCCGTGCCGGATGTTATGGCCGTAGCCCTATCTGCGCAGTCAACGTTCCTGGTTAGTGACCATCTCAAATTCTCTTGACCTTGTTTTCGTTAATGATATCTGACTGTCCCAACTTGTTTTGCAGACTGTTGGCAGGATCGCGGACCTAGGCCGCCGCCTCCATGACGTCCTCGGTAGAGTTGATCGTTTGCAAGCAGAGGCGGACGGTCAAAAGAGTAGGGCCGAATTGGAAAATATGAGAGCCGCGATGGAGGGTGTGCGAGTTGAAGCAGAGAAAGAGAGGGCTCACTCAGCTGAACAGCTCCGCTCTGACGCTGAAAGTAGGGCAAATGCAAGCGAAGAATCGCTCAAGTTAGCCAAGTAGGTGCTTGCCAAGGCGGAGGTTCAGTTAGCGGAGCTGAAGGCCACCAAGGACAAAGCTGATTCTGAAGCTTATGCAGCATTTGAGGCAGGAAAAAGCGCCGCCTTCACCGAATATGTAGATGAAGTCCCCAAATTCGAGAATCGGGGGTTCAAACGTGGATGGTTCAAAGCCCTTGCTGCCGCTGGAGTTACATTGGCCTTGCCAATTCCCTACGAGCAAGTGGATGTTGAGCCACTTGAGTCTGACCCCGAGGATTGATCTGGGAGTCATCTCTTTTGATTTTGATTTAAGTTTTTGTTTGGTAGACTTTTGATTTTGATGTAAGTTTTTGTTTGGTAGACTTTTGTTAGCTCAGGCTAGTTTTCATGTATAAATTGGTTACTATTTGCGCTCAATTTATTAATGAAAACTACCTTGGTATCTCTCCACTGCTTGTTCATGGTTTGTGAAGTTATGTTAATGAAGAATACTTTGCCTTTCACGAATTTGGATAGAATCGTTGCTGTTTTAGCTTTCAGAAATTGAATATCCTATGACAATCTTGAATTATCATTCATGTGCTGCGTATTGTGGGTACTGGGCCGAATTGATTGATGAGTCTGCTGTTGCCCCAAGCGGTGCATGATCATTCGGGCGCCGTACGAAATGACCTCTTACCCCAAGCGATGCGTGATCGTTCGGGCGCCATATGAAACGACCATAAGATTTGTGAAGGATCGATTCATGGGCCGACTGAGGTACATAAGCCGAATAGATTGATGAATCTGCCCTTGCCCCAGGTGGTGTGTGATCGTTCAGGCGCCATATGAAACGACCTTAAGATTTGTGAAGGATCGATTCATGGGCCGACTGGGGTACATAAGCCGAATAGATTGATGAATCTGCCCTTGCCCCAGGCGGTGCGTGATTGTTCGGGCGCCATATGAAACAACCTTAAGATTTGTGAAGGATCGATTCATGGGCCGGCTGGGGTACATAAGCCGAATAGATTGATAAATCTGCCCTTGCCCCAGGCGGTGCATGATCGTTCGGGCGCCGTATGAAACGACCTTAAGATTTGTGAAGGATCGATCTGCCTTGGCCCCAAGTGGGTTAATCCAATCGGCACCGGGTGTGTGGTTTTTACAATTAATGAGATGGCCTCGAGGGTGCTGCCTCTTTACAGGATAAATGATTAAAGGTAAAACTTTTATGAGCATAGCAGACAACTGATTCCAGCATTTGAGGGTATCGAGTGAATGTCGAACAAACTCTTCTTTAACAGTAGAGGGGAAGTGAAGACGCTGGCTGAGCTGGATGGAGACATGAATCGAGGTAGTGACCCTCCGCGCGCAAGGAGCAGGAGTTCCAGGGATCGAGAGCGACGTCAGTCTCCTCGACGTCGAAGTAGGTCGCCCAGGCAGGATAAGCGGTCGCAGGGCAGAACTTCCCAACCTCGCGTCGAGAGGGCACCTGAGGCGAATCCGCGCCCATTAAGCTTTGCAGTATTTGTGGGGAATAGACCCATGATGGATACGGACTCGATCGTTCGAGACCCAAATGTAGCGGTCGAGTTTGCTCGACAAATTTTCCCGCCTGAGATTCAGCAATCGATGGTATGTCACTAGGACTACGAAGTGTTTCGTGATGGCGTTCATGGGGCAGTGAAGGGGCTGTACACTGCCTATGAAATCGGCATGCGGTTGTGCGCTGCCCGACGAGAAATGGAGAAGAAGGATGAACGTATTCGAAGTTTGGAGGCCCGCGCGGAGGCGGCTGAGCGCGAGTTAAGGAAGACCAAGGCGGCCCAGGCACAACCCACCAGGCAGGGAAACCCAGTCGTGGAGGAGAGGGTTACTGTAGACACCCCATTTTTGACCGACCTTAAGACTCAGACATCACCGATTGAGCGCTCGGTGATATTGCATATTGTGCTCGTTCTGAGGTTGCGGAGTCCCGACTGCGAGCCTTGCCTGCGGACTTCCGGACTCTTTTGTGCTTTGCCTCGGTTTGCGAACCAGGCCTTGTTTTCTCTATTTTCTCTTCCCGAAGGGAGGGAGAGGTCTCGTAGACCATCTCTCAGTGGCCGTAGGCTACGTTTTGTGGTCGTAGGCCATTTTTCCCGTTTGGAGCCCGGTTCGATTTTTTGAATTGTCGGTGCCTCGGTTCAGGACCGCTTAACCACCTCCGTTTGCTCTGGTTTTTGGCACACACCTTATTTCCTCCTTTTTGAGGGACACTGTGGTCCGAGAGACCAACTTCGTGGTTGGACACCACTTCCGGTGACTAACAGCCCACTTTCGGGGCCCCGAATTGCGTGTTTTGGCTCCCGAACCTTCATTCTACATTTTTGGGCTCTGACCTGAACTTAAGATAGTCATATTTTGAGGTCTTTTTCATGTTTGATTAAGGACCTTTTGCTGTTTGAGATCTCCTACTGCCACTTGCTTCTTCGCCCCTTTGTATGCCATTTTCTTGCATGATAGTTTAGGCCTACTTGTATTTATTTTCGTGGCTTGTTATGAACTACAAAGTGTCTTATTTTGAGCCTCTCTTCAACTTTGTTGAAGGGCTCTCTTCGGTTTGAGATCTCCTACTATCACTTGCCCCTTTATCTCCTTTTAGGCCAATTTTGGGGGGAAATTTGAATTTCATTTCCCCCCCATTTTTCCCCCCTCTTTTTCCACCCTTTCTGTCTGTATAACCAGCCTCCCAGCTGTGTTTTGAAGGGTTAGAAAATTTGTTTTGAGCCTCCCACATCCAATCTCTCTTTCTCTATATTCCAAGCACCAAAACCCTTTATTCTTGGATCCATTTCTACTCCATCTCCAAGCCAACCAACCCATACTCCATACCAGCAGTTCGGAGGCCATTTCTAGAGGCAAGGAGCATCTTTTCTCAAGCCAAGAGTTGATGAAAGACTAGTCTTCAAGGGTGAGTCTCATTTCCCCTCTTTTTGCTCTTTTCTTGGTCTATATCTCAGCCATACTTTCTTGTATATTTGAGCTCCGACCCTAACTGAAAATATCATTTTTTTGAGCTCTTCTTCATGTTTGTTTAAGGGTGTTTACCTGTTTGAGGCCTCTTGGTGGCACTTGCTTCTTTACCTATCTTTATGCCATTTTCTTGTATGTTATTTTTGGCCTATGTATAATATGTTTTGAGGCATGTAGTAAACTGTAATGTTGCTTATTTTTATCCCTTATTCAACATTGTTGAAGGGCTCATCACTGTTTGGAGCTCCCATGTACCACTTGTCTCTTTACCCTTCTCTTGGCCCCATTTTTGCATGATTTGTTAGCCCCTTGTGCTTCTGTTTTTGGGCTTTGGTCTGAACTGTGAAAGGCCTTATTTTGACCCTATATTCATGTTTCATTAAGGGTCTTTTTCTGTTTTAAGCTTCCCTTTTGTACTTTGTGTTTATACCCTCTTTTGGCCTTATTTTGCATAGTATTTTAAGCATGCTTGTGCACTGTTTTGGGTCTGGCCATAAACTGTAAAATGTCATATTTTGGGCCCCTCTTCAACTTTGTTGAAGGGCCTTCATCTTTTTGAGGCCAGAATGTATCACTTGCTTCTTTGTCCTCCTTTGGACCCACTTTTTGCATGAGAGTTTTTCCATACTTGTGTCTGTTTTTGTGGCTTGTGGTAAACTATAAAACATCATATTTTGGGCCCCTCGTCAACATTGTAGAAGGGCCCTTCTCTATTTAGGGACAGAAGCTGCCACTTGTTTCATTACCTCTCTCTTTTTGGCCAATTTTGCATGCTAGCTTAGGCCCACTTGTGCTCACTGTTTGGCCTTGCTTAAAACTGTATATATGCTTATTTTGTGGCTTCCTTTCTTCTGTCTTCAGGTCTCATGTTCAAATAATGCATGCTTTGTATAGCTGTAAGCCATTCCATGTACCTAGTTTCGCGTTTCGGGACCATTCCGTGCATCGGGTGCCATGTTTCCATGATTCGGGGCTGTTTTGCATCATATTTTGCTACTAAAATTTGTATGCTTATATGCCATGTTCCATGATTTGCCACGCTTTGGTAGAGTGGCATTCGTGCCTTAGGGTCGGTCCTCGGTTTACGTGCACGTGTGCACGCATCTCGAGTGTCTCATTTTCATCTAATGGCCTCCTATGTGAGTGGCTGAGGTCCACTTGTGTTGGTGTAAGTCCATTATGCATTGTGTATGCCATTTCATTTCATAGCATTGTGTATGCTAGGTTGTATGTTAGTGCATTGTGTATGCCATGTTACCTTGCGCATCGTGTATGCCATTTTATAGCATTGTTCATGTTTGGTTGTATCTTAGTTGCATTCATGCATGTCATGCATATTGCATTGTGTTTGGGATAGGAGTTAGCGAGTCACGGAAGCGAGGACGTTCGTGCCAGTGTGAACGTGTCTCAATTCCCCAGTCGCTGACACTCCGGATTATCCGTGATGGAGTTAGGTTTTAGTTGAGTTTTCATATGCATTCATTCTATATTGAGTTGTGCAATTTGACTCCTTGGCCATCATGCATCGAGATGCGTGATTGGCGGCACGAGGATCGAGGCATGCATACATTTGTGAAAATACATTGCCATGCCCCTTTCCTGCTCTCTGTTGTAGCAAATCAAGAATCAGCAGTCTTCCGAGGCTTGGCGCGCCTTCTAAAAACCATTGCAAAACAAAGGCTAATTGGGGCATCACAGTGGATTTCCGCGCAAAGGCAACCCGGATATGCATCATTCATCATCTGAAGAAGAGTCAAGGCAGTCCCTGGTTTGCATGCCAGTTTATTTGTTTTCTTAGTTAATTTGGTAATTAATTAGGAATTTGTACATATTTTGGACTGTATTATTTATTTGGACTGTGCTATTCGGGACTGTATATTATTTATTCGGACCCTCTAAGCGAGGGCACAATTGTAATAAGTGTGCGTATGCGTGATGTATGTTTTCCAACCCCACGTCTTTCTTCCCTTTTATTTACCTGCTTATGATGGTTAGATTAGGGCATGTTTCAATTAGCATACAGTATGATAGCATGTTTGTATTCATTCATCTGTTTTGCATGCACCGGGCTCGGCGCATCATACTAACTGCATTGTACGTCAATTCCAAATTGAATACTTGTTAGCTGTAGCATTCCATATGCCATGTTTAGAATAGCCGAGCCTGCTATAGTTGCATTTTTGCATGTGTTGCATTAGGCATCTCTGTATAGTTAGGATCATACATGATTTCTAATCGATTTCTGTTTTGGCTTGGAGTACTCGGTGAGTTTTTATGCTTTAGCATCCTTGCATGCGTGTGAGTGACTGCCATGAATAGCATGCTTACCATGAGGCTATATGCTTATGTGATATAACTGCCTGAATGCCTGTGGGTGAAGGTTGGGTTATTTGAATTGGAACAATGCGTTGATTGTTTGTTTTTTTAAGCCCACTAGATTATGGCAAAACCATGTTTTCTAAGCCCACCCGAGGGTGGCAAAATCTGCATTTTAAGCCTACTTGCGAGTAGCAAACCATCTTTCAAAAACAACATGAAATGTTTTGTTCCAATTCAGGCGACCCGGTCTATACTTGTATGCCGTGCGCATCACATAGTAATCCTAGGCTAATAACCGGAATAAGAGCACACAATATTTTCAAAACTTGATATCATGGTTAGTAGAGGCCGATCTTTGATCGGGCGAGCAGGGGTGCTCACGAAGTGACCTTCCCCAATCGTACCAAAGTTCCCAAGCCGAGGCAACTTTGGTGATGATGGACACGTGGCCTTAGGCAAACGAGTCAGGGTTTCCTAAATTTCCCAAAATAAAATATTTAGGTGGCGACTCTGTATCTGGCAAAGCAGTCCATGTTTGGCACTTCTTTCAAAAATCTATTTTCTCAAAACGATTTGCCGGATTTGGACTCTTTGGTTCGAGATTTAGAACCGTGACAGCAAGTCGAGTCCGAGCTGTAGCGAGGTCCCCCCGCGAACCTGTCTACAGTTACCAGCCGGCTCATCAGTTCTGCGTTTGCCGATCGTGAGACAGCGAGTATGTTCGCGATGGAGAGCGCGAAGGGAAGGGCCTATGAGAAAGGTTTCCATGAAGGCCGAAGAGTTGGAATTGAGAAGACCAAGGAAAAACTGGCCGAAGAAGTTTGCCGATGTGAGAATCATGGATTTAGGCACGATTAGATCAAGGCATCTCAAGCCGCAGAAGCTCTTTGAGCGGCAGGCATTTAGTCGGCGTCACCACTCTATCACAACAAACATTTTCCGTTTTCTGCTTTTGAAGTCAAGAAGAGTGATGAAGAGGGTGACGCTACATAGTTATATTTATTGTAAAACTGAAACGCGGATCACGTTCAAAACTATGTAATTTATCGCTTGTTTTGTTGAATAAATATGAAAAACGTTCGGTCACAAATATTTTATTGTAGTTCGTATTCGGCATGTATGTGTTTCGTCTTATTGTGTTTGAATGAATATATAAGCGTTGACCGGCAGGGTTAATCCATACGTGATAGCTGTTTATTCCTGACAGGCTATTGTAACCTGAAGCCAAAAGCTGGTAGGTAGAGTGGCTCTGGCGAGTTCAACTCGGCTCGGGGTCCAGATTTTTGGCCAATGCACGTGCTTCAAAAAGTCGTTTGGATAACTTACGCCATGGCAAATGTCAACTGAAGTTTTTCTTATGGAATTTAATGTTAGTGAAATCGCCTCGGGATTGGGGCTTCAAGATCGCTGCCAGTATTGAAAATAAAAGGAGTGGGCGCTTTGCGCAGATAAACAATCGCTTATGTGAGATGGGTTACATGGGGATGTTAGTTAGAGGCTGGAGTTCAGCCGACCTTGGTGTCGCCATGGATCGTGGCGAAGGGGCCATCCGTATGGGAAGTACAGTGTCCGAAAGTTGGCATGAACCTTCAAGTCATCGAAGCAGATCACCCTGAAAGGAAAGGCAACGACTGTTGGATTTATCCCCCCTTGTCCTTGATCTTTGCCTTGACATTATCAATGGTATCCAGGATGGACTTGGGCACAGTTGGCTCGAGGCATTGCAAACCGCGGAGGGCTTCTGGGTGACGGGAGTGGATTCGGCACTGCCGCTTTACCAATGCGTCTTCTCCCCTTTTTAGCTTTTCAGATTGGAAATGAGTATTGTAGTGCTCAAATACGAGTTGTGTTTATGTAACAAGTCTCTGATTAAATAAAAACTGTAATGCTCAAATGCAAATTGCGTTTGTGTAACAACTGTTTGCTCGAATAAAAAATTGTATTTCAAACATTTGCATCTTATGCTGAATTTTTTATTTGTGTCTTATGCTGAATTTTTTTTTTTATTTTTTTTATTTGCGTCTTGCCTTGACATTGTCAATGATTGACAAGTTTTGTTTTGTTCGTGCCAAAGGGGATTCCGAGTCAGAAGGCTTAATCGGCCCTAAGGTGTCATGCACCAAAGGGGGCTCCAAATTCGGAGACTTAATGTGGCCAATCGTGATATCTACGAAAGGCGCTCCGAATCAAGAGGCCTAATCGGCCCTAAGGTGTCATGCACCAAAAGGGGCTCCGAATCCGGAGACTTAATCAGCCCTAAGGTGTCATGCACCAAAGCGGGCTCCGAATTCAAAGACTTAATGTGGCCAATCGTTATATCCACGAAGGGTGCTCCGAATCCGGAGGCTTAATCGGCCCTAAGGTGTCATGCACCAAAAGGGGCTTCGAATCCGGAGACTTAATTGGCCCTAAGGTGTCATGCACCAAAAGAGGCTCTGGATCCAGAGACCTAATCGGCCCTAAGTTGTCATGCACCAAAGGGGGCTCCGAATTCGGAGACTTAATGTGGCCAATCGTGATATCCACGAAGGGTGCGCCGAATCCGAAGGCTTAATCGGCCCTAAGATGTCATGCACCAAAGGGGGCTCCGAATCCGGAGACTTAATCGGCTCTGAGGTGTCATGTACCAAAGGGGGCTCCGAATTCGGAGACTTAATATGGCCAATCGTGATATCCACGAAGGACGCTCCGAATCCGGAGGCTTAATCGGCCCTAAGGTGTTATGCACCAAAAGGGGCTCCGAATTCGGAGACTTAATGTGGCCAATCGTGATATCCACGAAGGGCGCTCCGAATCTGGAGGCTTAATCGGCCCTAAGGTGTCATGCACCAAAAGGGGCTCCGAGTCCGGAGACTTAATCGGCCCTAAGGTGTCATGCACCAAAAAGGGCTCCGAATCCGGAGACTTAATCGGCCCTAAGGTGTCATGCACCAAAAAGGGCTCCGAATCCGGAGACTTAATGTGGCCAATCCTGATATCCATGAAGGGCGCTCCGAATCCAGAGGCTTAATCGGCCCTAAAGTGTCATGCACCGAAGGGGGCTTCGGATCCAGAGACTTAGTCGGCCCTGAGGTGTCATGCACCAAAGGGGGCTCCAAATTCGGAGATCCACGAAGGGCGCTCCGAATCCTGAGGCTTAATCGGCCCTAAGGTGTCATGCACCAAAAGGGGCTCCGAGTCCGGAGACTTAATCGACCCTAAGGTGTCATGCACCAAAAGGGGCTCCGAATTCGGAGACTTAATCGGCCCTAAGGTGTCATGCACCAAAGGGGGCTCCGAATCTGGAGGCTTAATCGGCCCTAAGGTGTCATGCACCAAAGGGGGCTCCGGATCCGGAGACTTAATCGGCCCTGAGGTGTTATACACCAAAGGGGGCTCCGAATTCGGAGACTTAATGTGGCCAATCGTGATATCCACGAAGGGCACTCCAAATCCAGAGGCTTAATCGGCCCTAAGGTGTCATGCACCAAAAGGGGCTCCGAATCCGGAGACTTAATCGGCCCTAAGGTGTCATGCACCAAAGGGGGCTCCGAATTCGGAGACTTAATGTGGCCAATTGTGATATCCACGAAGGGTGCTCCTAATCCGGATGCTTAATAGGCCTTAAGGTGTCATGCACCAAAAAGGGGCTCCGAATCGTCATTATGACGAGCGGCAGAATGGGGTTTGTGAGATGAATTTGAACGACAAAGAAAGATTGTTTGCATTGCAGAAGTAAAATATATACAAGTATCAAAGCCCACAGGTCAGGCCAATGATATGGTTTTCCTAAAATCACTGCTTGTACCGATTGGGGGGAGCCACGGATCTCTTCAATGCCACGGGCTGTCGGGAAGCGCACAAGCTGATGATAAGTGCTTGGAACGGCCTTCATAATATGTATCCAAGTTCGCCCCATGATGACATTATACGGCGAAGGGAGCTTAACAACCAGGAATTCTACTTTGACCGTTCTGGAGCCCGCTCGGACGGGTAGTATGATCTTCCCTAACGGGTATTCGGGATTCATATTAAAGCCAAATAATGGACGAGGCACCGGACACAGATCCGACTCGTTGAGGTCGAGTTTGATGAAAGTTTGGTAATACATAACCTCTGAAGTACTCCCTGGGTCTACAAGAATTCGTTCAATGGTGAACCGGTTTATGCGTAATCGAATGACCAACGGATCAATGTGGGGAGTTGTTGTGCCAATAAGGTCGGCGTCATTGAAAGCAATTGTCAGAGCTTCTTTGGGCCATTCAGTCGGAATACGTTGCCTCTAAGGGATTGGACACGACTGAATTGTGTGCACGGTTAAGGGTGCAGGCAGGCTATAGATTACATGGATCACGCCAAGTGGAGGAGAGTCCTGCTGCAAGGCTAGTGCCTTGGTTGGCTTGCCCTGTCTCACATACTGCTGCAGTCGGCCGTCTTGCACCAGTTCTTCCAGGTGATCTTTTAATGTGTAGTAACTCTTTGTTTCGTGGCCGTGATCTTTGTGATATTCGCACCGCCGATCCCTTCTTCGCATGTCGGGCGGCCCCACCATCTTTGAAGGCCATTTGAAGAATAGAAGGTGTTGGATTTTTGTCATTATTGCAGCGATTGGTTCTGACAACTCTGTGTACTTTTTGTCAGCATGTCTCGAGCGTCTGCTATCGACTTGCAGTTGCTCATTCGTCCGGTGGGGACATTGATCGCTTGATCGGCGAGTATCCCGCCTTTTGTCTCGTTTAGTGTGCTGCCGAGGCTCTGGGCTAGGAGGTGCCACGGAACTTATTGGTTGGGCAATTTCAGGGGGGGCCGTTTTGTTGGACATTTGGCCGGCCTTTATTCTCAAGGCATCGTCTTCCACTTTGCAATACTCCTCAACTTTCTTCATCAACGCCCAGACCGTTTTGGGGGGTCTTCTAGTCAGAGAGCTGCGAAGAGGACTATCAGGATGTAGTCCCATTTTGAAGGCGGTGATGGCCATGGAGTCGTTACAAGCGTCGTCGACGAGGTTGAAGCACTCCCAATATCGCGCCGAGTACGCTCTGAGCGTTTCTCCTGACTGAATTTGTATAGCCTAGAGAGAGTCGGCCTGTTTCGGCTGTACCTCGTTGGTGATGAATCTAGCCCTAAAGGATTTCTGTAATTGATTAAAGCTTTTGATGGAGGCCAGCTCCAACTTATAATACCACCTGACAGCTAATGGCCCCAGGCTGCTGGGGAATATTCGGCACATGAGGGCTTAGTTGTCTGCATGCAATATCATGGCCTGCTTGTAATGACGGATATGATCGGTGGGGTCTGATTTTCCATCGTAAAGAGTGAATGACAGAGCTTTGAACTTCTTGGGCAAGGCCGCCCTTGCAATCCGTCGGACAAAAGGATCGTGCTGGTCATCCTCGTCTGAACTGCTCCTCCTGCGCTTGTTCCTCGTATGCAGACTCTTTTCGGAGGAGCTGGAAGTTTCGGATCGTCCCTTCTTGGTGAGGTCCGTGGATAATAAATTGGAGTCGCTATTGGTATCCTTGGGCCGGGCTCGAGGTCGTTGTCCACCGGCCCTCGGAGGTCGTTCGGGATCTTGGCACATGGCTTCTCTCGATTTTGCGCCTTCGAGGGCCAAATCTTGACGGAGACGTTCATTTTCAGCGATCATGTTCTCCAGCCTTTGTTCATTCTGCTTTGATTGTTCCATGATCGCCTGCATTGTCTCTTGCGCTGAAGTCATTGGTGAATCGAAGATCAAGGCGCGTCTTACAGCAATGGTTTCTTTCCCGAGCATATTTACTGGAGTGAGGTCATCTCCTTGTGCGGTCTCGTCAATGGCTACCGAAGGATCTTCAGTCACGCCTGCCATGGATGTAGTTGAGTATTCCCACAAACGGCGCCAATTGTGGAGAAGTGGTTTGGAAATACTCTTATGATCCTGGGAGACGCTGGTGATCCTCAGCTAGTCACCTGAAAAGATGGAAACACTCCGGTCGGGGGTGCCGAAATTAGCACTCCGATGGACAAGTTAGTTCAGACACTCAAGATAGCTTCTTGTCTAAGTTCAATGGAGTGATTCTTACATACCTACTAAATATGTTGTTCCTGTATTTATACCTGTTTTCCTCGATCCTCGGGGCCAGGGCCCACTTTTTGATCACTATCCTTTACATTATCCGGCTCCAATGCTACACACTTATTCGGCCCAAATATTGTATTCGAACACGGCCGATTATTATCAGCCCTGTATTGCGTGCCTTCTGCCTTTATCAATTATTCGACTCCCACAAGTAACTAAACTTAAATCAAGAATATAAACCCTTCTAATTCAATTTCTCAAATATTTACAACTGATTTCAAATCCCTTTTATTTATATATATATATTTCGAAACAAAATTCCAACTCATACATGACTATAATTATAAAGATACCATATAAACACACTAAATCATAGATATACAAAATTAAAGGTATTCCTACTTCGTTCTTTTCTCCTTTTCCTTTCCTAAAACATGTTATTAAGAAGACTCATCATTTATAAGATTAAAGGATTCGTCCCTCATAAAATCATTCTTCACAAGTTCACACAAGATTCTTCCTTTTTACTTAAACTTCCAACCCAATTATACCACAATTACCATAAGTCCACAATCTTTAACTCAAACTGATATTACTGTTATTTACAAAATAAAACTCATAATATTCACTTATGACACAAAACAACCCGGTGAGTTGATCATCATCAACTCCTTACCCAATTACCATTTCATTTTCCATTTGCTTCAAATAATTTCTATATTCATTTCTCCTCCATACAAAATCACACAAAAAATTGTAATTTCATAAATTCATTATGAGTCAATACACATTATTGCCAACTCAACACATTTCTCAAAATATTCCTCCCGTTGACAAATTTGACCCGTGTCAACCAATATTTTTTTTAAACTTCTTTTCAACCTTGATTTTTTAGATGTTTTCATTTTAGTCCTTGAAAAAATTTATGAAGTCCTTCCTAGCTAAATCGACCATTTTGAATCCATCTGTGGGCTTCGTTTCTCCAAATTCAAACTCCAGATTTCTACCAAGCTTAAATAATGGACCCAAATTAATCGATGGCCAACACAAACAATTTCTTTTAACATCAGTTCCCAAAACTGACAGAGAATTATGAAAATTGAAGTATTCAAATACAAGTCCTGCAAGCCTTACAAGATTTGTGGAAGTTAGTAGACCGAGGATTTGATGATCTAGCTACTTCCAAAGATGAAGGAAAGTTAAACGAAACTCAGAAGACGGCGTTGAAAGACGTGAGGAGGAAATATAAGAAGGCCTTATACCTACTCTATCAATGCATTGATGACTCTAGTTTCGAAACAATTTCAGCAGCATTAACCTCTAAAGAGGCATGGAATATTCTTCAATATTCACATGAAAGAATGCATAAGACGATGAGAGTTTGACTCTAAGTTTTACAAGGCAAATTTGAGATAATGGAGATGAATGAAAATAAGTATTTCAACAAAATATTTACCATTATTAATCATATCAAAATATGTGGAGAAAAGATGAAATCTCTTCTAGTGATAAAGAATATACTACGATCAATCTATCCAAATTTAAGCATGTTGTAATGCCTCGAAATAATTAATATTAACCCATCTCATAACAGTACTACAATTGATCAACAATCTCATATTTTCTATTCATTATATCTTTGATCATTACTAAAGATGACATCTCATGCAACATATATTCACAAATCCTGGATTTTGAATCTACAACATATGGCATGGATACAAAAGTAAAAAGGGAAAAAAAAAAAAAAAGGAAAACAAGTAATGAAATGCCTTAATGGCTACAACTTTCCAAGATGATGCTTGGTTACAACAAAATAATTTTAAACTCAAAACAAGGAAAGACCTAGGTTAAACAAAAATAATTCCATCAATAAACCAAAAATGAAGCATTAAGCTCCAAGTCCTCCCAAGCTACGTCTTTGGTGGAGGCATATCATCAGTACCTGAAAGTTGTTTTCCACATAGGGTGAGTCAAAACCCAGTAAAGATATGCTAACACAGAATATGGATATTAGCAAAATTATAAGGTGAATGCACATGTATGCCATTTATCAAATATTCCTTGTTTTTCATCTCAAAACAATGCAATGCCAGATTACATATCAATTCATGAAAATAATCCTTTTATAATAATAATAATAATAATAATAATAATAATAATAATAATAATAATAATAATAATAATAAAAGGGCAGTGGATGCAAAATACTGGGAGTCTCTAGGTACGTGTCTGCCAGTAAGCTATACAAACACGACCAAAGCCATTTGATTGGTGCTAACTGAAAGGATCAACACCTAACTGTGCGGGTTTATGGACTTTCACCAAGGACACGCAAGCCAACATAATAAAACCACAATCACACCTCCTAACCAGATTCACCATGGTATTCACCCATTTTTCTCAAAAATCAATACATTTACAATGTTCAAAATTAAATGATGCTTAATGAACAATGTATGATAAATTATTTTCGATTCAGCCTAATCCTCAT
Organism: Camellia lanceoleosa; assembly: GCA_025200525.1. Classification (NCBI taxonomy): domain Eukaryota; kingdom Viridiplantae; phylum Streptophyta; class Magnoliopsida; order Ericales; family Theaceae; genus Camellia; species Camellia lanceoleosa. The sequence goes on along the minus strand of CM045771.1, from coordinate 20,345,689 downwards.
GCAATATCTACAACAATCAAGATTATCCTCCACTAATAGCTCAAAACATATATTTCTATTCAAAAGATAATTTCCAATCAAAAGATACGATTTCATCAATTACAACGGGAGTGATATTACATATCTAACTCCACCACCATCATCAATATAAACATTGTTCCAATTTCACAATATCCAACATCATTTTCTATTTCCCTTTACAATTCCAATATCCAAAATCTAGGGCAAACCCCATTTATTTATTTCAAGAAGAAATATCCACCATTCTAACATATTTTATTCATAAATACATCCCCACAACCATTTTCATGAGCCCATTTGGAAAACCCTTCTTTTGATTTTAAATCCAAACCCTAGGTTTTCCTAAAATGTCCTAAATCAATATGCTTTTCGATGAACAAATAACTAAGCTAAAAATCATATAAAAGAGTCAAACAAATCCCTACCTCAAAGTAGAAGACACGAAGAAAAGATGGGTAGAACTCAACAGAGTCAAAACCAAATTCTCCAATTAAAATGAAGCCCTCGATGTGCTCAACGTTTTTCTCCAAGGGACTAGGGTAAGGTGTAGACACCCCATTTTTGACTGTCCTCAAGACTTGGACGTCATCGTTTGAACACCCGATGATCTTCCTTGTTTGTGTTTGTTTTGAGTTCCCGAAGGACTCGGATGCGCACTGTGCCTTGAGATCTCTCAACTTGACTGTTTTGTGCTTGGTCGTTGACTAAGGACTTGTGTTTTGTGCTTCTAAGGGTAGGAGGTGGCTTGTCAGCCATCCCTTAAACCCACCGGCCGTGGCATGAGGCCACCGGTCTTTCTTTCTCTCTACCGACCATTTGTTTGGCCGGTCGGCTCAAACTTTTGGCCAGTCGACTCAAACTTTTGGCCGGTCGGCCATTTAGTTGGCCGATGGTCTCCTTTTCTGGCTGGTGCCCCCTTTTTGCCTTTTTCAGGCATTGTGCATGCCAGCTGTGCCAGCTGGAGTACACGGACTTGTCCTCCATAGTGTATGGAGGAATTGCACCCTTTGCACCTTTTTGCTCAAGCTTCTTGGAGAAGCTTGCAACCTTTGCTCAAGCTTCTTGAGGAAGCTTGACCCTTTGTCTTAGCTTCCTCAAGAAGCTCAAACCCTTTGCCTTAGCTTCTCTTAGAAGCTTGACCCCCTTGACCCTTTTGTTTAAGCTTCCCTTAGAAGCTTCAAACCTTCATCTTGCTCTATATAAGGAGACCTTTCCTCTTCTTTGAAGGGGTTCAACAAATTAGAGTTATATAGCATATATACACCACTCTCTCTCTATATCTCCCTCTCTCTCTCTCTCTCTCTCTCTCTCTCTCTCTCTTCATTTGTGTGTTTTAGAGGGCTCAAAAGTGTGTTTTGTTCTTAGTATTGCACTAAGACACCTAGTGTTACACCATACTTGGATTATTGAGATCTTGAGGGTTTGTTCTTGGAGTTTAGAGCTGGTTTTGATCAGAAGAGGGGGGCTGGACTTGCTGCTCTTCAAGTGTTCTTCAAGGGTGAGACTATTGCTTTATATTCCCCAATCTTGCACTAGCTTTTAACCTACTTTGCATGCTGTTTTGAGCTTTGTGTATAACTGATAAAAACTCTGATTTTTCATGCTTAAGATGTTTCATTAAGGTCTCTTTTGTGTTTGGGGTCGACCTCCCCCTCTAGGGCCTTGTTTAGCCCATTTTGTGCCTTCTTTAGTTGAGCTTTGAATACTTTTATGCATTGGCCTTCTCACCACTGAAATCCAAAGGATTTTCAGTGGTGAAGAAGAGGTTTTGAGGTCTTGCATAGGGGAGGGACACCCCTCTCCCTTTGTGTCTTATTTGTTCATGTTTTTGGCTCATAAGGGTAGCATGCATGCTTCGCTGTTTTTGGCTCCATTTTAGAGGTTTTTGGGTGTTATTTGATCATATTATACCTCTGTTTTTGGTCAGATTAATGGCCCCTTGCATGCATAATATACTTGCCTTGTATTCTTCTATTTTACCTAGAAATGCATCTTGCCATTAGACCATCATGCTTGCATGTTTTTGCCTTGCTTTGTGAAGCTTTTGATCATATTTTAACATGCTTGAGGTCTGTTGGGTACTGATTTAATCATGTTTACCATGTTTGGTATAGCCTCTTTGCATTTTAGCTTGTGAGCCTTGAGTGTGTGAGTCATGAGCATGCTTTAGTTGGGTTGTTTCAGTGATTTGGAATCACTTCTCATGCTATTTTAGTCCCTAATCCATGCTTGTATGCTTACATTCATCATCCCTTTCATGCCTTGAAGAGTTGTTCTTTTATGCCTTGAAATGGGTCATAGTGCATGCCTTTTGTTTTAAGCATTTGGGTTGCCATATCAGTGGGTTTTGGGGCATATTTTGATGTGGGGCATATTTTGATGCATTGAAACTCTGTTTTCAGTTGCTTAGTCCATGCCATGAGTGGTTGGGATGGTTGTAGTAGAGTGCCCTCTTTGTGGCCTTAAATCCCCCTTGTTTTGCATCCATTTCTTGGGCATGTTTTGACTATGATCTATGCATGCTTTGGACTTGTTTTGGAGTCCCCTAGGACTATTTTAAGTCATTTTAGTCATTTGGGGTTTGGTTGACATAATCATGGTTTGAGCTCTTTGTTAAGCCTCAAGGTTTTGGGCGCTATTGCATGCCTTGCTTGCATGTTTTGCTTGATTTGGCATTATTCTTCATGTGATTTCAGAGCCTATTGTAATGCCATGTCCATGTTTACTCCATTTTTCTCATGCTTGAATGTTGTGCATAGTGGTCTAGCTTATGGACCAATATTATGTGTGTATTTGTCTCCCCTTTTGGCCCCTTAATTTGGGTGTTTTGGCCACTGTTTTGGGATATGGCTGAGGCCTCCCATCTCCATGTAAGTCCATCCTTGTACATAGTTTCATATTTGACATGTTGCCTCTCGTTACATGCTTGCATTATACCATGTTTGCATTACATGTTAGGTTGCATTGCATTGCATCTTGCATGCTTAACACATTGTACATTTGCATGCTTAGTTTGCATTGCATTTGGCATGCCTTGTTAACATTAGCCTCATGTTGCATATTTGACCCATGTTGCATACTTGAGCCACATTGCATACATGCATCACATTTTGCTTAGTTTGGGGTGTCAAACCAAGCATGAAGAATGAGGTGTGTTCGTACTCAAAGTGACGAAACACGTCTCAATCCTCGGTCGCCAATGCCCTTGATCTCAACATGATCGGGCGTAAGGCACTCATTTGTTTGTTGCATGCAATTACATTAATTTGCAAACTTGGTGCCTTTGGCCATCATGCATCGAGATGAGTGGTTGGTGGCCCGAGGATCAAGGGCCACACTCCCTTGAGTCTATAACATGATAAGGAGAGTGGGCATGCACACATTTGCTTGAAAATTCCATGTCATGCCTTGTCTGTCCTCTGTTGCTGTCGAAACAAGATTCTGCAGGAACATTTGGCCGACTGACTGCATATTGTGCCGACCGACCATAGATAATTAGCCGATGGCTTAACAAATGGTCGATGAATATTTATCAATGGCCAGTGATTTCATACCTTCGCCAGTGGCATTCCAAAGTGATCAGAGAGCAATTCAGAGACATCCCCAGGATTTTCACAGTCCTCAGAGGTGTAGGACAATGCAAACAGAGGCAACAATGGCATGGCACCGGGTTTCCGAGCAAGGCGAGTCAAGCATGCGTCATCCACGCATTCCGAGCCAGAGCTGCGGCAGTCTCTTTAGTTTCATATTTAGGTTGTTTTTTGTAATTAATCTGTTAATTAATTAGAAGTTTTGTAATAATTAATTAGCTAGGATAGTTGATTCATTATTCGGCTTGTATTATTCTTTCGGACCCTCTAAGCGAGGGCAATTGTGTAATAAGTGTGCGTGAGTGTTTGAATGTCTTCCAACCCCACTTCTTTCTCCATTTTACTTACCTGCTTTCAATGGTTAGCATTAGGGCATATTTAAGTTAGCATACCTTATGTTATGCATACGTGCATCCATACATTTGTCTTACATGCACCGGGCTCGGCGCATCATACTAACTACATCGTATTTCAATTCCAAGTTGAATACATGTTAGCTGTAGCATCATCACATGCCATCTTAGAATAGCCGAGCCTAGCTTAGTTGCATCTTGCATGTGCTGCATTAGCCATCTTAACATGAACTAGGATCATGCATATGATTACTAACTAGTTTCTGTTTTGGCTCGGAGTACTCGGTAAGCGTTTATGGTTTAGCATCCTTGCATGTGTGTGAGTGACAGCCATGATAGCATGCTTACCATGAGGCTATGTGCTTATGTGATATAACTGCTTGAATGCCTGTGGGTGAAGGTTAGGTTACTTGAATTGGAACAATGCATTGAATGCGAGTTTTAAGCCCACTTGAAAGTGGCAAAACCATGCTTTCTAAGCCCACTTGAGGGTGACAAAATTCATGTCTTAGCCTACTCGTGGGTAGCACCATCAAACCATTTTTCAAATAAACAAACATGAAATGTTTTGTTCCAATTTAGGCGACTTAGTCTATACTTGTTTGTTGTGCACGTCACGTAGTAAATCTAGGCTAATAAACCGGAATAAGAGCACATAATGTTTTCAAAAATCGATATCATGGTTAGTAGAGGCCGATTTTTGATCGAGCGAGCGAGGGTGCTCATAGCTGACCTTCCCCAATCGTACCTAAGTTCCCGAGCCGAGGCAACTTTGGTGATGACGGACACGTGGCCTTAGGCAAACGAGTCAGGGTTTCCTAAATTCTCCAAAATAAAATATTTAGGTGGCGACTCTGTATTTGGCAAAGCAGTCCATGTTTGGCACTTCTTTCAAAAAAATCTGTTTTCAAAAACGATTTGCTGGATTTGGACTCTTTGATGATTCATCGGTCATGCATTGCACTCTGCGAGATTAGATACAGGACCGTGACATTTGAGTCCTGAACTGTAGTGAGCCCCAATGAACAGAACAGGATTCATCCTCCCGGGGCATTCGAGGACGTCCACATAAGGAAACTTACGAATTGAGAGTTTTTGGAGCTAGAGTTCAAGAACTAGAGAGAGAGAGATAGAGAAAGAGAAGGAGAGGGAGAGAGATGTGAAAAAGTAATAGAAAAATGCTGTCTCTCAGATTGATAGATGCACAGACCACTTGAGCATAAGAATGGTCGCTTGAGCGAGCAAAGCCATCACTCGAGTGCACAATGACCCCCTCTAGTAGTTTAGACCTGTAAAAGTTCGCTCGAGTGCAAGAAAGGCCGCTCGAGCAAAGATTTCAAACTCCCAACAGTTTTACAGACTATAAAGCACTGCTCAAGCTCAAGAATGGTCGCTCTAGCGAACAAGCAAAATTCTGGGCAACAACACTTTGAAAAACAAACTTCCCGACCTGTTTCAAACACAACCAAAACTCCTAATGGCCAAACTCAACAAACAACAAGATGAAAATGAGTTGAACAATAATTAAATACATGGGTTCTCATATTCAAAAGCAATAAATGGGTCGAGTCTAAGCTAGAATCGTTACAATCTCCCCTCCTTAAGGAATTTCGTTCCTGAAATTTAAAATCAACTAACATTAAAAGGAAAGTGAATAGTCTTGCCTCGCAAGACTCGGTCACTAGAGTCTAAGACTCTTACCAGTCTCTCCTCATAAGAGGCATCCTCATCTACCTCTAACTCGGTTCAATCCAACACATGCGAAGGATCAGGCTCATACTTCTGGAGCATATAGATATGGAACACGTCATAAACCCTAGAAAGTTGGGGCAGCAAGGCCAAACGATAAACTACTTCCCGATCCTAAGCCTAATAAATCTAGGAGACAACTTTTTGCTCTTTTCAAATCTTATCAAATCCCATCTTGGTGATATCTTCAAGAGCACGTGATCTCCTATCTCATAAGACAAAGGTCTCCTCCTACGGTTAGATCAGAAGTTAACATAGGTGCGTCACCCACCTCAGCCCAACACATAGGAGATCTATACCGTCGGCCATACTAGGCCTCAAATGGCACCATACCAGTACTCGCCTGAAAACTGTTATTACAGGCAAACTCACTAAAGATAAGTGCCTCTGTCACGACCCCTTAAAATCAAGAACACAACCCTGAAGCATATTCTCTAGGATCTGAATGGTTCGCTCGGACTACCCATCAGTCTGAGGATGATAGGCGGTGCTAAATGTCAATCTAGTGCCCAAGGCCTTCTGTAGACTCTGCTATAACCAAGCCGTGAAACGTGGATCTCTATCCGAAATGATAGTCACAGGGACCCCATGAAGCTAAACTATGTCCTTAACATAAAGGTCGACAAGATAACCTATCGAGTCGCTGCTACGCATACCCACACGGCATCGTTACCCCGTTGAGTCCTCGAAAGACCAACAACAAAATCCATTGTAACATGCTCCCATTTCCACTCGGTCATATGTGAGGGTTATAACAAAGCTGCTGGTTATTGGTGTTCAGCCTTCACTTGCTGACAAATAAGGCATCTCGAAACAAGCAAGGCTACGTCTCTCTTCATCTCCTTTTACCAAAATTGGCGGCTAAGGTCGTGGTACATCTTCGTACCTCCTAGGTGTATCGCAAGGTGTGCATGGTGGAACTCTCAGGGTACCTTCATTCTGCGAGATTCTGACATGAAAAGACGGTTCAAATATCTCACACTAGAGTCAGAATACACTTCAAGCCCTTTTCTACTTTTCCATTGGATATCTTCCCACGGATAGCCTCTACTTTATGATCACCCCGTTTTGGTTCTATAACTTGATTCAATAATGTAGGTTGTGCAACTACAGCAAACAAAACAACCTACTCAACGGACTCGCCAAGATGCAAGCCAAACTCACCCATAACACTCAGCATCTCCCATTCCGAGATGACAGTACTAGCTATAATGCTTACAGATTTCCTACTCCAGACAGTGTCCATTGCTAGCCTAAACCCCTCTCCGAAATAATCAATATTGGAGTAGTAGTGGATCTAACCTTAAGCTCTTGGAACGACTTTTCACACTCCATCCAAACTTCACCCCATTTCTCATCAATCTAGTCAATGGTGGGGCAGTTTAGAGAAATCTTTCACAAAATGTCAGTAATACCCTACTAAGCCCAAGAAACTTCGGATCTCAAAAGTATTCTTAGGTTATTCCCAATCTTGCATTGCCTTCATCTTAGAAGAGTCTACCATCACTCCTTCCTCGGATACCACATGGCCTAAGAACTTAACTTCCTTTAATCAAAATTCGCACTTCCTGAACTTAGTATACAAATGGTGGATTCTAAGTAACTCAAGTACAACCTGCAAGTGTTCCTCCTCAGAGAGTGAGTAGATCAAAATGTCGTCAACAAAGCCAACCACAAAACAGTCTAAAAACTCGTAGAAGATTCAATTCATCAAATCCATAAACTAAGCTAGTACATTGGTTAGCCCAAAAGGCATCACTAAGTATTTGTAGTGGCCGTACCATGTATGGAATGCCATTTTTTGAATATCCTCCTCCTTCACCCTCAACTGGTGATAACCCGATTTGAAGTCAATCTTAGAAAAGAAACAAGACCCCTTTAACTAGTCAAATAGGTCATCTATACGAAGTAACGGGTAGTTGTTCTTAACAGTTACCCTGCTCAGCTTCTGGTAATCTATACACAGTCATAAGGTGCCATCATTCTTCTTAGCAAAGAGAGCTGGTGCTCCCTAAGGCGATGTACTAGGGTGAATTAAGCCCTTATCTAATAGCTGTTGGATTTGAATCTTCAACTCATGTAACTCAGCAAGTGCAAATCTATATAGTGCCATAGAAATCGGTGACGTGCTAGGCATTAAGTCAATAGAGAACTAGATCTCCCGGTAGGGTGGCAAACTAGTAAGATCCTTGGGAAAGACATCCATGTATTCACAAACTACCCTTGGCAACACAACTCGGACCACATTACTCTTACTAGACAAAGTTGCAAGAAGACAACTAAACTTATCCCTACCATGAGGGTCATAAACTGGCAATAAGACTCTATTAGCTTGGTCTCCCAGAAAATGAAAACAGTCACCACTTGAGGTGCACACCGTAACTCTTTGATAGTAACAATCTAAAACAACACGATATGAGGATAACCAATCCATACCCAAAACGATATTGAAATTCGACATGTCTAACAATACAAATGAAAAAATAAGTCGGCTCCCAGCAACCTCTATCTCACAACCACGCCATCCATTGTTTAAGTCAACCTTACCCCCAACTGGTGACTCTACCCTGAGTGGAGACGCTAACTAAGCAACTTCTAACCCCAAAACTGATGCAAATGTAGAAGAAATGAACGAATGAGATGCACTACTATCCATCAACACATTAGCAACCATATTGAACAACAAAAGTTACCTCTCAAAACGAAGGGTGCTAGTAACTGATTCGGCGTGGTAACAAAAGACATAAGCCCAATAGGTCTTTGCTCCGCTTGTTCACCCCTCGAAGCATACGAATGGTAAACTAACTAAGCCAAAGAGGGGCACTGAGTGGCCCTCTAGGCCTATACCGATAGGGTAGGCCGATGGCTCTATGTCTGCCTCAAACCAGACGCACCAGATGTGCCACTTGCCTAAGGGAAAAACCTCCTCAAATGCCCCGACTGCCTATACTAATAATAGGTAGTTAGTTGCCCTCTCTTTTGACTCTGGCTCTGTGAACAAGCCTCAAATGGCCAGACTGCTGTCCTCCTCTTCTCTGCGGGACTTGTGACCTAGCTAGCCACACTTAACGGAAATGATCCCACCCTGACTTCCTCTCCCTAAACTAAAATTCGGTACTGGAAAAGTGAATCTAAACTGTGCTACCCTGGACTGTTGTGGGTCAGAACCCCTCTACCTATTGTTGTCTTGTGTCTCCCCCTGAACCTCTTGACTCCTCTGCCTGGAGCCCCTCATCTTCTCCTCCTCCGCATGAATTATGGTCTCTAAGTGAACCGTCACCTTCATAAGATGACCATAATCACTAATCACGGACCCAGTCACCTTGAATAGGAGCCTCATCCGCGGCCTCTTCCCGAACTTAATACAACAACATTTCTCCGTTGCCACAAGTTCTAGTGCAAATTCAGATAGGCTCGTAAAAGTTGCCTCAAACTCTGTTATAGGTGTATTCAGTTGCTTGAGCTTTAAGAACTGATCCCTCAACTTCTCGGTAGTAGTGGGAGGTAAGAACTTGTCTTGGAAAGCATTGACAAAGGCCTCCCAAGTCACCCCAATGCTCCTACGCTCATACTTCCTCCATTGACCCATATCTCCCTTCAGTTGGAAGGATGCCAAGGTCACCCTCAAACGTCTTCACCATTTGCTCTAGCCAGTTATCCACCTTTAGTGGCTTCTTCAAATCTCTCAAAAACTAATCTAAATTCGACTAGAAGAACTCCTTCTTCAGAAAAGACGGCCCTATCTTGGTAACATGGGCTTGGACTAGGTTGTCATACCTGAGAATGTCTATAGACTCCCGCAAAGCACCATCCATTTCCTAGGCCAAAGCATCCATAGCTTGCTGACCTATTGGCTCAACCACGTTGGCCTGACTAACTCCTTCCTCTTGTGCCGAAATATCATCTGATAACGGCACCTCCTGCCGCTTAGGCCTACCAAGCCTGTCCACATCCTAACATCGTAATAAAGGTAATACAACAGATTAGCACATTTACAAATTTGTCAAAACTAATGCACTCATGTCCTAATGCAGTGGACAACACATAATTTACTTCACTTAAGCACTTAATTATATAAACCTAAACGAATTTCCTTTCTAGAAAATGACCATTCCGCGACATTGCGAGAGTTACAATTAGAAATAGTAGTGATCAAGTGCTCTTCTAACATGACTTATAGAAAATCGTAGACCCAACCAATATCTAAGAAATTAAATCGCATACCCATATGGTCACATAAGCATGTTATCACACAACATACTAGATTTATGTCTAATATCACCTAGCAAGGGAACCCAACCACATCCCATGATCCGAAAGTATTCTAAACCAGTGGCTTTGATACCAAGTTGTAATGCCCCGACATAATTAACATTAACCTATCTCCTAATAGCGGTACAATTGATCAACAATCGCATACTTTCTATTCATTATATCTTTGATCATTACAAAAGATGGCATATGTAATATATATTCATAAATCTTGAATTCTGAATCTACAACATATGACATAGATACAAAAGTGAAAAGGGAAATAAAAAGAAAACAAGTAATGAAAGGCCTTAATGGCTACAACTTTCCAAGGCGATGCTTGGTTACAACAAAATGAGTTTAAACTCAATACTAGTAAAGCCCTGAGCTTAAACAAAAATAATTACATCAATAAACCGAAAATGAAGCCTTAAGCTCCAAGTACTCCCAAGCTACGACCTTGGTGGAGGTATATTATCAGCACTTGAAAGTTGTTTTCTACACAGGATGAGCCAAAGCCCAGTAGAGATACTCTAACATAGTATACGAATATTAGCAAAATCATAAGGTGAATGCACATGCATGCCATTTATCAAACATTCATCGTTTTTCATCTCAAAACAATGCAATACCAGATTACATGTTAATTAATGAAAATAATCCTTTTTTAAACAGAAAATAGGGCAGTGGGTGCAAAACACTGAGAATCTCTAGGTGTGTGTCTGCCAGTAGACTATACATGCACTACCAAAGCCATTTTACTGATGCTAACCAGAAGGATCGACACCTAATTGTGTGGGTTTTTGGACTTACACCAAGGACACACAGACCAACATAACAAAACCACAACCACACCCCCTAATAAGATTAACCACGGTATTCACCCATTTTTCTCAAAAACCAATACATTTACAATGTTCAAAATTAAATGATGCTCAATGCATAATGTATGATAAATTAGTTTCAATTTAACCAAATCCTCATACAATATCTACAACAATCAAGACTATCCTCCACTGATAGCTCAAAGAAGATATTTCTATTCAAAAGATAATTTCCAATCAAAAGATATGATTTCATCAATGGGAGTGATATTACATATCCAACTCCAACATCATCATCAATATAAACATTGTTCCAATTTCACAATACCTAACATCATTTTCCATTTCCTTTCACAATTCCAATATCCAAAATCTAGGGCAAACCTCCTTTATTTTACAAAATCAAATTCAAGAAGAAATATCTGCTATTCTAACATATTTCATTCATAAATACATCCCCACAACCATTTTCAAGAGTCTATTTGGAAAACCCCTCTTTTGATTTGAAATATAAAATCTAGGTTTTCTCAAATTGTCCCAAATCAATACCTTTTTCAACAAGCAAATAACTAAGCTAAAAATCATATAAAAGAGTCAAACAAATCCCTACCTCAAAGTAGAAGACATAAAGAAAAGATCGGTAGAACTCGACAGAGTTAGAAACACCAAATGCTCTGATTAAAACAAAGCCCTCAACATGCCCAATGTTTTTTCTCCAAGGGACTAGGGTGAGAAAACTCACGGATTAAGAGTATTTGAAGCTAGAGTTTAAGAACTGGAGAGAGAGAGAGAGAGAGAGAGAGAGAGAGAGTGTGTGTGTGTGTGTGTGTAGATCTAGGGTTTTGAAATGTTTAGAGAAGTGAAAAAGTGACTGAAAAAGGCTATCTCCCGAACTGATATATGCACAGACCACTCGAGTGAAACAATTGTCACTTAAGTGACAAACATAATAAGTGACACCGCTTGAGCGACCAAAACCACTGCTTGAGCTCACAATGACCCCCTTCTAGTAGTTCAGACATGTAAAAGTTTGGTTGAGCACAAGAAAATGCTCAAGCAAAGATTTCAAGCTCCCAGTAGTTTTACAAACTTTAAAGGACCGCTCGAGCTCAAGAATGGTCGCTCGAGCAAACAAGCAAAATTATAGGCAACAACACTTTGAAAAACTAACTTCCCAACTTGTTTCAAACACGACCAAAACTCCCAATAGCCAAACTAAACAAACAACAGGATTCAAAAGTTATAAATGGGCCGGGTCTAAACTAGAGTTGTTATACATGTGGTCATAGCAGTAAAAGATTTGAAGGATCATAGTGCCATGACCATCAATGAGTTGATAGGCATACTGGAGATCAATGAAGAAAGAATCAAGAAGAAGACTCTCTCAAGTTGTCTAGAGCAAGATCTTCAATTGAAGTTATCCTTCATAGATGACAGAAATAAGCAATGGGGGATGTCACAAGGAGACTGAGGAAGAAGCTGCTGTTATAAAAATTGAAGTTTTGGTTTTTGAGAAAGACGTAAAAAAACCCTATCATGTACTAAAAATAGTGATACCTAACTACCCATTGTATTCCTTAACAAACATGCCGAAGCTTAATACATTTTAATCATTGTGATACTAGAAACATCTCCAAAACTATATTTCTTTTATAAATGTCCTTCGAATTATACAAAATAACATCACATGCAATTATACATTCATTGATCCTACAACATGAATCTATAGCATGTCATCTATCAAGGACAACATTAAACAAAATATAAGTTCATGCCTTGAACGAAACAAGTCTCCAAGCCAATGTTTGGTTATAACAAGAGTGGGTCAACGCCCAATACATTAAAAAAAAAAGGCAATTTGCTATACAAAATAAAGTAACACAAAACAAGCCTTCAGATCTAAGATCATCCAAAGCTCTCATCTTAGTGGAGGCACGTCGTCACCACTAAAAGTTATTTCCATGTGGGACAGATTTAAAGCCCAGTAGAGATAACTTGATGACATGTGTGATAATTAAGAATGCCATATGGTGAATACATATGAAATATTATGCCCAAAAACATGAGTTTTTATTCTTTGGAAACAAAGCTATGTATATAGCGGCCCAAGTTTAGACTTGATCCTTTTATGTCTTGGCTGTTGGGTTGTATTTCCTTTTCCTTAAGTTTAATTGTCACGAGGAACATTGGTTTGTATTTAGCAGTTTGGCAGAATTTTTTCCCTGCTTGCAAGATCGTGCCCGCGACCATTCCTATTGCGTCTATGATGGCGCTAGATCACTCTCGCAAGAGGTCGTGACCAATTATGTCCTTTAGGTCTCTTGGCCTAGCAAAATTCCGTAGCCAACGATGACTCGCGAAGGAGGTCATGATCTGTGTGATCGCGCCGGCGATCAGGTTCGCACTCGCAATTCCGTCCACGACCAAAACACACCTTCAGGTCCTAGGTATGGGGAAGTTGCGTGGCTTGCGAGAGGCCATGATGGTAGGCCACAACTTTGGGATCTCTCCTGAGGTGTGGGAGTCCACGCCTATGATTGTGTCTTTCATGCCCACGATGTTAAGTGTGCGCCCACGATGCGACTGACTATAAATATCGCCCAAAAGCTAGAAATATCTATGTTTTGAGTTCATCTTCTTCTCTTTCGCTCTCCAAATCGCCATTTTTGAGTCTTTAAGCTCTAAACACTTGGTTTTCATCTAGTTACACCCATTTCCTACCCCTAGTACTTAAGGTTTTAAGGTAGAGTTCATTGAGGCCTACATTGTAATATGAAAAGTTTGAGTTTCTATCGCCGTTGATTATTGGGCATTGTTCATCTTCTCCTCATGCGTTGAGGTAGAGATTTCTTTAATGATTTGCATGTTATTTTGCTTTGTTATGGGTTAGTTTGATAAATTAACACTTTTGATGTTTTGGGTTTGGGTAATATATTTTGTAAATGCATAAAGAGGGGCTCCTCAAATTTTCCTAAAGTTTTTCTTAAAACTCTTATTTGAGGTTGTTGGTAATCTTGTTTGGTGTTGCGAGGTTGAAGAAATGATCTTTAAAAGGAGAAACCCAACGTTTACTAAACCCTTGAGTTGTGTTCAAGGTTGAAAGTGATATATGTTGTTGGATTTGTCATAAACTTGTGATTTTGGGCTACCCGGCTATGAATGATGCTTTGAGGTATATTGAGGCAAGATGATCTTTCAATGTAAATGTTGTTAGAAATGGTTAGTTATGCTCTTGATATATATATATATATATACACTGTCCATTTTGGAATATATTGAATAAGGATAACTGTTTTGGCTATTAGTGGAGGATAACATTGATTGTTGTAGAAATTACATGAGAGCTAGGTTAACTGGAACCAATTCACTAATGCATTCCCTCTATTTGATTGTTGCATACTTATAAATTTGGAAATGTTGAAATGTGTTATTTTAAGAAAACAAGTGAATACTATGGTGAATCTGGTTAGGGGGTGTAGTTACAGTTAATTAAGATGGCCTTTGTGTCCTTAGTGAAAGTCCATAAATCTGCACGGTTAGGATGCCTTCCTTCATGTTAGTTGCCGGTGAAGTAGCTTTTGCTAGTGTTTTTACATGTACTTAGAGATTCCCAGTGTGTATATTTACTGCCCTATTTTCTATTTTGAAGTAACGATATATTCATTGTGGTTTGAACTTTGGCATAACATTGCTTCAAAACGGGAACATGCATGTTTTATAATTGCATTTCATATGCATTCACCATATGACTTTGTTAAACATCATACATGTCATTAAACATATCTTTACTAGGTTTTAACTCACCCTATGTGGAAAATAATTTTCAAATGCTGATCGTATGCCTCTACCAAGGAAATAACTAAGGAGGACAATGGAGCGGGACAATCATTTTTGTTTTGTAAATATGTTTTGTACAAGCCGATGACTTTTCCTGTATTAGGTAACAACTCACTTTTGTTGTAACCAAGCGAAGACTTAGAAGCTTCGAGCCTTTAGAGCATAAACTTGTATTTATTTACCGTTATTCCTATATATCTGTCACATGCTATATAGATTCATAATCTTGGATTGATGAATGTATTAATGCATGTGATGTCTTTTGTAATATTGTAACTAGATCAATGAATGAATGATAGTTTCAAAAATATTTTTGATATTAAATAATTAAGATTAGTAAGCTTCCACATGTATTTTGAGAGTTACAATACAAATCGAATATCATTATTTTCGGGGCATTACAACTTGGTCTAAGAGCATACTAGTCAATTCAATTTGTAGCCATCAAAACTTTCATTTTGTTAGATGCTTCGAATCCATCCAATTGATTGAGAAGCTCTAGCATGGTCCGCTGCAGTTCACTATCACCAGTGAAACTGTAATCATGCCTTACTGAAACCAACTGACTTTTTATTTTTATTATTATTATTAAAAAAAAATTATGCTTACTTTCTTGGTCCTTTTCTTTTTTTTTTTTTTTTTTTTTTTTTTTTGTGACACTGTATCATCAAAATGAAGACAAACCTAACATATAATCTCATGATATCAAAATAATGAAAGAACAATAATAAAAAAATAAAAACAGTACTTTATTGTTAATTAAACATAGTTCGATCAATGCACAAAACTTATGATAATTAGGATTTCAAATGGCATGTGAAAAGAACATAGATTATATATTCATAAATTATATAATTGGCTATAACGATTTTGGTTTAGACCCGACCCATTTATTACTTTTGGATCCTAGAACCAGTGTATTTAACTGTTATTCAGCTCATTACCATCTTATTGCTTGTTGGCTATTGGAAGTTTTGGTTGTGTTTGAAATAGGTTAGGAAGTTAATTTTTCAAAGTGTTGTTGCCCAGAATTGTGCTTCGCTCGAGCAACCATTCAACCATTTCGGCGCTCGAGCGGTCTTTTACAGTCCACAAAATTACTGAGAGTTTGATATCTTCGCTCGAGCAGTCTTTCTTGCGCTCGAGCGACCTTTTACAGGTTTGAACTACTGAGAGAGGGTTATTGTGCGCTCAAGCGGTGGTTTTGGTTGCTCAAGCGATGTCTTGCTTTGTGTCTGTCACTCGAGTGACCATTCCTTCGCTCGAGCAGTCTGTGTGTATATCAGTCTGAGAGGTAGTCATTTTTAGTCACTTTTTCATCTCTTTCTCTCTCTAAACATTCGAAAACCCTAGATCTACTCTTTCTCTCTCTAGTTCTTGAATTCTTGCAACAAATACTCTTAATCTGTAGATTTCCTCACCCTAGCCCTTTGAAGAAAAATGTTGAGCACGTCGAGAGTTTCGTTTTAATCGGAGCATCTAGTGTTTTTGGCACCGTCAAGTTCTACCCATCTTTTCTTCATGTCTTCTTCTTTGAGGTAGGGATTTCTTTGACTCTTTTATATGATTTTTAGCTTAGTTATTTGCTTTTTGAAAAAGGGTTATTAATTTGGGAATTTTTTTTTTGAGAAAACCTAGGGTTTGGTTTGAAATTAAAAGATGAGTTTTCTAAATTGACTATTGAAAAGGGTCGTGGAAAAATGGTTATGGATGAATTGTGTTGAAACGATGGAAATCTTTTCTTCAAATTGATTTCGAAAGAAAATTGGGGGTTTTAGCCCTAATTTTGGATATTTGGAATTGTGAAAGGGAAATGGATAACGATGTTAGATATTGTGAAATTGGAATAATGGTTATGTTGATGATGATAGTGGAGTTGAATATGTAATATCACTCTCATTGTAATTGATAAAAATGTATCTTTTGATTGGAATTTATCTATTGATTGGAAATATCTGTTTTGGGCTATCAGTGGAGAATAATTTTGATTGTTGTAGATTTTGCATGAGGATTAGGTTGAATTGAAACTAATTTTTCATTAATTGTGAATCTGGTTAGGAGGTGTGGTTGTGGTTATGATGTTAGCCTGTGTGCTCTTGGTAAAAGTCCAGAAACCCGCATGGTTAGGTGTCGATCCTTCTGATTAGTATTAGTAAAATGGCTTTGGTAGCCCTTGTACAGCCTATTGGCAAACACATACCTAGCGATTCTCAGTGTTTTTTATCCACTGCTCTGTTTTTTTGTATAAAATGATCATTTTCATGAATCGATTTATAATCTGGCATTGCAATGTTTTGAGATGGAAAATGAAAAATGTTTGACCAATGGCATGCATGTGCATTCACCTTATAATTTTGCTAAGATTCATATACTGTGTTAGAGTATCTCTAATGGGCTGTGGCTTACCCTATGTGAAAAACAACTTTCAGGTGCTGATGATATGTCTCCACCAAGGTCATAGCTTGAGAGGACTCGGAGCTTAAGGCTTCTCTTTTTTGTTTATTGATGTAAATATTTTTGTTCAAGCTCAAGCTTTACTTGTATTAAGTTTAAATTTATTTTTTTGTAACTAAGCATCGTCTTTGAAAGTTATAAGCCATTAGGGCATTTCTTTATGTGATTTTGATTTCTTTACTCTTGTATCCATGCCATATGCTATAGATTCAGAATCTAGGATTTGTTAATATATATCGCATATATCATCTTTTGTAATCATTAATGATAAAATGAATAGAAGATATGAGATTATTGATCTACTTTAACACTGTTAGGTAATGGGTTAGTGTTAATTATTTTTGGGGCGTTACATTGGCAATCACACAAGACAACATCGAATATTCAATATTTTCATCAAAATGAAAAACAAAAAATATATAGATTCATGCAATCAAAGTAGTGTGGCTCTGATATTAATGAAAGTTTGAGGAAAAAAATTTATTTGAAAAAATAATTTTTCAAAGAAACATCACCTGATTACACAATCTAAAATACCTCAATGCAAGCGTGTTGTTGTTAGTACCTCACCAAGCGATCCAAGTGTCTAACCTCTAAAGTGATTCACTTTGCACCTTTTTGCTTTTATTTTTTTGTGTATTTTTCCACAGACCTTAAAAATTCTGATGGCCAAATTTTGCATCAAATACGTCTGATATATACATAACACATGATAGAGTTTGCATGTAGGCGGGATCATTAAGGATCTTTATCTTTTAGTTGTCGGGGTAAAATAAAAGATGTATCTTTTATTTTGAATTTTCAAGATACAACTTATCCAATTTTTCATTTAATTATCTTTTAAATAGATAATATAGAACTTCTACTAATTGTAACAATGTCCATCAACACATTACAATTAAACCCCTAAAAGTAGAGAATTACAAGTGAGACCTTTTTTTACAATTGGTCACAAACTTCCTCCCACCAAACTATAGTCCACATGAGCTACTAGGTATGGACAAATTTATCATTATCAAAAACCCTAGCTCATGTAGGTGAATTCTAAATTTTTCCTCCTTCTAATTAGACCCCAAAAGCATTTTTCAAAAAATAGTACTTTTATAATTGTACATGTACAAATAAAAATATTTTTATGAAAAAGTTACCGGCCGGTTTTTATTTGGTCCAGCGTTAATAGGGAAAATTACGTGAATATACTTTCTCACTTTGAGAATGGTGGATTCCATGTTAAGAACCTATATAAATCAATTACCACTCATATAACCCAACATGTCCGTGTATAGCCTTTGGTTCGCTGTCACCGATTGACAATATCAAAGTTAAATAAATAGTTAATTAATTTATACAAGCCTCTCAAGTCAAAGGAAAATAAGTGCATTGTAATAGAACTACCTTTTAAACTGACAATGATCATTCCATATGTGTTTTCAAAACTGATCATGTTCAGTACATGTACTTATTGCATAGCACCCACCTATTTGCCAAAGGTCACTAGCTCAATAATGGAGTTAATTATTCTATCATATAGCAGCAAAATAAGTGTACGCCATAGTAGTGTGATACCCAATCAACACCCATAGCCTAGAACATTAATCGAGTCTACAAGACACTGAAAAATCGTAACTCTCAGCTTCTGGTTCGTAAACCATTAACATATTTTTTACAATGTTACCCAAGGGACCTTATATTCACATCACATGTAACATTAAATATAACATTACCCAAAATAATAATCTATAAAAATACAAAATAAAATTCCAAGCAATTTATTTAATCAGTTAATAAAGTCAACAAATTAGTTTTTGAGGGCACAAATACTAACAGGGACCATAAAGATATATATATATGTTTGAGATTCATCATTGATATATGTATATGCGTCGAGATCCTTTGTTGATGGATGTGTTGAAATTTATTTTGGATTGTGTATATATGTTGAGATTCATTATAGCCTTAAGTGTATTGTGGTTTATTATAGGTGAATAAATATATAAATCTTGAGATGAAATGATGATATTTTGAGAAATAATTAGGTATTTAAAATATGAATTGTTCTCTCTACTTGAGATGAAATGATGAGACTTTGTGAAATGATTAGGTATTTGAAATAGGAATTGTTCTATGTAGTATTTGGAATTACAAATATCTTTACTGTTAGAATTTTTATTTGTTGTCTACTATGCAATAATAAAATTATTAAAATTGCTAATTGAAATAGTAATTGATGACTTAATGATTTATAAATAAATTGGGTACTTTGTTATGTCATTGAAATTGGAAATGGTGAGATATAATTTTAAAAACTACGGAATCAATTCATATTTTAAGTAAACCTTAAAGAGTATGATTGTAATTTACCCATGTATTTAATAAAAATAAGGGTAAGTCACATTTTAACCCCTTCAACTATCATTCCATATCATTTCACCGTTTTAACCAAAAATTATAACATTCAACCCCTTCATCTATTATTGTTTTCCAATTTGAATCTTAATGACAAAAGTATCTCACAAAAATTTTTATTTATTTTTAATGAAAAATGTTCACCAAACATAAAAGAAAATTAAAAACTCAAAAATAGTTTTTAAAAATTAAATCAAACAAACTAATAATATCATTTTAAGTATTCCATTTGAGATGTTACATGCAACTCACATGTCAACTTTTCATCTTTTTATAAAACAAGTTCTTAATAGAATGCTTAGAAAATTACACCGATGATCCATACATTTTTCCCCTTGTGTCATTTTGATTTCTCCACTTTCATTGGCTCAATTTTGACCTTTAATTTTAAATTTTGTGTCAATTTCGTCTAATTGATAATGTCGTTAGTGTTTTTGACGAAAAATAATAATTGAATTGGTTGAGGTTAACTCACTGAATTTAGTAAATTTATAATTTTACTCAAAAAAAAAATGACACATTTTTTATTAAAAGAAATACTAAGAGTTATAATCAATTAGACCAAATTAAAATAAAATCATAAATTTAAGATCGAAACCTAGTCAATTGAAATTGCAGAGACTAAAATGACACAAAGACCAAAGTACAGGGACTACTGTCGCAATTTGCCTTAGAATGTTTACATTGATACAAATTAATAGTTTCAGGTGAAAAAATGTACCTTTTTTTAGTTGATTAGGTAAAATGATATTGGGTAATAGTTCAAGAAGATAAGGCGTAAATTATCATATTGTTGAAATTGTATTTTCATTATAAAGGTTTAGATTGAAAAAAATTCATATATGATGGAGATGAAGTATTATAATTTTTAATTCAAAGAGTAAACTGATACAGAGTAATAGTTGACTAGAATAAAGTGTTGTGTAATTTCAGTAATTATTTTTAAAAAAAATCTTGGAAATAATCTATTAACAAACTCGAACGGTAAAAAAACTTAATTATTAATATTGTATAAAAATTTTAATTACACTTTGACCCCCAAACTTCATAATAATTATACTTTGACTACAAAAGTTATATTATTTGTAAAATTACATTTTGACTTCAATTAATCATATATAAAATTATATGTTTCTTCATTTTTAATTAAATAATACTGATACAAAATTAAATGATAATTTAATTTTCAGGTTGTTATAGTGCATCCCTTTATCATATAACCACAATATTTCGTTATTAATGCCACATAAATTCATTACTTTCTTATTTTTTATTTTTTATTTTTTGAAAATGAAAAGATTGTAAAGAGAGAAAAAAAGTGAAGGCTCAATAAAGAAAATAAAATAATTAATTACTTTAAGAAAAAAATATCTTTAAAAGGGTCATGTGTATAAATATAATATATAGGTATGAATATAGAGAATTTGGGGGCTCAATCATATATATATATATATATAAGTAGTTTTTAACCTATTTGGCACATCTGAAGGTCCTTTTTTTTTCCTTTTCCAAAAAAATTAACATCAGCATGCATTTTCATTTACATATAAAGTTATACACAAATTCAATTTAAATTATAATAACTAATTTTATATGGATTCTGTTTGAAAAATACTTATTTTTCATGTATATATAATTATAATTTATTTATTATGATATTTGAAAAAAAAAATTACCTCGATGTACAAATTAATAAATAAATAAAACAGAATGTGATTAATTATTTGTATTGCACGAATCAAATTAATTATTTTATATATTTTTTTAATTTTTGTCTGTCTTATTGATGTCTTAATATTAATTTAGATTTAATTTTTATTTAACATGGAATTATTTATTACAAAATATTTATATTTAATGTAAATTTTATACACTTATATACAATATGTATGAATAATTCAAAAGGAATATTAAAGGGAAAAAATCAATACTCTACAAAATTAATTTCTGTATTTTCTTAATCCAATCACAACATATTTATATTTAATTTTTTAAATGAATTTGTTATAATTCTATTTGTACATATTTTTATTTTTCAAATAAATATAAAAATAAAAATAAAATTAAATAATTAGAATCACTTTTAATTTTGTATTACTAATTCTCTTTTTAATTTAACAATTATTTTTAATATCAAAATGATTGTTTATTTTACTATCTTATAGATTAATATATATTATATAAAATCATTATATGATAATTACACTTTTATAGTACAATAGAACTAAAATTATCAAAATTAACAAATAATTTAACTAAATTTATTAAATATAAGTATTTAAATAACACTTTTATAGAACGGTGTGCTTATTTTGCTATCTTATAATTTAATATATATCATATAAAATCATTATATGATAATTACACTTTTATAGCACAATAAAACTAAAATTATCAAAATTAACAAATAATTTAACTAAATTTATTATATATAAATATTTAAATAACACTTTTATAGAACGGTAAAATTAAGATTAGAAAACTAAATAACTTAAATTAAAATTAATATTATTCTTTTGCAGCACATATCATAATATAAAATATCATTACGCTAATTAAAGTTAACTCTATCATGATTTTATGTCAGATATCACATTTCTAGAAGTGGTTTACATACATTTGTAGGTGTAGCTTTCAATGTGATATTGGTTGAGTAAAATAATGAAACTCAATACTTTTTTTTGTTAAGTTTTTAAAAGATAAATTGACAAATGTCAAATGATAAATAGTGTGGAGTATTAATTTTTTTTTTTTTAAAAAGAAGGGTAAATTACATTGACACCCCCTGAGGTTTGGTCCAATTACGTCCCACCCCCCGACGTTCTGGAAATTACATTCTCACCCTTATGATTAATAGTCTCATTTCACAAACCCCCTGCTTATATAAAAGGCAACAACTTCTAGTAGAAAAATAGAGTAAATTACATTAAAAAATAAATAAATAAATAGAGGAAGTAAAGCAAAGTAAGAAAAGAGAGAGTACATGGGTTCAATGTCTTCATTTTGTGTCTAAATAATTACAATGATAGGGGATTAGTGTAACTTTTCAAAAGTCAAGGGGTGATATGTATTAAATCCAAACATCATGAGGTGTAAGTGTGATTTACCCTTTGAAGAATAATGTTTCATAAAAAGTGATTGTGTATATGTAAGACACCTATTGATGTTTCTTGAATAATTTTTAAATAAAAATATTGAATCCTAGAATTTATAGTATTACTAATAATGCACCTTCATGAGCTTTGTCAGAAAAGATATGCAAAATATATTTTGGTTGGAATAAAAAATTTGTGATTATTATAATGTGTCACATAATTAATCAAAACCTCTTTGAGAACTGAAATTATTAAGGCTATAAAGATTTTATACCTGATTCCCTTTGAGGACACTGTTTATGATTTGAATTTGTAATTTCTTATATATCAATGTGAATAACTCTTACGATCTTACTGATTTAAGCATATATTCTACCTTTGGGTCAATCCACTTTAAACACCTTTTCATGTAATAAAATACTTTAATATTGTCATATAAAAGTATTATAATTTAGTATAATGAAACACCACTTTAGACATAACAAAAAACTTTAGAAATTAGCAAATACCTTTTCGATTAATAACCAAAATATTACACCATGAGTTATAACCAAGTTACAATTTGTATATTATAAAATTTTCCGTTGTTTATATCTTTTTTTCAGGAAAAAAAAAAAATTGATTTGATACAAGTGAAGTTCATGAATTTTGGTAAATTTGATAAACACAAATGAGAATTTAATTTCAAATTGAGAATACACCAATTTTTTTTTTTTTTTTTTTTTTGAATTTTTTTTTTTATGAACCTTTTACTTAGGATCGCACACACAAAGACAAAAAAATTTATCAACCATTAACAAATTTATTTATATTTGACTTTCAATTATTAAATTTTTTACACATAAAATATTAAGACTCAAAATTAAATTTTCATTTTAAAAATAAATTTTCATATATTGCACTGGTCACCTATTACAATTAAACTATATCAACTCTATTTATGTTAAACATATATCCTATGGCTTTGCTAGATAGTACCAGGGCCCAGCCCCCTCCCTCCTGAGGTTTGGTCCAATTACGTCCTACCCTTTGACGTTTTGAAAATTACATTCTCACCTTTATGGTTAATAGTCTCATTTCACAAACTCCCTGCTTATATAAAAGGCAACAACTTCTAGTAGAAAAACAGAGTAAATTACATTGAAAAAAAAAAAAAAAAAAAGTAAAGCAAAGGAAAGGAAAAAAAATAAAATAGAGGAAGTAAAGCAAAGCAAGAAAAGAGAGAGTGCATAGGTTCAATGTCTTTATTCCGTGTCTAAATAATTACAATGACAGGGGATTAGTGTAATTTTTCAAATGTCAGAGGGTGATATGTATTAAATCCAAACATTAGGAGGTTTAAGTGTGATTTACCCTTTGAAGAATAATGATTCATAAAAAGTAATTGTGTATATTTAAGACACCTATTAATGTTTCTTGAATAATTTTTAAATAAAAATATTGAATCCTAGAATTTATAGTATTACTAATAATGCACCTTCATGAGCTTTGCCAAAAAAAATATGGAAAATATATTTTGGTCGGAGTAAAAAATTTGCTATTATTATAATATGTTATATAATTAATCAAAACTCTTTTGAGAACTGAAATTATTAAGGCTATAAAGATTTTATACATGATTCCCTTTGAGGACACTATTTATGATTTGAATTTGTAATTTTTTATATATCAATATAAATAACTCTTACGATCTTACTAATTTAAGCATAAATTCTACCTTTGGGTTAATCCACTTTAAACACTTTTTTCGTGTAATAAAATACTTAAATATTGTCATATAAAAGTATTTTAATATATCATAATGAAACACAACTTGAAACATAATTAAAGACCCGATGCACCACTTTCGACATAACAAAAAACTTTAGAAATTAGCAAATACCTTTTTAATTAATAACCAAAATATTACACCATGAGTTATAACCAAGTTAGAATTTGTATATTCTAAAATTTTCCGTTGTTTATATATTTTTTCCAGAAAAAAAATAAAGAAATAAATAAAAAATTGATGCAAGTAAAGTTCATGAATTTTGATAAATTTGATTAACACAAACGAGAATTTAATTTCAGGTTGAGAATACATCAATTTTTTTTTTTTAATTCTGATTTTTTTTTTTTTTAATGAACCTTTTACTTAGGATCGCACACACAAAGACAAATTTTTTTATCAACCATTAACAAATTTATTTATATTTGACTTTCAATTATTAAAATTTTTTATACATAAAATATTAAGACTCAAAATTAAATTTTTATTTTAAAATTAAATTTTCATATATCGCACTGGTCACCTGTTACAATTAAACTATATCAACTCTATTTATGTTAAACATATATCCTATGGCTTTGCCAGATAGTACCAGGGCCCAGCCCCCTCCCTCCCCGTGTTTATAACTAAGATTTTTCTTATGATATGTATCTTCCTAATTACACTAAAATAATTTGTAACTAATATTACAAATTTGGTATATTATCTTATGATAGGAGGCAGAGATAGCTTAAGTTTATTTTAGGTCCAAGACAAAAATTTAATTGTGTTGCGAAAAATATTGGGAGAACAATTTATGTTGTCAAAAAAAAAAAAAAAATTAAATTAAATTAAAAAATAAATAAAATTTAGTGTCAAAATTTTAAAATGTGAGTAATAAATGCACATTTAGAGACAAAATATTTTCGTGCCAATAATGTTTGATTTTTTTTAGACAATTTTTTACTTCAAATGCATAGTAATTCATCACTAAATGTGCAATTTAGTCACTAAATGTACAATTCAGTCACTAAAAATACAATAATGAGACATTTCAGCAACTAAGATTTTTCACTCCTAAAAAATGATTTTATCTCTAAATTTTTATATCTAAAACCTTAATTTATCGTAGCATTTGTCACTGCAAAATTTAGTTTTAATACTATACTTTTTATTTAAAATTCATAACATTTACATTTGAAACAATTTTATTTATCAAAACAAAATTTGACAATAATGATGTAAGATTTCGTACTTCTGTGGAAAATAAAATCTCAATATACTTCAATTTTATAATATCTTAATCAATAATTTTGTAATATTAGCCACGCAGATGGAAGGGCATGTATAGTAACATTATCAAGATTGAAGAACATTGGTGGAAAGTGGGAGAAGCAAAACATTATCAATATCTCTGCTCTGTAGGCTCAGCCAACCTGATTGATAAATTATGCTGAATGTGCCTCTTTTCGTTAGGTCCTTTTCCATGTCTGGACTAATAAATACTCCTCAACCTCATATTTACTTCTATGCCCTTCTTCCAAGGGCTACTTTTATTTTTATAAAACAACCAATTATAATTTCTATAGCATTTTTTTTTTTTTTGAAGAACTCAAAAATAAAAACAAAAATAAATCAGACATATTATTTGTATGAAAGTGCCAATCTTCTTGGGTTCCAAGACCTTGATATACTTTAATCATCAGAGGCTATTCTAAATCCAATTATTTGAAAACCAATGCCTATTGTTTCCTCAATATCTACACTAACTTCATTTTTTCATAAAATTTTATGTAGTCTAAATTTTCATTTATTGTGGGCTACCAAGTGGAATGGGATTGCCTATATTATGGGGCATTGGATTGGAATTGAATATGTTTGTGGTCACCAATCCTCTAAATTTTGGTACATGCTCAAAGAGTTTGGTACATTTCCCTTTTAGTAAATTTAGGGGTGTTATTTATTTATTTATTTTATAATATATAGCACACATGTTTGATTTGAGGATAAGGATAAAAAGGAAATGCTTTAAAAGTAAAATTATTTTGTATTTGTTTTATATTTTCTAACTTAGAATAACTCATCCAAAACTTTCTATGTCTAAGCCGTATATATATATATATATATATTTTTGTCCCAAAGCCAGAGGTGGGAGAATTCATCCCGAGGAACTTCTAAATGCCCTCACATAATAACTTTGGATTCCCACCTTCTTTGAACTCTCAACAAAAAAATTTGAGCTTTGTAAAATTTCATTAAATCCAATATCAATACTCTTATTCCTAAGCTTTTAAACCCTAACCTCATACCAACCCAATCACCTCTCCTCCACCTTCCCACAATCTCCCATCTCACTGTTGTTGCCTCCACCACACCACCTTCCCCATCCCCAACCACCCCAAATCTTTCTTATCTCTTCCTTCTCTTTATCCCCTTCTTTTCTTTTCCCTCTATAGCTTCCTTTGGCCTTTCCCTTCCATTCACAATTCCACTTCCTTCTCTGCAACCCTCGTCTACGACAACGAAGTTTCTTCTCTCAATAGTCATTTGAACTAACTGCCACGTCCCAACCCCGGCTGCTTAGGGTGAAATTCGCAACTAGCAGATTTCTAAAATTACCAAGGATTAATTTTAGATTAAACAAATTAGGTAATGCAATGGAATAAAAGGTGCATATAAATATCTAAGGCGTACAGGGGAATTATTATTTATGTAACATGAGTCAAATTATAATTACAAATAAACACGAAAAAATGAAGACAAAAAACACGATATTCATCTCAAGTCTCAGTCTTGATTTATGGGGTAAAACAATTTCTCATTAAGTTTCTTCACCTGAAAAGGTTTAACAGTTATAAGCACATGGTAGAATGAGGAATTACAATGCCTCGAAATAAGTAACAGTAGTCCATCTCACAACGTTTCTTACAAATGATCAATAACCTCATATTTTATAATCCATTTATAATATTCATCATACAAAAGATGACATAAGCGAGTATGCATTTATAAATCCTAAATTCTGAATCTATAGCATATGATATATATACATGAATTAAAATAAAAGTAAAATCAAATAATTATATGCCCTAATGGCTATGTCTTTCCAAGTCAATGTTTAGGTACATCAAAATGAGTTCAACTCAATACAATTAAAGCCCAAGGCCTATACAAAAATAATTACATCAAATAAAGAAAATAAGCTCTTAGCTTTAAGTCCTCTAGAACAATGTCCTTGGTGAAGACATATCATTAGTACCTGAAAGTTGTTTTCCACATAGGGTGAGCCAAAACTCAGTAGAGATATTTTAACACTATATATGAATCTTAACAAAGTCATAAGGTGAATGCACATGCATGCCATTTGTCAAAGGTTTCACATTTTCCATCTCAAACAATGCAATGCCAGATTATATATCAATTTGTGAAAATAATCATTTTATAACAGAAAACAGGGCAGTGGATCCAAAATTCTAGAAATCTCCAAGTACATATCTGCCAGTAGGCTATAAAAGCACTACCAAAGCCATGTTACTGGTTCTAATCGGAAGGATCAGCACCTAACTGCGCGGGTTTCTAGACTTTTACCAAACACACACAGGCCAACATAACAACCACAACCATACCCCATAACCAGATTCACCAAGGTATTCACCATTTTTTCTCACAAACAAAACATTTTCAATGTTTAAGTATACAACAATGCTCAATGCAAGATATGTAAATGATGAGTTTCAATTCACATAATCCTTATGCAATTTCTACAACAATCAAAACTATCCTCCACTGATAGCTCAAAATAGATATTTCTATACAACAAATAATTTCCAACAAAAGACAGAACCTCAACATTTTCAACATGGGAGTGACATTACATATCCAACTCCTCCAACATCATCAGCATACACATTGTTCCAATTTCACAAAACGTAACATCATTTTCCATTCTCTTTCACAAACCAATGTCCATGATTTTAGAACAAACCCCCTTTACTTTCAAAAAATCAATTTTAAGCAAAGAAATTCACCATGTCAACATATCTCAACCAATAACACATCCCCACACCCTTTCTCAAGAACCCATTTGGAAAACCCCTCTTTTCAATTCAAAAATCAGACTCTATGTTTAACCTAAAATCCCCAAATTACTAGATTCTATCAATAGACAAATAACTAAGGTAAAAATTATACCAAATGTTGAAGAAATCCCTACCTCAAGATTAGAATACAAGAGAGAGCAAGGGTAGAAGTTTTGCAGAGCCAAAAACGATAACTCCTCCAATTAAAACAAAGCACTTGACGTACTCTACCTTTTTTCTCCAAAAGGCTAAGGTGAACAAATAAATAGATTGGGAATATTTGGAGCTTGAATACAAGAACTAGAAAGAGAGAGTTTTTGGAATGTTTAGAGAGAGAGAGAGAGAGAGAGAGAGAGAGAGAGAGAGAGAAATGCAAAAGTGACTTTGAAAACCCTTTTCTC
Source organism: Camellia lanceoleosa (assembly GCA_025200525.1). Lineage (NCBI taxonomy): Eukaryota > Viridiplantae > Streptophyta > Magnoliopsida > Ericales > Theaceae > Camellia > Camellia lanceoleosa. The sequence goes on along the minus strand of CM045771.1, from coordinate 20,316,882 downwards.
TAATGAATATACATGCAGATCGCTCGAGTGGTGTAGATGCGCCCTTGGGCCTCACTACAGTTCAGACTCGATTTGTGTCGGTTCTTAATCTGATCTTGCAATGTGCAATGCAAGATTGATAGATCACCAAAGAGTCCAAATCCGGCAAATTGTTTTTTGAAAATAGATTTTTTTAAAAAAGAAGTGCCAAACATGGATTGCTTTTCCAGATACAGAGTTGCCACCTAAATATTTATTTTGGGAAATTTAGGAAACCCTGACTCGTTGCTTAAGGCCACGTATCCGTCATCACCAAAGTTGCCTCAGCTCGGGAACTTGAGTAAGATTGAGGAAGGTCACTTCGTGAGCACCCCCACTCACCCGATCAAAGATCGGCCTCTACTAACCATGATATCAAGTTTTGAAAACATTGTGTGCTCTTATTCCAATTATTAGCCTAGATTTACTATGCGATGCGCACAGCATACAAGTATAGACTGGATTGCCTGAATTGGAATAAAACATTTCATATTTATTTTTGAAAGTGGTTTGCTACTCGCAAGTAGGTTTAAAATGCGGATTTTGCCACCCTCGGGTGGGCTTAGTGGGCTTAAAACTCACAGTGAATGAATTGTTCCAATCCAAATAACCCAACCTTCACCCACAAGCATTCAGGCAGTTATATCACATAAGCACATAGCCTCATGGTAAGCTTGCTATCATGGCAGTCACTCACACGCATGCAATGATGCGAAAGCATAAAACTTACCGAGTACTCCAAGCCAAAACAGAAGCTATGTTAGAAATCCATGCATGATCCTAACTATACAGAAATGCCTAATGCAACACATGCAAAATGAAACTAAGATAGGCTCGACTATTCTAAACATGGCATATGAAATGCTACAGCTAACATGTATTCAACTCGGAATTGAAATACAATGCAGTGAGCATAATGCGCCGAGCCCGGTGCATGCAAAACAGATGAATGAATGCAAACATGCTATCATACTGCATGCTAATTGAAACATGCCCTAATCTAACCATCATAAGCTGGTAAATAAAAGGGAGAAAGACGTGGGGTTGGAAGACATACATCACACGCACGCACACTCATTACAACATTGCCCTCGCTCGGAGGGTCCGAATAAATAATATACAGTCCGAATAAATACAAAACCCTAATTAATTAACAAATTTAACTAGGAAAGCAATAAACTAGCACGCAAATCTATGGACCGCCTCAGCTCTGTTCTGAATGATGAATGATGCGTGCTTGAGTTGCCTTGCGCGGAAATCCATTGTGATGCCCCAATTAGCCTATGTTTACAATTAAGCCCGGAACATTGCACGAAGCTCCAAAAGACTGCTGGTTTCTGATTTGCTGCAACAGAGAGCAAGAAAGGGGCGTGGCAATGTATTTTCACATATGTATGCTTGCATCGATCCTCGTGCCATCAATCACGCATCTCGATGCATGATGGACGAGGAGTCGAATTGCACGACTTAATATGAAATGAATGCACATAACAAGGCCTAGACTCCATCATGAATAATCCGCAGTGTCGGCGACTGGGAATTGAGACATGTTCCGTCACTCGGAGTACGAAACGTCCATCGTTTCTCGTGCTCAGGCTAACTCCTATCCCAAACACAATGCAATATGCATGACATGCATGAATGCAATCCTAACATGCAATCTAGCATACGCAATGCTATGAAATGGCATACACAATGCTCGATGTAACATGGCATACACAATGCTTTAACATACAACCTAGCATACATAATGCTATAGACTAAGATGGCATACACAATGCAATATGGGCTTACACCAATATGAGTGGACCTCAGCCACACTCACATCAGCAACCATAAGATGATAATGAGACTACCGAAATGCGTGCACGCGTGCACGCAAACCGAGGACCGAACCTAAGGCACAGCATGCAACTCTAACAAGGCATGGCAAGGATGAAGCATGGCATTCAAACATGTAAATTCCAGCACTGAAACATGATGCTAAAAGGTCCCGAAACATGGAAACATGGCACCCGATGCATGAGATGAGCCCCGAAACTCAAAACTAGGCACATTTATTGACTTATAGCTATACAAAGCATGCATTATTTGACTATGAAGCACAAAGACAGAGCCAAGACAGTCCCAAAACATGATCATTTCTAGTTCAAAGCATGACCAAAAGATGCTAGCATGATGGACTAAAAAACATGCGACTTTGACTAGCAAACATGGTTTACATGGCATGTATATGAAGTGTATGAGAACTCATCAAACCAAAAAAAATCAATGAATAAAACATGCCAAAATATGCTCAAATAATCACTAAAATGCAGCCAATGCATGCCAAAATGATGAGCTCCTTTAGAGGGCCATACAAGGAGTTATTAAGCACATACAAGATAGACACTTAGCAAGACTAACCAACTCTGGAAATGGGTTATGGCAGCCCTAAAACCCACCAAATAGGCCTTGGAATTAGTCTCAGAAACATGCAAAGAAAGGCCTCTTTAAAAGGCCTTGAATGGGATTTCTCTACACATGCATTATAGACATAAAATATAGTCGAAAGGGCCTCGGACAGAGCCAAGGCAGACCTTAAAACCCTCAGAATGATGCCTGAAAAGTGACTTCAAAGCATGAAAAAAATAGGGTCCCTTTGGAAGGCCAAAAGGATCACCAAACAAGACAAAGAGAGAGGGGGTCACCCCCCTCTGATTTTGGCCTTCAAGAATACACCTAAGCCACTGAAAATCTACTGGATTTCAGTGTCTAAGAGGCCAAGCCACGGCCAATGCAAGAGCTCTAATGCATAGCCCTAATCATGAAGAGATGAAGCATGCATAGGGAGAAAATGACCCCAAACAGAAATGGGAACTTAACCAAACTTGAAGAGGATATCAAAAAAATTCTTTTTCCAATATATAGAAAATCTCTAAAATGTTCACAGGTAAGGCTAAAATATGATGCAAAAATAGCCCTAAAGGAGAGATAGAGGGTAAGGGGAAGTAGATGGCCTCAAACAGAAAAAAGCCCTTCAACAAAGTTGAAGAGGGGCTCAAAATAAGACAATTTACAGTTTAGGTTGAAGCCCAAAAATGCTCACAAATAAGGCTAATATACCATGCAAAATAAGCCCTAAAAGAGAGACAAAGCACAAAGGGGGAGTAGATGACTTTAAATAGCAAAGTTTTCTTAAACAAAGTTTAAGAGAAGCTTAAAGTAAGATCTTTTTCAGTTTAGCTCGGAGCCCAAAAATGCAAGCAAAAGGAACTAAGATATAGAGCAAAATTATGCAAAAATGGGAAAAATAGAAGCTTACCCTTGTAGAGCCGAACTCCAGCAGCTTTTGGACCAAGTTGGTGAGCTTTCAACCTCTGCAAATGACCTCCAAGGGGCTGGAATGGATGATGGAGGTGGTAGGCTATGGGGTGTAGGGTAAAATGGCCAAGAAAATGGGTGTTTAGAGGCTTGAAGTATAGATATAGGGGTGTATCTATATCTCAGCTGGTTTTTTTTTTTCTAACCCTTGCAACATGAAGTGGGGTGTTGGTTATATAGAGGAAGAGAAGTGAGGCTTCTTGGAGAAGCCAAGAGAGAGGCTCAAAGCTTCTAAAGGAAGCTTGACCAAAGGGGTTAAGCTTCTTGAGGAAGCTAAACCAAAAGGGTCAAGCTTCCTCAAGAAGCTTGACCAAAGGGGCCAATTCCTTTTTGAAGCCAAGCAAAGGGGGGAAAAACCAACTTAAAAGGACCAAAAGTAAGGACAAACCCTTGGATAGTGGGTCAAGTGAAAAATAGCTGGCACAGCTGGAACACACTCAGGAGGGCAAACATGGCCGGCCAGGTTCAAAAGGCCAAGGTGGCCGGCCAGCCACCTCCCCTGGTTGGCCGACCAGGGGTCAAAAGGGTCAAGCACAATTACTGGTCGGCCTACCCAGAAAGGTGGCTTTCCAGATGAGTGCAACACAGCTGTATGGTCAAAAACCAGAAAAAGTGACCCAGGAGAGAGAAAAACCAGCTTTTTTAGAGGGGTACCAGCTTTTTTAGAGGGGTTCAAAAGGGTCAGGGACAATTACTGGTCGGCCTACCCATATTGGTGGCCTCCCAGGTGTGTACAACACAATGGTGTGGTGGAAAGTCAGAAAAAATGGCCCGGGAATGTGAAAAACCATCTTTTTAGTAAGAAAAACGGGCGACGAAGAGCAATGAAGAGAAAAGCTAGTTTTTCAGAAAAATTGCTGGTCTCCCACCCTCCTACAACCTTTCTAACAATGAAAATAAGGTCCTTGCCAAAAATGGACCAAGACGGATGCAAAACGAAGGTTCAGGGGCCAAAACGCGCAGTTTGGGGCCCCAAAAACAGGCTGTTGGGCACAGGAAGTGGCGTTCAACCATGAAGGTGGTCTCTTAGGCCACAGTGTCCCTCAAAAGGGAGGAAATAAGGTATGTGCCAAAAACCGGAGCAAACAGAGGTAGTTAAGTGGTCCCAAACCGAGGCGCACGGCCGACGACTCTAAAAACCGGAAATCGGGCTCCAAATGGGAAAAAATGGCCTACGACCACGAAACGTAGCCTATGGCCACTGAGAGATGATCTACGAGATCTCTCCCTCCCTTCGGGAAGAGAAAACAAAGAAAATAGGGCCTGGTTCGCAAACCGAGGCAAAGCACAAAAGAGTCCGGAAGTCCGAAGGCAAGGCTCGTATCGTGACTCCACAACCTCAGAATGAGCACAATATGCAACATCACCAAGCGCTCAATCGGTGACGTCTGAGTCTTAAGGTCGGTCAAAAATGGGGTGTCTACAAGTGGCCAAAACACCGCTTGAGCATCAAACACAATAAGTAAGACCGCTCGAGCGCATAATGACCCCCTTCAGAAGTTCAGACCTGCAAAAGACCGTTCGAGCACAAGAAATACCACTAGAGCGAAGATACCTCAATTCCAATAATTTTGCAGACTATAAAAGACCGCTTGAGTGCAAGAAATACTACTCGGGCGAATAGGCAAAAATCTGGACGACAACTCTTTTGAAAAACTAACTCCAAACTTGTTTCAAACATAACCATAAATCCTAAACAATCAAACTCAACTAGCAACAAGATGAAAATGAAATGAACAACAATTAAGGACATGGATTCCTGGATTCAAAAGCAAGGAATAGGTCGGGTCTAAACCAGAACTGTTATAATCACCCTCCCTTACGGAATTTTGTCCCCGAAATTAAACTTAAACCAACAATCACATGATTTAGATTAACTTGTAATCGTTCATACTAGCCAAAATGATAACACAAAGTCTATCAACACGGAATATTACAATTTAGCTTTCCAAAATATATACAATGTTTACATATTACAACATGAATAGAATTTTCAATACAAGTCTTAAATATCAACAAATAAGGCCGGATACTTCTCACAAACTTCTACCTCACACTTCCAAGTCGCCTCTTCAATCCCATGGTGTCACCACAACACCTTAACCAAAGGAATAGTCTTGCCTCGCAAGACTTGGTCCAGGTATCTAAAACTCGTATCGGTCTCTCTTCGTACGTGACATCCTCATCTACCTCTAACTCGGTCCAATCAAACACGTGTGAAGGATCACGCTCATACTTCTGGAGCATACAAATATAAAACACCTCATGAACCCGAAAAATTGGGGCGACAAAGCAAAACATAAGCTACCTCCCCAATCTGGTCTAGAATCTCAAAAGGTCTAATAAATCTGGAAGACAACTTCCCGCTCTTCTCAAATCTCATTAAACCCCGTCTTGGTGATATTTTCAGGAATAAATGATCTCCTACCTCAAAAGATAAAGGTCTCTTCCTTCTGGCGACTCTAAGCCGAAACCAACCTCTTATGAATAAGCGTGACCTTCTCCGCCGTTTTGCCGAACTAATTCAGGACCTAACATGAGTGTGTCACCCACCTTGGCCCACCACACTAAAAACCTACATGGTCGGCCATACAAGGCCTCAAACGGTGCCATACTAATACTCGTATGAAAGTTATTATTATATGCAAACTCCACAAAAGGTAGATGCCTCTCCCACGACCCCTTAAAATCAAGAAGACAACCCCAAAGCATGTCCTTTAAGATCTGATTGGTTCGCTTGAACTGCCCATCAGTCTAAGGGTGATAGGTGGTGCTAAATGTTAATCTAGTGTCCAAGCCATTTTGTAGGCTCTGCCACAATCGAGTCGTGAAATGTAGATCTCTATCCGAAATGATAGTCACAAGGACCCCATGAAATTGAACTATGTCCCTAGCATAAAGGCCGGCAAGATAATCTATTGAGTCACTCGTGCGCATAGGTACAATGTGTGTTGATTTAGTTAACCGGTCAACTATCACCCATACAACATCATTACTCCATTGAGTCCTCGGAAAACCCACAACAAAATCCATTGTTACATGCTCTAATTTTTACTCGACTATGGGAAAGGGTTGCAACAAACCCACTGGTTATTGATGCTCAGCCTTCACTTGTTGACAAGTAAGGCACCTTGAAAGAAACAAGAAAAGCTTCATCTTTCTTCATCTCCCTCCACCAAAATTGGCGGCTAAGGTCGTGGTACATCTTTGTGCCTTCCGGGTGTACCACAAGGTGTGAATGGTGAAACTCTTGAAGTACCTCCTTGTAGACACCCCATTTTTGACCGACCTTAAGACTCAGACGTCACCGATTGAGCGCTCGGTGATAGTGCATATTGTGCTCGTTCTGAGGTTTCAGAGTCTCGGCTGCGAGCCTTGCCTCCGGACTTCAGGGCTCTTTTGTGCTTTGTCTCGATTTGCGAACCAGGCCCTGTTTTCTCTGTCTTCTCTTCCCGAAGGGAGAGAGAGGTCTCGTAGACCATCTCTCAGTGGCCGTAGGCTATGTTTCGTGGTCGTAGACCACTTTTCCCGCTTGGAGACCAGTTTTCGGTTTTCAGAGCCGTCGGCCGTGTTCCTCAGTTCGGGACCACTTAACTATCTCCCTTTACTTCGATTTTTGGCACACACCTTGTTTCCTCTCCTTAGAGGGACACTGTGGCCCAGGAGACCACCTTCGTGGTTGTACGTCACCTCCGGTGCCTAACAGCCTGTTTTTAGGGCCTTGGGCCGCGCGTTTTGGCCCCTGAACCCTCGTTTTGCATCGGTTTGGGTTCATTTTTGGTATGGACCCTATTTTCATTGTTTGGAAGGTGGTACCATAGTGGGAGACTAGAAATTCTTTTGGAGACCATTTTCTCTCTCCTCCAGCCGATTTTCTTGACAGAAAGCTGGTTTTCATCACTTTTGAGCCACAATTTCGGGTCTCCCATACCACCATTGTGTTGTACTCATCTGGGAGGCCACCAATATGGGTAGACCAACCAGCTTTCCTTCCTGACCCTTTTGAACCTTGTTAGAAAGCTAGTTTTCCTCTCTCCTGGGTCACAATTTCTGGTCTTCCATATCACCACTGAGCTGCACTCACCTGGGAGGCCACCTTTCTGGGTAGGCCGGCCACCTTTTGAGGTTGAACCTTTTGACCCCTGGTCGGCCGACCACCTTAACTGGTTGGCTAGCCATCTGCTTTTTGCCCTTCCTGAATGCAACACGGGTGTGCCAGCTGGGGGCCATTTGGTGCATCCTCCATACACGTGTATGGAGGATATTTGAAGCTTCCAAGAGAAGCTTTGGCCTCTCTTCTCTATAAGAGAGGCCCTCCTCTTCCTTTACTAGCGTTCAACATTTTTGGTTAAGGCTTATACACCTCTCTCTCTATATCTCTACACTTGAGCTCCAAAACCCCATAGTTCTTGCACCATTTATACTACACCTCCTAGCACAACACCTCCACCATCCATCCAAGCATCTTGAAGCTGATTTTCAGAGGTTGAAGAACTCCTTTCTTGGTCCAGAGCTTGCTGCCCTACTGTGCTACATGGGTAAGTCTCTATTTTCCCTTTTCTTACATTATTTTGCTCCATTATTTAGCCTTATTTGAAAGCATTTTTGGACTTTGACATAAACTAGAAAAAGTTTTTTTTTTAAGCTCCTCTTTAAGTTTGATCAAGGTCTTTTTTCTGTTTGGGGTCATCTACCCCATTTCATGCTTCATTTCCTCATGCTTTGAGCCATGCATTTGAGGATTTGCATTGGCTTTGGTTTGGCCTTTTAGCCACTGAAATCCAGTGGATTTTCAGTGGCTTAGATGTGTTTTTGAGCCCTAAAATCAGAGAGGGGTGACCCTCTCACCCCTTGTTCTCTTTACTAGCTTTGTTGTCCTTCCAAAGGAGCTCCATTTTTCATGTTAGGAAGTCTTGTTTCAAGCCATTATTTGTGAGTTTGAAGGTCTGCCTTGACTCTATCTAGAGCCCTTTTGGCCATATTTTGTGTCTTTGATGCATGTGTAGAACAATCTCATTCAAGGCCTTTCAAAGGGGCCTTTATTTGCCTGTTTCCTAAACCCATTTCAAGCTCTTTTTAGTGGGTTTTAGGACCGTCAAAACGTCGATCCAAAGGTGGTTTTGCCATTGTATGTGTCCATCATGCATGTGTAGAACAACCCCCTTATTGGCCTTTCAAAGGAACCCATCATTCTTGCATGCATTGACTGAGTTTCAGTGGTTATTTGGGCATATTTTGGCATGGCATACTTTTGTTTTTGGCTTGTTTGGTGAGCCTTCATATGCTCCATATAGTTGTAGTGTAACTCATGGTTCACTAGCTTTCTTTGCATGCTTTGTTGACCCTTGATTTTAACACTTTTTGGCCATGCCTTAAACTGATATTATGCTTATTTTGGACTGCCCTAGCTTTGTTTTTGGGTCTCATGGTTGAATGATGTTGGTTTTGCATGCTTGTAGTTCAATACACATGCTTAACTTTGAGTTTTGAGGTTCATTCCATGCATATATTGAGGTGTGTTCATGTTTTGGGCTCATTATATATCATATTTCAGAGCTTTTTTGAATGCCATATTGCCATGTTTTGTACTCTTTAAATGTGTTTGAGAGTCGGGCTTGAATGCCTCATTTACCGACCATTGAATGAGCTCCATTTCGTTGCATTCTGAGACATCATTTTAGGCCATTTCCCCACTATTTCAGACCTGCCTAGGGTCTTTTTGGGGTTGGTTTTGCCATTGGTGCATTGCTTTGGGTACCTCTAGAGTAACACACTTCACTAGTTTCGGTACCCGGGCCCCCTAGCTTGCATTGCATGACATACTTGCATGTTTCGGGACCATCTTTCATGCCATTTCAAAGCTGTGTCATGTCCCATTCTATGCCATGTTTCATCCTCTTCCATGCTTAGTTAGAGTTGCATGTTATGCCTTGGGATCGGTCCATTGCATTCGTGCATGTTTGTATGTATTTCGGTTGTCTCATTTTCATCTCATGGCCACTGATGTGAGTGTGGCTGAGGTCCACTCATATTGGTGTAAGTCCATCTCGCATTGCGTATGCCATTTTAGTCCATAGCATTGCGTATGCTAGGTTGCATGTTAGCGCATTGTGTTGTGCATGTTATGTTGTTAGCATTGCATATGCCATGTCATTCCTCACATTGTGTATGCTAGGTTCTGAGTCGCATTGAGTATGCCATAGTTCATGAGCATTATGCATGCCATGTAGTGTTGTAGTGTTGGCATTGTATATGCTAGGTGCATGTTTGCATTTTCATCCCTTGCATGTTCGCGTCATTCAGTAGCATTGTATCTAGGATTGCATGTTAGAATTGCATTCATGCATATCATGCATATTGCATTGTGTTTGGGATAAGAGTTAGACCAAGCACGGGAAACGAGGGATGTTTCGTACTCCAAGTGACGAAACGTGTCTCAATTCCCAGTCGCCGACACTCTGGATTACCCATGATGGAGTCTAGGCCTTGTTGTGTTTTCATGTGCATTCATATCACATCGAGTCGTGCATTTCAACTCCTCGGCCATCATGCATCGAGATGCGTGATTGGTGGCACGAGGATCGAGGTCGTGCATACATGTGTGAAAATACTTTGCTATGCCCCCTTTCTTGCTCTTTCTTGCAGCAAATTAGAAATCAACAGCCTTCTAGAGCTTTGCACAGTATTCCGGCATTAATTGCAAACAGAGGGGAATCGGGGCATCTCAATGGATTTCCGCACAAGGCAACTCGAGCATGCATCTTTCATCATTCGGAACAGAGCTGAGGCGGTCCATTAATTTGCATACTAGTTTATTGCTTTCCTAGTTAATTTGTTAATTAATTAGGGTTTTGTACTTATTCAGACTGTAATTATTTATTCGGACTGTATTATTTATTCGGACCCTCTGCGAGAGGGCAATGTTGTAATAAGTGTGCGTGTGTGTGATGTATGTCTTCCAACCCTACGTCTTTCTCCCTTTTATTTACCAGCTTATGATGGTTAGTTTAGGGCATGTTTCAATTAGCATACTTATGATCGCATGTTTGCATCCATTCATCTGTCTTGCATGCACCGGGCTCGACGCATCATACTAATTGCATTGTATTTCAATTCCGAGTTGAATACGTGTTAACTGTAGCATCATCATATGCCATCTTAGAATAGCTGAGCCTATCTTAGTTACATACCTGTATGTGTTGCATTAGGCATTTCAGCATAGTTAGGATCATGCATGGATTTCTAACATAGCTTTTGTTTTGGCTCGGAGTACTCGGTAAGTGTTTAAGCTTTAGCATCCTTGCATGCGTGTGAGTGACTACCATGATAGCATGTTTACCATGAGGCTAACTGCTTATGTGATATACCTGCCTGAATGCCTGTGGGTGAAGGTCGGGTTATTTGGATTGGAACAATGCATTGACTGTGAGTTTTAAGCCCACTTGAGAGTGGCAAATCATCTTATTTTCTAAGCCCACCTGAGGGTGGCAAATCCACGTTTTAGCCTACTTGCGAGTAGAAAATCGCTTTCAAAAACAAACATGAAATGTTTTGTTCTAACTCAGACAATCCAGTCTATATTTGTATGTTATGGGCATCACATAGTAATTCTAGGCTAATAATCGGAATAAGAGCACATAATGTTTTCAAAACTCGATATCATGGTTAGTAGAGACCGATCTTTGATCGGGCGAGCGGGGGTGCTCACGAAGTGACCTTCCCCAATCGTACCCAAGTTCCCGAGCCGAGGCAACTTTGGTGATGACGGACACGTGGCCTTAGACAACGAGTCGGGGTTTCCTAAATTCCCCCAAAATAAAATATTTAGGTGGCGACTCTGTATCTGGCAAAGCAGTCCATGTTTGGCACTTCTTTCAAAAAAATCTATTTTCAAAAACGATTTGCCGGATTTGGACTCTTTGATGATTCATCAGTCTTGCATTGCACTCTGCGAGATTAGATACAGGACCGTGATATTTGAGTCCTGAACTGTAGTGAGCCCAAATGAACAGAACGAGATTCCCTCCTGGGATGTTTGGGGGTGTCTACACTCCTCCTTACAAGGTTCTAGCACGAAAAGACGATCCAAATACCTCACACTTGAGTTACAATACATGTTCAAGCCTTTCCCTACCTTTCCGCTAGATATTTTCCCATGGATAGCCTCTACTTCGTGATCACCCCACTGTGTTTGTATAACTTGGCTCACGAATATAAGTTGTGCAATTATAGTGAACAAAATAGCCAACTCAACGGACTCGCCAAAATGCAAGTCGAAATCGCCAATAGCACCCAATATCTCTTATTCCCGATAGCAATACTTGCTTACAAATTTCTTACTCAAGGCGTCAGCCACCACATTGGCCTTCCCCGGATGATATTGTAACTCGAAGTCATAATCCTCTATGAAATCCATCTACCTCATTTGTCTCAAATTCAAATCCTTTTGTAAAAACAAATATTTCAAACTCTTGTGATCGGAAAACACTTGAAATCTCTCACCATATAAATAATGCCTCCGAATTGTTAAGGCAAAAATCACCACCACTAGCTCTAGGTCATGAGTATGATAATTTCTCTCATTTGTTTTCAACTGTCGTGAAGTGTATACTACCACTTTCCCCTCTTGCATCAATACACAACCCAAATCTTCTCGAGATGTATCATAATAAACTGAATAACCCAAACCCCTCTTCAGAATAATCAATACTGGAGCAGTGGTGAGTCTAACCTTAAGCTCTTGAAATGACTTTTCACTTGTCTCACTCCACGCAAATTTAAGCCCTTTTCTCATCAATCTAGTCATTGTGAGGCCAATCTAGAGAAGTCTTTCACAAAACATCAGTAATACCCGGCTAAGCCTAAAAAACTTCGAATCTCAAAAGCATTCTTAGGTTGTTCCCAATCTTGCACTACCTCTATCTTAGAATAGTCTATAGTCACCCTTTTCCTGGATACCACATAGCCCAAGAACTTAACTTCTTTTAGCTAGAACTCGTACTTCCTAAACTTAGCATATAAACAGTGTGCTCTAAGAAACTCAAGTACAACCCACAAGTGTTCCTCGTGTTCCTCATCGAAGGGTGATTAGATTAAGATGTCATCAATAAAGACAATTACGAAACGGTTTAAGAACTCATCGAAGATCCAATTCATCAAATCCATAAATGAAGTCGATGCATTGGTTAGCACAAAAGGCATCACTACGAACTCATAGTGGCCATAGCACATATGGAATGTCATTTTCTGAATATCCTCCTCCTTCACCCTTCACTAATGATAACTTGATCTCAAGTCGATCTTAGAAAAATAACTAGACCCTTTCAACTAGTCAAACAAATCATCTATACGTGGTAATGGGTGCTTGTTCTTAACAGTTACCTAGTTCAACTTCCCATAATCAATGTACAGTCGCAATGTGCCATCCTTCTTCTTCGCAAAGAGAGTTGGTGCTTCCAAGGCAACGTACTAGCGCAAATGAAGCCCTTATCTAATAGTTCTTGAAGTTAAATCTTCAACTCACACAACATGGCGAGTACAAATCTATACGGTGCCATGGAAATTGGTGTCGTACCGAGCACTAAGTCAATGGAGAACTCAATCTCTCGATGGGCTAGTAAACTAGTAAGATCTTCTGGAAAGACGTCCGAGTATTCACAAACTACCCTCAGCAATTCAACTCGGACCACATCACTCTCACTGCCTAAGAAAGTTGTAAGAAGACAATTAAGCTCGCCCCCCACCCTGTGAGTCATACAGTAGTGACAAAACTCTATCAGCTAGGTCCCCCAAAAAATAAAAATAGTTGCCACTCAAGGTGCACACCGTAACTCTCTGATAGTAACAATCTATAATGGCACAATATGAAGATAACCAATCTATGACTAAGATGACATCGAAACCCGACATGTCTAACAATATGAAAGCAAAAGGGAGTCAGTGATCGGCAAACTCTATCTCACAACCATGACATCTCTGGTCCATGACAACCATACCCCCTACTAGTGACTCTACCCTAAGTAGAGACGCTAACTAAGACACTTCTAACCCCAAACTAATGTGAATGTAAACGAAATAAAGGAATGAGATGCATCAGTATCAATCAACACATTGGCAATAGAATTGAACAACAAAAAGTTACCTTTTATAACAGAGGGTGCTAGCACCTGATCTGGTGTGGTAATAGTATACACACGCCCTATGGGTCTCTGCTCTACCTGCTCGCCCCTCGGAGCATAAGACTGATACACTAATTGTGAAGAGGCTCACTGAGTGGCCCTCGAGCCTATCCTAAAAGGCTAGGCTTATGGCTCTATGTCTGCCTCAAACCAAATGCACTAGATGTGCCACATTTTTTAAGACAAAACCTCCTTAAGTGCCCCGACTACCCACATTGATAATTGGTAGGCGGTTGCCCTCATTATTGACTCTAGCTCTAAGGATGAGCTAAATATGGTGCAGAAAGTTGCCCTCATCCTCTCTGCGGGCAAATTGAAAACTTGTGGCCTAACTAACCACACTTGAAACAAGTGATCCTACCCTGACTACCTCTTATTGAACCAGAACTCTGTAAAGGAAAAGTAGATCTGAACTATGCTGTCTAGAACTACTGTGGGGTGGAACCCCTTTACCGTTTGTTGTCCCAAGTCTCCCTCTAAACCTCCTGATTCATTTGTTTGGAGCCCATCATCTTATCCTCTTTTTCCTGGATCACAGTCTTTCGATGAGTCGTTGCCTCCTCAAAGAGACTGTAATCTCTAATCATAGACTTGACCACCTTAAAAGGGAGTCAAGTCCTTAATCTCTTCTCAAACTTGACACAATGGCATTCTTCTGTTGCCACAAGTTCTAGTGTAAATCTAGAGAGGCTAGTAAAAACAGTCTCAAACTCGGCTACAGGTGTATTCAGCTACTTGAGATTCAAGAACTGATCTCTCAACTTCTCCCTAGTAGTGGAAGGTAAAAACCTTGTCTTGGAAAGCATTGAAAAAGGCCTCCTAAGTCACCCTGATGCGACCTCGCGCATACTTTCACCATTGATCCGCATATCCCTTCAACTAGAAGGATGCTAAGGTCACCCTCAAACTGACGTCCTCATTGCAAGCATCTTGAACATCTATTCAAGCCACTCATCTACGTTTAGTGGCTCCTTCAGATCTCTAAAAAATCATCCGGATTCAATCGGAAGAACTCCCTCTTCAGAAAAGATGGCCCTGGCTCAGCAACATGGGTCTAGACATGATTTTTAGCCTTGAGAATGTCCAAGGATTCCTGCAAAACTCCAGCCATTTCATGGGCCAAAGTGCCCATGGGTTGCTGACCTGCTAGTTCCACATTGGCCTGACCAACTCCCTCCTCTTGTGCCGAAATATCATCTGCTAACAACACCTCCTGCCACCTAGGCATACCACGTCTACCACCACCATGTCCACGTCCTGACATCCTAATAAAGGTAACACAATAGATTAGCACATTTACAAATGTGCCGAAGCTAATTCACTCACGTCCTAATACGGTAGACGACAATTAATTCACTCCACATAAGCATCTAATCACATAAACATAAACGAAATTCCTTTCCAGATAATGACTGTCTCGCTATATTGCCAGAGTTGTAGTTAGAAATAGCAGTGATCAAGTGTTCATTTAACAGGACTTCTAGAAATTCATAGGCCGAATCAATATCTAAGAAATTAAATTCCATACTCACTTAGTCACATAAATATGTTATCACATAGCATACCGGGTCTACTTCTAATATCATCTAGTGAGATAGCCCATTGTGGTAAACATCACATCCCACGATCACAAAGTATTCAAACCCAGATGCTCTAATACCAAGTCGCAACCCCTGAAATAAGTAACAATTGTCCATCTCACGGCGTTCTTACAAATGATCAATAACCTCATATTTTATAATCCATTTATAATATTGATCATATATGTTGTGTGTATCTGCTCTATCTGGGAAATCTGTTTTGTGCTCATTGTATATCGTGCTTGTGAAATACATGTTGGGAATGCCATATTATTTGTAGATTTGTTGCATCTTGATATTAGACATTTTGATGTGATTTTGGGACTGGACTGGCTGTCTAAATACTGTGCTACTATTGATTGTGTGACAAAGCGTGTTCTATTTAGACCTCTGAGACATAATGAATTTGTATTTGTGGGTAATGGTGTAGTACCTTCGCCTTACTTGATTTTGGCAATAAAAGCATGCAAACTACTTAAGAATATGGTGGTATATTTGTGTAGTATTTTGAGTAATCAGCCTATGAATATGGTGGTATATGATATTCCTATTGTTAGAGAATTTTCAGATATGTTTCCAGAGGAATTGCCAGGGGAATTAGTTCATAGGGAAATTGAATTCACTATTGAGGTTGTACCAGGTACCCAACCTATTTGAAAAACTCCATATAGAATGTCAACTGTTGAAATGAAAGAATTGAAGGAACAGTTGCATGATTTGCTTGATAAGGGTTTTATCTGACCGAGTACTTCGCCTTGGGGTGCTGATTTTATTTGTGAAAAAGAAGCATGAAACCTTACTTTTGTGTATCGATTATCGAGAGTTGAATAAGGTCACGATCAAGAACAACTACCCTTTACCTTGTATTGATGACTTGTTTGATCAGTTGTAGGGTTCACAAGTGTTTTCAAAGATCGATTTGAGATCCAGGTATCATTAACTGAAAATGAAAGTTGAAGATGTCGAGAAAACTATATTTCAAACAAAGTATGGACATTATGAATTTCTAGTTATATCATTTGGGGTTACAAATGCATTGACAGCATTTATTGACCTTATGAACCAAATTTTTTTAATCCTACCTTGATGAATTTGTAGTAGTATTTATTGATGATATCTTGATTTATTCAAGAAGTAGAGAAGAACATGAATAATATTTAAGAACTATTTTGCAAGCACTTAGGAATAAGAAATTATATACAAAACTGAAAAAGTGTGAACTTTGGCTAAATGAAGTCGTGTTTCTAGGGCATGTAATTAATAGAGATGGAATTTCAATAGACCCACAAAAGATTGAGGCAGTTGTAAATTGGCCTACATCGACGAATGTGACGGAAGTCCGAAGCTTCATAAGATTGGCTAGGTATTACAGAAGATTTGTGAAAGATTTTTCAAAAATAGCTATGCCACTTATCTAACTTACTTGAAAGGAACAACCGTTTGAATGGACTGATGAAAGGTAATCTGCATTTCAAGAACTGAAAACAAGACTGACTACAACACCGATTTTGGCATTGCCCTTAGGTACAAAAATTTTTGTGATTTATAGTGATGCTTCTTATAAGGGTTTTGGTTGTGTGTTTAATGCATAATGTAAGGTGATAGCCTATGTATCTCAATAACTAAAACCTCATAAAAAGAACTATCCGACTCATGACTTGGAATTGGCTGCTGTTGTGTTTGCCTTTAAAATTTGGCACCAATATATATATGGAGTGAAATGTGAAGTGTGTACTGATCAAAAGAGTCTAAAGTACTTTTTCACTCAAAATGAGCTGAATATCCAATAGAGAAGATGGCTCAAGCTGATTAGAGACTGTGATCTTCTGATTCAGTATCATCCGGGTAAAGCTAATATCGTAACTGACGCTTTGAGTAGAAAGTCAACAGAGAGCACGGCATGTTTGTTGACTAAACAAAAAAAGATATTGCAAGACTTAGAAATATTCGAGATTAAAGTACTGCTACAGGATTATGGTGGGCTGATAGCCGTTATTTCAGCTCAATCGGCAATCATTGAAGAGATTAAATAAAGGCAAATGGAGGATAAGTTCCCAAAGAAAGTGATTGATGAAATTGAGTTGAATCAGAAACTAGGGTTCAGTGTTGAAAATGAAGTGTTGAGGTTTCAAGGAAGGTTGTGTCCCTAACACTCCTAACTTGCAGAAGAAAATTTTGGAGGAAGCTCACAAGTCCAAATTTGCAATGCACCCAGGCAACAACAAAATGTATCAGGATTTGAAGCAAAGTTATTGGTGGCCTAGCATGAAGAATGAAATTATAGAATATGTGTCTAAGTGCCTTCAATGTCAACAAGTCAAAGTCGAACATCAAAAGCCAGCGAGATTACTTCAACCTCTCCCTATTCTAGAATGAAAATTGGAGTACATAACCATGGACTTCGTTGTTGGTCTACCTTAGACACCGAAAGGTATGAACTCTATCTGGGTTATTGTAGATAGATTGACTAAATATGCACATTTTCTACTCATAAGAACTAGCTATGATGCTTATGGATTGGCTACAATTTACATTGATGAAATTATTCGTTTACATGGAGTACCGATATCTATTGTTTCGGATAAAGATCCAAAATTTGTGTCTAGATTTTAGAAAAGTCTTCAAAGGGCAATGGGAACGGAATTGAGGTTTAGTACCGTATTTCATCCACAAACTGATGGGCAATTAGAAAGAACTATTCCGACTATAGAGGATATGCTTCGAATGTGTGCTCTAGACTTTCAAGGGAGTTGGGAACGTTATTTGCCACTAGCAAAATTTGTATACAACAATAGTTTCCACTCCAGCATTGGCATGGCACTATATGAAGTCTTGTACAGAAGGAAATGTAGGCCTCTGATATGTTGGACCGAAGTTGAGGACAATGTCTTACTTAGACCTGAAATTGTGCAAACAACCACTGAAAAGATTAAAGTCATTTAGCAAAGGCTCAAAACAGCAAAAAGAAGACAAAAGAGCTATGCGGATCATAGCAGAAGGACTCTTGAGTATGAAACAAATGACCATGTGTTCATAAGGGTAATTCCGATGAAGGGTCAATTGAGGTTTGGCAAGAAAGTCAAATTATCACATCGATACATTGGGTCGTTTCAAATTCTGGAAAGGCTCGGTCCAGTTATGTACCGAGTTGCTTTACCACCGGGAATGGAACAAATGCATAATGTGTTGCATATGTCAATGTTGAGGGGCTATCTCCGAGACCCATTCCATGTTATTGATCATCACCGAATAGCCCTTGATGAGAATATGGAGTATGAAGAGAAATCGATTCAAATTATTGACCAGTATGAAGAAAAACTGATTCAAATTATTGACCGACGACTGAAACGATAATGGAATAAAGAAATCCCCATGGTAAAGGTAGAATGGAAGGAACACTATGGCACGGAAGCAACTTGGAAAAAAGAAGATGAAATGAGGTAAAGGTACGCTGAGTTATTTTCGAATCAAGGTAACATAAGTTTAGAGGACCAAACTTCTTAAAAGGGAAAAGACTATGACAACCTCGTTCTATATTATGCTTTAATTTCCTTAATTGTGCATGTGCTAAGTGTGAGTTTGAGTAATAATTATGTCATTAATGTGGTTTTGACTTTATATATGTTGAGTGTAGGAAAATCTATTATGATTTCTATTTTGATCTGAAAATTGAAGGCCTTAATGTCGTTAGAAATCGAAATTGGTTAGTTTAATATGATCGACATATTTTTTAGATCCTAATGAGAAGTTTGATTAAAATTTGATTCAGTTCAAAAATATTAAGTTTTGATTAAATTAACTTTAAACCTAATTATTCACTTAATCCTTGATTTGTGATAATTAAACCAATTTTTATATATATGTTATAATTAAGGAGTTGAGCTCATTACTTCATTTTTGCCTGAATTTTACAAGTTAGAAGGAGAGTGAGAGCAACTTAGAGAGAGAGAAGGAGCTTGTGATCTTGGAATTTGATAAGGGAATTGGAGAATTGGGTAGAACTAGAATTGGTGTTCATGAGGATTATAGGTAAGTGTTTATACCTTAAATCATAAGTTTAAATTATCAAATATGTGAATTCGAAGGGATTATGTGTTTAAATGTAAGAACTGAGTTAGAATTGTTAGAATCAGAGTCAATTCATACATGCATGCATAATTTGATAGAGTTCCATAAGTTTGAGCATGTTGGGTCATTGTGGACTTGATTACGGACTCATCTTGATAATCCAAATTCTTCAATGTGTAGAGCTGGTTGAGTGTATCAGCCCTTTAAAAATCACGTTGATCAGATATCGATAGTTATTTGATGAACTTGCAGTTGTTTCAATGCAATTTTAATTTTAAAAATAAGTCGCAACACAAATGCAAGCTAATTAAATGACTATTGATGACTGATTAATGTGATTTTTTTTTAGTGACGATGCACTCGACAAATTCTAAGTATTAAACGGTTTGGATCATTGAGATAAGCCCAAAGTAAGGCCCACCGCGACCCAACATCACTGTCCAGTCTGTTTCTGGACAATAGAGGAGAAAAAACCTTATTTTTAAGTTCTTGTTTTTCTTATCAGACAAACAATATAGGATGAAGGTAGTATAATATATGTACGGGAAAGAAATACACCTTCTCGTATAATCTTGTTGATCAAATCTGCATTCCTCCGTACGTCGTCGTTCTACAACCTGAAAATACAAACGTGAGCTAGCCGGCGGGTGTGTGCCGGAAACCTCTCCGATGCCCAAGTCAGTAAACGAGACAAATAGGAAAAAGCTCTATGTACTCAGGAATCAAAGTTGCATTACCTCTCCATAGGTGATGTCTGTGAGCTTTTATAGGTTCCGTGTGGCACAATCCTAGTAGGACTTTTACTTCTCCATGTAGAGTCCTCCTAGGATTCATACTCCTGAAGGATAATGCTTATCCTTCAACACTCCCCTCACTGCTTAAACCAAGTGAGATGGTTTTACCATGGCCGAACTACCATACGACCGAAGTAACATTACCCCGCCAGACAGGCTGTACGACCGAGCTAACCTATAGCTCGGATTTGCCTTCCCTCGTTTCTACCTCGGCTTCGCATGCCGAGGTCGAGCTGGCGACACCATCCCTTGACCGATCTAATTTAGAGCACCGAACCATATATAATTCTCCTTCCGACCGGACTAGAAATAAGGCCTTCTAGGACCGGACTAATCACCACGGCTGTGTGACCGATCTAACTCAAGATTCTTCTTTGGACCGGAGTAACTTTATGGCCATTTTTACTTGGCCCTTCGCATTGCGACCCAAAATGGCCCTTAATTCAACTCGGCCCAATTCTTATATAAACTACCCTCTCAATTGCCCCTTAGTTCCATCTGTGCAGCATGCTAGGGATTACCCGTCTATCAACCGAGCTAATATTTATAGTATTACAACCGAGCTAAAAAACTTTTAAGCCTTTCCAGCCGAGCTAAAAATCTTTTAGCCTATCCAGCCGAGCTAAATTCCTCACCGGGCTCCGCTTGTCCGGTCAAACGTCTTTTCAATCACAGCAACTAAAGCGCTTCTTATTCCAAGGACACGTAGCACACTCCCATTGGTCAATCATAGCTGTCATGCCGCCCTCGTACTCCGCAAAATTTGAACAGTTCCCGCCTTTTCCTTTGTATCAAAACAAAAGACCCTTCATTTTGGATCAAACCCTACACTATTCACTTCTTCTCTCTATCATTCCTGAGCTTCTGAACTTGCTGCGCTCGTGTTCCTTCTTCCTTGCTGCTGCTCTCATCCCCAGCTTTTCCTCTCTACCAGGTAAGCACCATGAATCTGTTTCTCTTTGCTTATTTTTGCTTCTGTTCAATCCAATGTAATTTGCTTCGCGTGTTTTTGCAAAACACTTTTCAACTCATGATCCACTTTAGCCGAGATAACTTCACCGAACGAAGTTTGAACTTAGCAAACTAGAAACCTTGGTTTTCAACCAAGCTAAGCCTTGGGGCTAAGCCAGCTTTCTTAGCTTCTAACCCAAACTCAGAAAGCTGCCCCTAGAGGCTCAACCGTAGTAACAAACCCCATAGTGCAAACCGAGATAACCTACTCCCTGCTCACATCGAGCTATTGATCCCTCAGCTAGACTGTGCTACAAAGCATCTTGTCAGAACCGAGATGCCGAGATAAAACCTGTAGCATTCCCCAGGCCAAAGTAGGGCTTTTTTATCTTTGTTTTGATTTTGTAGCACGGTCAAGGATCTGTGCTTAACACCTTGTTTTCCACTTTGCAGACTTAGGTTGCCCAGGCACTCCTCTGCGTGCTCAACCGAGCTACTGAGCACACTCTTCCGACCGAGATAATTTATTTATAACTTATAAAATAAATGGGGAAGTATAGGTTTTTGGTAGAAATCCCTGGAGGCCTAGCCGAATTCTGAAGGGAGTACAACATCCCTGACGACGTCCAACTTATCTTGGCCAAAAAAGATGTAACTCCATGGGGAAATGAAGGCTTCGTCCCTTTTACCCTTCTGTCAATAATCGAAACCAGACTAAGATTTCCGGTCCAACCCTTGATATGTGAATTCCTTAGACAAACCCGATTATGCCCAACCCAACTTTCCACCAACTCATACCGCATAATAATGGCAATAGCCGAACTAAACTGCCAAGAAAGTCTCAACCTCGGTCTAGCCGAAATATTCCACCAATATTCCTTAGGGTCAAAAGAAGATGGGTGGGTATATTATTTGAGAATTCGGCGCCGGCGTGAAAAAATAATTAAGGATACATCGGATAAAGACTTAAATGATGACGATTTTTTCTGGGTGTCTGGGAACTTTGAAGATCATCAAGCCCAGATTCCTGGCCGACGTATAAACTGGAACAAAGGGATTCCTGGTATAATTACTTCGGTTTCCTTGCATTCTTCTCCTTTTACTTCAGTTTCTAATTTTATGCCGAGCTAACAGTTGTCTTCTTCATGCAGATCCAACCCATATTTATTCTTTGTGCAGCTACCCCAACCTAGGCACTCTTCGCACCGCACTACGTGTCAAAGAGAGAAATTGGGCCAAGCTGCTAAATTTTGAGCCGACCTACAGATACAGCGGTCGCCAAAAATCCAGAGTGACCGATTTCCTCCTTGAAGACGAGCCAGAACCGGACCCAACCTTGTCCCACTGACTGCTGAACAAGAAATGGCAAAAAGGAGCAGAGTAAGGGCTCTTCTAACCGAAACTAACAGACCCGAGATACGACAAACCGGTCAGAGCACTGAGACTGTGGTAGCCCTTCCATCCCAGCAGTCATCCTCATCCTGGGCGAGCAAGTGTGCCCAGACTAGCCAAACCGAGCAACGACTTGCTGACGAAGATGAGACCATTCTTCCTCCCAGCCATCAACCAAGCCTTCAACCGGAGTACTCTGACTGAGCTGACTCCTCCAAATGGGCTCCGAGTCTTACCTTTCAAAACCGAGATATCCAAGATACGGACTCGGTGGTTGCTGAGAAGGATCACTTGTTGGCTTTTAACCTTGCCAAGAGTGTTTGCCTTCCAAAGGACCTGGAGCACCACCAGAAGCAACTAAACACTGAGCTGAAGGCAATTCGGTCTTCAACAAAATCCATGATCCTGGTAGGTAGCACTGTTCTGTTCCATAATTCTACTTTTTCTGTCTTTCACTTCGGCTAAAGGCAAATCTTTATGTTTTGGCAGGCCATTCAGAAAAACAACATTGCGCACAGGAAAGTGTTGGAGCTTAGGAGAACGACAAGGGAGGCCATAGCAGAAGCAGAGGCCAAGTCCGCCGAGCTAACACGAACTCAACAAAGGGCGGCCGAGCTGGAGGCCGAGGTAGCTCGTCTAACCAGACTAGTTACCTCAGCTGAGAGCGATAAACAGCGAGCTGTTACTGAAGTAAAAGATAAATACTTGTGGGAGATGGCCCAGCTTGAAGGCGCTAAGGACGCCGAAATATCAATTCTGAAGAAGAAGGCGGAGGACGCCGAGCTGAAGGGTTTCAAGGATGGTGAGGCTGCATACATCCAGCAGTGTGAAGCTGCAAAGGACTTGTTCTTCAAATGCGGCTGGAGGGGTGCTCTGGAGCAGCTCGGTTGTGGACCTGACACCGAGGTCTACAATGCTCCACACTATTTCATTCCGGCCACACTGGCGGAGTATGCTGCCGACCTCCAAAAACAATTTCTTGATGCGTCTGATGATGAAGAAGATGAGCAAACTGAGACTCCGGTTGTTAACGCGCCTGCCAACGATCAATCAGCTCGGTTGGAGCCAGTGGTCGAGGACTTGACGACCGAAAATGTGCTTGCAATAGAGACCAGGCTTCCAACTGATACTGCTCGAACCTCTGAAACCAAAGTTAATGTTGATATTGAAGTCGATCTTGATGATCTTTTCAACTGAACTTGTATTTTTTTTTTTTTTTTTTTTTTAAACTTGTAACCGGGCTGCGGCCCCTCCGTTTGTATTTGTTTTGCACTTTAAATGAAAAAATCTTCTTTTGTGCTATACTCTGACTTCGATTTGCTTACCTGTTTGAGCATGCTTTCTTGTAATAATTTGACCGAGATAGCAAATTCCGGTTTCAATTGGTTAATCTTACTAGCCAACACTTCAGCCATAAAAACTTACTTCGGCTGAAGAGTACAAATTTTATTTAACCCAGCCAACCACTCTTCAGCCATAGACTTACTTCGGCTGAAGAGTACTAAGAGTTGGTTTAATCCAGCCAACCACTCTTCAGCCATAAACTTACTTCGGCTGAAGAGGATCAAAAGTTGGTTTAATCCAGCCAACCACTCTTCAGCTGAAATACCTACTTCGGCTGAAGAGTACTAAGAGTTGGTTTAATCCAGCCAACCACTCTTCAGCCATAAACTTACTTTGGCTGAAGAGTACTAAGAATTTGTTTAATCCAGCCAACCACTCTTTAGCCTTAAACTTACTTTGGTTGAAGAGTACTAAGAGTTGGTTTAATCTAGCCAACCACTCTTCAGCCATAAACTTACTTCGACTGAAGAGTACGAAGAGTTGGTTTAATCCAGCCAACCACTCTTCAGCCTTAAACTTACTTCGGCTGAAGAGTACTAAGAGTTGGTTTAATCCAACCAACCACTCTTCAGCCTTAAACTTACTTCGGCTGAAGAGTACTAAGAGTTGGTTTAATCCAGGCAACCTCTAAGTTGGTTTTTCCAGCCAACTTAGAATAAAGTGTTTGGTTATTCCGGCCAAACGTCCTGCAGCCTGGATCCTTATCCTGGCTTAGGATGGGTTCATAGTTGGTTATTCCGGCCAACTACGTTTACAATGCTCCTGACGTACTAAAGTTACCTTCTACTGAAAACAATTATGCTGAAAAGAATCGACTTGTTTTATTGAGAAAGTAAAAATTACACATACTTAAAAGAAAAAAGCTAAAAATAAAATAACTTGAGATTGGCAGTGTTCCATGGCCTGGGAATTGCTTTGCCGTCCTCATCTTCTAAGTGGTATGCCCCTTTGCCTGCTAATCCAACCACTTTGTAAGGTCCTTTCCAGTTAGGCCCTAGCTTGCCATCTCCTGGTACCAAGGTATTTCCCATTACTTTGCGCAGTACCCAATCTCCGATCTTGAATTGCCTCGGATGCACTGTTTTGTTATACTTTCTGGATAATTCTTGTTGGTAGGAGGCGATGTGAACCAATGCTCTGTCTCTTCTTTCTTCCGCAAGGTCAAGCTCCAATGCTATGGCTTCGCCATTTAAGTCTGGGTCAAAGTTTTCGCTTCGAATTGTGGGGAGGCCAACTTCTAATGGGATGACTACTTCCATGCCATAAGCTAAGGAGAATGGGGTTTCTCCTGTTGATCGTCGTGGCGTGGTGCAGTAAGCCCATAAAACATGAGGGAGCTCTTCTGCCCACTTGCCTTTGGCTTTCTCTAACCTTTTCTTCAATCCATCCAAGACTACCTTGTTTGATGCCTCCGCCTGACTGTTTGCTTGGGTATATGCCGGTGTAGAATTGTAGAACTCTATCTTGTACTCTTCACAAAAGCCTCTGAAAATTTTGCCATCGAACTGAGTGCCGTTATCTGAGATCAGCGCTTTTGGTATGCCAAATCGAGTGATAATGTTCTGCCAAACAAACTTCTTCACATCTTTTTCCTTGATTGATGCCAAGGCTTCTGCTTTCACCCATTTTATGAAGTAGTCGGTTGCTGCAAGAAAGAACTTCCTGTTGCCTGGTGCTATTGGAAGTGGCCCTACTATGTCCAATCCCCACATTGCGAAGGGCCATGGGCTAGTTAGAGGTAGAAGTTCTCTGGCGGGTTGGTGTATTTGATGTGCGAACTTTTGGCATTTTTCGCACTTTTTGATATATTTCTCTGAATCCGCTTGCATGTATGGCCACCAATATCCTTGTGAGATTGCTCTGTATGCCAGTGATCTTCCTCCTTGATGGCTGCTGCATACGCCTTCGTGTATTTCGAACAGGAATGTCTTTACTTTGCTGGGGTGAACACACTTTAGGTAAGGTCCTGAGAATGACTTTTTGTACAACGCCAAGGATGGAGAGAGGCAAAATCGCTACGACTTTGCTCTTATTCTGTTGGTTTCTTTCTTTTCTTCCGGTAATGAGCCATCTTTTAGGAACAATATAATGGGGTCCATCCAAGAAGGGCCTAGATCGGCACAACATACCTCTTCTGCTTCTAGGTCTTCAATGTTTGGTCTAGGTAGGTAGTCGATCAGTAGTGGATGAGGGATGGAGGTATCTGCCATTGAGGCGAAGCCTACTAGTTCGTCTGCTCTGCTGTTTTCCTCCCTGCCGATCTGTTCTATCCTCACCACTTCAAACTTCTTGATCTCTGTTCTGACCAGCTCTTGGTACTTAGCCATTCTGTCATCCTTTGCTTCGTAGTCGCTAGATATTTGGTTTACCACTAGTTGTGAGTCGCTGTAAACCATTAGTTCGGTGGCCTTCATGTAAAACGCTGATTTCATACCTGCAAGAAGCGCTTCATACTCCACTTCGTTGTTTGATGCTGGGAAGCCAAGGTTGATTGCCTGCTCCACTACTAGGCCGTCTGGAGAGATGATGACTATGCCGAGTCCTGCTCCATGCCGGTTGGATGCTCCATCCACAAAGAGCTTCCACATCTCCCCGACGAACAACTTCCAGCAAGTGGAGGGATCAGATGATGCCTTGGGGTCTTCCATGCTGCTGGAGTCTTTTTCTTCATGGTTCATGCCTACTATCTGCCCCTCACCATCTGGTTGTACCAAGTCTTGTTTTGTTGGTGAATCTTGACTTGGTGTAGCATGGTTCGCTTCTTCCTCCTTTGCTTTACTTTGGTCTGCCTTGGGGCTTGACTGAGTAACCAGTACCAGGGGTTGCGTTATTCTGACGTCAACTTCCATCCCTAGTTCGGTTGTTTCAGTCAGGTCGACTGGGCAGATATGACGACTTCCTGGGGTGAATTCTGCGACAAAGTCTGCCAAAGCTTGTGCTTTTATTGCGGTTCTGGGTTGGAACTTGATGTCGTATTGCCCCAGCTCAACTACCCACTTCAAGATTCGCCCAGAGAAGTTAGCCCTCTCAAACAGAGCTTTTAATGGGAAGGCTGTGAGGACAACTATAGTGTGGGTGTGAAAGTAGTGCGACAACTTTCTTGAGGCCATCATCAAGGCCAATGCTAGTTTTTCCAGTGGTAAGTACCTCGTTTCGGCGCCCAGCAATGTCTTGCTGACATAAAAGATGGGCAGATGTTGGACTCATACTGCGGACTATCTTGTGCTAATTGCGTCTTTGTGAGGCGCGGTACAAGAAGAGTTCTTCTCCAGGAATTGGGGTTACAAGTAGTGGTGAAGAAGACATGTATTCCTTCAATCTTTCCAAAACTCAGTCGCATTCGTCGTTTCACTCAAACTTGGCCTTTAATGCATGGAAGAATGGTCGTAGTCTGTCTGACGACCAGCTTATGAACCGATTGAGCACAGCGGCCATGCCAGTGAGATGTTGTACTTCTTTTACTGAGTTTGGTCTCTCCAGATCCTGAATTGCCTTAATCTGGGAGGGGTCTGCCTCTATACCCCTGTTGGTCACCAGGAAGCCTAGGAATTTGCCGGATCCTACTCCAAATGCACACTTTGACGCGTTGAGGCGTAACTTATGCTTCTTTAGGATCTCAAACATCTCACATAGGTCCTTGAGATGGTCATTCTCATCCTTGCTCTTGATCACCATATCGTCGATGTAAGCCTCCATTGTTCTGCCTAACAATGGCTCAAACATCTTGGTGACCATTCTCTGGAATGTCACCCCTGTGTTCTTTAGGCCAAAGGGCATGACCTTGTAACAGTACAGTCCTCTTGGAGTTGTAAAGGACGTGACCTCCTGGTCTGGTTCATGTATGGCAATTTAGTGGTAGCCTTTGTATGCATCCAGAAAGCTAAGTCGGTTGTGCCCCGCCGTTAGGTCAACCAGTTGAT
The DNA here is from genome assembly GCA_025200525.1 of Camellia lanceoleosa. NCBI lineage: Eukaryota > Viridiplantae > Streptophyta > Magnoliopsida > Ericales > Theaceae > Camellia > Camellia lanceoleosa. The sequence continues at coordinate 20,289,274 of CM045771.1, read as the reverse complement.
CTATTCGTGGTAGAGGAAAGCTGTCTTTTGGACACGCCTTGTTAACTGTTTTATAGTCGACGCAGACGCGCCACTTGCCATTCTTCTTTGGCACTACAACTGTGTTGGAGATCCATCTTGGGTAGTGCACCTCTCTAATTGCTCCTGCCTCCAGCAAGTTTCCTACTTCTTCCACTACTATCTCGGCGTGGTGGAGTGCCGATCTGCGGGTGCACTGAATGATTGGTCTGGCGAAAGGGTGGACATTGAGTTGATAATAGATGAAGTTGGGATCAATGCCTGGCATGTCGTATGGTGTCCAGGTGAACACTTCGATGTTAGAGGTCAAAAATTCCAAGACCTCTAACCTCTCGGTGCTTGACAACGACGAACCAAGCAAAAAGAACTTATCCGGGTTCTTTTCATCGATTCTTACATCTACCAAGTCTTCCGCTTATACGGCTGGCAGCTTTGCCAACATCTGCGAATAGTTCATTACTCTCGGGTTCTTCCTTTGAATGAGCGTATCCTTTGGCGGCGTTGCCATTCACGTGACAAAGCCTTTGCTTTGACATGATCTGATCTTCGTAGACTTCTTCTATTACTCTGGTGTCGTTGGGGAACCGCATTACTTGGTGGTAGGATGACGCCACTGAGCGCATGGCATGGAGCCATGTTCTGCCCAAGATGATGTTGTAAGTGGAGGGGACCTTCAACACCCAGAACTCCACTTGTTTCGTCACACTCCCTGCTCTGACTGGGAGGATTATCTTGCCAACGGGCCATTCTGGCATGGAGTTGAATCCAATTAGGGGAGATACGGCAGGTGCCAAGTCTTTATCTTGCAATTTCAATTGTTTAAATGTTTCGTAGTACATGATTTCACATGAACTACCCAGGTCAATCAGAATCCGCTTGACGTCAAAATCCTTGACTCGGAGAGTGACAACCAAGGCATCATTGTGGGGGCAATATATTCTATCCAAGTCTCTGTCTGAAAAGGACATGATGTTTGAAGTGTAGACACTCCATTTTTGACTGCCCTCAGGACTTGGGCACTACTGATGGTTTACTTGTTGGAGAAAGGTGTGCAGTGCACAGGTTCAGTTTCTTCGGCAAAGGAAGGGGCAAATCTCAACTTCATACCCCATTGTGGACCAAAATTATTTTTGATGGTTTTTATACCTTAAAACCCTCTCTTTCAAAACATTTTTGAAATAAAATTCCCACGATGTTCCGACGCTCGCATTTCGGTAAATGTTGCGCTTTTCGGTAAACCGAGCAAGGACAAAAGGGGAGATGAATGAAAGAGAGATAAAATCTATGAAAAATCTTTCAAAACACCTTACTTAGGGGTTTGAAGTTGAAGAAAAGAGGAGAAGAGGGGAGAAAACTAGTTTGGGAGTGGTTCAGCATGAATCCGGGAAGGAGAAAAGTCTGCGCGGCTTCCCCGAAATGGGCATAACTCTTTGTACAAGAGGAATTAAAATATGGGGCCACCACCATTGGAAACCTTACTTCCGGGGCTTCATTTTTCACTCAAGAATCTCCTAAGTCCAAATCCGGGGGGAGGAGATATGGTTGGTTGAAGTCCGGTTGGACCGAATCTGCGCGGCTTCACGGAAAAGGGCATAACTTTTTGCACAGGAGGAATTTTGATGCAAGGTTTGCGCCATTGAAAAGCTAACTTCCGGGGCTTCAATCTATACCTCCACCGGCACTTGGTGACCTTACCGGCTACCCACCGGCACTATAAAGTGCCGACCGGCCAGAAAAGATTGCTGGCCGGCACAAAAGAGGGCCGACCGGCCAAAAGTGCCCAGAACTCAGTTTTTTTGACAGATATTTATCATCCAGCTGCTATACACTGTACCAGATATTTCCAGTTGAGATATTTCGACCAAAAGCTCTTTTCTTGATATATATAGAACCTTATATCTCATGTTTGAGGGTTAGAACATTTTTCTTTAAGGCTTAGAAGTTTGAGAGCTTCTCACTCTAGAATCCTCTCTCTCTAGAAGCTTTGTGAGCAAAACTCTCTCCCTCCCTAGAACTCTCTCCTTGTCCTCTTGTTTTAGGCTTAGAAGTGAGAATTTCCTATACTTTTGCAAAGGCATCCTTCATCAAAGTTGATCACCATTGGCTTGAGGTCCCTTGGAACCTATTTTTGGGCTGATTGAAGGTTGTTTGGCTCAGAAAAGAAGCCATTTTGCTGCTGTGCTTCAAGGGTAAGATCTCTCCCCCTTTAAGCTTGTTTTACACACTTGCGTAGCCATCTTTTCACACTACTTTGGGGCTGTTTTTGGGGTGTTGTTGAACTACAAAAACCACTGATTTTCCTCCATTTTTCAGTCCTAAAAGTCTTGGCTTGTGCCTTGGTTGGCTAGGGGGTTGTCCTCTCTTTTGCTCCTTGGCTTATAAGGCCTTGTGAGCTAACTTTCAAGCCTTCCAAACAACACCCTTTTGGCCTTAAAACCACTGAATTCTAGTGGAATTTCAGTGGTATAAAACTTGTTTTGAGGCTCAAAATAGGAGGGGGTTGTCCCCCTTCCTCTTCTCTTGTTTGCTTGTATGGATGGCCCTCCAAAAGAGCATGTGTTTCTATTTCTTGGAGGCCTCGTTTAGGCTCATTTTTGTGACTTTCCAGACCTGCCATAAATCTGTTTTGGGCTGTCTTGGTCACCTCTTGCATGTTTATTATACTTGTAGTGTAAATCCCCTTTCCTAGTATTGTTAGGCTTGTGAAGAGCATCTTTTTTTGGGTTGTTTTAGCTTGAGCCAAGCATGTTTTAGGCCTTATTTTGCCATGTTTCAGATCTGTTTTGGGGTGGATAGGGCCCTTGTTGCTTATTTCTTGCACTTGTAGTGCAATCTTGCTTGCTAGCCTAACATGCTTCATGTTTTAGCCCATCTTCCTAACATGTGCTAGCTTAACTTTGGCCTACAATAGTTCATATTTTGCTGTGATTAAGCTCTGTTTTGAGGTGTTAATGTAGCTTGTGCATTGCTTTGCATGGTTGTGGTTTAAATGCTTAGAATGGCCTAAAGGAGAGCATGTTTTGCAAGCTTGTTTTGGTGCATGACCAGCATGTTTTTAGCTCATATTTGACATATAGAAACTCTGTTTTGGGCTGGATAAAACTCTCATGCATTGCATTACATGGTTGTAGTTCATGTGCTTCAAGAGCCCATTGTTTGGGCACATCATTTGAGCTTGTTTTGGTGCATGTTTCATGGTATTTCCAGCAGGGTTAGGGCATGTAGAAACACTGTTTTAAGGCTGCATATTTCTGTTTTGGGTTGATTTTGTCGTTTAAGGCTTGCCTCATGTGGTTATGGTATAATGCTCTTGCATGCCTAGTTGATTAGTCCATTGGAGCATGATTGCTTGAACCATTTGCATGTTGTAGTAATGTCTTGCACACAATTTCATAACATACTTCATGCCATTCATGTCACTTCCTTACATGTTTCATTTTCATTGCTTAGAAAGTAGCCTTGAGCCTCTTGTCGGTTTGAGCATGAAGTTGAGACGTTCATGCTTAATGGCTTTAATCCTCTTGAGGGTTTCTACTAGCCAACGGCATGGGGTCTCCTTCATGCTCAAGACACTTGAGGCTTAGGCCCTCTTTCCTATTAGAGGACTCTCACTTGGACTTAATCAATTAAAGGATGAATTGGTAATGCTAAAATGAGTAAATAAAATTGACCAAGTAAAATGGCAAGATAAGCATGACATGTGTTTGCATTACATGTGTCAAGTGTTCGATCGACGTAATATCGAACACAAAGGCGGATTAGTCCATTTCATACTCAAAGTGATGAAATGAGCTAATCCCTTTGTCTCCAAGACCTTTGATCCATACCTGATTAGGGTTTGGTATCATTTTTGTGTTGCATGTTTATTTACATTGAAATAGCAATCTTGGTTCCTTAGGCTATCATGCATCAAATGCATTATTGATAGCCCTAGAACCAAGAGCCATGCCTCCTTGAGTCCCTAAACATGATAGGAGGTATTGGACATCTCGACATATGCCCAAAAACCATGCCTTGCATTGTTGCGTCATTGCCAAAATCATCCTCTCAGTAGAACTTTGTGCCGACGGCAAGCAGTGTATAGTGCCGACTGCAATCAGATTTGTGCCGATAAACACCACAAGCAGCCGATGGTCAAATGAAGCATCCGGTGATCTATCCCCTCAGCCGATGGTGTTCAGCAGTATGCAAGGAAGGTGTTCTAGGACTTTGGGAATTTTTGGAAAGACAGAGCAGTAAAAACAGAGGCAGCAGTGCTAGGGTGTGGCTTTTCCGGGCAAATCGGATCGAGCATGCATCATTCACGCGCATCCCGAGGCAGGGCTGTGGCCCCACTTTTTATTCTGTATTTAGTTATTCAATAGTTAGAAATTCTGTAATAATTTATTTATTCATTTATTCTTTGGACTGTATTATTATTCGGTCCCTCCGAGTGAGGGCAAAAATGTAATAAGTGTGCGTGAGTGGGTGTATGTCTTCCAACCCCCATTTCTTTCTAACCCTTTTATTTACCTGCTTATGATGGTAGATTAGGGCATTTTATTTTTAGCATACCTTATGCAATGCATGCGTGCATTCATGCATTTGTTTACATGCATTGGGCTCGACACATCATACAAACTACATCGTAATTTCAATTCCAAATTGAATACGTGCTACGTGGAACATTTCACATGTGCCATCTTTAGGGTTAGCCGAGCCTACTCTAGATTACATCTATGCCTGTGTTGCATTAAGCCACTTAACATGAACTAGGTCATGCATGTTTGCTAACCAGTTTAATGTTTTGGCACGGAGTACAATGTAAGTTTTTATGGCTTTAGCATACCGCATGCGTGTGAATGCTTACCATGACAGTATACTTACCATGCGGCTAAGTGCTTACATGATAAACTGTTTGAATGCCTGTGGGTGGAGGTTGGATTGCTTGAGTTGGAACAACTCATTGAAATCCGCATTTTAGCCTACTTGCGAGTAGCAAAAGAAAACAACACGTTTTCCGAGACAAAACGGATATGCAATGTTTATTTCCAAATTAGGCAATCTAGTCTATACTTTTGTGTTGTGCACATCACATAGTAATTCTAGGTTAATAACCGGAATAAGAACACATAACGTTTTCAAAATTGGATATCACGGTTAGTAGAGGCCGGTCTTCGGACCGGGCGAAAGGGGGTGCTCATAGCTGACCTTCCCCGATCGTACCCAAGCTCCCGAGCCAAGACCACTTTGGTGATGACGGACATGTGGCCTTCGGCACCGAGTCAGGGTTTCCTAAATTTCCCGTTTTAAATATTTAGGTGGCGACTCTGTAATCTGGCAAAGCAGTCCATGTTTGGCACTACTTTTTCAAAAATCTGTTTTCTCAAACGATTTGCCGGATTTGGACTCTTTGGTTCAAGATTCAGAACCGCGACACAAATTGAGTCCGAATCAGAGGAAGCCCACGCGCGTTACGCTTCTGGCGACTACCGAGGATTTTAGAGAGCTTGACTCGAACTCGTGATATCTGTTTTGATTTCATTTATGTGTTTCTTTGCATTGCATGTGCATTAGTGCGCTGGGACACCGTGTTGGCCATCTGCTATTCTGGCGGTTTCTTTGGAGGCTTGCCTCGTCAAGGCATGACCATAAGGTCGACCGGTTATGGCTCGCCAAGATGGGGAACACAAACCCGGTTTTACCGGCACCCTTTTGACCATTCGACCTAGTGCATATCGAAATCTATAGTGACCATTCCAAACTAGGACAAAGGTTGCTTACCCGATATAGGTTGTTTGAAACATTGCGTCGTAGTGAAACCCTAGCTCTCGACAAAATAGGACAGGGAAACCCTACCCCAACATAGGGGTGTATTGGCTCTCATTTTACATGCTATGTGCTTTTAGAGTGTATCTCACAGGAATGCATATACCGGTTTATAGTCTGTATCGACCGAGGGCACCAGATGTCAGTGTTTTGAGAATCGCTTATATCTGCGGCTATCGATTGATTTAGGCGATGATTTCGGGGAACGAGGATCGATAATAGAATCTGATCAAATTTTGCTCATATCCGTTCAGTGAAGTTGGTGAGATGTCTGCTTTTCTTTTGCTAGGTAGTCTTGGAATCATAGCCCGAAGGCTCCAATATCCCCGAGGTTCATCGATTTGCCGATAGACTCTGTCAGTCGAGACTTCGATAAGGGTAATCAGGGCGAGAAGGCTAGTCGACATGCACCACCAAGATAACGGCTACCAAATCGGTGACCTTGAGCGGTCGGGTTGAGAGTCCCAAGCCTCATCAGACACCAGATATACCGTTGCTCGCTTAGACTAGGGCAATATGTCAAGTCTGGAAGAGATGGTGCGCCAACTCCAGCATAGTATGAAAGCCATGCAAAGAAGACGCCGTCTGCCGAAAGCGTAATCCACCAAGCAACAGTCAGGGTCATAGCCCAACAGCGAAGACAATTGCAGCTAGAGCAAAGAAACCGGGCGTCGCTTCACAACAAGCTCCTCCACTACCAGGGTTCAGACACCTAGGGAAACGCCAGATGTCCAGGCAGATACGGACATTCCAACGGGGCTAGCTCCGCCCCCGGTTCTACCCCAACTATCCAAGACACCCATCAACCTACCAGACCCTCTCTTTGAGTTCAAGACGGACCCCACAGCATTGAAAGTTAGCAAGCTTGAGAAGTTGTTCAAAAAGTCTCAGGGGCCCACTCTATTCTGATATAGAGGATGGTTATACCGACTTCGGTGGTGACATTACGGATCGGTTCAAGATGCCGATATCGATCGCTTTGGCGGCCTGAGACCCAATGGTACACCTCCAATTGCTTTTCGATATCCCGAGACCAATGGGTTTGACCACACCTTTAAATTGTCACTATTCACCGGACCATGTTCGATAGCCGTAACTGGCATGCAAAATTGGAGAACTCGTGGAAACAAAATTGGGAAGAGATGGCGAGGCTTTCAAGAATCAAGATTCTACAACACATGATTGAGGTCACAACCCGTGATCTTGAAGTCACCCGCCAAGAGCCAAAAGAGGGTTTTTCAATTTGTGGCGAGATGGAGAGCAAAGGCCTCGATGATGGCTGCAAGGCCTTCCGACAAAGACCAGATAAGGATGGTTGTGCGCAACCTCCAACCCAGATTGATGCAAAAAATGATTGTTCTCCCCTTCCCTACTTTTTCAGATTTACATGAGATGGGGGTTCAAATCGAGGATGCCATCCGACAAGGGATCTTTGCAGAAGATAATGAGCCTTTGAAGAGGAATGTTGCTCGCAGTTCCAATGCTACTACTGATGGTAGCACAGCTGCGAAATGCTCAGAAGTAGGCACTATCACCACTTCCCTCAATGGCCAAAAACCAACCACTTCAACTCGGCCTCAAGCCCGAAAATTCCATCCTCTTTACATGAGTCTCTCTCAAGCTTTGAAAAAGCTGTGAGAAGAAGGGCACCTAGAACTCCTAGAACCCCAACCCCTTCCAAACCCTCTTCCACCAAGATATGACCCACTAAATATCAAGGCTTATCATCAAAAGACGGTCATGATATTTAACCGTTAGATCCGCCTCCGTCATATAAGATTCAAGATCTTATTGACGAAAAAGACCCTAGCTCCACCAAAAGGACCTCGGGTTAGTAATCGACTCGTCACTCCTACATCTCAACCTCATCCATATATTGGCCGTCCCTTTAACCCCAAAGATGTACATCACCCGCCCATCTACCCAAGCTCGAGGTGTTTATCCCGAAGCATGGACTTATGCATGATGGGTGCGTCAACCCCAATCATCTCAAACCCATGAACCCACTACTTCGGTGATGAGGATGATCGAAGATCTTGAGAACTGTGGCAGATCTAACCTTTGGGGTTTTAGCCCCATCATCAACCACGCCACGCACTGTGGGAGTTCATGTCTAAAGGCTCCCCAACCTTGGGACAGTTGCATTGGAAGAAGGCCAATCCCTTAGCAAAGTGGAGGCGATTGATAAGAACAAGCTAGGGCAAGCATTAGTCCCCATGAACATCTTGATTGGGATATCGAGGCTTTGAAAGTCAAGGATGAACAAAGAGCAAGTCCTTGGTTGTTGTAGAGGTGTGGATGGCACTTTCGCCAATCAAGTTAGGGCGTTTGAATCAAGGGCAAGCCGAGAAGCGGCTTTGTACGAGAATGTTCCTTTCAACTCTAATCCCGTTCTCGGAAGAGACCAAGAACCCAACAAGACCGTCAATCACTTTGCGGTGCATCCAAAGAAAGCCACAAACCTCAAAATACCCACCTCGAGGCCGAGGGTGTTCGCACCATCAGACATGTCTCTATCGCCTTGAGGGTCTTGATTAAAAAGGGTACTGAAGCCCCGGAGCCGGCCCCTACCGAAAAAACTCCTCCTACCCATAATCTGCCAAGTATTGTGCCTTCCATCAACAAGTTGGCCACGTCATCGATAATTGTTTCCGCTTCGCCATTTAAATACAAGATCTGATTGACAATAAGGTCATCGTCGCACCAACTCAGCAAAGTCTATCGGCACCTGATCAATGAACTTGTGGGGGATAATGTGATGTGATCAGGAGGTGAACCACCTGCGGGCGGCGTTCAGTTTACTTCAGATGTGGTGGACGGCATGCACTGTTTTGAGCAATGTACAAATGCTGTTAATTTTGCTTTCTGACTTGGGTATTGGGTCAGTTTTGTTGTATTGCTTTGAGTCTGTCTCTTTATTTTGAGTCAGTCTTTTTATTTCAGGTCTGTCTTGTTGTATCGAGTTAGTCTTGTTTTGTTGAAGTCAGGTGATTCCGGGAATGTTACCTCGGACATCACTATCCATTTGTGTTTGTCTTTTGCTTTCTTTTGAGACTGCTTATGTCAGGAGCCGCTTGTGCCAACAGATCTTGAATAAACAAAGATGGATTTTCACGGTCTCGTGTTTGCTTCTGCCGTGTGCCAGTTGCACCAGAAATTCCAAGTGAGATGACAATATTTGACTAAAAGCTATGTCTTTTTTGTGCCTTGAATTCATTGCATCGACCTAAGTTTTTCAAGACTTTTTGAACACTGTGGTGAAAACAAAGAGGAAGAAATTCCTTGGGATTTGCAAAAATTTGATCAAATTGAGAGAAAGAGAGGCGTGCTAAGCCCTTAATGAATGAAAACATGCTTGTTAGTGTGAGTAAGGACCCTAGCTTTGATCCAGATTGGTCCTACACTGTCTTCAGCGCGGGCGATTTGTCGCTTTCTTAAAAACTTTCAAAAATGTTTTGCGCAGTCCTGCGAAGACATGTGTGGAATCACTCTTGAGATTGTGCAGCCTAGGATCGCTCTCAGCCTCGAGACTCGACCCCTCATTTTCGAACCTTGGACTCAAACTCAGAATGTTCAACGTGAGGCCTGTGTGGCCAGGCTTGAAGCAGCCCTCGAACAAGAGGCACCAAAGTCAGATCAAGAAGATCAGATCTCATCAGAAGAAGCTTGCAAGGCTAGATCAGAAGCACCCCTCAAACTAGGGGCAAAAATATATATCCGATGCGCTCGAAGAGCCAAAGGTGGATCTTTCTGCAAATCAATACAACAGTCACTCTCCTGGATACAGAGGGCTTCAATCTCAAAACCATTTGGCATGGACTTGTTACACTTTTACCCTTTGAGAGGCTCGCTGGGCCGAAAACCCGGAAGGGCGGCCCAGGCAAAAGTTAGAGCAAAGAAAAAAGAAAAGAAAGAAAGAAAAATACAAAAAAATGCAAAAAGAAAAGAAAAGAAAAATGCAAAAAAGAAGAAGAAAACGGATCGAAAAGAATAAAAAAAAAAAAGAGAAAAGAAAAAAGAACAAAGCTCGCAAGGTCGAAAACCTGCAATAGGCGCCTTGGCAAAAGGTAGAGCATAAAAGGAGAGGTTAAATACCCGAGTGTACCTTAACCCCGAACTACGTAAGGCTTGATTCCCATGTTTGGGATCGAGGCAACTTCATTCAAGTCCACCAGTAAAACAATTCAAATTCGATTGTGTCCATGCGATGGTTCGGTCATCTTTGTCTCCTCTCAGATCCGAGAGTCTAGTTGTATTCGCCGCTCGGATCGACTACAAGTACTGTTGCGGTGCCATCCAAACAAGGGGCAACTTTCCGTTGCCATTCAAAACGCTGCAATGTCATTTCAAACAAGGGGCAACTTTCCGTTGCCATGCAGTGTCCTTCAGACAAGGGGCAATTTTCCATTGCTTATGGATCCGAGGTTGCGCATCTCAAGAGTAGGTTCCGTGCTTGTTGAGCATTGGCCGTTTGCAAAAAAATAGTTTTTGAGAATTTTTACTGAGGTTGACTAATTCTCTCGAAAATTATTCCATCTTTTCCAAAAACTGGACCATTTTCTTGGACCCAAAAAAGGAAAATTTTCAGTGCTCATAGCCTGACTTGCATGATTTTAAATCAAAAAGTTGAATAAGCATGTTAATCAAACTCTTATGTTGATCAAAATTGTTTTAGTAGAAAACCAAAGCAAAAAAATGGTCAAAATGATGAATTAGCGCCACAGTTGAGTCAGGTGTTCTGTCTTTTCCCCTTTGTCCAAAATACTTGCCAGGAAGGGCACCATATTTGCCAGAAAGGGCACTCTACCTACCGGAAAAGGGCACAATTGAAGTCAACAACATAGGGCAGAAAGCTCCCTCATCCTCCAAACAACGAGGTATCAAGCCAAGTGCGAAGCACAAACCGGAATGGATCAAGATCTTCCACTTCCTCATCTGGACAGATCTAATCACGTCCAAACTCCCCAGTAGAGCGTCGTCAACCGATGTCAGCTGTAGATCTGCTGCACATCCAGCCGCATCGCAACCCCTCTGTGGGAAAGTTCACTGTTGTGAGCAGAAGAAAGAGAATCTAGCAGAATGCTAGGGGCAAAAGCCCGCAACTTCTTGTCTACCCATTAACCACCCAGGGGAGGGATTGAAAATGAGAGATTGAAGAATAGAGAGATGCGCGATGAGAGAAAAAAGTGAGAAAAGGGATTTTGTGAGAAAAACCGAGCTTGAGAGCCGAGTGATGTGAGAATCACAAATGAGAAAAGGGTGGGAAAGCATACCCGAAGAAACCGGCTCCTCGTAATCTGAGGTCTTTTGTTTTTGTAAACACGTCTGTGTGTCGTGTCTTTTGTTTTGTTTGCCTCGATTCTTGCTTTGAGTCGTTTCGAGTGTCAATAGATGTGTTTAGGTTGTTTACCTTTTTTGTTTTCCGTTGTTGAGTCGTGGTGTGCTGTGTTCAGTCGTAGGCTCAATACCCAGTCGAAAACTTATTTCCACTCTCAATTCAAAAATAAAATCATTTTGTGCTCAGAATGCTGTGCCATTCCCCACATTTGTGCAAAACAAAATTTTGTTCTTTCAAAAACCGCAAGGTTCAACCCGGGTCAAATGCGAATCAGAAACAAGGACCTATCTGAAGCTATGTAGGTTCGGATTGCAAAGCAAAAGAAAAGAGGGAAAATCGAAGCACCTGAGTGTGTTTCACCTTCAGCAAATTCCGTGATTGTACTCCGGATGTACCTCTTCAGGGCCTTGCCAATGCTCTGAAGTATGAGTGTGCCCCTACCTCAAGCGCAAGATCAAGTCTGCTTCAAAGTTATGCAGCCTTCCACTCGCATTGTTATGCACTCTTCCACTGGTATTGTCATGCACACCTTACTTGCATTTATTTGCATCTTGAGTTGTCTTCTATTGTTTATCCTTTTAGGCTAAGCAGCGTTTGGGATTGTTGTCCTCCAGGACTTTCTCAGGTTGCGCCGGGCACGCGCCTGATAGTTTGTTGGACTTCCTCTCACGATTTCAGCGTGGTTTGAGTGTCCCGTTCCTTACGCGATTTCAGCGTGTTTGGAATTTATCCCAAGTTGCGTTGTAGACGCCTGGGTGGTTTGTTGACCTCCTCTCACGATTTCAGCGTGGTTTGAGTGTCCCGTTCCTTACGCGATTTCAGCGTGTTTGGAATTTATCCCAAGTTGCGTTGTAGACGCACTGGGTGGTTTGTTGGACCTCCTCTCACGATTTCAGCGTGGTTTGAGTGTCCCGTTCCTTACGCGATTTCAGCGTGTTTGGAATTTATCCCAAGTTGCGTTGTAGACGCACTGGGTGGTTTGTTGGACCTCCTCTCACGATTTCAGCGTGGTTTGAGTGTCCTGCCTCACGCAATTCGGCGTGTTTGGAATTTATCCCAAGTTGCGTTGTAGGCGCCTGGCGGTTTTTTGGACCTCCTCTCACGATTTCAGCGTGGTTTGAGTGTCCCGTTCACGCGATTTCGGCGTGTTTGGAATTTATCCCAAGTTGCGTTGTGGGCGCCTGGCGGTTTTGTTGGACCTCCTCTCACGATTTGGCGTGGTTTGAGTGTCCGTTCACATAATTTCAGCGTGTTTGGAATTTATCCCAAGTTGCGTTGTAGGCGCACTGGGCGGTTTTGTTGGACCTCCTCTCACGATTTCAGCGTGGTTTGAGTGTCCCGTTCCTTACGCGATTTCAGCGTGTTTGGAATTTATCCCAAGTTGCGTTGTAGGCGTGGTTTGAGTGTCCCGTTCCTTACGCGATTTCAGCGTGTTTGGAATTTATCCCAGGTTGCGTTGTAGACGCGCTGGATGGGGTTGTTTTTGGACCTCCTCTCACGATTTCAGCGTGGTTTGAGTGTCCCCTTCCTCACACGATTTCAGCGTGTTTGGAATTTACTTTAGGTTGCGTGGAACGCGCTCCTGTTTGATTTTCTTTGTTCTTCCTCCACTCATGAGTCCAGTGTGGTTAGAGTGTGTTCACCCTTTGCATCTTTACTAACATAGCATTTCACTCGCGCTATCTTGCGCACCCCACCTGTACTTGTTAGTGCATTACATTTTGCTCGCGCTATTTTGCGCAACGCACTATCTTGTGCAATCGCACTGTTTTGTGCAGTACACTTCATTCGCGCTATTTTGCGCATCGCACTATTTTGTGCATTACATTTGCTCGCGCTATCTTGCGCACCCCATCCGCACTTGTTAGTGCATTGCATTTCATTCGCGCTATTTTGCGCATCGCACTATTTTGTGCAATTCATCATTCGCGCTATTTTGCGCATCGCACTATTTTGTGCACCTTACTTGCATTTTGCATCCATTCAATCGCGCTATTTTGCGCATCGCACCGTCTTGTGCACTCAATCGCACTGTTTTGTGCATCGCATCATCACGCTATCTTGCGCACCTCCATCGCACTGTCTTGTGCACTCGCGCTTTCTTGCGCATCGCACTATCTTGTGCACTTACATGCTATATCTCGCTCGCACTCTCTTGTGCATTCCATTACACTCGCGCTGTTTAGCGTATCACACTGTTCTGTGCAATTTACATTCGCGCTATTTTGTGCATTTTTACTTGCATTGCACGTGCATTTTATCGCGCTATCTTGCGCACCTTACCTGCACTTGTTAGTGCATGACATTTCATTCGCGCTATTTTGCGCATCACACCGCTTTGTGCATCTATGCCACATCGCACTCTTTTGTGCATCTTGTTAGCACTGTCTTGTGCATTCCAACCTGTTCCGCACTGTTTTGTGCATCTCCTTAGCATTGTTTTGTGCATTCACTCTGCATCACATTGTCTTGTGCACATTGTGTTTTTGCATAAATCCTGAATTTTCAAACCGGCTCCGCGTAGCGTATAAGTCCAACTTTCAAACCGGCTTCGCGCAGCGTATAAGTCCAATTGTCAAAGTTTTCCTGCATATCCTTTGCATCCTGCCCCAGAACTACGCTGGTTTGATTCCTTGCAAAGGGATACGTAGGCAGCCTGCGGGCACAACCGTTTATTCATCTGTATTTTGTTTGTCCAAGTCTTCGGCCTTATCAAAAATGGGTCGTCTCTGGGCTTTGACATTCACTCCCGTCATTGTTGTGACTTTCGAGTTCTGTCAAAGAGGGGTTTGAAGCTTCTGTTCTCCCCTTTTTAATGATAGGTTGAGTGCTTAGTACCTCCCTTAAGTGCTCAGCCTTCTTGATTGATCTCCTGAGCTCGCATACACGCTCAGACTCGAAAACTCCATGTATCACATTGATCACGCCTTGAGGTGGGGCGTTGATTGGCATTCCATTGGGGTTATTATGGTCCTGGGGGGCTGGTTGCGCCCCTCCTTCATTATATTTATCCAAGTGACCTGCCGCTACCAACTCCTCTAGGTGTTGTCTCAACGGCATGCAATTTTTAGTGCGGTGCCCCTTTTCTTTGTGGAAGGTGCACCGCGATCTTTCGTCATAGTCCTTTTGTGCTTCCCCTAGTTTGGCTGGCCATCTGACGAAAGGCTCGTCTCTTATTTCACTTAGAATTCGGTAGATCGGTTTCTTGAAGACCGTGGTGATGGCAGTATGGACTCTCAGCCATCTCTTATCCTGGTCTTCTTCGTTGTCTCGCTTGCCTTGCCCTTTTATGCTCGGACGGTTTACCGCATTGACCTTTGCTGAGGCCTTTTTCTCTGGCGTTGCGGTCGTGCTAGACTGTGTTTTGGCACGGACGCCATCCTCTTCCACCCTGATGTGCTGGTACACTTTTTCCATCAGGGCCTCCATGGTGAGAGGTGGCGTCATGGTGATCGAGTCCCTTAGTCTGTTTCCGACTGGAAGTCCTCTTTTGTACTGTGCAATGGCTAGATTGGTGGGACAATCTCCAATCTGATTGAATGTCTCCCAGTAACAACTGTTGTAGGATCGTAAGGTTTCATTGTCGCCCATGTCGATGGAGAGTAACTGGTCGATCTCCACCGGGGTTTTAGTGTTTGTTCGGAACCTTGTTACAAATGCTTCCGCCAATTGTGCCTAGGAGGCTATGCTGCCTTCTGGAAGTTTTTCAATCCAAGTCAAGCCTAGGTCGCCAAGGCTTGATGGGAAGAGGATGCACATCAAAGCTTCGTTTCGCCGGTATACAGCCATGACCTGGCGAAAGTGGCTCAAGTGTGAGTAGGGGTCTGTCTTTCCTTCATATGTAGTGAATTTAGGCTGTAGGAAGCCCGATGGTAGAGGCGTGTTCTCAATTGCTGGAACAAACGGCGAAGTCTGCAGCCTTGCTAATGTTTTGTTCGTCGGTTCGTAGGCAGGGCGCAGTATTGACATTCCAACCTCGACGCTTCCGTGCGTCCGAGGAGCCAACCGCTGTAAGGCAGAAACTCTGTGCGGATCGCGTGCCCTGGCGTCTTCCCTCCATCGTGCCTTCTCTTCGAGCACAGTCTGTAAGTCGGATGATCTGGGCAATTCCGTCTGCCTGGATCTTGTTTGGTGCGTATGTGAAGGCCAATAAGTGCTCCCTTCCGTGTAGGACCTCTCAGATCTCGCCCTCTCAGACCTGGAGTGATGAGTTCTAGAAGACCTGGATTGAGTATCGCCTGTCCTGAGGCTTTTACTCTCTGCTTGCGAGGGTGTGGTGTTCCTACCACGACCTTCCGAGTGACGAGGGGCGTCTTGTCTGTGCGCCCCTCTCCTATCGCCACTTATTTTCCCTTCATCAGACGCTTTAGAGATTCCATATCCGCTGCCATCCGCCGTATCAATTCGTCTTGCTCCTTGACGCGATCCTCTAAGGTTTGAGGGTCAATCCTCTGCCTTTGTCTCTCTAAGCTCTGTGAACGAGAGTGATGGGGGCTGTTCGTCCGTCTTCTCCCCCTTGAATCCCTCATGGGATTCTGTCGTGGCTCCAAGTCCGCCATGGGAGGGATCAAAGGTAAACCTTCGCGCCTCGCACCTCCCTATGGTGTTAGTCCGTCGATGGCGGACTGTGGCAACTCTTCGTTGTGTGCCATTGATCTTTAAGAAGAAAAGCTTGATCAAGAGGTTTTGTTCTTGTCTGAAATTCCCACAGACAGCGCCAATTGTACAGGAAAGAAATACACCTTCTCGTATAATCCTGTTGATCAAATCTGCGTTCCTCCGTATGTCGTCGTTCTACAACCTGAAAATACAAACATGAGCTAGCCGGCGGGTGTGTGCTGAAAACCTCTCTGATGCCCAAGTCAGTAAACGAGACAAATGGGCAAAAGCTCTATGTACTCGGGAATCAAAGTTGCATTACCTCTCCATAGGTGATGTCTGTGAGCTTTTATAGGTTCCGTGTGGCACAACCCTAGTAGGACTTTTACTTCTCCATGTAGAGTCCTCCTAGGATTCATACTCCTGAAGGATAATGCTTATCCTTCAACACCTCCCTCACTGCTTAAACCAAGTGAGATGGTTTTACCATGGCCGAACTACCATACAACCGAAGTAACATTACCCCGCCAGACAGGCTGTACGACCGAGCTAACCTATAGCTCGAATTTGCCTTCCCTCGTTTCTACCTCGGCTTTGCATGCTGAGGTCGAGCTGGCGGTACCATGCCTTGACCGGTCTAATTTAGAGCACCGAACCATATATAATTCTCCTTCCGACCGGACTAGAAATAAGGCCTTCTGGGATCGGACTAATCACCACGGCTGTGTGACCGATCTAACTCAAGCTTCTTCTTCGGACCGGAGTAACTTTATGGCCATTTTTACTTTGCCCTTCGCATTGCGGCCCAAAATGGCCCTTAATTCAGCTTTGCCCAATTCTTATATAAATTACCATCTCAATTGATGAACTTGCAGTTGTTTCAATGCAATTTTAATTTTGAAAAAAAGTCGCAACACAAATGCAAGCTAATTAAATGACTATTGATGACTGATTAATGTGATTTTTTTGTAGTGACGATGCACTCGACAAATTCTAAGTATTAAACGGTTTGGATCATTGAGATAAGCCCGAAGTAAGGCCCACCGCGACCCAACATCACTGTCCAGTCTGTTTATGGACAAGAGAGGAGAAAAAACCTTATTTTTAAGTTCTTGTTTTTCTTATCAGACAAACAATATAGGATGAAGGTAGTATAATATATATGTTCAAATCTTAGGTTCGCCCGATTTAGTCATGACTTAAACTAAGAACCAATTCAATCATGTCAAATTGCTAATTTTAAGATCCAGAACTGAACTAATGAATAAAAAAATCCAACCAACCTAGCCCCAAGAAGTTGAGTTGGTAGAGTTCTTCAGTACAGTGGGTATTTTGTACACCCTAATGCAAACTCCTTAAAAGTGTGCATCTTCTGCACTTTCTTTCCTTAATGTGTTTAATTTTTGTTATACTAACAATTGAAAAATTATTGAGTACTCTCAAGGTAATATTTTATTTATTTATTGACCTCTTACACATTATAAGTCTTATAATTTAGATTAATAATTATTAATTTAAAAGAACAGCTAAATTTGTAGAAATATTGAATAATTTCACTTAAAAGTCATATTGAATCATAATTTCAAATTAGGACCGTCAAATCATTGGAATTATGATATAATTGTATTATAACTAAGAGAAAATGTGATGAGCATCCCAAGAAATGGCCAAATCTTGTAGTTCATGGACCTAGGGTGTGCCCCTTTGTGTAGACTTGTCTTGGGTCATTTTCGATGATACGAAATATTCATATTATATAGTTAGTTGATAATATTTTTTATGTAAAAAATCATGTGAATCTGATATTTATAATATCACGTTTTTGTCCTAATTGTTTTTAAAAAATTATTAAAATTATATTAATTGTTAATTTTTTTTAAAAGAAAACTTTTATTCTAGGATTGTAAATATTTAATCAACTTGAATTTTTGCATAGATGATCTACACGACGAAACCTACAATATGAGTGTTCAAATTATCAAAAGAGGTTCAAGACGAACTTCCACAAGAAGACACAATAATCTACTTGTACCTTTGAGCACAACAAGATTTCCAAATCCTAATACATGTGAACATGTGAGTTTAAAGCTTTCATTTTTATTTTTTATGTGAATTTAAAGTTACGATAGGAGATTTCAATGGAGAGAGAATTGATAAGATATTATTACCTAAGGGATCTTTGATGGAATTTATTAAGAGGGTCTGATTCCAGCTAGTCGTGGCCGGGTTGGTGCACCTAAAAGGCTCAGATCAAGGGTTCTCAACTTGTATAAGCTTCTTTTTTACATTCTCTCTCATTTAAGGAATGTTTGCCGTACCAATCTTCTGTCTCTCTCCCTCTATACGCTCTGTGTAATACTGATAACCATTAAGTTGTAGGGTACAAATTTTCTTGTTTTTATGAGGTGTATATAAGAGTAGCTGTCTACATATTTAATTGTAAGGTGTGCTGTAAGTAAGGTTATGTAAAATAGTGTTAAACCTATTAAAATTGTATTGATTTTATCAATTTGTATCACTTTATCTGTTGATTGCGGATTAAAAATTAAAATTTATAATTTACTTTTAAAATCGCTCCGCTCCATTATACTTATTATATATATATATATATATTAATCTCTAATAAATATCAAAGTAAAAATGAGTGTGAAAGAGATTTAAGATATAAAATTTGTGACAAATTAGTAGTTATATACATGAAAAATATTATGTAAAATTAGTTTATGTTATATATATGAAAAATATTTTATAAATTAGTGTTATATATCATGCAAATGCTTGACAATTTGTTAGAATATTCTTCAATCTATCAATTTGTTCAAACCTGCCAAATCACAATTTGCCAATTCGGTAATCCGTCAATCCGCTATTCAGTTTGTAATTTTATTTTCTAACTATCTTGTAACGATCTCGGTTTTGACTCGTCTCTTGTGGTGTTCCGGACTCGGGTTGGTATGGTTTTGAACGGTGTTATGTATCTTAGTTTCCCTTGTATTCCCCTTATTTTTGGTTATCGGGTTACAGTGGTGTGTTTGGAGCAGGTAATGTCTCCAAACCTTTAGATGCGAATCCAACCCGAATTGTGCCTTGCAGAGTTGTATCGGAAGTTAATTCTTTCATGTTTTGCCCGGTCAGCTGGCGGGGGCCCCTTGGAGGGTCTGAGGGCAGCGCCCTGCCGGGGTCGAGAGGCAACGCCCCTGAAGCAAAAATGCAAAATGCATTCGAAGTTGCTTGAGCCGCACATGCGGAAAACAGGGGAGGGCTTGTTTGGCTACTGCAATAAATGCAGGTGTGAGAGTACAAGTGCGGGAGAAGCGCCGCACGTGTGGTGGTAAGTGAGTCCGAAATTTTAGTCTTTTTTTCTCTTTAGGCTGAGTGTATCTCACACTTGTTAGGTCTCTCTTTATCTAAAAAACCTTTTCCTCTCGCTTTTCTACATTTCCCTATGCCAAATTGGATGAAAACCTTGATTTCTCAATATCCATTAGAGTTCTACTGTAGTTTCTTCATCAAAGTTAGTTAACTTCTTGAGGGTTTCGTTGTGTACGGTGAAGATCGAGTTTCGGTACTGTTGATTTTAGAGGTTTCATCTCATTTCTTCTTCAAAATTTGAGGTAGGGATTTTCTTAGAGTTATATATATATATATATTTGCAAGATCTAGATGATTTTCGAAATCATCATTCGATAGCTTTGAAAATTGACTGTTGATTCAAGAAGTTGAGCGATTTTGAAAGTGGATTTGTCTCTTGTTCTTTTAAAATGATCTTATGGGTTTTGATCTTCGTTGATTGAAGAAAAGATAATTTTGAAAAGTTTTCTTTCAAAAGACTTGAGTTGTACAGTTTTTGTGAGAAAATCTAGAAATTGGAGATTTTTAAAAGAGATTGAAAATCCAAGAATGATATTGTTATATTTATTTTGTGTGTCAAAATAAATAGATGTTTGAAAATTTTCTTATTTATATTTATATAAATGATAAATTTTCTGAAATATGAGAATTGTTGTTCATTTTGGAAATTATTGTTCAAAACATTGAAATAGTCTTGAAATGACTAATTGTTGATGATACTTGAAAAGAGGGAATTATGTTATTCCTTGGATGATGAATTGGAATAAAAGTATTTATATTCATTTTATGAAATTGGCATATCAATTCATTTGATTACTTTAAACTTTAAAAGTTGATTTGAAAACTTGCATTGAGAAAAGAATGTTCAGAAACAAGTTTTCATGGAATGGCTTTGAGGTAAATACGGTGGTAAGTCTTGAAAGGTGGTGTAGATGACAGGTGTCAAGCCTTCCAACTAATACTGGCAAAAATGACAAATTACAGGTGTCGAGCCTTCCAGTTAATACTAGAAACAATGACAAATTGGTAGTACTTGTATAGTCTACTTGCAGACACCAACCTAGGGATTACCAGAGTCGTATTTACTGCCCTTGAAATAAATTGCTAAGTTTTGAACAATTGAAATTGCATGACATCATTGAGCCTGATGGTTTTCAAAAGACGAAAATGTGATTTACTTTAAAAAAAAAGGAGCATAGCATGACATGTGCATTTTATCTCTTCAGACTTGTATAAAATGTATATACTTTGTTAAGGATTTCCTACTGCCTCGGCTCTCGGCCTGGCGGTCATCCTCTCGGCGTTTTTCTTCCGCACAAGTTGCGAAAGTGATTCCCCAGCCATGTCCTCAGGATAAGTGCTGGGAAGATCTCCTAAGTTTGTAAAAATGTCTTCAAAGACGTCTCCTCGGCCGGATGTGGATGGAGGGTCGGAAAAATTCAGTCTAGCTTCCTCAAACGCCGAGTTAAGAGCTTCGTCTACCTTGGCTCCCAATTGTTCCGGGTCCTCAGCGATTTGATCGGCTACTTGTTCTTCTGCGTGTTCCGAATCAAATTCTTCTAAACCAATCTCCTTCGGACTTTTAAAGCTGGGAAAGATAAGGGCCGTAAGATAATCTTCGCCTCTTGGAACTAGAATATGGTCTGCCGCTGAAGACGTTGCATAGGATGGCATGTAGCGCAAGAGAATATGAGCCGCCCTTCCTTGTTTCTGAAGATTTGGAATGACTAAAGCTGCGAGCGATTTTAATATCCGCAATCTGTGTCGTCGGTAAACCAACACTTTCTTCAAATCGTTGCCTCTCCAAACAAAATAGTAAGTACATGAAAGGATAGCCGAATACACATATGGAAATAAAAGCAACTAGAATGAGCTATACAGCCACTTGGATCGCCTTTTCGCCTTGGCACGAGATCTAGGCGACCTTCACCCTCGCCGAATTCTCAGTTGCCTTGAACAATGACCATCACGTCGTCAACACGCTTGCCAGAGCTGGCAAGCATGGTCACTAAATGATGATCGGTGTCCTTAGCCCTAAGAAAATAGCATCTTAACCGGCCAGTGGACTTGGCTAAGGCATAGCAATGCCAAATCGCAGGTATGCCTAGGTTAATCCTACGACAACGGTTCAACTCTATGATCCCCATTATGATGCGGAAAAAATTGACGTTAGACTGGGAAGGAATTAGGCCTCAATGTCGAAGGACGGCTCTTAAAAACGGATGAAGGAGAAAACAGACGCCGCCTTCAACAATCGATAGGAGAGGGAAGATAATTGTGCTCTCATCGGTCCTCTGCATATCGGTGGTGCTATCTTCCACGAGAGACAGATAGACATCATCGGGGATGGAATAATGGCGTCGGAAGTCGGAAATTCGATCCGTAGAAAGGAGTTCTTTCAAATTTTTTGCCATCGTAGCCAGCCTAAGGATTATGCAAAACTAATACTAAACAAGAAAATGGTATTGGGAGTGAAAGAGAAGAGAACTTACAGGAGTGGAAAAGATATTGAGAGACAGAAGAAAGTTGCAGAGGTCGCAAGGTGGAGGAGTTGTACTAGAAGGCGAACCAAAAATCTTGAGTATTTGAAGAGACAAAGTTATAAACCACATTAAATGGAGGAAGCGTAAGAAGAAGCGGGAACTTGTGATGATGACTAAAAAACGTGTGCGTTCTGACACGCTTTGGAATGAGGTTAACTGTCGAATTTTTGACTTTTCAAGCTCGAAACTGAACACGCCGACTAGACAGTGTTAGTGGGGTGTTTGGGGGCAATTGTGGTAGCCAAATAAAAGTAGACGCAAATAGGCCAAGTATATATATGCCCAATCGGTATATAGTATGTACTTAGCCCCGTCTCTGACATTTCAGACGCCGAATAACGTGACCGGCCACAGATCAGTTGAGCCAGGGGCCGATTGAAAGTTGGAATACGGCATAATAAGGGGGGCCGAGTGAACAATCACATGAAAGGTCGAGAGTGGGCCCCACCTAGAGGACCAGGAGCTTATATAAATAGAAGAACGACGAGCAAAAAGAGGTATGTGAGAATTAGTATGCTTAACTTAAGATACAAGCAACCAAGAGAGTATACACTGACTTGTCCGTCGGAGTGCTAATTCCGGCACCCCCAACCGAAGTGTTCATTCTTTTTCACGTTACTGGCTGAGGATCACGAGCGTCTCCCTAGATCCGGAGAGTATTTCCAAACTACTTCCCCACAATATAGATAGATAGATAGATATACAAGCAAAATCAACCCATCCATATATATAAATGTATAAGGAAAATTAATCTCTTTAGAGTCATGCCCATGGCATAGCTTATCAAAAATAAATAAATTATAAATAGGAAATAACATGCATGCATCAAAGCATTCCAAGAAAATCATAGAAAAAATACTTACAAAATGTTCTCTGAAAGTTCTCCTCACTGCCGCATTAGATATTGATTAATTATTTTAGAGTTAGTCAAATAAGAACAAATAGAAACTATAATCTATAGATGTTGGATATATAATTGATTAGTAGAATTTTAAGAGAGAGATCATTACCTTTAAAATGTATCAAACAACTATACAATGAAAAGCATCAGAACTTCACAAAATAATAAGCAGAGTCCTAGTATTACTCTTGTTTATGGTCCACAATGAGGGATTTTAGGAAATTCATTTTGTAGTGGGTTTGTTGTAAACTGAAAGGCGGGATATGTTTAGTGCCAAAACTTTCGGTCTTTTATTTTAATAATGTGAGTTATGTTTGCGATTCCAAATAATTTATCAAAACTCTCATGTAGGACCCACACACATGTAGATTTGTGTGAGTCCCACACCCGTGTGAAAATTTTGATAGAAAATTTAGTAAATTATTTTGGGTCTATAACATTTTAGTATTTGAATTTCATTTATAGCATTTATCCAGTGTCTTTAAAATCATAACTCACCTAATAATCTTTCACAACATTTTTGAAAAAGCTACTAAAATTAGAATAAATGTTATAAAAAGTGTAATGTTATTAGTTGATATTATTTTATTATAAAAATGCCAGAAATACATAATATTTCATAGCACTTTTAGAAGAATGCTATAAAAAAAAAAAAAAAAAAAAGTTATGAAAAGTACTTCTTGGTGTAGTGGATACTGTTATAACTTAAAACTATTAAATGTTTGACCACTGCAATATATGAAGGATTAGGCCCAAACATCTGTGCCTTCCCACGATGCCTGTCTTGGTTGAGGACAAGATAGTTCGGTGTCAAAAAGAAAAAAACGTCCACATAGTACACATGGGATGGCCCCTCTATATGTGATTTCAACATGGAAAATGCTATGTTTTCATTATCATTTAGAAAATGATTCACAATTCAGAATTGGAAGAAGGTAGGGCAAGAAGATTATTGGATCATCAATGTGAGACGTGCAGGTAGTGCAGGTAGTGCTCTCAATTAATGAGATTATACCCAAAATAAATAAATAAATAAATAAACAGCAGTGCTACACAGCTCTAATTAGAGCTACACTGCAGCAACTCTAACGAGCTGACACACATAATAATAATAATAATAAAAAAAGTGAGGTAAAAGAGAAAACATGATAAAGAAAAAGACAAATTAATGCGCTACCAGATCTCTCTTTTTAGAGGTCTAATTCATTTTTCAAAAATAAATGACCTTATCGTCCGTCCAACTGATCAAAATTGATTAGGTCAAATCTAAACATTCACTACTGCTCTTGTTGATCCAAAAACAATATTTTAACGTGGTTTGGGAGCACCATGCTAAGTTGGTATTTCCAGGATAAGGTGAAGCTTCAAAGTGATCGCGTGTTTAAATTAAGGGTCATGTTAGGTTTCATGAAAATTTTCATGAAAACTATCTGCACCGTTAGATTAGGTATGTGTCTCATGATCCAACGGTGCAGATGGTTTTCATGACGGTTTTCATGAAAATTCTTCATGAAACCTAGCATTTTTCTTAAATTAAAATTGATTACTATTTAAAGTACTGTTATACAAATATAAAATGGAGCGAATTATACTAACAAACCTTATAATTTGAGACTATATCATTTTGATTCATGACCTTTTAATTGTGATGTATTTGATTCTAAATTTTGAATTTCATTCCAAATATGGACAATTGAAAACGTTGTTGGTCCATTTCAATGACAAAGTTGTCAATTTGAAAAAGTATAAACTAGTTTAACAAAAATAAATGTCGCAAAATTATTTTTAATTTTTTAAAAATTATATCTGCTCATCAAAGATAAAGTTATATAAAAATGATAAATGTTTTATTTTTTTATGTTTTTATTAAATTAATTTTTAATATATGTTTGAATGATAAGCATGTAATGGGTGGTTGTTTTTGTTGATATTTTTAGATGATTATCATATACTAGATGGTTGCATTTGTTGTTAACGGATATTTTTATATGGTTATCATGTAATTGATGATTATTAGACTTTTAATGTATAATTAATATATTTAATATATGAAATATTTTTAGTTTTAGATTTTTTTATTTAATGGATTAGTTTAATAATGACATGAAAATTGTCGCCATGTTTGACTTTTGAAAAAGTAAAAACTAATTTAACGAAAATAAATATCAAAAAAAAAATTTCAAAAAAATTATTTCTACCCTCCCGAAAGATAATATTATATAAAAATGATGTGTTTTTTTTAATTTTTTTTACCAATTTAATTTTTAAATCCTTGGAAAATTTTTCTGAAAACTAAATCAAAAAGAATTTTATAACAAAAAAAAAAAAAAAAAAAATCAACATTATTCATTAAAAAAATGCCATTATATTTCAAACAACATATTAATTAACCAACACAAAATAAATTGTATGATGACTTTGCTTTTGAAATGGAGCAATAATATTTTCAATTATCCTTATTTAAAACAAGATTTAAAATTTAAGATCAAATATATTACAATTGAAAAGTTAGTGATCAAAATGACATAAATCTCAAACTATAAGACATGTTAGCTGAATTCGTCCTATAAAATTTATAGAGAATTTTTATCTGAAATGATGTGAATGTCTTGAGACAATGGATCTATTGGCGTGGTTCTTGCAATTGGGGCTTTGTGTCATTTACTGCCACTTGAATACAGCTTTTGGAATTAGAGTTGAGGGAAGTACCGTCATGATATGTGATGGATTTCAAGTGCCCATTGACATTGTTAGTTAGTTGATTTATGAGATGAGTACAGCTATACAAATATATATATCATAAAAATATGAAGGTGCAAGCGGGCATATACACTGGTGCAAGAGAAAATAACAATGCTAGAGACCTCTAAAAAGGTATCTCTAAATCCATCTCTAATGAGGTGAAAAAGAAAAAAATAAAAAAATAAAAAAAATCAAGACACATGATTGGGCATGGCGTGACCCATACGCCATTAATAGTACCTCTAAATTAGAGGTCCCAAGCATTTTTGAATTATGACTTCACTTGTATAATTGAATTAGCACACAATCTCTTAGGATTCCGTTATTTTTAAATATTTTAAGATTGACATATAATTTTTTTCTATTTTTTTTAAGAGTCTTGTTAGCAACATTCTTAAAGATTGTCAATAAAAAACAGAAAATGTTAAAAGTTTATAACCCTAATACACTTTTTTCAGATTTAAAAAGCAGTTATATATTATAATGTATTTTTCGGTACACTTTTTACCCATTTTTAATACAAACCTAAAGGTTGTTTTTGGCGACTTTTGTTTTATTTTTATATATAATAAAATGAAGTACAACACTTACGAAAGTCCTCTTATGTGACCGATGAAAGGCATCAATATTGAAGTAGAAAGTGTAAATTACAGTTACCTCCTCTCAGGTTTCTGATAATTATAGGGTCCTCCCCTATAGTTTTAATAATTATAAAAATCTCTCTTACTTTTTCTGACATTGTCAAGATTTCTCCTCCCATTAATTTAACCCAAACGGTGTTAATTTGGTTGTGCACATGATCATAATACCCTTTAAATGTAATTTACCTAGATATATATATATATATATATTTTTTTTTAAATTATCATTTTATTTCTCAATTTTTTTTTAAAATTTTTTATTATTTTGTATTTCCTTGACTTTGTATTTTTTTTCCATTACAAGTTTTTGAACTTTTATAAGTTAAAAAAAAAAAAAAAATCAACCATTAATGAAATTAATCAAGAATACCAATTTTTCTTGTTTGAATTAATTTTGAGATTTAATTTAATAAAAATAATTTAAATGAAACAAACAAAGATGGAGATATCGATTTTAGATGTAATAAATAATTATTTATTTATTTTATTATTTTAAAATAATTTATTTCTTCAAATAAAATTCTATTTTGATTAGATGTAAGAAATGAAAATTTTAAATAGTTTATTATTCTCAAATAATTTCTTTATATTTCATTCCCTATCAACTAATTTTAATTTATTGTAACGTAATTATATGCTTTTTCATTTTTATAGTTATTTTTAAAAATTTTATTGTTAAGGTGAGAAATATTGGCTCATTTTTTTTAATATCCATCAACTGGAATTTGAAAAATTCAAATATGAAATTAAAATTTGAAAATAACATAGGAATGTGAAAAGAAAAAAATGATAATTGTTTTTAATATATTTATGAGGTAACATTTGGTAATTTTTATAAATCAATTTTTTTATTAAAAATAAAAAATGTTATTATGTTAGTTTTCTTTTTAAAAAAAAAATAAATTAATACACAAATATGTCTACAAAACAAAAGAAAAATTCATGTTTCGTAAGTTGCTAAGAACAAATAACAACAACAACAACAACAACAATAATAATAATAATAATAATATAATTATATGGTATTGCCAAGGTTTTGAAAAGCGGTTGCGGTCGCCGTAATGGTGGCGGTGGCGCGGTTGCGGGGTGTGAAGGTCATAGCGTAACGGTTGCGGTAACCGGAATCGTGAATTTTTTTTATTTTTCGCACAATTTGAAAAAAATTTACCGATACACACATTTTTTTTTCCATGATCATATTTATTGGGTTTTAAAATAAATATTGGTCAATTTTTGTAAATTTTTAAGTATGATCCAATATATTTCATATTTTTAAATCAATATAAACTAAGTTTTTTACATTTTATTTTAATAATTAATGACTTTATATTATACAAAAAATCAATCACTAATATTATATATAAGATGAACAATGACAAAAGTAAGAGAATAAATAAAAGATTAAATATATATATATGTATATATATATTTTAATCAAGCCAAATAGATAATGACCACACTTATTATTATTATTATTATTATTATTATTTTCAAACAATATATAGATAAACGCACACAAATAAAATGGTTGAGTGATAGTAACTGAATAGAATATCATAGGTCTTGCAGTTTCAACAAATCAATAATATTTTATTTTTCCTCTTCTCTCTCTCTATCTCTTGCTTCTCCATCTTCCCTCTTCTCTCTATCTCTCTTCTCCCATTTTAAACATTTTTTTTTGGTTGTGTTTTTTTGAAAAATGCAGTTCGGAACCGTTACGTAACGGTGCGTAACAGGTCGTTACAACACCGTTACAACCGCTATACTAGCCGTTATGGCTGACACATCTATGAATCTGAATCACACTACGAAAGCGGTGGTAACGGGTAGCGGTAACCATCACAACCGTTACGTAACGGTGTTACGTAACGGTTGCGGCCGCTTTTTAAAACCCTGGATATTGCTATTGGTTACAATGACACTATAAAAAAAAATGAATGAGAGAATAAATAGAAAGAAGAATGAAAGAAATAAAATAAAGAAAATGAAAAGAGAGGGATAATTTCTCCAAATATGTATTTTTCATACCCAAAAAAAATCAAATACCTATATGTATTTCTAATTTTTTATTCAAATTCTAATTTATCAAAATTTGTGGTCTTTTTAAAAAATAAAACATTTTATATTTTTTGTTTTCTAATTTTCAAATAAAGGATTGTATTTAATTTAGTATAAAGTTTGATGATGATCAATTTGTTATTTATTTATTTTTATTTTTTTAAGATAAGGTAATGTTTGGTTATTCTATATGTGAGGAAACTATTAAATATTTCCGGAGTATCACGTGTTTATACTCCCTAAGCAATTATCATTCAATATGCCTGCTCATATTCCTCAATCACTCAACACAATACTCCACCTATCTACTTTCTCCACTAGTCATAATACTATAAAATACCATATATATTCTTGTCTTAACAATTTAGAATTTTTTAAAATATTGTATAGAATTTAATAATTTTGCTCAACATTATTAAAATATTGTATAGGTCTTTATTAATTTTTTATAAAATCTCAGGAGAAGTAAGTGAAATTTACTATTTGAATATATAAGGATAATCTTTGAATTTTTTACTCATAGTACATAACATCAGCATATTCTATTAAATAAAAGCAATTTTTGGTAATAAGTCCCTCAATTTCAAACTTTATTGCCAAAAAAACAAGCTAAAAACATTTAATTCGTTAACGACAATGTTCAAAATATTTAAAAAATATGGCAATAATACTCTCAACTTCTCTTATTTTCTTACATTACTACAACCATCATCGACCATTGTTTGCCATCACCAACCACCGTCAGCCATCATTGATCACCCTGGATGACGACAATTTTCTGGTGACCACTATCAGTTGGCAAAAATTTTTCAGAAAGATTCTCTGATGACAGTAAAATTTTACTGTTTACTTTAAACATATAAATAGTGAATTTTAGCAACTGATATCGCTAACCACCACACTAACTATTATTATTACTACTATTCATATAGATGTTAAATGAGAAATCATTCATAACATTGAATTAATAATAACGTTAACAGTAAAATTTTACTATTGAATGTACTAGAATAATATTTTCGTTTGAGATCTCAAAATCAATATTCAAACTGATAACGACAAAAAAAAAAAAATGCACTAAAATAAAAATAAAAATAAAAAAATATATATATAGAGAGAACATATATATATATATAGAGAGAGCACATATATTGCATCAAATTTGGTTCAAACCAGAGTAAAATTTTACTATATGAAAAAAGAGCATCATGAGGAGACAAAGAGAAAAGAGATGGAGGGAATATAGATCTGAGATGATAGATCTCAGATGTGAGGTTGTCAATCTTAGATCTCAGGTCTTATAGGCGAAGAATGATGGTGGTATAGTGCCATCGAATGGTACCGATGATTGAGATGGTAGTGATGGAAACGGTAGCAGTGACGAATAGCGCTAGTGGTTGAGACAATAGTGGTGGAAATGGTGAAGGTGGTGGTCGTGGAAATAGTAGTAGTGGAGGTAGTGGTGATGTAGATAGTGATGGTAGTAGTAGAGAAAGCTCTTAGAAAGAGATAGAGATAGAGAAAGACCTAAGGGAGAGAGAGAGAGTTGAAACAAACTGAATAAGAGAAAGATGAGGAAGATAGAGAGAGTGTGTGGGTGCGAAGGAGTAAATTTGTCACACAAAATATAAATCTTAAAATTTTTGTTCTTCTTATAGATTTCTTTATTTTGGAGGAATTTATGAACCAAAAAATTAAAATTTGTCCTTTTCAAGAAAGACGGGCTCTAAAAAGGAGTTATGGCAAAAAAAAAAAAAAAAAACTCTTAAATAAACTAAGAAAAGATTAATGGTGGGAAAATCTTAATAATAATTTTAAAAGTAATGAAATTTTTTATAATTATTGAAACTATAGGGGAGACCCCTGTAATTGTTAGAAACTTCAGGAGAGGCAAGTGTAAATTGCCCAAGTAGAGAAGATGTTAGACGCTATGGCACTATCATCACAAAAACAAGTGCCAGAAGAGGTCAGCTTTGCATCCAAAAAGTGGTACAAGGGCATTGGCATCAACCAAACCCTGATCTGCCGTGATAATAACTTTGCACTTCAATCACATATTGCCTTGACAAGAACAAGACAATAGGGTACTATGATGGCAATATTTAACAGATGCAGAATACAGAAATCATGTAAGGGTTGGTCTTGATCATTTCCTTTACTATTTAGGGTTTGTTTAATTGTGTTTTGAGTGCTTTGTTTTTGTTATTCAAATAAACAAAGCAAATTGTTTGGTAAACTATTTTACATTTGTCAGATGTTCAAATCATAGAAGAAATTGTATCTCCCTACACTGCATATATCCAGGGGGAATTAGAATTTTGGTTTGAGAAGGGTGGAGAAGAATTTTCATCAACAGGTTGGCTTGAAATAATTTGAGGCCTAAAATAATAATTTTAAATTATTTTTTGTATTTTTTAATATTATTATAATTTTTTATTTAAATTTATTTATTTTTTCTTTGAAGGAAAATAACTACAGATAATATTAGAAAACTTATCTTCGCAGTATAATCATATGATGATAATAAAATTTTGACAATTTATTTCGAAACTTAATAATACTTGTACGGATAATTTTATGATCGAGAGACAGAAAAAAGTGAATGTATGCTAATTGGTCCTTTTTTTTACCACCATTCTTGTATTGGTAATGTGATTAAGATGCTGTATTTTTTTTTTTTTTTTTTTTATTTCTTTCTAAAACAAATATCTATATATATATATACTATCTAGACTTGATGTTCAAGCTTTTACTTGCTTATCTTTACGCCTCATGGCCTTTATTTTTCTAATTTAAAACAATAAAAAAAAATTAGATAAATCCAAATTGGATCTAATGACAAAAAAAAAAAAAA
Source organism: Camellia lanceoleosa (assembly GCA_025200525.1). Classification (NCBI taxonomy): domain Eukaryota; kingdom Viridiplantae; phylum Streptophyta; class Magnoliopsida; order Ericales; family Theaceae; genus Camellia; species Camellia lanceoleosa. The sequence continues at coordinate 20,258,421 of CM045771.1, read as the reverse complement.
AAAAACCACTTTAGTGGCATACAATATAAAATTTTGTTTTATTTGTAAAAATACTTTAAAATAATTTTTAGTTCATTAAAATAAAAGTGAAATAAAACGGAATAAATATTCTTTAGTCTTCTTATAGAAGGACCATTCATTTATGACAATGAATGATAATTCAATTTATAATTTAATTTTTAGCATATTTTAGTGAACCACGTGATGAACACTTTGATGAAACGATCATTTTATTTCTCTTTCATTCTAACGAACCAAACAATGCTCATTTTGTCATTGATCAGTTGACCAAATCACTGTTAAGCTTCGATGAGTTACATAGGCAGACATCTCTAATGAAAATTTGTATTATGCTATAGAAAGAGCTTTGTCAACCCGTTCTCCAGTGGCAGAGCTCACCATCAATGGCTCTATCTCGATCATTCAATGAGGCAACTCTCACCATTCTTGAGGAGGAAAACAATGTCATTTATGGTAGCGAAGTTGATGGTCTCGAATGGTTATTGTTGAATCTGTGATCAATGAGGCAACTATCACCATTCGTTTGTTTCGTCGTAAAATATTTTTCTTATTTTCCAATGTTTGATTGGCCAAAAAGCAAGTAAAATATTTTTTAAATAAAACATTGTAGATCATAAAAGGTAAAATGATTTACGTTTAAAAATTTCATAACTTCTTGTATTGAGTAAAACACAAGGATAAAATGAGTAAAATATTTTTCTACTCGAAATACACAAAATAAAGTTGCATGACGATTTTTTTTTTTTTTTTTTGATCAACAAAAGAATTTCTATTGATATGCAAAAACTATTACAAATTAATACAAAGTGATACATCAATAAAGAATAAGGCTAGTGCTTAAGCATCATACCCAATGTGTTAATCCTAACTAGATTGGCACTTACACATGAGTTCAATCATATGCTAGCACAACGCTGAGGTTGGTAAGGCACCAACCAACGAGTACGGATCATCTGCCGTAGTTGCCTGCCGTGATTCCTGCAGTGCCCCAAAACGACGTCGTTTTGGGGCAAAAAAAAAAAAATAATAATTCAGAGACCAAAATAAGAAATTGATGATGAAGGTTTGGTGGTTTGAAAATGGTAGAGTTGGAAGATCATTCAGTGATGATGGAGGAATCCTTCTCTGTCTCTTCTTCAATTTTGGAGAAATCATTGAAAATGGAGATGAAAATGGAGGAATCATTCAGTGACTTACTTCCTTCATCATCAATTTTCAGAGACCATTTTAAAACAAAGATGAAAATTTTGTAAGAGAATAAAAAAATCAATTCTGGAAGATCATTCAAAAAATCAATTTTCAGAGACCAAAATAAGAAATTTTCCCTTTCAGTTGAAGATACTGTTATTCCAACAAAAGTGTTTCTAGGGTTTAGGGGGAAGCGGCGGAGGAGGTTGGGGACGGAGTCGGAGTGAAGGAGCTGGAAGATGAGGCAACGGCGTCCGACGCAGAGTTGGAGATTGGCTGTGGGATTGGTTCGGTAGCCTGGGAGCCGTTGAACGCCGAGGCCGATGGCGAGATAGTGGAGGATGCGGCGGCGATGGCAGAGAGTGGTTCGGAGCCATTTGCGGACGACAGAGGGAGTGGAGGTGACAGTGGTGGAGATTCTAATTCCGTCGAAGTTGATGATGAAGGTTTGGTGGTTTGAAAATGGTAGAGTCGGAACTTCAGTGATGATGGAGGAATCCTTCTGTCTCTTCTTTCATTCTTTCTTTTGTTTTTGTTTTCTTTTTTTTTTTTTTCTTGCCCCAAAACGACGTCGTTTTGGGGGCACCGCAGGGATCACGGCAGGCAACTACGACAGATGATCCGGACTCCCAACCAACCACCTACAAAGAGACAAACCAGCAACCTAACACAACCAATCACAATACCTAGTGTAACGGTTCGGGTTGAGATCCAAGTTTTCTGTCAAAAACTGGACATAGTCTGAAAATTTTCTCAGTGCAAAAATTGGATTTTTGAAAACTTATGATTTTGAAAATATTTTTTGGCAGTAAATATTCCATATATATTAAATAGTCTAATTTGATTTTTCGAGATTTTCTATGAGGTATTAATCACTTTAATTCAACGTCAAACTTAGAAATTTCACTAGGAAAATTATTTTTGTACTAAAACGGGAGGAGTCAATTTTTGATTTAATCGGATTTTGATTTTTTTTTTGGGTAAATTACATTTACCTCCCCTGAGGTTTCTGACAAATACAGGGACCTCCCCTATGGTTTCAATAATTAGAGCAACCTCCCTTACTTTACCTGACAATATCAAGATTCTCCCCTGCTGTCAAAAATCACTAAACGGTGTTACTTTTTCCTTAGGAAATTACTTTATTGCCCTTCCCTTGAAAATATTAAAAAATATTTTTGGATTGGAGGATAGGTTTGGAGTGTTTGGAACAGTATTTTTGGATTTATTTTTTTAAAATATTAAAAAATGTTTAAAAAAGTTTTATTTTTAATTTAAATATATAATTTTTATTTAAATATTTTATTTTATTTTGTAAATATTTTAATTTTTTAATTTTAATATTTTAAATTCAAAACACAATTTCACACTCAAATCGTAACCAAACACATAACTCAAAACTCCATTCAAAAATTATTTTAAAACCTCATAACCAAACACATAACTCGACACTCCACACTACTTTCAAAACTGTACATTCAAATCGTAACCAAACTCATAACAAAAAAATTAAAATATTTAAAAATATTTTATAAAATAAAATAAAACTATATATTTAAAATAAAAATAAAAAGTTTAAAATTTTTTAATATTTAAAAAATATATTTAAAATATTAAAAAAAATATAACACATAGATGTATGAAATATAATGCACATTAAAATAAATAAATAAATATTTAAAATCTAAAATATTTACCCTAAAAAAATAAATTCAAGAAATTATTTCTAATTGGAATTGTGATTCTATGAGTTTTGAAAAAAAATTTGAAAATTTCTAATTGGAATTGTGTATTTGGTTAACAATCTATGAGTTTTGAAATTTTTTTTTGAAAATTTCTAATTGGAATTGTGATTCTAAAAGAGAACCAAACATATTTCTAAAAAAATCTTTTTTCGGAACATGTTTTTACTTAAAACTCAATTCAAAAATTATTTTTAAAACTCATAACCAAACACAAACTTAAAACTCAATTCAAAACTTTTTTCAAAACTCCAAACTCTTTCCAAAATTCAAAATCAAACTTTTTCAAAAACTCTATTTAAAAGAAAAAAAATTTCAAAAAAAGTTTATTTTATTTTTTAAAATTATTTTTAGAATCATGATTTGAGTGTGGAGTCGTATTTTGAGTTATGAGTTTTGAATAGAAAAAATTTGTTTGGTTATAAATTTTGAAATTTTTTGAATTTATTTTTTTAGGGTAAATATTTTATATTTTAAATATTTATTTATTTATTTTAATGTGCATTATATTTCATACATCTATGTGTTGTATTTTTTTTTAATATTTTAAATATATTTTTTTAATATTAAAAAATTTTAAAAGTTTAATTTTTATTTTAAATATATAGTTTTTATTTTAAATATTTTATTTTTTTGTTATGCGTTTGGTTACGATTTGAATGTAGAGTTTTGAAAGTAATGTAGAGTGTTGAGTTATGTGTTTGGTTACGATTTGAGTGTGAAATTGTGTTTTGAGTTTAAAATATTAAAATTAAAATATTAAAATATTTATAAAATAAAATAAAATATTTAAATAAAAATTATATATTTAAAATAAAAAATATTTTTTTAAAAAACATTTTTTAATATTTTAAAAAAATAAATCCAAAAATGTTGTTCCAAACACTCTAAACTTATCATCCAATCCAAAAACATTTTTTAATATTTTTAAAGAGAAGGGCAATAAAGTAATTTCTGAAGGAAAAAGTAACACCGTTTAGTGATTTTTGACAGCAGGGGGAAATCTTGATATTGTCAAGTAAAGTAAGGGAGGTTACTGTAATTATTCAAACCACAGGGGAGGTCCCCGTATTTGTCAAAAACCTCAGGGGAGGTAAATGTAATTTACCCTCTTTTTTTTTTTGTACTTTTCTTTGAATCCAAATAGGGGGTAATTCTTTTTTTACATTGTAAACTTAAGTACATGAAATACAAATGTAAGAGGCTAAATGAAAATAAGATTGATGCACTGGTAGTGTCTTAGGAACTGTGCTGTGTGACTAGCTGTGTCTAGGGTGATCGCTCGAACAGTCAATTGGTTGCTCGAGTAAAGATGCGAGACTCCCAATATTTTCACTGTACACCTGCAAAACTTCTAAGAGATTATGTTCACTGCTCGAGCAGTGAAATGTTCGCTCGAGCGGTCTCTTCAGGATCAGCATTTCTAAAACTCATTTTTGGGTCACTTTTCTACATTCTTATCCGATTCTTTCTCTCCCTCTCCTCTTCTTCTAGCCATTGTTGAGTTCCAAGCTCACAAAAGCTTGGATTTCATCTCCTTAAAGTAAGATTCTCACCCATGTTCCTTATATAAAAACGAAGTGCATAACGAGGGCTTCCTATCAATCTGAGCCGATCGTGTTTTTATCGATGTTGGAATTTCAAGATTCTTCTTCTTTTTGTTAGAGGTAGGGATTTCTTTACTTCTCTTCAATATTTGCTTATAGATAGATGAGTGGTACGTTGGTATCGCATAAAAAAACCTCATGTTGATGGGATTTTCTTAAAAGCATATAGATGAAGTAAGGGTTTCCAAATTAATGGAGTTAACCTTATGATTTATGGGACATAAGGAAGTTTTGAACAATTGGAACATGATTTTGTGCTTTAAAGTAAAAAAGCCCTAATTTTTTTTTGTCAAACTCTAGTTATGGAATTTTTTTTTTTAGATGATGAATTATTTCGATCAGCCTTAAATTCTTGAAATTAAGTTTATGATTGGTTAAGATGAGTATAAATGATGATAATTAATTGTTGGGAGAATGATTATGATATATGAGGGTTGTGTGAAAGGAATTGATAATAGAAATTAAATTAATAAATTTTGAGAAGTGTATGATAGCAATTGTAGAGTATAATTGAATATAAGGAGTTGGCGTTACTGTTGAGAAGTAAAGAATGTCGTGGGAAACAAATTGTAATTATTTCTAAAGATGAACTTTTACCCTTATCACAGAATTATGTTGTTGGTTTAATCTATGAGTTGTAATAATGAGTGACATGATGAATTGATGGGTTGTGATGGTGGACTGAGGGGTTTCCTTCCGGCTCGTGATTGGTAAAGCGTGGCGCTTAATAGAGGTTCCGCATTCCTTCCGGGGTAGTGCTCGAAAAAGCGTGTGATCTGTTAAGATATGTAGAGATTTTGCATTCCTTCTGACTTGTGACTGGTAAAGTGTAACGCTTGATAGACGTTCTGCCTTCCTTCCGAAGTAGTGCCTGGAAAAGCATGTGGTTTGTTGGTATGGCTTGTGAAGCCGGTTGTTGGCATATGGATGCTCATTGAAAATTCTGTGATAATCCCGTTATGTAATTATGAAAATTGTTGGATCTAAATTTGAAGTGTGAAATGTGGAATATGTTGTTAATGAGTTGACTCTTATAATCCAATTTTGCTAAATTTGTTGTGGTGAGTATGTGTTTGATGTTTTGTGTGTATTGGTAAGGTGACGAGTTATGACGTAATTAATGAGTGTGAAATATGAATTAGAATTAGTACATGATTACTCGGCTTAAAAACTTTACTACATGATTACTTGGCTTAAACAAGTTAAAAACCAATATGAATTAGAATTAGCCATCAACTCATGTACTAAGTAATGGAAACCCCTCCAACTGCTCCTCACCCACAGGGCCACTCTTGTTTTTATCACTTAAAGCATCCCATCAACCATCAAATGCTTATCGTTAAACAACACCTCATTTCTCATCTTCCACACAGACCACATCAGAATCAGAGGCATAACCTTTCATATTTTTCTCTTCCTTTTCTTCATCATCACTCCATCCCACCATTGCAATACCTCAACCATTGATCCTAGTATTGCCCACCAAAGATCCCATCATTTTATCACACCATACCATAATAACCAAACCTTTGGGCAGTGAAGAAGAATATGGTTTAAAGACTCTGTTTCATTTCTACAAAACAAACACAAAATGCTATCATTATCATTTAAAACTCCAATTCTCTGCAAGCAAACAAATGTTTTGATTCTACCAAGCCAAGCTAACCAACAGAAAAACTTCATCGTAGGGGGAGTGACATTTCCCCATACCAACTCAGAGATTTTGAGTGCAAAGTCCCTTTCTTTCACTTTCCATATCCAAATTGAAGCTACAGAAAACAATCCAGATGAAGATGTTGTCCACCTCAAGGAATTCTCCACTGATTCTCTAACAATTGGGGCCTCTAGCAACAGAACATCCAACCTTCCCACCTCTTTCATTTCCCAAGCAAACAATGGTTTTCTAAATTGCGAAATCCAATTGCTTGAATTACCCCTTCTTGTACTAACTTGATTAACAGAGTCCTCGTTTTCCACATAAATGATAAACAATCTAGGAAACTCCTCTTTGAGGATGATGTTCCTAAACCATCAGTCACGTGTTTTTTTGTTTTTTTTTTTTGTTTTTTTTGAATGCATGACAATGCACTATTTACAATGATGCATGACACATGCAATAAAGGAAAATGCATGACATATGCGATTTCTTTTGAATGAATGCATGACAATGCATGAAAGGAAAATGCATGATAATGCGTCTTTTTTTTGTTTTGTTTTTTTGTTTTTTTTGAAAATGCAAATGATGCATGTTGATGCGAATGCGTGATACCGTACGTCCTTTGATGTGCACGACAATGCACATGATTTTGAATGCGCGACCACGCACGTCGCTAGAAATGCATGACAATGCATGTTAACTCTAATGTGCGACAATGCGCGTCGCTCGAGATGCATGACAATGCATATGAACTTGAAACGCGTGTTTAAGGTCTCGCCAGACCGAATGGGGGTGTATGATAATGCAAATGATACTTGGAATGCGCGACACCGTGCGGCTTTTGAAATGCATGACAATGCAACTATTGAAATGCATGTCAATGCAAACTAAATTGAAATGTGCGTTACAACGTACGCCCCTCGAAATGCATGACGATGCAAATGAAGTGCGCAGGACAATGCGACATAAAAATGTGCACACTAATGCAAGCATGGCATGCACATGACAATGCGAGATGTGTGCGTAACGAGGCGAGTGAGACGGTGTATAAGTAACGCGCGTTTCACAACAAAACATTGTAACGTACATATGCAGGGCAAATTTTGAATCTCTCAGGAGACAAAAGGATACAAAAAGGATACGCCACACACGTACGCGAGTGCTCCACGCAGAAAACACAGTCCGAGGTCAAAACGGAGTCCGGTTGAGCTTTGGAAATGCACTGTCTTGCACTATCTTGAAAAATGGAGGCCCCAAACCACATACCTGACCCAAAAAAGGTTGTAGGAGGCTCACCAGCCATCATAGAAGGTCACCGGCTAGCCACCGGCCACAAAAACATTCCACCGGCCAAATCTTGCTGAGTCGGGACAGTTTGGTCATTTCGGCATGGGTTTTATAAAACAGGGCTTCTAGCCCTATTTTTTCCACTTTCCCTTGGCCGAAATTCCTTCCCCCCTCTCTCTAGAATATTTTTCCCTCTTCCATTCACCGTTTTTCTCGATTTTTGCGCCCGTTTCGTTGTTCGATTTGCGAAGCCCTTCGCATTTCAAACATTTTCATACGAACAAAACTTCGTTTCAGTGTTTCCTTTTCGATTTTCACCACTCGAGGTTCGTTTCCCTCAGGTTTTTCTTGATTTCCGTGCCTTTTCCACATTCCGGCTTTTCCGGCCATTTTCTGCCGTCTCAGGGTTGACTTTTCGTTGACCCTTCGCATTCTAGCCCGATTTTCTCTCTTCCGGCTGTCTTCACACCACTTTTGACATGGCGGATGATATTCCACGGGGCGGGACTCCGCCGGATCACGAGATGGACCCAGAGGCCGAGCTCCTCCCCTTGAGCGTCTGTCCGTTCGACTCGGCGACCTACCGGCCGGCGATTCACATACTGCCCCCCGACGGACTTCGCTAGTTCCGGAGCTTCGATAGGACGGTGCCTCCAGAGCTTCTCCTGTGCGAGCCGGAGTCGCATTTGTCATTTGGCGCTTCTAAGGTACATTCTTCCCCATTTCGTTTTTCGCAATGTAGAACATTTTAACTGCCATAATTGATTCTGTTCTTTAACTGCTTAACCCGAATACACTGATACACTATATATTGTAGTTGACTGTGAACACACTTGCACTTGATATCTGTTTGAATTGGAACACGCGCACACACTGTATTTGCTCTAAACCACTCAAACACACTGCCACATCATACACTGTAGTTCACTGCGAGCACGCCGGCACCCAATATCTGTTTGAACTTGAAAACGTGCACACACGCTGTATTGTCATTGAACCACCCAAACACGCTGTCACATCGCATGTTGTAGTTCACTGTAAGCACACCGGCACCCGATGTTTGTTTGAACTCGAAAACGTGCACACACGCTGTATTTGCCTCAATTTTGACTGTTCTTCAAAACTGTACATTTTATATTGCTTCGCTTCTGCTTTGTTTTTGAATACAGGGAGATTACCATGCCTTCCGGGGGTATGGGAACATTGCCACCCGAGACTGGTACATGGAGCTGCCCGATGCGGTCCGCCAGATCGTGGACCAGGCTGGCTTCAGCGCATTCTGCATGGGACTTTCCAGACTCACCGCGAGTAGGCCTCTCCTCGCCGCTCTGGTGGAGAGGTGGTGGGACACAACCGACTCCTTCCACTTCTCTGCTACGGGAGACATGACGATGACTCCCTATGACTTTTCGATGCTCACTGGCATCGGGGTAGGGGGTGATCCGATCCCCTTCGACACCGACATGGATGAGTGGGAGGCCGCTCAGATCTACTTGCTTGGCGAGGTGCCGCCTCTCGCGCTTCCCGGCTTCGTCAGATATTCATGGTTTGAGGTCCAGTTCAGGGTTCATCCAGCCTTAGTTGAGGAGGCACCGATGACCCAGGAGGCGGTAGAGTGGTATGCGCATGGTTTCTTGATGTTTCTGCTAGGGATGACCATTTTCGCCGATCGGGCGAACACCGTGCCCCTCTGTCTGCTCAGCGCTCTCGTGGACGTCACCAGGATCTTGCGCTTCGACTAGGCTGGTGTTGCCTTGGCCACTCTGTACGGATATATGAGCTCAGCCTCCCGTTGCAGCGGACAGTTGCTCGGGGGCTATTGGCGAGCTTGGGAGGTACATTTTCTTCTTCTGTTTTTTCATTTCTGCTCTACATTTTCTGTACTCTGTATACGGCACACACTGTGCACTCTGCTTCACACCGATCGTATCTACTACACACATATACTCTACTACTTTACTATACATACACTATACACTCTGCACAATAATCTGTCTGGCGGCTACGTGATTTACGCTGATACGTGTTACGCCTTATCGATAAGCATCTCGATATTTGCTCTGCAGTTGTGGGTCTAGGCCTACTTTCCAAGACTTGAGCCCGTGCCAAACATAGAGACCCCTCTCGGTGTTCCCTTCTCCCGCCGTTTCGACGTCAGGTGTGTGCAGAGACCCCGAGAGACGTTCATCTTCTTCCGCCGCTACTCTGACACCATCACCCTCGCAGAGGTATGTTTAGAACTCGCAGTTCATTTAAGCTTCGCTTTACACTGTATTTTTTAATGACAGTAGATAACAAACTATATGTCATTCACATATCACCTGGCAGCCTTGGGCTCCATTGCCCGCGACGATTCGGGAGAGGTTCGCCGGTGCTGAGAAGACCGCCCGGTTCAGGATCTTGCTAGAGGGCCCGGTCTGTCGGGCTTGGTACCTAGGTGAGCGTTTCCTAATTCAGACCCTAGGCTTACCGGAGCAGATAGTCCCGATCCACCCTTCTAAGCATATGAGGGATACGGAGAGGTTCACTCCCGAGCAGATGGCCGACTACACGATCGGCTGGGATGCGATCCGCTTCAGAGGCATAGACGACTACTCAGAGTACGTTCGGACGTACATTATGCGGCCTCTGAGCGGTGGCCATCGGGTTGAGCGAGAGAGGCCCGCGGCGCCAGCGACTAGGACAGGAGGTGGGGTACGGACATCGAGGACGGCTCGAGTCCGTAGCAAGAGTGGAGCTCGGAGAGGACGGGGGGGTAGTTGGCCAGCACTACCCACTATGATGACATGCTGAGGGCAGGGTGGGGCGACTTATCAGATCCCCATTGCTCCCCCTCTGGTTGATCATGAGTTAGTCGGGTTCCATGACTTACCTCCGGTATGTAGTACTTCATCTTGCATCTTGCATTGCCATTTTATTTCAGTTTATTTGATATTCCGCAGAATACTGATGCATCTAATACTTTTGAAGGCTTCCTCCGAGTACACCCGCCAGTCTCTAGAGCTGACTGCCTCTGTGATGGGGATGTTCCAGCGGAGCCTTGATCTTCTGGCCATCTATGGCTTTCCGGTATTTTTTCCAACCACAGTCTCAAACTTTACACAATCATATGCATCATACTACCAACACAACACCCAATACACGACCTTCACGGTATCTGATATACTGTAGCCCACAGACTGTTCACAGCATTGCTCACGGCATTCATACACTGCACTCAAACAGTGCATTCTGTACTGATACTCTGTTCATAGTATTCACTCACCGTACTCGTACACTACATTCTGTACTGATACTCTATTCACAGTATTCACAAACTGTACTCATACACCGCATTCTGTACTGATACTCTGTTTTGCGTATACTGATGTGTTTGCATTTTGTACTTTTCAGCCTCCTTTCCAGATCCCTGCCGTAGGAGGTGCTCCAGTTAGACCTTCTATTCCTGCCAGAGGAGATGGCAGAGTATACCCCCGCACCAAGGCGGGGCGTACTCATATTGGGAGTAGCTCTCGGGCACCCGTCCCTGATGATGATGATGATGATGATGATGATGATGATGATGATGAGTCCAGCGAGGCGAGGCGAGTCATCGAGGAGGAGGCGGAGATGGCACGACTTCGACTCGGATGGCGATCTTGATAGTGATGTTCCTGGACCTTCGTCCAGGAAGAGGATGAGGACAGACCCCTAGGCCTGAGACCATTTGACATTGATCCAGATTTTTGCTGTTTTTCTTCTTTTTTGTACTTTTTCTTTTTGCTAGTAGCTAGAGTACCTCATACTGCCGCAGGTAGGTTTTTGATCTCTCCAAAATTTTGCACTTGAAAAGATGATGAAATAAAACAAACTTTTTGTCTGAAAAAGTGTTATATTTTAGTACATTTTCATGCTTCGCATTGCATCATGTTACACCTTAATATAAATTAGATTGATCTTTTGTTTTGAAAACCAACCATTTACATTGTAATAACCAGGTAATGAACCAACCAATAGCAAAACAACCCATACAAACCACTGCTCATTCTGAACACTCGGCTCATGCTCTACTGGGGATTAATCTGCATACAGCCCATGACACAGCGCTTGGTTCATTCTGCACACGGCGGATCCTGAACAAGTAGTCCAATCTGTCAAGATGGACTACAAAGGTTGAATCTGCTGAAGTTGAAACGCACTCAGATGCCCCAAATTTTTCCTTTCTTCTTTTGCTTCGCATAAATGTGGAGAATGGCACAGCACTCTGAGCGCAAACTGATTTGTTTTTGAAGTTTGAAAAAGGATTTTTCAAACCTGGGTATTGAGCCTACAACTGATCATAGCAAAAAAGACTCAAAAAAAAAAAAAAAGGGCACAACCCTAAACGCAACGAGACATGCTCGGAAAAGACTCAAAACAAAAGTTGAGGTAAAAGACACGACATACAGACGTGTTTACAAAAAAGACCTCAAACCACGAGGAGCCAGTTCCTCTGGGTATGTTTCCCACATTTTCTCATTTGTGATTCTCATATCACTCGGCCCTTGGGCTCAGTTTTTCTCTCAAAACCCTTTTCTCACTTTTCTCACATCGTACATCTCTCTATTCTTTATTCTCTCATTTTTCATCCCTCCCTAGGTATGGTTGATGGACAAATTGCAGGTTGTGGTTATTTCCTTCCGGGACATCTAGTCGATGTTCCAGATGGGGGATGGAGTATCTCGATCCATTCCAATTTGTGCTTCACACTTGGCTTGATACCTTGTTGTTTGGAGGATGTGAGAGCCTTCAGCCCTTTTGTTGTTAATCTCAGTTGTGCCTTCTTCTGGCGAATAGAGTGCCCTTCTGGCAAGTATGTTGATAATGGGGGGGAAAGACAGAACACTTGACTCAACTGTGCCCCTAGTTCATCCCTTTGACCATTTTTTTTGTTTTGCTTTTCTACTAAAACAGTTTTGATTAATATGAGAGTTAGGTTAACATACTTGTTCGATTTTGATTTGAAAATCATGCAAGTCAGGCTATGAGCACTGAAAATTTTTCTTTTTTGGGTCCAAGAAAATGGTCCAATTTTGGAAAAGATGGAATAATTTTCGAGAAAATAGTCAACCTCAGTAAAAAAAAATCTCAAAAACTATTTTTGCAAATGGTCAATGCTCAACGAGCATGGAACTTACTTTTGAGATGCGCAACCTCGGATCGGAGGCAATGGAAAATTGCCCCTTGCTTGGATGGCACTGCACGGCAACGGAAAGTTGCCCCTGGTTTGAATGGCGACTCATGGCAACTTACGGCAACGGAAAGTTGGCCCTTGTTTGGATGATGCCACAACATTTTGTAAACAGTCCTCATTGATGATTACGACCGAACTCTCGGACACGGAGAAGACGAAGATGGTCAGAACCAATATATGGACACAGTCACTCTGAAAGCGTTGGTGGTTGGACTTCAGGATGAAGTTGCCTACGTATCCCAAACATGGGAATCAAGCCTACGCAGTTCAGAGAAGGCAAGGATGATCAAAATCATTACATGGATAGAGTCGCTATGAAAGCGTTGGGGGCTGGACTTCAGAGTGAAGTTGCCTACGTATCCTAAACATGGGAATCAAACCTTACGTAGTTCCGGTTAAGGTACACTCGGGTGTTATAACCTTCACTTTTTTTAGGCTCTAACTTTTGCCAAGGTGCCCGTTGCGGGTTTTCGACCTTGCAAGCTTCTACCTTTCTTCTTTTATTTTTTTCTCTTTTTTGCATTTTTTCATTTTGTATATATATTTTTGCTTCTTTTTTTTTTTTTTTTTGTATATCTTTTCTTTTCTTCTTTTTTGTTCTTTTGCTCTAACTTTTGCCTGGGTCGCCCTTCCGGGTTTTCGGCCCCGTGAGCCTCTCAAAGGGTAAAAGTGAAACAAGTCCATGCCAAATGGCTTTGAGATTGAAGCCCTCTGTATCCAAGAGAGTGGCTGCAGTATTGATTTGCAGGAGGACCCATCTTCGGCTCTCCGAGCACATCGGACATTTTGCCCCTGGTTAAAAGGCTGCTTCTGTTCTAGCTTCACAAGCTTCTTCCGGTGAGATCTGATTTTCTTGATCTGACTTCGGTGCCTCTTGTTCGAGGACTGCTTCAAATCTGGCCACATAGGCCTCACATTGTGGTTGACCGTTGAACATTCTGAATGGGTTCAAGGTTCGAAACAAATGGGTTAAATCTTGAGGTTGAGAGTAATCCTAGGCTACACAATCTTAAGAGCGATTCCACACAAGTCTTCGCAGGACTGTGCAACACATTTTGTTTTTGAAAGTTTTTTAAGAAAGCAACAGATTGCTCGCGCTGAAGATAGTATGGAACCAATCTGGATCAAGCCAGGGTCCTTCTCAGTACTCACGCTAACAAGCACGATTTCATTTATTTAAAGGCTTAGCATGCCTCACTTTCTCTCAAATTGATCAAAGTTTGCAAAACCCAAGGAATTCCTTCCTTTTCGTTTTCATCACCACAGTGTTAAAAAGTTTTAAAAAAAATTAGGTCATTACAATGAGTTTAGAGCACAGAAGAGTAAGTGAGATGTTCCGCCGTTTCATTCAAATCCTCCGGCACAACTAGCTCAAGGTAGCAATAAGCACAGAAACATGATAGCCGCAGCCGTTTCATTCAGATTTCCTGGTTGCGACTGGCTTCACGGCAGAGATAGACCCAAAAGAAAGCAAAAGGGCAATTACAAAACAAAACGGTGTCCGAGGCAACAACCCCGGAACCACCCGACATTCTATACAAAGGGACTGACTCACTACAACAAGACAGACCCTTAAGCAAAAAGAACTGACTCAAGACGATGGGACAGACTCAAAACAAAACAAAGAACTGACTCGATACCCAAGCCAGTATTTACAAAACTAGCATTCGCGGATGCTCAAAAATGCGTGCCAGACACCACATCCAAAATAAGCCGGGCGCCGCCCACAGGTGGTCCAACCCCGATCACATACTCATGATATCTTGAAGTCCAATAAAGTAATGCTTATTTGAGGTGGGTGAGAGGATAACTTCACTGTCAATCAAATCTTGCACCTCATAACGAAGGCAGAAATAATTATCGGTAGCATGACCGGTTTGCTGGTGGTACATGCAGTACAAAGCAGCATCATGCATGTGGGGGAGGTTCTTTGGGAGAGGCCTAGGCTCGAGAGGTTTAAGGTGCCCCCTCTCGGCAAGGATCTGGAGCGCCTTAGACAAAGGCATGTAGAGAGAGTGGAAGACTCTACGCCCTCGGGGCAGATACTTTGAAGTCTGAGAATTTTTGCTAGACGCACTAGCGAAAGGGTCGGCAGGCACTGCCTTGGCTTTCTAATCTTTCCCAGGTGCGGAGTTGGGAGTGGAGGGAACTGTTATGGCATGATGGGGCCTTTCTCGATTTTCTGAATGGCTTGTACTGCCTTCGGTTGGAGTGGGGAAAACATCATCCACAATCTTGGCCACGACTGCTAATACCTGTTGCTTACTCATTCCCCCCGGCTTTCAAAGCCTCGACTGCCCATAGCAGTTGTTCAATAGGATCAGCATTTGTTCCCACTTTGTTCTTGCCTTTGGCCTTAGCCTGATCGAGAGTTTAGGTTGATGTTGACACGTCATTGCCGTAGCTGGAGGCAACCTCAGGTTGGCTAAGCTCGATCACAATTCGCCCCAATAGCGGGGGCTCCTGTGGTACAAAATTCTCGGCATATGGTGTGGCTAATGGCAAAGCCGACATTCCGTAAGCAAGATCCGCCACAGACCTCTGGAAGTCACCAATCATCCCCATCAATTCGAATGTGGTGGGCTCACGAGCCTGATACAACTAGGGTTCCCAGATCGGGCGCGCGGCAGGCGACCTAGGTGGATGCGGTACATCAACATTGGTCTCACTTTGCAGGGTGATTCCTTGATCTAATGCGGCTGTCATAACCACAATTTCCTCTGAATTCAGTGTCATGATAAATCCGTTGATCTTGAACAGTGGCTAACGGATCAGATATCTACCTTGCCTCAGCGAGGGAAAACACTGGCTATTCTGTATCAACTCTCTGAACTGAAAGGAAAAACAAGCAGCATTTCAGCCCAAACAGAACAAACACCGGTGTAGCCGAACAATTGTATTCTACTACTGATCACAGTTCCCCAAAATCACTACCTCAAAACACAGAATTGGATACCCGCAGATATAACTGATGCTCACAAATATTGATACTAGTGCCCTCATGCCTGATACTCAAACTTGTAAACTGATATGTGCGTTCCTGTAGAGATACACTCTAAAAGCACATAGCAAGTAAAAGAGAGCCAAAACACCCCTATGTTAGGGTAGGGTTTCCCTGTCCTATTTTATCAGGAGCTAGGGTTTCACTATGCACACAGCGGTTTCAAACAACCTATATCGGGTAAGCAACCTGTCCTAGCTTGGAATGGTCACTACAGATTCCGAATATGCACTAGGTCGAATGGTTGAAGGGGTGCCCCGGTAAAATCGGGGTTTGTGTTCCCATACTGGCAGAGGCCGCAACCGATCAGCCTTATGGCATGCTTTGGCAAAGTCAAGCCTCCGGCAAACCGCTCAGGAATAGCAGATGGCCAACACGGTGTCCTAGGCGCACCAATGCACATGCAATGCAAAGAAACACATAAGTGCAGTCAAAACAGGATATCATGAGTTCGAGTAAAGCTCTCTAAAATCCTCAGCAGAGTCGCCACAAACTGTAGACGTCCTCGAAAGCCCTGGGAGGATGAATCCCGTTTGGGTTCGTCTGTGGGTCTACTACAGTTCGGACTCAAATTGTCACGGTTCTTAATCTGAACCAAAAGAGTCCAAATCCGGCAAATCGTTTTTGAAAACAGATTTTTTGTAAAGAAGTGCCAAACATGGACTGCTTTGCCAAATACAGAGTCGCCACCTAAATATTTATTTTGGGGGAATTTAGGAAACCCTGACTCGTTTTCCTAAGGCCACGCGTCTGTCATCACCAAAGTTGCCTTGGCTCGGGAACTTGGGTACGATTGGAGAAGGTCAGCTATGAGCACCCCCTCTCGCTCGATCCGAAGATCAGCATCTACTAACCATGATATCCGATTTTGAAAACATTATGCGTTCTTATTCCGGTTAATTAGCCATAATTACTATGTGATGCGCACAACACAAAAGTATAGACTAGATCGCCTAATTTGGAACGAAGCATTGCATATCTGTTTATCTGAAAAACGTTTGAAATTTGCTACTCGCAAGTAGGCTAAAATACGGATTTCAATGAGTTGTTCCAACTCAAACAATCCAACCTTCACCTACAGGCATTTAGGCAGTTTGTATCACATAAGCATATAGCCACATGGTAAGCATGCTATCATGTTAACATTCACACTCATGCGAGGATGCTAAAGCATAAAAAGCTTACCGAGTACTCCGAGCCAAAACAAGGAACATGTTAGTAATCATGCATGGTCCAAGTCCATGTTAAGTAGCTAATGCAACACATACAGAATGTTGCTAGAATAGGCTCGGCTAGTCCTAAGATGGCATGTGGGATGCAACAAGTAGCACGTATTCAAGTTAGATTTGAAATACTACGCAGTTAGCGTGATGCGCCGAGCCCGGTGCATGCAATATTGATGAATGATGCACGCATGCATAGCATAAGGTATGCTAAAGTAAATATGCCCTAATACTAACCATCAAAAGCAGGTAAGTAAAAGGGAGAAAGAAGTGGGGGTTGGAAGACATGCACACACGCACCCACACTTATGTCAAATTCGCCTTCACTCGGAGGGACCAAAAGAATAATACAATTAATTAACCTACAAGCTAATCAATTACTACAAACCAATTAAACTAGTTAAGTAAATAACTAATCTAATTTAAGTAATAAACAGCCTCGGGAAAAGGGCCCAATGCAATACGTGCTCGGCTTCGCTCGGAAGTCCACTGCCATGCACAAGTTGCCTCTGTTTTCCCTGCCTGGCACCTTTAAAAATTGCACAAACTCCAGGGTTGCTTCTATGAGTGCTGTGGAACGCCACCGGCCATAAAGAATGGTCACCGACCATGGGGAATGGTCATCGGCCATTGATTAAGCTATCGGCCACTGATGGATGGCTGGTCGGCACTGCAGATGGCCGGCCGACCAAAGCTTCCTACAAAATCCTATTTTGACAGCAGTAGAGGGCAAAACAAAGCATGGCAATGCATTTCAAGCAAATGTGTGCACCAACATATCCCTTATCATGTTTATGACTCATAGTGACATGGTTCTCGATTCCAGGACCACCAATCGCGCATTTCAATGCGTGATAGCCCAAGAAACCAAGTATGCATTTTGATTTTAAATGAAATGCAATGCACATAAATAAACAAAGGGAGCCTCTGACCTCTATCATGGCTTGATCAAGAGGTGAAAGATGCATGCAATGATATGCAACCTAGGCATGTTAGCTAACATGCTATGAGGACAAGCGTGCAAGTATGATCATGGGGCAAACATGCAAACATGCAAGCATGTGGGATGTAATGCCAACATGCAAGTGTGCAAGACATGTGGCATATCAAGCAACCAAAGCAAGGAGAAGAATGCATGCCAAATGCACTAAGATTTAAGCATGCAACACATGCGATAGGCCAAGTATGCAACAACACACAAGGTGAGCATGCCACAACATGCGAGAATGGACTTAGACTAATTTAGGCAGCCCTCAAACAAGCCTAAAACAGTGGCCAACATGCTCAAGAATGGAAGCCAAAACACATACAAATAGGCATACATGCAAGGTCCAACACTGAGGCACATAGAGACAACTTTTAAGCACACTTAAAAGAGAATAAACATGGGCTAATATCATGCATCATAAGCTCTGAAAATCAAGTCATGAAAGGTGCCAAACCAACTAGACAAGACAAACAAGGCATGCAAGCAAAGCCAAAATTCAAGGCAAGCCAAAGGTGTATTGAACTACACTTAGCAAAATCGAACATGGCATGAATTAAGTGACCAAAATCAGAGTTTTAGCATATTAAAACAAAGCCAATAACACATCCAGATGGCATCTAAATAGCTTAAATATGCAAGCATGCACAAGGGCCTAAACAAGGGGCCTAAGACAACAACCTTTTAACACATTAAAGGGGCATCAAATGCAAGCATGCAAGCATGTCATGAGGACTGAAATGACATGTTAAATGGTTCCAAACCATTGGGATAATGCAAGTAAAGCATGCTACACACCCACACACCTAAGGCTAACAAGCCAAAATGCAAGGTGGCTACACTAAGCATGTCATGGTAGGCCAAAAAAACCAAAAATAGAACTTAAGCATGCTAAAACAAACATAAAATCTTCACAAAGCTAAGCCTAAATCATGCTAGAACAAGGGTTAAAACCTAAAGCATGTTAAGGCCAAAACATGGCATTATAAGACATGTATGCAAGGCATGCAAGGTGTGTCTAAACCAAGTAAAAACAAAGCTATATTATGACATAATAAGAAAAAATAATAGCTAGGACATGGTCAACATGGACCTAAATTAGATGCTCACACATGAGGCAAAACTGGCCCTTTTCAAAGACAACAAAGAGAGGGGGTGGCCCTCTCATTCTTAGGACCTCAAGGCACCATCCTCACCACTGAAATCCCTCAAGATTTCAGTGGTGAGGAGGCCCAAAAACAATGGTTCCGGAGCTCACCAAAAATGCACAAAAATGGAGCCTAACAAGGCTTAAGAGGGGTCAAACAGCCTCAAAGCTCAAAACACTCTTAAACAACTATTTTGAGTAGGCAAAAACAAGACTTTTATATGTTATACACCAAGTCTAAAAATAGTTGCAAGGTAGTCAAAAAAGCTATGCAAAAATGGGGTAAAAAAGAGCAAGAATGTTACCCTTGAAGACCCTCTTCACAAATGGTGGACCAGCTGCTTCTTTGAGCTCGAAACCACCCAAGAACACCAAGAACAGACCTCTGGCCCCTCAGTAACCAAGATAAGGTGTAATGGTGGGTGTTTGTGTGCAATAGTAAGGCTAAACACACACAAATACACAAGAGAGAGATATAGGAGATGAAGGATATGCAAACCCTAACCCTAAAACTCAAAGCTCTTTGAAAATGTTGTCCAACCCTAAACAAGAGAGAAGAGACTCCCTCTTATAGACAATCCCTCTTGTAAAGCTTTCCAAACAAGCTAGTCAAGAGGGAGATCCCTCCATACACGTCTATGGAGGGGAGCAAAGTGTATGCCAGCTAGCACAGCTGGCATAAAAATATCTGTAAAAGTAGATGAACAGTGGTCGGCTAGCCAAAAATGCAATTTGACCAAAATATATGGTCGGCCGGCCACAAAGAGTGCCGACCGGCCAAACATTTGGTCGGTGGCAACAAACCAATGGCCGGTGGCCTCAAGCCATGGTCGGTGATGTATGGGGATGGCTAACAAGCCATTCCCTATCCCCCAAAGGCAAAACACAAGTGTTTGGAGCAAAACCAGACACAAAACAGTCGAGTTAAGAGATCCTGAGGCAAGGCGCGTAGCCGAGACCTCCGGGAACTCAAGACGAACACAAACATGGATGATCACCGAGTGTTCAAACGGTGACGTTCAAGTCTTGAGGACGGTCAAAAATGGGGTGTCTACAGGTACCTCACAGGGGCAATTGGCAATGACTCACCTTATGTTGTGACTCTCCTCATGCTGATAGAGATCTTTCCCTTCTTCTCAGTTGAACCACAGGTACTACTTTTCTCCCTAGCTATGGCCGCAGCTTTCCCTATTCCCCAACAGGGTGACAAACTAAGTTGGTTCAGTATCCATAATTGAAGCGTATACTCGCTACCTTAACCTACAAGGCTGCCATACAGATTTCAAGCCGATGATACACCCCTGGGTATTTAAACTAGACTTTAGTCTTGGAAATCCCGAACCTTTGCGTTCTAGGCATCAACCATTCGAACTCTAGTTTCCATCGTCTTAGTTGATCTCTTAGGAACTCACTACAAACACAGGCAGGTGGCTATACCAGACCACCGAAAGTCGTTCGGGCAACACCAAAGGATTTGCACCTTCAGAGGATTTAAGGTCTCCTAGACCAACGAGTGCACAAGACAGTGCAATGCAGAGTGAATGCACAAAACAGTGCTAACAAGATGCACAAAACAATGCGATATGGGTTAAATGCACAAAACCGTGCAATGCAAGTGTGTGCACAAGACAGTGCTAAGACAAAGGGTGCGCAAGACAGCGCGATGCACTAGATAGTGCGAGTGGACAAACATTCAAGATAACAATACAAAGTTGCGTCCGCAGGCTGGGGCAAAATGCAAATGATATGGACAGTGCAAGAACATAACTTATGATCATGCAAAGGGGGCTGTAATGAAGCATTTCAAAAGCAAGGGTTATGTAAAGAAAATGCGCCATTTTAAGCAAACCCACAAGGTACAGAAATCTTATATACGAAAAGAAGTAAACATATAAACACGCCACGCATGAGAATCACAAGTCGAACCACACCCTGTGCAGAAAA
This sequence comes from Camellia lanceoleosa, assembly GCA_025200525.1. Taxonomy (NCBI): domain Eukaryota; kingdom Viridiplantae; phylum Streptophyta; class Magnoliopsida; order Ericales; family Theaceae; genus Camellia; species Camellia lanceoleosa. The sequence continues at coordinate 20,237,407 of CM045771.1, read as the reverse complement.
GATGTAAGGAAATTATGCAATCTTCACTATGCCTCACGCAGGAAAGGCTAAAAGCGACTATCGAGAATACCCGAAGGCTCAAATAAAATACCTCTTAGCGCGTCACACACGAGAGGAGAAAAGGAAGCACCTCTTAGTATATCACACGCAAGAGGGGAAAAGGAAGCACCTCTTAGCGTATCACACGCGGGAGGGGAAAGGGAAGCACCTCTTAGCGTATCACACGCGGGAGGGGAAAGGGAAGCACCTCTTAGCGTATCACATGCGAGAGGGGAAAAGGAAGCACCTCTTAGTATATCACACGCGAGAGGGGAAAAGGAAACACCTCGTAGCATATCACACGCTAGAGGGGAAAAAGAAGCACCTCTTAGCGTATCACACGTGAGAGAGGAAAAGGAAGTGATGCAAACACCGAAGGGTGGTATAAACATTGGAGCACATCCCAATGCTACTAACCAAAGCAAAGTGGCATAAGCATCGGACACATGTCCCAAACACTTCTTACCAAAGGGGAAGGCGCAAGCATCGGGCACACGACCTAAACGCTTTCAGCAGGGTGTTAGTGTAAACAACGGGAGTACCGGGGTGTTTCTAACCAACAGAATGTCAAGGAGAGGAATGGTTTAACCCAGGATCTCTCCGAACGAACCGTACATACAATATCGTGTATGTAACGAAAGACACTTAACAAGTGTCATATAGTAAGAGTGCATATTCCATGCAAGACAAACCACCAAGATATAAAAGCAACGGTACATTCTATGACAGCACGTTCTATGCGAAATAACAAGAGCATTTTATGTTAAAATGAATGCATTATCTATGCATGAAATAGGCATATCCTACGCGAGAGACAAACATATTCTATGCAAACTTGAAAGCATATTCTATGCATGATTGAAAGCATATTCTATGCAAGAATCATAAATGATGCGCGGCACGCATGCAAAAAAAATGTATATGTAAATGTACATTCAATGCAAGAAAGAGGGCTAATATGTACTTTGGTGCTTCCGATTTACCTCTCAGAGGACTTTGCAACATGCTTAACTCCAAAAGGACACACCCTGCTCATATTGGCGAGGGGTAACATCTGTATGTGAAAACCACAGGTGCGGCTTGGACTGCCATTCTAACCTGAAGCAGGCTAACACTTGGGGTCGAGATACAGTCATACTCCCGAGAAAGGCGAAGCCAGAGAATGTGCACCTGGAATGCAATCTCGGAATTTGCTAGAGTTGAAACACACTAAGATGCTCCAAATTTTCCCTCGTTTCTTTTGCTTTGCAGTCTAGAACCCAGATAGCTTCAGATAGGTCCTAATTCTACTATTCTCACATGACCTGGGTTGAACCCTGCAGTTTTATGAAAGAACAAATCCTATTTTGCACATATGTGGAGAATGGGACAGCACTCTGAGCACAAAACGATTTATTTTGAAATTGAAATTGAGAAATGAGTTCTCGACCAGGTATTAAGCCTATGACTGACCACAGTCAAACGACTCACTAAAGGGAAAAACAAGGGTAAAAACAACACAAACACACTAAACGACTCAAAACAAGAATCAAGACAAACAAAAACAACAAACACAACACTCGGATGTGTTCCAACAGTGGGAGACCTCTCGGTTCACGAGGAGCCAGTTTCTTCGGGTATTGTTTCCCACCCTTTCTCATTTGTGATTCTCACATCACTTTGGCACTTAATCTCTTGTTTTCTGAAAAAGCCTTTCCTCACTTTTTCTCTCAACGCACATCTCTCTATTCTTTAATCTCTTTGATTTTTTTATCCCTCCCCTGGGTGGTTGATGGATAAACAGGAAGTTGTGGGCTCTTGCCCCTAGTATTCAACTAGATTCTCCTTTTTTTTACTCACAACTTGTGAGTTTCTCTTACAAAGGGGTTGCGGTGCGACCAGATGCGCAGCAAATCTGCAATTGACATCGGTTGACAATGCCCTTGGCATAGCTTGACCGAGATGAATTACAATACCTCTCACTGACTAGGTATACAATTGATTGGTCTCACACATTGCATTTTCTACATCCCCATTCCGGGTCAGATGCCAGTTTGGGTGTGATCATCCGGATGAAGGACTTGAACATCCCACTCTAGTTCATGCTTCGCACTTAGCTTGGTACCTCGCTGCTTGGAGAATGAGAGAGCTTTCGACCCTTTGCTATTAGCTGCAGTTGTGCCTTTTCTGGCGAATACGACACCCTTTCCGGCAAGTATGGTGCCTTTTTTGGCAAATATGTTGATAATGGGAGGAACAGACAGAAAACCTGACTGAACTGTGCCCGTAGTTCATCATTTTGGCCATTTTTTTGTTTTTAGCTTTTGCTAAAACAATTTTGACCAACATGGGAGTTTGATTAACATACTTGTTCGATTTTCTGATTCGAAATCATGCAAGTCAAGCTATGAGCATTGAAAATTTTCCTTTTTTTGGGTCCAAGAAATGGTCCAATTTTGGAGAAAATGGAATAATTTTTGAGAAAATTAATCAACCTCATTAAAAATTCTCAAAAACTATTTTTGCAAATGGCCACTGCTTGACCAACATAGAATTTACTCTTGAGATGCACAACCTCAGATCTGAACTTGAATTGTCTTGCAGTTGAATCTTCCAACGGAATAGAACAACTGACTTTGAACGAAGACGAGCCAATTTACACATGGACAAGATAGCCGAGTTGAACAAGGATAAACCAATCAACATGGATGAGCCAAGCAGGCTGAAAATGATTGGGGACGAACTTCGGGATAAAGTTGCCTACGTATCCCAAACATGGGAATCAGGCCTGACGTAGTTTCGGGTTAGGGTGCACTCGAGTGTTGACACTCTCCTTTTGCCGTCTAACTTTTGCCAAGGCCGCCCTTCCGGGTTTTCAACCTTGCGAACTCTTTTTCCTTTTCTTTTCATTTCATTTCTTTTCTTCTTTTCTTTTTCTTTGCATCTTTTTCTTTTCTTTTCTTTTCCTTTTTTCTTTTCATTTTTTTCATTTCTATTCTTTTCTTTTTTCTTGCTCTAACTTTTGCTTGGGTTTCCCTTCCGGGTTTTCGGCCTAGCAGGCCTCTCAAGGATAAAAAAGTTTAACTTGTCCGTGTTGATCAATTTAAGATCTTGAAGCCATCTGAATCCAAGAGAATGGCTGCTATCTGTTGATGATGTAGGAACCCATCCAATCGGGTCTGAATTTGCCCCTAGTGTTGTGGATAGGAACTTGGTTGTCCTTTAGTAAAAATTTTCTTCTTTTGGATTCTAGAATTTGGCTTTCTTGCTAGTCTCCATTAACTTGCTGAATGACCCATCTTTTGACTCTTTGAGCACATCTAACATTTTTGCCCCTAGTTTACGGAATAGTTCTGATCTGGCTTCGCAAGCTTCCTTTGATCAATCTGACCCTCTTGCCCCTAGTTCAAGGGCTGCTTCAAATCTAGCCTGGCAGGCCTGCTTGGATGTCATACAACCTTATTGCCCCTAGTTCATAGGCTGCTTCAAATCTGGCCATACAAGCCTTACATTATGGTTGACTGTTGAACATTCTAAATCCAAGTTCAAGGTTTGAAAGAAAAAGGGATTGAGTCTTGAAGCAGAGAGCAATCTTATACTGCACAATCTCAGGATCAATTCCACGCATGTCTTCGCTGGACCATGCAAAACATTTTTTGAAATCTTTTAAGAAAGCGACTAGTCGCTCAGATCGAAGACAATGTAGAACCAATCTGGACTAAGCCAGGATCCTTCTCAGTACTCACATTAACAAACATGATTTCATTCATTAAGGGCTTAGCACGCCTCTCTTTCTCTTTATTGATCAATTTTTTGCAAATCCAAAGGAATTCCCCCCTCTTTGTTTTCATCATAGTGTTCAAAAAGTTTTGAAAAACTTAGGTCAATGCAATGATTTCAAGGCACAGAAAAGTAAGTGAAAAGCACTGTCGTTTCATTCAAATTTGTTGGCACAACTGGCTCCATGGCAGAAATAGACGCAAAAGAAAGGGTGTAAAAGACAAACACAAAACAAAAAGTGATGTCTGAGGTGACACCCCCGAAATCACCTAACTACAATGCAACAAGACAGACTCAATACAACAAGACAGACTCGACTGACTCAATACAACATAACAGAACAGACCCAATACCCAAGTCAGAAAGTAAAATAACCAGCATTTGCACATTGCTCAAAACAGTGCGTGCCACCCGTCATATCTGGAGTAAACTGAGTGCCATCCGCAGGTGGTTCATCCCCCGATCACATTATCACATTATCCCCTAAGTTCACCGATCCAGTGCCGATAGACTTTGCAAGACCTAGTGCAACGATGACCACTTTATCAATCAGATCTTGTATTTTGTGGCAAAGATGAAAACAAATGTTAGTGTCATGGCTGGCTTGTTGATGGAAGGCATAGTACTTGGCCGGATTATGCTTGGCCGAAAGGGGATTCTAGAGAGGTCGAGGCTCAAGGGGTTTGAGATACCCTTTCTCCATCAGTGCCTTCAATGCACAGGTTAGGCTCATATGGAGTTGGGTGAAGGTTCCTTTGGGGGAAGAGGAAGCATTAGGTTTAGAAACATCGGCAAATGGAGTAGTGGGTGTTCGTCGGGTATCCATAGGCTTGGGACTAGAATTAGGAGGGGTATTTCTGGTACAACATCCCTTTCCATTGTTTGCCTCCTAATTCAAAATGCTCTCCTCCTGAGCGACAAAAGTGTACACCATAGTTTTTGCAACAACTGTAAGCATTTGCTGTTTATTCAGCCCTTTGTCCTTTAATGCCTTGATAGCCCACTGAAGTCGTGCATAAGGATCAATACTTGCCCCGGTTTCGTTCCTACCACTTGCTTCAGCTTGGCCAAGGGATTGGGTAGCTATATCAGAGCGGAGCCCGGTTGTCGTCTACATGTCATTGCCCAGATCTGAAATGGCTTCAGGTTGGCCCTTTTCAATTGCAGCTTGCCCTAAGATTGAGGAGCCTTTTGGATTGAAATTTCTAGCCTGTGATATGGTCGATGACGGAGCCAAAATCCCAAAGGATAAATCTACCACAGTTCTTTGCAAATCTTCAATCACGCTCCCTAGCTGAGAAGTAGTGGGCTCATGGATTTGAGATGATTGGGGTTTCGAGAATGGATGTATGGCAAATGCCCCAGATAGGCATTGCATTTTGGCGTTAGTCTGACCCTGCGTGGTAATTCCCTGGTTTAATGCCACTATTATGGCCACAACTTCTTCGGAACTCTGTGCCATCACGGGTCTACTGAGTTGAACAAAGGTGATATGACTGGTGACTGTCGGATCAGTTGAACCAGTGAGCCCTGACTGGCCTTTCTTTGCCTTACCACTGTCGAAGGAAACAATGGTTGCCTTTGAATGGAATCTCTGACCTGACAAAGTCTATCAACACAAGTCCAATGCACTCGGGGGATATGGGAGCCTTCTGAAGCTATGGTTCCAAGACTACCTTGCAAAAGAGAAAACATATAGCAGCTCAGCTTGATTTCACCAAAACAGATATGAGCATAGCTGAATGACTGCTCTCTCTACTGAATTATGCCCCAAATTTTCTGCCTCAAAATCGATACCCAGACTTGCAACTGATACATGCATTCCTGTAGAGACACACCCTAATAGCACATAGCAAGCAAGTGAGAGCCAAAACATCCCTATGGTCGGATAGGGTTTTCCTGTCCTATTTTGTCAGGAGTTAGGGGTTCACTACGCATGCATGCGGTTTCGAACAATCTTACATTCGGGTGAGCAACCTGTCCTAGTTTGGAACAATTTCTATGGCTTTCGATATGCAACTAGGTCAAATAGTCAAAAAGGGTGCCTTAGCAAGACCACCTAATATACCTCTCACAACTAACACCGAGAAGTGAAAGGTGGATTAAACGGTACAGCGGTAGTCCAGATCCAAGGTTCGTGTTTCCATCGTGGCAGAGCCCACAACCAGTCAACCTTATGGCACGCTTTTCCAAGAAAGCCTCCAGCAAACCGTCCAGGAATAGCAGATGGCAAACACTGTGACTTAGGCACACCAATGCAAATGCAATGCAATGCAAAGAAACACATAAGTGTAGATACAACAACATATCATGATGTCCGAGTCAAGTTCTCTAAATCCCCAACAGAGTCTCCAGAAACCATAGACTCGACTTTCTTCATGCGCCCCCCTTTCGGAGAGGCGCGAATTAGTCTCCTACAGTTCGGACTCCTGTCACGGTTCTGAATCTAATCTCACAAAGTGTAATGTAAGACTGATAAATACGAAAGAGTCCAAATCTGGCAATTGGTTTTCAAAAATCAATTTTGAATCAAAAAGCGACAAACATGGACTGCTTTGCCAGATTACAGAGTCGCCACCTAAATATTTTGTTTATGGGAAATTTAGGAAACCTTGACTTGTGCCAAAGGCTACGTGTCCATCATCACCAAAGTTACCTCGGCTTGGGAACTTGGGTACGAGAGGGGAAGGTCCAGAAATGAGCACCCCCGCTCGCCCGATCAAAGGATCAGCCTCTACTAAGCGTGATATTTTGTTTTATAAACACATGTGTTCTTGTCCGGTTATTAGCTAACTTATTATGTGATGCGCACAGCATACAAGTATAGACTAAGTCATGAGACTTGGAACAAAACAACTCATGTTTGTTTTCGAAAGTGGTTTGAAAATGCCACTCTCAAGCAGGCTAAAGCGCGGATTTGCCACCCTCAAGTGGGCTTTAAAACATGATTCGCCACTTCGCAAAGTAGGCTTAAAACTCTTATTTGATGAATTGTCCCAATTCAAGCAACAAAGCCTTCATCCACAGGCATTTAAACAATTTAAGCATTTAAGCAAATAGCCTCATAGCAAGCATGCTATCATGGCAACACTCACACTCATGCAAGGATGCTAAAGCGTAAAGCTTACAGTGTACTCCGAGCCAAAACAAAAGCTAGTTAGAAATATGTATGATCCGAACTATGCAAAATGTCTAATGCAACACATGCAATAATGCAATTTAATAGACTCAGCTATCTAAGATGGCATACGAATGCAACAATTTGAAAGCATGCTTTTAACATGTATTCAAATAAGTGTATTGAAATTGCGATGTAGTTTGAATGATGCACCGAGCCCGGTGCATGCAAGACAAATGAATGATGCACACATGCGAGCATAAGGTATGCTAATCAAAATATGTCCTAATCTAATTATCGAAAGTGGTTAAATAAAAGGGAGAAAAAGGTGGGGTTGGAAGACATGCACACGCGCACGCACGCTTATTACAACATTGCGCCATTGCGAAGGAGGGTCTGAATGAATAAGCGAAGCTAATCTAAGCTAACTAATCTAATTAAACTAATTAGACTAATTATTACAAAACCAATCGAATAACTAGTAAACTACTTACTAATTATTACAACAGTTTAACTAATTAGCACACTGTAGACGTCCCCGAACGTCCCGGGAGGGAATCCCGTTTTGTTCGTTTGTGGGTCTACATTCTCCTCTAAAATCTCTCCTCTTCTGTCCTCGACAGTCACCACTATTGGCTTAGGTTAGGTTATGGAGATGTCCAACATGCACAAGTCAGTGCAGTCGGGAAGGAAAACCCCCGGCTTAGGTAGATGGGAAGGAGTGATATATATGCTGGGATCGTAAGCCACGACCCCAGTCTGGATAAAGTTGATTCTTTTGGGAGGTGGAGCTTGGTTGGTGGGAGAGTGTTTGTCGTGACATTGGGTTTTTCGGGAGGCATGATCACCCCGTTATCAATGAGATCTTGGATCTCATGACGTAATCGGTAGCATAGGTCAGTGTCATGATCGTGCTGTTGATGGAATGCGCAATATTTGGCTGGGTTGTGGGTAGGAGGAAGTTTCTCCGGCAATGGCTGCGGCTCTAGGGGCTTCAAGTGCCCTTTTTTGATTAAAACCCCTAGAGCTTTGGATAGGGGCATATATAGTGGAGCGAAGGCTCTTTTGTTTTTGGGTGGGTATTTGGCTGTTTGTGTATTGCTCCCGGACGCACCAAAGAATGGCGTAGCTGCCATGGTTCTTGGAGAGGGGTTACTGGTGACCATGCTCACTTCCGAGGCCCTTGTAGTTGTAGCGCCGCTCGGGCTTGTATTAGTGTTGCGGTTGAAAGTCCTTCGGGGTTGTTCTCTGTCATTATCGATCAAGCCTTGCTTCAAGGCATCCTCGATCTGTACTCCCATCTCATGCAGATCTAAAAAGGTAGGAAAGGGGAGTACGATCATTTTCTGCATCAGTTTGGGTTGGAGATTGCGCGCAATCATCCAAATCTGATCCTTGTCAGTGGGCCTTAGGGTCATCATTGAAGCCTTAGCCCTCCAGCGGGTCACAAATTCCGAAAAGCTCTCCTTAGCTTCCTGTCTCGTCATCTCAAGATCATGGGTCGTAATCTCGATCTGTGTGTTATATGAGTATTGTGCAATGAAGGACTCAGCCATCTCATCCCAGTTTCTCTTGACATCGTCTTCTAATTTGGCATACCAGATAGCCGCCACACTCGACAGGGTCCGGCCAAATAGAGACAGTTTCTGCAGTCTGGTGAGGCCCATTGGCCTTAAGATATCTGAAAACAATCTCAGGTACACCATGGGATCCCCAGATCCATCAAATCGGTCGATATGCGACATCTTGAATTTGTCCGGCAACGTCACAGCTGCATCGGTATATCTGTCTTCTATGTCAGGGATGGTCTTGACTCCCTGGGATCTCTTGAACAACTTTTCAAGCTTGCTCAACTTCAATGCTGTGGGATCTGTCTCGAACTCAAAGGGGGAGTTCGGTAGGTTGGTGGGCGTTTTGGATAACTGGGGTAGGATCGGGGGCGGAGGTGGCCCTGTGGGAATGTCTGTATCATTCTGAACATTAGCTGTCTCCCCGAGTGTTGGAACTCCTGGCGGGGGAGGAGCTTGATGCAAAGCAGATGCTCCGGTTTGCTGTTGTTGCCTCACGATTAACTCTGCTTGTTCAGTCATAATCGTGGCCTGTTGTTTGGCGAATTCCACCTGTCGGACAGCGTCTTGCTGCATTATTTTCATGCTTTCTTGGAGCTGGCGCACCATCTCCTCTAAGTTTGCCATACTGTTCTAATCTGATTGAATTTCCGGTATATATTCCCTCTCTGCGGGAGAAACAAAACCCTGATCCCTACTATACTCAGGTGGGGTAGACAAAGCCCTCTGTCTTGATTCTTTGGTGATATCTTACGCCCTCTTCGCCCGTCTAATGTAGGGGTAGTGAGTAGTACACTGGTTGTCCGTCTATCAGATCCTCAGATCGATGGAGTCGACGACCTCTAGTCCAGAGTGCTTGGGGAATATCTACTAGGTTAGAAGCAACCAGATAAACGGACAGCATAACAGCGTAAAATAAACACACAACACATAGTTGGGTATCACAACACACTGTTGATAAGCTGAGTACACTGTTCCTTAATCACTGATCACTATTTCCAAATCATTGCCCCCAATTCTGAGTCTGATACCCGCAGATAACTGATCCCTGAAAAACACTGATGCCTGCAGGCCGGATGCCCAAACTTGCAAACTGATACACGCCTTCCTGTAGAGATGCACTCTAAAGCACATAGCAGATAAGTGGGAGCCAAAACACCCCTATGTTGGGGTATGGTTTCCCTGTCCTATTTTGTTAGGAACTAGGGTTTCACTACGCACACAGCAGTTTCAAACAACCTATATCGGGTAAGCAACCTGTCCTAGTTTGGAATGGTCACTATAGATTTTGAACATGCACTAGGTCGAATGGTCAAAAGAGTGCCCCGGTAAAATCGGGGTTGTGTTCCCATACTGGCAGAGCCCGCAACCGGTCAGCCTTATGGTCATGCCTTGACAAGACAAGCCTCCGACAAACCGTTCAGGAATAGCAGATGGCCAACACGGTGTCCTAGGCGCACCAATGCAAATGCAATGCAAAGAAACACATAAGTGTAGTCAAAACCAAATATCATGAGTTCGAGTCAAGCTCTCTAAACTCCCCAGCAGAGTTGCCAGAAATTGTAGACGTCCCCGAACGTCCCGGGAGGGAGTCCCATTTTGTTCATCTATGGGTCTACTACAGTTCAGGACTCAAATTGTCACGGTTCTTAATCTGAACCAAAAGAGTCCAAATCCGGCAAATCGTTTTTTAAAACAGATTTTTTTGTAAAGAAGTGCCAAACATGGACTGTTTTTCCAGATACAGAGTCGCCACCTAAATATTTATTTTGCGGGAATTTCGGAAACCCTGACTCGTTTGCCTAAGGCCACGTGTCGGTCATCACCAAAGTTACCTCGGTTCGGGAACTTGGGTACGATTGGAAAAGGTCACTTTGTGAGCACCCCCGCTCGCCCGATCAAAGATCGGCCTCTACTAACCATGATATCTAGTTTTGAAAACATTATGTGTTCTTATTCTGGTTCTTAGCCTAGATTTACTATATGATGCGCACATCATACAAGTATAGACTGGATCGCTTGAATTGGAACGAAACATCTCATGTTTGTTTTGAAAAGGGTTTACTACTCTCAAGTAGGCTAAAATGTGCATTTGCCAGCCTCAGGTGGGCTTTAGAAAAAGATGGTTTTGCCACTATCTAATGAGCTTAAAATTCACAGTTTCAATGCCTTATTCCAATTCGGGTAATTCAACCTCCACCCACAGGCATTCCAGCAGTTATATCACATAAGTACATAGCCTCATGGTAAGCATACTATCATGGCAACATTCACACTCATGTGGCGTGCTAAAGCATAAAAGCTTACCTAGTACTCCAAGCCAAAACAAAAACTAGTTAGTAATCATATGCATGATCCTACTTCATATTTAACATGGCTAATGCAACACATGCAAAGATGCTATCTAGATAGGCTCGACTATTCTAAACATGGCATATGAAATGCAACAGATAACGTGTATTCAATTTGGAATTGAAATACAATGCAGTTAGCATGATGTGCCGAGCCCGGTGCATGCAAGACAAATGTATGTATGAAAACATGCTATTATAAGTATGCTAATTGAAACATTCCCTGAACTAACCATTGAAAGTTAGTAAATAAAAGGGAAGAAAGACGTGGGGTTGGAAGACATACACACACTCACGCACACTTATTACACAATTGCCCTCGCTCGGAGGGTCTGAATAAATATTACAGTCCGAATAAATAATACTAAATTAATTATTACAGAACTTCTAATTTAAACTAATTAAATGTAGAAGGAAGGTGGCCGCAGCCCTGCCTCGGAATACGTGGATGATGCATGCTTGACTCGTCTCGCCCGAAAACTCGCTGCCATAGCACTGTTGCCTCTGTTAACACTGCCCTGCTCCTCTGAGGACTGTGAAAATTCTTGGGACACCTCTGAACTACTTCCTGATCACTCTGGAATACCACCAGCCAATTCAAAGCACCACTGGCCATGGGAGTGGGCTTATCGGCTAAATGTTGGACCACAGGCCAGCCACTGATGGTTGGTCGGCACTGTAAGTGGCCGGCCGGCCATTACTTCCTGCAGAAACCTGCAGTTGACAGTAGTAGAGGGCAAACAGTGCATGGCAGGGAATTTTCAAGCAAATGTGAGCATGGACACACTCCCTATCATGCAATGGACTCAAGAGAGCATGACCCTCGACCCTCGGGCCATCAATTATGCATTTTAATGCATGATGGCCTAAGAGGCCAAGTTTGCCATTCAATGTAAAAATGCATGCAACAAAAGAGATGAGTGCCTTTTGCCCTATCATGTTTGAGGTCAAGGGCATTGGCGACTGAGGATTGAGGCGCGTTACGTCACTTTGAGTATGAACGCCCCTTATCCCCATGCTTGGTTTGACACCCCAAACCAAGCAATGCAATGCATGTATACAAACACGGCTCAAGAATGCAACATGAGGCTAAGATGCAAAACATGCTAAATGCAATGCAATCTATCATGCAAGCATGCAATGTCCAAACATGCAATGCAACTAGCTAAACAATATGCAAACATGCAAGTGTAATGCAATGTAAACATGCAACCAGTACAATGTAACTTGCCAAGCATGCAAAGTGTGCAAAGATGAACTTATACTGAAATGAGAAGGCCTCAGCCCTCTCCAAAACAATGGCCAAAGATGGTGTAAATGGTGGACAAATGTTCATGCAAACATGCACATCAATGAGCTTAAGACTAAGGCACAAAAAAAAGCATTCTACCACCACTATCATGACCACACATGGCATGAATTAAACAACCAAAAACAGAGTTTCAACATGCAAAATGAGCCCCCAAAAGCCACTGATATGGCAGCCCCAAAGACTTAAACACTTAAGCATGCACAATGCTCATTTCAAGGCACAACAAAAATAACTCTTCATGGCATGAAAGGGATGACAAATGTGATCATACAAACATGATTTATGGACTGAAATAGCATGGAAATGACTCCGAATCACTGAAACAACCCAACTCAAGCATGCTCATGACTCACACCCTTAAGGCTCACAAGCCAAAATGCAAAGAGGCTACCCTAAACATGGAAATATGATCAAAACAACACCTAACAAACCTCAAGCATGGTAAGACATGGCTAAAACCTTCATGAAGCTAGGTTATAACATGCAAGAATCATGACTTAAATGCATGGCACATTTCTAGGCAATATGGAGGAATACAAAGCAAGTGCATTAAGCATGAGAGAAGCCATTAATCCGACCAAAAACAGAGACATATTATGACCCAACAACACTCAAAAACCTCTGAAAGGAAGCCAAGAACAACTAATCATGTATGCTACCCTTTTGATCCAAAAACAAGGACAAAAGAGAGACAAAGGGAGAGGGGTGTCCCTCCCCTATACAAGACCTCAAAACCTCTTCTTCACCACTGAAAATCCACTGGATTTCAGTGGTGAGAAGGCCAATACACCAAGGTAACCAAAGCTTAACAATAGAAGCACAAAAAGGGCCAAACAAGGCCTAAGAGGGGGAGGTCGACCCCAAACAACAAAGTGACCTTAATGAAGTATCTTAAGCATGCAAATACAAGACTTTTTTCAGTTTTACACAAAGCTCAAATCAGTAAGCAAAGTAGGTCAAAAGCTAGTGCAAGTTTGGGGAATATAAAGCAACTAACTCACCCTTGAAGAACACTCCAAGAACAACATGCTCAGCCCTCTTCCTTTGATCAAAATCGACCCAAAACTTCAAGAACAAACCCTCAAGGCCTCTCAAGTCAAAGTGTGGTGTAAAAGTAGGTGTTCAAGTGCAAAACTAAGGGTAAAACACACTTTTAGGCTCTTAAACACACACAAATGAAGAGAGAGAGGGAGCTATAGAGAGAGAAGGTGTATATCAAATGTATATAGGTATTTTGCTCTAGTTTTTTGTTGAACCAAACAAAGGAGGAGGAAGAGGCTCTTATATAGACAAGGTAAAGGTCTAAGCTTCCAAGAGAAGCTATCCAAAAGGGTCAAGGCTTCTAAGGGAAGCTAGGCCAGGGGGTCAAGCTTCTTGAGGAAGCTAAGACAAAGGGTCAAGCTTTCTCAAGAAGATTGAGCAAAGGATGCAAATGGTTGGGACCAAAAAGGGTCAAAGGCTCAAAACAACCACACCCGTGAATGGTGGGGAGGGTTCGTGCATCCCAGCTGGCACAGCTGGCATGCATTATGCCTGAAAAAGGTAAAAAGGTGGTACCGGCCATCAAAAGAGGCCATCGGCCAAACAGATGGTCAACTGACTACACAAAATGCCGACCGGCCAATGTTATATTTCACCAATGGCCGATAGCAATAAGACACGGCTGGTGGCCTCAAGACAGGGCCGATGGGTGCCAGGGGTAGCTAAAAAGCTACTCTCGACCCTCAGGTGCAAAAACACACAAGTCCTTGATGCAAAACCAAGGACAGGACAGTCGAGTTAAGAGATCCTAAGGCAAGGCGTGCGGTCGAGACCTCCAGAAACTCGAAACGAACACGAACATGGGTGATCACTGAGTGTTCAAGCGGTGACGTCCAAGTCTTGAGGACGGTCAAAAATAGGGTGTCTACACACACTAATTAATTAAATTACAAAACAAATATACATTAATTAAACATGTAAAATGCTAACTCCACTGCCTCAGCTTTGCATGGAAATTAGAAGATGCATGCCTCGGTTTTCACCCCGAAAAGCCTTCCGGTTTGCTCTTGAGAGGCTCTGTTTGCAGGGCCACTCGAAGAACTTTCTACTGAACCTTACCAAATAACTGCTGGGGAATGCACCAGTGGCCTGCCGGCCATGAGAAGCTACTGCCAGCCATCTGTCAACCAAGGATGTACACTGCCGGCAAAGGATGAAGTAGTGCCGGCCATCAGTGAGCCGCTGCCGGCCACTGGTGTGCTGCATTACCATTCTGCAACAGAGCTCAAACAGAGGAAAAATGAGGGTTTTCCATGAACATGTATGTATTATGCCCCTCTTTATCATCTCAAAACATCAAAGGAGAGGCACTCTTGGATCCAAAACCACCAATCAAGCACTTTCAATGCATGATGGCCAAAGATCCAAGTTGTACACTTTCAATAAATGCACAAAAAGAAGACTCGAAGGACCACCACCCTATCATGCATGATCAAAGGTGATGGAGACCAAAGAAGATTGGCTCATTTCATCACTTTGAGTATGAAATGGACCAATCTACCTTGTGTTCAATATAACGTCCGATTGAACACATGCAATGCACACATATCATGCTTATATTGGTCATGTCTTACTTGTCCAATTCTTGTTTACACATTTTAGCTTACCAATTAGTCCTTTAACTGGTTAAGTCCAATGTGAAAGTCCTCTAATTGGAAAGATGGCCTAAGCCATAAGTGCCTTGAGCGTGAAAGAGGTCTCATGCTGTTGGTTAGTAGAAACCCTCAAGAGAGGATTAAAACCATTAGGCATGAGTGCCTCAATTTCATGCTCAAACCAACAAGGGGCTCAAGACCACTTTCAAAAGAAAATGCAAAAGTGAAGAACAAGGAGAGGTTGCGAATTTTTCGGTCTTTGAAATGGCATGAAAAGTAGTGCTACAACATGCAAGCAACACATGCACAACATGTTAAGGGCCAAAAGCATTAGAGCTAGTGAAGGACACAACACTAGAGGCATGCAATACAATGCTCAAATGACCAAACCAGCTCAAAATAGAGCTACATCATGCCAAAATAGTGGCCTAATCATGCTGAAACTTAGGCACAAAAGGCAAGAGAAACATGCTCGCATGTTGGCTCACAAACAAGATACAAAGCACAACTCTCAAGAGCAATGAAAGAGTGGAATATGTGAGAGTGTGATAGAGATATATGCACTGAAATTTCATATAAAATGATGCTACACCATGCAAACATCACAAGCAAAGCATGCTAGAGGTCTTAAAACACTAAGCTAGTGAAGGCATTTACACTATAGCTATGCAAAACAAAGCTCATATGACCAAGACAGCTCAAAACAGTCCTAAAACAACCTAAATGGAGTTCTAAAACATGCTTGAAATAAGTTAAGAATGGCTAGACTTAGAGGCCAAAACAATAGAACATGTTAGGCAATTTAGCACAATTGCACTACAAGCTTACAAAGCAAAGCTCGAGTGATCAAACTAGCTCAAAAGAGAGCTTAAACATGCCAAAACATAAGAAAAAATGTGTTGAGTCAAGCTAACACAAGCTAGAATGATAGGCTAACTCATTAGGCATGTTAGGCTAGTAAGCACAATTACACTACAAGTGAAAAAAGAAAGCAACAAGTGACTCAACCAACTAAAAATAGAGTTAAAGAAATTCAAAATAGAGCCTAAAACATGCTTGAACAAAGCTACAAAATGATAGAAATACATGCTTACATGTTTGGCCATTAACACATGCAAACAAAACACAAGGACAAAGATTGATAGAAATACATGCTTACATGTTTGGCCATTAAGGGTTGATAGGCTAAAGATTGATGTATGCAAGCTTTTAAGCACAAAAGCTTTAGAGAGAGAGAGAAATCTAGAGAGAGGATTGTAGAGAGAGAGGCTCCCAAACTTCTTCCTAAATTGTTCTAAACTTTAAAAAAATAGAGAAGCCTATCTATATATAGAAAAATACAAGCTCAAGTCAAAAATATCCCAAGAGGGACAACTGGAACAAAAATATCTGCAGAAAATGGCCTTTTTGCATCAATGGCCGACACTTCTTCATTGATGGCCGGCACTTCATCATTGTTGGCCGGCAAGGAACACTCTTGGATGACAGGGGGTCGGAATAGGCCATTCATGGCCGGCACATGGCCAGAAAAGCCCATTTATGGCCAGCATCCTCCACCTTTGGTTGGCCAGAAAAATCTGCTTTTTGGGCCCAAATTCAAATGGACATATATCCTTCATCTGGACTCCTTTGCAGGTCATTATTGAGCTGAAATTGAAGCCCTGGAAGTCTTATTTCCAATGGTTGCAGCCTCACATAAAAATTCCAACTGTGCAAAAAGTTATACCTCTTTTAGTGAAGACTGCTCAGTTTCGATCCAACCTCAGATTCATGCCAAACTTCTTCCAAACTAGTTTTCTTCTCTCCTCTCCCATTTTCTTCAACCCCAAACCCCTAGATAAGGTGTTTTGAAATATTGTTTCAAAGAGTTCACCTCTGTTCCATTCATTTCCACTTTGTCCTTGCTCAATTTACCGAAAAGTGCAACATTTAACGAAATGCGAGCCTTGGAACATCATAGGAACTTTGTTTCAAAAGTATTTTGAAAGAGAGGGTTTTAAGGTCTAAAATATTTTTGGCCAAAAGCCTTTGGTCCAAAAGGGGGTGTGAGGTTGGGATTTGACTCTCCCTTCTTGCTGAAGAAATCGAATCGTTGCATTGCACAACTTTCATCACCAAGTAAACAATCAGTGGCGCCCAAGTCTTAAGGGCGGTCAAAAATGGGGTGTCTACAGAGGCATGTCACTAGAATCTGAAAATGGTTTTTCCAAATATGGTGAGCCACAGTCCAATAGGAATAATCTAACACAATATATGAGATTTAACAAAGATATAAGTGCAATCTGCATATACAATGCCATGGACAAAACATTCACATTTTCATGTAGTCACAGAATACCAAGTCTATATTTCATTTATTTCCCATTCAATTCATTTCAATACATGAGCTAATTTCATTATTTTTCAATGACCCAAATGAGACTACAATTCAATGGTTCTACAATCACACCATTAACACACAAACACTTCAATTTGCCATTTTACAAAAATTTCGTCTGCAAGATCGGCACCCATGTATAAATTACGAGACTTTCAACCAGGACACTCTGGCTAACTTAATTATAACAGAGTCCATTCCCTTTCTCCTCCCAAACAATGGAGTACATCCCCTTTCTTCTCCCAAACAATCATACATATATAATATATTTACGACATGAACATATTCAATGATAACAAACCATGAATTAGTTTTAATTCACCTAATCCTCATGCAATTTCTACAACAATCATAGTTATCCTCCACCAATAGCCTAATACAGATATTTCTAAATAGATATTCAATCTCAAGATAGATAATTTATTCAAAATTTCCAAAGATGAGATACATCATCTACTCAATCCCGCCATATATTTCAATACTCGTCCAATTTCATATTTATAGCACTAATTTCATTTATTTATACAAAATAAATATCATAACCATTTTAGGGCAAACTCCCTTGTTTTTCCAAGTTTCAACCATGTATTGAAATCAACAATTTTGACACCATACAACATCATTATCAAAAACCCCACAATCATTATCAAACCCCACAATCATTTTCCTCTCATTCACCAAAAACCCCTCTTTCCATTCTACACCCAAACCTTAGGTTTGTTCACATTATCCCTAAATTCCACCATTGTTACACAATGACACATAACCAAGTTAAAAACCATATTAAAGCGCAGAAAAATCCCTACCTCAAGAAGAGAAGACCAAGCAAAGCAAAGTGGAACCCTCAACAATGCCGAAACCAAGTTCCAATAGGATCAAAATGAAGCTCTTGGAATGCTCTAACTTTTTCTCAAAGACACTAGCGTAAAGAACCCAAAGGATCTAGGTCAAAATATAGAGAGAGAGGGTGTTTGAGAGAGAGAGAGAGAGTCAAGATCTAGGTTTTTGGAAAGTTTTAGAGAGAGAGAAGAATGAAAAAGTGTCATAAAATGTCATTTTTTGCAACCTAATATACACACAGTCCGCTCGAGGGGAAAAGTTAACACTCGAGCGTCAGACACAAAAATTTGTTTCACTTGAGGACAAAAGTGGCCCGCTCAAGTGCAGAATACATACATTCAGTACTTTTGTAGACAACAGACAAACCATTCGAGCACAAGAAAGGCCGCTTAAGCGTCAACCCGCTTAAGCATAGGAAACACCACTCGAGCGTGGAAAACACCCCTTCAATACTTTTGCAAACGTGCAAAGTATTGAGAGTTTACAAATCCCGCTCGAGCACAAGAAAGGCCTCTTGAGCGGAGAACTAAAATTCTAGGCAACACAAGGTTTGAAAACCAAGCAATCAACCAATTCCAAACACACTCAACATGCCCAAATAACCAAATTTAAGGAGGAATATAGAGGAAAAGACAATGAACAACATCCAAAAACCATAAACCCGAGTCTAGACTACCACAAGTGTTGGGTCAAAACTGGGATCACTATAATACTATTCTTAGACTATTTTAGTGGACTGAAACTTGTGATTTAAAGCTACCAAAGGTGGAGGGATTAACCATCCTTCTTTGAACCTTATTCCATAAACTTTTATCCTTGTGTTTGCCACTTGTTTCTCAACTTTTGGCCACTAATTTTCAGAGTCTTAAGAGGCCAAAACATGTGGTTTTAAGGTCTAAAAAGTAGAGGGGTTAGCCACCCTCCTTAGGCATGCTTACTAGTTTTAATTCTCTCTCATTTTTGCTCACTTTTTTAAGCTTTTCAAACTAATTTTCCAGCACTGTTTTGTTGTTTGGGGGTCTATTTTGATTTGTTTACTTCATTCATGCTTTGAATATTAGGCTTGTGTTGTTGTAAGTCCTCATAGGTTTGGTGGTTTAGACCTTAGACATCAACCTATTTGAGTTGATTGCTTTTATTTTGTAGTGTTTATACATATGTTTACACTTGTAATAATCATTTTTGCAACCTCCCTCCTTTCTTGATTTTCTTTGTTTAAGAGTTGTTTCAAACAATTGTTGTTTATGGCATATGAAAGAGACCTTCCATGCTTAATGGTTTAATCACTTCGAAGGTTTATTACCAAGGCGCTACATGTCTCTCATGCCAAGAACAACTTCTTGTTTGACACTTCTATTCATTAGTGGATGTACTTACCACTTTTGAACCAAATGATTAAAGAATGGAAAGGAAATTAAAAAAAGGGCTAATAAAATTGGCAAAAGAGGTAAAACAAGATAATAAAATCAAGTCGGGTTCGACATTAATTGAACCCGTTGAGTCTTGAATCAATACATACTCTTAGTGATCTTAATGGTTGAAGGAGCAATGTCCACTCCTTTCTTTGAGGTAACTCCATTTTAAGAAAGAGGTGTTGTTGGCCTTTTATTTCATGGCATTGACCTTTTTATCCTATTGGTTCATGGATCATCACGCAATAACCTTGCAATGATTGATGATTTATAGACCGATTATACTTCTCCCTTGATCAGTTCCATGAAAGGAAGTGGCAAAGAGGACAAACATCCCTTGGAAACACTCTGTTTGTGCTCTGTTTCCATTCTGTTGCAGCAAGGCGGAATCGGCTGACCACTTTTCATAGTCGGCTGGCCACCTCAATTTATGTAAGTAGTGTCATTTTCATGACAGAACAAAAGCAGAGCCTAGGCCAAAAACAAACTTATTTTCTAACTATGAACAGAACAGAACTTGGCGGCAGAATAGAGGAGTTTCCGGGAAGATATTCTCACTTGCATGCGCACGGCTCCTCGCCTCTTGTCCTTTAAATTAACTGCTTAGTATTAATGTTTTGTAATTAGTTAGATTCATTCAAATTGTAATAATTAGTTAAATTAGCTTATTCATTTATTTGGTGTTGTAATAGTTAGTTTAATTCGGACATTTATTCAGACCCTCTTGTGCGAGGGCAAAATTGTAATATTGTGTATGTCTTCCAACCTCCATTTCTTTCTCCCTTTCATTTATCCGCTTAGCGTGGTTGTATAACATCGTGTTTTCCTTAACATTTTCCATGACTCACATCCATTCATTTTACATGCATACGGTTCGACTCATCATAATAATCAATGTCAATTTAAAATGCCTGACTCGAATACGTGTTTTATCGTATGTCTTAAATTGACTCATATGCCATCCTAGTAACCAAACCTTGTAGTTGCATTTTGTATGTGTTGCATTAGTCACTTGCATAGTAGAGCATGCATTTTTCTAATGGTTTTATTTCCTTTGGCTTGCCTTGGTTGAGTACTAGGTGAGCATTTCTTGCTTTAGCATATTGTATGTTTGTTGATATTTCCATATCAAGCATGTTTACCATGAGACTAAGTGCTTAGTTGATATACCTATTTGAATGCCATTAGATGAAGGCTTTTTCACTTAAGTTGGGATGATTGGGTTAAATGTATATATGAGATCACTTTTTTAAGCAATACATATTCAAAACACTTTTCAAAATGACCATGAAATCAAAATATTCCAAATTGGGCAAATCAGTCTATACCTGTGTGCATCACATAGTAAAGATAGCATAATAATCGGAACAAGACCATATATTGTACATAAGAATCACATCATGATTAGTAGAGGCCGATCTTTGATCGGATGAGTGGGGTGCTCAATTTATGACCTTCCTCTCTCATACCTAAGTTTTCAAGCTGAGACACTTTAGTGATAACAGATAAGTGGCCTTTAGCACCAGTCACAAGTTTCTTAAATTTTTCAAAAATATTTAGGTGGCAACTCTGAAATCTGGAAAAGTGGTCCATTTTTGGCATTTTTTTTTATTAAAAATTGATTTTCCAAAGGTTTGTTGGATTTGGACTCTTTCGTATTTATCTATTTTACATTGCACTTGTGAAATTAGATTCAGAACCATGGGGAGTTCGAACTGTAAGGTTATCGTATCTCAGGAGACTAAACCCCTTCGAGGAGCATGAAAAACTAGCTATAGGGAGGTTGTACCTTAGGAAGTAGGCATACAACCAGGCTTGAAAAGCCAGAATGGTCTCCCATAGTTGGAGGATATCTTCTTGTCAACAAAGGAAAACATGCCCTTGTAGAGTATGGCATATAGATAAGGGGCAAGAGCTATGGCTTGGCCATCTTGAAGGCGTAAAGCCAAGGGAAAATATTCTTTGGTGATTTTAAAACCAAGGACAAAGAAGAGGTATTGGCAAAGCCACACAAGATAAAAGGCCACTCTTTCTTGGTCATCGACAGGGATATTTCTTTTGCCTTTATATTTTTTGATAAAGTCAGCAGTACTCAAGTCAATATTGGGAATAAAAGTCACTGGTGGGAATTCTAGTAGGGCATTGATTTCTAACCCTAGAATGGGAAGTCCAATTAAATGGGTTACATCTGGAATGGCTGGAGATATCATGCCAAATCTTAAAAGCATTGAGTTACAGAATTGAGACCAACAAGAAGCAACAACAGCAGCAGCAGCAGCAATTAACCATTTGTTCATATCAAATTTGAGGGTCGATCGACGAATTACCTCACTAATGCCCAAGTCTTTCCACACATTTGAGTTATGAACTTCAATTCATTTGACCTAGCTTTTCCAGGTAGAATCTAGTTGCCTCCATGATTAGAGAGGATTTTTTCAATTGTCACGGTTTACCCAGTTGAGTTTTGGTTGGTTGAGAAGCAGAGTTTTGACATTAACAAGTGCGTAGTATGGAGCTAATTCATCTACAAAGTAGGCCCTGAAAGTAGGTCCTAGGGTTTCTTTTGCTATAGTGGTGGTACTTGGGATCAAAGTTAAGTCCAACTTCAGAGAACTAAAAAGTTCGCTAATGGGTTTGGGGAATCGAAGGTGTTCATCACTGGTCTCATATTCTTTCATGGATTTCAACTTCTTGGGAACCATTGTTCAGAGTTCTGAGTTGCTTGAGATTCTGGTATGAGAGTTTCGAATGAGAGAAAAAATAACTAATGTGAGGTGAAGTTGGAAGGTTTAAGCTTTTACATCTTAGTTGGGCCGAGTGTTTGGATTTATTAGAATTAAGTATGTTATTTGTCTGGGCCCAAAGATTGGACTTGTTTAAGTTAAAATCATTATTATTTATTTAACTTAGGCCTCATTTGGGAACCAGCCTATTTAGCCAAAAAGCCAAAAAGTTACTAAAAAAGCCAACAACCCATACGAAAAAGTCAAAGATTCTCTTTTCTCTCTACTTTTTGCACATCTTTTCGTAAAAAATCAAAAAGTTATCCCAAACATACTAGTTTTTTTTAGCTCATATTTTAGCAAAATAGCCAAAAAGTTACTAAATTAGCCTGTTCCCAAACGAGGCCTTAAACAAGGGGATATTGTTTGCACCCATTTTTGTAAAGTTCATATCAATAGGTTGATCAATCATATGGTGACACATGGTAAGGTCAAAGTGAAAGTTTTCCATTATTCAAAGGGACAAATGGCATGGAAAAGGTGATCGTGTGTATAAAGTGGCTAAAGCAACCTTGGAATAACTACAGCTATTTTGTGGCTCAGTGGGCTAGTTACAAGAGATGGTGCTTGTAGGTTGAAGTTCATTCTCTATTGATGTGCTGCTCAAAGTAATAAGGGACACGTGGCAGCATTAGGGAGAGTTGAGGATTTGGCAAAGTTTGAAGGTTTGAAAGTAAGAAGGAAATTACGATTGCAATTAAGAAATGGCAATTGCAAGTTTAAAGGAATCATGCAATCATGGGCCAAGAAAAGAGAATGAAGTTATAAAAGCCAGGGATTTAGTTGAGTGAAGGGACATCAACAACACGACAACTTATTTTTATCTTAGGAGTAATTTTCTCTAAACTTAGGAGTAGTTTCTCTCTGTAATTTGTAATCTTTGTAAATGTAGGTGGTTTCATCTTGAAACCATCTTTAGTTTGCTTTGTTTACCTTGTTTGATCTTGTTGATTATAACTTTTGTTCCGAAGAAGTCCTTATACTTTCAAGGCATTTGAATCAATAAACACAGTTGCTTGATCTCTCTGTTTGATTGTTTGTAAGTTATTGCTTAGCTTCTGTCAATTGGGAGTTGGCATAATTTTTACTAACAAGTCAATAACTTTTTATAACTTTCATAAGATGTTATTAATGAGTGCTATGAAAAATATATTATAGCATTACTGTAATGCAATGTAAGGATTGAGAATTACTAAACAAGTATAACCATAGCAATGTATGCTTGTTATGAAATCTCTTTTCTAACAATCTAACAACGTTATTGTATATCGTATCATAACTATTTGTAAATGTTATAATAAAGTGTACCAAAACTTTTAGTGTTATCATTTTTCAGATACTATAGAACGCCCCCATGATAGCATAGTATTTTTCAATTAAAAAATAAATAATAAAAATATTCTATTCCATTCAACATCAATATTGAAAAGTCTAGAATTGATAATATTATAAATATATATATATATATATGCATATATTATCATCTCTGGCATAAAAAACATTGCCATCATAATGGAAAACAAATCTGTACAAAGTAATAACATTGTCTGTTCAATGTACCAAAATATAAATAAACAACTTAAGTCTTAAATGTAGAAACCTAAAAAGTCAAAATAACCAACTCTATCAAATACCCCACTTCTTCACCTACAAACTTCTCTTCCTTCAAGTTTGCTTCTTAAATGAATTTAATATGTAGCGATCCCAGTTTTGCCACTTCGCTAAGTATGTCGAGGGTCGAGCCGCCTTGGCCAGTGGGCTCCTTGGTGGGCAAGGTAGCGCCCTGGTGGGGTTAAGGGGTAGCACCCCCAAAACAAAAATGCAAAATGCATTTGAAGTTGCTTGTCTGCACGAGCGGGAGAGTAAGGCGCATGTACGAATTTCAAGGGAGATCATAGCTTGCACATTGCTAAAAAGGCAGGTGCGGGAGTGAGGTGCAGTGGGTTGGTGAGATCCGAAATTTTTTCCCTTTTCCTCTCTCTTTGGGCTGAAATTGAATCACTTTTGTATATATCTCTCTCTCTAAAAACATTTCCTCTCCCTTCTCTGTACATTTCCTACCAAAAACCTCACAAGATCTTTGATTTCTTCAAATCCTTTGGGATTTGGACCCAAGTTCTTCATCAAAGTTGGTTAGCTCCTCGAGGGCTTCGTTGTGTCGGTGAAGATCGAGTTTGGACACCGTTGATTTTGGGAGTTTCATCTCATTTCTTTTTCAAAACTTAAGGTAGGGATTTTCTTAGAGTTATATATATATATATATATTTGCAAGATCTATATGATTTTCGAAATCATCTTTCGATAACTTTGAAAATTGATTGTTGATTCAAGAAGTTGAGCGATCTTGAAAGTGGGCTTGTTTCTTATTCTTTTAAAATGATCTTATGAGTTTTGATCTTCGTTGATTAAAGAAAAGATGATTCTGGAAAGTTTTCTTCCAAAAGATTTGAGTTGTATAGTTTTGGTGAGAAAACTTAGAATTTGGGGATTTTTTTTTAAAGAGGCTGAAAATCCATGAATGATATTGTTATATTTATTTTGTGTGTCAAAATAAATAGATGTTTGGAAAATTTCTTATTTATATTTATATAAATGATGAATTTCAGGGAATATGAGAATTGTTGTTCATTTTTGGAAATTACTGTTCAAAACGTTGAAATAGTCTTGAAATGACTAATTGTTGAGGATACTTGAGAAGAGGGAATTGTGTTATTCCTTGGATGATGAATTGGAATAAAAGTATTTATATTCATCTTGTGTTATTGGCAATCAATTCATTTGATTACATTCAACTTTGAAAGTTGATTTGAAAACTTGCATTGAGAAAAGAATGTTGAGAAACAAGTTTCCATGAATTGGTTTTGGGGTAAATACGGTGGTAAGTCTTGACAAGTGGTTTAGATGAAATTGAATAGGTGTCGAGCCTTCTAGTTAATACTGATAAAAATGACAGATTATAAGTGTCAAGCCTTCCAGTGAATGCTGGTAAAAATGATAAATTGGTAGTACTTGTATAGTCTACTTCCAGACATCGACCTAGGGATTACCAGAATCGTATTTACCGCCCTTGAAATAAATTGTTAAGTTTTGAACAATTGAAATTGCATGATATTATTGAGCATGATGGTTTTCAAAAGATAAAAATGTGATTTATCTTCAAAAAGGGCATAGCATGACATGTGCATTTCATCTCTTAAGACTTGTATAAAATGTATATACTTTGTTAAAAATTTCCTACTGGGTTTTATGCTCACCCTACGGGATTTTTGTGCAGGAAAAGATGTGGTGATCCCACCCAACTAGGGGCATGGAAATATGTGTGTTGGAAGTACAATGTTCTCATTTTGCTGTGACTTTGCATGTAAGCCAAGGGCTGTGTTTTTGTGGGTTTGAATAATCGTTTTGTGTAACCAGGCTCTAGCCTTAGAAACTTGTAAACCCTTCGGGGTATTTATTTGTTTATTTACTTATTGGATTAATATATTGTTGCATAAAGATCTATTGTATCATGTAATGTAAGTTTGGAGATTTATATTCGGTTTTCCTTGAAAAAGTCATGGTTGTTGTGTTATTATTTGGGCGAGAAATTTGGGGCGTTACATAATCCCTCTTCACGATAGTAACTACAAAAGAATAATAAATTAAAGACATTTAAAAACTAAGAGTGAATAATTAAACAATCCATAATCCCAAGAGACTCAACCTGGTTTAATACCAAATGAAAAAATATATATATATATATATGATATCATTCAAGAATACACAAATAGTTAAATTTTCAGGTCAATAACTTTTATTTGATTTACATAGAAGACTGTCAAATTAATGAGATTACTTGAGTAAATCAATCAACACACAAAAAAATTGTCATTGGTGCAAAAATATAGGGTAGAGTTAATGATTTGACACATGATTTGGGTTAGTTTGTGAGCGAGTTTTGAAGTAGAAGGGTGCCACATGGACGAGCAAACAAAAATGAGTTGGATTTTAGCATTTCAAATCAACTACCAATATATCACTTAATCCAATATACAAAAGCAAAACACAAGTCATGGATTTATTATCTATCTCACATTTTTTGAATTTCTCACTTATAGCCTAAAATAATTTATCAAGTTCAATTGATACAATTGTGAAGGCTTCATCATATTATATAACAATGAAGTGCTTACCTCAAATTCTGCACTTGTCCTTTCCTTCAGGAAATTCTTCCAATCCTGAATTGATTTCATGTTATTAGGGCGTAAGTTAAGCCTTTCTTCTTTATTTGTTGCTTTTCTGATTTTCTAACTAATCTTGATTTGGAGGTCCTCCAAAGATTCTCAATCAACTTAAATATGTGATCTTTTTTCCACTCTTAATCTACCTTAAATTTTACTTGCATATTGTATTAGCATCAATGATATGATTCATTCATGTTCGATGAAAAAAATCTAAAACCCTCGAGATATTGATTTGTGATTATGATTCAATTTTAAACAACAAATAGCAATCCTAATCAACAATAAAAAAAAATCGGCACAACGATTTAACGTGAAAAAAACCACAATCAGAGCACCTCCAATTGTAATAAAAGACCACAGGCCAAAGTCACAAAACAATCCATTAAGAATACAAAAAGAAATTGCACACGAGAATCCTCAATTACCTAGCGAATCCATGCCCAAATTGGACCGAAGCCGATGTGCCTCTTCTATCACTATCTTCACCTCAGAGTTGCTTTGCTCAATGTTGAATCCACAACGTCGATATCAAATCCACGACAATGACCCACTCCGGAATCCACTAAAGCTTCGAGCCGAAATTCTCCAAAATCCACCGATAAACACCTCTCTCTTTTTGTGAATAAAAGAACAAAACAACTCTTGATGATAGTCATATGAAGCTTGCTGATCAATTGATCACCCTTAAATCATCAAGGAAACTCTCATATATAAACACCTTCCAACATAGAACATTTTTTTATTACTCATCTCTGAGAATCTGGATGGGTTCCCACCCTAAAAATAGCGAACGACACACTTTATACTAAATAGAGTCACAAACACCACTCGAGTGCTCACTTTATCACTCGAGCAGTGTGACTAAAGGTGGTGCTCACACATAGGCCAACCGCTCAAGCACAACATCTACCGCTTGAGTGGTAAAATATGTTTCCTAGAAGTACATAATGCAGGCAAAGCTACTGGATGCACCACTTTACTACTCAAGCGCACAGAAGACCGCACGTGTGGTTAATCAACTTTGATTCCTATACTTAGGCCGTAAATCAGCTCGATCCCCATACATAGTCAGCGAAATGGCAAACAAGCAATGCTTAAGTCACGATACGAAATTGTGGGCCTAGGTTTAGGCCAGCATCCTGCCATGGCGGAGGCCCATGGTAAGGCTTAGTCACAATCGACTTATGGCGCTTGGCACTGTACCCTTTAAGGGGAATAAAGTTGCGCTTTTACCACTACCTACGGGTTTTGGTGAGATGGTAAGCATTGAGGTTTTACAGGAATGTTAACACAAACACCTCTACGTAGGTACAACTTGGGTTAGATTTGCATCTAACTCTCATAACTCACAATTACAATAGAGTGAATAAAAATATAATTGAATGGAGTTTTGTCTAACGGGATTTCTATTTACAAAATCCTAACATTAATTTTATACTACACCTGAATAGATTTCCATAGGACTTCTCTTATCTCTAGAGAAAGTTGCTTCCAATTAGGAAGTATTATAGGCATGATCTTTTGAACGAGAACACCTACGAAAGAGGATAATTTAGCTGATCCATAATTAATTGATTGACTCTTCTCATTAAAATTGATTTCAATCTTGCTACTACCATTTGCACCATTATATTTAATTTGGTGGGGCCTTTTTTGCCTTTACAAATTTTGTATGATTTTATTTATTTATATATATCATTTCTCTTATAAAATTGTTACTATAATATAATATCATTCTAGTTGTCTATTATATATACAAATTTTGTTTATCAATCATTGCTATTAGGCAAAAGTAGTTAAGGTAAAAAGCACTTTTACTTTTCTTGGTTAATTTGATATAAGTTTTTTAAGTGTAAATACTTAAAAATTAGAATCTCATAAATATGGAACAAAGCAACTTTCAAAGTAGTGTTTTTTTTTTTTTTTGGGGGGGGGGGGGGGGGTTTCAATTTCGTACTTGTATCTAAACACGTTGCAAAGCCTTCCAATCAAATAAAATGTTCATATAAATCACATCAAAATTCATTTTTTCAAAGCATGGGGTTTTTTTTTTTTTTTTTCCTTTTAAATATATTCAAAACCCAATTTCTTATAACATTCATTACTATTAATTATTTCAATCCAAAGAACTACATTAATAACTTAGCCTTCAATTCGAGCTTGAGATATGGAATTATATATTTTCCATTTCTCTCTCTATATATATATATATGTGGTAGCCGAATAAAAGTAGACGCAAATAGGCCAAGTATATATATGCCTAATCGGTATATAGTATGTACTCGGCCCCGTCTCTGACGTTTCAAATGCCCAATAACGTGACCGGCCACAGATTAGTTGAGCCAGGGGCCAATTGAAAGTTGGAATACGGCAAAGTTTGGGGGGGGGCGAGTGAACAATCACATGACAGGTCGAGAGTGGGCCATGCCTAGAGGACCAGGAGCGTATATAAATAGAAGAACGACGAACAAAAAGAGGTATGTGAGAATTAGTATGCTTAACTTAAGATACATGCAACCAAGAGAGTATACGCTGACTTATCTGTCGGAGTGCTAATTCCAGCACCCCCGACCGGAGTGTTCATTCTTTTTCAGGTTACTAGCTGAGGATCACGAGCGTCCCCCTGGATCCAAAGAGTATTTCCAAACCACTTCCCCACAATTGGCGCTGTCTGTGGGAATACTCAACCGCATCAATGGCGAGCATAATGGAAGATCCTCCGATAGTTGCTGACGAAACCGACCAGAGAGATGACCTCACTCCAATGAACATGCTGGGACAGGAGAACATCATCGTGAGACGTGCCTTGAACTTCGACTCCATTGCCCATACCTCGCCTTCAACTTCAGCACATGAGACAATGCAAGCCATCATGGAACAGGCGAAGCAAAATGAACAGAGGTTGGAAAACATGATTGCTGAGAACGAGCGCCTCCAGCAGGACTTGGCCTTGGAAGTGGCAAAGTCTAAACAAGTCACGCGCCAAGATCCGGGACGACCTCTGAGAGCGGATGGTTGAAAACCTCGAGTTCGGAGACAAGATAGTGACAGTGACTCTGACTCATTATCCCCAGAGCCCAGAAAGAAGGGACGACTCGAAACTACCAGTTCCTCTGAAGAGAGTCCACGTGTAAGGCATAAGCAAAGACAAAATGGTTCCAACGAAGAAGACTAGCACGATCCCTTTGTGCGACGGATCGCAAAGGCAGTACTACCCAAGAAGTTCAAAGCCCCGTCGTACACCATGTACGACGGGAAATCAGACCCCACTGATCATATCTGTCATTATAAGTAAGCCATGACGCTGCATGCAAATGACGAAGCTCTCATGTGCAGAATATTTCCTAGCAGTTAGGGACCATTGGCCGTCAGATGGTATTATAAGTTGGAGCTGGCGTCGATTAAGAGTTTTCATCAATTATAGAAATCCTTCAGGGCAAGATTCATCACCAACGAGGTCCAGCTGAAGCAAGCCGACTCTCTCTGGGCAATGCAGGTCCAGCCAAGAGAAACTCTACAAGTGTATTCGGCACGTTATTGGGAATGCTTCAATCTTGTGGATGACGCCTGCAACGACTCCATGGCCATTACACATGTGAGTTAAACATACTCTTGTAAATACCTATGTCATATAGAGCACACCACACATTCACATAAACACATAGAGCACACATAAGTTACTCTTCCAAGACTCTGACTAGTCTCATGGAACTCAAAGATTTCCTAGTGGAAAAAGCATTGATCAGGTGCCTCTCCAAAAGGATTTCAATGATTACAATAGGTACAGGTCATATCCTAAGAGCTAAACTCCATACCCACATAATCACACAAACAATCAAGATGTACAAGACACTCTAACATCCCCTCCTAACATGATAGCCCTATGCAGCTAAGCCACTTCCCACGAGCTACAGGTATTCAAACCCGATTAGCTTTGATACCAATTTGTAACGCCCTGAAAAGAACCATCCCAGATCTTGTTCTCCCAGGCATTCCCACCACAAAATATATACAAAATGGAAACATACATAATAACAAGATTATAACATTCTTTACATCTCTTTCCCTTTGAATTTTCCAAAATTTTACATGTTGTCTTCTTACATACATAACACAACAAAATAGTTCAAAGAGTGAGAGACATCTACAACAATTAAATGGTCTACCCCCTTTCAAATTGTGTCCCATAATACAACAAGTTCAACAAACTATACAATTACAAAACAGATTCAAAAAAAAAAAAAAAAAGAACCAAGAACCAAGACCAATAGGGTTTCAAAAGCATTGTATCCTGGTTCCAAAAAGGTTCTTCACATAAGAATCATCCCTTGGCAGGTACTTCATCATCATTTCCTAAGATTTGTTAACTTTGGGGTGAGCAAAAGCTCGGTAAGTGATGAATTTAACAAGTTATAAAGCCAATTGAATAACCCATGATCATGCAATGTAACATTTGAAATATGTAAATGAAGTAGCATATAAGTGTCTACGTATGTAAGTGTAAATATACAATGCATGAAATTGTTCCATTTCTTCAAAATTTTCCACAAGCAGTAAATGTACTTTGACCTTCTGTAGACATCCCCGAACGTAACGGGAGGATGAGTCCCCCGTTCTGTTCATATTTGGGTTCACTACAGTTTAGGACTCAATTTGTCACGGTTCTTAATCTTGAACCAAGAGTCCAAATCCGGCAAATCATTTTGAGAAAACAGATTTTTAGAAAAGAAGTGCCAAAGATGGACTGCTTTGCTAGATACAGAGTCGCCACCTAAATATTTTTTATGGGAAAATTTAGGAAACCCTGACTCGGTGCCAAAGGCCATGTGTCCATCATCACCAAAGTTGCCTCGGCTCGGGAGCTTGGGTACGATTGGGGAAGGTCAGCTATAAGCATCCCCTCTCGCCCGATCCGAAGATCGGCCTCTACTAACTATGATATCTTGTTTTGAAAACATTACATGTCCTTATTCCGGTTATTAGCCTAGAATTACTATGCCATGCGCACAGCACAAAAGTATAGACTAGATTGCCTAATTTGGAATGAAGCATGGCATATCCGTTTGTTTGAAAAACATTTGAAATTTGCTACTCGCAAGTAGGCTAAAACACGGATTTCAATGAATTGTTCCAACTCAAACAATCCAATCTTCACCCACAGGCATTCAAGCAGTTTATGACACATAAGCATTTAGCCACATGGTAAGCATGCTGTCATGTTAACATTCACACTCATGTGAAATGCTAAAGCATAAAATACTTACAAAGTACTCCGTGCCAAAACAAGAACATGTTAGTAATCATGGTGTGACCCTAGTTCATGTTAAGATGGCTAATGCAACGCATACAGAATGTCACTAGAATAAGCTCGGCTAATCCAAGGATGGCATGTGGAATGCAACAAATAGCACATATTCAAGTTAGATTTGAAATACTATGCGGTTAGCATGATGCACCGAGCCCGGTGCATGCAAGACTGATGAATGATGCTCGCATGCATAGCATAAGGTATGCTAATTTAAATATGCCCTAAATCTAACCATTGTAAGCGGTTAAATAAAAGGGAAGGAAGATGTGAGGTTGGAAGACATACACACACTCACGCACACTTATTACAAATTTGCCCTCACTCGGAGGGACCGAAAGAATAATACAATTTAACTAACTAACAAGCTAATTAAATATTACAGACCACTTAATTAATTAACACATTAATTAATCTAATTAAGAAGTAAATAGTCTTGGGATGAAGACCCAATGCAGTGCGCGCTCGATTTTGCTCGGAAATCTGCCACCATGCTCAAGTTGCCTCTGTTTTCCCCGCTTTGCTTCTTTGATGACTGCCAAAGTCTCAGGGTGGCTTTTTCTGAGTGTTGTGGAACACCACTGGCTGAGGGAATTGGCCACCGGCCACAAAATTGCTCCATCAGCAAAAAATGATGGTCGGTCGGCACTGAAGATGGCCGGCCGGCCAAATCTTCCTGCCAAAGCTGGTTTGACAGCAGCAGAGGGCAGAACTTGGTAATGCATTTCAAGCAATGTATGCACCAACCATACTCCTTATCATGTTCATGACTTAAAGGAGGATGGGCCTCGATTCTCAGACCACCAATCGTGCATTTCAATGCATGATGGCCCAAGAAACCAAGTATGCAACTTCAATTTCAAATGAAATGCAAACCAAATAAACACACAAGAAAGCCCAACCTCTATCATACTCACTTCAAGAGATCGAGCATGCATGCTCATGCAATGCAATCCTAAGCATGTGAGCCTGAGTGTGTAACATGGAAATGCAAAGAAGCAAACATTCAACAATGTGAAGGATAGTCTTACACCAATTTAGGCAGCCCTTAAATAGGCCTAAAACAGTGGCCAACATGCTCAAGAATGAAGGCAAAATGACATGCAAGCATGCATGCACACAAGGACTAACACTTAAGCATTAAAGAGCAATTCTCAAGCACACTTAAGAGGATGCAAACATGGACAAATGGCATGCATTATAAGCTCTGAATATGCATGAATTAGAGGTGCCAAACCAACTAAAGGCAAGCTAAAGGGGTATTGGACCACACTTAACAAAACCAAACATGGCATGAAAGGAATGACCAAAATCAGAGGTTTAGCAAGTTAAAACAAAGCTAAGAACACAATGACATGGCATCCTAGGGGCCTAACACATGATGGCATGCATGAAGGCATAAACATGGAGTATGAGATGACAACTTTACAAGGCATTAAAGGGACATCAAACGCAAGCATACAAGCACATCATGAGGTCTAAAATAACATGCCAAGTGGTTCCAAACCACTGAAACAAAGCAAGGATGGCATGCTAGAGGGGCCAAAGCTTAGGGCATACAAGAGGGATTGCATGGTAGCTATTCAAAGCAAAGCATGAATGACTCAAATGACCTAAAATAGTCCCTTAGCATATCAAAACATGCATATAAGCTTCACAAAGCTTGGCCAAAACACAAAAGCATGGTAGTCTAAATGCTATGCATGTATTGAGGCAAATCATGGCATTACAAGGCATGTATGCTAAACAAGCATGGTGTACCAAAACCAACTAAAAACAGTGGCATATTATGACATAATAAGCATGAAAATCAGCTAAGGCATGGCCAACACACACTTAGACTAGATGCTCCCTTAAGAGGCAAAAAAAGGCCTTTTCAAGGACAACAAGGAGAGGGGGTGGCCCTCTCCTTCCTAGGACCTCAAGGCACCATCCTCATCACTGAAATCCCTCAAGATTTCAGTGGTGAGGAGGCTCAATCACAATGGTCTTGGAGCTCAACCAAAATGGCACAAAATGGAGCCTTTCAAGGCTTAAGAGGGGTCAAACAACCCCAAAGCTTAAAGCAACCTTAACCAACTATTTAGAGCACTAAAAATCAGAAGTTTTATGTGTTATACAAAAAGCTCAAAAACAGATGCAAGGTAGGCAAAAATGCAATGCAAAAATGGGGAATAAAGGGACAAGTTTCTTACCCTTGTAGACCCTCTTCACCAATGGTGGACCAGCTGGTTCTTCAAGCTCAAACCAGCTCCAAAACTCCAAAAACAACCCTCAAGGGCCTCAGCTCCAAGAAAAGGTGTGATGGTGGGTGTTTGTGTGCAAAAGTAAGACAAAACACACACTAATACACAAGGGAGAGATATAGAGATGGAGGATATGCAAACCCTAACCCTAAAACTCAGAGCCCTCTGGAAATGTTGTCTCAATTGTCTAACCTCTCAAAGAGGGAGAGAAGCCCCCCTCTTATAGACAATTTTGTCTTGTAAAGCTTCCAAAGGAAGCTAACAAGAGGGCAATCCCTCCATACACGTGTATGGAGGGAGTGAAAGTGCATGCCAGCTGTAGAAAAATATCTGCAAAAACAGATGCACAGTAGCCGGCCGGCCATCTATAGTGCCAGTCGGCCAAACATTTGGCCGGTGGCAACAAAACATAGCCGGTGGCCTCAAGCCAGGGCCAGTGATGGGTGGAGATGGTCTACAAACCCTACCCTGCCCCTCAAAGGCAAAACACAAGTGTTTGGTACAAAACCAGACACAAAACAGTCGAGTCGAGAGGTCCTGAGGCGAGGCGCGCTGCCACGGCCTCCGGGAACTCAAGACGAACACAAATGTCAAATAGATGGATGGAAGTAACAAGTCCGTCTACCATAGAACGATCAACAGAACTATGAGTAATGCAGACGGACACAAGAACGAGTAATGGGGTGGAATGACATAAGTGGGGAAACAACCCGCTAACGAAAGAACAATGATCCTAATGCTGGATGCAAAAATTACACTACAATGTAATATATAATGGACAATGTGATCTACTGGAGAGAATGGCGATGGATGTAGTGGATAAGGCCTGCAGCCAAACCGTATTTTGCCTAAGAAAGGCATGGACACAAACAAGCCTCATTTAACATAGAACGGTCGACTAAACTATGCTTCGACATGAAAAGTATGGGCACATACCAGACCAAGCTCAACATGGAAAGGCGCAAGCCATAGATGAAGGTGATGCAGTGAATGCATGCAAGCTACAATGCACTATATGCAATGGAATGGATATGGCACGCAGGCCAGACCAAGTCTTGCCTAGGAAAGGCATGGGTGCAAACAAGCCGCGTCTAACATAGAACAGTCGACTGAACTATGCTTCGTCGTGAAAAGTATGAGCACATACTAGACCAAGCTCAACATGGAAAGGCGCAAGCCATAGGCAGAGGTGATGCAGTGAATGGAATGGATATGATGCAATGGATATGGCACGCAGGCCAGACCAAGTCTTGCCTAGGAAAGGCATGGGCGCAAACAAGCCTCGTCTAACATAGAACGGTCGACTGAACTATGCTTCGTCGTGAAAAGTATGAGCACATACCAGACCAAGCTCAACATGGAAAGGCGCAAGCCATAGATGGAGGTGATGTAGTGAATGCATGCAATCTATAATGCAATATGCAAGGGAATGGATATGCACGACATATTCAGTATATTAAAATGAAATGCATGACATGTGCATGTTTGTTGTTTTTTTTGCTTTGAAAATACAAATGATGCATGATTTTTGGTTTTGTTTCTATTTTTTTTATATGCACATGATGCATGGAATGCACGACAACGCAAGTCGCTTGAAATGCATGAATTTTTGATGCGCGGCAACGTGCGGCTTGAAATGCATGACAATGCATGAATTTTCTAATCTTGTGACGCTACGGCTTAAGATGCATGACAATGCACGTGAGCAGCATTCACATCAATGCAAGTTGTACGTGTTACGATGCTTGTATGAATGCATAACGATTCAAGGGATGATGAGTGCTACAACATATGCAGACATGCAAGCACCAAAGGTTTTGCACCTTCCGAGGATTTAAGGTCTCCTAAATCGTGTGTGCACAAGACAATACGAGTGAGGTGCACAAAATAGCGTGAATGATGCAATGCACAAAACAGCGTGATGCGCTAGACAACGCAATACGTTAAACAACGCGAGTGCACAAGACAGTGCGATAGAGGTGGAATGCACAAGACAGTGCGGTGCGCTAAACAACGCAATTGAATTGAAATGCACATGGGGCAACTTTTGAATCTTGTAGAGGATACGGAAATGATATACCTTGCACGAATTTGAGTGCCACGCACAGAAGACATGGTCCGAGGTCAAAACGCAGGCCGGTTGAGCTTCGAAAATGCCTTTTCTTGTACTATCTTGAACAATAAAGGTGCCAAACCACAGATCTGACCCAAACAAGGTTGTAGGAGGCTCACCGGCCCGAAGGGGAAGCCACCGGCCATCCACCGGCCACCAAAAAACATCACCGGCCAAACATTTGGCCAGCCGGCCAAAAATGTAGCCGACCGGCCAAAAATGCCTGATTCGGGGCAGTTTTAACTTTTCGCCTTGGGTCTTTTAAACTAGGGTTTCAAACCCTATTTCTTTCACTCTCCTTGGCCGAAAATAGGTGCTCTCTCTCTCTAGAGCATTTTTCTCTTTTCTTTTCTTC
Source organism: Camellia lanceoleosa (assembly GCA_025200525.1). Classification (NCBI taxonomy): domain Eukaryota; kingdom Viridiplantae; phylum Streptophyta; class Magnoliopsida; order Ericales; family Theaceae; genus Camellia; species Camellia lanceoleosa. The sequence continues at coordinate 20,200,970 of CM045771.1, read as the reverse complement.
ATTTCCTTGCGTTTCACGCCCGTTTCCTCATTTGATTCGCGAATATCTTCGCGTTTCGAACACTTTAAACCGAATATTTCTCCATTTCGGTGTTCCTTTTGCTATTTCCACTTTTTTGGGTTTATTCCCCTCGTGTTTCTCTCGATCTCTATACCCTTTCCACTTCCCGGCTTTTCCGGCTATTTTCCAACCTCTCGGGGTTGACTTTTCGGTTGACCCTTCGCATTCTAGCTTTGTTTTCCTTTTTCGACCATTTTCCTCGTCACATTTGTCATGGCCAACGATATTCCACAGGGCGGGACTCCCCCAGATCACGAGATGGATCCCGGGGCCGAGCTTCTGCCTTTGAGCGTCCGCCCATTCGATCCGGTGACCTACTGGCCGGCGATCCATGTCTTGCCTCCCGATGGACTTCGCCAGTTTCGGAGCTTTGATAGGGCGATGCCTCCAGAGCTTCTTTTGCGTGAGCCGACATCTCATCTGTCCTTTGGCGCTTCAGAGGTAACATTTCTTCCTCTGTTTTACCTTCTGCAATGTAAAACACTTAACTGCTAACTGCCATAGCTGATTATGTTCTTAACTGCTTAGCTCAAATACACTGATGCATTGTATACTGTAGTTAATTGTGAACACTTGTAGCTGATACCTATTTGAGACTGACACGTGCACACACACTGCACTGGCTCTGGACCACTCAAACACACTAACACAGTATACACTGCACACAATGTAGTTTGTTGCAATCACACCGGTACCTGATATCTGTTTGAATTTGAAAATATGCACACATGCTGTATTTGTACTGAACCACACAAACACGCTGACACATCACACGTTGTAGTTCACTGTAAGCACACCAGCAACCGATAGTTGTTTGAATCTGAAAATATGCACACATGCTATATTTTCCTGAATTTTGAATGCCTTTCAAAACTGGTATATTTAGCCTTGCTTCGCAATTGTTTGTTTGAAAACAGGGAGATTCCCATACTGTCCGGGGGTATGGGAACATCGCCGCCCGAGACTGGTACGCTGAGCTACCTGATGCGGTCCGCCACATCGTGGACCAGGCCGGTTTTGGTGCATTCTGCAGAGGGCTGTCCAGACTCACTACGAGCAGGCCTCTCCTTGCCGCTCTAGCGGAGAGGAGGTGGGACACCACTGACTCATTCCACCTTTCCACCACGAGAGATATGACGATGACTCCCTATGATTTCTCGATGCTCACAGGCATCGGGGTAGGGGGTGATCTGATCCCCTTTGATACCGATATGGACGAGTGGACGGCTGCTCAGATATATCTGCTTGGCGAGGTGCCACCTCTCGCCCGTCTCGGCTTCGTTCGATATTCATGGTTCGAGGTCTAGTTCAGGGTCCAGCCAGCTTTGACCGCGGAGGCTCCGATGACTCAGGAGGCGGTGGAAGCGATGCCTGACTTCGATGTTTCTGCTGGGGCGACTATTTTTGCCGGCCGGCGAATCTGGTGCCCTCTGTTTTCTCAGCGCCTTAGTGGATGTCACACGGATCCTATGCTATGACTGGGGTGGCGCCGCTCTGGCTACACTTTACGGATAAATGAGCTCAGCTTCCCGTGGCAGCGGACAGTTGCTCGGGGGTTATTGTCGCGCTTGGAAGGTACGTTTCTTTTTTTTCTTTACATTTCATTTCTGCTTTCTATTATCTATACTCTGTACACTACACACACTATGGTCTGCTTTACCTTGTTGTATCTTTTACCTACACACACATACTCGCTTTACCTTGTTGTACCTTTGCTAATCTTGTACACTCTGCTCAATACACTGCACGCAGCTCTGCTATCTTTGTCTTATTCCATATTCTGCTTTATCTGATAAGCATACTGGTATTTATTCTGCAGTTGTGGGTCTACGCCTACTTTCCGAGACTTGCCCCCGTGCTAGACGCGGAGACCCCTCTCGTCGTTCCATTCTCACGCCGTTTCGACAGGAGATGCGCACTGAGGCCTCGGGAGACGTTTAGCTTCTTCTGCCGCTATTTTGACACCATCACTCCCGCAGAGGTATGTTTTACTTGCAGTTCATTTAAGCTTCGCTTTACACTGTATTTTCAATAACAGTAGATAACAATCTGTATTTCATTTTTCAGATCACCTGGCAGCCTTGGGCTCCATTGCCAGCCGTGATTCGAGATCGATTTGCCGGTGTTGAGGAGACCTCGCGTTTTCGGATTTTGCTGGAGGGCCCGGTCCGTCGGGCTTGGTACCTGGGTGAGCGTTTCCTACGCCAGACCCTTGGGTTACCAGAGCAGATAGTCCCGGTGCACCCTCCTGAGCACATGAGGGATACTGAGAGATTCACTGCCGAGGAGATGGCCAACAATACTATCGGCTGGGACGCGATCCGCTTCAGAGGCATAGGCGACTTTAGAGAGTACGTGCAGATGCATATCATGCAGCCTCTGAGCGGTGGCCGTCGAGTTGAGGGAGAGGCCAGGCACCGGCAGCCTAGAGCGGGCGTGGGCGAGCATCGAGGAGAGCTGGTCATGACAGTGGAGTTGAGAGGCGGGGGTGGGCGGCTGCTGCCCACTTCAGCGACATCTGAGAGGGTAGGGTGGAGTGACCTACTAGATCCCCTTTGTTCCTCCTCTGGCTGACCACGAGTTGGTCAGTTTCCATGACTTGCCTCCGGTATGTATTACTACATTTTGCATCTTGCATTGGCATTTCATTTTAGTTTATTTGATATTCCGCAGAATATTGATGCATCTGATACTTTTGCAGGCTTCCTCCGAGTACACCCGGCAATCCTTGGAGCTGAATGCCTCTATGATGGGGATGTTGCAGCGGACTTTCAACCTCCTGGCCCTCTACAGTATTCCGGTATGTTCTTCTGATCACGGTCTCAAACCATACACATAAACTGCTTCACATAATCTGATGCACGACACAACACTTGATAAGCTGCTCACGACATTCATACACTATACTCATACACTGCATTCTCGTGAGCGATAAAGCGCTTTCACGAATTCGCATCATTTCATACATTGCATTACGCAGCGATAAAGCGCTTTCACGGCATTCACACACTGTACTCATACACTGCATTCTACACTGATACTCTGTTCACGGTATACTGATGCATTTGCCCTTTGTACTTTTCAGTCTCCCTTCCAGATTCCTATTGTAGGACGTGTTCCGGCCAGGCCTTCTGTTCCTGCCGTAGGAGATGGAGAGGGCAGAGTATTCCCCCGCACCAAGGCGGGGTTCACTCACGTCGGGAGTAGCTCGCAGGCTCCAATCCCTGATGACGATGACGAGGAGTCGGAGGCGGAGGCGGAGGCGGAGTCGTCGGAGGAGAAGACCAGAGACGGCTCAGACTCGGGCTCCCTGGACCTTCGTCCAAGAAGAGGACTAGGACGGACTCCCAGGCCTGAGATCCTTTGTCATTGATCCAGATTTTTGCTGTTTTTCTTCTTCTTTTTGTACTTTTTCCTTTTTGGTTGGCAGCTAGGATGCTTTGTACTGCCGTAGGCAGATTTTGTTTTGAAAGCTATGTTCTTGAAATAGACGATGAAATGAAACAAACTGTTTATCTAAAAAAGAGTGTTACATTTATACATTTCTATATAGTGCATCGCATTGCATCATGTTACATCTCAAATGAAATTGACCTGTTGTCTAAAAATTGAGCACTTGTATTGCAATAATCAGATGACTAACCAGCCGATAGCAAAAACAAACCCCAGCAACCCACTGCTATATTTTGAGCACACAGCCCATGCTCTGCTGGGGATTAGACTACATACAGCCCGTAACACAGCATTCAGTTCATTTTGCACACGGCAAACCCTGAACAAACAGCCCAATCTGACAAGACGGACTACGAAGGTGAAATCAGTTGAAGTTGAAGTGCACTCAGATGCCCCAAATTTTCCTTTTTTTTCTTTGTTTCACATAAATGTGGAGAATGGCACAGCATTCTGAGCATAAACGATTTTAAATTTTGAAATTAAAAAAAGGTTCTCAACCAGGGTACCGAGCCTACAACTGAACACAGCGAGAAAGACTCAACAAAAGGGTACGCTACCTGACCACAATGAGACACACTCGGAAAAGACTCAAAAAAGAAGTCGAGGTAGACAAATCAAAAGAAAAGACACGACACATGGACGTGTTTACAAAAACCAAAAGACCTCAGATCTCGAGGAGCCATTCCCTCTGGGTATGTTCACTACCCTTTCTGATTTGTGATTCTCACAGCACTCGGCCCTCAGGCTCGTTGTTTTTTTCAAAACCCTTTTCCTCACTTTTCTCTCGACTTACACCTCTCTATTCTTTATTCTCTCATTTTTCATCATCCCTCCCCAGGGTGGTTGATAAATGAATAGGAAGTTGTGGGTTTACGCCCAACAGTATCAGCTCGCGGCTATTCCTTCTGGTGACGTCCAGTTGAGGTTCCGGATGAGGAATGAAGTATCTTGACCAACTCCGATTTCTACTTCGCACTTGGCTTGATACCTCGTTGCTTGGAGGTTGTTGAGAGAGCTTTCAGCCTTTTACTAATAGCTTTAGCTGTGCCCTTTCTGGCGGGTATGTCGACGACGGGAAAAGACGGAACACCTGACTCAACTGTGCCCCTGGTTCATCATTTTGACCATTTTTTTGTTTTCTTCCTAAAACAGTTTTGACCAAAATGAGAGTCAGATTAACATACTTGTTCACTTTTTGATTCGAAAATCACGCAAGTCAGGCTGTAAGCACTGAAAATTTTCCTTTTTTGGGTCCAAGAGAATGGTTCGATTTTGGAAAATGAAATAGTTTTCGAGAAAATAGTCAACCTCAGTAAACATTTTCAAAAACTATTTTTGCAAACGGCCGGTGCTAAACGAGCTCGGAACTTACTCTCGAGATGCGCAACCTCGGATCAGAGGCAATGGAAAATTGCCCCTGGCTTGGAAGGGGTGGATGGCAATGGAAAGTTGCCCCTGGTTTAAAAGGTGACTCGTGGCAACTCATGGCAACGGAAAGTTGCCCCTTGTTTGGATGATGCCATAGCATTTGGTAAACAGTCTTCGTCAGTGATGATTGCAAACGAACTCTCGGATGCAGAGAAGATGGAGATAGTCTGGACCAATATATGGACACAGTCACTTCGAAGGTGTTGGGGGCTGGACTTCGGGATGAAGTTGCTTACGTATCCGGTTGTCACAACCGAACTATCGGATTCGGGGAGGGCAAGGATAATCAAAACCATTATATGGACTGAGGCGCTATGAAAGCGTTGGGGGCTGGACTTTAGGACGAAGTTGCCTACGTATCCCAAACATGGGAATCAAGCCTTACGTAGTTCCGGTTAAGGTACAATCAGGTATTTTAACCTTCACTTTTGCGCTCTAACTTTTGCCAAGGCACCCGATGTGGGTTTTCGACCTTGCGAGCTTCTTTTCCTTTTCTTTTTTTCTTTTTTCTCTTTTTTATCATTTTTTTTTTTGCTTTCTTTTTTGTATGTTTTCTTTTTTCTTTTTTTTTTCTTGCTCTAACTTTTGCCTGGGTCACCCTTCCGAGTTTTCGGCCCAGCGAGCCTCTCAAAGGGTAAAAGTGTAACAAGTCCATGCCAAATGGTTTTGAGGTTGAAGTCTCCCTGTATCCAGGAGAATGGCTGTTGTATTTAGCTCTTCAAGCATATCTGACATCTTTCTGCCCCTAGTTCGAGGGGTGCTTCTGATCTGGCCACACAGGTCTCACATGGTGGTCGACCGTTGAACATTCTGAATGGGTTCAAGGTTCGAAAACAAACGGATTGAATCTCGAGGTTGAAAGTGATCCTAGGCTGTACACTCTCAAGAGCGATTCCACGCAGGTCTTCGTAGGACTGTGCAAAATATTTTGTTTTTGAAAGTTTTTACGAAAGCGACACATTGCTCGCGCTGAAGACAGTGTGGAACCAGTCTGAGCCAAGCCAGGGTCCTCAGTATTCACGCTGACAAGCATGATTTCATTCATTAAAAGGTTTAGCACGCCTATCTTTCTCTCAAATTGATCAAAGTTTTACAAAACCCGAGGGATTCCTTCCTCTTCATTTTCATCACCACAGTGTTCAAAACGATTTTGAAAAAAAGACTTAGGTCATTACAATGATTTTTAGGGCACAAGAGAGCAAGTAGAATGTACTGTCGTCCCTTTCGAATCCTCTGGCACAATTAGCTCAAAATAGCAATAAGCACAGGAACAAGATAGCCGCAGCTGTTTCATTCAGATTTCTTGGTTTGCAACTTGCTCCACAGCAGAGACAGACTCAAAGGAAAACAAAAGGGTAATTACAAAACAAAACGGTATTTAAGGCAACAACCCCGGAATCACCTGGCATTCTATACAAGGGGGACTGACTCGCTACAACAAGACAAACCTATAAGCAAAAGAACTAACTCAAGACAATGAGACAGACTCAAAACAAAACAAAAGACTGACTCGACACCCAAGCCAGAATTTACAAAACTAGCATTCGCAGATGCTCAAAAATGCGTGCCAGACACCACATCCAAAATACGCCAAGCGCCGCCCGCAGGTGGTTCACTTCCTGATTACATACTCGCAGTATCAGTATCCTCAAAATCCAATAACTGGGTAGTAACGGACTTGGCTGAGGTGGGCGGGAGGATAACCTCGTTGTCAATCAAGTCTTGCACCTCATGACGGAGGCGAAAACAATTATCGGTAGCATGACCGGTTTGCTGGTGGTACGCACAGTACAAGGCAGCATCATGTGTAGTAGGGAGATTCTTTGGGAGAGGCAGGGCTCCAAGGGTTTAAGATGCCCCCTTTCGGCAAGGATCTGAAGTGCCTTTGACAATGGCATATAAAGAGCGTGAAAGACCCTATGCCCTCGGGGCAGGTACTTTGAAGGTTGAGTATGCTTGCTAGACGCACTAGCGAAAGGGTCGGCAGGCGCCGCCTTGGCTTTCTGATCTTTCCCAGGTGCAGGATTGGGAACGAAAGGAATTGTTCTGGCATGACGGGGCCTATCCCGATTTTCTGACTGGCTTGTACTGCCTTCAGGTGGAGCGAGGAAAGCATCCTCCACAGCTTTTGTCACAACTGCAGATATCTGTTGCTTGCTCATCCCCTCAGCTTTCAAAGCCTCGACTGCCCATAGCAGTTGTTCAATGGGATCGGCATCTACCTTCATTTTGTCCTTACCTCTGGCCTCAGCCTGATCGAGGGTTTGGGTTGATGTTGATACGTCATTATTATAGTTGGAGGCCATCTCCGGTTGGCTAAGCTCGATCACAATCCGTCCCAACAGTGAGGGCTCCTGGGGTACAAAACTCCCAGCATATGGTGCAACTGGTGGTGAAGCTGACATTCCATAGGCGAGATCCGCCACAGACCTCTAGAGATCACCTATCATCCCCATCAACTCGAATGTGGTGGGCTCGCGAGCTTGATACAACTTGGGGGTCCAGACCGGGTGCGCAACAGGAGACCTGGGTGGATGTGGTACATCAACATTGGTCTCACTTTGCAGAGTGATTCCTTGATCTAATGCGGTACATCTCTTCCGAATTCTGCATCATCATAAGTCCTGCCTCAGCAAGGGGGAACACTAGCTATTCTGTATCAATTCTCTGAACTGAAAGGAAAAACAAGCAGCATTTCAGCCCAAACAGATCGAACACAGATGTAGCCGAACAACTGTACTCTATTACTGATCACTGTTCCTCAAAATCACTGCATCATTGCCCCAAAATACTGAATCAGATACCCACAGATATAACTGACTCCCACAAACTGACACTGGTGCCCTCGGGCCTGATACTCAAACTTGCGAACTAATATGTGTGTTCCCCTACATAGATACACTCTAAAAACACGTAGCAAGTAAAAGAGAGCTAAAGCACCCCTATGTTGGGGTAGGTTTCCCTGTCCTAACCTTAAAACATGAGAGAGGGGTCTCCTATATAGAAAACATGAAGTTCCCTCAAGGAGATCCAGCCCTACATATGGGGATAGATGCATGCATTTATGTAAAAAGGTGGCACAGCTGGCATAAAATATTTGCAAACTACACTGGTGGCCGGCCAGCCATCACTGGTGGATGGCAAGCCACATCAATTGCCGGCAGCCCAAAAGTGATGGCCGGCAAGCCACCAAAAGCTGCAGGCTTGAAGGACATAGGCTTGGTCCAAAAATGAGGCAACAAGGGTACAAGGTGGAAAGGCTCAAAGCTGTGGCATTCCACTGAGGACTTCGAGCACTTGGTGAGCAAATACGTTCATCATCAGGTGTGCATGCAAGGATGTCCAAGTCGTAAGGGCCGTAAAAAATGGGGTGTCTACAGTTACCCCTCTTTGACAGAACTTGGAATCATGAAATGACGTGAATGAATGTCAAATCCTAAAGACGACCCAATTTGACAAGGTTATAAGACTTGGACAAACAATCAAGATAGAAAGAAATGGTTGCACCTGCAGGCTACCTACATATCCCTTTACAAGGAATCAAACCAGCGTAGTTCTGGGGCAAGATGCAAATGATATGCAAAATGCAACTTTGAAAGTGGGACTCACACGCTTCGCAAAGCCGGCTATTTTGAAAACTCATAATCATGCGAGATGATGCCATAAGCAAGAACAAAATGCGATAAGCAAGATAACGAGATAATAACACATGAATGAGCAGCTTCAAGCTTAAACCAGCACAGTTTTTTTTTTTTTTTTTGCAAAAAAAAAAGATAAAACATACTCTAACCACACGCCAAAACACGAGACGAGAAAAGAAAACACCGCTCAGGGTTGCGTTCCACGCATTTTGAGAAACTGAGAACAAAAACCGCTCAGGGTCATATTTCACACGTCCCGAGAAACAAGAGAATAAAAATCGTTCGGGGTCACGTTTCATGCATCTCGAGAAATAGGAACAACAGCTCGGGGTCACACTTCGCACATTCCGAGAAATAGAGAAAACTGCTCAAGCCCGCATTTCAAGTGTCATGAGATAAACCGCTCAAGCGCGTACTTCACACGTCCCGAGATGAAACCCGTCCAGAGCCGCTCGTCATGTATTCTAAGAAAAAATTGCTCGGGCGCATGCTTTGCATGTCCTGAGATGAAACCCGCCCAGAGCCACACATCACACGTTCTGAGAAAAATCGCTCAGGCACGTGCTTTGCACGTCCCGAGGTGAAACCCGCCTAAAGCCGCACATCACGCGTTCTGAGAAAAGCCGCTTGAGCGCGTACTTCACATATCCCGAGATGAAACCCGCCCAGAGTCGCGGGTCACGCATTCTGAGAAAAGCTGCTCGGGTACGTACTTCGCACGTCCCAAGATGAAACTCGCCCAAAGCCGCACGTCATGCGTTCTGAGAAAAATCGCTCAGGCGCATGCTTCGCACGTCTTGAGAAACAGAGGTGTACGATAGATGCACGAAGTGAACAAGTGCGATAGATGCACAAAGTGAATGAATGCCAATTCTCCTACCAAGACACAAATGACTTAGCCGTAACTTCTCTGAATGAACCGTACATACAATATCGTTTGCCCGTTTAGTATGCGATACAGTGACAATGCATGTTCTATGTAATATAAACAACCGAGATACAATGTTAATCGAAGGCATGTTCTATGCATTAAACGAAATGCATATTCTATGCGTGAAACAAGAGCGGAAGCATATTCTATGCAAGACTCATAAATGATGCAAGACGCACGTGAAATATATATGTGAAGTGAAATGCATATTCTAAGTAACAACACGAAATGCATATTCTAATGCAACAAAGTGAAATGCATATTCTATGCAAGGAGCAAAGTGAAATGAATATTCTATGCAAGGAACAAAAGCGTAATTTGACAAAAATGAATTTCAGTAGCAACTTATGATTTACCTCTTGGAAGAGTTACAATATATTTAAAAATGATACACCTCTTTCATGTTGACAAGCGATGAACATCATGCGCTGAAAACATAGTTTTGAGCTTCCGTAGAGACAATTTGGACCCAACAGTGAACTTTCCTTGCAACTCTTAGGAAACAAAGACATAAAACAACATCAAAATATAAAAGAAGGCCACCGGCCATTGGCCAACCATAAATGGAGGATGTCTGCCACTGTACAGCCTTACCGACCCCCTGCCGGCCACCGATGGCAATTCGAGGCAAATTCGTCTTTGCACACATGGATCTTTAAGTATAAGCCACTAGGGCTCATTTCCTTACACCCATATGTCTAAAAATACTCTCTCTCTCTCTCTCTCTCTCTCTCTCTCTCTCTAGGTGCTCCTTCTCTCTAGATTTGCGCTTTCACACATTTTCCAACACCCCACACAAACTTTATTCGCCAAACCCTCTTAGCCCTCTTCACTTTGAACCAATTGGAATTTGATTTCGACACATTTTTTTCATTTTCACCCTTCTAGGTTTGTTCCCCTCGAGTTTCTCTCGAGTTCTATGCACTTTTCCTGGCTTTGACTTTTTCTTCCATTTTCTCTCTCCTAGGGTTGACTTTTTCCAAGTTTACCCTTTTTTCTTTATTTTTCTTCATTTTTCACCCACTTTTCACCCATTCTTCAGATGGCGGATGGTTCACCACACGACGGGGCCCCTCCAGAGGTTCCCTATGTATTTTCACCTGTTCCTGAGGCGGATAAGCTGGTCGTTGCTGAGGCGATTGGAGGTATTAAGGCTGACCTCGAGGCAGAGTTCGACCCTGAGCTTGAGCCAGAGCCAGAGCCACTACCAGTGAGAGTACAGCCATTTGATCTAGAAAGGTACCATCCTTGCACATACATCTTGCCAGATGGTGGCATTATACGTTTCATCGACTTCATTCTCAGTGTGCTGGAGGATCTCCTACTGAGGGAGCCGAGTTCTCACCTTTCATCCGCTGCAGTTAAGGTATGAGCTCTGTTTTCATGCATTTCTGCTTGTCTGTACCTGCATTTCTTACATTGTATTTTCTAACTATACTTTCATCACTGCCATATCTGATTCATCTATTCTTTGCCACAGGGTGAGTCCCGTGCCTCCCGAGCGTACGGAGCCACGACCGCATGATACTGGTATGATGAGCTCATTGCAGGAGTTCGTGACATTGTAGATGAGACCAACTTTGGCCTATTTTGCTCCGGCCTGATGTGGGTTATCACGAGCCATCCTCTTCTGGTCGCACTTGTGGAGAGGTGGTGGGACACCACCAACTCCTTCCACTTTTCTACTATGGGGGAGATGACGATGATTTCCTGTGACTTCGCTATGATCACCGGCTTAGACGTAGGAGGTGATCTAATCCCTCTCGATTCGAACATGGGGAAATAGAAGGCTACCTGGGTTGAGCTATTGGGAGCGCGTCTACCCATATATCATACATGCATGGTCAGATATACCTGGTTCACCGATCAGTTCAGAGGGAGCGAGCCAAAGATAGTAAAAGAGATGGACAGTACGCTAGAGGCTTTCTGATGTTCGTCTTCGATGCCACATTGTTTTCGAATAGGTGGAATACCGTAGGCATATATCTGCTGAGCACTCTGGTGACCCTTCCTCGGGTATGCTTCTATGATTGGGGGCGGAGCTGGCCTCGCCACCCTATATGGATACATGAGCTTGACCTCCCATCTGAGAGGAGACTTGATCGGAGGCTATTGGCGAGCTTGGGAGGTATGCATCTCAGTTCCCTCTTTGCACTCTACATTTTCTGCTTTACATCTGTTCAACTCCTGTTCTGTCTGTCTTGCACTTTCTGTATCTATTCATACATTGTGCTTACACATATCACTGTATTTTCTCCGCAGCTATAGGTGTATGCTTATTTTTCAACTCTGGCTTCGGAGCCCATACAGGAGCTCCCACTGGCAGTCCCTTACTCATGGAAGTATAATGGCCGGCACCAGCGCAGGACCCGCGAGACCTTCACATTCTTTTGCCATTACTTCGACACTATGGCTGCTCATGAGGTAACCCGAAACACAGTCATTTTTTCTTTACAACTATTATGATTCACATTTAGCAACTGACAGTAACTAATGATTTGTATAACCTCTATTTGTAGATCATGTGGCAACCATGGGCCATGATGCCAGGCGGGATTTAGGATCAGTACGCTGGGGCCTGGGCCACTTCTTACTTCCGTATTCTACTCGAAGGCCCAGTCTGTCGGGCTTGGTTCTTGAGTGAGCGATTCATACACTAGACTGTGGCCCTGCCTGACCCGATCATTCCGATGGCGCCACCAGAGTCCATGCAATCAGCAGATAGCCTATCCATTGATGAGGTCATTCAGTTTATGGTGGGCTTGGATGCTGATTATTTTCGAGCAGAAGGGGACTATGCGACCTTCATCCGAACGCATCTCATGCCACCATTGACAGGCGCTCATGGAGGTGAGGAGACGAGAGCTCCTGCTACGAGAGAGGCGCTTAGAGTGACTAGGGCGACCAGGGCCCGTGCTTCTCGAGCGATGCAGAGGACCGGTTTGCCAGAGTTTCCCACTACGTTGACATGCTGGCGGCATACTGGGGATGCTTACTAGGTCCCGATGGAGCCCACAGTGGCCGGGCACGAGCTTGTTGGGATTAAAGGCCCAACCAAGGTATGGAACGCACTTTACGACTTGCACCCCACATTTAACTTTAGATATATTCACTGTGAACACTAATCAATCAAATGCATTTGCAGGCATCCATTGAGTACACAAGGAGTGCTCTTGAGCTGATAGCCTCCTTGATGGGTATGGTACAGATGAGGGAGACGCTAATCGGCCTTCATGGCATCTCGGTAATTTCTTCAGCTTGCACTTCATGCATCAAATTTTTTACTGATACACTGACATTTCAACTGTAGTCTTTCCCAAACTGCATCGATACACTGCACAGGCACACTATACTTACAAACTGTATCTGATTTCTACATACACTCATTCTACACACTATACTTGCATCTGATACACACACTATAACTAATGCGTGACAACTGTCCTTTTTAGATTCCAGCTATACCGACTACTATAGTGGTAGGAGCACCAGCAGCGGTAGCACCTCCTCCAGCAGTAGGGAGGAGAGGCAGAGATAGGGACACTCGAGACTGGAGTAGTCCTCCCGTGCCCATCTTGCGCGACGATGATGCTGAGACTAGTGGCTTGGAGGAGACAACAAGTCAACACTCTGCATCGTCTGAGAGTGGAGATGATGACGCTGACTCAGGTTCCGAGAGTAGAGGCGACAATGCTAAGTAGGGTTCTAGAGTGGAGATGATGCTAGCTCTGGTTTCGGCTCAGAGACAGATTCAGATAGTGGAGCTGATGGAGATAGTGCCCTAGAGTCCTCTCCTCTAAGGAAGAGGACGAAGAGGGCCTCTCGGGCATGAGGCGACTGGCACAGATTTTTTTGTACTTTTGCTTAGTTTCTTTTTTCTTGTAGCATCAACATATTGTATAGCTTTAGAAAGATTTTATTTGCTTTGAAAACTTGTACTCCTCTTTGTAAAAAGCCATGATCGAAATAAAACCTCACAGTTTTTATGAAAAGTATGCTATCATTTTTGCATCATGAGCACCACATATGCATGAAATGGACATAGGAATTGAAATGGCCAAAAGCACTTGATTGAAACAAAATTCTTAATCAGGTAATGAACCGACCAACAAATAAAGTACAAAATGCAACATATAACTCGATAAACAAAACAAAACAAAACAACTCAAATACAACTCAACAAACTTGCTAAAACCAAAAGGACTTAAAACAAGACCTGAAAACACACAAAGAGCAGAACAAAACACATGCTTGATAATAATATGGAGTATGTAAAGAAACCAATCAAAATCATTAACCGACAAGTGAAATAGTGAGGACTACGGCAATCACTATGATTAAAGTGGAATAGAAGGAATATTACGGTACAGAGGAAACTTGGGAGAAAGAAGATGAAATGAGGCAAAGGTATCCCAAGTTATTTCTGACACGAGATAGCACAAGTTTAAAGGACCAAAATTCTTAAAAAGTGGAAGATTGCCATAACCCCGTCACGTAATATACTTTTAATTATATAATTTTGCATGTGTTTATGTGCTTAGTGTGAATTTGAATGTTAATTATGTGATTAATATGGTTTTGGATGCATATCTATTAATCGTAGGAATATTTGTTGCAATTTTTGTTATGATCCGAAATTGAACATCTTAATGGCGTTAGAAATCGAAATTGATTAGTCTATTGTGAATGGCATAATTTTTACAACCTATTAGGAGGTTTGATTAAAATTTGATTCAGTTTAAAATTAATTAGATTAAATAATATTAATTAGTTTAATCATGGATTAGTGAATTAAGCCATCCTAGCCTATATATATGTTAATTGATGTGATTAGGCTCATTTTACATTGAAAAATCTACTGTGCAATATTTTAGAGAGAGAGAGAGGGAGAGCTTGATTTGAAGAAATTGCTTGGAGAATTGAAGGATTGTGTAGTAGAGCTCAAGTTTTTGCTAGAATTGGTGTTATTGAAGGATCTAGGTATGTGATCACACCTTAACTCATGAATTAAAGTAATCAAATATGTGAATTCAAGAAGATTATGTGATTAAATGTGAGAATTGAGCTTAGAATGAAGAAATTGGTGTTAATTCATACTTACATCCATAATTTTGTTTGGTTTCATGATTTTGAGCACGATTCATGTCATCCATGTTGAAATTAGAAGTTATATCATACATGCACTCATGATTCGTAAGAGTTTGAAGTTGAATTTCATGTTTTAAGAATTTTGGAAAAGAGTATGAAGCTTAATTGTACATGCATGCATGCATGCATGATTTTGTTCAGATTCTTCATATATGATCGAGAATTTATTATCCATGTTGAGTTTTGAAACTATCTCATACATGCATCATTGATTTCTAAGGTTTTGAAGGTTGAATTTCATAAATATATGAATTAAAGAGCATGTGTTTGAAAAGAAAAAAAAAAAAAAAAAAAAAAGGATTTGAGGTTCATACATGCATGAAGAAATAAGGTTTAATTTTGGTAAATTCATGAAGTTTTGAGCATAAGATTTGTAAATCATCAAGTGTTTATGTTTAGTTACATGTTTTCAAGTTTTTGGACAAGTTTTGCATGAATCCATACTTTGAACGTGTGTTTTGAAGTTCAAATTCAGTTATGAAAATTCTAGAATTCTGCCTCACTACTCGAGTGAATAATATGCAGCTCGAGCACACATTTCATGTATCCAGTATTTTTGCAGACATTTGCAGTTGGCTCGAGCAACCAAGTCACTGCTACAAAGACCGCCTTTTATTTTACACATTCACTCGAGTGAACATCGAGCCTAGATTGGGACCATCTAGTACTTTTGCAGACCAAGTGGTTTACTCGAGCATCCACTGTTGCGCTCGAGCGAAGTGCTCTATTTCAACATATTTTGAAAAGACAAATTTTGATCACGTGTGCATTCTAATTCATTTCTGAGCATTCTTAGACATTAATTAGGCCTCATGAATGACCTAATAAGTAAGAAATGGAATGAAAAGAATAAAGTAAAGTAAGAATGATTTGAATTGGTCAAATGTTCCAATATGTGTTATGTGTAATGTTGGTTCGATCATGGAGGCATGACAACACTTTGAACACTGTGAGTAATATCTTAGTAAAGATGTTTTCTTATTTAATCTATTTTTCTGAGTATCCTAGCGTGGTAAGTTTTCCAAACTTATGTTCTTACAAGTGTGAATGAGTTTCTATCTATCCAATTATCACGATATCTGTAAATGTGATTGATGTGACACGAGTATGTATGATGGACCTAAGGTCGTCTTGCATATCTGAAATGGACCCAAGATCATTCTATATACATGAAATGGACCCAAAGTCAGTATGTATTTCCAAAATAGACCCAAGGTCATTCAGTATAGTTGGATCGAACCCAAGGTCATTTTGTATATTTGAGAAGATGGACCCTAGGTCTTTCTGAATATCTAATAGATCTGATTATCTGTTATGAGTTGACCGAGTGGTCATTATAAAGTTGTAAATGATTGAACTCAAGGTCGTTCCATTAAGATATGATCAATTATGTTCTGTACATCTGTTATATGTTGAAGCCGAGGTTGTTTTGTTATGATATGAAACTATTACGATAATGATTTTGTTTAATATTAGAACTCATTCATATAAGCTCTTTACTTTGATGTTATTCACTAGGCTTTCGCTCACTCCGTTATATATATGTATGTAGGTGAGTAGCGAGATATCCAGCTCTAGTGAACTGATAGAGGAATACCAAGTTTTTGTGGAGTCAGCCAAGGATGCCTCACACACAAGGCTTTTGTCTTTTGTTTTGTTTATAAGAAGTTTAAGTTTTGTAAGATCATGAATAATACTTTTGTGTTCAAGTCTTTGTACCTCCAGTTTGAAATGAATGTTTAAACAAGGTGTATTATATGATTGTAAGTTATTAACGTATAAGGTATTTCTATTTATGCCATATATGCACAGCTCAATAGGCAAATTTTCTATTTTTGCTTTCACTTCTAGCCCTATATAATTAGATATGATTTGATTTCTATCAGAGGCTATAGGTGATCTCATGATTACAAGCCGGTTATGATCCAAACCTCTAGGGGTGGGTTCAGGTCACAATAGTGACAGCTCGAGGCTTAATATCGGTACAAACCCACTATGACTATTGTCTTTATAAAGCTATGTTTGAAAAGTAGTTTTGAATCATTCAAGAATGTCATTTTCTCTAAGTCTTATTTGTTATCCATGAATGAAGCTCCGTTTTGAACTTGTAATTGTGGCATCCCTTACAGAGTCCTCGCCTAGGGGAAACAATACCATGGCCTATTGGATTAATTGTAACACAGAGATCTCTAATGTTAGACCCAAGTGGTTCACATGGAATTACCTGTTATGGTTTATTGATTGATCCGTTATGGTCCCATTGGATGACCCTAGCGGTCCTATTTGTTTTAACACAGTGTTATATCATTACTCTCTTGGATGTACCACGTATAATGACTTGATTGGTTATTGTTAATGCAAAGGATTTATATGATTGGATATTTGAATTGTTTGGATATCGAAAAGGATAGGTTTTGATTTGTGTTGGACTTCATTGATTTAAATCCTTTATATTGATATTACTCACTAGACTCCAACTCATCCATCTCCCTTATATATATATATATATATATATAGGTGAGCACTTGGATCATCAGGGTTAGAGATGCCTTGGGAGTCTACCTTTTGAAGCCGTTTTGGAGTGCCTCCGTGGTGGGGCGTGCTTGAACTAAAGTGGAGCCAAGTTTATCACCCCTTTCTCTTAGTTCTTGTTTTGTTTTGTCTTTTGGGAACTTGGTTGTGAACGGATGCTTGTAAAGGATGTTTAAATGTGTTCTTATGTATTTTTGTAAAGAAGAGGAAAGTTTATTTTGCTAAAAGAGGTCTTTCATGTGTGCACTGCTTAATGGACTATTATTATTGCTTTTGCTTAGCCACGTTTATATATTACGATTGATTTTTTCGTTGATGTCGAAGGTAATCCGGGATTATTAGCTGGTCATGACCTAAGCCTCTAGGGGCGAGTTCTGGTCATGAAAAAATCATTCGGCTAGACGAAAAATCATTTGGCCAGACAAAAATAAAAACATTTGCCTAGACAATTTTTCCCAACATAACCAAATCAATTTAAAAGGGAACACATGGTTTTTTTTTTTTGGTCTAGAAAATTCTCATTTCTACTTTGTCCTTGCTCAATTTACTAAAAAAATACAACACTTGAATTTTGAAAATGCGAGTCTCGGCACTTTGTCAAAAAGTTTGGTTCAAAATGGAAAAAAAAATAAAAATAAAAATAAAATAAAAAAAACATTTTGAAAGGGGTTTTAAAAAGGGTCTAAAGTAGTTTGGACAAAACGGGTGTAAGTTTGGGATTAAAGCTTGAACCCGGCTCTTCTGCTAAGGAATTCGTAAGATAGCACATTCCAACTTTCATCATCGGGTGTTCGAAAAAAAGCGCCAAAGTCTTAAGATCGGTCAAAATGGGGTGTCTACAGTTGCCCCTTTTTGACAAAGCTCAATGCATTATTTCATGAAGTGAGTAAATGTCAAAGCCCAGAGAGAACTCCTTTTGATGAGGCTATAAGACTTGGGGAAACAAAGAAAATGTAGATGCAGTTGGTTGAACTCAAAGGTTGGTTACGTATCCTTTTGCATAGAATCAAACAAGTGTAGTTCAGGGGCAGGATGCAAATGATATGCAGCATAACAAAAGATGCGGGAGTGAAGCAAGCTACCTTTTGGTGTTTCTCACACATCAAGGAGGTGAACAAAGTTATGGAGAAAGTGCATTGCATACAAATTTGCTTTCGTATAGATAAAAATAGGGAGTGCATCGCATACAAATGTGCTTACACACAAATGAAAGAATGAGTGCATCACTCACAAATGTGTCTTCACACAAATGAAAAAGAGGGGTTGCATCACATACAGATGTGTTGTCGCACAACTGAAAGACACTGGGTGTGCATTGCATACAGACATGCCACAACACAAATGAAAAGGGGGGTGTGCATCGCATACAGATGTGCCTCAGTATAATTGAAAGATACGAAGTGCATCGTATACAGATGTGCCACAACACAAATGAAAGAGGGGCGTACATCACATACAGATGTGTTGTCGTACAACTCAAAGAGGGGGGCATCGCATACAAATGTGCTCCAGCAGAAATGAAAGAGGAGATGTATCACATACAGATGTGTTGTCGCACATCCAGAAAAGTGAAGGATGTGCATCGCATACAGATGTGCCACAACACAAATGAAAGTGGGTGATACATCGCATACAAATATGCCTTAGCACAAATCAAAGAGGGAGGTGGGCATTGCATACAAATGTGTTGTCACACATTTGAAAGAGGGAGGTGTGCATCGCATATAGATTTGCCTAAGCACAACTAAAAGAGGAGGAGTACATCTTACACAGATGTTCCTCAGCACAAATGGAGAAAGAAAAAAAAAGTGTTGGAAAGGCAATACAAGCGGACACACCCTTTTTGGAAACCCTATAAGTAAAAGAAAGATGCACGATGCATTATGCATTTGTCGAAATACGGATGGCATGGAAAGCAGTGCTTGATGAATAATAAGATATATGCATGGTAGGTAGAGTGATAAGTGATGCAACTCATGAAATAAGTAGTATGGAGAATAATGCATCACATATCTCATGAAATGTATGCAAGGCAGTGTGTGGGTCACACCACATTATGCGACAAACTATGATAACCTGTGCAACTTATTAAAGTAAAACCAACTCCATAGGTTAAACCTAAACACCAATCAAGACAACTCAACTCAACTCAGTTATTGATATTTACAAGTATAGAACAAACTCGAGAGCTAGAGAAACTAATCACGTAGTTTGAATCAACCAGAGTGTGTGAGTATGCATGCGTGAGGCAAAGCATATATATCAAGTAGAGAGAAGAAGGAAACCAAAGTAAGTCTTGAATTGGTTGGAGATAACTGTCAAAGGTTGAATCATATTAGAATCATCATGGAAGTGAGCTCACCCTAACCTAGGGTAAAGTGCCTGATAGATAAGTTGAGTAGACTGGGAGAAAAGTATGGTTTATGCCCCTGGTTTAGGTGATAGCCAATCAGATGTACTCGTGCCCTAGGTGTCCAGTCACTTTTTGCATTTTTTCAACATTATGCAAGCACCTGTGATGGAGATCATCATATCCTAGAGCAGCTACCAACTAATTCAACTCATGCTTCTCTCATGCCCCTGGATAAGTTATTTCGGTCCCTAAAGCAGTGATGGATTTCTCGTATACACTTTTGCAATGATCATGGACTTGATTCCACTTGTGTGGGCACTCTCAGCTTGTTTATGACTTCCACATATGGACTCATTTTGAATTTGGAGCGAAGATTCATGTATGGAATTTTGACCACGCCACTCTATTGAACTTAAAGCCATGCACACACTAACAGACACAAGATAGACTCAATGATCAAATTAAGACACATGCTCGACACGAAAACAACAAGACTAACAACTAGCCCCAAAAGCCTAAGAAGAAGAGAAAAGACTCAAGGTGGCTGATCATTCGTTCTGCCCCTAGTATTCCTTATGTTCACTCATTTTTTCATGAATTTCCTTTAGAAATAGATTTTGCAAAAGGTTAGATTTCAATTCACTGTGGGCTTAAGTTGGAGATTTCACTGATAAATCAAGTATTAAAATTTCTCTACTTGTTGACTCAAACTACTTGCATATTCGATGCGAATATGCTACGCACGGTAGTCATGGTAGGTCATGGATGGATGCAAAGCTAAAGATATGAATTGAGCAAGAATATTGGGTCGAACCTCAGAAGAGGTTGCCTACGGATCACAAAACAAGAGACCTTATGTAGTTCATAGTTAATGTTCACTCGGGTGTTAACACTCTCCTTTTGTGCTCTAACTTTTGCCAAAGCTGCCCTTTTGGGTTTTTGGCCTTGCAAGCTCTTATTTTTTCACTTTTCATTTTTCATTTTTTCATACTCTAAGTCTTACCTGGGTCACCCTTTTGGGTTTTCGGCCCAACGAGCCTCTCAAGGGTAGTGTTACAATATTTGTAGTGAATTTGATCAACAATCATCCTTGCCCTAACTATGAAATTCGCTTTGCCTTGATTTGAGTTAGGTTCTCCATTCACTTGTGCATGCCATCTTCCTCGCCTCCACTCCACTTCCAAGGTTAATTCTCTTCACAATGTGGTACCTTCTTGCATTTAGCTTCCTTGAATTCATGCAGAACTTCTTTTCCTCACAATTGATTAGATTTCATTCCATGGATGCCCTTCGCTTGATGGTTGATTCTTTTCCTTTTCTCTCGTGCTTTTTTTTTCTTTTTTTCTTTTCTTCCTCTTTTTTATTTTTCTTTTTCTTTCATTTTTTTTTTCCTTTCACCAATGAAAATGCCATGAGGAGGAATTCTATGATTGTGAGGTTTGGGGGCCATCTTGTGCTTGCCAAAATGATTGCTAGAGTGTGAATATAATTCCCAAAATAGTGTAAAACACCACGCACGATTCTAGAACTATCCGCGCAAGTTTGCAAAAATAAACTGTTTTGAAATTTTGGAATGATCATAAAGAACATTATGATGACAATTCAAAATTTGTTTAGACCATTTGGGGGATCCTCTTCAATACTCGAGCTTATTAGTGAAATCTCATTCTTCTTAGCCCATTAGACAATTTACACCTTTCCTTTATCTAATTGAAATTTTCAAAGCTTTTCTTGTTTTCATTAGGTCACACATGGATTACTGTAGGCATAATCGATCAATTAAAAAGTTGACTCTCTTTCCCTTATTGAAGGATGAAGACCCGAGGGTACACGAGAACAACTCAAAGGAAATTACTCAATTGGCATAATGACACGTGAACAGACAAAGAAAACATGACTCTAACTCAGAACATGACTCAACCACCCACAAGACACAACTCAGAGTTCAACCAAAATCACATCATTAGCATAAAAAACATAGAAGAGTTTTCTCTTTTCCATGTCCATCAGCAAAAGTCATGACAGACTTCAAATAGCCCATTGGTGGGTCCCAACTTCTCTTTATTTTAGCATCACTATCCAAAATCGCCTGGTAGCCTCCAAACTTCTCTTCGACCAAAGCAACTTCCTTTTCAAATTTCTCATACCCTACCCCTAGTTTAGAAGGT
Source organism: Camellia lanceoleosa (assembly GCA_025200525.1). Taxonomy (NCBI): domain Eukaryota; kingdom Viridiplantae; phylum Streptophyta; class Magnoliopsida; order Ericales; family Theaceae; genus Camellia; species Camellia lanceoleosa. Next base: position 20,179,256 of record CM045771.1, on the reverse strand, counting down.
TCTTTCTAAGTGCTTTTAACAATTACCCCTAGTTGGTCTTCAAACTCATCATTTCAACCATTATTGCTAGCAATAGTTAAGGGAGCCTCATGCTTCATTTTAACACCATTAAGGTCGAGCTTATCAAGATTGAGTAAACCTCCCACCTCTTGAAAGATTTGTTCATTCTGCTCTTCTTTCTTAAAATTTTTGATAAGGCAAAGATCTGAATATTCAGGAATGAACATTGTGGGTTTGGGCTTGGTAGTGGGTATGATGTATTGGCTAGGGTCGAAGCTAATTGTTGGCCAGACATGGGTGGAATTTATGTTGTGGGATGGTAATCTATTGTAGTTAGGGAAAGGACTGTTGGAAACTTTAGGATTTTTGGGTAGCGTAATGACCTTATTGTCAATCAAGTCTTGAATTTCATGGCGAAGACGGAGGCAGAGGCAAAGGCAATGGTCAATATCATGGTCCTGTTTCTGATGGAAAGCATAGATTGGGTGGGGTTATGTCTAGTTAGGAGTGGATATGTGAACAAATTTGGTTCAAGAGGTTTGAGATGGCCTTCCTCTGTGAGGAGTTGAAGAGCTTTGGACGAGGCCATGTAAAGGGGATCGAAGGTGCGATTTTGGGAGCAGTGAGTACCAGGCCTAGAAGAATTTACAAATAGGCTAGAGGGTGTTGATTAGGTACTCATGGGAAGGGTTCCTACAGGTTTGGGATTGGAGTTAGGATGGGTATTTCTGGTAAAGCATCTCTCTTCATGGCTTGGCCTTCTTTTGTTTGTTATGTCCTGATTCAAAGTTCCCTCAACCTGACTTCTTATATTGAGTTCACTTGCAGTAACCCCCACCTTGGCATTTGGGTATTAAGTAGTGAAAGTTTCATCCATAATCTCCTTAACAACTGCAAGGAATTCTTGCTTGTTTAGTCCTTTGATCTTTAGAGTCTCAATAACCCTTCAGAGATGTTCATAAGGATCAATACTTGCCCAAGACTCATTCTTACTCTTGTTTCAACCTTGTCAATGAATTGGATAGCTATATCTGGGCCAGGCCCATTTGGTTTTGACATGGTATTCCCAAGCTCAAGATGTCTTTGAATAATGTGTCCAATTAGGCTGCCCTTCTATTGTCCCCATCAGTCTTCATCACAGTTTTGACTTTGGGTTGGCCCATTCCATTTTTAGCTTGCCCCAAGATTGGAGGGCTCTTTGATACAAAATTCCCAGCGTGGGATGTGGTTGATGATGGGGTCAAAACCCTAAGGGTTAAATCTGCCATAGTTCTCTAAAGGTCTTCAGTCCTTCTCAACATCTCAGAAATAGTGGGTTCGGCTATTGGTGCACTTGGTGTATCTGAACTAGACTACCCTAGATAGATTGACTGAGCTGGGCCTTTCTGAGTTGACCGAACTTGATCTAAACTAAACCTAGCTTTTCTGAATGGTTTTATTGGGATGGGATAAGCTGGCCTTTTTTGGAGTTCACTTGTAGGGGTTTGAGAGTATTGGGGTTCAGGTATGTTCGTCATACACGAGTTGGTGCCCTCTGGAATAAACACCTCAGGCTTGGGTAGATGCGACAAAGTGATGTATACACTGGGGTTATAGGTGGATGGTAGTGTATGGATATGTCTGAGGTTGGGAGAGGGTGGTATTCTGTCATGGGAAGACAATGGGTTGGTACTAACATTGGGCTTTTGAGGTGGAGCTATGGTTTTGTTGTCAATGAGATCTTAAATCTCATGACGAAGGAAATAACAACGATCAATGTCATGACCATGCTGTTGGTGAAAGGCATAATATCATGTCTGGCTAGGAGAGGATCAGGGAGAGGTTAGAGGTCAAGGGGTTTGAGGTACCCCTTTTCTACCAAAACTTTCATGGCCCAGGTTGGGGACATATGGAGATAATGGTATGTTCTTTTTTGGGCTCAGGTTGAGTTGGTTGTTTGTGGGTCGGCATTAGTGAAGGTAATGGTCGTTTTGGCAGTGGTGGTAACTGTATTTATTTCTAAGGGCTTAGCATTGACAGTTGTGCTACTACTAGTAGTAGCATTGGAATGACAAACAAATGTCTTCCTAACGGGCTCATTTTCATCTACTATGATCCCTTTTTTAATGGCATCCTCGATCTGGACCCCTATTTCATGCAACTCCCTGAAAGTGAAGAATGGAAGGACTATCATTTTCTGTAACATCTTTCCATGTAGATTCCTTACAACCATGCAGAATTGGTCCTTATCTGGGGGACCTATTTGTTATCATGGCCGCCTTTGCTCTCCATATGGTTATGAACTCCACAAATCTTTCCTTGGGTTCCTAGCATGTTGCTTCCAGCTCTTGAGTAGTTACTTCAATCTGTGTGTTGTAGGAGTATTGAGTGATGAATGCTTCAGCTAACTCCTTTAAACTCTACTTTACTGAATCCTCCAATTTAGCATATCAAGTAGCATCCACACCCGACAGGGTTCTCTCGAATAAAGACAGCTTCTGGGCATGAGTAACCCCATAGGTTTTAAGACATTTGAGAAGAGATGAATATGAACTGTAGGGTCCCTAGACCCATCAAACCTGTCTACATGTGGCATCTTAAACCTTTCTGGAAATCTCACAGTAGCCTTTGTATACCCATCCTCAATGTTCGGAATGGAGTTAATTCCTTCCTTGTGACCTATTAAATAGCTTCTCAAGTTTAGCTACTTTCAGCATAGCAGTCGAACTCCCTAAGATCAAGAGAGAAAAATCCCTCAGCATGGGTCTGGCCTGGCCCTTTTTGTAGATTAGGAACTTGGATGTCTTCAGTTGGTAGAGGTGGATCTGGGACTAAATTATCTGCTAGAGGTGGATGAGTAGTGGATAGCCCCGATGGGTACTGCAATCTAATAATTGTCTTAGCTTGGGTGGCAACTATATGGTTTAGAGCATCCACAATTTGATGTAGGGTTGTAAGCATGTCTACTAGATCCAATAGATTTTGGCCATTATGGGATCTGGTGAATTAGCAATTGGGGAACTAGGTGGATGTGACCTTGTCGGACCTGGCTTTTTCAAGATTGGATGGACTAGAGTATTTTTTTCTTAGATAGGTTAGATTCTACAGAGTGGGATGGGTTAAGCTTTTTCTGAGTTGGATTGGACTGGGTTTTTCCTAGATTTTTGTTAGTTGGGCTATTTCTGAATTGTGTTTGACTTATCCCGGGTAATCCACCAAAGTATACAGAATCAAGCTCTCCTAGCCTCGGTGAATCCTATCATTAAAACAAATACCCATTAGATCATGGTACTAGACATGCTGGTTGAAACAAAGCAAGACACAATTGTTGACTTTCTGGTTCTAATCTTGTTGTAAATTCAACCATTTGGATACAACCCCCAAATTTTGATCCTCTACTATATCTAACATAACCCCCTTAGGTTCTGACCTAAATTCTAATTCTAATATGACTCTAAATTTTGAAAGAAATCTCCTTAAAATCAAGACTCTCCAAGGATTGGATACCATTTTTTTCCTCAAGATTTCACATTCGCATAGCAAGCATCTCATATTCGCACATAAGCAAGCATTCCAAACACCCCTAGAGGTTAGGGTTTCCCTGTCCTAGCCTTGGATAGATCTAAAGCTTCTCTATTCAAACAAGGCAGCATCATCGCATCTTGAAAATTGGGAGCATGCTGTCCTAAGTTGGAAAGTTGTTATAGCTCAATATATGCACTGTCAGTTTGGTCAAAAAAGGTACCTCATCAAGACACCGATATACCTACCTACCTAACACCTATAAGTGAAGAGAGGATTAAGCAAAACGTTGGTGATCTAGATCTGAGGCTTGTATTCCTACCATGACAGAGCCTACGTCTGACAAGCCGTCCAAGATATCAGATAGCAAATACAGTGATTTAAGCGCACCAATGCATGAAATGCAATGAACATATATGTGTAAATAAATCTCATATCATGGAGTTCAAGTCAAGGTCTCTTAGTTTCCCCAACAGAGTTGCCAAACACTATAGGTGTCCCAGGGGTACCCGTACGCACCCAACAATTCAAATTTCTAATTTCTCATCTGATATCACTAGTCCAGTGTGAAGCAGAAAATGAGATTCAAGATTTGGAAACTTTATAGAAAATCCATTTATTACAAAAACATGCCAGAAATTGACTACATCACTAGATCTCAGAGTTGCCAACTAATCTTTTAGGAAAACTAGAAAACCCATGACTCGTGCCAAAAGCCTCTGTTTGTCATAACCAAAGATGCCTTGGTTATGAGGGTAGAAGGCCATGAATTGAGCACCCCCGCTCACCCGATCAAAGGATTGTCCTATACTAAACCATGATATAAGTTTTATAAACAATATATGCTCATGTTTCAATTATTAATAATGCTAACATTACTATGTGAAGAAAACAAGTATAGACCATGTCACTTACTTTGGTATGCTTTGATTTTATGCATTTTGAAAGGTTTTTGAATAAATGTACAACGTACAAAGAAACTAAGCACACATGCATATCAATCAACATCATTCCAACCTAAGCAATAGAACCTTCATCTACTGGCATTCAAGGAGATATATCACTTAAGCACATAGCCACATGATAGGATGTTAGACATAGTAGAATAATAAGCACAACCGGGATACTAAACTTGTAAATGCTTGCCTATTCATCTATGCCAAACCAAAAATAACATGCTATGTAAATATTCATGATCCTATAGTCAAATAGATAATGCAATACATACACAAAATGTAACTACAAATTCAGTTATTAATACCGAACATGTGAATCATCTCAAGGCATGAGTTAGCGCACAAAATCACATTTTGTCAATGCCTTCCACGACAAGTTTTTCCACGCAGTGCTAGGGAGAAGTTAAGGGAGGATTTTTTAAAACTCAAACAGTTGAACATGCCTGTAGCCGAGTTTAAGGCAACTTTCACAAGCTTATCTAGGTTCGCACCGGAACTTGTGGTGACAGAAAAACACCGTTGCATCGAGTTTGAGAAGAGGTTGAAGACTGCGCTTGTTTTTAAGGTGGCTGGGTCTATGATTAAAGATTATGGTCGGCCAGTGGATGCGGCGGCTCACTTAGAAACTGTGATCCAGATAAAGGAGGAGCAGATCAGGGGCTCCATACAAAGTAGCCAAGATGTTCAGGGGGATACAAGGGACAACAAGCGGCAAAGGGGTACCAGCTGTTGACCACCCAAACTCGCTCCGCGTGCCCCCCTTTTCAGAGAGGGTGCGAATTGTAGTTCTAGCTACTATAGTTCAAACTCCTGTCACGGTTCTGAATCAAATCTCACAAAGTGCAATGTAAGACTGATAAATCACCAAAGAGTCCAAATCCAGCAATTGGTTTTGAAAAATCAATTTTCAATCAAAAAGCGCCAAACATGGACTGCTTTGCCAGATTTCAGAGTCACCACCTAAATATTTTGTTTTTGGAAAATTTAGGAAACCCTGACTCGTGCCTAAGGCCACATGTCCATCATCACCAAAGTTGCCTCAGCTTGGGAACTTGGGTACAAGAGGGGAAGGTCCTGAAATGAGCACCCCCGCTCACGCGATCAAAGATCGGCCTCTACTAACATGATATGTTGTTTTTGAAAACACATGTGTTCTTATTCTGATTATTAATCTAATTTACTATGTGATGCGCGCAGCATACAAGTATAGACTTAATCGCTCAAGTTGGAACAAAACATCTCATTGTTTGTTTGAAAATGCTACTCGCAAGTAGGTTAAAATGCAGATTTGCCACCCTCAAGTGGGCTTAAAACAACATGATTTTGCCATCTTCAAAGTGGGCTTAAAACGCACATTTTGATGAATTGTTCCAATTCAAGGAATGAAGCCTTCATCCACATGCACTCATGCAGTTAATCAATTAAGTAATTAGCCTCATGGCAAGCATGCTATCATGGCAATCACTTACACACATGTAAGGATGCTAAAGCATAAACACTTACAGTGCACTTTGAGCCAAAAAAAAAAAAGCTAATTAGAAATCATGCATGATCCTAACAATACAAAATACCTAATGCAACGCATGCAAAAATGCAACTAAAATAGGCTCGGCTATCTAAGATGGCATATGAATGCTACACTTGATACATGTATTCAAATAGGAATTGAAATACAATGCAGTTTGAATGATGTGCCGAGCCCGGTGCATGCAATACAAATGAATGATGCACGTATGCAAGCATAAGGTATGCTAATCGAAATATGCCCTAATCTAACCACTGAAAGCGGGTAAATAAAAGGGAGAAAGATGTGGAGTTGGAAGACATTCACACATGCACGCACACTTATTACAACATATGCCCTCTGGACGGAGGGTCTGAACAAATCAACTAACTAGCTACGCTAAGCTAATTAATTACAAACCGAATTGAAACTAGCTATACTAAGCTAATTAGAATATTACAAAGATGAAATAAATTAGCTAAATGCATTAACTAATTAATTACAAAATTAGCAAGTTAACTAGCTAAACAAAGCAGTTAAAATGGCCTCAAGGGAAGGGAGATATGCATGCTCGATTTGCGTCCTCCCGGAAATCCACTACTATGCCTCATGATGCCTCTATTTGCACTCTTTTAGAACTCTAAAAATTGTGCCAACTTCCAGGTTGATTCTGACCCATCTCAGGAACATGCTGCGGGATGATCGGCTAGAAATGGTGGCCATTGGCCGGAGTTGATGACCATCGGCCACTTCTGATAGCTGATCGGCAGCCTTGGTGGCCAGTCAGCAGCTTTGATGGCCGGTCGGCCACTGCTTCCTGCAATTTCTCCTTTTGCTGCAACAGAGCACAAACAGAGGCATGGCAGTGTATTTGTAAGGAATGTGTGCACAACCACCCTCCCTATCGTTTCTCAAGCTCAAGGGAGTACGGTACTCGACTCTCGGGCCATCAACCGAGCATCGCAATGCACGATGACCGAGAAGCCAAGTTTGCACAAGTTAATGTCAATGAATGCACAAATAACACATAAGGGCCTGCACCTCTATCATGCTTGATCAAGAGTGTCGGCGACTGAGAAATAAGGCGTGTTTCATCACTTCAAGTATGAAACGCCCCTTGTTTCTCGTGTTTGGATCAACATCCGATCCAAACACAATGCAATGCAACACACATGCAAACAACATGCTAATGCAAATCACATGCTAATCTTGACATGTTAAGGTGGTATGCATAAGACTCTTAACATGCAAACCATGCATGCATGGCATGTTTAGGAGCTAAAGCATCAAGGTGAGTGAAGTGTATCACACATGAAGCATGTACTACAATGCTCAAATGGTCAAGCCAACCCCGAACAGAGCTCATGCATGCCAAAATAGTGGCCAAAACTCAACAAAACTTAGGCACGAAAAACAAGGAATACATACTTAACTCATGACTCGCAAGCAAGGCATGCATAAGAATATGAGAATATGACAATGCTATATGCTCTGAAATCAAGTGTTTAATGATGCCAAATCACACGAATAACACAAACAAGGCATGTTAGAGGGTCTAGAGCATAAGGCTGGTTAAGAGCATCACACAAAAGGCATGCAATACATAGCACAACTAACCAAACCAGCTCTAGACAGAGCTCATACATGCCAAGTTAAGGGCCAAGAACATGCTGAAATGGAACCCAAGAGCTTAGACAAGCATGCATACAAATTGGTTCATGATTAAGGCATAAAGCATAATCCTCCAAAGCATTGAAAGAGTGATACACACGAGGGTATGACATTGAAACATTCTCTAAAATCATATATCAAATGATGCTATATCATGTAAATAGCCCAAGCAATGCATGCTAGTGGACCCAAAACACAAAGCTAGTTGAGGGGCTTTACACTATGGCTATACAAAGCAAAGCATACATGATCAAGACCACCCAAATCAGACCTAAAGCATGTGAAATCATGGCAAAAAGCATGTTGAAGTGGGGTCAAAATAGGCTAGAATGATGGCCCAAAGCATAAAGCATGTTAGGCTAGCAAGTAGAATTACACTATAAGTGTATGAAGCATTCAAGAGACAACCAAACCAACCAAAAACAGAGTTAGATCAGGTCCAAAAACTCACAAAAACATGCTCAAACCAAGCCTTAAGATGATAGAAATACATGCTCACTTGGTAGGCCCTCTATGCATGCAAACAAGACATAAAGAGAGGGGACCACCCCCTCTCATTTTGAGCCTCAAAACCAACTTTCTACCACTAAAATTCCTCTGAGTTTCAGTGGTAGAAAGGCCAAACAAAGGTCACAACAAAGGCTAAGAATGGTGGCTCAAGAGGCTTTACAAGCCATAGAGCAAAAGAGAGGAAACATCTCCTAACCAAACAAGACTCAAACCCACATTTCAAAGCCTTAAAAACAAAGTTTTAAAGAGGCTAAAACCAGCCTTAAAGTAGCATGCAAAGGTGGTTAAGCTATTAATCAAAAGAAAGCTTAAAAGGGGCATATGCTTACCCTTGAAGACCCTTGAAGAACAACAGCAAGCTACCAACCTCTGAGGCAAAACCAATCCAAAATCACTCAAATGCAACCTCCAAGAACCTCAGCTCAAGAGTGAAGGTGTTTGAGTAGGTGTTTGTGTGCAAAAGTGTGAAGAAATGACACTTTTGGTTCAAAAATAGTGCAAATATAGAGAGACATAGAGGGAGAAATATAGAGAGAGAGATATGTTTAGCCCTAATTCAATTTTTCTGAACCTCTAAAAGGGGAGAGGAGCCTCTCCTTATATAGAACCACAAGTCTCAAGCTTCTTGAACAAGCTAGAAGCTTGTTACAATCCCTCCATACACGTGTATGGAGGATGCATTCTATGCTCACCAGCTGGCACAGCTGGCAATAAAATATCTGCAAAAGCAAAGAAAAAGGCCTCGGCCAAAAGATATGGCCAACTGGCCATTAAACGAGCCGACCAGCCATCAGTGATGCCAACCAGCCACCATTGATGGCCGATGTAAAAAGGGCATGGCCGATGGGCATGGGGCCTGGCCGATGGGTTGTAGGGCTGGCCAACAGGCCACCCTCTTCCCTTAGAAACATAGCCACAAGCTCTTGGTCCACAACCAAGCACAAAACAGACAAGTTAAGGGGCTCCAAGGCAAGGCGCACAGCCAAGACCTTCAGGGACTCAAAACGAACACGAGCATGGATGATCATCGAGTGTTCAAACGATGACGTCCAAGTCTTGAGGATGGTCAAAAATGGGGTGTCTACACCAGCCTACAACAATCCCAGGCTACACAGTTTAGATCCATATTTCATGTATCGAGTTTTGGTTCAGGGAGAGGGAACCATGGTGGTTTTACTTGTTTCTAGTGTGGTCAGTTGGGCCACAAGTGTTCAGTTTTCCCGCAAAGGGGAGGAGGGCAACAATCTACACCATCCTTGACTCATTCTCAAGGTTAGAGCCAAGGGAGAAAGCAGCTACCTACTTGTTATCAGTGCGGGTAGTCGGGACAATTGAGGAGATTTTGCCCTCAGTTAGGTGGCACATCTAGTACGTCTGGTTTGAAGTAGACACAGAGCCATCAGCCAACATAGTCAGCATACGCCTTGAGGGCCAATCAGGGAGCCTCTTCGGCTCAATCCATGTACTAGACTTATGGTCCAAGGGGTGAGTAGGTAGATTAGAGGCTTTTAAGACTTGTGTATGTTGTTACCATGCCGAATTAGTTACTAGCACCTTCTATTATAAGAGGTAACTTTTTGTTGTTTAATTCTATTGCCATTATATTGATTGATACCGGTGCATCTCATTCCTTCATTTTATCTACATTCGCATCGATTTTGGGGTTAGAAATGGCTTGGTTAGCTTCTCTGCCCAGGGTAGACTCACCAGTTGGAGGTAAGGTTGTCTTGGACCAGGGATGTCACGATTGTGAGATAGAGGTCACGATTGTGAGATAGAGGTTACTGGTCGCCAACTTCTTTTTCATTTTATTTTATTAGACATGCTAGGTTTTGATGTCATCCTAGGCTCGGATTGATTGTCCTCATACCGTGCCATCATAGATTGTCATCGTAGGAGAGTTACCGTCTATACCTCGGTTGGTGATTACTTTTATTTTCTAAAGGATCAAGCTGATAGATTTTTGTCACTATTGTATAACTCACATGATCGGGGAGAACTTAATTTTTTTCTTGCGACCTTTTTAGGTAATGAGAGTGACATGGTCCGAGGTGACTTGCCGAGAATAGTTTGTAAATACCCAGATGTTTTTCCTGATGATCTTACCAGTTTACCACCCCATCGAGCGATTGAATTCTCCATTGACTTAGTGCTTGGCATGTCACCAACTTCCATGGCACCGTATAGATTTGCACCCGCTGAGTTGTACGAGTTGAAGATTCAACTCCAAGAGCTTTTAGATAAGGGGTTCATCCGCCCTAGTACCATGTCTTGGGGAGCACTGACTCTCTTTACAAAGAAGAAAGATGGCACATTGCGACTGTGCATCGACTACCGGAAGTTGAGTCGGGGTAACTATTAAGAAAAAGTACCCATTACTGTGAATAGATGATTTGTTTGACTAGTTGAAGGGGTCTCGTTGTTCTTGTAAGATTGATTTACAATCTAGGTATCACCAATTGAGGGTGAAAGAGCATATTTAAAAAATGGCATTCCGTATGCGGTATGGCCATTATGAGATCTTAGTGATGCCTTTTGGGCTGACCAATTGTCACGACCTCAACCTGTCCCAAACAGGATGGTAAGGTGACCGGCTAGGAGTCCCTGACTACCAAAGGCCTAAAAATCAAATCGAACTGGACTCTCATGATATTAAGGCAAAAAAGTTCTTTTAATATAAAGTGCGGAAGCCGTTAATCAGTTATATTGAGTCCAATTGAAACATCCGTTCAAAGCAATGCCTAGTTATATGAAATGAAACATACATCATTCTTCATAACATATTCTTTTAAAGAAAAATACAATATATACATGGCATTTTACAACTTCCTTGACTCTAGCATTTATACAAAAACTCTTCAGAGCTATCCTCTTCATAATGCTTCTCTTGCACCTACATATATATAAGGTGAGGGGTGAGCCATTGCCCAATGAATAATATTAAAGTAAAGTGGTAGATGAATGAATTCCAAATATTTGCCAAAGATCCATTCCAGTTCATAACTTCAAAAGCATTCGAATAGTTCATAACATATAATTATAACTGTGATAACATGGTACATCCAATAGAGTAACACATCCAACCATGCATAGTTGTCATAAAGAGATCTCAACAAGTGCCATGACGTATAAATAAATGTCCTCTAATGGCTAGGACTCACTAAAGGATGCCACTACTAGATTCATCGAAAGACGGAACATTCATTCATTCCGAAGAAAATAAACATTTCATAAACAAAGTACTTTTCATAAAATAAAACATTTTTTCAAAGATAACTTTATAGAAATATTACTCACAAATGACTCCTTGAACAAATGGTTTCCTCCTTCGAGTGCTTGACCTACACAAAGCATAAGCCAAACATTGATAACATATAGACTAGAAAGCTTCTAAATTCATTTCAAGTGTTCGAACTTAGTTTAATGTTTCTTAATCTTTCATAAATTATCCAAGACTTTTCTAAGCCTAATTCATGTCTAAGTCAAGTGTCAAACATGTTTTCAATGCATGCCTAGAAGCATCCCAGATGATCAAGGCTTAAAGTATGTCAAAGTGTGCCAGAAATGTACATCGAAGGGCCTTCAGTATTCTACAACAATTTCATATGTTTTATATTGAAGATATCGTGTTTAGGTATTTAAGATTTACTAAAATTATAAGAAATGAGAGGAAATTAAGTTAGGAGATGAATTGGCATGAAATGGTTAGAGAGAAAACAAGTAGCCTTCACTAATTTGAGCATATCTATTTGTGTACTTAGAATTTGCATGTGAGCCCACCACAACTGGAAACTAGACTTTCAGGACTTGAATTTAGACGCAAGAATCACCTAAACCTGAGTTTGGATGAGAGAGATGCTTATTTGAAGTTGGAAGGTATGAGCTGAAACAGAACTGGCCGCACGTGCGCCTATCTTGGCCGTTCGTGTGGTGGTTGGGCCGCTCGAGCTGTGGGTTAAGATAGGCAAAATGTGTTCTGCATGCTCGTGCACATAATGAAGGCTACTAGAGTGCCCAGCAAGCAAAAATCTAGGCTGAAGCTGTTCTTCCAGTGTTTGAGGTGCCTAACTTCATTTTCTTCACTTTTAAACCCCAAAACATGATATATATATATATATATATAATGTCCCAAAACATGCAAATATGGTGCTAGATGCATGGAAACTCTCTTGTTTACAAATATTTCAAGATTAAACTAACTAGAAACAAGGTTTAATCCAAAAATTCTCTAACTTGGTTTCTTTTTCATCTTCCTCATTTTTGTTCATTCAAATCTTTTCAAAACATGTTGTTTAAGGTTCCTAGACAAGAATAGATTATGGGTATATTGGAGATAAGCAGTTGTATGCTATGAATTCAAGGTGAAAACACTTTAAAACATGTTTTTGATGCAAATCTTTCAAGCCTTTTCTAATTTTAGAACTTTTTTCATTACTCTTTATTTTAATCATGATTTTCTAGCCAGATTAAAGCAACAATACTAGGTAGAGGGTTGAGTTTATTACCTACTGATGATTTTCTCTTGATTTTCCAAGCCTTGGTTTTGTAGTTTTGTTGATTTCTTCATTACCTCTGTTGATTCTCTTTTTCTCTTTTTCTCTTCTTCTCTAGCTCAAGAACTGTAGGGCTCTCTCTTTCTTCTCCATCTTTCTCTATTCTTCTCTTTTATTTTATATGATTTGATTAGCTTAAATCACTAATTGCCTTATTAGCTTAGTTAACTATGCTTTGTTTTAATTAATCACGTTTAGTTCTTAATCTTCATTAGCCTAATTAATCCTAGTTAGGCTTTAGTTAATCCCACTTAACTTTCACTAAACCCGCTTAATTTCTAATTAAGTATTCATTAGGCTCTACACATTAAACCAAGGTCATTAAGCTCCTCACTTAAGATTTCCTACATCATCTAGACATTGAATTCTCAAGTTGAAGATGAATTCCCTAACTCTTCAATACTTACTAAATCTCTTGGACATGTTCAAATTCTAATTGGCTACTTAGGCTCTCTTTCAAGCACCGATATTCCTAGGTTTCTAGTTAATGTATTCATTTCCCAAGTTGTTATCCTAGCAATTCATATTTTTATCTTTAGAGTATTGAAAAGTAATTAAATCAAGGTGGCTTGTGATCTAGAATAGTCAATGGAATAGTTACTTTAACCTGAGGTATCCAAAAATGGATGACAATATAATTATAGTACATGAGATTCTTTGGAGTATCACACCAATGCATCGGCTTCGTTTATGGACTTGATGAATCGACTCTTTCATGATTTTTTAGATCGATTTGTGGTTGTCTTCGTCAACGACATCTTAGTCTATTCACCCTCCGAGGAGGAACACAAGGAACACTTGCGGATTGTACTTGAGTTGTTTAGAGGACACCGTTTATTTGTAAAGTTCGGGAAGTGTGAATTTTGGCTCAATAAAGTTAAGTTCGTAGGCCATGTGGCGTTTAGGGAAGGGGTGATCATGGATTCATCTAAGATAGATGCGGTGCAAGATTGGGAACAACCTATGAATGCCTTTGAGATACAGAGTTTCTTAGGCTTAGCCAGGTACTACTAACGTTTTGTGAAAGATTTCTCTAGATTGGCCTCCTCATTGACTAGATTAACGAGGAAACGAGTTAAATTCGTGTGGAGTGAGGCGTGTGAAAAGTCTTCTAAGGAGCTTAAGGATAGACTCACCACCGCTCTAGTTTTGATTATTCCGGAGAGAGGTTTGGATTATTCGGTTTATTATGAAGCGTCTCAGGAAGGCTTGGGTTGTGTATTGATGCGAGATGGAAAGGTTGTACCCTATGGTTCATGGCAATTGAAAACACATGAGAAAAACTATCCTACTCATGACTTAGAGTTTGCGGCGATGATTTTTTCCTTAAAAATCTATAAGCATTACTTGTACGGGGAGAGATTTCAAGTGTTTTCCGATCACAAGAGTTTGAAATATTTATTCTCATAGAAAAACTTGAAGTTGAGGCAGATGAGGTAGATGGAGGATTATGTCATGACCCGAACCCGCCGCTAGAGGTTTGGGTCATCAACGGCTAGTAATCAAGAGATTACTTACGACCTCAGACAGAATACAAACATATTTAATAATAAGGGGCCAGAAGCGGAAATTGAATTATAAAATTTTGTCCAATGAACTATGCATAAATGGCATAAATAGAACTTCTCATATACTAATAACTCACACTCTTACATCCATAATAAGATAACATATGTCCAAGATCATTCAAACATCATTGTCATACAAAACCAAGACTTATATACACACACAAGGTCAAACATGACCAATAAAAGAAAATAGAAATTAAAACGTCAAAAGAAACAAAAGCCTCGCTTGTCAGACGCTCATAATAGACTTCACCAAACTTGGTATTCTTCACAGGTTCACTATGGCTGGGGCTGGACGTCCCGCTGCTCACCTACATAAATATAAATACAGAGTGTGCTAACACTGAGTGAATAACATTAGGGTAAAGGGTTTATGTGAATGAGTTCTAGTAATTGACAAAGGCATTTCTATATCATATTCATTACTTAACGGAATGACCTCAGGTCCAATAGATAGCAAAACAACCTTAGGTCCAACAGATATACAAAATTGAATTGATCATATCATAACAAAATGACCTCTAGTTCAATCATTTAGAGCTGTATAATGACCATTTCGTCAACTCATAACAGATAATCAAACATTTAGATGTTCAAAACAACCTTGGGTCCATTTTACAAATGTGCAGAACGACCTTGGGTCTATTTCAACTATACATAACGACCTTAGGTTCAATTCAAACATACAGCACAATCTTAGGTCCATCATGCACATTCATATCACATCAATCACATTTATAGATATCATATTGATCAGACAGATAGAAACTCATTCACACTTGGTCAGCAAAAGTACTGGATGGTATGAATCTGGGCTCGATGTTCTCTTGAGCCAAGGTGCAAAATAAAAGGTGGTCGCTCGAGCGGTGACCTGATCGCTCGAGCTAACTGCAATTGTCTGTAAAAACATTAGATGTGTGCAATGTGCACTCGAGCGACAGATTGTATGCTCAAGCGGTGAGATAGAATTTTAAAAATTCCAGAATAGAATTGAGCTTCAAAGCTTACATTTTCAAACACAAACTCTTGCATGGCTTGTAAACCACTTCTCAAACACCTAAAACTCTTTGAAAGACATGAATTCAAGACCAATTCTCAACCCTCATGGCCAAAATTCATGAATTCAACTCAAATGATCATGCATGTATGATTAAACTTCAAATTCCTTTCCAAGGTTTACAAAAACAATCAACATGGATTACATGAATCATGTTCAAACTTCTGAAACTCTATCAAATTATGCATATATGTATGAATTGCCTTTGATTCTAACAATTCTAGCCCAATTCTTACATTTAAACACACAATCTCTTTGAATTCGCATATTTGATGACTTAAACTCTTGAATTATGGTTCAAACTCTTACCTAAGGCCTTCAAATGCACCAACTCTAGCAAAACTTGAGTTATATTCCTTAATTCTTCAATCATAAAGCAAAATTCTTCAAATTCAAGTTCTTTCTCTCTCTACAATTGAATTCTCCCTCCCTCTAAGGCTTTCTCTTAGATTTTTTAGTTCAATTATGATTAAGGGAGTCAAAACTCCTAATTATACCATATACATATATATATATACGTGTGGATTACATTAGGAGATTAATTAAGGTTTAATAATCACACTTAATTCTAATTGATTTAATATAATTAATTTAGACTGAATCAAATTTTAATCAAACTTTCTAATAGGCTGTAATAATTATGTTGATCACAATAAATTAGCCAATTTCAGTTTCTAAAGCCACTAAGGCCTTCAATTTTTCAATCAAAGCAGAAAGCATAACATATTTTCCTAGGATCAGTCAAAAACATATTAATGACATATTTGTCCCTCTAATTCACACTTAGCACATAAGCATATGCACAATTAGGGAATTAAAAGCATAATACAAAATGGGGTTGTCATAGTCTTCGCCCCTTTAAGAAGTTTGACCCTCCAAACTTATGTTACCTTGATTCGGAAATAACTTGGGGTACTTTTGCCTCATTTCATCTTCTTTTTCCCAAGTTGCTTCTATGCCATAGTGTTCCTTCCATTCGACTTTGACCATAGGAATCAATTTGTTTCTCAACTTATCGATCGATAATTTGAATTGGCTTTTCTTCATAGATCACATCATCGTCAAGAGCTATTCAGTGATGGTCAATAAGATGGAATGGATCTCGGAGATAGCCCCTCAACATCGACACATGAAACACATTGTGCATTTGTTTCATTCCCAGTAGTAGAGCAACTTGGTACACAACTGGACCAAACCTTTCCAAAATCTAAAATGACACAACGTATCAAGGTGATAATTTGCCTTTCTTGCCAAACCTCGATTGACCCTTCATCGAAATTACCCTTATGAACACAAGGTCTCCAATTCCAAATTCAATGCTGTTTTGAGCTTTTGCTGAATGACTTTAATCTTTTTGGTGCTTGTTTGCACAATCTCGGGTCCAAGCAAGACATTATCGCCAACTTCGGTCCAACATATTGGAGATCTACATTTCCTTCCGTACAAGGCTTCATATGGTGTCATCCCAATGCTAGAGTTGAAACTATTATTGTATGCAAATTTTGCCAGTGGCAAATAAGTTTTCCAACTCTCATGAAAGTACAAAGCACACATTTGAAGCATATCCTCTAAAGTTTGAATAGTTCTTTCTGATTGCCCGTCGGTTTGTGGATGGAATGCGATACTAAACCTCAAATTCATTCCCATTGCCCTTTGAAGACTTTTTTGAAATCTAGACACAAATTTTGGGTCTTTATTCGAAACAATGGATATCGATACTCCATGTAACCAAATAATTCCATCAATGTAAATTATGGCCAATCTATTAGCATCATAGCTAGTTCTTACTGGTAGAAAATGTACAGATTTAGTCAACCTATCTACAATAAGCCAGATAAAATTCAAATCTCTCGGTGTCTGAGGTAGACCAATAATGAAGTCCAGGGTTATGTGCTCCCATTTCCATTCTGGAATAGGGAAAGGTTGAAGTAATCCTGTTAGCTTTTGATGTTCAGCTTTGACTTATTGACATTGAAGGCATTTATAAACATATTATGGAATTTCTTTCTTCATACTAGGCCACCAACAACTTTGCTTTACATCCTGATACATTTTGTTATTGCCCGGAAGCATTGCAAATTTGGACTTGCGAGCTTCTTCCAAAATTCTCTTCTTCAAATCAGGAATGTTCGGGACACACAATCTTCCTTAAAATCTCAACACTTCATTTTCGACACTGAATCCCGATTTTGGATTTGATTCACATTCATCAATCACTTTCTTAGGGAACTCATCCTCTCTTTACCTTTGTTTAATCTCGTCAATGATTGCCGGTTGAATTGAAATAGCAGCTATCAACCCTGATCACATAACACTACTTCAATCTCGAATCTTTCTAAGTCTTGAAAAATCTTCTTCTATTCAGTCAGCAAACATGCCATGTTCCGCGTTGACTTTCTACTCAAAGTGTCGGCTACAGTATGAGCTTTACCCGAATGATACTGAATCTGAAGATCATAGTCTTTAATCAACTCAAGCCATCTTCTCTATCGCATATTTAGCTCCTTCTGAGTGAAAAAGTACTTTAGACTCTTGTGACCAGTATAGACTTCACATTTCGCTCCATACAAATACTGGCGCCAAATTTTCAAAGCAAACACAGCAGCGGCCAATTCCAAGTCATGAGTCGGATAGTTCTTTTCATGAGGTTTCAATTGTCGAAAGCATTGGTTATAACTTTACCATTCTGCATCAAAACACAACCCAGACCCTTGTAAGAAGCATCACTGTAAATTATAACATTTTCTATATCTGAGCGTAATGCCAAAATCAATGTTGTAGTCAGTCTTGTTTTCAGTTCTTAAAATGTAGATTCCCTTTCATTAGTCCATTTAAATAGTTATCCCTTTCGAGTAACTTGGGTAAGTGGTACAACTATTTTTGAAAATTCTTTTACAAATCTTCTATAATACCGAGCTAATCCCATGAAGCTTCAGACTTCCGTCACATTCGTCGGTGCAGGCATATTCACAATTGCCTCAATCTTTTGCAGGTCTACTGAAATTCCATCTCTGTTAATCACATGCCCTAGAAACACAACTTCATCTAGCCAAAATTCACATTTTTTTTCAGTTTAGCATGTAATTTCTTCTCCCTTAGTGTTTGCAAAACGGTTCTTAAATGTTGTTCGTGTTCTTCTCTACTTCTCGAATAAATCAAGCTATCATCAATAAATACTACTACAAATTCATCAAGGTAGGATTTAAAAATTCGGTTCATAAGGTCCATAAATGCTGCCGGTGCATTTGTAACCCCAAATGGCATAACCAGAAATTCATAATGTTCATACCTTGTTCAAAGTGCAATTTTCTTGACATCTTCCTCTTTCACTTCCAGTTGATGGTACCTGGATCTCAAATCAATCTTTGAAAACAGTTGTGAACCCTGCAACTGATCAAACAAGTCATCAATATGAGGTAGAGGGTATTTGTTCTTTGTCGTTACCTTATTCAACTCTTGGTAATTGATACACAAGTGGAAGGTTCCGTCATTCTTTTTCACAAATAAAATCGACGCCTCCCCAAGGCAAAGTGCTCAGTCGGATAATACCCTCATCAAGAAAATCTTGCAACTGTTCTTTCAATTCTTTCATTTCAGCAGTTGGCATTCTACATGGAGTTTTTGAAATAGGTTAGGTACCTAGTAAAACTTCAATAATGAATTCAATTTCTTTGTCAACTAATTTCCTTAGCAATTCCTCTAGAAACACATCTCGAAATTCTCTAATAATAGGAATATCATCTAATACAACATTCATAGGCTGATCAGTCAAAATACTACACAAATAACCCTGACATCCTATCTTAAGTAGTTTGCATGCTTTCATTGCCAAAATCTGATTGTCGAAATCAAGTAAGGCGAAGGTACTACACCATTACCCTCAAATACAAATTCATCATGTCCTGGAGGTCTAAACAAAACCCATTTCATTACATAGTCAATGGTAGCACAATAATTAGATAACTAGTCCATTCCCAAAATCACATCAAAATGTCTAATATTAAAAGGTAACAAATCTACAAATAATGTAGCATCTCGAGCACATATTTCACAAGCACGATATACAGATGAACACAGAATAGATTCCCCAGATAGAGTAGATACACACAATATATATGGTAATGATTCCATGGGTCTATTCAGTCTAGATACAAATGCAGTAGATACAAAGTAATGTGTTGAACCCGAATCAATTAGCACATAAGTATTTTGGTTGCAAATAGAAAGGGTACGTAAGAGAACGGCCTCAGTATTTCATGTATCACTTGGGACAAGTGCAAAAACTCTCCCTTGCCTTTGTGTGTCTCTCATGGTAGTGGGTCTTGCAGCATTTCCTGGCATTGGAATAAATCTAGTCGAACTAGCAGCTGACCTTCCACCTCTATGTTCATCTTAGGGACAATCTATTACCATATGTCTAGTCTTGCTACATCAGAAACATGTCCCCAGAAGTACGATAACAAACTCCCTAGTGTTTCTTGCCATGCACATTATGGGTTGGTGCATAATCTCTTGTCGAATTGCAGGCACTAGATATTCCCCGATTTTGCTTCTTTGAAGACGATGATTCTTTATTCGAATAAGAACTATGCCTCTTTTCCCTCCATTCAAAGGGTCAGTTATGGGATGCCAAATTTTCCTCAGAAATTAGAGCTTGGTTTAGAACATCCATGTACTTTGGTAGTTTCAAGACATTTACTTTTTCTAAAATTGCATTCCGAAGTTCGCCCTCAAACTTTCTTGCCTTTTTATAATCGGTGTCGCCCATGTGCGGTGCAAACTTGGCTAACTCTATAAACTTTGCTTCATACTCAACTACTTTCATGTTGCCTTACTTAAGGCTATAGCGATTCCGATTTTCCCTTTCTGTATTTATTGTATTCCGGACTTTGGTTCCATGGTGTTGGTGGTTGTATACCTTGTTATCATCCTTTAATTCCACATGTTTGAGTTTTAGAATGTGTTGGGCATGTTTCGAACAGCTAGGTTGAGTTTTGGTCTCAAGTATTGTTGCCTAGGTTTTTGGTGTTACGCTCGAGCGGGTCACTCTGCGCTTAAGCAGAGTTTGGTTTTTGGTTGTACGCTCGAGCGGGCCTTCTTGCACTCAAGCGGGGTTTACACCCTTTCAGTATTTTCGTGTTCCTGCAAAACTTCTGCAGGTGTGTTTTCTACGCTCGAGTGGGTTTCCTACGCTCGAGCGGGCCTTTTGGCGCTCGAGCGGGTAGTTCTTTTTCTGAAAAGTTCTGGGAGATGAAAATCTACGCTCGAGCGGACTGGTCTTTCGCGCTTAAACGGGCGTGTTTTGTCTTTGTGTCTTGGTGCTCGAGCGGGCATTCTTGTGCTCGAGTAGACCCAGTTTTTTGTTCTTGATGCTCAAGCGTCCTGTTCTCTACTCGAGCGGGAGAGTCGTATATCAGTTGTCAGCTAGGCTATTTTAAATCACTTTTTACTTTCCATTCTCTCTCTTACTTTTTGAAAACAGCCATTGGAGAGCTTCTCTCTCTAAAAACATTCCTTCTCTCTAGGTATTGATCTAGTTGGAGTGATCCTTCACCCTTTGGCCTTTATAAAAAGTGTGTTGATCCTCGAGGGCTTCGTTTTGATCCAAAAAGTTTGGAGTTTGGAGTTTGGAGCACTTTGAGTTTGGTCTTCTTCTTTCTTTGAGCTCTGAATTTGAGGTAGGGATTCCTCCTCACTCTTATGGGCTTTGACCTAGATTTTGAGCTTTTGTATAATTGGTTTTGGGTTTTTGAAAGTTAGGGTTCCAAATGTGTAATTTTTAAAAGAGGGTTATGTTTATTTTGAACCATAAACATGTATTTGGGTTTCAAAATGAGTATATTGATATTGTTGGTATTATTTAGACCCTTGGGGTTAATATTAAGAGATGGGGGGAGAAAGTCCTAATTTGTGCATAAATTAATTGGTGCAGTTAATTTGGGAAAGTTATGGGTTTATGAAATTGAGTTGAATGTAATAAAATTGGCTCATTATGAGATGGGATAGTGGAGTTGGATTTATAAATCATTCACTTTTGAAAATGCGGATAATTTATCTGTTAGTGCTTTTATTATCTGTTTAGAAATAATTGCTTTGGGCTACCGGTGGAGGGTAGTCTTGATTGTTGTAGACAATGCATGATGATTAGGCAAACTAAACCTGGTCAATTGAATGTGTCATAGAATATGACGGTTGAAATAATACATTAACTTTATGTATTGATTGAATGTGTATATGATCTATGTTTATATACATTCTGTTGTGTGGGAGGAGATAGGGGATGTACTCCATGGTTTAGGGGAAGATAAGGGATGGACCTCTAAATTGGATAGTGTTTGGGAGATGATAAGGGATGAACTCCGTAGATACAGCTCATATGCTTATCTGTTGAAGTGTTGATACAGCTCATATGCTTATCTGTTGAAGTGTTGATACAACTCATATGCTTATCTGTTGAAGTGTTGATACAGCTCATATGCTTATCTTTTGATGTGTTGATACAGCTCATATGCTTATCTATTGTGAAGTGGGAAATGTTTAATATGAGTTACTAACTCATCTGAATTGTTAGGCCAGGTTCTGAGCCATAGTTGTGAACTGAGAATTGGATAAGAAATGGAAAATGGGATGAAATATGGACACACTTGTCATGTAATGGAAATAGTTTATGAATTGATTTAGGTGAGTCAAACAGTTATCAATTGCTAATGTCTTAGTTACTGCTCATACTATGTTTAGCATATCTCTACTAGGCGTTGGCTCACCCTATATGGGACATCATTTTCAGGTACAGGTAGCATGACACCTCCAAGGACATAGCTTGGGAGGCTAGAGGCAGACAAACTGTGTTGTTATTTTGCTTTCTTTTGATATATTACATGTAAATTCAAGCCAAGGGCTTAATATGTATTTGAGTTAGCACTCTTCTTTTGTAACCAAGTGTTGACTTGAAAAGCTGTAAGCCCGTAAGGCATTTGCTTTTGTTGTTAACATGTAATACTTTTGTAAGAACTACTCTGATGAATAGGAAGATGTTTATTCCTCTTATATCTTTGCATGTCTAAAATGATAGGTTTTATGTATTATTTTGAGGGCATTACAACTTGGTATCAGAGCGTACCGGGTTTGAATACTTTGGGTACGTGGGAAGTGATTAGTATCACAATGGGTTTGTCTCGCTTGTTAGAGACTTGTGTGTACTGTTATGTGCTTATGTGATAACATGTTTATGTGACTACTTGGGTATGGGATTTAGTTTCTAGGATGTTGATTGGATCCTTGGGTTTCTGTGAGTCTTGTTGGAAAAGCACTTGATCAATGCTGTTTCTAACCGGAATTCTAGTAACGCCTCAGAACTATCATTATCTGAAAATGAAATTCGTAAGTGCTTATGTGTTTATGTGCTTACGTGGAGTGAATTACAGTTGTCCATGCATTAGGACGCGAGTGTTATAGCTTTGACACATTTGTGAATGTGCTAACGTTCTCCGTTACCTTTATTAGGATGTCAGGATGAGGACAAGGAGGTAGGCATGGTAGGCAGGAGATGCCTTTATCGGATGATATTCTGGCGCAACAGGAGGGGGTTGGCCAAACCAATGTGGCCGAGCCAGCAGGTCAGCAGGTTATGGGCGCTTTAGCCCATGGAATAGCCGATGCTTGGAGGAAGTCTATGGGTATTCTCAGAGCTGAGAATCCGGTTCAGGCTCAAGTGCAGGCCCCAGTTGTTGATGCAGGGCCTTCCTTTTTGAAGAGGGAGTTTTTCCGGTCTAATCCGGATGAGTTTGTCAAGGACACGAAGGAGCCACTTAAGGCGGATGAGTGGTTGGAACAAATAACAAAGACGTTCAAGATGCTTGGCATCGAGAACAGAGCATTGAAAGTGACCTTGGTATCTTTCTAGCTTAAGAGGGATGCGGGTTAGTGGTGGAAGTACACGAAGGGTCGTATTGGTGGCACGTAGGAGGCCTTCGTGGATGTCTTCCAGGAGAAGTATTTATCTCCAGCTGTTAGAGAGAAGTTGAGAGACCAGTTTTGTCAGCTTAAGCAGACGGGTTTGTCAGTGGCCGAGTTTGAGGCTGCTTTTACTAGCTTATCCAGGTTTGCACCTGAACTTGTGGCATCCGAGGAACGCTGTTGCCTCGAGTTTGAGAAGAAGATGAGGCATGGACTCAAGATGAGAGTTGGGGGTTCTATGACCCGAGACTATAGGTGTTTGGTTGATGTTGCAGCCCATATGGAGATCATGATGCAGGAGGAGGAGGAGGGGCAGGGAGGCTCCAAGAGGAGCCAAGATGGCCAAGGTGATGGCAGGAGACAGAGGGGTTCTAACCCTCAGCAGTCTCAGGGTGGTGTTGCTAGATCGACCTTTCCAGTGCCGAGTGCAGGCTCGGGGAGAGGCAATCAAGGAGATATCACCTGTTTCAAGTGTGGTCAGCTAGGCCACAAGTCTTCGGTTTGCCGCAGAAAGGAGGAGGTCAGCAAGCAGCTTCTTCTTCAGCTCGACCTTAGGGCCAGAGTCAGGGCAAAGGCCAGCCCTTGTCTTGTTATCAGTGTGGTCAGCCTAGGCACTTGAGGAGGTTCTGCCCACAGTTGGGTGCCACATCGGGCACGTCTGGTTCTAAGCGAGACGAGGGTTTTCACCACCATCTGGCAGCCTCGAGGGCCAATCCGGAGCCGTCATCCCAACAGGCAAAGCGATCTTATGCTCCTAGGGGTGAGCAGGTGGATCAGGGGCCTACCTGGCGTGTGTATGCTGTTACCGCACAGGACCTAGTACCGACTCCATTAGTTGTGAGAGGTACCTTTCTGTTTTGCAACTCGGTTGCTAGTGTATTGATTGATACGGGTGCATCTCATTCCTTTGTGTCTGCTGCATTTGCATCTGTTTTAGGGTTGGAGTTTGCACAATTAACATCCCCTATATGTCTTGTATCACCCGTTGGGGGTGAATTGATTTTATAACAAAGATGTAGAGGTTGTGATATAGAGGTTGTCGATCGTCGGCTTCCGTTTCCTTTTGTAGTTATGCCCATGTCGGGATTTGATGTTATTTTGGGTATGGACTGGCTATTAACTCATGCTCTGATACCACTTTGTCTTGACACGAACCCGCCTCTAGAGGTTTGGATCATAACCAGCTAGTAATCATGATATTACCTATGGCCTCAAACAAATACAAACATATTTAATAATAAGGGGGCCAAAAGCGAAAACTAAATTAAAAGTTTGGTCCAATGAGCTATGCATAAATACCATAAATAGAACTTCTCATATATTAATAACTGACACTCTTACATCCATAATAAGATAACATATGTCCAAGATCATTCAAACATCACTGTCATACATAACCAAGACTTATATACATACACAAGGTCAAACATAACCAATAAAAGAAAATAGAAATTCAAAAGACAAAAGAAATAAAAGCTTTGATCGTGAGGCACTCATAATAAACTTCACTAAACTTGGTATTCTTCACAGGTTCACTATGGATGGGGCTGGATGTCCCGCTACTCACCTACATACATATAAATACAGAGTGAGCTAGAGCCTAATGAATAACATTAGAGTAAAAGGGTTATCTGAATGAGTTCTAGTAATTGACATAGGCATTTCTATATCATAGGCATTACTTAATGGAAGGACCTCGGGTGCAATAGATATACATAATGGAATTGATCATATCATAACAGAACGATCTCGGGTTCAATCATTTACAGCTGTATAGTGACTATTTGGTTAACTTATAACAGATAATCAGATTTTTAGAACGACCTTGGGTCCATTTTATCAAATGTGCAGAACGACCTTGGGTCCATTTCAATTACACATAATGACCTTGGGTCCATTTCAAACATACAGAACGACCTTGGGTCCATCATAGACATTCGTATCACATTAATCACATTTACAAATATCATATTGAACAAACAGATAGAAACTTATTCATACTTTCAAAATCACAGCTTCAGAAAGCTTATCACATTAGGACATTCAGAAAATAGAGTAGGTAAGAAAATGTCTTTACAAAGATATTACTCATAGTGATTCAATTGTTGACTTGTCCTTGCAGATGATCCTACACAATACATCAACATGCACACGTTGAATTACATTACTTAACCAAATTGGTCTTTAACATATTCAATTCTCTTAGGCTTCATTCCAACCCTTTAATTCATTTAGGATGTTCAATTCATGTATAAGAATGCTCAGAAAAGAAAGACAATGCACATTTGATCACAATATGCCTTTTCAAAATTTGCTGAAACAAAGCATTTCACTCGAGCGCAACATTGGTTACTCGAGCGGACCACTTGGTCTGCAAAAGTACTGGATGGTCTGAATCTAGGCTCAATATTCACTCGAGCCAACGTATAAAATAAAAGGCGGCCGCTCGAGTGATGACTTGGTCATTCGAGCCAACTGCAATTGTCTACAAAAATACTGGATGCATACAATGTACACTTGAGCAACAGATTGTTCGCTTGAGCAGTGAGATTGAATTCTAGAAATTCCATAACAGAGTTGAGCTTCAAAGCTTACATTTTCAAACACAAACTCTTGCATGGCTTGTAAACCACTTCTCAAGCACTTAAAACTCTTCCAAAAACATGAATTCAAGACCAATTCTCGAGCCTCATGGCCAAACTTTATGAATTCAACTCAAATGATCATGCATGCATGCATGATTAAACTTCAAATTCCTTTCCAAAGTTTACAAAAACATGCAATTCACTTTCAAAATCTTGTAAATCATGGAATTAAGCTCTAAAACTACATAATTCATGAATGCATGTAGAAGATAGCTTCAAAACTCAACATGGATGACATGAATCATGTTCAAACTTAAGAAACTCTATCAAATTATGCATGCATGTATGAATTGACTTTGATTCCAACAATTATAGCTCAATTCTTACATTTGAACACATAATCTCTTTGAATTCACATATTTGATAACTTAAACTCTTGAATTATCGTTCAAACTCTTACATAAGGCCTTCAAATATACCAACTCTAGCAAAACTTGAGTTGTCTTCCTTAATTATTCAATCCTTAAGCAAAACTTTTCAAATTCAAGCACTTTCTCTCTCTACAATTGAATTCTCCCTCTCTTTAAGGCTTTCTCTCAGATTTTTTTAGTTCAATTATGATTAAGGGAGTCCAAACTCCTAATTATGCCATATATATATATATGTGTGTGGATTAGATTAGGAGATTAATTAAGGTTTAATAATCACACTTAATTCTAATTGATTTAATCTAATTAATTTAGACTGAATCAAATTTTAATCAAACTTTCTAATAGGCTTTAAGAATTATGTTGATCATAATAAATTAGCCAATTTTGGTTTCTAATGCCACTAAGGCCTTCAATTTTTAGATCAAAGCAAAAATCAAAACAGATTTTCCTACTATCAATAGATATAAAGCCAAAAACATATTAATGACATAATTATCACCCAAATTCACACTTAGCACGTATGCACATGCACAATTAAGGAACCAAAAGCATAATACAAAATGAGGTTGTCACAAATTATGATTTTGAGTTACACTATCATTCGGGGAAGGCCAACGTAGTGGCCAACGCATTGAGTAGAAAATCTGCAAGTAGTGTAGCTAGTATCGCCATCATCTTGGGTATAGTAGGCGAGTTTGACTTGCGTCTTGACAAGTCCGTCGGGTAAGCTGCTTTGTTCACGGTAGTTGCACAACCTACGTTAGTTAGTCGAGTTATAGAAGCACAATATAATGATTGCAAAGTGGAATCTATCCGAGGGAAGATATCCAATGGGAAGGTATAGAAGGGCTTAAATGTTTATCCTAACTCGAGTGTGAGGTATCTAGACTATCTTTTTGAGCCAAAATATTTTGGAGAGGAGGTCCTCCCAGAGTTTCACCATTCTCACCTTGCGGTACACCTAGGAGGCACAAAGATGTATCATAACCTTAGTCGCTAGTTTTTGTAGAGGTGGGTGAAGAAAGACGTAGCATGATTTGTTTCCATGTGCCTTACTTGTCAATAAATGAAGGCTGAGCATCAACAATCAACGCATTTATTGTAACCCTTACCTATAGCCGAGTGAAAGTGGGAGCATGTCACAACGGATTTTGTTATGGGTCTTCTGAGGACTCAACAGGGTAATGATGTTGTATGGGTAATAGTCGACCGGTTAACCAAATCAGCACACTTTGTACCTATGCACACGAGTGACTCGTAGATTATCTTGCCAACCTTTATGTTAAGGACATAGTTTGACTTCATGGGGTCCCAGTGACTATCGTCTTGAATAGAGATCCGTGTTTCACAACTAGGTTGTGGCAGAGCCTACAAAATACCTTGGGCACTAGGTTAACGTTTAGCACCACTTATCATCCTCAGACTGACGGGCAGTCCGAGCGCACCATTCAAATCTTAGAGGACATGTTTTGGGCTTCTGTTCTCGATTTCAAAGGGTTATGGGAGATGTATTTATCCTTGGTAGACTTTGCCTATAATAACAATTTTCAAACGAGTATTGATATGGCACCTTTTAAGGCCTTGTATAGCAAACCGTGTAGATCTCCAGTGTGTTGGGCTGAGATGGGTGACGCATCTATGTTAGGTTCTAAATTTGTCTAGGAAACGACGAAGAAGGTTGTGCTTATTCGTAAGAGGTTGGTTTCGGCTCAAAGTCGTCAGAAGAGCTATGCATACCTTAAAAAGAGGTCTTTATGTTTTGAGGTAGAGGATCGTGTGTTTCTTAAAATGTCATTGAGATGCGAGTTGATGAGATTCAAAAAGAGCGGAAAGGTACCTGCTAGATATATTGGGCCTTTTGAGATTCTATAGCAAATTACGGAGGTAGCTTATCGTTTGGCCTTGCCGCATTAACTTTTTAGGGTTCATGACCTGTTTCATATTTGTATGCTCTAGAAGTACGAGCCTGATCCTTCACACATTTGGATTGGACCAAGTTAGAAGTAGATGAGGATGCCTCGTGTGAAGAGAGCCCAACTCGGGTGTTAGATAATCAAGATTAAGTCTTGAGGGGCAAGACTATTCCATTGATTAAGGTGTTGTAGAGATACCATGGAGTTGAAGAGGTGACTTGGGAGTGTGAGGCAAAAGTCCATGAGAAGTGTAACGACCCTAATTTTCTTAAGTCATTACTTATTATTATTATTATTATTATTATTATTACTTTATTTTATTTTTGTCTTTGTTAATTGTGTGGATACATGAGAATTTAATGTGTTATTTAATTAATTTAATGTGTTATTTAATTAATCCGAATATTGATATATTTATATTGTTTATAAATAAATAAAAAAAGGTCTTTATATATTGATATCTATTTATGTCGTATTTTTATAATATAAATATAATAGTCAATTAGGTATTATATATTAGGCCTAGGATTAATCACAATAGTGTGTGTGTGGAAGTTTTCCTAGGGGAGTAGTAGCCACGGGAGAGAGAGAGAGAGAGAGATTTTAATCAAAGAAAAAGGGAAGAGAGTGATGTGTATGTATAGAATTTTTGAGAGAAAGAGAGGGACGGCATGATAGAAGAGTGGAGAAGAAAAAAGGGGTTAGGGTTTTGTTTTGGTGGCTCCATTAATTCTTCAAATATGTTTGATCTTCAAAAATAATAGTGAGTGTAAAAGCCACTTTCCTTTATTTATGTTTATTGTGTTTTTATTATTTATTTATTTTTATTTATTTGATGTTGGTTTGATATTGTGTTTACATGAAGATGATGGATTGATTTAATTATTTTGATTAGTTGTGTATGCAAGGTTTATGATTTTTATATGTATTTATTTTATGGTTGTAATCACACTCATAGATATACGAAATTAAAATTAATTAGAAACCCATAGATAAATTCATTATACTCCACCATGACTCCATGAATTGTTATTTTATTTGAGTGTTGGTGAGAAAGAGTGTATAAAAAATAAAATAGAAAAAGATTGAGGATTATGAGATTTATTTAAATGCCTTAGCCTCGGCATTGTTATGTTTATTCTCATGAGTAGATGAGAGATTGCGTATATATATTGTTGCCTCGTTCTCATAAGTAGACGAGTGCTTTAATTTACATGTGTACGTATATGCTAACCATCCGGGGAGTGTGGGTCAAACTCGGGACGACATCATGTGCAAGTTTGGCTTCGGAGCGATGTTAGGTATATGGAAAGCACATGGGATATATGTGTAGGCCGGAAGTGGAGGCTAAAGTGGTGAAGTTAATGTACAAATAATTAAATATGAGTTTATTGGTATAGTGTGAATTATATTGATTTGTACATCTTGAAAAAATAGTAAACGATCTCGATAAATTATGAAATTTGGGCAGAGACATGTACATGTAATTCTAGACAACTTTTGTATTTTAACTTTGTACTAAAAAGATCGATTAGAACTTATAATCAGATGATCTTGGTTATAGTAGTTTTTATTCATTTTTTAGTAATGCAGAGGCTGTTTTAACCCACGAAACGAGCTCATTTTTATTGGTTTTGTGTAAATTGAAGTAAAAAAAATTATTCTGCACACTTTTCGTGTTTTGAACTTTTCCCAAAATAATCATCTTAGGGCAGTTTCTGTTCATTTTCAGCTTCAGATTTTTCGGTTGAATTCCGTCTAGGTTCTCCTATCAAGTTTTTCTCTCAACTTGTTCAGTTTCTACTAAATTCGTTCGCGTTATCTTTTAGAAAATTTGATTATGTACAACTTTTGTTCTTTGAGTTTTGGTCAATTTGAATTATTTAAGTATAAAACGGTGCATTTTTATACTTCTTTAGCAAGTTACTTATAACTAAATTATACTAACTTTATTTTTTGCAAGATGGTGGGTCTTACTAATTTTTTATGCAAGGCTAACCCGCCATATTTTTATTTCAATTTTGTTTATTTTATACTTAATTTATAATTCGTTGTGTACGGGCAAGAAACTAAATGTCACCATATCTTGGGAAACTATCCATTTGTCTCGGTGCGAATGGAACTACTTGTTTTGTCCCATAACAAGAATTAAATGTATTTTTGTTTGTGTTTGGTGGACACATGGGTGTTAAATCTTGTACTCATATCAGTATATCTGTATACTGACCTATTTTGTCTCTTGGCAACTTGGGTACGTTCTGTTTAAGCGCAGCCGAACTTCCTTTGCAGGATTAGTTAGGACTATGGTGATGAAGAGAAATAACTATAGTTGTTGGACATGTTGTTTGGACTTCTTTTGTTTTCTTGAGCTTAGGATTGATATTAGTTTATGTATTTATTATTTTTTTTATGACCTTAGTATTTTGATAATTTGGCATGGTTTGTAACTTTACATTATTTAAGTTATTTTGACTATTTATTGTTACTTTAATGCTGGAGGTATTAGTTAGTTATGAAATTATGGTGGATGGTTTGGTTGGCGTTTTGTTAGTTTTTTTTTTTTTTTTTTCCCTTGTAATATTTTGAGGATGGAAATTTACTTAAACCCTTTGGAGACGTGAATGTTTAGATTGTGTTTCACCCCTAGGATTTGGATGATGGAATATTGATTAGGGTTTAGTCCTAATTTAATATTTAATTGTCCAAATTTTGGGGCGTGACAAGAAGTACCCGGACCTATTTGTGGTATTTGAGTTTTGTATCTAAATTTCATTGCATTGCAATAGATGAATGTTATGATGTTTGGAAATTTAAAACTCTAGTGTTTATGGGTTGATTGGCGATGTAATACCACTGTATCTAGCATGAGTTAATAATGCAATTGGAATAATGTGTGTTTGAGGTTTCATTTAAATTTCGAGGGCGAATTTCTTAAGTGGGGAAGATTATAACGGTTCTGGTTTAGACCCGACCCTTTTAACGCTCTTAGATATGGAACTTTCATGCCTTTAATTGTTGTTTACACCCTTATCATCTTGTTTGTAGTTGAGTTTGGTTGTTTAGAGTTGTTAGTTGTGTTTGAAACAGGTTGGAAGTTAGTTTTTCAAAAGAGTTGCTATGCATTTCATTCCTTGTTTGCTCGAGCGGTCTTTGAGATCATTAGGGATGTAAATCTGGCTCGGCCCAGCCCATGTTGGGCCTTGCAGGCTCCTGCCAAAATTCGGGGCAGGCCGGCCTACGGACCAAAAAATTAGGCCAGGGGTATTCGGACCTTAGGCGGGCTGGCCCATTGGGCCTGGGCCTGGGCCTGGGCCTGGCCTCGGGCTTGGGCAAGCTTGACCATTTTTTTTTTTTTGTTTTTAAATTTTTTCTACCGAAATTTTATTATTTTCCACTAAAAAAGACACTAGGCGTCGGGCTAAGCCTTGAGTGGGCCTTAAGCGAGCCGATGGGCTAACCATGGGCCAAGCCGGGGTTCAAAATGATGGCCTAGGCCCAAGTCCAGGCCCAAGGGCTCGGGTTAGGTCGATCTTAGTCCTAAACGGGTCGGGCCTACTCCGGGTTGCGGGCGGGCTTCAAGCTGCCCACAGGCCGCGGGCCATTTTTACACTCCTAAAGATCATCTAGTATTTTTGCAGGTCTGTAAAACTTCTGGGAGTAGGATGATCTTTGGTCGAGCGGTCTTTTGCAGGTCTAAACTTTTGGGAGGTGTCATTGTGGACTCGAGCGGTATCAAATCGAGAAAAAAGGGTTTTTGTCACTTTTTTATTCTCTCTCTCTCTCTCTAAAAGACTTCTAAACTTAATTTCTTCACTCTCTCTCTAGTTTTTGCCTAATACCTCAAATACACCCATATCCGTTGATTTCTCCCCTATTGTTCCTTGGAGAAAAAGGTAGAGCTCGTTGAAAGCTTAATCGAAGAAGATTTTGTTTTCAGCAACATCAAACTTCTTCTCTTGCTCCCTTTTTCTTCTATTCTTGAGGTAGGGATTTCTTCAATATTTGTATGATTCTTAGCTTGATTATTTGTCCTTTGAAAAAGCTTTAGTCATTTGGGGATTTTGGGTTTAAATCTATGGTTTGGTATATAAAAGAAGGGTTTTAAAATGGATTCTTAAAAAAGATTGTGAAGGCGTGAATATAGTTAGGTTGTGTTAAAATGTTGGAAATTCCTTCATAAAATGTGATTTTTGAAAGTAAAGGATGTTTCTTGGAAAATCATTAATGTTTGATTATGAAAGAAAATGAAAACATGTTGGGTTCGAAAGATAAGATGAATGTATCTGTGGATGATGAGTGTGGAGTTAAATATCTATATTATAGCTCCCATTTTGAAATTTATGAGATTATATCTATTATGGGAAAAATTATCTGTTGAGTAAAGATATCTGTTTTGGGCTATCGGTGGAGGATAGGTTTGATTGTTGTAGAAATTGCATGATGATTAGGTTAATTGAAACTAATTACTTATACATCTTGCATTAAGTATTGTTTCATACTTAATCATTGAAAATGTATTATTTTTAGAAAAAATGGTGTATACCTTGGTGAATCTAGTTATGGAGTGTGGTTGTGGTTTATTATGTTGGCATGTGTGTCCTTGGTGAAAGTCTAGAAACCTGATGGTTAGGTGCCCATCCTTTCGGTTAGTACCGGTAAAATAGCTTTGGTAGTGCTTATATATCCTACTGCCAGACACGTACCTAGATATTCCCAATGTTTTATATCCACTACCCTATTTATTGATTTAGAAAGTGTTGTTTTAAAAATTGATATGCATATAATTGAGTCATTACATTGTTTTGAAAGAAAAGGCATAATGATTGGCAAATGCATGCATATGCATTCACTTTATGACTCTGTTAAGCTTCATACATTTTGTTTAAGTATTTCTATTGGGCTTTAGCTCACCCTATGTATAAAACAACTTTTAGATACTGATGATGTGTCTTCACCAAGGACGTAGCTTAGGAGGACTAGGATCCGAGAGCTTCTTTTTGTTATTTTGTGTAATTATTTTGTACAAGCCTTAGGCTTTCTATGTATTAAGTTTATCTCTTTTTTGTTGTACCCAAGCATTGACTTGGAAAGATGTAGCTATTAGGGCATAATTTATCTATACTTCCTTTTGTTCCAATTCATTTACACATGTCATATGCTATAGATTCATGATCTAGGGTTTATGACTGTATATCTTCATGTGTTAGTCATCTTTTGTACGACAAAAGAGAATTAATGAAAGGGCATTATTGTGTAAGTTTTTATATTCTTGGGATATTATGAATGTGGGTCATTACTATTATTTCGAGGCATTACAAACTAATAAAACCTACAAATCCAAATGAATTGAAACTATACACATGAAAAGTGGATGCAAGGCATGGATATGATAAATAAAACATAAAGCTATATACATACATAGAAAGCATAGAAATAAAAGGGATAGAAAGACGTGGGGTTATAAGTTATTACAACAATTGAATGGAAAAGAAAGACCAGATGGAGGGGGCGATTATTACAACAACTGAATGAATAAAAAAAGAAAAAGACATGCGGTTAAAGAAATTATTACAACAATGAATCGATCCAGCCAAATGAAACAAAATCTAACAAATCATAATAAAATAAAAGTAAATAAATTACAAGCAACAGGAGATCACCCTCCAGAAGCTGCAATGTTCTGCTTGTTGTTCTTGGAGAGGGGTTAGCTAGCTTGATGAAGAATTTGCTGATCGGATAGTTTCTTGGCCAACCAGATGAAAGAACCGAGAGAAACTCTATTTTTGTGCAACACAATTGACTAAATACAACAGATATTTTACAACAAATCATCAAATGAAATGAATTAGGGTAAGAAGAAATTCAAGCCTAAGAAATAAATGGAAACCTACATTCTTCTATTTGTGAATAAGTGCATGTTAATACCCAAATTCGTGTTATTAATTGGAGAGAGTAGATTTCCACTATTTCTTAGTGGAAACTTTTCTTCAAGTAAGTGACTCATCAAAGGCTATTAAAGACTCTTCTTCTGTTCATGGACTAAGGATGTTTCCATCCATTTCCATGTTTACAAAAGATTGAGAAGATAGTTTTCAACATCTTTGACCCAAAATCTTTTACTTTACTTCCAAGAAAAAAAAAATGAAGACCAATTACCTTCTCAATGTCAAGCCCTAAAAATCATCCAACTAGCCCCATGAAACCACCACCATTATTCATTAAGAATGAGCATAGGTTGAAGCATATGGAACAACATGCTTGAATGATGGGATATGCTTGAATGATGGGATATGTGATGAGAAAGTATATAAAGAGGAAAGAATTTACTCTACATAATTAAACTTGTGGATGGGTAGCTACTTTTTACTTCCCTCCACATCCACAAGGTTCCAATCAACACATCTATATACAACAACAATGAATTATAGCACTAGAAAGCAAGAAAAGTGTGCAAAAGCACAAGAAAATAAAGAGAACAATCAACTCAATGGATAGGTGGCTATATCCTAGTTCCTTCCCCCCCCCCCCTCCCCAACATCCATGAGGACCCATCACATGATTACAACAAGCTAATACTAAGATCAAAAGCTTGATGATCAAAAAAGAAGGAGAAAAAGTAAGAGAAAGTGCAAAAGTTCACCTTTTAAGAAGATAATAAGCTTTCTTCTTGTCAAACTCTTTTCCTAGCACCCTCAAAGTTCTTGATTAAGTCCAAGAATCCTTATCAAGAAGCTCCAAGTCAAGGTTGAATGGAGTTTAGGTAGAATAATCAAGAAAGAGGAAGGTTGAAGATGAAGTAGGTGTGTAGTACTCTTAATCAAGTCTCTCGCCTTTGAAAATTTTTGTAACCCCTTTAAAAATGAACTGGAGTGGTGTATATATAGAGTTTTGAGGCAAAGAAAATATCAGAGAAACTTGCAGAGGAACTTTAAAGGCAAAATATATAAGATATTAGTGTAAAATTCATAGAAAATGCTGAATTTTTTAAAACTGCTTTGTTTTCCCGACAAATCATCCGGCTAGACAAAAACTCATTTGGCCAGATGAAAAATTGTTTGGCTAGACAAAAAATGTCTGGCCAGACAATTTTTCCCTATACAACCAGATCAATTTTCCAACGGGGAAAATAGGGTTTTTTTTTTTCCAAAAAATTCTTATTCCTTCTACTCATTTTCACTTTGTCCTTACTCATTTTCACTTTGTCCTTACTCAATTTACTAAAAAAATTTAACACTTGAATTTTGAAAATGTGAGCCTCGGAACTTCATAAAAATATTTGGCTCCACACGAAAAAAAAAATAAAAAATAAAAAATAAAAAATAAAAATAAAAAACATTTTGAAAGGGGTTTTAAAAAAAAGGTGTAAAATAGTTTAGCCTAAATGGATGTAAGGTAGTGATTAAAGCTTCAACCCAATCTCTTACTGAAGAATTTGTATGATAGCACATTCCAACTTTCATCATTGGGTGTTCAAAAAAGAGCGCTAAAGTCTTAAGGCCAGTCAAAATGGGGTGTCAACAAGCTTGTAGCCTCTTTTTATTGAAAAACATCAATTCCTCGAACCTACTCTTTTTTCATTCAACCTCCTCAATTTGGCATTCTACCAATACACATAGTGAAGGAACCTCAATTTCAATGGGTAAGACATGCTCTGTGAGAACCCCGTTATGCATTATACTATTAAGTCATAATTATATTTGTGATTATTGCTTAATGTAAATTTAGATGCTAATCATGTGATTATGTATGTATTTGAATTCATATATGTTCATCATAGGAAAATTTAATCAATATTCAGTAATAAACTGAAATTGAGGGTTATAGAGGCCATAGAAACTAAAATTGGTTGTACCATTATGATTAGCATAATTTTTAGACCTTACGGTGAAATTTAATTAAAAATTGATTTGTATCAAAATAATTAGATTAAATTCGATTAAACTTGAGCCTTGATTAATTAGCACTAAAGCTTGATTAGCCATTTGATTAGTCAAGCATATATATAGGTTAATTCAAGTGTTTAGGCTCATTTTGAACACTCAAAAATCTAAGGAGGGCCATTTTAGAGAGAGAGTGAGCCATTCTAGAGAGAGAGAGATCATCTTTGAAGATTTGCTCAAGGGAATTGAGAATTGTGAAGAGTAGCTCAAGAATCTACTAATACAAGTGCTAATCAATGCTCTAGGTAAGTAATTGAAGTCTAATTCATGAGTTTAAATTCATAATTATGTGAATTCAAAAAGAGTATCTAAATAAATGGAAGAATTGAGTTGACATGTGGATATTAGGATCAATATGTGCATGGATGTATAAATTTGTGATGTTCTCTCATATTTGAGCATAAACTATGATAATCACGTTGAATTGGGAGTTATTTGATACATGCATTCATGAGTCATAAGGTTATGAAACTCAATTCTATGTTTTGAAAATGAGAGAACAGGAGTTCAAGCTAGATTCACACATGTATGAAAGTTGAGAGTATCATTTTGTCAAATTCATGAAGTTTACGATTTGAATTTTGATGAATTCATGGAATTTTGGAACAATGGGCTGAAACTAACTTCAAATATATGTATTTGGGAGTGTTCTTGCATGTTTGAGTGAGTCATGCATGAATTTGGAGCATTGGAGTTGTGTTTGAAGCTCAAACAGAATTTTGAAAATTTCAGAATTCGAGCAGTTCACTTGAGCAATGAAAGTGTCGCTTGAGCGTACATTTCGAGCTCCTAGTACTTTTGCAGACATTGGGGGTTGGCTCAAGCAATCAAAAGACCGCTCGGGTGACCACCCTTTATTTTCAGTCTTGGCTCAAGCAACCAAAAAGTTGGCTCGAGCATAAAATGAGAACATCCAGTACTTTTGCAAACCAAGGGGTTCGCTTGAGCAACCAATGTTGCGCTCAAGCAAAGTGCCCCGTTTCAGGAAACTTTGACAAGCTATTTTATGTTTTGATTTATGTTCTTTTTCATTTCTAAGCATTCTTAGCCACACATTGAGCATCCTAAATGAACTAAAGAGTTAGAAAGAAGCCTAAGAAAGATAAACGAATTTGAGAATGGATTGAATTGTATTGTGACCCAATTTCCGTATGTGCTATGAATTATGTAGGGTCAATCGCGAGGACAAATCAACCATTTAAACACTGTAAGTAATATCTTAGTAAAGATATTTTCATGTATGTTATTTTCTAAATACTACAGGTGTGGTAAGTTTTCCGAACTCATGACTTTGTATTATGAATGAGTATTCTACCTGTCCGATTCGTAAAAGACTTGAATCGTGATTGATAAGCATGAAATTATAAGATTGGACCAAAAGGTCATTTTGTATGAATACACAATGGGCGTAAGCTGTTTGGTATGTTTGATGAGAATATGGAATGGGCCCGAGGCCATTTGATATATTTGACAAGGGCATAGAATGGGCCTAAGGCCATTTAGCATATTCGACAAGATAGACCTACCTGAGGTCATCTCACATATGAAATGGACCGAAGGTCGTTTTGTATGATTGTTAAATGGACCAAATGTTATTTTGAACAAGGAATTGATTGGACCAAATGTCATTTTGAGTGTGAAAACGAATGCGAATATGATTATGCTTATAAACGCACCCATGAATATGGATTTGGAAATAATGGACCTAAGGACATTTCGTACATATGATGTGAAGGACCAGATGGTCATTTGTGCATTGATCCATGAAATGTGAACATGATCTTGAATTTGAATATGCGCATGGATATGAATATGGAAATGTTGGACCTAAGGTCGTTTAGTGCATATGTTATGATTAGTTATGAAATTTTTTTGGACCCAAGGTCGTTTCGTCGTCCTTTCGACATGTACTATGCATAATGGATTGGACCCGAGGTCATTCCACTATGATTTGTTTAAGTATGTTATGAATAGGAATTGCGTTCCATGTGTATTAAGTTCAAGTATGACTTAGTTGCATACGAATCTTATTCGTTAACCTCTTTACACTAGGCTATCGCTCACTTTTTATTTATATGTATGTAAGTGAGCAGTGGAATGTCCAACCCCAGCCTTAGTGGAGATGAGAAAGGAAACCGAGTTTTTGTGAAACTAACCAAGGTCGCCTCACGCACGAGGATTTTAATTTACTCATTTGAATTTCTATCCCCTTTTTGTCAGTCACTTGATCGTATATGTAATATTATAAGTTTGAACTGTGTGACAAGGGATGACTGAATGATCTTGGAATATGTATTATGTAATTATCTATGGTATGAGTTATTATATATGGGAAATGTTTTTGTTATGCCATATAAGTATAGCTCATTGGACAAAATTAATTATTCTGCTTCCGCTTTTGGCCTCCTATTAGTAAATATTATTGGATTTATGTCTGAGGCCATAGGTAATCTTATGATTACTGGCTAGTTATGATCCTAACCTATAGGGGCAGGTTCAGGTTATGACAGGCTCCATTCCATAGACTAGAGAATAGGGAGTTTCCCTCGTTAAAGTTTTGATCGATGTTTGATATCCCTATATTGCGAATGGCAATTTGTCTAGCCAATCTCTGTATCTATCGATTGTCTTTCGCAGAATAGTTTTTACATTCTTATTGGTGGCTTCAATAGCTCCATTGGTTTCTGGCCGGTATGGTGATGACTTATGGAAAGTTACACTGTATTTCTCAAGAAAATCTGCCACCTGTCCTTTGAAATGAGAGGTATGATCTGATACTATTTCATTTGGCGCACCATATTTGTAGATGATATTATTTTGAATGATTTTGGCCACATGTGAGGTTTTGAGGACTAAAAAAGATGTTGCTTCAACCCATTTGGCAAAATAATCAATAGCCACCAATATGTACTCATGCCCATTTGATCTCTTTGGTGTGACTGCCCCGATTATATCAATTCCCCATACAGAGAAAGGCCAAGGTGACGTTAAGTTATGTAGTTATTTTGCAGGGTAGACCAGTAATACCCTGCCTCAAGATCTTCCTAACCAACATAACTCCATTTACATGTGCCCCGCATTCCCCTCCATGTATTGATTCCATGATCTTGACCGCTTCATCTATGTCTACACATCGTTTGTGCATCCCCAAATGAGCCCTCCTGTACAATCTACCCCCACACAAGATATACTGGGTTGCTAAGTATCAGATGGCCCTTTTATCTTTCTTTGTTGCTCGTTATGGATATTCTTCTATTTCTACAAAGTTCTAAATGTCAAAATACCAAAGATGTCTATCTTGGACTTCTTCTAGGGTGACGACCATCTCATATGCCGACGCATACCTTTGCTCTATGATGACTGGTCTCATTTTGATTCCTTCCAGGATTTCTACTGTGACAACCTCACTACGTAACATAAATACATTTATTTAATTTATGTGAATTTTGAATTGTGATTATGTGCTTTGTGTTTAATGTGTACGTATTTGTTAGTTTTGTGAATTATCTGATAGGAATTATGTTCTGAATTTGAAATTGAAAGCTTAGATGAGTTCAAAAACCGAAAATGTGATTGAAAGCTTGTGAGGAATCCTCATCCATTTAGGAGCTTCGAATTTATTGAAGGAAAGCCATTGCTCACTTTTCCTGGCCATGATTTCTTGGTAAAATAAGGTAAAACACTTGCCAAAACAAACATTCTAAGGCTTAGCATTCACATAGGAGTTTCCAAAATAGCTTGGGATAGCATCATTACAAGGATTCTTGGGGAATAACTCATGAAAGTAGGCCCAAAACCATAGTTGCAAAAGTCAGAGAGGTCCAGCTCCTCTTGTTAATCGTGAGTCAATCAATTCTTTCATGCTTCTGTATAAATGGGCCAGAATGATGGAGGCCAAGGCCAGTTTCATGCCTATCGACAGTGCTTTAGCTAAATTCGTAAAGTCCTTGGTTACTTTATAGGAAGAAACACAGAAAAACTTATTTAGCCATTAAATCAAAAATAAAATATGTTCTTCTTCAATTACCTCAGCATCGGCCTTCATTTGATCAACCAAGAAGAAGCCGTATGAAAGGTTCTTTCAATTTAGGTAGGCAAATGCAATACTTTAGTAGGAGATCTTGGCACTGGCTACTTTATCATGAAGACGAATGTAGACACCCCATTCTGACCGCCCTTAAGACTTAGGCGCCACTAATTGATCACCCAATGATGAAGTTTCACGCTTGTCAAATGCTAGATTTTCTCAGCAGAAAGCCTCGGTTTTGAGCCTCAAAAGCCTCAAAAGCCTATAAACCTTGCACCATTTTTGGACCAAAACAGCAGTTTTCGAAGCCTAACCACCCAGAGGCCTACAAGCCACTTGTTGGCTGGCCAGCGACAAGTAAGTATACGGCCGTCCCTTTAGTGGCCGGCCGGACGGCCACTTGTGTCAATAAAACTACATATTTTTGCTAGTTGTGCCAGCAGTCTCGACAGGTGCATGCACTGCACCAGCTGTTTCTATATTGATATTTCTGAGAGCCTAACATATTTTTCTATATATACTTGACCCCCACTCATAAAATTGGGTTAGAAAATTTTGGAGAAGGAAAATTCTTGGAAAAAATATCTCTCTCTCTTCCTTGCAACCTATACACACCTTACCTAGACTTCCTAAACCAAATTTTTAGGGCTCTTTGATGAGGTTGTTGAACTTAAATATTAGCTCTTGAGGGTGAGAAATTGGCGGTTTATAACTTAAGGTGTTACTCCTCTTCAAGAGGTATAATTCCTAGCATCTTTCCCTTATTGATTTACCATCTTTACTTTCTATTTTTGGATCATTTTTCAACTGTTTTAATGGGCTGAAAGTTGTGGTTAAAAGCTACCCAAGGTAGAGGGATTGACCATCCTTTGTTTGTACCTTGTATTCCAAGCTCTTGCCCTTGTTTTTCCCATCTTTCCATCAACTTTTTTGGGCTTTTTCCCATTGATTTTCAGAGGTTTTCAAAGGCTAAAAATGTTGTTTTGAAGTCCCAAAAATAGAGGGGTTAGCCACCCCCCTTTTGGCTTT
The DNA here is from genome assembly GCA_025200525.1 of Camellia lanceoleosa. NCBI lineage: Eukaryota > Viridiplantae > Streptophyta > Magnoliopsida > Ericales > Theaceae > Camellia > Camellia lanceoleosa. The sequence goes on along the minus strand of CM045771.1, from coordinate 20,138,055 downwards.
GTTTGCTAGCTTAATTGCTTCATTATTTTAGCTATTTTTACTTTAATTCCAACACTATTTTGAGCTAATTTAGGACTATTTTTATGAGTTAGTTTCATTTATGCTTTGTATAGTATGAAAGGCATGATCTCTCTCTCTCATGACCAAAACAACCCTTTCTTGACACTTCTCTCCATTAGTGGACTTAATCCTCATTAGTGGACTAAAATGCTTAATGAATGGAAAGGTAATTAAAAGAGGTAATAAAATCAGACTAAGAGGTAACAAGATAATAAAATGGTTTGGGGTTCAATCAGACATTAATTGACCCCATTGAGTCTTGAGTCTTTCATTATTGTTAGTGATGAAAACGGTTCAAGAGTCAATGTCAACCACTTCCCTTAATCAATATCATGAGAGGGAAGAGGTTTGTGAGTCTTTTCATTGTCATTTATTGAGATTGTATCCCTCGATTCTTAAGTCATCACATATTGAATTTGCATCAATTGATAGCTTGCGAATCAAGCCTACCTCTCATTTGACCTGTTTGATGATAAGCAGATGTGGGGTGGACAGACATCCCTAAAAATACTGCTTTGTACTGCTTTTGTGTCTCATAGTAGGCAAGATTAAACATTAGTGGCCGGCCAACCACCTTTACTATACGGCCAGCCACTTCTTCTGGCCGGCCGGCCACCTTTTTCAGCCAAGTAGTGTTATTTTTCCTATAGAACAGAACAAAAGATGAGGTAAAAATAGTGCATTTTTTTGGCTGCAAAACAGAGGTATTTTGGCAGCCAAACAAAGGGCATTTTCAGATGGAAAATCCGCGTGTATGCATAAGTCATTCCTCACTTCTCGGGGCCTGTTAAAATTGGGTTCACTAGTGGTGTGTTGTAATTAATTAACTAGTTACAATAGCAACTTAATTTACGTTGCAAATAGTTAATTAATTCATTTTAAAGTGATTAATTAGCTAGAGTAGTTAGTTCATTTTGTTTTGTAATTAATTCATAGCTATTCATTTTTGTATTGTAAAAATTAGCTGGTGTAATTAATTTATTTCATTTAGTTTGTAATATCTAGTTAATTTGTAGTAATTAGCTAGGATATTTATTCGCACCCTCCTGCGTGAGGGCAAAAATGTAATAATGTGTATGTCTTCCAATCCCCATTTCTTTCTCCCTTTTATTTTCTTGCTTATGATGGATAGAATAGAGTATCATGTTTTAATTAGCATTTTCCATGTACAAAGTATCCACTTGTCTTGCACGCATAAGGTTCGGTTCATCATTCTAACGGCATTGTCATTTATTACTTTCTTGAATACGTGCGTTACCACATGCTATCAAAGTAATTCACATGACATATTAGCCAACCCGACCTATTAGCTGCCTTTTTGTATGAGTTACATTAGCCATCTTGTATCGTTAGGATCATGCATTTTTTTTTTCTAACTATTTTGTTTCTTTTTGGTTTGCCTTAGAGTACGAGCTGAGCACTTATTGCTTTAGTATATCGCATGTGTGTGATTGTTGCCATATCAAGCATGATACCATGAGGCTAAATACTTAAATGATATACCTATTTTGAATGCCTATGGATGAAGGCTAATTGCTCAAATTGGGATGATTTGATCGAATGTACATATAGGATCACGTTTTCAAGTGGTGCATATTCAAAAACTTTTCAAAACATACATGAAATCAAAGTTTTCTATTTTTTTTCAAATTAGTCTATACTTGTGTGCAACACATAGTAAATTGGTCTAAATAATCGGAACAAGAGCATATAATGTAAATAAGAATCACATCATAATTAGTAGAGGTCGATCTTTAATCGGGCGAGTGGGGTGCTCAATTAATGACCTTCCCCTCTCAAACCTAAGTTCTCAAACCAAGACACTTTAGTGATGACGGATAAGTGGCCTTTGGCAAGAGTCACGGGTTTCCTAAATTTCCCAAAAACATTTAGGTGGTGACTTTGTAATCTGGCAAAGTAGTGCATTTTTGGCATTTTTTATTCAAAATCAATTTTCCAAAAGAATTGTCGGATTCGGACTCATTTGTGTTTATCTATCTCACATTGCACTTGTAATCAGATTCAGAACCACGTGACTCCAAACTGTAGGGCTAGTCATATCTGAAATGAGCACAAAAGCAAGCTACAGTTTCTGGCGACTCAGCTGGGGATTTTGGAGAACTTGCCTTGAAATTCATAATGTGAAATTTTACCTACAGCTATATGTTCTTTGCATTTGCATTTGCGTTGTCACTATAAGTCACTATGTTTTCCATCTACTATTTTTGGACGGTTTACCAGAGGCTTGCCCAAAAGCTTGCCAAAAGGCAGACCGATCATGGGCTTTGCCATATTGGGAACACAACCCTTGGATCTAGACTACCGTTGTACTGTTTGATCCTTCTTTCACTTCTCGGTGTTAGGTGTGAGAGGTATATTAGGTAGTCTTGCTAAGGTACCCCTCTTGACCATTCAGCCTACTGCATATAGTAAGCCATAGTAACTGATCCAAACTAGGACAAAATGCTCACTCTTATGCAGGATTGCGTGAAAACCACTTGCTTAAAGTAGTGAAACCCTAGTTCATGCCAAAGATAGGACAGGGTAAGCCTACCCCCTCATAGGGGTACTTTGTCTCTCTTTTAACTAGTATGTGCTTTAGAGTGAAACTGTATAGGAATGTGCATATCAGTGGTTCAGGTTGGTATCTGATTTGGGGCAGAATTCAGTATGGAGTCTAGTCCTACAGCTTTGATCACGTCTGTGTTAATAACATATTAGTTGAGGTGTTGTGCGGTTTCTGATTACTGCTCTTTTGCTTTATTTCTTTTGCTAGGTAGTTTAAACCATAGCTTTAGAAAGTTCTGATACCCCCCAAGTACTTTGGACCCGAGTCAAAAAACTGTGCAAGGTTGGAGATCTTGTTCGGGGACAACCCGTGTTTACCTCACTATCACCGGTTATAAGGCAAAGAACGGTTAGGTAGAATTCACCAGTCCAGTTCTTGCAGCAATCACCTCTCAGCTCACCTATGTCTAGTCCGATTTAAGAATAGTCATCTACTTCTAGTCCAGATCAAGAACAGTCACCTATTCCAATGGCACAGTATCCCCCAATAAATATAGAGGACTTAATAATCCAACTGCAACAAACATTTGAGACATTACAGCAGGACGCGGCCCATTAGGCCAAGGTTATAACTAGGCTACAGCAACAACAACCACAGCCAATAGCGGCCTCTGCATCACATGTGCCCACTGCGGCTATCCCTATACCCGGTGTCACTGCAAATACTGCCACTGCTTAAGATCCACAAACCCAAGGTAGTCTGGTTTTTCTAGTCCCAACTGAACCTATCCCAGCACAAGCTTTCAAAGCCCCAGTTTATCCAACTGAGGCACTGTTCGAATTCAAGGTTGATCCTACTGCGCTCAAAGTCAACAAACTAGAGAAGTTGTTCAAAAAAGCACAAGGAATCAACTCTATTCCAGACATAGAGGATGGATACACTGAATCGGCAGTTACATTACCAGAGTGGTTCAAATGCCATACATTGACTGCTTTGATGGTTCCACAGACCCGATGGTTCACTTATGACTATTTTTAGATATCTTACGGCCGATGGGCTTAATTAGACTGCAGAAGCTATCTCTCTTCGGTCGCACTATCTCGAGTATAGCGGCCATTTGGTATGCCAAGTTGGAAGATTCAGTAAAGCAGAACTAGGAGGAGTTAGCCAAGTCATTCATCACTCAGTACTCTTATAATACGCAAATCGAGGTCACAACTCGTGATCTCAAGGCAACGCATCAAAAGCCAAAGGAAGGTTTCTCTAAGTTTGTGGCAAGATGGAGGGCTAAAGCGTCCATGATGATCGTTCGACCTTCAGAGAAAGATCAAATCCAAATGGTTATCTGGAATTTGCATGGCAAGTTATTGCAGAAAATAATTGTCCTCCCCTTATTTACACTCAAAGAACTTCATGAGTTGGGGGTTCAAATCGAGGATACCATGAAACAGGGGATTATCACCAACGATAAGGAGTCAGCTAAGAGGCCGTTTGTTCGCAATTCCAATGCTTCCAGTGGTAGCACAGTTGCGAGGCCATCTGGCGTGAATGTTGTCACCACAACAAAAACTGCCCACCCTTTCGCCAACCAAGGCCTGCAAAAACCATCCAACCTTACTCGACCTCCAGGTAGAATTTATCACCCACTATACATGACCCTATCCAAAGCCATGTAAGTGCTGATCAAGAAAGGGCACCTCAAGCCCTTAGAACCTGGCCCACTTCCTAATCCTCTTCCACCCAAGCATAACCTTGCAAAATATTGTGCTTGTCACTAGCAGCACGGTCATGACACTAACTAGTGCTTCCGCTTGTGTCATGAGATTCAGGATCTCATTAACAATAAAGTCATCGCTCCACCCTAGAAACCAAATGTAACCACAAATCTACTCCTGGCCCATAACCAAGTCCCTCCACCTCGAAACCTCAACCTTATCCACACACTGGCCACTTCTTATGACCCCAGTGTATATATTACCCCCTTCTACTTACCAAAACTGATGTTGTTCATTCTTGAAGGCACAGATTTGTGCATGATGGGCACATCTAATCTACAACCTGAGCCTCACAATTTGGTGACAATACCTACAATAAAGGAGGTTTTTGCCTCGGAGGGAGGTACTGGTTTGTTGTCGGGGTGTTTCGAGGACCTATTTGAAAGGGCATATGATCCAAGTTGCTATGTCAGGCCAAATACTCAAACTAAGTGGTGTTACCCACCTCGATGGAGATTAATGTGGTTAGGGAGGATGGCCCAAGCCAAGGGTTGGACGACCTAGCCGATCTTGAAAAAGATCTAGACAACCAGCAATTTTTTAATAAGCCTGATTAACGAGATGTACAGATCGGGTGGATCGACCTGGATGGATCGACATACCGGATGGCTAAGTGATGAGCCAGACAAGGAAGAAAAAACGGGGATGCTAGAGGAAATGAAAGTTGAGATAATGGTTGTAGCCGAGAAGGCTGATGAAAAAGGAAACTACAAGAGGGCACATGTGTGGAAAAATCAATCCAGGAATTGGGTTTGGCAAGGACTACTGATACTGAACCGGAAGTTGCACTGATGTAGTTTGATAGAGAAAGAATTGAAGACAGCTAGAAAACCGCAACTGCATGTCATCCTAAAGGGGACACTTGTACTGTGAAGATGATTCAAGTAGAGCTGGACAATTGTTTGTCAGCAGCTGAGGGCAAGTGGTGGGACGACAATTATTTGCATCTGGCCCATGTTGACGAAGACTGGGGAGACTGCATCCCAAATAATACATGGCATGTTAAGGAGATACACCATCTTACCCGAAGTGGACGATACTTTAAGATGCCACACCTCGATCAAGCAGAGCCATCAAGAAAGGACAAGGAGGTCAAGAAACAGAAAGAGCAGCAACTAGAAGAAGAACTAGTTCTAAAGCAGCTCAAGAAAATCCAATCTGATATCTTTATCTAGGGGCTCCTTATGGCTTCACGGGTGCACCGACAGACAGTATTATCGGTGATGGACAAGGCTAAATTGTCCATTAATACTATGCTCAAGCAACTTGTGGGCCTAGTCTTTCCAAGTGGTGCCAAGCCAATGCTCACTTTCTCTGACAAAGAGATGTTGCCAGAAGACTTGGCTCACAATAAGCCATTATACATATTCATGGAGTGCAAAGAGAAGTGGGTGCAAGTTGTGTTAGTAGACACTGGTTCTGCCATTAATGTTTGTCCATATCGCATTGCTTACATAATAGGCCTAAAACCGACAGACTTCATCCCTATGGCCCAAGTGATACGGGCGCATGACAATACAAGCAGAGAGGTCATGGATACAATGAAAGTGCAGGTTCAGGTAGGCCTATCAGAGCAAGAGATTGAGTTCCACGTCTTGGATGTGCCGGCTGCCTTTAACCTGTTATTAGGGAGGCTTTGGTTATATCACGTGAAGGTTGTCTCCTCCACCCTCCATCAAATGCTGAAGTATCCTCATGAGGAAGGAGTAGCAATAGTTTTTGGGAACTCATCTATCCATCCACCTCTAGAGGTGACTACACCAGTGCTAGAGATCAACCATGGCGACAAGGATGTATTCCTCTCAAGATTTACTCTAGCGGAAGCCCGAGTAGTGCAGACCATTCTAGCTACGAACGAAGGCATGTATGTCAGTGCCTAGTCCATCTATTTCATAAACAAGTTACAGTATATCCCGAGAATGGGGCTTGGAAGGAGTGGGCGGAAAGGTGTTACAACGTCAGCCGAGGCATCACACAACCCGCATACCTTTAGGTTGGGCTATTTGCCAACTAGAGAGGACTAGATTAGAAAGGGGAAAGAAATGAGGGGCAGAGCCAAGGCCAAGAGAGCTAGGAAGCAGTATGAGCTCATCCATAGGCCAATCCGGGGGACGTTGAATGGCCGTTTTGTTTGAGAATGAGAGGATTTCCCTTTTTGCGGCTTTCCCGAGCCTTGGGTAAATTCCTCGAAAAATAGCATCCCCGAATTTGAGATTTTCTTTGACCATCAGCTGCAAGACAGTGATGATGAAAGGGCTGAACCATGCATCAATACTGACCAAAGCAAAAAAGATGACTCAGACAACAACGAGGCTGAAGTAGGGGCACCACTGGCCAATCTCCTGATAGACCCCGTGACCGACCTAAAGAACTTAGGAACTGGGTGTGGACCCAACTAGTGGTATTTTGGATACATCGAGGGCACCAGGTCTTACTTGGCAGTTGGAGAAAGGCTATCTTTCCAATTCTGAATCGGGTGATGAGCTAGAATCTAATTCCATCGAGTCTGTGGAGTCAGAATCAAATTCAAGTCAGTACGGGAGTTTGAGTCTGGCATTCCCGGGGGTGGTAACTCGGATGCCAAAGTCCTATCGATGTCTTTTTTTTCTTTCGCTTTTGAATCGATTGTAACCAAAGAGCCAGAACTTATGAATGAGAACTCTGCAGATTCTGTGTACTTTTCTGTGCCAATAGTTTATTGCATTGACCAAGATTTTTAGAATTTTAATAAAAATGAAGAGGAAGAAATTCCTCTAGCTTTGAAAAACTTAATTAATCAAGAGAATGAGTGGTATGCTAAGCCCTATCTTGATGAAATCATTGCCATTAATGTGGGTATTGAGAAGGATCCGCGCTTGGTCTTGATCGGGTCCACGTTGTCTTCAGAGGAGCGCGAGCGTTTAACCGATTTATTAAAATATTTCAAAGATGTTTTCGTGCAATCCTACGAATATATGCTTGGAATTGATCCTAAGATTGTATAGCACCGGATCCCTCTTGACCCTGAGGCCCAACCAGTCAAACAAAAACTATGCAAAATTCGTCCGGATTGGGCACTAAAAATCAAGGAAGAGGTCACTGTGCAGATTGATACAGGATTCTTGTTAGTATCCAAGTATCCAACCTGGTTGGCCAATATTGTCCCAGAATCGAAGAAGGATGGCGGAATCCGAGTTTGTGTCAACTTTTGAGATCTGAACAAAGCGAGTCCAAAGGACGACTTACCACTGCCGCACATAGATGAGTTGGTAGACTTTACTGTGGGTCATGCCTTGCTTTCCTTTATGGACGGGTTTTTTGGGTACAATCAGATTCTGATGGCACCGGAAGATAGAGAAAAGACTGCTTTCACCACACCGTGGGGTACTTACTGCTATCGAGTCATGCTTTTTGGGCTGACGAATGCTGGGGCCACCTATCAGAAGGCTGTGACCACTATCCTGTATGACATAATCCACAAAGAGGTTAAGGTGTACGTAGATGATATGATTGTCAAATCTACAGAGCGAGAAGGCCACTACACTACACTGGAAAAATTCTTTTAAAGAATCAAGGAATACATATTGAGGCTAAACCCACAGAAATGCACCTCTGGGGTGACGACAAGGAAAATGCTAGGATTTCTAATCACACAGAGGGGAATTGAAGTAGATCCTTCCAAAATCAAGGCCATCTTAGAAATGCCACCACCAAGGACTAAAAAGGGTGGTCGGCTTTCTAGGTGAAGTGCAATTCATAAGATGGTTTATTTCTAAATTAGCCTTGACTTGTGAACCATTGTTTGGTCTCTTGAAGAAAGGGAAGAAGTTCTGATGGGATGATCAATGTCAAATTGCCTTTGAGCAGGTCAAGCAATATCTCTAGAATTCACATGTGTTGTCGCTGCCAGAGCCAGGGAAGCCTTTGATTATGTATTTGTCAGTGACGGACTCAACCATAGGGTCATGTTAGCTCAAGAATCTAAATATAGAGTGGATAAGGCCATCTATTACTTGAGCAAGAAGATGCTGGACTATGAGACCCACTATACTCCCCTTGAGAAAGCTTGCTTAGCCTTGGTATGGGCTACCAGGAAGTTGAGGCACTACTTGTTGACTCACTCCATAATCTTGGTTTTAAGATTAGATCCCATCAAATATCTCTTTGAGAAACCAGCGTTTATGGGTAGACTAGCTCGTTAGCTGTTTCTTCTCTTTAAATTTGATCTCAAGTATGTCATGCACAAATCTGTTAAAAGGAGAGCTGTAGTAGAATTCCTAGCAGATCATCAAGTAGAAGGAGATGAGGCAGTGGAGTACCTATTCCTAGATGAAGACATTCTGCAAGTGGAAGAGGAAACATGGACGATGTTCTTTGACGAAGCGTCTAATTAGTATGGTTATGGGATAGGTGTGTTGCTGATAGCACCCGACGATTCTCATATACCCCTAGGTTTCAAACTCTAGGTCAAAGTGTCCAACAATGAAGCGGAATACAAGGTGTGTATTGCTAGTTTGGAAGCTGCCCGAGAACTAAGGGCAATAAGGCTGGATGTCATCAGAGACTCGAACTTGGTTGTGTCTCAAGCAAATGGAGACTGGAAAGTCAAAGAGAAGAAAATAAAGGTTTACCATCAAGCCCTGGATATTCTGATTCTGAGGTTTGAAAAGCAATCAGTTCGTTGATGCCTTGGCAACTCTATCTTCTATGGTAGACATCCCGTTTGGAGTTAAGTTGCATCTGATCATCATTGAACAAAAGTACACACCTGCCTATGAAACCATTGCCGCAATAGATGAAGTTCATGACAAGAACCCCTGGTATTACGACATTTGGAATTTTCTGGAAAAAGAGACATATCCATCAGGGGCAAATGCCAAAAATAAATGGGGAATACAGCATATAGCCATCCAATTTATCATCTGCGGAGGCAAGTTAAACAAAAGAGGTCATCTGGGAATGCACAAGCTGTGTGTTGAAGAAGAGGAATCGAAGTGTCTCATGGAGGCTATCCACAGAGGAGAGTGTAGGGCACACATGAATAGTGTGATGCTAGCCCGAAAGATCCTCAGACAAGGTTATTACTGGTCAACCATGGAGAAGGATTGCATTGGTTTTGAATGGCGATGCCACAAATGTCAAATTCATGCCAATCGTATGAACATCCCGCCGTCCAAGCTCTACAACATGACTTTGCCATGGTCGTTCTCAATCTGGGAAATTGACGTTATCGGTGCAGTCTCACCAAAGGGCTTAAATGGACATGAGTTCATTCTGATGGCAATTGACTATTTCACAAAGTGGGTGGAAGCTCAGTCTTATGTTGTGCTGAAAGCATCACATGTAGCCAAGTTTATCAGAATTAACATCATCTGCAGATATGGGCTTTCGAACGAGATCATATCAGATAACGGCTCGAATTTCAAGAAAGAGATAGTGGATCTACTCGAGAAATATAAAGTGGCTTTTCACAAGTCATCAACATATAGACCTCAAACCAATGGAGCTGTTGAGACCGCTAATAAGAATATCAAGAACATCTTACAGAAGATGGTGAAAACCTACCTGGATTGGTCAAATAAGCTACCCTTTGCTCTCTGGGGCTACAGAATGTCGATACGGACATCTACAGGGGCAATCCCCTATTCTATGGTATATAGGATGAAAGTTGTTCTGCCAATAGAGATTGAAGTACCAGCACTGTGAATAATGGCTGAGTGTCAGATAACAGAGGCAGATTGGCAGCAGAACGAGTTCGAAGAGCTGATGTTATTTGATGAGAGGAGATTAAAGGCATTATATCACATCTAGGGCTACCAACGCAGAGTTGCTAGGGCATTTAACAAGAAAGTTAAGTCCAAGAATCTCAAAGAAGGAGACATGGTGCTGAAAGACAACCGAGCTCCCATCCATGACCCCAGTGGCAAGTTCTGACCAAATTGGGCGGGTCCCTACATCATCAAATCTATCTGATCAGGAGGGGCGATCATTTTCATAAACCTAGATGGCCTAGAGTTTTCACAGCTGATCAATATGGACAAGTTGAAGAAATATTATCCTTGAAAGGGTCGTTAGGCCGAAAACCCGGAAGGACGACCTAGGCAAAAATTAGAGCATGAAAAATTAGAAATGAAGAAAAATCGAGCTCGCAAGGTCGAAAACCCGGAAGGGCAACTTTGGCAAAAGTTAAAGCGCAAAAGGAGAGAGTTAATACTCGAGTGAACCTGAACCGAACTACGTATGGCTTGATTCCCATCTTTGGGATACGTAAGCAACTTCATCCTGAAATTCGGTCATAACCATCTCCAACTCAACTATCCTGTTTGTTTGTTAGATTGGGCCATCTTTTTCCATTATCTGTTAGCTTGGTTGTGTGATTTTCATTTTGGCAGAAGGGCCGGTTGTAAAATAGAGTAGTGATGGTGAATGCAGTTATGGGTAGTTGTGATCTGTTGATTCGGGGTTGTGTATCTTGAGGACTGATTCTGTGCGTATCAGGCAATGATCATTTATGAAAATGGTTTTGAAATGTTTTAATAAAAGTGGATTTCCTCAAAATTTTATTTTTTACAACTTAGACCATTTTGGGACCAAAAAAAAAATTTCAATGCTCACAACTTTAATTCCTTTGATTTCAACACCAAGTACATTCTCCAACTCTCTAATTAAATCAAAGTTGTTTTTACATCATAAAACTTAAAAAGAAAATTCGAAGCAATAAACTAAGGACATAGATGAGTTAGGTGTTCCTGCGTCCTCTGCTCGTGCTTGTGGAAGCCTCTACAGCCAAAGATGGCCCAACCTTTGTCTCCTCCTCAAGCCATGTCAAGCACTTGCCAAAAAGAGCATAACTAAAACTAGGGGGAGGGGCCAGAAGCTCTCTCATTCTCCAAGCAATAAGATATTGGGGCAAGTGCAAGGCAAGAACCGAAAAGGAAGCCGTGTATTCCACCCATTTACCTAGGCAAATCTGATCATGTCCAAACTGACGTCTGAATCAGAAAAGGAAATAGAACGCGGTGTGTAAAGCCAATTAACTTTACACCCGATTGTCGGGACACACAGTAACTCATCTCAATCAAATCAAGCCAAGGGCAATGCCAAGCGATGTCAGCCGCAGATCTACTACATATCCAATCACACCACAACCCCTCTGAAGGGAAGTCCACTAGCCGCTGGCGAAAGAAGTAGGCTTTGGCTGAATATGCGGGACAAGGGTCCACCACTTTTAGTTTGTCCATCAACCACACCTGCGAAGGGATGAAAAATAAGAGAGATAAAAGAATAGAAAGGTGTACACGGAGAGAAAAGTAAAGAAAGGGGCTTATAGAAAAATAGAGCATGAGTGCCGAGTTATGTGAGTATACATAAGAAAGATGGGGAACCATACCAGAAGAAGTCATCGGCTTCCCACAAACCAAGTGGTTTCTTACCAATGAAAAGCGTCTAAACCCATCAAGGTCTCGGCCAAAGCCAAGCCAATGTAGCTCTTACCCTCTTTCAGACATTGGGTCACCTCAATTAACCTAATGCTGGCTCTGCCATTACTAGGGACAAGAAGAAAGTGCGCAAGCATACATAAACAGAGGGCATGTTACTAGTAACCTCACCAAAGAAGGTCACCTCTATTGCCAATGTCAAAAAGCTGATGAATAAAGCTGAGTATATCTAGCTCCCCGTCATTATCTAAAGATCGGGCTTCATGCAAAGTGAGCCCACACATCCGTCCCAAAGCCTGATCATGGCCAAAATGAGGCTGAGGCATGATTTCCTCATCGCACCAGGATTCCATCAATGTGTGAAACTCTTCAAGAGTCAGACACATTTCCTGTGTGTAATTGGGTCCCAACATCGAACCGCAGTATGGAGGAACAGAAAACAAAGTGAAGTGCGGCTCAACAGAAAAAGCATGTTTATGCCGAAACCTCAAAAATGTTCCTTTTCCATGCCATCCAAAGTGGATATCCAATCTTTGAGCTTCTCGGTAAGAAATATCTCCATTTGTAGAAGAAACAGCAGCAAAAATATGGTTCTAGCGAAGAAAATACGAAGGAAGACCTTTTGTAGAAGATAAGGCTGTGAGTGTCAGCCAGTTGATGAACCACCACAACTGGCTGGCCGGTCATATTTTCTAGCCGGCCAGCCGTCCACTTTGTGGGCCTGGCAGGTTTAGTAGTTTGGTTTTGACCGATCTTTGTGTTTTGGGGTCTTGTTTTGAGTCTTTTGTTTTTTTAGCAAGCGAATAGCTGAGTTTAGGTTGTTTTTACTTTGTTTTCTGTTTATCAAGTTGTATTTTGTATATTGGTTATTGGTCGGCTCATTATCTGATTAAGAACATCATTCCAATACAAGCATTCTCGGTTTCAAATACCATTTCATTTTCATTCTATGTAAGTGCGGTCCTCATGATGCATAAACAAAGCTTTTCTTTTATAAACTGCAGGGTTTTACCCTGATCATAGTTTTTACAAAAAAGAGAATACAAGTCTTTTCAAAAACAAAAAGTAAAACCTATCTGAAGCTATACATATGCTAAGCTACCCAAATAAAAGAAACTAAGCAAAAGAGTATAAAAATCTACGCTAGTCGCATCAAGCTCGAGAGGCCCTCTTCATTCTCTTTCTCATAGGGGACCAAGGGCACTGTCTCCGTCGACACCACTATCAGAATCAGACTCTGACCCAAAGCTGGTATCACCATCTCCACTCTCTAACTCAGAGCCAGCCTCGGCATCCTCCTCGCTGCCAGACCCTGAGCCGGCATCATCATCTTCGCTCTCGAACTTAGAGTGTCAACTCACCTCCTCATCAGTGTCGCTGGTCTCAACATTGTCACCACTCAAAATCTGCTCCGAAGAAGGGGAGGTCTCTTCTATCTGGAACTCGATGCTCCGACCCTGAGCACCTCTGCTCCTTCCTCGACCTTGACGCTCATCTGGGCCGCGTACTGGAGCCTGTCCACCTCTCCTCCCGGCCGCTAGTGCCTTCGGTGCAGGTGGGATTTGAAAAACAAGTATCAGAGTATCAGTTACAGTATGAGTATGTTACAAAATGTAGTATGCAGTATGAGTATGATGCAGAAAGTAGATTCAGTATCAATGTAGTGTTAGTGCATCAATGTGGTGTGAGGCAGTGCCAAAATGCATGTCAGTTTACAGTATGACAGTGGAGATATGACAGTGTAGAGCACAACAGTGTGATTCAGTAATGCAATGCGTGAAAGGAAGGAAAATATACCTGGATATCATGAAGAGCAAGCAGCGTCTCTCTCCTCTGCACCATGTAGACGAGAGAAGCAACCAGCTGAAGGAAGCCCTCTATATACTCTGTGGGTGCCTGCAAGGGAATTCGACTAATTCATATCTGAAACGGAAAATGAGGGGTGCAAGTTGTCGAGTGTGGTCCATACCTGAGATGCACCCGGGGCTCTGACATACCCATGCCCCGCTTCTGATGGCTCTATCTAAATCTGATAGGTCATCCCGCTCGGCCACCATCAAGGAATCGCGGTAGGAATCGCTAGCCAACCAACTGCATGTACAATGAAAGGGGCCTCTCCAAAATCATCCTTGGCCTCTTGAGCAGCCTCTCTGACACAGGGGGCACCTGCAGCATCGCCGGCATGAACTCCAGTCAGGGGTGGCATAAGGTGATTCCTGATGAAGGTTGTATAGTCTCCGTCTTACCAAAAATAGTCTACATCCTGCCCCTTCATGAACTGAATAATACCTTCAACTGAGAGGCTATCGGCTGACCTCATAGATACTGGAGGCAGAACAGGAATAACTGGGGTAGGTAGGCCCATGGTCTGGCGTACGAAACGTTCACTCAAAAACCAACCCCGGCAAAATGGGCCATCCAGCAAGATCCGGTACCGGGAGGTAGCCCAAGCCCCGGCGTACTGGTCCCTAACTCCGACTGGCATCATCGCCTATGGCTACCATGTGATCTGTAAATAGAGAATTTACAAGTTGTTAGTTACTGTCAGTTGTCGAGTATGAATCAAAAAAAATAGCAATGGAAATAAAGAAGTTTCGGATTACCTCAAGGGCCACCACCGTGTCGAAATATCGGTGGAAGTAAGTGAATGTCATATCGTCACAGCGACAGCACCGGCACCGGCACCTACCATCATACCGCCATGAGTAGGGCACAGCCAGTGCTATTTCTTCTACTAATATTAGGGCGAGGGCCGGGAAATAAGCATAAGCCCAGAACTGTAAGGAGAGACCAGTTGTGAATCAATAAGTGCAGTGTGCATGACTAGTAAACATAAAGTGCAAAGTAGAAAGCACAATGTACAAACAAATGTAAAGCAGAAAATGCAAAGCAGGAAGCATAAGAAGGAAACAGAAACTGAAAGTGCAGTGTGTACCTCTCAGGCTCTCCAATAGCCTCCGACCTTATTCCCCTTCATGCGGAAACGGGAGCTCATGTATCCATAGAGGATGGCAAGGCTAGCGCCACCCCAGTCGTAAAATCGAACTCGGGGCAAGGTCACAAGGGCGCTCAATAGATACAAGCCCATGGTATTCCACCTGTTTGTGAACAAGGAAGTACCGATAAGGTATATCAAAAAGCCACAGGTGTACTACTCCACCTCCTCTTGAGTCTCGGACTAACTCTCGCAAAAGTTCTCGAGGAACCAGTTATATCTGACCATAGCTGGCCTGTATAAAAGTGGGCTCGCTCCAAGTAGGTAGATCTAAGCCGCTTTCCATTAGCCTATATCCATATCAAAGGAGATCAAATCACCCCCTACTCCTAAGTCTTTGATTAGCGAGAAATCATAGGGAGTCATCGTCATCTCCCCAGTAGAAGAGAAGTAGAAAGAGTTAATAATGTCTCATCACCTCTCTAACAACGCTCCAAGTAGGGCCCGGCTGGCCATATGGCGTAAAAGCCTGGTGCAAAATAGGCCAAAGCCCGCCTCGTCGACAAGGTCGTGGACTTGAGCAAAAATCTTGTGATACTAGTCCCTGGCCGTCACCATCCCGTAACCTCTCTGAGAGCAAGAGTCCTCTTGTGACAAGGAAATAGGGAGGCAGTGATGAAATGGCTAAACAAATGAAAGTGCATGAAAGCAAAATTTGTACCTCAAAAGAGCCGTGAGAAAAATGGAAGGTCCGCTCCCTCAACAAAACACCCTCCGAAACACCACCAAAAATCATCAAACAATAGCATGCCGCCAGGGGCCATCGCGTGCGTCTATGGGTGGTAAGTGGCCGGATTAAATGGTAAGTTGTATCCTTTTTGAGCATTTTGTAGAGCCTCCGAGTGGTAAGTTGGAGGTCATTGTCGAACATCGCTTTTGCCCATCTTTTCGATTCACATATCTTTTGCATGGAATATATACCTCTTACATTGCATGTGCGCCTTGCATCGTAACTCATATGCTTATCCTGTTTGCATAGAACATGCATTACATCTTATGTTGGTTGTCTATTTTGTTGCATTGTCATCATACTAATTTTCAATTACGTCGCGTTGTGTCGTATTCACGTACATTGTGCTTTTTAATTCTGGTGTCCAGCCTCGTCATATGAGAATGATTTGGGTTCCCTCCCTTTAACCTCACCATGTGGTAGTGTGGCTTGGTTCGCTTTTATCCCCTCTACGTGGTAGTGTAGCTTGGTTGTTCTTGTTTCTCGCCACGCAGTAGGGTGGCTTGGTTTGATTTTATCCTCTCTACGTGGAAGTGTAGTTAGGATCACCTCGCTATGCGGTAGTGTAGCTTGGTTGTTCTTGTTTCTCGCCGCACAGTAGGGTGGCTTGGTTTGCTTTTATCCTCTCTACACGGAAGTGTAGTTAGGATCACCTCGCTACGCGATAATGTAGCTTGGTTGTTCTTGTTTCTCACCACGCGGTAGTGTGGCTTAGTTTGCTATCATCCTCTCTACGCGGAAGTGTAGTTAGGATTACCTCTCTACATGGTAGTGTGGTTTGGGTTGTTTTGTATCCTCTCTATGCGGAAGCGTGGTTAGGATTACTTCTTTACATGGTAGTGTAGTTTGGGTTATTGTTGTTCTCCTCTCTACACAAAAGTGTAGTTAGGATTATCTTGCCACGAGGTAGTAAGGTTTGGTTGATCTTGTTCCTCGCTACGTGAAAGTGAAGCTTGGTTCATTCTTGTAATCCTCTACGCGGCAGTGTAGTTGGGGTTGTTTTGGTCTTTTCTATGCGGAAGTGTAGTTAGGATTGTTTCTTGTTAACCACTCTACGTGTAAGTGTAGTTTGGTTTGTTGTTTCTTACCTCTCTACGTGAAAGTGTAGTTTAGTTCGTTTCTTGTTAACCTTTCTACACGTAAGTGTAGTTTTGGATTGTTTCTTATATGAAAGCATAGTTAAGATTGCTCTCGATTATTGATTTCAATTGTTGCATTACATCATTATCTTATCTTCATACTTTTCGAGCAGTACGCTCATTCGTATTTTCAACTGCATCATTTCTCATGTCACATTATGCCCCTGAACTATGCTGGTTTGATTCCTTGCAAAGGGATACGTAGGTAACCCTTAGGTTTAACCACTTTAGTTTTATGTCTTGATTGTTTGCCCAAGCTTTACGGCCTTGTCAAAATGGGTCGTCTCTAGGCTTTGACATTCACTCACATCATTTTATGACTTCGAGCTCTGTCAAAGAGGAGCAATTGTAGACACCCCATTTTGACCGCCCTTAAGACTTGGGTGCCACTGATTGATCACCCAATGATGAAGTTTCACGCTTGTCAAACGCTCGATTTCCTCAACAGAAAGCCTCAGTTTTGAGCCTCAAAAGCCTACAAACCTTGCACCATTTTGGGACCAAACAATAGTTTTCCAAGCCTGACCACCCAGAGGGCTGCAGGCCACTTGGTAGCTGGCCGGCCAGAAGTAAGTGTACGGTCGTCATCTTAGTGGCCGGCCGGCCACTTGTGTCAATAAAACCATATATTTTTGCCAGCTGTGCCAGTTGTCTCAACAGGTGCATGCACTGTACCAGCTGTTTCTATACTGATATTTCTGAGAGCCTAACATATTTTTCTATATATACTTGATCCCCTCTCATAAAATTAGGTTAGAAAATTTTGGAGAAGGAAAATTCTTAGAAAAAATATCTCTTTCTCTTGCTTGTAACCTATACACACCTTACCTAGACTTCCTAAACTAGATTTTTAGGGCTCTTTGCTGAGGTTGTTGAACTTAAATATTAGCTCTTAAGGGTAAGAAATTAGTGCTTTATAACTTAAGGTGTTACTCATCTTCAAGAGGTATAATTCCTAGCTTCTTTCCCTTATTAATTTACCATCTTTACTTGCTGTTTTGGATCATTTTTCAACTGTTTTTATGGGCTGAAAGTTGTGGTTAAAAGCTACCCAAGGTAGAGGAATTGACCACCCTTCTTTGTGCATTGTATTCCAAGCTCTTGCCCTTGTGTTTCCCATCTTTCCATCAACTTTTTTTGAGCTTTTTCCCACTAATTTTCAGAGGTTTTCAAAGGCTAAAAATGCTGTTTTGAAGTCCCAAAAATGGAGGGGTTAGCCACCCCTCTTTTGGCTTTGTTTGCTAGCTTAATTGCTTTATTATTTTAGCTTGTTTGTTAACTGTTTTACTTTAATTCCAGCATTGTTTTGAGCTAATTTAGGACTTTTTTATGAGTTTCATTTATACTTTGTATAGTATGCTAGTATAATAGTCCTCATAGGTTTGGTGTTTTAGGCCTTAGACACCAACCTATTTGAGTTGAAAGCATTTATTTAGTGTTTCCCATACTGGTGTTCACCTCTAATCACCTCTGCAACTTCCCTCTTTTCTTGTCTTTTTTTTCTTTTCTTTGAGAGTTATTTCAAATTAGTATTGTTTAAGCTTGAGATAGAGATCCTTGTCTTTAATGGTTTAATCTCTTCGAAGGTTCACTACCAAAGGCATGATCTCTCTCTCATGCCCAAAACAACCTTTTGTTTGACGCTTCTCTCCATTAGTGGACTTAATCTTCATTATTGGACTAAAATGTTTAATGAATGGAAAGGTAATTAAAATAGGTAATAAAATCAGACTAAGATGTAACAAGATAATAAAATGGTTTGGGGTTCAATAAGACGTTAATTGAACCCATTGAGTCTTGAGTCGTTTCATACTTGTTAGTGATGAAAACGGTTCAAGAGTCAATGTCAACCACTTCCCTTGATCAATATCATAAGAGGGAGGAGGTTTGTGAGTCATTTCATTGTCATTTATTGAGATTGTATCCCTAAGCTCTTAAGTCATCACGCAATGAATTTGCATCAATTGATGACTTGCGAATCAAGCCCATCCCTCCTTTGACCTGTTTGATGATAAGAAGAGGTGGAGTGGACAGACATCCCCTGAAAATACTCTGTTTGTGCTCTGTTTTGTGTCTATTATAGCAGGGCAGTACCAAACATTAGTGGCCGACCAACCACCTTTACTGTACGGCCGACCATTTCTTCTGGCCGGCCGGCCGGCCACCTTTTTTAGCTAGGTAGTTTTATTTTTCCTGCAGAACAGAACAGAGGATGAGGTAAAAACAGTGCACTTTTCTGGCTGCAAAACAGAAGTATTTTGGTAGCCAAACAAAGGGTGTTTTCAGGTGGAAATCAGCATGTATCCATAAGTCATTCCTCGTTTCTCGGGGCCCGTTAAAATCAGGTTCACTAGTGGTGTGTTGCAATTAATTAACTAGTTAGAATAACAACTTAATTTACGTTGTAAATAGTTAGTTAATTCATGTTGTAAAGTGATTAATTAGCTAGAGTAGTTAAGTTCATTTTGCTTTGTAATTAATTCATTGCTATTTATTTTTGTATTGTAATAATTAGCTAATGTAGTTAATTTATTTCATTTGGTTTGTAATAGCTAGTTAATTCATAGTAATTAGCTAGGACATTTATTCAGACTTTCCTGCGTGAGGGCAAAAATGTAATAATGTGTATGTCTTCCAATCCCCATTTCTTTTTCCCTTTTATTTACTTGCTTATGATGGATAGAATAGAGCATCATGTTTTAATTAGCATTTTCCATGTACAAAGTATCCATTTGTCTTGCACGCATAAGGTTCTGTTCATCATTCTAACGGCATTGTCATTTATTACTTTCTTGAATACGTGCGTTACCACATGCTATCAAAGTGATTCACAAAACATATTAGCCAACCGGACCTATTAGCTGCCTTTTTGTATGTGTTACATTAGCCATCTTGTATCGTTAGGATCATACATTTTTTTTTTTCTAACTCTTTTGTTTCTTTTTGGCTTGTCTTGGAGTATAAGGTGAGCACTTATTACTTTAGCATATCGCATGTGTGTGATTGTTGTCATATCAAGCATGATACCATGAGGCTAAATGCTTAAATGATATACCTGTTTTGAATACCTATGGATAAAGGCTAATTGCTCAAATTGGGATGATTTGATCAAATGTACATATGGGATCACGTTTTCAAGTGGTGCATATTCAAATACTTTTCAAAACATACATGAAATCAAAGTGTTCCAATTTTTGCAAATTAGTCTATACTTATATGCAGCACATAGTAAATTAGCCTAAATAATCGGAACAAGAGCATATAATGTAAATAAGAATCACATCATGATTAGTAGAGACCGATCTTTGATCGGGCGAGTGGGGTGCTCAATTCATGACCTTCCCCTCTCGTACCTAAGTTCCCGATCCAAGACACTTTAGTGATGATGGATAAGTGGCCTTTGGCCTGAGTCACGGATTTCCTAAATTTCTCAAAAATATTTAGGTGGTGATTCTGTAATATGGCAAAGTAGTCTATTTTTGGCATTTTTTATTCAAAATCGATTTTTCAAAAGAATTGCCAGATTTGGACTCATTTGTGTTTATCTATTTCACATTGCACTTGTGAAATCAGTTTCAGAACCATGGGAGTCTAAACTGTAGTGCTAGTCGTATCCGAAAGGAGCACGAAAAGCAAGTTACAGCGAATACCAGCCAAAAATACTCGATCTTGCAAAGTTAAAGCCATCATCCCAAAGAGGAAGTGAAATGAGTTGGTAGAGACAAACCAGAATTGACTGGCAACAAGGAGAAACCCTTTGTCAAACTTCCGAGTAGAACGACTCAACATGATTAAGTCATAGATATGCTAATCTCCTTCCACAAATCTCCTTTCACAGTAGCGACACGATTAAGCCACTTAACATAGGGAGAAGTTGCAGAATGCCAAAGCCTTATAGGATTGTTGGTCTGGTACTTATCCCATTCTGGGATGATTTTGGAAGCAAATGGGCGACAGCCTTCCAAGGAAGGGTAGTAAGCCTCTAAGAAGGGTGGATAAGGAACTTGCAATGAAGGCCCAAGCCTATGTTATTATTAAGCCGACGAAGAAATGGGAGAAGTAACTGAAATGAGATAGCCATTAAACGATGGTGACGATGGTGTTTCCTACACTGCTGGGGTCTTTTGGTGTTGAAGTGAATCTCTTTGTCGCAATTGATGGGCAAGCCTGAAAGCTTCAGAGCAATGGAAGAAAGATATGGAGAAGAAGAGAGCTATTTGATGATGATGAATAAAATGGCTGAGAGTCATGACATTTATAAGCAATGTTGGACTCAAAGATTGGAAATCAAATTGTTTTGAATTTTAAATTACCTGGAATTTGCCGCCAAGAATGATGGAAGAATCCTAAATTAATTAGGACAAGTAAAGAAGAGGATTTTGATGGCAGAAGGAGTAATGGTAAGATCAAATTCTAACAAAAATCAAACCTCATCCTTCTCCAAAGAATAAAGCCTTGGGGCGGACAGTGTTTGTATCAGAATGACCTACCAATGGAAATGTGCGACGTGTGTTTGTGGTGATGCAAAGTGGGTGATTTTAGTAAAGAAGAGTGGTAGCAAATTTAGGAAAAGTCTTTGCAATCATGAACTTTGATCTTGATTTGACCAAATCCCTAGGATATAGGGATAAGATCACGTATCTTTTTTTCTCTCTTTTAATGGATATACATATATATATATATATAATATCTATATTAAATCTATTAATATATTTATATATTGATGAGGTTCAAACAGGTCAATCATGAGGACACGTGGCAGTAATCAAGGAGTGTCCATATCAACTTCCCAGCTCAATCCAACGGTTGGAATTCAAATATTTCAAACGACTCCTACAAAGGAGGCGTGAGTTGACTAAGCATGGACAGGTAGCAACCATCCAAGACCCCCACCCACCATCCAATGGTCTAGATTGAAGGAGGTTATAACAACTCCTATCCTTAAGGAACTAACTAACAAATTTGTTGAGGAGAATGAGGAAGTTAGGACAGGTGTTGCTCCAAGAGGCAATTCAGTAAACAACTTTCAAGATATTAGGAGATTCTTCAAAAGGTTGTTGCAAATTTTTAGAAGGTAGATATGGTTTTTAGAAGGTTTTAGCATCTATAAATACCCCATTTGATGATGATACAAATCCCAATCAATCTACTACTCAACTCAACATAGTGCATAATACCAGTGTTATTTATCCTTAGTTTAACCCTAGTTCAACTTAGGAGTAGACTTGAAAGGTATCTTTGTTTTAGCCTTAGATCATGACATCCATGTCAAATTAGTTGTGTTTGGCCTTTATTGGCATTGTTTTGAGACTTAAATTGTGTTTCAATTCTATTTGTAATTCAATTTCATATCTTCAAACTTGTTCTTATACTTTTGTAATATTTAATCCATTTGAAGTTATAAAAGTAAGGTGTTTTTGAGCTCATTTCCTCTTACTTATCTTTCTTCTTGATTTTACAAACTCTTTGGATATTTTAAGTTCTCTTAATTAAGGCAAAATAAGAAGTAAGAGGTTTTCGTCCTTTGGACCTAAACACAAACTCCTATTTCTAGAAGATTTTTCCAAAAATATTTCCACAAGTTAGGCATTGTTATCTTGACATGCCCGTAAATTTTTCTTTATTTTAACAAAACTTGTTTTTTATTCAAAAGATACAATTTTTATATTTTGGGTAAATTGCACTGACACCTCCCCTGAAGTTTAGTTCAATTACATCCCAGTCTTTGGCGTTCTGGAAATTACATTCCCACCCTTGTAGTTAATAGTCTCATTTCACAAACCCCCCTGCTTATATAAAAGGCAACAACTCCTAGTAGAAAAATAGAGAAAATTACATTGAAAAAAAAAAGTAAAGCAAAAAAAAAAAAAAGAAAAAAAAAACACAGAAGAAGTAAAGCAAAGTAAGAAAAGAGAGAGTGCATGAACTCAATGTTTTCATTCCATCTAAATAATTCCAATGTCAGAGGGATTAGTGTAATTTCCCAAATATCAGGAGATGATATGTATTAAACCCAAACTATATGGGGTGTAAGTGTAATTTACCCTTTTTTTTTCTTTCTTTTTTTTTTTTTTTTTGTACAAACACATCAACGCTAAGTTATATTTTTAATATTTTTTTAGGGCTATTAAATGTCCCCACTTTTCTACTTTGGACTTGTCACAACCCAAACCTGCCCCTAAAAGTTTGTCCCATGACCGGCGTGTACATCGGTCTCAAAACAAAATTTCATGAATATTTATTCAAATACGGGGCCTTAAGCGGAAGCAAATACCAAGACAAAGATAATGCCCATTGAGCTTGTGCATACATAAAGACTTAAATTAATTTAAACATTTAAATACGCTTCCATATTTACATATATAATCAGAGAATTTTTACAGATCTCACACACAAATACATAAGACTCAGTAAAATACATAATTCTCTAATACAAAATTAAAGCCTCAACACCGAGGCGTAACCCGAGCGGCTTAACAGAGAGGTGGATCTCAATACAATTCTAGTGTTGATCCCCGATGGCTCACCTACATAAATATATATAAAAACGGAGTGAGCAAGGCTCAGTGAATAATAGCAATGTAAGGAGGTTAGGTGAATGAGCATAGCCTTGGAGAATATAAATATATATATATATATCAAACCATACACAGGTCTTATCCATAACCATATTTCAAAACGGCCTCAGGCCCATATGTAATACAGAACAGCCTTGAGCCCATATATGATACGAAACGGCCTTAGGCCCAACGTAACAATAGCTGTCCAGAGCAATATAGGGAAAATAGAACATCGGCATGTCTCCATCTCCCTAGGCATTAGAGCCTTTAGTCATGAACAATTCATATCATTGTAGGGTAGATGAAACATCGGCATGTCTCCATCTCCCTCGGCCTTAGGGCCATGAGTCATAAACAATTCACATCATAACGGCCTTGGGTCCACTTTTATTAATAAGAACAAAACGACCTTAGGTCCATATCAATACCATCGTTCAATCATGTCCATTAACTTAATCAAAGCACAATGTCAATAGTATATGCCATTCACAAACAACGATATATAAATCATAATCACAGGAAGTAAGTAAAACATATCATTACACTACTATTACTCGTAGTGATGAGCTTCTAGTAGTAGCTGGACGATATCCTCATCTTGACCTTCAAACACAATGCACATAGCATAATATATGAATATAACCAATCCTTTACTTGTTCTCTTTAATCAATTAGTCATGTTGATTCTAAACTCATAGGTCTTCAATGGGTCATAATTCATATCAAGGAAGATAGGAAGAAATAATAGGAACTTGGGTTAGGTGAGAAAATGGCATAAAATGGCTGGACAGAAAGTGAACCATCTTCACTTATTTGGGCATATCTATTTGTATACTTAGAATTTGAATGTGAGATCACCACCATTGGAAACTAGACTTCCGGGGCTTGAATTTAGGCTCAAGAATCACTTAAAACGGAGTCCAGATAAGAGATATGCTTATCCGAAGTTGAAATTTGAAACAGGTGCCCTGCACTGGCCATGAATTGAGCTGCATGTGTGGGACAAGGTGCTTTTATTTCAGAATCATTTTGGGTGCTGGAAATGGACTGCCGCACGTGCGGGGAGCCCCACCGCATGTACGGCTCTGGGCATAAACCAGTCCTAAAATGACTTCTTGACTTGGAACCCCTCATTTTTAAAATTAAACTTCAATTTCATGTAAATCAAAGCCCAAAACTCTTTAACACATGTTAAATTCCACATTCTTAGCTTCCATCAAAAATCATAACTCCAAAATACTACTCAATTTCCCAATTACAAGAACAAGATTAAGAATTAGAACACAAAAGCATAAAGTAGACATGGTTGGGGGTCCAATGCTCACTTACATGGTGAAATCCTCTTTAGCCTCTTTAAGAACCATAAAACTCCTACAAGAAATTAAGTTGTAACATAAATTCATGCTATGTACAAAGATTCAACATCTTCTTGTTTGAAGAAACAAAACTCATACATATAATCATAGATAACCCAAGAAACTCACTCTTTAGCTTATGATCTTCAAGTATTGAGAGGGAAAAATCTTACCTTAAGCCTTTAACACCGCTTGTTCTTGCATAATCATGATGAATTCAAGCCAAATCTTGGATTTCCTCTTTCATTCCTACACTTTCTCCCTTTTTCTCTTTGAGTTCTCTCTAGAACTCTCTCTCACTCTCTCTCTCACGTGTCTCCCCCTCTCCCTCAGATATTTTTGGGCTCAAAGTGATGAATTCAACTCATATATCATATATATCTACACATCTAACTATATATAAGCTTGTCACAATTAAGGAGAGCCAAGCGCATCCTTACGAATCGTACGAAATCAAATTTCAATTAAACTTCTCAGATGACTAAAAATCATGCTGATCATAACTATGTACTCCGTTCTGGTTTCTGAAGCCTCTAAGGCCTTCAATTTGCAGCGCAAAGTTAACCACCCAAACACTTCTTAACGAATCAGACAAAATAAATTTCCACTTAATTTTTCCAAATAGATCTAAAAATTCCCATTAACATATCCAAGTACTCAAATTTGATTTCTGAACCCATAAAGTCGGTAATTTCAGTTTCAAGGTCGTAACTCAACAGATAATTCCTCAATTCAAATAGATATAATCAAATTAAAGCACATTAACTCATAGTTAAATAAAGATAATTTCTTATACGCATTTTGGGGTCGTTACAAGACCCCCCACTTCTTTGGGTGTAGACACCCCATTTTTGACCGTCCTCAAGACTTGGACGTCACCGTCGGAACACTCGGTGATTATCCATGTTTGTGTTCATTTGGAGTTCCCGGAGTTCTCGGCTGCGCGCGCCCTGCCTCAGGACCTCCGAACTTGACCAGTTGTGTTTGGTTTTGCACCGAACACTTGTATTTTGCCATGAAAAGGAAGGGAATGCCTTGTGAGGAATCCCTACACACCACCGGCTGGGGCTAGAGGCCACCGGCTGGATGAAAATTATATCGGCACTTTATTGTGCCGACCAAGACTTCTTTGTGCCGGCACCATTTTTGTTAAAATGGCACTCTTTTGCCGGCATCTGCACTTGCTTTATCAGATATTTTTATTCCAGCTGTAAAGCTTTTCCTCCCCCCCATACTGGTGTATGGAGGCAAGAGGCCTTTGGTTTCATAGTGGCTAAGCATTTCATGCTTATAAAAGGAGCCTCTTCCTCTTGCATTAGGGTTGAAGATTCTTGAGAGCAAAACCGAGATATACATATATATCTCGATATACATCCTTACAAAACATATATCTCTCTTTCTCTCCTTTTGTGTGTGTTTTAAGGCCAAAAGTGTGATTTTGTCTCATTTTGCTCCTTTACACACACCATTACCTATAGCTCGAGATTGAGAGACTTAGGAGGTTGTTTGTGTTGGTTTTGGACTGGTTTTGAACACTTGGGGGTGGCTGGAACCTTTGTGCTTCAAGAGATCTTCAAGGGTAAGGATCTTACTTTATTTTCCCCATTTTTGCAACTCATTTCTACCATCTCTACTTTGTGTTTTTGGATCTGTGTTTAACATGTAAAAGTCTTGTTTTTACTTGCTAAGGAACATTCATTAAGATCATTTGGCCATTTGAGTGAAGCCTCACTCTTTTGGTCTTTATTTTGGCCCATTTTGTGCCTTTTCTTGGAGATCTTGCTTGTTTGGTGTTCTTGGCCTTCTCACCACTGAAAACCAGTGGGTTTTCAGTGGTGAGAGGGTCATTTTCGAGCATCATATAAGGGAGAGACACCCCTCTCCCTTTGGTCCTTTGGTTGGCCTTTGTTTTGGCTCATAGCATAACATGAATGCATGCTTGTATTTGCCTCCATTTCAGAGCTTTGTTAGTGTGTTTAAGGTCATGTTTGACCTCTGTTTTTGGTAGGTTTCGTGGCCTCTTGCATGCTTCTCATATATGCTCTGAAATGTTCTTTTATGCTCAAAGGCATGCCATGTGTTTAAGCCTTCACACTTGCATGTTTTGGGTTTGATTTCATGAGGACAATAGCATCTATTTGCCATGTGATAGGGCTGTGAGCCACTGATCTTGACACATTTGGTATGCTTAGTATGTATCTCTTGCATTTTTAGGCTTGTGAGCCTTGCATGTTTTGACCCTAGCATGTTTGGCTTGTTTTGATCTAATGATTTGGCATCATATTAGGCCCCATTTCAGTCCATTAGTCTTGTTTGTATGTTGGTATATGTGGCTTAGTTCATGCTTTAAAGATATGCTCTTGTGTGCTTAGGATTTGGCCTTATGCATGCTTACATATTTGATGCCTTTTGGGGCTGCCACACATGAGTTTTGGATGTCATTTCATGTGCTAAAGGTCTGATTTTGGTCGTTGGGAGCATGCCATGAGTGGTTGTGTAAGTGGTGTTGGGTTACTCTCTTTGGTGCCTTAGACTTAGGTCCAATGGCTAGCATGCTTGTGTAGCATCTCAATCATTGTTTTGAGGCATGTTTTGCCACTTTGTTTTGGAGAAGTTTGAGGGCTGCCCTCTTTGATCTAAGTCCATTGTTGCATACTTGTTATATGGTTGTCACATGTTTGGTTAATAAAGCTTTGAATATTTGCTAGTTCTATGCTTGATTGGTCCATGTGGCATGACTCTCATGCTTTGCATATCTTAGCATTTGCATGCTTAATTTGTTAGCATCTTAGTCCCAATGTTTGCATGTTTGCATGCTTACATATTTGCATGATTACATGATTGCATTTCATTGCTTGGTTTGGGGTGTCAAACTAAGTATAGGAGTTGGGGGGTGTTTGTACCTTAAGTGACAAAACACACCTCATCCCCCATGTCATTAAGGCCCTTGATATCAACATGATAGGGACTTAATTCATATTGTTTGTATTGCATGCATTTTATATCAAAAATAGCAACCTTGGTTCCTTAGGCTATCATGCATCAAATGCATAATTGATAGCCCTAGAACCAAGTGTCACACCCCCTTGAGTCCCTAAACATGATAGGAGGTGTTAGACATGCTTACATTTGCCCAAAAACCATGCCCATGCATTGCTGGTTTGCTGCTGCTGTCAACTGTCTTCTGCAGGAATTACTTGCCGATCGGCATTATAGAGTGCCGACCGGCACTTTATTTATTGCCGATGAGCTCCTTGTCAGCCGATGGACACTGCGCATGGCCGATGGAAATTCTATTTAGCCGATGTTGATTCTGAATGTGTGGGGAGAATTCTCTGGGACTTTAGTAATTTTTTAAGGGCGAGGCGATGCGAAGCAGTGATGCCAGTGCGGTCTGGTTTTGGGCGAGTTGCATCGAGCATGCCTCATTCACGAGCGGCGAGTGAGGCCCCATTTCATTTCACTTATTTGTTTTAATTTGATGCGTGAAAATTTGTAATAATTTATTTATTTGTTTATTTCTTTGAACTGTATTATTTATTTATTCGATCCCTCCGAGTGAGGGTAAAAATGTAATAAGTGTGTGTGTGTGGGCATGTATGTCTTCCAATCCCCACTTCTTTCTATCCCTTTTATTTACCCGCTTACAGTGGCAGATTAGGGCATTTTCAATTAGCATACCTTATGCAAATGCATGCGTGCATCATTCATAAGTATTGCATACATTGGGCTCGGCACATCACATAGCGCATCGCACTTTGGATTTCCAAATTGAATACGTGCTTTGTGATAGCATTTCATATGCCATGTTAGGGTTAGCCGAGCCTAGTCTAGATTACATCTATGCCTGTGTTGCATTAGTCATTTAACATGAACTAGGTCATGCATTGTTTTGCTAACTAGTTTACTGTTTTGGCACGGAGTACGAGGTGAGCTTTTATGCTTTAGCATACCGCATGCGTGTGAGTGTTACCATGACAATAGGATTGCCATGCGGCTAAATGCTTACGTGATGTAACTGTTTGTATGCCTGTGGGTGGAGGTTGGATTGCCTGAGTTGGGAGTACTCATTGAAATCCGAATTTTAGCCTACTTGCGAGTAGCAATTTTAAACCAACACGTTTTTCGAGACAAAACGGATATGCAATGTTTATTTCCAAATTAGGCAATCTAGTCTATACTTGTTTGATGTGCGCATAACATAGTAATTCTAGGCTAACAATTGGAATAAGAATTCATAAACGTTTTCAAAATTGGATATCACGGTTAGTAGAGGCCGGTCTTGGACGAGGCGAAAGGGGGTGCTCATAGCTGACCTTCCCCGATCGTACCCAAGCTCCCGAGCCAAGACCACTTTGGTGATGACGGACGTGTGGCCTTCGGCACCGAGTCAGGGTTTCCTAAATTTCCCATTTTAAAATATTTAGGTGGCGTCTCTGTCCCAAAAGCGATCCATGTTTGGCACTACTTTTTCAAAAATCTGTTTTCTCAAGCGATTTGCGGATTTGGACTCTTTGGTTGATTTAGAACCGCGACACAAAAAGTCCGAATCAGAGAGCGAGGTCCCATGGGCGTCTCTGATTCTGGCGACTTCTTGAGGGGATTTTAGAGCTTGACTCGAACTTCGTGATATCTGTTTGATTTCACTTATGTGTTTCTTTGCATTGCATGTGCATTGGTGCGCCTAGGACACCGTGTTGGCCATCTGCTATTCTGGCGGTTTCTTGGGAGGCTTGTCTTGTCAAGGCATGTCCGTAAAGTGACGGTTCTTGAGCTCTGCCGATATGGGAACACAAACCCGGTTTTACCGGGCACCTTTGACCATTACCTAGTTGCATAGTCGGAATCCATAGTGACCATTCCAAACTAGGACGGGTTGCTTACCCGATTTAGGTTGTTTGAAACATTGCGTGCGTAGTGAAACCCTAGCTCGACAAAATAGGACGGGGAACCCTACCCGAACATAGGGGTGTTTTGGTTCTCATTTACTTGCTCGTGCTTTAGAGTGTAACTCTGCGAGAACATCTGGTCGGTTGCAAGATTAAGTGTCGGGCAGGGGCATCGATGTCGATGTTCAGGAATCGGTTGTCTATGGATATCGATTGAGCCTAGGGGCAATGGTTCGTGATCGATGTCGATGGTTGAAAGCGATGTATTGACATTGAATAGTTTATTTTTTAAATACCCGACCGTGTGTTGTGTGTTTATTTACTTTCGTGCCGTTATCTTTGTCCGATTATCTGTTTATTTATCGCTTTATTTATCTTTTATTAGGTAGTTGAGCACAATTGCTACGATCCGATAGATATTCCCCAAGCACCTGGGTCGAGCCGTCGACTCCTTCGATCGAGGATCGATGAGCGGACAACGATGTACTACTCGCTACCCCGGTCACTAAGCGGAAGTCGATAAGGCGAAGGACATCGATTATGATCGGTCGAGAGGGCTTTGTCTACCCACATGCTCGGTAGAGATCGGGGTTTTGTATTGTCGCAGAAGGAATTTATACGATAATCAATCGAGCAGGATAATATGGCGGTTTGGAGGAGATGGTGCGCCACCTTCAAGAGAGTATAAGCAATCGGCGAGATCTTTGTCGTCGGCGGACTTCGCCAAACAACGAGCCCGATTGTAAGAAACGGCGAAGACAATTGCGAGCTAGAAACAAACCAAGCATCTGCCGCACCAAGTTCCTCCCCACGGGGAGTTCCTAACGTCGGGGAGGCGGCCAATGTTGAGACGTCTGAGCCGCAGGACCACCCCCACCTCCACCCTACCCCAAATTCAACCTCGGCTATCAAAACACCCACCAATCTACGGACTCTCCCTTTGAGTTCGAGGTGACCCCACGCACTCAAATTAAGCAAGCTTGAAAAGTTATTCAAGAGATCTCAAGGGGTCAAGACTATCCCCAATATTGAAGATGGTTATCTTGATCAATTTGTGATCTTGCCAGCAATTCAAAATGCCTCATATTGATCGATTTGATGGAGTGCAGGGACCCCATGGTACATAAGACTGTTCTCGGACGTTCTAAGGCCGATGGGCCTCAGTAGGCTCCAGAAGTTGTCTCTGTTTGGTCGGACCCTGTCAGGTGTGGCATCCGCATGGTATTCCAGGCTAGATGATGGCGTTAAGATAAGTTGGGACGAAATGGTGAGGCCTTTATCGCGCGATATTCATACAACACAGATTGAGATCACTACCCGTGATCTCGAGACAACAAACAAGAGCCTAAGGAGGGTTTTCGAGTTAAGTAACGGATGGAGGCGAAAGCATCGATGATGACCTTAAGGCCCGGACGAGAGATCAAATCCGGATGATTGTGCGCAATCTTCAGCCGGGGTTAATGAAGAAGATGATTGTAGTTCCTTCCCTACCTTCGCGGTCTGCATGATATGGGAATGCAGATTGAGGATGCGATAAAGCAGGGTCTGTTTGATCAAGACCGGGAACAACCCCGGCGGACATTCAACCGAAACAACAATGCTGGCCCGAGTGGCACATCGACTCGAGAGCCTCCGGAAGCATGGTTACCACTAACTCCCCACAAAGAAATGCGGCAGCTTCGCCATTCTCCGATGCGTCCGGAAGCAACCCACAAACAACCAAATACCCACTCAAAAATTCCAGAACTTTCGCTCCGCTCTATATGCCCCTATCCAAAGCTCTAGGGGTATTGATCAAGAAAGGGCACCTGAGGCCCACAGACGCGACCCTACGAAAAACTCCCTCCTACCCACAACCCGGCCAAATATTGCGCATTTCATCAGCAAAGACGGTCACGACACCGATCAGTGCTTCCGGTTACGCCATGAAATTCAAGACCTTATCGATAACGGGGTGATTTTGCCTCCCGAGAAGCCCAATGTCACTACAAATCCCCTCCCTGCACATAACCAAGCTCCACCACCTAAAAGACTTAATTTCATCCATACTGGGGCCGTGTCTTATGACCCTAGCGTCTATATCACACCCACCCACTTGCCTAAACCCGAGGCGTTCCTGCCCGAGTGCGGACTTGTGCATGATGGACATCTCCATGACTCAACCCAAGCCAGTCATGATGATTGCCAAGAACAGCGAACGGGGGGCCCCAAAGCAAGAACGAGTTGTTGAGCCAAAATCTGCGGGATTTGGAAATTGTACTGAGAAAACGTATAGTCCGAGTGACTACATTCTACTGGTGGGCGGGATCGCCAATGGTGAAGCTTCGGCGGAGGAGAACTATGTGTAATCAAGGAGATAGCAGGACGAAATGGATAGTGTAGCAGCCGTGGGAGAGGACTTTGCCAATCTCGGTTTACTACAACCAAGACCCGAAGACCAATGATCAAGCGGTTCGATTATGAAACAGAAGAGGCCATTGGGTGGTTGGACGATCATCGAGATGTGATAGAAGAATTTCAGCGAAGAGCCAGCGGCGGGAACCTCGATATGACGAGAAAGTTGAAAAAGCGAGTACATTGCGGAGAGCGGCAACGAAGAGTTCGCTCGAGTGGAGGATCGACCACGAGAATTGTTGAGCGGCCGGATGTATTAGCACGGTCGAGCGAAATGTTTGAGGATCGAGAGAGTCAAGAAGGCAAAGGCCCAAGTGGGGATGAAACCGTGTGTGTGCCGTAAGCGGATAATGTTACAAGTATGAGAATGGAAAGTCTTGAGTGAAAACGAGAACCACGCCAGAGCAAACGGATGTTTGTCGATTCTTGATGGGATGTGGTGGGAAGATGAGGATCTTTGTCTTGCCCATCTGAGGCGAAGGCGGGGAATAACCAACCGATAACACGGTACCTTGGAGAGATTGACCACATGACACGAGTGGGCGGTATTTCAAACCTCCACACTTGGATCAACCAGAGGCCTCGGGGAAGGACAGAGAAATTTGAAGCGAAGCAGCTCGAAGGAAGCCGTACTCAAGCGGTGAAAAAGATACAAGCAGATATCTCCATTTGGGGAATTGCTCATGGCTTCTCGAGTGCCAGGAGGAATTTTATCGGCCATGGATAAGGCAAAGCTTTCAATAGAAACAACACGGAAACGACTAGTGGGGCTAGTCTTTCCGGAGAAGCCCGATGTTGGCGTTCGATAAGGAATTACCGCTGAGGCACAAATCACAACAAGCCACTCTACATCTCTGTGGAGTGCGGGGATAAATGGATACCGGTAGTCCTTGTTGATCTGAGGTCGCCATCAACGTTTGCCTGCAAGGACTTCTGCGATTGGTGCGAAAGTCGCGGACTTTATACCAACGATCCAGTCATCGGGGCATATGACAATACAAGCCGAGAGGTGATGGGAACCGTTAAAATCGGACCAAAGTTGGGCGGACAGCGGAGATAGATTTTCATGTCTTAGAAGTACGCAACTTTCAATTTGTTATTAGGCGGCCGTGGTGCATCAATTGAAAGCGATATCATCTACTTTGCATCAAATGGTGAAATACCCTACGGGAAGGGAGTAGCCATCGTTTTGAAATTCATCAATTCATCCACCACGAGGTATCCACGCTGATGCGGAAATAGAGCATGGCACGGAAGGCGATGTTCATATCGGGCTTTACCTTGGGCGAGGCTCGGGTTGTCTGAATATCATGGCCGTTAATGAAGGGATATATGTTAGCGCCCAGCGATTGTACCTCATGAATAAACTCCAATACATCCGGGATGGGATTAGGGAAGAAGCGGCCGTAAGGGCATCGCATAGCGTTGGCGAAGTGCCACAACCCTCACACCTTCGGCTTGGGTTACATGCCCACCAAGGAAGATTGGGTAAGAAGAGGAAAAGAGATGGCGGGAAGAGCCAAAGCAAAAGCAGATGGAAACCTTTGAATTGATGCACCGGCCCATCCGGTACCTTGAGCAGACGTTTCGTCAGGAGGAAGATTTCCCGATACGTGGTTTTCGAGCCATGGTTGAATGAAGAAAAAAAGCATGCGGGATTTGAAATTTTCTTCGACTTGCGATTATCTGGGGATGATGTTCTTTGAAGAAGCGAACAGACCCGACGATCGAAATTTGAACATAGCAAGGAATTGGAGTCTGCGGACCTGAGTTGAAATGGGGGTAACTGGCATGTCTACTCTCGAGATCCTTTGATCGACCCGGTTGTGCTTGGGGGCGACTCCTCGGTGTCCATGATTAGAGATGAAATGGGCTGTGGGCCAACCGGTGACTATTTTGGATGCATCCATCGCACCCTCCCTCATCTGGCGTCTGAGGAGGATTTTTATCAAGCGACCGGGTCGGGTAGTGGCGGAATCTGATTCCACCGAGTCTTGTGAGTCGGAATCGGGTTCAGCTTCGTCTGATCTGAGTCCGTATTCTGGGAAGTGATAACCGGATGCCACGATCTGTCGGTCGTCTTTTCTTTCTCTTTTGAGTCTATTATATGAAGAGTCGGACGGTTTGGAAGTATCTAATGAGAACGAGGTAGCTGTGGTTTCAGAGTACTTTTACTGCCTTTGGTTTATTGCCATCGGGACTTTCAAAATTTTGATGAAAGCAGCGAGGATGAAATTCCTCCGGTTTTGCAACGACTAATTGAACAAGAGCAAGAGAGGTTTGTTAAACCCTTAATGGATGAAATCACTCATGTGAGCGTTAGTGCTTGAGAAGGACCCGGTGGTCGAGATCGGGTCCACGTTGTCTTCGGAACGCGAGCGCTTAGTCGCTTTATTAAAAATTTTAAAGATGTTTTCGCGTGGTCCTCACGAAGACATGCACGGAATCGATCTGAGATTATGCAGACCGGATCCTCTTGACCGAGGCAGGCACATCAGCGAAACTCGGGAGAATTCGCCCGATTGGGCCATCAAGATCAAGAAGAGGTCACCAAGCAGTTGGCGGGCTTCTGCTGGTATCCGAATATCCGACTTGGTGCCAACATTGTTCGATCTTAGAAGAAGGATGGCAGAATCCGCGTATGTGTGGACTTCAGGGATTTGAATAGAGCCAGTCCGAAGGATGACTTTCCCTTGCCGCACATCGATGAGTTGGTGGATTTTACAGCAGGGCATGCTTTGCTTTCGTTCATGGATGGTTTTTCAGGCTATAATCAGATAGTAATGGCACCCGAAGACCGGGAGAATACTGCTTTTACCACCCCGTGGGGTACCTATTGCTACAGAGTGATGCCCTTTGGGCTAAAGAACGCCGGGGCTACGTATCAACGGGCTGCAACTACAATATTACATGACATGATCCATAAAGAGGTCGAGGTGTACGTGGACGACATGATTGTCAAGTCCAAAGAAAGAGAGGGCCACTACACCGCCTTGCAAAAGTTTTCCAAAGGATCGAGAATTTCGGTGCGGTTGAATCCTCGAAATGTCGTTTGGTGTTCTGGGGAAAAATCTTTGGGATTTCGATTACACAAAGGGGCATCGAAGTCGACCCTTCCAAAATCAAGGCCATCTTAGAAATGCCACCACCAATGGTGAAAAGGAGGTGCGAGGCTTTACGGGTAAGTGCAATTCATAAGGCGGTTTATCTCAAAACTAACCTTGACTTGTGAACCACTTTTGGTCTCTTGAAGAAAGGAAAGAAATTCCGATGGGACGGTGGGTGCCAAGCCGCATTGAGCAGATCAAAAGTATCTCTGAGAATCCGCCCGTGTTGTCACCACCAAAGCCGGGAAGCCGTTGATATTGTATCTGTCGATGTTGAGACTACGATGGGCTGTATGCTCTTTCGCACAAGAATCGGAAGATAAAGTGGAAAGGGCCATCTACTATCGAGCAAGAAGATCTTTGGATTATGAGACCCGCTACACTCATTTGGAGAAGGCATGTCGGCCTTGGTATGGGCTACTAGGAAGGCTGCGGCACTACTGTTAGCTCACTCTGTAATGTTGGTTTCACGACTTGATCCCATCAAATATCTTTTAGAAACCGGCACTTACGGGTAGGCTAGCTCGTTGGTTCTTTGTTGCTCTCGAATTTGACCTCAAATATGTGACGCGCAAGTCCGTAAAAGGGAGGCGGTGGCGATTCCTTGCCGACCACGGTTGAAGGGATGAAGCGGTTGAGTACCTATTTCTAGATGAAGCTATTTTGCACGTTGAAAATGAGACTTGGACAATGTATTTTGACGGGCGTCAAATCAATCTGACTATGGGATAGGGGTGTTCTTGATAGCACGCGACTCCGTATCCTTTAGCATTCAAACTTCAGTTCAAAGTCTCGAACAATGAGGCGAGTATGAGGCTTGTATTGCGGTTTAGAAGCTGCCCTAGAACTAGGGGCAAGGCGATTGGATGTCATTGGAGATTGAACCTAGTTGTGTCTCAAGCGAAAGGAGGCTGGAAAGTAAAGAAGAAAAAGATGATCACTTACCACGGACCTTGGACTTGTTAATTCCTCGGTTTGAAAAGCTAAGTTTCACTCACCTAGTGAGAGAAAACAACGAGTTCTTGATTCGCTAGCAACTCTATCTTCTATGATAGACATCCCATTCGGGAGTTCGGATCGTCCGGTCATTATTGACGAAATTTGCACCGCCTCTGAATCAATCTCGCCATAGATGAAGTGCGGGATAACAACCCTTGGTATTACGACATATGGAACTTCTTGGAAAGGAGGCATATCCACTAGGGGCAAATGCCAAGGACAAGAGGGCAATTAGGAGAATGGTACATTCGGTTTATCATCTGCGGGGTAAGTTGTACAAAAGAGGTCATTTGGGAATGCACAAGTTGTGTGTGGAAGTGAAGAGTCGGCGCTGATGGAGGCCATCCATGGAGGAGAATGTGGTGCGCATATGAATGGGGTGATCTTTGCACGAAAATCCTTAGACAAGGCTACTCTTGGTCTACCATGGAGGAAGATTGTATTGGTTTTGTTGGCGATGCTACAAATGCGATTCATGCAAATCGCATGAACATCCGCCATCAAAGTTATACAACATGACATCACCATGGCCGTTCTCGGTATGGGGAATTGGCGTGATTGGGCTGTTACTCGAAGAAGTCGAGCGAACATGAGTATATCTTAGTAGCAATAGATTACTTTACAAAGTGGGTCGAGGCCGATCTATCGATGTTGAAGGCTTCGCATGTCGAAGTTTATCGAAAACAATATTATCTGCCTATGGAGTTCGAATGAGATCATTTGGACAATGGTTCTCACTTCAAGAAAGAGGTGATTGATTTGTTGGAGAAGTATAATGTGGCTTTTCATAAGTCATCACGTATCGACGAGACCAATGGGCGATTGAGGCCGCCAACAAAAACATCAAACACATATTGCGAAGATGGTGGAAACCTATCGGGTGGCGGACAAATTGCCATTAAGCTCTATGGGGCTCTGGGACTTCAATTAGAACTTACGGGGCAACCCCTTATTCGCTGGTCTATGGGATGGAAGCCGTTCTACCGATTGAGATCGAGGTTCCATCATTGCGAGTATTGGCTGAGTGTCAGATAGCTGAGGCAGATTGGCAGCAGAGTAGATTCGAGGAACTCATGCTCTTTGATGAAAGAAGGCTGAAAGCACTGTACCATGTCCAAGGTTATCAACGAAGAATCGCCCGGGCTTTTAATAAGAAAGTTAAGTCCAGAAATTTGAAAGAAGGGGATTTGGTGCTCAAAGACAATCGAGCTCCCATCCACGACCCAAGGGGCAAGTTCAGACCCAATTGGACTGGTCCCTATATCATCAAGTCTATATGGTCGGGTGGAGCTGTGGTTCTGATGGACCTAGATGGACTAGAGTTCTCCCAACCGATCAACATGGACAAAATTTGAAGAAATATTACCTGAGAGGCTCGCTGGGCGAAAACCGAAAGGCGACCTAGGCAAAATTGAGCACAAAAATTAGAAAATAATAAAAGCCGAGCTCATAAGGTTGAAAACCATAAAGGCGGCCTTGGCAAAAGTTAGGCGCAAAGGAGAGTGAAAATACTCGAGTGAACCCGAGCTGAACTCGTAAGGCTTGATTCCCATCTTTGGGATCGTGGCGACTTCATCACGAAGTTGACCATAAACATTTTCCGATCGGCTTTGTCCATTTGATCGCCTTGGTCATCTTTGTCCATCGGCATTCATCGCAATCTCGGTGCGGTGTTATTAGGACTAGGGGCAACTTTCCGTTGCCATGCGGTAGCGCACTATCAAACTAGGGGCAATTTTCCAATTGCGAGAATCAGGGGTTGTGCATCTCGGTGACAAATTTGAGCGTGTCGATTCGATCCATATCGAAAATGGTTTTGAAAAGTTTTAATAAAGATGACTTTGTTCAAATAAATCTTTTACAACTAAGACCATTTACGGACCAAAGCGGAAAATTTTGATTACCAAACTTCAATTTCATTGATTTCAAATAGAGTTCTCTTGCTCTTGCATACAATTGAAGTTGTATTTTTATTACATTCATAAAGAAAACTTGAAAGTACTAATAAAGCAATAAGCCCGGGGCATGGTTAAGTTAAATGTCCCTGCGCCCCCTCCCAGAGCTGGTCGAAGCCTCCGATGCCAAAGTGGGTCCCGCTTGTGCCTCTTCATTAAGCCAATCCAAGCACTCATCAGACAAAGTGCAACTGAAAGTGGGAGCGGGGGCCAGGAGTTCTCTCGTCCTCCATCTTTGCGGCATACAGCCATTTGTGAGCCTCGGATTAGGAATCTTGGGGTACTCTATCCTTCCAGCGGACAAGTCGATCATGACCAAATGGCGCGAGGATACGGAATGGGAAGTAGAAGACGATGAGTCAAGCCAACCAATTGGATCCGGGTTGACGGGTCATGCTATAACTCATCATTGGGAGATTGAGCCAAGGGCACCGCCAAGCAATGCGATCTGCGGACAAACTGCACATCCACTCAAACCACCAACCTTCATCAAGGGCATCAACTAGGCGTTGTCTGAAGAAATAGCCGCTATGTTGAATATCTTTGGGCAAGAGTCCACAACCTTCAATTTATCCATCAACCACACAGGGAGGGACGAAAAATGAGAGAATAAAGAATAGAGAGAATGCGATGAGAGAAAAAAGTAAGAAAAAGGTCTTTGTGAGAAAAAGCCTGAGGGCACGAGCGTGAGCAAACATAAAAAGTGAGTTTGGGTGGGAAACATTACTGCGGTAATAGTGGACTCCTGCTAATCGATCGTCTCTCGGCGGTAAAAGGCGTCTAAGCCCGGATTGTCTCGGCTAAGACCATGGCAACGGACTTTGCCCTCCTTCAAGCCTTGGGCAACTTCAATCAACGGACAACGGCTCCTCCGGGCGAGAGCAAACGAAAATGAGATAGCATACATAGGCGAGGCGTGCGCGAAGCCTTGCCAGTGATGGTCGCCACGATCACCAGTCTCAGAAAAGCGACAGACCAAGCACGGAACATCTAATGTACAATCACAAATCAGAGAACGAGCATCGGGTATTGAGAGCCCACACATTTGTCCTAAGGCTTGAGCATGGCCAAAACGAAATTGGGGTAATTTCCTCATTACGCCCGGATTCCATTAGAACTTGGAAATCTTGAAAGTGGGACACACCTCTTGCCGCTAAAGCTAAAGACATGTGTTCTGGGTTCGAGAACCTTGCAGCGGCATGGAGGAGCGGAAAATGCAGCGGTGCGGCGCAAAGTGAATAGTGCGTTTATCTTGAAAGTCAGGAAATTGACTTTTCCGAGCCATCCAAGTTGTTAATCCAAGTTGCGAGATTTTGAGCAAGAAATTCCTCCATTTGGAGTCAATCAGTGTGGAAATGAAGAAGACCACGAGGCTAAGATCTTTTGTAGAAGATAAGGTTGAGTGGAGGACACATGTCAACATTCTGTGGGCGCAGGCAGTCTACAGCCGACCGGCAGTAAATAGTGCCGACCGGCCATAGTTTTTGCCGACCGACCAAGTATTGTGCCGATGAAAATTCCTCAAGGCCGATGGACTTTCTGTCCGGCCGATAGTCTTCCCCCTGTGTTTTCTAAGCTGTCTGTGATAAATGTTGGGAAATCCCACCACTTCCAGCGCTCTCCGGTGATTTGATTCCCGCCGAGTCGCACGTAGTTGTTTATCGAGTTGTTGTAAATTTGCTTATCGAGTTGTATGTCACTCTCTTTAAGTTATCGTTGAGTCTATCAAGTTGTGCTTACACTTGGCTAGTCTGTCGAGTCTTTGATTTGCTTATCGAGTTGTAAGTCGGTTCACTACCTGATTATTACGATGCGATGCTTTGTTTTCAAAAAACAGTTTCAATTTCATTTACATTGTTACGTGGTGCCTTGTGATGCGATGCACGCAAGTACAATACCTTTTCAAACAAATAGTTGTTTCATCTCCATCATATGTTTTGCAAAACACACAATTTTGAGAAATAAAACACTGCTAAGGCGATGCAATGCTTAAACTCCTAGTAAAAGGAATGTAAAGCAAAAGTCGGCGAGGTAATGAGAATCGGATTGGATACTGAGAACCTCCCTTGCGATCAGTACCTTTCATGCCCTTGTCGGGTTGATTACGAGGTTTGGCACCTTCGTCGCTTAAAACGGTCGGAAAGTGCACTTCGAATGTTGATAGATCTTGAGTTGATTTCAAGCCATGACTTTTGGCGCAATGCTCGGAACATGCGAAGGATGTCCTTCTCGTATCCTTTTATATCTTGTGAATTTCAAAAGAAATTGTTTCAATTATACTGTGTTGCAGTACGTTGCATTTCAATATCATGTTTTACCATGTTCAATTTCAAGTTCAATTTTCTCTATACACATTGCATTGTATCGTGCCATGCTTCTTGATATGTGTTCAATTTTCTCTATACACATTGCATTGTATCGTGCTATGCTTCTTGATATGTGTTCAATTTTCTCTATACACATTGCATTGTATGCGTGCCATGCTTTACTGATATGTGTTCAATTTTCTCTATACACATTGCATTGTATCGTGCTATGCTTCTTGATATGTGTTCAATTTTCTCTATACACATTGCATTGTATGCGTGCTTTGCTTTACTAACATGTGTTCAATTTTCTCTATACACATTGCATTGTATGCGTGCTTTGCTTTACTAACATGTGTTCAATTTTCTCTATACACATTGCATTGTATGCGTGCTTTGCTTTACTAACATGTGTTCAATTTTCTCTATACACATTGCATTGTATGCGTGCTCTGCTTTACTCACATGTGTTCAATTACAACTGCCTATGCGAATTGCGTACGTCATGTACTTTCAATTGTGTAATTTGCATTGTTGCTAACAATTATTGTACATTAAAGTTTACTTTCTTCGAGCACGATATTGTATGTACGGCTCATTTGAGGCGGTGCAATGGCGAGCCGCAGTATTGTATCCTCCGCGTGAAAGCGTTTTGAGGATTGCATAATTCTCTTACATCCTTCTGCGCATGTTAGCTTATAAGCTGCCATGTATGCTTCATTCTGACTTTCTTTGCATGATCATAAGTTATGCGGCTTCTTGCATTTTCGATTGCATTTTGCCCCGCCTTGGTAGCATATCTTACTTGCTTTGCATGATTGTCTAAGTCTTGACCTTGTCAAAATGGGTCGTCTCTAGGCTTTGACATTCACTCCGTCATTGTTATGACTTAGAGTTCTGTCAAAGAGAACAGCTGAGACACCCCATTTTGACCGTCCTCAAGACTTGGGCGTCACCGTCGGAACACTCGGTGATTATCCATGTTTGTGTTCATTTGGAGTTCGGAGTTCTCGGCTTGCGCCTCCTCGGGACCTCCGAACTTGACGATTGTGTTTGGTTTTGCACCAAACACTTGTATTTTTGCCATGAAAAGGAAGGGAATGCCTTGTGAGGAATCCTACACACCACCATTTGGGGCTAGAGGCCACGGTGGATGAAAATTATATCGGCACTTTATTGTGCCGACCAAGACTTTTGTGCCGGCCAAGCCTGCATTTTGTTAAAATGGCACTCTTTGCGGCGAATCTTGTGCACTTGCTTTATCGGATATTTTTATTGCGGTGTAAAGCTTTTGCTCCCCTCCATACGTGTATGGAGGGATGAGGCCTTTGGTTTGCTTAGTGGCTAAGCATTTCATGCTTATAAAGGAGCCTCTTCCTCTTGCATTAGGGTTGAAGATTCTTGAGAGCAAAAACCGAGATATACATATATATCTCGATATACATCCTTACAAAACATATATCTCTCTTTCTCTCCTTTTGTGTGTGTTTTAAGGCCAAAAGTGTGATTTTGTCTCATTTTGCTCCTTTACACACACCATTACCTATAGCTCGAGATTGAGAGACTTAGGAGGTTGTTTGTGTTGGTTTTGGACTGGTTTTGAACACTTGGGGGTGGCTGGAACCTTTGTGCTTCAAGAGATCTTCAAGGGTAAGGATCTTACTTTATTTTCCCCATTTTGCAACTCATTTCTACCATCTCTACTTTGTGTTTTTGGATCTGTGTTTAACATGTAAAAGTCTTGTTTTTACTTGCTAAGGAACATTCATTAAGATCATTTGGCCATTTGAGTGAAGCCTCACTCTTTTGGTCTTTATTTTGGCCCATTTGTGCCTTTTCTTGGAGATCTTGCTTGTTTGGTGTTCTTGGCCTTCTCACCACTGAAAACCAGTGGGTTTTCAGTGGTGAGAGGGTCATTTTCGAGCATCATATAAGGGAGAGACACCCCTCTCCCTTTGGTCCTTTGGTTGGCCTTTGTTTTGGCTCATAGCATAACATGAATGCATGCTTGTATTTGCCTCCATTTCAGAGCTTTGTTAGTGTGTTTAAGGTCATGTTTGACCTCTATTTTTGGTAGGTTTCGTGGCCTCTTGCATGCTTCTCATATATGCTCTGAAATGTTCTTTTATGCTCAAAGGCATGCCATGTGTTTAAGCCTTCACACTTGCATGTTTTGGGTTTGATTTCATGAGGACAATAGCATCTATTTGCCATGTGATAGGGCTGTGAGCCACTGATCTTGACACATTTGTTATGCTTAGTATGTATCTCTTGCATTTTTAGGCTTGTGAGCCTTGCATGTTTTGACCCTAGCATGTTTGGCTTGTTTTGATCTAATGATTTGGCATCATATTAGGCCCCATTTCAGTCCATTAGTCTTGTTTGTATGTTGGTATATGTGGCTTAGTTCATGCTTTAAAGATATGCTCTTGTGTGCTTAGGATTTGGCCTTATGCATGCTTACATATTTGATGCTTTTTGGGGCTGCCACACATGAGTTTTGGATGTCATTTCATGTGCTAAAGGTCTGATTTTGGTTGTTGGGGGCATGCCATGAGTGGTTGTGTAAGTGGTGTTGGGTCACTCTCTTTGGTGCCTTAGACTTAGGTCCAATGGCTAGCATGCTTATGTAGCATCTCAATTATTGTTTTGAGGCATGCTTTGCCACTGTTTTGGGGAAGTTTGAGGGCTGCCCTCTTTGATCTCAGTCCATTGTTGCATACTTGTTATATGGTTGTCACATGTTTGGTTAATAAAGCTTTGAATATTTGCTAGTTCTATGCTTGATTGGTCCATGTGGCATGACTCTCATGCTTTGCATATCTTAGTATTTTGCATGCTTAATTTGTTAGCATCTTAGTCCCAATGTTTGCATGTTTGCATGCTTACATATTTGCATGATTACATGATTGCATTTCATTGCTTGGTTTGGGGTGTCAAACTAAGTATAGGAGTTGGGGGGTGTTTGTACCTTAAGTGACAAAACACACCTCATCCCCCATGTCATTAAGGCCCTTGATATCAACATGATAGGGACTTAATTCATATTGTTTGTATTGCATGCATTTTATATCAAAAATAGCAACCTTGGTTCCTTAGGCTATCATGCATCAAATGCATAATTGATAGCCCTAGAACCAAGTGTCACACCCCCTTGAGTCCCTAAACATGATAGGAGGTGTTAGACATGCTCACATTTGCCCAAAAACCATGCCTATGCATTCTTTGGTTTCTTCTTCTTCTTTGTCTGTCTTCTGCAGGAATTACTTGCCGATCGGCATTATAGAGTGCCGACCGGCACTTTATTTATTGCCGATGAGCTCCTTGTCAGCCGATGGACACTGCGCATGGCCGATGGAAATTCTATTCTTGATTCTGAATGTGTGGGGAGAATTCTCTGGGACTTTAGTAATTTTCAAGGAAGCGAGGCGAGAAAGCAGATGCATAGGTTTTTCATGAAGTTGCATCGAGCATGCCTCATTCCCCGGCGTCCGTATTGAGGCCCCATTTCATTTCACTTATTTGTTTTAATTTGATGCGTAGAAATTTGTAATAATTTAT
This sequence comes from Camellia lanceoleosa, assembly GCA_025200525.1. Classification (NCBI taxonomy): domain Eukaryota; kingdom Viridiplantae; phylum Streptophyta; class Magnoliopsida; order Ericales; family Theaceae; genus Camellia; species Camellia lanceoleosa. The sequence continues at coordinate 20,094,303 of CM045771.1, read as the reverse complement.
TTATTTGTTTATTTCTTTCGGGCCTGTATTATTTATTTATTCGGTCCCTCCGAGTGAGGGTAAAAATGTAATAAGTGTGTGTGTGTGGGCATGTATGTCTTCCAATCCCCACTTCTTTCTATCCCTTTTATTTACCCGCTTACAGTAGCAGATTAGGGCATTTTCAATTAGCATACCTTATGCAAATGCATGCGTGCATCATTCATAAGTATTGCATACATTGGGCTCGGCACATCACGCAAACTGCATCGCACTTTCGATTTCCAAATTGAATACGTGCTATGTGATAGCATTTCATATGCCATGTTAGGGTTAGCCGAGCCTAGTCTAGATTACATCTATGCCTGTGTCGCATTAGCCACTTAACATGAAACTAGGTCATGCATGTTTTGCTAACTAGTTTATTATTTTGGCGCGGAGTACGATGTAAGTCTTTATCGCTTTAGCATATCGCATGCGTGTGAATGTTAACATGACAATAGGATTGCCATGCGGCTAAATGCTTACACGATATAACTGTTTGTATGCCTGTGGGTGGAGGTTGGATTGCGTGAGTTGGGAGTACTCATTGAAATCCGAATTTTAGCCTACTTGCGAGTAGCAATTTTAAACCAACACGCTTTTCGGAATAAAACGGATATGCAATGTTTATTTCCAAATTAGGCACTCTAGTCTATACTTTTGTGTTGTGCGCATCACATAGTAATTCTAGGTTAATAACCGGAATAAGAACGCATAAAGTTTTCAAAAACGGATATCACGGTTAGTAGAGGCCGGTCTTGACGGCGAAAAGGGTGCTCATAGTGACCTTCCCGATCGTACCCAAGCTCGAGCCAAGACCACTTTGGTGATGACGGACATGTGGCCTTGACCGAGTCGGGGTTTCCTAAATTTCCCATTTTAAAATATTTAGGTGGCGACTCATGTCTGGCAAAGCATCCATGTTTGGCACTACTTTTCAAAAATCTGTTTTCTCAAACGATTTGCGGATTTGGACTCTTTGGTTGATTTAGAACCGCGACACAAAAGGAGTCCGAATCGAGCGAGGTCCCCGGGGCGTCTCTGATTTCTGGCGACTTCTGGGGATTTTAGAGAGCTTGACTCGAACTCGTGATATCCTGTTTTGATTTCACTTATGTGTTTCTTTGCATTGCATGTGCATTGGTGCGCCTAGGACACCGTGTTGGCCATCTGCTATTCTGGCGGTTTCTTGGAGGCTTGTCTTGTCAAGGCATGTCCGTAAGGCTGACCGGTTGCGGGCTCTGCCAGTATGGGAACACAAACCCCGGTTTTACCGGGGCACCTTTTTTGACCATTCGACCTAGTTGCATAGTCGGAATCCATAGTGACCATTCCAAACTAGGACAGGTTGGTTACACGATTTAGGTTGTTTGAAACCGCCAAGGTAGTGAAACCCTAGCTCCTCGACAAAATAGGACAGGGGAAACCCTACCCCGACATAGGGTGTTTTGGTTCTCATTTACTTGCTACGTGCTTTAGAGTGTAACTCTCAGGAACATATGATCGCTTTGCAAGATTAAGTATCGGCCCGAGGGCATCAAGATCGTTGTTGGGGAATCGGTTGTCTATGGATATCGATTCGTGCCTAGGGGCAATGGTTCGTGATCGATGAATCGATGGTTGAGAAACAAAGGTATTCAAAGATTCGACCGTTTATTTTTTTAAATACCCGACCGTGTGTTGTGTGTTTATTTACTTTGCGTCGTTATGCTGTCCGATTGTCTGTTTATTTATACGCTTTATTTATCTTTTTATTAGGTAGTTGAGCACAATTGCTACCGATCCGATAGATATTCCCCAAGCACCCTGGGTCAGAGGCCGTCGACTCCTTCGATCTGAGGATCTGATAGACGGACAACCAGTGTACTACTCGCTACCCCCGGTCACTAAACCAAGTCGAAGGCAGAGGACATCAAGACAACAATGATACAGAGGGCTTTGTCTACCCCACCTGTGCTCAGTAGAGATCGGGGTTTTGTATTGTCGACAGAAAGGGAATTTATACCAGTAATCCAATCAGAACAGGATAATATGGCCAGTTTGGAGGAGATGGTGCGCCACCTTCAAGAGAGTATGAAAGCAATGCAGCAGGATGCTGTCCGTCAGGCGGACTTCGCCAGGCAACAGGCCACAGTTGTAAGAGAACAGGCAGAGACAATTGCCAGGCTAGAACAGCAAACCGGAGCATCTGCTTCGCACCAAGTTCCTCCCCCACCAGGAGTTCCTAACGTCGGGGAGACAGCCAATGTTCAGACTGACATGAGGCCACCTGACCACCCCACCTCCAACCCTACCCCAAATTCAACCTCAGCTATCAAAAACACCCACCAATCTACCGGACTCTCCCTTTGAGTTCGAGGCTGACCCCACCGCACTCAAATTAAGCAAGCTTGAAAAGTTATTCAAGAGATCTCAAGGGGTCAAGACTATCCCCAATATTGAAGATGGTTATACTGATGCAATGTGATGTCGCCTTTGCAGATTCAAAATGCCTCATATTGATCGATTTGATGGGTCCGGGGACCCCATGGTACACTTAAGATCGTTTCGGACGTTCTAAGGCCGATGGGCCTCGAGGCTCCGTGGTTGTCTCGCTTGGTCGGACCTGTCGGTGTAGCATCCGCATGGTATTCCAAGCTAGATGATGACGTTAAGATAAGTTGGGACGAAATGGCCGAGGCCTTTATCGCAAAGATTCATACAACACAGATTGAGATCACTACCCGTGATCTCGAGACAACCAGGCAAGAGCCTAAGGAGGGTTTTTCAGAGTTCAGAACAGATGGAGGGCGAAAGCATCGATGATGACCTTAAGGCCCACGGACAGAGATCAAATCCGATGATTGTGCGCAATCTTCAACCGGTTAATGAAGAAGATGATTGTAGTTCCTTCCTACCTTCGCAGACCGCATGATATGGGAATGCAGATTGAGGATGCGATAAAGCAGGTCTGTTTGATCAAGACCGGAACAACCCCATGACATTCAACGAAAACAACAATGCAGGCCGAGTGGCACATCACCACGAGAGCCTCCAAGTAAGCATGGTTACCACTAACTCCCCACAAAGAAATGCGGCTTTTCGCCATTCTCCGCGTCCAAGCAACCCACAAACAACCAAATACCCACTCAAAAATTCCAGAACTTCCGCTCATCTATATGCCCCTATCCAAAGCTCTAGGGGTATTGATCAAGAAAGGGCACCTGAGGCCCCTGGAGCCGCGACCCCTACCAGAAAAACTCCCTCCTACCCACAACCCGGCCAAATATTGCGCATTTCATCAACAGCACGGTCACGACACCGACCAGTGCTTCCGGTTACGCCATGAAATTCAAGACCTTATCGATAACGGGGTGATTTTGCCTCCCGAGAAGCCCAATGTCACTACAAATCCCCTCCCTGCACATAACCAAGCTCCACCACCTAAAAGACTTAATTTCATCCATACTGGGGCCGTGTCTTATGACCCTAGTGTCTATATCACACCCACCCACTTGCCTAAACCGGAGGTGTTCCTCCCCGAGTGCACGGACTTGTGCATGATGGACATCTCCATGACCCAACCCAAGCCAGTCGTGATGATTGCCAAGAACAGGGAACGGGGGGACCCAAAGCAAGAACGAGTTGTTGAGCCAAAATCTGGGGGATTTGGAAATTGTACTGAGAAAACGTATAGTCCGAGTGACTACATTCCCACTTTGATGGGCCAGATGCGCCAATGGTGAAGCTTCCAGAGGAGAACTATGTGTAATCCAAGGAGATAGCCCGGGACAGGAAATGGATAGTGTAGCAGCCGTGGGAGAGGACTTTGCCAATCTCCAGTCTTACTACAACCAAGACCGAAGACCCAAAGAAATAACCGTTCGATTATGGGAAACAAAGAGAGGCCATTGGGTGGTTGGACGATCATCCAGATGTGATAGAAGAATTTCAGCGAAGGAGCCCAAAGAGGGCGGAACCTCAAGAATGTAAAAGTTGAAAAACAGAGTACATTGCCGGAGAGCGCCGGCACGAAGAGTTTCGCTCGAGAGTGGAGGATCCTGACCACAGGAATTGTTGAGCAGCCGGATGTATTGGCACAGTCAGAACAGGAAATGTTTGAGGGATCTGAGAGAGTCAAGAAGGCAAAGGCCCAAGTGGGGACTGAAACCGCTGTGTGCACAGAAACGGATAATGTTACAAGTATGAGAATGGAAAGTGCCGTGAGTACGAGAACAGCCACGCCAGAGCCCGACAGATGTTTGTCGATTCTTGATGGGATGTGGTAGGAAGATGAGGATCTTTGTCTTGCCCATACGCATTTAAGACCGGGGAATAACCAACCCGATAACACCGGTACCTTGGAGAGATTGACCACATGACCTGAGTGGGCGATTTCAAACCTCCACACTTGGATCAACCAGAGGCCTCGGGGAAGGACAGAGGCCGAGAAGGTATGAAAAGCACCAAGAGGAAGCCGTACTAAACAAATGAAAAAGATACAAGCAGATATCTCCATTTGGGGATCGCCATGGCTTCTCGAGTGCACAGGAGGTTGTTTTATCACCATGGATAAGGCAAAGCTTTCAATAGAAACAACACGGTAATGACTAGTGGGGCTAGTCTTTCCGGAGGAGCCTCCGATGTTGACGCTATCGATAAGGAATTACCGAGGGCACAAATCACAACAAGCCACTCTACATCTCGTGGAGTGCAGGATAAATGGATACCGTAGTCCTTGTTGATACAGGTTCCGCCATCAACGTTTGCCGCAAGGACTTTTACGCGATTGGTCCGAAAGTCGCAGACTTTATACCAACAATCCAGTCATCGGGGCATATGACAATACAAGCCGAGAGGTGATGGGAACTAAAATCCGCACCAAAGTTGGGCGGACAGCAGGGAGATAGATTTTCATGTCTTAGAAGTACCGCAACTTTCAATTTGTTATTGGGCCGTGGTCGCATCAGTGAAGGCAAGATCATCTACTTTGCATCAAATGGTGAAATACCCTCACGAAGGAGTAGCCATCGTTTCGAATTCATCAATTCATCCACCACCGGAGGTATCCACGCTGTTTCCGGAAATAGAGCATGGCCCGAAGACGGTTCATATCGCTTTACCTTGGCCGAGGCTCAGTTGCTGAATATCATGGCCGTAATGAAGGGATATATGTTAGCGCCTGCCAAAGGTACCTCATGAATAAACTCCAATACATCCCCGGATGGGATTAGGGAAGAGCGTAGAAGGGCATCGCAACGTTGCCCGAAGTGCCACACACCCCTCACACCTTCGGCTTGGGTTACATGCCCACCAAGGAAGATTGGGTAAGAAGAGGAAAAGAGATGGCAGGAAGAGCCAAAGCAAAACAGATGGGGAAACCTTTCGAATTGATGCACCGCCCATCCGGTTTTGAACGGACGTTCCGTCCGGGAGGGGGAAGATTCCCCATTCTGTGGTTTTCCGGAGCCATGGCTGAATGAAGAAAAGAAACGCATGCCGGGATTTGAAATTTTCTTCGACTTGCGCTTATCCGGGATGATGTTCTCAAGAGCGCATGCATCTGACAATGAGGTCAACATAGCAAGGAATTGGAGTCTGCGGACACAGAGTTGAAATGGGGGTAGCACCGCATGTCTACTCTCGATCCTTTGATCGACCCGGTTGTGCTTGGGGACGACCTTCTGTCCATGATTAGAGATGAAATGGTTGGGCCAACCAATGCTATTTTGATGCATCCATCGACCCTCCCTCATCCGGCAAGACGAGGAGGATTTTTATCAAACAAAGACCGGTCAGTAGTGAGCCTAATCTGATTCCACCGAGTCTTGTGAGTCGGAATCAGGTTCCAGCTCGTCTGAGTCTGAGTCCGGTATTCCTGGGAGTGATAACCCGGATGCCACAGTCCTGTCCAGGTCGTCTTTTTCTTTCTCTTTTGAGTCTGTTGTAACAGAAGAGTCGGACGGTTTGGAAGTATCTAATGAGAACGAGGTAACTGTGGTTTCCGAGTACTTTTCTGTGCCTTTGGTTTATTGCTTAAATCAGGACTTTCAAAATTTTGATGAAAACGACGAGGATGAAATTCCTCCGGTTTTGCAACGACTAATTGAACAAGAGCAAGAGAGGTTTGTTAAACCCTTAATGGATGAAATCACTACTGTGAACGTTGGTACTGAGAAGGACCCGCGGCTGGTCCAGATCGGGTCCACGTTGTCTTCGGAGGAACGCGAGCGCTTAGTCGCTTTATTAAAAAATTTTAAAGATGTTTTCGCGTGGTCCTACGAAGACATGCCTGGAATCGATCCTGAGATTGTACAGCACCGGATCCCTCTTGACCCCGAGGCCCGACCTGTCAAACAGAAACTCAGAAGAATTCGCCCTGACTGGGCCATCAAGATCAAGGAAGAGGTCACCAAGCAGATTGACGCAGGCTTCCGCCGTATCCGAATATCCGACTTGGTCGCCAACATTGTTCGATCTAGAAGAAGGATGGCAGAATCCGGGTAGGTGTGGTCTACAGGGATCAGACCAGAGCCAGTCCGAAGGATGACTTTCCCTTGCCGCACATCGATGAGTTGGTGGATTTTACAGCGGGGCATGCTTTGCTTTCGTTCATGGATGGTTTTCGTGCTATAATCGATAGTAATGGCACCAAGACCGGAGAATATCGCTTTTACACCCCGTAAGTACCTATTACAGAGTGATGCCCTTTGGGCTAAAGAACGCCGGCTACGATCAACGGGTCAGCAACTACAATATTACATGACATGATCCATAAAGAGGTCGAGGTGTACGCGATCATGATTGTCAAGTCCAAAGAAAGAGAGGGCCACTACACCGCCTTTGCAAAAGTTTTTCCAAAGGATCGTGAATTTACCGCGGTTGAATCCTCTAAATGTCGTTTGGTGTTACTGGGGAAAAATGTTGGGATTTGATTACACAAAGGGGCATCAAGTCGACCCTTCCAAAATCAAGGCCATCTTAGAAATGCCACCACCAATGACCGAAAAGGAGGTGCGAGGCTTTCGGGTAAAGTGCAATTCATAAGACGGTTTATCTCAAAACTAACCTTGACTTGTGAACCACTTTTTGGTCTCTTGAAGAAAGGAAAAAATTCGATGGGACGGCGGTGCCAAGCGCATTCAACAGATCAAAGAGTATCTCAGAATCCGCCTGTTGTCACCACCAAAGCCGGAAGCCGTTGATATTGTATCTGTCGATGATCGAGACTACGATGGGTCAGATGCTCGCACAAGAATCGAAGATAAAGTGGAAAGGGCCATCTACTATCCGAGCAAGAAGATCTTTGGATTATGAGACCGCTACACTACCGGAGAAGGCATGTCTGGCCTTGGTATGGGCTACTAGGAAGCTGCGGCACTACCTGTTAGCTCACTCTGTAATGTTGGTTTCACGACTTGATCCCATCAAATATCTTTTCGAGAAACCAGCACTTACGGGTAGGCTAGCTCGTTGGTTGCTGTTGCTCTCGGAATTTGACCTCAAATATGTGACGCGCAAGTACGTAAAAGGGAGAGCGGTGGCAGAATTCCTTGCCGACCACCCGGTTGAAGGGGATGAAGCGGTTGAGTACCTATTTCTAGATGAAGCTATTTTGTACGTTGAAAACGAGACTTGGACAATGTATTTTGACGGAGCGTCAAATCAATACGGCTATGGGATAGGGGTGTTGCTGATAGCACCCGACGACTCCCGTATCCCTTTAGCATTCAAACTTCAGTTCAAAGTCTCGAACAATGAGGCAGAGTATGAGGCTTGTATTGCCGGTTTAGAAGCTGCCCTAGAACTAGGGGCAAGACGATTGGATGTCATTGGAGATTCGAACCTAGTTGTGTCTCAAGCGAAAGGAGACTGGAAAGTAAAAGAAGAAAAGATGATCACTTACCACCAGACCTTGGACTTGTTAATTCCTCGGTTTGAAAAGCTAAGTTTCACTCACCTAGTGAGAGAAAACAACAGGTTTGCAGATTCGCTAGCAACTCTATCTTCTATGATAGACATCCCGTCGGGAGTTCGGATGCGTCCAGTCATTATTGACCAGAAATTTGCACCCGCCTACGAATCAATCTCTGCCATAGATGAAGTGCAGGATAACAACCCTTGGTATTACGACATATGGAACTTCCTGGAAAAGGAGGCATATCCACTAGGGGCAAATGCCAAGGACAAGAGGGCAATTAGGAGAATGGTACATTGGGTTTATCATCTGCGGGGGTAAGTTGTACAAAAGAGGTCATTTGGGAATGCACAAGTTGTGTGTGGAAGCTGAAGAGTCGAAGCGCCTGATGGAGGCCATCCATGGAGGAGAATGTGGTGCGCATATGAATGGGGTGACGCTGGCACGAAAAATCCTTAGACAAGGCTACTACTGGTCTACCATGGAGGAAGATTGTATTGGTTTTGTTCGACGATGCTACAAATGCCAGATTCATGCAAATCGCATGAACATCCCGCCATCAAAGTTATACAACATGACATCACCATGGCCGTTCTCAGTATGGGGAATTGACGTGATTGGAGCTGTTACTCCGAAGGGGTCGAACGGGCACGAGTATATCTTAGTAGCAATAGATTACTTTACAAAGTGGGTCGAGGCCCAGTCCTATGCAGTGTTGAAGGCTTCGCATGTCGCGAAGTTTATCAGAAACAATATTATCTGCCGCTATGGAGTTCCGAATGAGATCATTTCGGACAATGGTTCTCACTTCAAGAAAGAGGTGATTGATTTGTTGGAGAAGTATAATGTGGCTTTTCATAAGTCATCCACGTATCGGCCGCAGACCAATGGAGCAGTTGAGGCCGCCAACAAAAACATCAAACACATATTGCAGAAGATGGTGGAAACCTATCGGGACTGGCCAGACAAATTGCCATTCGCTCTATGGGGCTACCGGACTTCAATTAGAACTTCGACTGGGGCAACCCCTTATTCGCTGGTCTATGGGATGGAAGCCGTTCTACCGATTGAGATCGAGGTTCCATCATTGCGAGTATTGGCTGAGTGTCAGATAGCTGAGGCAGATTGGCAGCAGAGTAGATTCAAGGAACTCATGCTCTTTGATGAAAGAAGGCTGAAAGCACTGTACCATGTCCAAGGTTATCAACGAAGAATCGCCCGGGCTTTTAATAAGAAAGTTAAGTCCAGAAATTTGAAAGAAGGGGATTTGGTGCTCAAAGACAATCGAGCTCCCATCCACGACCCAAGGGGCAAGTTCAGACCCAATTGGACTGGTCCCTATATCATCAAGTCTATATGGTCGAATTGGAGCTGTGGTTACGATGGACCTAGATGGACTAGAGTTCTCCCAACCGATCAACATGGACAAGTGAAGAAATATTACCTCGAGAGGCTCGCTAGGCCGAAACCCGAAAGGGCGACCTAGGCAAAATTGAGCACAAAAATTAGAAAATAATAAAAACTGAGCTCAAGAAGGTTGAAACCCGCAAAGGGCGGCCTTGGCAAAAGTTAGAGCGCAAAAGGAGAGTGAAAATACTCGAGTGAACCCGAGCCTGAACTACGTAAGGCTTGATCCCCATCTTTGGGATACGTAGGCAGCTTCATCCTGAAGTTCAGCCATAAACATTTTCCCCGATCAGCTTTGTCCATTTGATCGCCTTGGTCATCTTTGTCCATCAGCATTCATCGCAATCTCCGGTGCAGTGTTATTCAGACTAGGGGCAACTTTCCGTTGCCATGCAGCGCCGCGGCACTATCCAAACTAGGGGCAATTTTCCAATTGCAGGAATCTGGGGTTGTGCATCTCAGTGACAAATTTCAGGCGTGTCCAGTTCTGATCCATATCGAAAATGGTTTTGAAAAGTTTTAATAAAGATGACTTTGTTCAAATAAATCTTTTTACAACTAAGACCATTTCTGGACCAAAACGGAAAATTTTCAGTACCACAAACTTCAATTTCATTGATTTCAAATAGAGTTCTCTTGCTCTTGCATACAATTGAAGTTGTTTTTTTTATTACATTCATAAAGAAAACTTGAAAGTACTAATAAAGCAATAAGCCCGGGGTATGGTTAAGTTAAATGTCCCTGCGCCCCCTCCCAGAGCTGGTCGAAGCCTCCGATGCCAAAGTGGGTCCCGCTTGTGCCTCTTCATTAAGCCAATCCAAGCACTCATCAGACAAAGTGCAACTGAAAGTGGGAGCGGGGGCCAGGAGTTCTCTCGTCCTCCATGCTGCGGCATACCTGGCCAGCTGTGAGCCTCGGATTAGGAATGCAATGGGTACTCTATCCTTCCAAATGACAAGTCTGATCATGACCAAACTGGCGCAGGATACGGAATGGGAAGTAGAAGACGCAGTGAGTCAAGCCAACCAATTGGATCCCGGGTTGACGGGTCATGCTATAACTCATCATTGGGAGATTGAGCCAAGGGCACCGCCAAGCAATGCGATCTGCGGACAAACTGCACATCCACTCAAACCACCAACCTTCATCAAGGGCGTCAACTAGGCGTCGTCTGAAGAAATAGCCGCGCGCTGAATATGCTGGGCAAGAGTCCACAACCTTCAATTTATCCATCAACCACACCTGGGGAGGGACGAAAAATGAGAGAATAAAGAATAGAGAGAAGTACGATGAGAGAAAAAGTAAGAAAAAGGTCTTGTGAGAAAAACCGAGCCTGAGGGCCGAGTGATGTGAGCAAACATAAAAAGTGAGTTTGGGTGGGAAACATTACCTGCAGTAATAGTGGACTCCCTGCTAATCTGATCGTCTCCCGACGGTAAAAGGCGTCTAAGCCCAACAGTGTCTCAGCTAAGGCCATGGCAACGCAGCTTCCCTTTTTATTTTTCTTTGGACCCCTTTCATAATATCAAATATACCCTTTAAACCCACACTCCTCATTCCCTCCTCCAGCAATTTCCTTCCCACTCCGACGACCTACTTAAACAACGACAGCAACAACAACAGCAATAGCAACAGTGCAACCATCTATTTCCTTGAAGTATCAAACAAATGCAAACTATGTTTCAAGAAATGTAACAACATTGGAAGTGTAATAGACCCAAGTTCAAAGAGTGATTTCTCCATTGTAGAGAATTACATTGATATTGCTAAAAATGAATGATGGATAACTAGTTCGGAAAACCCTTCTTTTTGCCTTCATGACCACTCTCACTGCTGTTCGAAAAACCAATTCTAAACAAAAGCTTGATGTTCGATACTATATAGCCGAACAAAAGGCATATGTTCGATTGTAGAGCATCGAACATATTCAACAAATTCAGCTATGTGTAACTGAACGAAGAGAAATCGACCAACCTGTAAGGTAGAGAGAAATTGACAAGGGAGAGAGATAGTCTTACACAAAAGAGAGAAAAAAGAGTAGGTTCCGAAGGATGAAGATGAAGATCACGAAACAGAGTTCCAGAATCAATCGCTTCTTCTCTACTGTCGCTGCAACTGCCACCAACAAAACCCTAACCTTTGTCGCCATTAATAGTTCTGTGAACAACAGATAGCGACAAGAGGCTCACCGGATGAGGAAAATAAATAAGGTGGGTTAGTCATCAGCGGCCACTGACAAGAGTGGAAGCGGTGATGAAATTATGATTAGAGTTAAACTCCGAAGGATAAGATGAGGACAAAATTAAAAATTGATATTAAGATAAAATTATAATAAAAAAATGAAGACTCAAAAGTAAAAAAAAAATATAGACATTTAGGTGCCGTTTGGTAACACTTACGTTTTTAGTTTTCTGTTTATATTTACAAAAATTTTAAAAATTCAAATAAAAACTTGTTTAGTAAAATTTTTGATTTATAAATCAGTGGTCTTAGTTTATAAATTTGACCAAAAAATGTGTTTCCATTTTGAGTTTTCAGTTTTTTTTTTTTTTTACCACCCAACACTAGCCACCACCCGCTACCATTTTCCACTACCGTCTTCCGCCACTACCTTTCACCGTCACTCACCACCCACCTGCCTCCACCACCCGCCACCACCACCTACCTACAACCCACTCGCCACCACCACCCACCTGCCATCCACTCGCCACCACCCGCCACCTACTTGCCGCCACCACTCACTACCCACCTACCCCCACCCTCCACCACCTGCCACCACCCACTACTACCACTACCACTACCATCACCAACCACCCCCACGCCACCCACCTGCCACCCCCACCTCCACCTACCCGCCATCACCAACTACCAGCCAACATACGCCACCCACCTGCCACCACTACCGACCACCCACCACCACCACCACCACCACCACCACCATCACCACCCACTGCTTCCACCCGCCATCTACTCCATCCACCCACCACCCACTACTCACCCGCCGCCCACCTGCCACCACCACCCACCACCCGCCATGACCACCACCATCCACCACCTGCTACCGTCACCCATCCACCCACCACCACCACCCGCCACCACCACCACCCATCTGCCACCACCTTCCATACGCCACCCACCTGCCACCACCAGCCATACGCCACCCACCTGCCACCACCACTACCACCCACCACTCGCCACAACCACCACCACCACCCACCACCCGCCACCGTCACCCACCCACCCACCATCACCACTTTCTACCACCGTCTTCTGCTGCCACTTGCCACCACATGCTATTTCTTACTCTTTTTTATATTTTTAAAATTTTTTAAACATTTTGTCAATTATCAAACGCGTTTGTAATTTATATTTTTCTAAAATAAATAATAAATAAATAAAAATTAATTTATAAAATTTTTATAAATATAAATTAAAAACATAAACATTAGATACCAATCTTATTTTAAATTACTATATGAATGGTAAACGGGTCAACTATTACAGGCATGATTCGGACTGACCCGTAATCCAAAATGATGACAGGTGTCTTCTCCGTATCCAAAGCCAATCAGTTGATTTCGAGCTTCTACAAAAATAGAGAAAAAGCTGAGACGACAAGTCTTATTAATCTCTAATTCAACAACGTGGGTTCCTAATAATAATAATCTCTACCCAAAATTCATCTTACGAAAGGTAGAGAGAGAAATATATTATATAATATATATATATAATGGGTATATATACATGTGTAGGTGGGTTGGCTTCGTTTGTGTTTTATTTCAGGTTTTGATTTCTGGGTTTGGATTTGGTAGGTTGAAAATGTCGAGCTCAGTAGCGAAGGAGACCCAAAGCGGTGCTGGAGATGAAGGTTTCTCCTTGGAACTCCCAGCTCCTCCTGGTTGGACAAAAAAGGTCTCTTTCTCTCTCTACAACTTTTTTTCTCTCTCTCTAGATGTATATATTCTCTGTCACATTCATTTCTTTGAATTATGCTGTTTTTTGTGCTGTGAATTTTGTTTTTCTGTGTAAATTGGAGTCTGGGTATGTTTAATTTAAGAGAATTGGGTGGTTCTGTTGTTGAATTTCATTCAGCAGTGATAGTTTTGAAGCTAGGGTTCGTCGGCATGTTTTTCTTATTTTGGTGAATTCTGGGTATAATTTTGAATTCTTGTCACTTGTTTGATGTTTCTTTTTATTGAGTTTTCTTGGATTTTCTAGGAAATGAAAATTTTAACCATACTGGTTTCTTAGAGCCTTCTGTTGTTGAATTTCATTCAGCAGTTAGAGTTTTGACTCTAGGGCTTGTCGGCATGATTTTCTGATTTTGGTGAATTCTGGGTATAATTTTGAATTTTCACCACTTGCTTAATGTTTCTTTTTATTAAATTTTCTTGGGTTTTCTAAGAAATTAAAATTTGAACAATACTAGTTTTCTTAGGGCCTTCTGAAAGGGTTCCTGAGAATAGTAATCTCCTCTATATTTGGTAATTTATCATTTTTTTTATTTTCAGGTTGTTAACTAAAATTTAGCTGGTGTTTCGATGTCCCTTTTTGCTTGATATTAATTAAAGGAATACTGTTTAGAAAGTGTGGATGTAGTTTTTTTTTTTTTTTTGAACAAAGTGGGGATGTAACTCTCCATGGTTCTATGAGAACGGAAATTTTCATATTTATTCACTTTCACTTATACAAAAGTGGTTTATATAGTAATTGTGGAAATGTGGGGTTGTGATTGATATGTTGTGGACTTGTACTCTTGTGGCATTCCTTCATGGTTCCATCTTATTGTGAATGTTTGGGGTTTGTAAACTTTCATTACTACACTTTCCAGATACCTCGAAGCAAGTTTCAAAAATAAGATAGTGTTATCCTAAGGCTGCCATTCTAAACTTTTGCAAGGTGCCAACCCATATACTCTAGCATGCACGTATAGGGTTGAGTCTGGATGAAACCTAAATATGTATGTAGTGGTTTCTACTACCTAGATATTCTTAGTTGCTCTTGTGCTAAGTTTTTCTAGATTGGTTCCTAAAGCCTGACCTCATTTTTGTCATGTGTTTTCAACTAAGTTATATTGCTTATTTTATGGGAAAATTGATATAATTACATTATTGTCACACAAAACATGTGCCAAATTTTGATTGTGAACTGTTCTCTTTTCCCCCCTTTTTTGGTGGGGAATTCTTTTATTTGGATTACATTTATTTGATGTGATTGTGTAATATGTCTAGATTAGAAAATAAATTTGATTGATTATAAGAAAATCTTATGTGGAAACTAATTTTCTAATTTGGTGATTGATCTAACTTACTTATCATTTGCTTTTCCAAGTCAATAAACAACCATATAAAGGTCTTCTTCTTTTATATACATTAGATGTACTGATGTAATCAAAAATACATACAGTAGAGTTGTCACTAGTGTGGGAACAAGAGGGGGAGAAACAAGTGAATTTTCGATTATAGTTGGCTTACATCAAGGATCCATATTAAATCCTTGTTTTTTTGCATATGAATGTTTAAAATGGTACTCCCCTGTGCTATTTGGAATCCAAAATTTGCAAGTTGGAACAAGAAGAAAAAAAGAAGAAGATATAGGGTGCAATTTTAGCAAAATTAAAAATAGCAATGAAAATAAAGTAAAACTTAACTGCCAGAAGGTATCTAAGAAAGATAATTTTTAATATCTTGAATCCATTATTTATAAAGAATGATAGATTAAGGAGGATGGATGAAATGGAAGAGTGCTTCAAAGGTGTCGTGAGATCATAAGATACCTATAACATCGAAGGGTTAAGTTTAATTTGACTGTTATGATGCCTGCTAGACTGCTATAATGCATGTTATAGAACATTGGGCTGTTAAGAAACAATATATTTAAAAAAAAGGGGGGGTGTGATTGAAGCAAGAATGTTAAGATGGGTGATTCCTGTTATAAGGAAAGCCAGAATAAGAGGTGAATTCATTCAGAATGGCCATGTACGATGAAGAACAAAGTGTTTGTAAGGAGGTGTAATTTGGTTCACAATGAAGATGCTAAAAGAAATATGAGAAGGCTAAGGAGGACACAGGTTGAGGAATCCAGAATAGAGCTACTTGGAGGGAACAATTCCATAGAGCCAACCTTAGTAATTGGGACAAGGCTTATTGAGTTCAGTTGATAAGTTTGAGTGATAATTGCCAAAAAGAAAGCACATTAATTTCTTATTTGGGACCTGAGGACCAAATGAAAAAGCATACTCATTTCTTTTTCTTTTGTGGAAGGTGTCCTTTAAAAATCTAATCAAATAGACGTGTGTTTTGTGCTATTATTGAATTCCAAGCTTGTGAAAAGTGATGCAGAGAACTAGTTGGTTTAAGCCTATGCCTGCAGTTAAAGATGGTGTTTAGTGTAGAGTGAGGTTTATATATGAATAAAAATAAAATAAAACTGTTAAAGAGGGTAAATTAATGATGTATTATGCCCCTCTTGCTTTAAATTAATGTTAAACAGTAGTAAACATACATATAACTTTCTGCATCTATGTATTTGTTCAATCATAATCTTTTTACTGGTACCAGATTCCTATGCGGCTGTGCATGTACTAATACTGGTACCATGGAACATACGTGGGCAAATCCCCTAAATGGTCTCCTAAGTTATTTGTGCATGTCATAAAGACATTTGTTGCAGATATTCTATTTGAATTATTTATTGGCATGTACATGTCATGCCTGAAAATTTGGGGGTTGTGGTCTTTGGATTTCCCATTTTGTTACTGTAATTGGACTTGATTAAAAGTGTGAGTGCACTTTTTTATGAATATGTTGAAGAAAAAAAAAAAAAAGCAGAGTTCGCGAATTACGATGGAGATAATTTTAAGGTATCTAGTATCTATGAAACAAAGTTCTTGTAAGCTTCCAAAGTATATGAAAGCACTAAAACCATGCATGTTGAACACAAAGAGCAGATGCCCACATCTCCAACTTAGGTCTATACAAGGCACTAAGACATAGTGGTCTCAAAAGAAATCCTTTTAACTTTGTGTATTAGCTGGTGCATAGGAGACAACAAAGACCTACAGTTTGTTTGTTTGTGTGTGTTTATGTCTTTTTTTTTTTTTTTTTTGGTCTCTGCAATTTGCAGTAAACTTTGAGACATTTTACAAGCCTATCAATGTTTCACTCAAAATAAATGGCAGCCATCTCCAACAATAAGATATCATCGACTCTCTGATCAAAAGAGGCGAGAAGAAAATTTTCTCAGTTCTCAATTTAAATTGGCTTATATGCCCCAGTAATTATCTTGGTGTAAGCATTTCACATTTCGCTATTGCCCTACATTGAGCTAACCTCTGTATTGATTCTCTGCCATGAGTTGAGAAAATTGAACAGTTTTTAACGCATAAATTCCTTTTGGAAAAAATGCAAGTAATTGTTTATCATAGTGGATATAGTTCATTACTACAAATTTGAAAATGAGTTTGATGGATTGCAATTTAAGCAGCAGAGACACAAACACGTGACACAACACAAACAAGCCAACATGGAAATTTTCAAAAAATATAGTATACAACACATGGGGGATACATGCAAAATATATAATTTTATTTATTTATATATGTCATACATATGGCTAATTTAAGTCCTTTATCATCTTCAAAGCATGCTTTCATTCCGTTTGTTTTTTGGGGGTATTGGGAGGGAAATTGAATCCATGACCTACACGGAGTAAGGTGCCGTACATGGAATTTGGCCATTAGGCTAACGCTGGTGGTTAATACATGCTTTCATTCAGTTAATGAAGAATAAACTATTGCACATAGACAAGGAAAAAGTGGCTTAGAAGGAGATGAACAATGAACCTATGAAGCTCTGAATGATGTTCCTTTTTGTTCGTTTGCTATCATGGAGTAGACATATGAAAATAGTTTCCATAAGTTTAAAGTTTGCAAAGGGCTTAGGGTGCCTTTGCTGGATAAAGGAGTTGCCATTCAAGTTGTGTTGTGTTGAACCATGAGCAAATTTATGTGAAGAGAATTCATTCTTAGACTTCTTGCAATCATTAGAATATGGTTTTTCGTATGTGATCATAAAATATTCAGAATCATGTCTGTTTGTATTTTTTTTTTTTTTTTTATTTTATTTTATTTTATTTTTGTGTGTGTGTGTGCACGCGCGTGTGTGGTGGGTCACTGTGTATGGATGTGTAGTTGTGTGTTTGTGTTTCAACTTGTCTTTTCAAGAGATTTCATGACTGTACTCTTTTTTCTTTTTCTTTTTCTAACTTTTCACTTTCCTTCTAGTGAAACTAGTTTCTTATCCATGCATTTGTGAGTGTCTCTTATAATACAGTGTCACAAGTATGGATGTTTGATTATAGGTATTCTAAGACCAAAAACTAGTTTCTTATCCCTGTATTTGTGAGTGTATCTTATAATACAGTGTCACAAGTATGGATGTTTGATTATACGTATTCTAAGACCAATTGTCAAGCTTTCCATGTATCACTTTATTTCTATAATTGATGCAGGAAGATTAGTTTCTCTTTGAAATTATGCCAATGTCCAAATATCATCGTTTTTTTGAATTTAACCTTCCATGAGCTTCTTATATTCTGCATCAATAATACTGTCACATGTACAAGGATAAGAGATTAAACAATAGGAAAAAAAATTTAAAACAACCCAACAGGTGAAGGGCTCAGGAACAAGGAATCTGTTGTCTCAAATTTGACTCTCCAAGGGCTTACCCAGTGTGTGTTTTTTTGCAGGTTGTTGTGTGCATCTGAGATACTTACTTGTTTCAACTCATGTAGGTCAAAAACACCACAGTGGAACTAAAATAGTAACAGTTGGAATAAAACGATTAACTCACTTTTCAAAAAATTGAGTTTTTTTGTTTTACATATATATATATATTTTTTTTAGTGAATTTTTTTAATATTTTACGCGATTTTTTTTTTTAGATGCACCAAATCTAGATACACTTCAAAAATGCTTGTAAATAAAAAAAGAATTTAAAAAATCACCAAAAAAAAAAATTATTATTATTATTATTAAAATCGAATACATTTTCTTATTTTCTTGTATTCAATGAATTTTTAAAAGATTTTTGTATAAATTTTTTATTTTTTAAGTATACCAAAATTAAGCTGATGTAAAAAGTGAAATAAAAAATGATTAAAATATTTCAAAAAATCATTAAAAATACAAAAATACGAATTAAAAATGCAAAAAACTGTTTTTGAAAACTTCAAACCAAACAGTTGTTTGTTGTATCTGTGAACTTTGACATCAAGCCCCAATTGCTTCTATACATCCAAAAAAAAAATATATATATATAATAATAATAAAAATAAATAAATTTTTTGAATTAGTCAGTGACGTATAGACGACCTTTTCCAACAATTGAAATACTTTTAGTGAATTAAAAAGGAAATAATGATATAAGCTGGGAGAGAGGGGGATTAACTCTTTCAGCTTTATAGAATTGCATTAAATAAATGTTGAGAGTGGGTAGGACCATGACAACCTCACTTCTCAAGTTATGCATTAAGTGATGGGCAAACAATAGAGTAATAAAAGCAATGCTTTTCTAGGGCTATCTACAAAAGTTGGAGAAATAGTCTTGGTCAGTCAGTTTCAGAGATGTTTGGAAGATTGTATCACCTTGTGAGACACAAAACCAGATATCTAGGGTTTACGGAAATTCATGTGGAGCTCAAAAAGATTTGATGATAGTGGTACTAGTATCATGCGTGAATGCTATCTTACTGTAAATGTTCGCAAGGCTATTGATCACCAGTGATGAGGCTTAGAATCTATAAGACAACACAAGCTACGATATGAAGTTAAACCAAGCACACAAGGAAGAGAAATGTGGCTTCATATTGAAGCAAAGCTTGAGTATACGCAAGAAACTAAATAAAAATACTACACTAAATGTGGAAAACATGCATTGTACTTATAATCTGAACATTGCATTGCTATTTTGCAGAACTATTGAAGTTAAATTTACTTCACCTCATATGCAAGCATACCTTTAACGAGTGATAAGTTTTGTAAGCATTTCCTTCAAAATGTAGAGGTGGCACACTTTTGCACAAATGTTTTCTAGCTTGTGGGGTAAGTTAGTTGCATATGATTCATGGATTTATGGATTTACTAAATGCTCAAATTAACCCAACTCAATTCACATATGTCTTCTCCACTCAGCTCTGTGTAGAGCCGTATCGTTGTTTAAATCGGTCATTTTATTATCTCACGGCGCTCTCTGCCTCAAGCCTCATTCTTTATTGCTTTCTTCCTATTTGACACCTTGAGAAGCCTATGAATTCATCAGTTAGAGATGATCAACAAGGAGTTGTTGGGAAGTTGTGAAGGTTTGCTTGGGAGAGGTACAGTTTGTGGAGGAAGGTGATAAATGGAAAGTGCAATCATGACTAGTTGGATTGGTCCACAAATTCAATAAGGAACTACATGGTATGGGTGTATAGGAAAGCATTATGTGTGTTAGGGATGATTTCTTTAAGTACAAATGCTTTAAAGTGGGGAAGGGTGTACAGTGCAGTTTTGATAGAATTCGTAGTTTGATTAAAGGCATTTGAGGGAAACTTATTGGATCTGGGGGATGGTGGTTACTTTTGAGGTGTTGATGGCGAATTGTTGTAAATCATCTCCCACAAGCGTGCTATAGATACCTGTTTACTAGAAGTTGTAGGTGCAATCATGGCTAGGTGGATTAGTCTACAAATCCAATAAGAGGACAACATGGTATGGGTGTATAGAAAAAGCATTATAAAGCTGAGGGATGATTTCTTTAATTACACATGCTGTAAAGTGGAGAAAGGTGTGGAGTGCAGTTTTAATAAGATTCCTAGTGTGATTAGAGGCATTTGAGGGAGAATTTTCTGGATTTTATGGGACTGTGGTTAGTTCAGAGTGTTTATGGCAGATTGTTGGACTTCATCTCCCATAGGTGTGCCTGAGACACCTATTTACCAGAGGATTTTGCAGGAGTGGGACGTAGAGTCAATTGAGGCACTTTTTTGGATGCTTCAGATCAATCTGCTTCAGGCAAAGGTGACACTCTGGCTTGGAAAGGGTCTAGGAATGGCATGTTTCCAGTGAATTCTTCCTATTGAAAACTGATTGGAGAGAGAGATGTTGCCTACCTGTAAAAGGGGATATAGAAGTCGAAAATCTCATTCCAAAGTGCTTTTCTTTGCTTGGATGGTGGTTTGTGAAACTATTCTATCAACTAATAACTTGAGGAAGTGAGACAAAGTCGTGTTAGATTGGTGCTTCTTGTGCAAGAGTGTAAGGGAAAGTGTTAAATCATCTTTTATTGCACTGCCTTGTTACTAGAGACGGGTGGAGTGTGGTGTTCTGTGTTTGGAGTTTAATGGGTGATGCTTGGTCAGTAAGGGAGTTTTTTGTTTCTTGGAGTGGATAGTGTCCTAGTGGTAGAGATAGGAAGGTTTGGGAGATTGCTCTTTATATTTGATTTGGTGCTTGTAGAGAAAGAGATAGAGAGGAAGATAACTTTTGAATGTGTAGAGAGCTCAATTCTTTGTTTGAAAGGAATAGTGCTGTTCTTTATGTATTTTTGGCTTAGGGACTTTTCCTTCCGCTAATTTATTTTGTTGACTTTCATGGGAGCTATATATCTTTGTAAATAAATAGCAGAAGCACAATTGTTTCATCTTTATACATTGTGTATACACTTTTTGTTGGTGCCTTTTAATACACTTGCTATCTTTACTTATTACTTATATTAAAAAGAAAAAGAAAAAGAAAATTGAATCACGCCACTCCATATTGGTGAACTTTTTTTAATTCTAGTTGCACGCGATCAAACCGTCTTGAACAATTTTGTCATTTTGTCTTCAATTGGTTCAACTTTTAATTATAACAAATTTGTTTATTTTTATTTTTATTATCTTTTAACATCACTCATCCACTCTCAGCTACACTCATTTTCACAACATTCTATTTCTGAACTGCTTAACATCTTGCACCATACAACATAACTAATTTTAAGGTATCGTGTAGAGCTTACCCTTCAATTATACGACACTTGTGAAGTACTTTTCCATTTTATGGGTAACTGCTAAGATCGTCTTCATTTTTGCATTTCATACCACACCCGTGAAGTACTTTTCCACTTTATCCATCGTGCTCATAATGTATGGGCAACATCCCCTTCATTCTTCTATTTCACGTAGATGAAGATTCCAAGATATCAGAAATGGTCCTCTTCCTCTTACTCTCTTTTCCTGATTGTGTCATGAGATGTGACGATGACATTTTATATTGTCGATCTACCAACCTCAGCCCTCCTTTCTCCTGGCTGTGACCAGCTAGCCACATGGAGGATAAGACATGAATCATGACACTATCAAAGTCAATTTTAAGGGGTTAACAGAGTGAAGGATACTTAGCATGATCATATTTTCCAAGACCTTTACACCTTTCCCCCAAAAAAGGAAAAAATGTTCCAAGGCCTTACAGTGATGAGCAGATCTGTTGATTTTCAACTCTGGTACTGAACTTACAATCAAGTAATTACTCTGTTTTTCTTCTCTATATTATAGATTTCTGATTGTCAGACATGAATTATGTAACAACACAAGTCTGAAGAGGAAATATAAATTGAGATGCACCATTTTCTATATTACTGCTTATATATGCTCTGTTTAGGCACTCGATATTATATGTGTTACTGCTTAAAATAAGTACTTTCATGTGGATGCATCTTAGTGACCTATGTCAGTTGAGCTTCCCAAGCGGCCTGGTCAAGGCTAACTCTTCATGTCTTTTTGTTTCCCAAGAAGTTGGTGGGGGCTGAAGCTTTACAAGGGAAACGTGTGAAAAAAGAAATGAATTCAGGTAATGACTGAAATATGAAGTTACATAGGGATATATCTCTCATATTAAACAAAATTTCGTAGTATTTATAGCTGACAAAGAATTGTTGATAATACTAAGCCTGTTGTCTACATGATTGTGAAATATGTATTTGTTTGTTTAATGTTGAATGTAGATTACTATGTTACACAAAAGTGAGCGTAGTCCGAAGTCCTCATTTTTAGGGTGTCAGAGTTGTCTCATAACTTATCTTATTGCAAAGTTCATTTTTCCAAGCCTTTGTTCATATTTTAAGCTGGTATGGTCTTTCAAAGTGCTTCCAGATATCAAGAGCTCTCTGGGACAGTTGACTGCTAGAACAGAGGAGACCTTTGCAACCACCATCTTGTACATGGGCCCTATGCTTAGTTTGTCAGCAGTTGTCTACTTTTCAGGGGATTAGTTAGGTGGTCTTTCTGAGATTTCGTCTTTTTAGGATTCCTATTTCCATGTTCAGGGGAAGAGGAGGATTATATGGTGTTTTTGTACTTTGGTGGCTATGATTTTGATCATGTTGGTTGAAATGAGCAATAGTGTTTGCTTCAAAAGTTGGGCTATGGAATCAATCTGGATGATAGTCTAATAGAGTAATTCTCATGGACTCCAGTCACTTGAAAAGAGTTTGACAGCATATGTTGGTATAATGTTTTGGAGCTGATTTTATGTGAGTTTGAAATATAGAATGAGATCATGTAGAAGCAAGATGAACCTGACATCATCAATTGAGTATATTGGAAGCACACCCATTTGACTGGCACAGCAACTATGTGTGACTAAATATATGCTCTCATGTGCACAAAAACTTGTGGAAAGGTTACCTACTTTTGGTGCTAAAAAGTGTATAATTGATGTGTGAAGCCATAATGAACATTGAATTTAAATTATGCTTTGAACATAACCTCACGCCTCTATCATCAGTCGTGCATGAAGTGTTTATGTTCATAGTGCAATGAACCATTTGGTTTGGATGAGAATCATGAAGTGTTTATGTTCATAGTGCAATGAACCATTTGGTTTGGACGAGAATCAACGTGTAACCTTGCATGAATACCAGAATTCAAGACTTTGATGAGGTTTGGTGTCAATATACCGAAGTGGCATTGTTTTAATAAGGCTATTTGGAAAAATAGATAGATAAATGATCCGGAGGAAATATATTCATGTCTCTCATGTCCAAGCAAATCAGATTACATGGTTGAGAGAATTTAAACCATGAGATTACGTTATCAGAATTCATATTAGAAATATTATGCTATGTTTCCTTCCTTGCATTTACTTTATTTTTTTCTTGGAGATGCAAAGATTTTATAGAATGAGTCGCACAATCATGGAATTTGAGCCAAATTTATAGGTTTTATGCTCTTCTAGATCCTGTGATTTCTTTGGCCTTCTATAAAATTTAACTTTTTTAGTCATATGGGAGAGCAGAGGCTTGGCAAATATCATGAAAAATAGATGGACACATCAAATGCTAGAAGACAGCGCATTGTTTCTATATCAAAGCTAATCGAAACTGTGTCCTGATTAAGGGAAAAAATTGTAGTGACGAGTTCATGTCAGCTGGTATATGCTTCTTTGTTTCTAAGATGTACTGTATTGGACTTTGTTAATTTCAGTAATATATGTTGAACTTCTCAATTTAGAGTAGGCATGTGAGTTTGGATTAAACATTGGTCAATTTGAAGTGGATTTAACGATGGAATTTTATGGTAACCTCTGAGGGTTGCCCTCACAAGTTCTGTAGGCATTATGTTTTGATCTGAGATAGAAAGATGGAGTTCAAACTTCAAAATGATATGATACGATCACGTATTATGTTTTGATCTGAGATAGAAAGATGCTTTATCTTTTGTATTGTTGAAATTCCTTCCACAATCTGCATCTGAGAGGTTAATTTAGAATAAAGGATCTATTCCTATGTTTTTCCTTGAGAGATTTTTGGAACAAATGGTCATTTGAACACCTCCTTTACGGCACTTGTTGGTAAAACCTTATATTGCATTTATAAAAGATGCCTATCATTCTCAAAAGGTAGACAAGATTTGTGGTAATTTTGATGAATTGACTTTTACTAAAGATAAGGGTGATTGCCTTAGCCATGAACATGTGATTGAATATGAAAGAATTGACTAATGAAAGCAAGGAAATTGATTCTATGATGGTGGAGATTGGCAAGAATAGGAAGGTCTCAAAGAAAGGAAGGGGAAAATCATCCTCAAGGAAGGAAATGGAGTTATGATGATCATAGGAAGAGAGGATCCGGAGCAAAGAGATGTGAAGGATATGGGTGGCTGTTTGGTTAAGGATAGTTTATTTTTCCCAAGAATCCAGTCAGTGCTCTTTTTTTCTTTATGGAATATTTTGAGAGGATATTCAAGGGGGGGATCATCCAGATATCACTTCTGCTATGCTTATTGGTAAAGTTGGTGGAGCTAAATGGAAATCAATGTCAGATGCCAAGAGCACTTTTGTGAAGTGGGCACTATATTGATGCTTTTTAGAAGACGGGTTTTGTTTTGTTGCTTTTGGTTTGTAGTCAAGAGTGTTGAATCTTTCTTATGTACTTTTTCTTGATTGTATATGCGTTGTGTCCCCTTGGCACATTTGCTAATACAATTTTCTTTGTTGCTTATAAAAAAAAAAAAAATGTATAATTTAACTTGGTTAAAAATTCTTTGAAAAGAAACCTATAGTTAAAGAAGTTAAACGTCTACAGCTTACTTTTCCATATTGTATCTGCGCTACATTAATAACAATCACATCTTATACAAATTATTGTTGACAAGCATGTTTCTTTTAAAACAAATATAAAGGTCCTCAGCTATTTCAAGTATGATTCACTTCATTTTACATTGGTGTAGGTTAGTCTATGTGTAAAACATTGGCAGGTTTAATAAATTTTATATGCTGATTAATTTACACAATCATTTTTCCTTTTCCACGTTCTGAGTGTCTTTTAGATTTTACAGTATTTTCTATTCCATGTTCTGTTTATTCTTGTATAAGACACCGTGGCAGCTGAGAATAATAAATTAATATGGAATGCGAGTTGTATATTTATTTCTGCTTTATTCTCAAAGAAAAGAAGAAAACAAGTCATATATGATTGAAGTCCATGTCTTGATTTTCATCTCACCTTGATATTGAGATGACCGAAGAGAGTTGAGCCGTTGCATGAAGGTTGGTGGACCAACTGGTTACCAAGTGGCCTATGGTCAAGCAGGATAGCTAAATAAGAATATTTATTGGTAAATTACACTAACCTCCTTTAAAGTTTAAAGAAAATACATTGAGTTACACAAGTTTGACGTAATTACACTGGGCTCCCTTAAAGTTTCAATTCATGTATTACTTAGCTCCTTTTTATCATTAATTCTTAGTCGGATGGGTGAAAAAGGTTATGTTGTCATCTCGTTGACATTGAAATGTATATTTTACATTTGTTTATCTCAGTGTAATTATACCAAATTTGTAGGCTTTATTGTATTTTTGTTAAATCTCAAGGGTGATCAGTGTAATTTACCCAATATTTTATTTATCTCAAAAAATGCATGTGACTGACTCCAGATATGCGTTTGTGTACTGTGGACAGTATCTATTTTCATATTATTTTTTTCTTCCATATTATGTTCAGAGATTTAGTTTACTTTGTATACATTTACTTAAATCATCCTTTCTCATTCATTTTACAACCCTAAGTTTCAATACTGTAAAGCCTGCTTTCTGAAATTTCTTTTCTTGTTTCTTTTTCGAGAGAAACGAATTGTATAACGCATAGTTGTATTTATCTGCAGTTCGTGCCCAAGAAAGGAGGTACCCCTAAGAAGAATGAGATTGTATTCACCTCCCCAACGGGGGAGGAGATCACAAACAGAAAACAATTGGAACAATACCTGAAATTGCACCCTGGTGGTCCCGCAATATCCAAGTTTGATTGGGGGACCGGTGAAACTCCAAGGAGATCAGCCCGGATTAGTGAGAAAGCAAAGACAACTCCACCACTGGAGATTGAGCCTCCAAAGAAGCGTAGCAAGAAATCTTCTGCTTCAAAGAAGGATGATAACAAAGAAAAAGAAGTCGGTCCTGAAGAAACCGAGGTGGTGAAAGACGTTGACCTGCAAGATGGAGATAAAACTGAGAAGGGTAATGCAGCTAAAGAAATCGAGAAGGATGTTGTGGAGGAAAATCAAGATCAGAAGAACAAAGACAAAACGCATGGTCTAGAACCAGAAGAAGCTAAGCTTGGAGACGATGACATTAAAATGCCTGATGCTGAAGAGTGCAAGAAGGATGGAGAAGCAAAACAGGGTAATTCAAAAGAGGCTCAGGTTGGAAAAGTAGCTGACGGTTCTGAAGTAACTCAAAATGATAAGGGAAAAGTGGAGGATACAGATGTTCACGAAAAGGTGGAGCAAACATCACTCGAAGCTGAGAAACCGGATACGGCCATTGTTGAGGAAAAGTGCCAAATGGAAGGACAGGAGAAAGCAGACCAGACAAGTAATGAGAAAGAAGCGACAGAGAAGAAAATTGAGGAACAAAATACATTGATGGACAATGAGGTAAGCAAGAAGGCAGAGGGAGAAGTGATTGAGAATGGCAGCCATGTCGGCAAGGCTGGTGGCTCCGAGTCTCAAGTTACAATGTAGATTAATTTGGTGCAGGTCCCTTTGGATGACTGTAGTATGACTGTTGCTTTATGATAGAATTTCTGATTGTTCATGAAGACATATGTATTTAAAATCATAGATTAGGCCTTGTCTGTTCCAGCTTTCGTTCCGTCAAAGTGACACATAGCATGCAGAGATCGATCTTTGTAACATTACTACTATCTTATGACGTAGATTAGGGCTTCAATGCCGGTGAACTTGTAGTTTGCAGAGATCTATGTGACAATTTCGTGTTGAAACTGGTATTGTAATAATAAGTGGTTATGCATTAGCTTACTGATCCTATGAGCCTCCTTTGAGTTTGTTTTATCCAGCATTGGTGTGATTTGCACTTCGGATGCGTGACAAATTTTGACCAGGTTCAGATGAGACTAAGAAATTAGTCGCCTTTTTGCGCAGAGGGTTTCTTGCATTGCAAATATCTTTCTTAGCTGAGAAAATGGAAGAAAATGAAGGAAAATATTGTCATGACCATATGGATTGTGTGTGGTTGTCAAACTGTGAAGCCCCAAATTAACTCTTCATTGTCTGCGTCTTACATACCCAATTGTAGCCAACTGTTTTAGGGGATTTGCCACTTCCAAGAGCATTGTAAGATGGAAAGCTATCTTTCCTGCTTCCGCCATGCAAATCTCAATTTGTTGAATTTGGGGTTCCAATGACTAGGGAAGCGAGTCAAGCTAAGTTTTTCTAGGCTTGAGCTTAGCCCATTTATTTATCGATCTCGATTACCCAGCTCGATATCGATCGAAGTTCGATAATGAATTTTTTTAAATAAAGATAAACGAGTTAAGCTTGACAAGTTAAGCTTATTCGAGTTCGAGCTCAGCTTGCATATTAAACGAGTTTAAAAGTTAGGCTCAATCTCGTTTATTTACTTAACAAATCGAGTCGAGCCCCTAAAGAGCTAAGCTTGCAAATAGTTCGGTACATTTATGACCCTACCAATAACTATCAACGTCAACACTGAGAAAGTAAGTCACTTTTCCCTTCATTTATCCAGGCCTCTCATTCTTCTTTGACGGACGATTTCTCCAACTTCACTATTAAAGTTAGAATCACAAATTCAACAAATTAAGATTCTCGCATGGTAACATTTAGGCCATAATTAAAATGTAGTTACATGGTTTAATACTATGTTTGGAGAGGAAAATGAAAATAAAACAAATAAATAATTGTCATTTCTCTAGATCAAAACATAGGATAATTGGAATAACAAGAAACTTAGATTAATTTCGGAACAAATTGAAAAAAAATTGGTATGAAAAAAGGAATAATTACAAAATAAGGGAAATCTAAAATAATTGTATCAGATATGGAAACTTAATATTATTTTTATTTTTATTTTTATTTTTTTTTTTTTTGCTTTTGGGGGAATTATGTGTCAATGATACTTGGGAAAAAAAAATTTTATTGGATAGTCAAAAGTTTTTTCAAATTTCAACTAGAATAGTAAGGTACAAACAGAGATAATTCTACTTACACAACCATTTGGTTTCCTTACACCCATTTTCTCATTACAATCAATCAAATTTTCACGTTTTCTCTTTTACACTTTTCAATATACCAATTTTACGCCATCTTCAACCCCACATTCTCTCTTTACACACCCATTTTCATCTCTCTCCTCTACTTTTCTCTTCTTCTTTCTGCCATTGCTATCATTGGCCACCGCTGTCATCACCTTCAGTAGTCAAACCTTAACTCTTCATCCATCTCTGACCACTACCCCTACAACCTTCGACTATCACAACTATAGCAGCTTGGGTTAGACTTGTTCTTATTCCTAGATCCGGAATCCGATACTCTTTATCGTTTTCTATACTCCTCCTTATCTTGTTATTTGGATTTGGTTATTTGGAGTTGTTGGTTGTGTCTCGAACAGGTTGGGAGTTAGTTTTTTGTCAAAAGAATTGTTGCATGTTTCTTTTCTTGTTCACTCGAGTGGTGTTTTGATTGCTCAAGCAGTCTTTGGGTTCTCTTAACACTTTTGTAGGTCTGCAAAACTACTAGGAGTAGGGTGATCTTTGCTTGAGCAGTCATTTCTTCGCTCGAGCGGTCTTCTGTAGTTTGCAAAACTTCTAGGAGGGGGTCCTTATGATCTCGAGCTGTGTTTTGATCACTTAAGCGGTGTTATTTTCTTGTGACTGACGCTCAAGCGATGGGTCAGTCACTCTTGCAATTTGTGCGTATATCAGGTCGGGGACAAGTCACTTTATGTTTCTTTTTCATCTCTCTCTCTCTCTCTAAAACATCCCTAAACCTAAATTCTTCACTCCCTTTCTCTAGTTCTTGTTTAAACATCTCAAATACACCCAAATTCGTTGATCTCGTTGCCTTAGTGCTTTGGAGTAAAGTGTATAGCTCGTAAAGATGAACATTTTAATCAGAGAAACTTCTATTTTTAACTTCATCTAGAGTTGGGCCTCGCTTCATTCTTCTTCTACTCTTGAGGTAGGGACTTCTTCAACCTCCTTGTATGATTCTTAGCTTCGTTATGTGTTTCTTGCAAAGTATTGTGATTTGAGAGTTAGGGGTTTGACTTAGGGTTTAGATTTTGTAATGTAAAATAGGGGTTTTCAAATGGGTTCTTGAGAATGATTATATTGTTGTGTTAAAAATAGTGGAAAATTCTTCTTTAAAAGTATTTTTGAAAGAAAAGTGCTTTATTGGAAATCATGTTTGGTTTTGGTTTTCAAAAAATTCTACTTTTTTATTTTTGTATTTTAAATGTTTTCAATGAATTTTTTTTAATATTTTAAGCAATTTTTTTTTTTTAATTTTTAGACACACTTAACATACATACACTTAAAAAGTATAATATTTGTGAAGAAAATCTTTAAAAAATACACTAAATACCAAGAAAAAAAAATGAAAATTCAATAAATTTATCGTATTTTTGTGTATTTATTAATCTTTTAAAATATTTTACTATTTAGATACATCTAATTAATGTGCATCTTAAAAAGTAAAAAAATTGCTTAAAATTTAAAAAATATTCATTAAAAAAAAACACGAAAAATACAAAACACAATTTTCAGAAAACTGAAACCAAACATTTGTGTTTGAGCTATGAACAGAAGGGGAAGATGTTGAGTTTTGAAAGTGAAATGACTGTATCTGTTGATGATGAGAGTGGAGTGGGATATGTAATAACACTCCCATTTCAAAATTTATGAAATTATAATTATTGTTGGCGATTTATCTTTCGTATAGAGATATCTGTTTTGGGGTATCAATGGATGATAGCTTTGATTGTTGTAGAAATTACATGAGGAATAAGTTAATTGAAGACCATTTATTCATATATCTTACAGTGAACATTGTTTCATATATAATTACATATAGAAAATTGTATCATTTTTATGGAAATATTGATGAATACCTTTGTGAATCTGGTTAGAGTGTGTAGTTGTGGTTTTATTATGCTGGCTTGTGTGTCCTTGGTGAAAGTCCAAAAACCCGCGCGGTTGGGTGCCGATCCTTCCAGTTAATACCGGTAAGATGGCTTTGGTAGTGCTTGTATAGCCTACTGGTAGACACGTATCTATAGATTCCAGTGTTTTGTATCAACTGCCCTGTTTTTTGATTTAAAAAGTATTGTTTTATGAATTGATATATACATATAATTGAGGCATTGCATTGCTTTGAAAAAGAAAGTATAATGTTATGGTAAATGGAATGTATGTGCATTCACCATATGACTTTGTTAAGCTTCATATGTTGTGTTCAAGTATCTCTATTAGGCTTTAGCTCACCCTATGTGGAAAACAACTTTCAAGTGCTGATGGTATGCCTTCACCAAGGAAGTAGCTTGGGAGGACCTTGGAGCTGAGTGCTTCTTTTGTTCTTTTGTGTAAATATTTGTTGTATAAGCCTTGGGTTTTATATATATGGAGTTTAACTCATTTTGTTGTACCCAAGTATTGACTTGGAAAGATGTAGCCATTAAGGCATTACCATATTTGTACTTCCTTTTGTTTCATTTGATTATTACATGTCATATGCTATAGATTCAAGATCTAAGATTTATGAATGTATACATATGCATATATCATCTTTTGTACGGTAAATGTTAACATTATGGATGTTTATGCTTTTTCATTGAATATTATGAAGTGAGTTGTTGTTATTATATTGGGGCGTTACAACAACCACCACTCTTGCTACCGCGATCTCCTCTCTTCTTCTTATTCTTCTTCTTTTCCTGCTGCCATGATCCCTCTTTCGGTGCTGCTATTGTAGCCCCCTCACAACAACCTATCCATAGCCATCACAACCTTACAATCGCTAACCCACTGCCATCCCAGCCCCAACCTCTACAAGCACTACCATCGTGATCTTAGCCATTATGATCACAATCGTCGTCGTCACCAATGTCGCAACCCACCACCATCGCGGCCCCCTTACCCTCTGTAATTTCCACCTTCAGATCTATGGGTGAGTAGAAAGAGAAAACTAGGATTTTAATTTTTAAGATTTTAGTGCATTTTTGGTAATTTTAATTAGGTATAAAAATGTAATAAAAAAGAGCAAAATTTTATGGATGTAATTAGTTGGTTTTGTGTAAATAAAGTTAGAGGGCTGCTATTAACATCTATCTACTTTCTTTGGATCCTCCATTTCTTTGAACCCCTACCCTAAATCCTAAATTTTAATAAGATTTCTTTGAGCACTCCACTTAATACCAATTTTACCCCTATTCATAATATCATCACACCCAAGTGAACACTTGCCTAATTTTGCACACCCTCTCATATTGAAGAAAAACGAATCAACAGTCTCTTTCTCTTTCTCTTTCTCTCAGTGAACAACAGTTGCTCTCTTTCTCCTTTTGTCAGTTTGGAATCTCTTCAACAATCTTTATACTGGCCGAGGTAGAGGCCCAACCTTTTTATATTCTTTGATTTGGAGCCTGGTATATATTATTGTTGTTTATACTCCTTTTGGTTTTATTGTTGATTGGGAGTGGTTGTTTGAAGTTTTTGGTTTTCTTTGGAATAGGTTGGGATTTAATATTTCAAGGGAAATTCTATTTGGTCATTCATGAGTTCGCTCGAGTGGTCTTTTCTTCACTTAAGCGGTCCTTCGTTTCTCTAAGAATTTGTGTTTGCAGTCTGAACTTCTGAGTGTATGGTGTTCTTATCTCGAGCGGTCTCTTTGCAAGTCTAAATTTTTGTAAAGGGGTTATTCTTCGCTCGAGCGATGATTAGTTCCCTTGAGCAATTTGTTCTGTAAGGTTAATGTTCTATGAGTTTGGTTTCTTTGCTCGAGCTATGGTTTGGTCACTTGAGTAGTGTTCTATGTATGACGCTCGAACATTGTTTGGTCGCTTGAGCGGTCTTTTTGCAGGTCTGAAATTCTGTAAGGGAGTCATTCTTCGCTTGAGCGATGATTAGTTCACTCAAGCGATCTGTTCTACAAGGTTAATGTTCTGGGAGTTTGGTTTCTTCGTTTGAGCTATGGTTTGGTCGCTCAAGTGATGTTCTGTGTATGACACATAAGTGGTGTTTTGGTCATTCAAGCGGTCTGCATGTACAAAGCTATGGAAAAATGATCTTTTCTTTTACTTTTTGATTTCTCTCTCTCTCTCTCTCTCTCTCTCTCTCTCTCTCTCTCTCTCTTTAGTTCTTGCCGAAGCATTCATCTACACTCAAATCCGCTACTTTCGTTACCTTAGTGTTTTGGAATAACAGATAGAGCTCAGAGTGGTGATCATTTTAATTTGAAAGGTTCTAATTTCTACTTCCGTCAACTTTTGGGTTTTGTTTATCTCTCTTTCTCCTATTAAGATAGGGACTTCTTTAATATCTCTGTATGGTTTTTAATCTAGTTATGTGCTCTTGAGTATAGTAGTGTTTTGGGTCATTTGGAATAGATTTGCTTTGATTTGGGTTTGGGTTTGGGTTTGGGATTATAAAAGAGGGCTTTTCCTTGGAAATGACATTGGAATGGTTTGGTATTGAAAATTTGGGAAGTTGCTTTTAAAATGTGAAATGTTGAAAAGAATATCTGTTTGGGAGTATTTGGAAATCTTTGAGCATCCATAATTTGAATGAATGATAAAGGAATTGTGGAGATTTGATATGATATTGTAATAATATCTATCGGGTTAGAACTGGAGTTGAGCATGCATTGTTACTCCAAGTATTGAAATTCTATATTTATATCTATCTCTTGAATTTATCTTTTGTATAGGGATATCTATTTTGGGCTATCGGTGGAGGATAGCTTGATTGTTGTAGAAATTACATGAGAATTAGCTTATTTAAAACTATTCACTTATGCATCCCTCATTGAACATTGTTTCATGTTTGTACATCGAAAATGTTTTTTTTTTTTTTTCCAATAAAAAAAATGGGTGAATACCTTAGAGAATCTGATTAGGGGGTGTAGTCGTGGTTTATATTATGTTGGCCTGTGTGTCCATGGTGAAATTCTAGAAACCAACATGGCTAGGTGTCGATCCTTCTGGTTAGCATTGGTAAAATGGCTTTGGTAATGCTTATATAGCCTAAGTCTAGACACGTATCTAGAGATTCTCAATGTGTGTATCCACATTCTTTCTATTTTGAAAGTAATGGTTTATGAATTAGTTTATAAATATGGCATTGTATCATTTTGAGAAGGAAAATGCATCGTTTTGGTAAATGGCATTCATGCGCATTTACCATATGACCTTGTTAAGTATCATATAGTATATTAAATTAATCTCTATTGGGCTTTAGCTCACCTTATATGGAAACCAACTTTTAGGTGGTGATGGTATGCCTCCGCCAAAGACTTAACTTGAAAGGATCTTGAAACGAAAAGCTCATTTACTTTTGCGTTGTAAATATCTTTTGTACAAACTTGAGGCTTTTATTTGTATTGGGCTTAACCCACTTTTGTTATAACCAAGCATCGTTTTGGAAATATCTAGCCATTAGGGTATGAACTTCTCATTTCTTTTCTTGTTCTATGTATATTTGTTAAATGCCATAGATTCATAGCTTAGGGTTAGTGAATGTATTAATGCGTGTAATGTCGTCTTTGTACTACATTAAAGGAATTAATTAAAGAGAGAATGCTCTGGTAATATTGTCTTTAATGAATGATTGAATCTCGTGAGCTTTCGTCTCACTGTTGAGTATTACAAGGGTATCTGTTGAGGATTATGAATCTATCTATTGTTATTAGTTTGGGGCGTTACAATCTATTTCTCCTCTCAAGTAACATCCAACTCTCCATCACATTTTATTTTTTTTGGTTTCTTTCAAGATAAAACCCTTGATACAGGGGGGTTTAAAGGAAAAAAACCTTAGAAAAAACACAACTAGGAGAAAAGATCATATAAAATGGATCCATTTGGCATACCAGTGCCGAACAAAATATTATTGTTCGGAACCAATCTACCGAACTAAATGTTTCTATTAAGTACTGTATTACCAAACAAAATCTTAATAGTCGGGAAACCAGTACCAAACAAGCTCAAACAAAATAGCAACCATCGAAAAAGACCAAGAATCATTAATGAAAGATAGATAAACTTACCAATGCAACGCCAACCTCATCAGAGTTGTTGTCATCGTCCTCCTTTGCTCTATAAGTATCAACGAATGGTGAAAACGACTACAGATGTAAATAGAAATTTGATTGGAGAAACTTGAAATTTGTAATAGGGTTGTTTGAAACGTTAATTGATTTGGATATAAATAGGATGAGTACTACTTTGTTACAAAAATGGTGATGAAAAGGAATAAGTTTAGGATTTAGGATGGTGATGAAGAGAAATACGTTTAGGGTTTAGGTTGGTGAGGAATACGTTTAGGTGAGGGTGAAGGTAGATGTACAATATTGTAGAGTGTCATTCTAATTGTCTTCATTTGATGGGTGAGTGTTCCATTAAAGGTTGTCTTTTAATGTAACTTTATTTTAGGGTATAATTGTAATAAATTTTTTTAAAAAAAAAGTGAGAATTGAGGGGTCCAAAGAAATTAGATTGGTACTAATAGCAGCCCTTTAAAATTATACTATAAGGGTGTATTTGATTGGACGAACTATGAATCTCCCAGATTATTTGGTTGAATTGGATGTGTATCCCGTATTTGTTTTCTCATCAGATTAGATGTTTGGAAAGAACTATTTTTAGTGAATCCAAAGTTTGCTTGGATGGACTGGATAAGGATAAATGTCCAAAAGACTATTTTACCTTTGTAATTTATAATTTATATTTTTTATTTAATATATAATTTAAATTTGTAATCTATAATTTATAATTTAACAACACCAAAAAATTTTAATTTATACGGCCATAATTTTAAATTTATTATTTTTAATTAAATTAAATTTATAATTTATATTTTTTATTTAGTATATAATTTTAAATTAACAACACTAAAAAAAATAATTTTATTTAATATATAAATTTAATTTTTTAACAGCACAAAAAAAAAAATTATAAGGCCATAATTTTTAATTTATTATTTTTAATTAAATTAAATTTATATTTTTTATTTAATATATAATTTTAAATTAAGAACACCAAAAAAATAATTTATAAATGTTCAAAAGACTATTTTGCCATTTTTCAATTGTTTACTAAGTAATAGCATGAGGGTAAAATGGACATTTCACACATTAGTCCCATAGCATACCAATCCCATGAAAATAATCTCACCCCTCTCCCAACCCCCAGGATTGTTTAGTCCCTCATATGAGAGATATGGAGTCTAGTCGGACTCTATGTCCAGCAAACTAAAATTGCACCAAACGATGGACATCCCCCTCCATTGGATAAACAATCCGAACAATAAATAATCATTTCCTAATTCCTTTAATCAAACACACCCTAAGTACGTGGAATCTTAAGTTGATTTTACTATTATACCCTTATCTCTCACATAACTCTCACCACTCTGCACACACACTGACCTCACTCTCACTGACACACGCTCGTGCACGCATGTCACACTCTTTTACACACTGCACCCTATTACACGTTTCACATCTCTCTCTCTCTCTCTCTCTCTCTCTCTCTCTCTCTCTCCACACACTAGTACAAGAAATTATTGATTGGTTTAGGAGCAGTGCCATGTAGCACTCCACACCTAGTGATTGCTGGAAGAGGTAGAGCCCATAATTTTGTGTTGGATGATTGAAGAACATGAGGGGTTATAGGGGTTTGTAATTGGTTTCAGACATGACCACGTGATGTCTCAGGATCAACCAATAATTTTTTCATTAGCACATGCCTCACTTTTTAATAAAAAATAAAACAAAATTTATCTTTATACTTTTTATTTTATTTTATTTTTATAAAATATATATAATTTTAATATATAAATCTAATTTTATAAAATTAATATTGTTAAAAAATATTGTTGAAATTATTAAAATGAGATTATTATTTATCATATTTAATAAAAATTTAAATTAGTAATTCAAAGTATATAAAAGCTTACATGATTAAAATGATTTGTATAACTTGAATTTATATAAATAATAATTATCTATAATTACTTGTTGAATAGAAAAATATTATTTTTATTTACTTAGAGAAAACATAGGAAGTAATAAAAATAAAAATATTAATTCAAACCGTATAAATAAAAAATAATAATATTCAAACCATACATATATTAACTCAAACCAGATTAATTAAAAATAATAATATTCAAATCATACAAATGTTAACTGAAACCATACAATAAAAATAATAATTAAATCATACAAATATTTTTTTATATTTTTTTTAAAATTTAAAAATTAAATATAAAAATACATTATTTTTATCATGTTAGACAAATAATTTGACATCGATAATGTAATATTTAAACCATACAAATAGTAACTTGTACGATAAAATATATATATACTTCTAAAATTTAAAAAAATTACTTCTGTTCTAAAAAATAGAAAATCATAATAAAATGATGAGTTTTTTTTTTTTTTTAGTTTATTCACGAAATTATTTTTTTTTAAATTTTTTTGAAGAAAATAAATAAAAGAAATTGAAAACTATACCAAACTGTGCATAAAAAATTAAAATAATATATATATATATATTTCAAATAAAAATAATTTAAGTGAGATACTACAAATTATAAAAATGAAAAAGTTACTAAAAAAATTCAATTCAAATTCGACTGGCACCCATGCACAGATCGGACTTGCACCTCGCATAGATTGAATTTGCACCCCTCACAAATTGAACTTGCACCCATGCACGGATCATACTTGCAACCACACAAATCGGAGTTGGACCCATGAACAATTATGCATAAGTTCGGCATGCACTTTGCACAGGTCGAACTTGCTCTTGCACAAATCAGACTCGCACCCATGGACAGGTCGAACTTGCCATGGCACAGATCGAACTCACACCCATGCACAAGTCAAACTTGCACACTGCACAGATCGAACTTGTACCCATGCACAGGTCAAACTTGCACCACACATACATCAAACTTACATCCATGCACAAATTGGACTTGTATTCCACACAAATTGAAATCTGCAGATGGAAATTCCAAGATACTTTATTTATTTTTTTATTTTTATTTTTTTTTTTTGGTGTGCGAATCATTTTGGGTTCCTCTTGACTTGGGTTCCCTTGAACCTTTGAATTTTAGTTTTGGGTTCACTCCAAAATCCTCAGATTTTGTAAATAAACCATTTGGGTTCATTATTTTCAAAATTAATTAGATGGATTGGACTAGTTTAAGAGGTATGACGGGATATAAGGGACGTTGGCAGAGCTGGTGAGGGATCAGAAAATGAAGGAGAATGCAGGTTTGATCAGAGATTATGTTATGCTTTAGTGAGTGTCTAAATTGTTATGGAGTGTGTAGCTTAGGTGGTTGTGTAATGCTTTGGATTCTAAATTCCCAAGGTTATTGGAATATTATTTATTCTAAATAGAAGCAATTCACTAGCATTTAAATAAAACATTTGTGAGACATAAGAAAGACCTAAGAAATGACTTAAAACATCTCAGGCAATATCACCAACCATAGAGATCCACTAAATCTCAAAAAGACATTAGAAGCACCAAAAAAATCAAAAGTTCGGCCACAATAAAGGAAATTGACATGAAAACTGTGGTGGTTATGGACACCAAAGTGATAAAGGAGTGACTTAGTGATCAAGATCCTGCATCGTTAGGAACTCCCCCTCCCAAATATTTCAAGGAAGCTCTGGCCATAAGTAAAGATGGTGATTACACATTCGATAGTATAGTGGAAATCCTCTTGTCTGATGAGGAGGATGATGATCAAGAAGGCCAATCTAAGATCCAAAACACATATCCAGAGCACATGGGACTTCCTAGAGTCACCTTACCAAAGAAGCTACTGGAGAAGATCAGGAAGCCATGGAAGAATGCTCCAATTATTAGACTTCTGGGGAAAAGCATTGGTTACAAAATGCTATGTACTAGAGTCAAGAACATTTGGGAACTCAATGGTGAATTTATTTCCATTGACCTGGGTAGTAATTATTACCGTTTTAAATTCTCTGATCAATCAGACTGTGCTAAAGTCTTCACAGGAGGACCATGGGTTATCATGGATCATTATCTCACTGTGAGATGTTGGGAGCCAAACTTCAAACCATCGGAAGCCTTTGAAACCACAACCGCAGTTTGGGTTTGGTTTCCAGAGCTTCCGATTGAGTACTATCAGGAAAAAGTTTCGCTATTGCCAAATCTGTTGGCAAACCTCTTAAAATTGACTAGACTACGACAATGGCTACAAGGGGGAAGTTCGCACAAGTATGTGTGGAAATGGATATCAGTTAAACTTTGAAACCAAAATTCATACTGGAGGATAAGACTACAACATTGAATATGAGTCCCTCTATTCATTCTTCTTCCTTTGTGGAAAAATTGATCACAAAAAAGAAGCTTGCAAATTCAAAACTCCAAACGTTCAATCGGGGGAGAAGAATCTAGCCATTACTGGCAAGGGAGTCCCTGACAACCAAAAGTAGAGGCTAATGGTAACCTGCAACAAAAGAGAGGGGATGAAGAAACATTTGACCCATGGATGCTGGTGACCAAACACTATAGAAGACCAACCCAGCCTAAGAGGGCTCAAGACCCAACTGGCCCTGTAACTAATACTAACATGTTTAAATATTTGAAAGAGGGCCAAAATGGCCAAGGAAATAACACCAGGGGCAAGAAAAACAATAGATTAGGTTTTGAGAAAGCCCAAGGAGAGCCTACCAGCCTAGTAGGCCCAAGTCAATCTAAGGATCCTAAGGGCAAAGCCAAAATCTGATCAAATCATCCCAAACCAAAGGAACCAGATGCCCAAGTTCAAAATCATTCAAGCTAGAAGAAAATGGAGGAAAGCTCATCATATCATGCCAAAGATTCTAGGGCAGAGTCACCAGTCTGTGACCAAGCAAAAGTCTTCAATCACTCTAATGACATTCAATTGAAATAGATTACATTTGACATGATATACACTTTGGAAACCACACCACACCAAGAGGACTCAACCATGGTAGAAGTTAATCCAACCCTATCACCTAGCGGCAACCCAGTTACATAAACCACCCTAATTCATAAATCCAAAGAACCTCTAAGCAGAGATGGAGAACCACTAGACCCAAATGAAGATATCAATGGAGATGGAAGACAATTAGAACCTAGAGGATCAGAAGAAAGAGGTGAAAGAACACCGAAAGTAGACCAGTATAATAAATCTATTGTTAGGACCAGGGAGAGAAGCAATTCACCTTGTCGCTTTCGCTTGGTGGATAGAGCAAATCAGAATGACAATTGAGCTAAACTGGAGGGATAACCTTATGAACCCATCCCACTCAATTTAGATGGCCTCCATCAGATCAAAGGAGGACGACTGTCGGAGGATATGTAGCATTGTTAAGGATCTGGTAACCGACTGACCTCTATCTTACCCATCTATGGATTTTCTACAAATACTTTTCTGGAATTGTTGCAAAGCTGGTAATAACATATATAAACACAACTTAATGAAGATTGTTCCTGCTCACAAACCCAAAATCCTAATTCTTATGGAAACTAAGGTGGCTTTTAGTAAAATGGGCAACTTCTTTAACAGATTTGACTTTACAACTTCAACCATTGTTCACCCAGTTGGACGAATGAAAGAAATATGGACTGTCTGAGACACAAACCATGTTAATGTGAGAGCTTCTACAGTCAATCTTCAAGCTGTACATGTAACTATTCGCAAAGATGATTATGACAAGTGGGTCTTAGCTAGGGTTGTTCACGGGTCGGTTCGGCTCGGGTTTACCCTTTACTCGTTAGCCGAACCGACACCTTCGGGTTAAGAAATTAGTGATCTATTGTCGATCGAAGTGTGGTTCGAAATCGACCGAATTAAAGAAGACGGTTTGACAGTCGGTTCGATCAAATTCAAAAATCTAAGTAGGGGTGAAATTTTCGTGTAAAATATAGAATTAAACCCATACTCATAAATATACATATACACACATACATCTACGACAGTGTATGAACAAAAATGAAGAAAAAGGGAGAGAGAAAGAGAAAGACTCACCATCGTAGCTGTAATCATCTCCATTGCCATCGCAAATTGTTGCCATTGTTAACTACCTCGCACTACTAAAAAAAACACTTTTTGCGACCGCTATAAATCATCGCAAATAATAAAAAACAGTCGCAAAAGACTTTTTGCGACGGCCCATGCGACGGCAAATGGGGGTCGCGAATATGGGGGTGGCAAATACTTTTTGCGACGGCAAAACAACAGTCGTGAATTATTTGCGACCACCTAAACTACTTATGGCGACCGCTATTTTGCCATCGCAAAAAACAAAGAAAAACACTAATATAATCTTTGGCGACCATCTTGTTACCGTCGCAAAAAATAAAAATAAAAATAAAAACAAATAAATAAACTGATATCAACACTGTTAACAAATTGATTGGGTGGGGATTACAATCACAACACAA
The DNA here is from genome assembly GCA_025200525.1 of Camellia lanceoleosa. NCBI lineage: Eukaryota > Viridiplantae > Streptophyta > Magnoliopsida > Ericales > Theaceae > Camellia > Camellia lanceoleosa. Next base: position 20,053,471 of record CM045771.1, on the reverse strand, counting down.
AAGCATTGCATAATTTGCATTTCATACTCATGCTTAAAGCTATACAAGTCCCAATTCATGTGCCCTATACAATTATAGAGACAAATGTTGAGAAAATATTTTTGAACAAATTTCAAATTGAAACAATCAGTCAGAAATAAACTTGTCAATTACTTTCTGTAAAACAAAAACTGAGTAAGAGGAAGAAGATATCAACAAAAACTGAGTAAGAGGAAGAAGATATCACTAGCATCCCTTGTGACATTTATCTGCTCCAAGAGACCAACAGAACTTATATCTTCATTATAAGTATCCAGAGATGATATATCTTCATTATAACCTCTCAGGGTCTATATTGAGTAGAGTCACAAAATCCTTCACAGTTTTAATGTTGTCTTCTGTCAAGCGCTTATGGAAAGCACCATCTTTACCAATCTTTTCTAATCTCCAGATAGCATCAGATAGAGCCAGAGGGTGGTGTTTCTGATACACTGCAAACAGAAACAAGAAGTTACATATGAGATTTTTTTTTTCTTAACATTAAAAAGATCTCAGACACCCTACTATGTGTAGTGATATACAATCTCATAGTATCATAGTATTATAATATCATAGAATTGTACTTGTGCATGAAGCCAGTAAGACAATTATTCAAGTAACTGAAAAACATGTCTTCCATAGCTATATCTATAATCACTTAAATGGTTATAGACATTATTAGTCATTCAGATGAATTTCACATAATGATATTTTGAACTGATTACTACTGATAAGTTGATAACATAATAGTGAAAAAAATAAATAAAATAAATAGGAGAATAATAGCTGACAACAATGAGTTCAAAGTTTTTAAAGAAACTAGTACAACAAGGAATGTCCAAAGACTCCAAACACAGAATTTCACAACATATAGGTGCAGAGAGAGAGAGAGAGAGAGAGAGAGAGAGAGAGAGAGAACAATAACCTATGGTTAAACTAGACGCAATGAAAAAATGAAAATTATAACTAACAAAAGAAATTAAGAGAACAGAACCTATGTCCTGTGTTTTTCATGCTTCCACTGTTCTAACCAATCCAGTGAACAAACAATAATTCAAACAATACTCAAGAATTCAGGACATGAACCAAGAAAATATGGAAAAGTCGTCATTACCCATTGATAACCACAAATACTGAAAGAATGGAAGTTTTATGAACATGTCACATGAAAGGGAATTAATGGCTAATCTCTATTTCTCATAAAAGAATTGGTTCAAAACATTAAATTCCCACTATTTATATTTGCATTCAGTACACTATCTATGTTACATGGACTCTTCAAAATGATAAATAATACCCAAATTCCAAGAGTTCTAGGTGTCCACATATACATAAGAAACAACTCCGTAAACATATGATTTTTAATTAGGAAATTTAAGTTCAATTAAAAATCATATGTACGGAGTTGTTTATAAAGGCAGTATCAATGCACCAGACCATTACCCAAACACAACAAACTATCTGGAAGTTATAATTTTGTTGTTTATAATTTTGTTGTCCTCCGGAGAAGATGCTCAGGTTTGGCTGAGAACAAGCAGAACCAAATAAAACATACCAATGTAGAAAAGGAAAGTTGAATACTAACCTGAGCATCTGCTCCGGAGGACACTAACACATTCAGTGTACTAGAGAAGGCAAGGCCAGTTACTCTTTTAGAATGACCATTAAGCTTGTCTATAACCTGCATAGACAAAGAAACAGACCACATTGAGTGAGTTTGTATAATGAATCCGTTTAAATTATGTAACACAAGGGAAACAAATATGGTACCTCATCAGAACGGACATGATAAATCAGGACTGTAGAATCATCCAAGCCAATTGCAATTATATTGTTATCTTGGGGGTAAAAGGCAATACATGTTGCCGCTGGTGGCGGAGGCATGAAAGCTGTGATTTTTTGCAACAATTTTTCAATAGAGTTATGTGTGATGAGTTTGATCTTGGCTTCGTTTAGATCAACACACAACCAAGGTGACAGATTCAGGACTATGGCTTCCTTTAAAACAACACACAACCAAGGTGACAGATTCAGGACTAGGGAGTTGTTTATGAAATAAATCTGATTTGTTAGTTAGGATGATTTTGTAGAAATTCAAGAAGCCAGTAGTGGCAAATGTTTTTTTTTTTTTTTTTTAATTTTTTCTCCCTTAGTTTTCTTGGTTTCTTGATCAGAAATTACTTAATTGTAATTGATCATATTAATGTACATGCTTAATGAAATGCTTGTACAAAGTTAAATGTTTGGTGGATTTTGAGAAATTTTCTAGGTTACCTTAAATGTCATCATGTTGAACAAAGAAATCATCCCCTTTGATGCTGACACAACATAAGAGTCATTCTTGGACAAAGCAAAACAAGGTAAAAATTCTTCAAAGGTAACACCAGTAAGGTCGTTGGTCATCAGCAATCCACTCTTTGGTTGCCATAATTGAGGGGGAAACTTTGTGGTTGCCTGCACCAATAAACATCTTGCATAATGAGAATATCAGAAGGCCAACAGACTTCAAGAAATCAAACTTCAAATTGAAGACAAAAACTATGATGTCTAGTTTTTTTTACCTTCCCACTCAAATTAATTAGTTTCGTTCCTTGACCATTTCCAGAGCAGATGAATGCCATTTGAAGCTAATGCGACTATGGAGTTACCTGCATTGGTGTAGATCAACCTTGATATCTGCTTCATTACAAGAGAAGGCAATGAGACACAATTTATTTCCATACACCACCAATTGGTAAACTTAAGTTATGATAGTTGGTCTATTAACAAATATGAAATTGGTAGAAGATGCCTATGTGCTTGACATAACTTGAACATGAACTTAAATGGTTTACAGTTGTTATTAATTTAGTCATAGTCCTCTCTGAAACTAGACCAACACAGAAGATCTCCAAATTATTTAAGATGCACTCGTCCCAATCAATCTCCAAGACTATAGATCTAGTGACTATTATGCAATAAGCATACCCTTTGTTTTCCTTGTTTCAAGGAGCACATGGTAGAAGCAAGGGGAAAATGCTCCAAAACAAGCCAACAATGGATATAAATAATAATGAGTAATTTGTAAAAAAAAAAAAAAAAAAAAAAAAAAAAAGAAGAGGAGGGAAAAAAAGTCATACCTTCTCAATTTTCACTTCAGAAGGGAGCCTCAACGATTGACACTGAGAAGGTTCATTAATTTCTGATTTCCAAACCTCTAATATTTCATTGGATTCTGCAGGTAATTCAGGTTTTATGTCCTTTGAGTTACCCGCATCTCCATTCTACGAATACGAAAAATATAAAAATTAGAATGTAATTTCAGAGGTAACCTTTGTGCTACTTAATAACATTGTGGTCCAGTTTGAATTCAAAATGACATACAAATGTACGTGAAAATGAGTTCAATTAATAACGTGATGTCTTATGGGGTGATGAAGTATGCCATATAATGTTCTGTTACACAAACCTTCCCGGGACTACCCATGCCAGAGACACCACCTTCTGTAGCGCTAGAACTAGAAGCAGTTGAAATTGGATTGATCACAAGCTGCATGAACAACAACCATTAGGCATCTAACATTTTCTACGATCAGTCTAAAGGGACAGGAGAAGACTTAATGTGCTAACCTTTTCTAAAGTTTCCAAGAGAACTGTAGAGGCATCAATGGAACCATTTTCAGAACTTTGCAACAACTCATGGCCAAATGGGTTTGCCAATATTTTGATATTATTATGATTTGCGAATGACCATTAATGTGCCACTCTTGTTGAAGCGAACATGTGGTCTTGCCTTAGAAACGGAAAAGAAGTCAAGTAAATTAGGCACTGTTTTTATTCTCCAAACATTTGTTACATTTTTAGTGAAAATATCAATTGAGAAAGTGAATATGAAACTTAACAATCAATGCCTGCTCACAAAACTAATTCCACAAGTGACATGCCTTGTTTGGTTTCATGATAATGACATTCTAATAAATGCATACTGGCATGTGATGAACTCCTATTCTCCAAAACTTCTCTCATAAAAGTCAATAAAAGATGAGACAGTTAAAGTAACTTGGTATTATTTGTTTGCTCATATCTCACAGTTATTCATTGACAAGGGATATCAAAGTTCATTAAATAACTAATTTCTATACTTTTAGTTCACATCTATGATCTCCAATACTTTTTAAAAAGAAAACAAACCATGATTCACTTGAACAAAAATAACTTTATTATTAAATATAATGATTTTATGAAGCCATAATATGCTAATTTCTCTGTTCACTAATACGGTCGCCAATCAAAAGCATGTTTAACAAATACCTGACCTTCAGTCGAGTTTTTCCATCATTTATGGCTCTCTGTGTAGCTTGGAGCACATCATTATAGAAATATTCCCTGATTTCCCTAGAGTGAGGAATATTATTCAATCTAGTAGGAATCCCTCTCCAAATTTCCTGTAGAAGGAAAAATCAAAATAAAAAGAGCAAATTGACAAAAGTACTAGCCTTCTAATTACCTTTACATTTTCTGCTACTCCCATAGCAATGTAAAAGGGAAATTTTGGAGAAATTAAAGTTTTCAATGTATAGAATGATACCTGACTTGAAGGTGTTTAAAGTGCGATTTTCCTAGGACAGATAAGAAGCAGATGAAATTTGACTTAAACATAGAAGTTAAAATTACTCATGCTTAGATAAGGGAAAATCCCACCATTTATTGTAAAAGTCATCCGAGTTCTCTATTTATATAGAGATCATCACCATCACATGTAAATGGTATTACGTGAGAAATGCCAATTTTTTTAGATAGTACATAAAATTAAAATAGCTAAAGCATATTGAGTACCTAAATAATATGTTATAACTATTATCGTGTGAATGTACATAAACATGAAAGAGTTAGATCATCAAGACATTTTGTTCACATGAACTCATTTAAATAAATGTCACCCAAATGAGAAAAATTCATGAATCGCTACTAATACCATGTGCCCACTTCCATTTCCAGATATGAATAATTTTGCAGATAATCTTTAAACATCTGAATAAAGAATAGTGTAGCATAATTGTACAGCCTGTGCTTCAATCCTAAAACCACGTACCTAATTTTGTTGTTTTTTCCTTCTCCTTCGGCACTTGAGACAACAAAGAGTCTATATCTTTGAAAATTACTTCTTTTGGACGATTTCCATCAATCTGTGAACATAAAGAAACAACTAAAAATCACAGTTTTGAATATAATATAATGCAACAAAAAAAAAAAAAAAAAACAGAAAGGAAAATGTATATATTGAGATGATTAGATTATGCAAACACCTTCTTCAATATATCCATGTACATTGAAAAGATTGCTTCAACATTCTGCTTATATATTTGCAGACGCGATTTCACCTAGAATCAATAATAAAGTTATATGTTAGAAGCCAACAGGAGTTTGAGGATCAGGTTAGATAACAAAAATAGATTACAATTTTCAGAACTAATAATTGCATGCTGAAATTTTACATAGATAATATTGTCCATTTCCTAAAAATAGCCTAGATGGTCTAAGCACAACTTTACATAGATCATAGTATCTAAGTACAGAATCATCTTGTGAGTTGACATACTTTTCCTAAATTAATAATTTAATACTGTCCATTTCAGAAATCATATGCAATTCCTTACCATCTCCTCAAGAAAATTCAATGCATCTGTGGTGAATTTGTAGGGCTAGATTTGATCTTTAAAGTTCCACCTAGATTTACTAATATATCTGCAAGTTATATTGTAAGATGGATAGTTCTAATCTTTTCCAAGGTTTTGATTTTCCAAGATGGCCAAAATCAACATTTTGTTCTCATCCAAGTACTGCATCAAGGACAAGATACAAGAAAACTAAGTGAAAAAAAAGTCTATTAAACATTGTATCATTCATATACCGAAAAAGAAGGTTGAAATCAGTGAATTCAAACAAGGTCAATTCTAGAATCTACTTTGTACAGAAAATCACCTTGAATCATGGTCTGATGGGTGTGGCATTTTCAAATCAAACTGCAACAGTAAACAGCTACGATAAAAGTTTTGCTGCAAAAAAACAAATCTTCATTTTACAAGCATTTTTATAGTGTAATCACTTGAAAGTGTTTTCCAATGAAGGCTTGAATCTCGGGTTATTATGTGATTTTGGTGAACTTGGTAATGATCATCCATTTTACATGACAAACATGTGTGTTCAAATCCTACTTAAATTTAAATCAAGCTATTTTCATTACCATCTACAGAGCTATGAGATTGAGCGTTATTTAATCGTTTTTTATGATTTTTGATTCAGTAATCTTCTAACTCAAGAAATTTGATTTATTCTTAACTTCACAGAGGTGCCTGAAGATGAATTAATAGAAAATCAAGAAGAAAACTACATGAGAGTAAAAGCCAAACTGGAAACAGCGTAAATTATGAGAATTGACATGAAAGCTAGCCTGTTTGATTGTATTAAAAAAAACCTTAATCTCTTGTGGACCAAAATTTCCAAGGAGCACATTGCAAAATTGTTCCAAAAATTACAAAAATCAAACCTATATAGCACTATAAATCTTACATATATGCGTTTCGTTTGTATATATATATATATATGCACAGACAAAAATAAAATAAAATTAGATACCTATAAAAACATACAAACAAAATCGGAGAGAGAGAGATTACGATCAAGGGGATGCATTTAGCTAAAATATTTGTTGAACCAAACAATGCCTCATTCAATCGATTACAGTGATACATGTATTGTGAGATACAATTTACACCTTTGTGAGAGGTGATACTGTTGTAATTTACACATTGTTGTAATTGAACAACACATATCGGTGATACATTACATGGATATATATATATAGAGAGAGAGAGTACGAAGAGCAGAGAGGAGAGCGATGAAGATGAATTGATGAAGATGTGCCAAATATTACAGAGAGAGACAAAGAGAAGTGTTTAGGCTTACCGATTATGAATCTCGATTATGGATCGATCGAAATCTTCATCAACAGCAGATTGAAATCTTCAAATCTTCATCAACAATTGATCAAAATTTTCAAATCTTCTTCAAAGTGAAAGTCTAGTGAGAGAGACTGAGATTCGAGCGAGAGAGAGAGTCGAGTGAGAGAGAGTTCTGATTTGGGAAATAAGGGAAAAAAAAGGACGGGTCAAGTTTTTTTTTTTTTAATGATTTGGGGGTTTTTAATTTTTTTACTTTTAAGAACACGGTTGGGTCAATTAAAAAGAGATTTTTTGTGACCGCAAAATAAACGGTCGCAAAAAAATAGACGCAAAAAGTCATATTTCTAGTAGTGTCGTCTTCACCATAACCATTACCATCAAAAGAAAGAGAAGCACAAATGAATCATGAGAAAGAGATGAGTTTGTCTCTCAAAGAAAAAAGTTGAAAAATGAGAGAAAGAGAAAGGCCAGAAACGAGATGTAAGAGAGAAAAGAAGAGATTCTTCAACTTTTGGTCTACCTAGGGTTGATGAGAGAGAGAAAAAAAATGAGAAATAAATCTATCAAGACAATAGAGAGAGAGACTCACCATTTTTGTTCTTTCAATGGTTTATGAGAGAAGAAAGAAAAGAGAGAGAGTGGGAACAAATGAGAGTAAAGAAAAGAAAGAGGAGGGAATGACTTTTCAATTTTGAGTCTTTCAAGATTTTATGAGAGAGACATAAAGTGAAGAGAGATTAATCTCTTTGGAAAGTGAGAGGGCAGATGGACTGTTATGAATACTCCCAATGTAAATATATAAATATTATATACTTCTTATTGTTTCGGTCGGGCTGGGTTTGCCAGATTTATATATGAAAAATCCATTACCGACCGTGAATCTATGAAATTTAGTATAGAAAAACCGCAGCCGACCATTCTTCTCTTCGAAACCGTCTATGGTAGCCTGGGTCGGACCGGATCGGGCGGTTTTGGCGGGTATTCGATTCATTTGAACAGCCCTAGTCTTAGCTGCAATATATGCCAGTTCAAACCCTATATAAGAGAGAATATGTGGGATGAACTAGAGAAAGTAGCTAAAAATATGGATAAACCCTAGTTGGTTGCATGGGATTTAAATGACTATGCAAACTAGGGAGAAAGAAAAAGTTTCACACCAAATCAAAGTTCTACTAGAAATCAAAAGTTCTTGGATAGGATCAACAATTGCAACTTGATTGATTTAGGGATTTCTAGACCTAGAATGACATGGACAAACAACAGGCAAGGACTTGTGAATACGATGGAAAGGCTGGATAGGGCTATGTGTAATTCAGAATAAAGAACCATGTTTCCAAAAGCCACTGTTAGAGTCCTCCCCAAAAGATATTCAGATCATTCCTCTCTTGTCGTCTACACTCAAGGTATGCATACCCTTAACCCCCTCAACAAACCTTTTAGTTTCGAAGCTGCTTGGATGACCCATCTTGGCCTTATTGATGTTGTTAACTCATCGTGGGCTGATATGAACAATAACCTCCTTGATTCCACTGTCGAAGTCATCCTAGAGTCAAAGAATGGAACAAATGGGTTTTTGGTAATATTTTTATAAGAAAAAGGCATTTTCTAGCAAGGATTGAGGGCATCCAAAGATCTTTAGCTGATAATTTTTCTCATATTCTTTATGTCCTTGAAAAAGATCTCATCAAACAATACAATGCCACTCTATTCCAAGAAAAAGTTTTATGGTTTAAAAAATCTAGATCTAAACATATTACTCTTGGTGATAAAAATACTAAATATTTCCATGTTTCCACTATTACTAAAGGAAAATCAAAACCAATGCCCTTAAAGATAATGCTAGTAATTGGATCATTGAAAGTGAGTGTATTAAAGATATTATTCTTGACTATTTTCAAAACCTCTTCAATAGTGATACCATTACACACCTAGATCACTGGAATAATTTAGCTCCTGCCCATTTCACTCAAGAAGACAATGGTGGTATGCTAAACCCCTCTCTAACTATAAAATTCTGAGAGCTGTGAAAGACATTGGTGCCTTCAAAGCACCAGGTAGGGATGGTATTCCAGTTATTTTCTACCAGAATACTAGAATATTGTTGACCATTCTATGTGTGACTTGGTCAAAATATGTTTTCATAACAAAATGGTCCTAATGAAACTCTCACTATGTTGATCCCCAAAGTGGAGAACCCAACAAACATTAGGCAATTCAGACCCATTAGCTTATGTAATGTCACTTGTAAAATCATGACCAAGCTTACTGTGGGAAGAATTAGACCCCTTCTTGACAATCTTGTGAATCCTAATCAAAGTAGTTTCACCCCTAGGAAGAACACTATTGATAACAAATATTAAATACTTTGAGGTACAAGAAAGGTAAAAGGAGTGGCATGATTTTTAAGATTGACTTAGAGAAAGCCTATGATAGATTATCTTGGGACTTCATCAGAGATACCTTAACATAATTCAAGCTTAATGACAATTGGATTGATTTGATTATGAGTTGTGTTTCCATTAGTCAATCATCCATCATGTGGAATGGTGAAATTATTGAAGGAATCCATGATAAAAAGGGGCCTTAGACAGAGATTCTCTTTCACCTTAGCTTTTTGTCTTTTGTATGGAAAGATTATCCAATATGATCAACTGTAAAGTTAAGGAGGGCTCTTGTAAAGGCATCAAGGCATCTAGAAATAGTCTGTCCTTATCCTACTTGTTCATTATTGATTACCTTATCCTTTTTGCACAAGATTACCAATCCAATTATGAAATCATTATAGAGGTCCTCTCTGAATTTTGTGAGGTGTCTGGATAGAGAGTCAATTATTTAAGGTCTAAACTCATTGTTTTCCCCAATATCCCTAGGAACTCTGCTAAGTCTTTAAGCTATTAAAGTGGCATCCCCCTAACCCAAGGCCTTGGTAAGTACTTAGGCTCTCTTTTGCTCATTAGAGAGTCACTAAGAAATTATTCAATGAAACTCTTGAAAAGATGAAAGCAAGACTATTAGGACGGAAAGCCAGAAACCTCAACTTGGTAGAAAAAACCACTCTCATTCAATCAGTCGCTTCTGTCATCCCCATTTATAACATGAAAACCATGGAAATTCCTAGAAAACTCTATGATAAATTGATAAAATTAATAGAAATTTCCTTTCGAGTGATACTAACACTCAAAAGAAAGTTCACTTGGTCAATTCGGACAATGTGTGCAGAAGCAAAGATGATGAAGGATTAGGTATTAGAAAGACCAAAGATCAAAATGCTGCTTTTCTAACCAAACTTGGGTGGAAAATTTTGAGTGACAAAAACAAACTTTGGTGTAGAGTACTCCATTCCAAATATCTGAAGCATAATAGCTTCTATACTTGGCCTATGAAGAAGAGATCCTTACACATTTGGAGAAGCATTTGTAAAAATAAAGATGTCCACAGAAAGGGAGTTAAATGGATTGTTGGTAATGGAGAGGACATATCCCTCTGGAATGATTGGTAGTGTGGAAAACAACCATTATCTCAGATGAACAACACTTACCAAGTGAATGATTCTGATAAGGTAAGCTCAATTATGGATGATGAAGGTAATTAGGACACTGATTGGATAGTCATTCTTGTTAACCAACAAGATCTTAATGAAATTCTCAAGATGTATAGGCCTAGATTTGTAACCTTCACTGATGCACCTGCCTGGGTTGGTTGCTCTTGTGGTAACTTCACTACTGCCTCTGTTTATAAACTCATTACTAATTCTGATATGGATGGTAGGGATTGAAATGCTTTCTTTAGCTTATATTAAAAGGTACACTGATGACCAATCAATTGCACCTTGTGAGAAATATGGTTTCTACTGACTTATGTCCCAGATGTGGCCAGTCTAGTCAAGATATGAAGCACTTAGAGACCATGTTACTTCCAAAGATATTTGGGTACACATCCAAAGCAACAATTAGTGGAAAGAAAGGACTGAGCATGTAACAACCCTGATCCATAATTAGCCATTAATCTGTAATTAAGAATATTAATTAAGGGGTTAAATGAAATTATATGTTAATTGTGTGTTTTTCATCCTATTTGAATTTATATCCGTCTACTGTAGGAATATCTATCTAAATTTTGGTACAAAAACTAAAGGCCTTATCGACATCTGAACGTGAAATTGATTAGGTCAATGTGTCATTTAGAATTTTTGGAATTTTAAGCTAACTTAATTAAAGTTCGATTCGGAACCAAATAATTAGAATAAATTGATTAAGCTTGAGCTAGCTTACTTAACTTTAATTACACTTAATTAGATAACACTAATCAAGTATAAAAGCCATGTATGAGCTTATGACATCACATTTTCTTATCTTCTTGAGAAAAAATGTGTAGAGAGAGAGAGAGAGAGAGAGAGTAGAAGGAAGAGAATTCAATTCAAGAGGAAAAGAGGAGGTTGAAGAGAGAAATTGAGAGAATTGGCTTGGTAGCTCAAAGAATCAACAATCTGGAATCCAATTGAGGAGTAGAGGTAAGAATTCAACCAATGAATTAAGTGTATGAGTCATCAAGAATGTAATTCAAGAAGTTTAATTGATTAAACAAGAGAATTGAGCTTTGAATGTAGAATTGGCAATCAATCCATACATGCATGCATATTTCATTACATTTTGAAGTTATTTCCAAAGGATTCTCATATGCATGTACTTATTCTAGCTTTGTTTTGAAAATTTATCATGTTTCATACCATTTCATCTTAATTGTTCATGATTTTAGACAAAAGAATCCATACCATTACATGCATGTAATACATATGGAGTTTCAAGTGTAATTTTAAATAATCGGCATGCTTTTGGGCTTTGATTTTGCAAAATGATCTTCAAATCATGATGTTATACAAGTTTCTAAGTGTTTTCTTGAGTTTTGGCTCAAAAGAATGAGTTTTAATGCTTTAAAGTTGAGGTTTGTAACTTGAACAACAATTTAGAAATTTCATAGTTTGTAGGGTTCGCTCGAGTGGTGAACTCTTCGCTCAAGCGCACTTTGCGAGCTCTCAAAAGTTTTGCAGATAGTGTAGTTGGCTCGAGTAACCAAATCTTCGCTTGAGCGTACTCACCTTTATTAGGCTCATGGCTTGAGCGACCAAAAAGTTGGCTCGAGCCTAAAATGAGCATCTAGAACTTTTGCAGGCTGAGGAGTCCGCTTGAGCAAACGGCCCTGTTTTTTGAAATTTTGTCAAGTGTTTCAAAGTGCATGATTGCATCCTTATTTCATATTAAGCATTCTTAAGCTATGGATTAGGCCATAATAACGAGGATAAGAATTAGAAACACACTAAGAGGGATTAAATTGGGTTGAGCAAAATACAGTGTGTTTCAGTGTGTATCTATCATGTGTTTGTGTAGGTCACACGCCATTGTCCATCTGATCTATCTGATTCATCTAATCTCCTTCTGGAACTATCTGTGAGTAACAACTCTATAAAGCTATGTTTGACTATAAGTATTTTTTGACTGATATGATATGATCTATTTTCTGAAATGATATTTCATGAAGCATGAATGAATGTCTAATTTTCTAAAATGTATTCATGGCATTCTTAGCATTATGTGAATCTATCATGTGTTATATGTTACCTAGTAACAAGGTTTCACGTGGGTTCCATTCATGGAATTGATTATACATTATCAACTATTTACTCTACACGTGGGTCTTAATGACCATCTTATGTGAATATGGATCTATATGACCAACTACTTTGCATGTGGGTCTTTATGACCAATCTAATCTATTAGCTAATGGATCTATCACATATGACTATTTACAAAATCTGACTATGTATATGCATCTATTTCTGATCTGAATTTTGGTTTCTGAATCTGTTATGGACATCATTTATTAAAAACCTTTACTTTGTTGTTATTCACTTGGCTCCAGCTCACTGTATTATTTATGTATGTAGGTGATTAGGCACGTGACCAGGCCTAGAGCTTCTTCCTGGACTTTGTTCTGTCAGCCAACAATTGTGCCTCACATAGAGGTTCCTGAAAAGATGTTTTGTGATCAAGTCTTAAGCTCTTATTGTCTTTTGTTTATTTTGTATATAGGGCTAAGTCCCTTTTTCTTCTATCTGTACTTGTGACGATGTATTAACACTAGTATGATGTCAAAATATATGTGAATGTAAGTTTAAATTTTCTGTCCCATATAAGTTTGCACAGCTCTATGGACATTGTATGTTTGATTTTTACTTCCGCTAGTCCCTTATTTTGCCAATTTGTCTCTGAGGTTTTTGGTAATCTTAGGATTACTAGCCAGTTACGACGCTAAACCAATAGGGGCGGGCTTGGGTCATGATGGAGCAGCCTCTATTTGATTGGGTGTCTTTTAGTATAAAAAACAAAAAAACTATTTTATGGGGAAAAATGGTATCATGTTTCTATTGTTACTCTTTGGCAGATCTGGAAAGATCATAATAAATGGGTTTTTCATAATCAAATTAACCCAATTGAAACCAATCTCAAGAACATTAGGGAATATGTTCATGAGATTGATAAGGCTTTTCAATCCCCTCTGTACCCTCATCCTTCTCTACCTAGACTAATTAAATGGTGTTTTCCAGCTACAAGTAAGCTTAAGCTGAATACAGATAGTTGTTCAAAAGGAAACCCATGATAGGTAGGATATGGTGGACTCTTGTGAGATGAAATAAGTACTTGGCTGCGGGGCTACTATGGCATGATAGGACATTGCACAAGTTTGGAGGCAGAGATATGGGCTATCTATAGAGGACTTACCATCCTCTTCCAAAAAGGTTCTGGAGATGTGGAAGTTGAATCTGATTCAGTACAGGCCATCAATCAAATACAACATGTCCCAAGCCAAAACTCACCCTATAAGGCTCTCATTGAAGATGCAAAGTTTTTGCTGAAAAGATGCAACTATTCAATTGGCCACACACTACAAGAGGGAAACAAAGTTGCGGACAAGTTAGCCAACATGGGAGTGGCCCAGGATGAACATGTAGTGATCCTTGAAGATCCCCTAGCTGAAGTTAGAACTCTGGTCATAGATGATATGACTCCAGCTAGTGTTGTGAGGGATTATCCCTTTGTCTTGATGTAATTGCTACTATGAACTCTTGTTTGATTAATTTCAAATGAATCAAAATAAATAAATAAAAAAATGTAATGTTTTGGATGAGGGATACTTTTGGTATTATGTGGGGTCCTTTTAAATTTTATCAATGTTTAAATTTTATGATTGGGGTTCAAAGAAATAGGGATCCTTAAAAAAAGTTGGGGACTATTAGCGCCACCATTAAAAAGAAAAAAAAAAAAAAAAATGCGCTTCCATATCGAATGCAATTATTTTAGATTCGCCTTATTTTGCAATTATTCCTTCTTTGGTACCATTTTTGTGCAACTTTCCCCAACAAATTTAATTTAAAGTCCAACTTAGAAAAACAAAAAAAACAAAGAAAAACAGAGAGAGGGTTTACAACTGATATGCAGCCAATAGAAACTTATCTACCGACTTTTTGGAAAGTATGAAGCATTCCAGTGAAGAAAAAAAAAAAAAAAAAGGGAGAGAGAGATAGAAGGAGAGGAGTACAGAAATTTTCCTTGCAGATCAATTAAAACAAGAAGGAAAGAGAATATCAAAGTTTTCCATTTCCTTCAGAGCCCTTTAAGCTGCCCAACCAGCCCTGTCAAGGCTGTCCATTCCTCAAATGCAGTTGCCGATGAAACAAAAGCTATTTTAGATGCCTCAACATCTTTCCTAATAACTGTCATGTGAAAAAGCATAGATTAGTCTTGCAGAAATTTAGAAATATTAGCTACTTCATATGCTTTAAAATCACATTCTGTTCATGGGTTCAACAATTCTTGGTTGTGTTCTCCTTTTCGGTTTTTGTTTTTCAAAATCTGACTAACTGTTTTTTAAAAAATTAAAAAGTTATTTTGAATTTTTTAAAATTGGATGTTTTTCTACTTTTAATTAATTTAGTTATCAACGAGAATTTTATTTTAGTTCCTTATTTTTTAGTTGCAACAATTAACTCGTTCAATATGGTTCTTTCATCGTTCCACTATTTCAAATTTGAGTGAAAATTAAAATATGATGGATAAAAGTGAAATTTGAGTAAAAGATAGATGGTTCAAAGGTAATTTTTCGTATGCGTGCTCAAGTGGCCCTCACATGAGGACTTTCTGATCAAATTTTAAACAATGAGTGGTGGAAGAACTCCATTGAAACATGAGTTGAAATCTAAGAACTTAATTATTATGATCAGAATATAAGGGACCAAAGTCTAAGGTGCAGATAAGCTAGTCCGGACACCTGATCATCAAAAACTAAAAAAAAGACCAATGACTAAGGAAGAATTTGATTTTGTGTCACCTTATCTATTGACTTACATTAGTTGCTGATAATGTTTAAGATGAACTTATAAGACCATGCAAAATATCTCCATTGTAAAGATCCTTTTGGGTCACAGTGAACAATACTTTTAGTTAGGGGATGGACTGCGGGTCTAGTAGTATCAAATCAAACTTTCATGATATATAGAAAACTAACCTGATGAAATCAAAGAAGCTAGTGAGCTGTTGAATGTATCCACCTGACTCTTCTCCTCAGGACTAGAACTCAACTGTTCAAGATGTGCAGTGAAAAACACTCAAGAAAGATTTAACAAACACAAAAATATTGTTTGGCGAGTTGGGTTTTAGCTTTTTTTGGCCAAAATCCACAAAAAGACAAAATAACCAATAAGATAAAATGTCACATCAAACACATAATCATTTCATTTTTTTTCTCACAAATATCACATCCAACTATAAAAAAATCTAATTATTTTTCCAAACACAAAAATTTTAGCCTACTAAAATAGCCAAAAACTAAAATAGCAAACTTCCCAAACAAGGCCAAAGTTGTCAAACAAAGAACATACTGAGCAAATGTATGCAATAGTATTAGATCAGTTAGAAGAAGACCTTTCTAAAGGCTGCATTGGCTTTCTGGACCCAATCTGTGTCGGTGCTGGGACCGAGAACAGAGCTTGCTGCAGAGAGATCATTGTTTTCTATGGCTTGGCCTACTTTGCTCAGCTTGTACACAAGATCTTGCAGATATGCTGCCAAATAATGGTTTAAAAAAATTCATGGAAGCATTGTCAGAATTCAATCCAAAGAATCCAACTGAGCAATCCAAACAATAACCAACTCTTGTTTTACTCAAAAACACATAATAACTAAGAAAAGAAAAAAATAAATAAATCAGTTTTGAGATTTTGTGTCCTACAAAAAAAACTGTGGTCTTGAAGTACAAAGTCCGGTTATTTTTGAGTTGCCTTGGGTTCACACTTGAGCTGAATTACTCTATGTTGCATTGTAGCAGATGCAAAACTGAAAGCAGACATAATGTTGTCTTCTGTATTTTTTTATTTATTATTTTTTTGGTCAAAATTGTTGATGCCATCTGGACATTTTTCGCTGCAATTTGAATTCAACTTAGAACATCTCCAATGGTTTTTGCCATTTTGGCAATACCAGACTCATATTGTTGGCATGTTAATGTTATTTCAATGGTGTA
The DNA here is from genome assembly GCA_025200525.1 of Camellia lanceoleosa. Lineage (NCBI taxonomy): Eukaryota > Viridiplantae > Streptophyta > Magnoliopsida > Ericales > Theaceae > Camellia > Camellia lanceoleosa. The sequence goes on along the minus strand of CM045771.1, from coordinate 20,036,939 downwards.
AATTTCATTTATTATATTTTCTTCACATAGTGCTAAACATAAATTTATTTGGCAACTATTGTGGCCGATCATGAGAGACGCCATCTTTGGACAAGTTGCTATATTTTTGAAATGACGGGGATAAGCACACTATTAGAGATGCCCTTACTTTGTTTAATAAGTTTATCGTCTCCAACCAATATACAATCTTATAACACTATGAAATTAAATACAAGTCGCATCAGTTCCTAGCTTGAGTTTTAAGAAAAATGCTAATGATAGTTCAAAAGAGATTGCGATTAGTTTCGATGGCCGTATAAAATGTATATTAAAATATGTAAAAAGTGAATACAAATTTATAAAAATACTTTGAGATTCATAAAAAATGCTTTCAGAATAAATTCATCCCTTATTGATGGAAAATTATTGGTCCATTAAGCTGTCCATTAAGATCAATCAAGTTTAAAAAGGCACACCATGATGCTTGAATCACCATTAGAATTAGGTATCACTATTCTAAATTGTTCATATTTGGCACTTGAAAGTAGATCATAGAATCCCCAAAATTGAAGTGTTTGAACCACAATTAGAAAGGCCCAATCATGGCCACATGTCCACAGCCCATTCCTAGATATTTCCACAACGCAAAATCCAATCATTTCCATCACCTCAGTCATCATTTTTCTCAATTGGGTATTCATCAAATTCCAACCAATCACAAAGAAAAAATGAAATTTAGCAAGAATCTTTTCAAGTGGGTAATATTCAAAATATATAGAACAGAATTAACCAACCTGTCTCTTTGTTGGATGAGCTGATGACTCCTTGTTTTTCAAGCCTCTTCTTCCTGTCCCTCTTCACCTTTTCCAAGAGCTCCATGTCATCGTCAGCTTCGAGTATTGCTGCATTTGCAGCAGAGCAGCCTTGGCTACTAACTAAAGATAAGAAGGAGGTAGTGAGAGAGATCGAGAGGCCTCTTTTGGTGAGAATTGGAGGATAAGGTGGTTGTTGTGAGTCTCTCACTGCCTTACACAGACTCAATTCTGGCCTTGCATTGTGTTTTTTACCATGAATTAATTGTGGTGGTGTTAGAGAAGATGAAGAAGATGGTGATGTTGATGATGTAGTGGACAGAAGTGTTGGAAGGAAGGTTTTTGCAGTTGAGAGGAAAACTGTTGCCATTTTTTTTTTTTTTAATGACCTTTTTTTTGTGTTTTTTGGTGGGAAAGAGTCAAGAGGTATTGTATTGGCATTTTGGAACTATACAGGATAAGATTACTGGGTTCTCTCATCCACTCCATTGCCATTTTTCCTATATTTTAGGGCATTTTAGTCATTTGAAGTGATAAGCAACTTTGGACATTGTAGTCATCTCTCTCTGTCAACTTGTGACCACAAGTCGACTTAGCCCCCACAACCATTATGGTGAGTTTGCATGATAAATAGTGTATGAACTTGATGACGTAGCCGTATTGAATATTGATATTTCTTAAATAGGGTAAATTATACTAAACCCCCACAAATGATTGGTTATTTACAGTTTATTCTTTTAACGTTTTAAACCCAATAATTACTCCCTCAAACTATTTAAATTTGAACATTAAGTCTTTCTGCTAGTCATTTGTTAGATATTTAGATGAAAAATTATTAAGTGTTGTATACATGATGACTATATTAAATTTTATGACAAAATTATCCTATTTTATCTTTTGTATAAATTTAATATAATCATCATGTGTACAACACTTAACAATTTTTTATCCAAATAGCTAACAAAAACTAATAAAAGAATTTAATGTTCAAATTTAAATAGTTTGAGGGGGGTAATTATTAGGTTTAAAACATTAGGGGGTAAAGTGTAAATGACCGATAGTTTGAGGGGATTTAATATAATTTGCCTTTTTAAATATGTGTGGATACGTATTGGATATTTAATTTCGAAGTATCGGATACTTCAAGAGACATACTATTTATATCGGATTCTGAACTAATTTTTAAATATTGAATGCTTAATTTTGAAGTATTAAATATTTTAAATAATGTATTACTTCTTTTATAAAATTAAAATTGTAATATTTCTTACATAATATTGTGATATAATATTATGAAGATAAATATAATAAATTTTTTTTCAGCACTTTACTTAGTTTTTTTATTTTTATTTTTAAGAGGAACATATTGAGTCAAATAAAATTTGTCAATTCACGTATTCCTTCTCCGTTTGGGAAGTGGGTTGGCTTTTTGGCTTTTTGACTTTTTTGGCTTTTTTAGCCTGGGCTTAAAAGTTTGGTTTGGGAAGGGCTTTTTGGCTTTTTGGCTTTTTTGATTTTTTTTGTGAGAGAGGAGTGTAATGATTATGGGTTGGATGTGATGTTTTGTTTTTTGTGGCTAAAAAAGCCTATTTTGTCTTATATGGCTAATTTAGCCAAAAAAGCCCACAATCCCTCTTGCCAAACATAGGTGTATCAACCGTGTACAAAGAAAGTAGGGACTAATAAAAGATTTACTATTTATTATTTTTAAATATATATAAATATTTTACAAACTTAGATTGTTTAGATTTTCTTATATATATCCGTGCTTCCTAAAAAGTAATACACTTCAATACAATAAATTTTGGAGAATAAACCAATAAGAATTTTTTTTACTAGTCCTAAAATTCAACCAATAATCACTATATTTTGGGGGAAGAAGAAAAGCAAAAATAAAAATAAAAATAAAAATAAAAGAAAAAATTATTTATCTCAATTAAGGAGAAGGAAGAAGAAAAAAAAAAAACTTAAAGACTAAGTATAAGAAAGGTACCTCTATTTACACCTCCAAAAAATTGATTGGACACCCTAATCTAAAAATTAAAATTTATTGTATTATTTTAAACATTTTTAAAGGAATGCGCACCCTAACATTTTCTATCTATTATATCCTCAAAAATCATAAAAAGATACACCCCACAAATCAAATAGGCTCCCAAACCACCCAAAGCCAAACTCTGACAGCAGAGAAGATCAACAAACTGAATATCTCATGGTAGAGCCCACGCCATCATTGCAATTAGTCGAATCGTCGCCCACCCCGTCGCCGGTCTAACAGATCATAGGAGAAGTTAGAAAGTTTATACGTATGAAAACAAATAGTCAAATATTTTTATTTTTTTAAATACTTAATACCGAATAAAATTAAATTTATTTGAAAACGAGTTTCTGAACATATGTAATTTGCTTGGAGATATAATACTTAGATAATTCTTTTTGTTCGGAACTAAAATATAAAGAAGTTAGAAAATCAATGTTGAGAAACATAGAGTCAACACATAGACAATTTGTTCAGCTATTAAATAATGAACAGTGTCAAATAATTTGGAAATACAATGTTGAATATATGAAATAAACAAGTTTTTGAATTAATGTAATTTGTTTGGTACTAAATTTTCGAATAGATTTCGAAAATCTATCGACCAGAAACAACAAATATGAACAAAAAACATATATTTTGTTCATATTTTCTATAAAAAAAAAAAAAAAAAGCTTGAAAACGTCTTATTCATTGTCTATTGTTGACTTTAATATAAAATAGAATGTTAGAAACATGGATTCAGGGAAAATGTAGTTGAGTATGAATGTCACACCCCAGATTTCCAATATCTGAGTCGTATGAATAATTCAATTAAATAATAAATGAAAGACATTAATATGCTGAAATAAAGGATAATCTTTCATATATGTATATATTAACATCATCTACAGCATGAGATAGTTTAATTACATACATGATCTGTACAAAACACTATAAAATGCCCTAAGGCTTACAAAATAAGGGTGTAACCCTTTACTTAGGCAGCGTTGGGGAAACACAAAAAGAAGGGCCCAAGGCCTGATAATCAAATGAGCTCTTCTAGCTCAAATATGTATTTTGGCGCTTAGCCTCAAGTTTGGGGCACACCATCAATACCTGAAAAAGATTTCAGCCACGTAGGGTGAACATATAGTCTAGTAGAGAACGTTTCAGAAACTAATACAATTTCACAAGTATAGATGATCATGATTCTATATAACATACTCAAGGCGTCTTGTTTAATTCATTCATTTTCTATCATCAATACTAAGACCTAGTAAATCCTCTCAAATGCATGTATCTACCTGTGGTCATCACTAAGTATCACCTAAACCAGTGCACTACATGAAGCTGCACTCTGCCAGTGACCATCGCTAAGTGCCATCTAACCCACCAAATTTACCGGTTGCTAACCAGAAGGACCTTGACACCTACAACGCGCGGGTTTTTGGTCTTTTACCAGGAACTATCATGCCAAATTAACCAATCACAACTTTAACTATACATGACCCGGATTCACCCTAAACGTTCAATTAAAACCATGTTGTTTTAAGAAGACCAATGCAACAATATATAATTTCTCGAATTATATTACAACACAACCTCATCCATTTCAATAACCCAACAATAATTTCCCAAATTCCCAAAACATCAAGTTTAATGGTTTTTCCACAATTTGGGGCTTTCTCAAAATAAAGTTTCCTCATGCAATTTGATATAGCAAAAATAGGTTTGATAAGAGATAATGGAGGAAACACACCCAAATCACCAAACCCTAACTTCTCTATCATGCTTTTCCAAATCAACAACAACAACAACATGCTTGTTTTCATTTGAAACTACCACAAATACACTAACAAACTCATATTGAATCAATGAAATCGAACCCTACCTTTTGAAGAAAAGAGGAGAAGGTAAAACCAACTTCAAACGTTTGAATCAACTTTTGGCCGAGAGTACACTGAAGCCCTTGCCAAGATCTACAAAAAACATGTTTGGGCCGAGAGTACACTGAAGCCCTTGCCAAGATCTACAAACCTGACTCTGAATGCTGCAAAAATCAAGGTTGAAGCCCAAGAACAAAGGTAGGAATTGCAATAGTAGAAAGAGAAGAGATAGAGAGCTAAAACAAATATTTCGCACACTTAGCTATCTTTTATAGGTTAGGACATCGCAGGCATGAACAAGCCTTCGCAGGCTCGATATACACAATCGTGGTCGTGAACAAGATGGTCGTGGGCGCGACCAAGCTATTCGTGGGCCACTCTCGTGATCGCGACCAGTTTCCATAGGAAAAGTACTACACAATGGTTTGAGTCGCAGGCACCGTCGTGGGCATGACCACTTTTGTAACGCCCCCAAAATACTTCCAACTAGACATCAAATACAACATGTATAATATACCAAAATATCTACAATATCAATTCCAAAACCCTTTTTCTCATTGAACTATCGATTAACAATTACAAATTTTAGTATGAATCCTTCTAATTCAATGAGTTAGAGGAAGTTATAACAAATGCATCATGGCTTACAATTTCTGATTCAAAGCTGTCAAATAAACAAAAGGACTTTCAGTCCTAAAAGAAAATAATTACATTGGGAGCATTATGCTCCATGTACATCATGTCCTTAGCAAAAACAAAAGATTGAATCACTTCTAATTCATTGGGGTAGTTGCTGCTCTCCAGGTCCTAAAAGTTGTTAGATATGAATGCACAATTGCCCAGTAGAGAATATATTTAACCAAGTATATAAATATTTGATTTAAAATATGCATGATCATAACCAATACCCATGGATACTAATTTTCCAATTTCAAAGAACAATGCACAACCTTACATTTAATTCCACATTTTTTCGTCCTCACACAGTTGGCCAGTAGACATCTCAACTCTTCCACATTTGTCGTCCTCACACGACCAAGCAAGCAGGCACTTCAATTTTCCCCGCACGAGTAAAGCCATAGCACATAACAAGCAACATTCCAAAAACTCAATTTTTATCACAGCACAAGGAACCCCAATACCTATCCAATTTACCCATCAATTTCTCTTCCATTACCAATCATGACCCACAAACCACATTTAGGGTTTCCCAAGAATTTTTGTGCTTTTCATTTCATTTATTTATTTTCCTTGATTTATGCCTTGTACACTATCTTTCATTAGTGGATACTCAAATCTTTCACCAATTTTAGTCAAAACCCACTACCACCATTAATGTCCATATATGTATTCATATATATATATATATATATATCACCCCTTCCAAAATCATACATCCATACCAAATGATTAACACACATTTAAACCAAAATATAGATATACAATGGTAAAGATATTCCTACCTCAAAAGTTGTGAAAGGAGAGATGGACCCAAAGATGAATCTCCACGATAACAAGATCCAATCGGTCCAAAATGTAGCTCCTGATGAGATGAACAACTTTAATAAAGAAGCAAGGATGAATTCTAGCTAAAAAATAGATGAAAGCTAGTGTTTAGGAGTTAGGGTTTTTGAAAAATGGTTTTAGAAAGAGAAGGAGAATAAGAAAGTGAATCCAAAATGTGTTTAGATCGAAATTTAAAACTGTTGTCCCGAACAGACCGCTCGAGCGAACTTTCCATCGCTCGAGCGATGCACACAAAATGAGCAGACCGCACGAGTGAACTATCCATCACTCAAGGGGTTAACACAAACTCTTAGAAGTTTTGCAGAGCTAGAGTGAAACTACTGGAAACTTGATATCGTTGCTCGAGTGACCATTCTATCGCTTAAGCAGTCTTGCTTGCAAACGAGCAAGATACTGGGAGCTCTGTTTATCTGCTTAAGCGACCATTTGACCGCTCGAGCGGTCACTCAAAACAGGTTGTTACATTCTACCCCCCTTAAAGAATTTCGTCCTCGAAATTTTGTGATTTTTGCTACAAACAACACCAACAATTCCCAAGAAGACTAACATCAATTGACAATCGTCCCAACAAGTATAATATAATCGAGGGAGAACAAAATCAAATCACAACTCATATAATGAAATAAACGTCCGAAATTTTTTGAAAATAATACTTTTTCATCACATTCCTTCCACAAATCAAAATGCATAATACTTAGGAAAATAACAAATCATCCAAATTACACATCATTAAACAAATCTAGATATTTCTTACAAACTTGGCTTCTCGTTCCCAAGTAGCTTCTTCTACCTCGTGGTGGTGCCATAATACATTCACTAAGGGAATAATTGTGCCTCTCAAAACTTGCTCTCGAGAATCCAAGATCCGTACCGGTCTCTCTTCATAGGTGGCATTTTTATCTACTTCTAGACTTGTCCAATCCAAAACATAGGAAGGATTCGGTTCATAGTTACGAAGCATGGAAATGTGAAATACATCGTGTACCCCAGAGAGTTATGGTGGTAAGGAAAGACGATAGGCTACTTCTCTCACCCATTCTATAATGTCAAATGGCCTAATGAACCTAAGTGACAATTTCCCACTTCGCCCAAATCTCATCAAACTTTTCCTAGATGATATCTTCAAAAACACATGATCACCCACTTTGAAAGATAGAGGTCTTCTTCTTCGATCAACATAACTCTCCTACTGGCTTTGAGCCGTGATCAGCCTCTTTCGAATGAGAGTCACTTTCTCGGTGGTCTCTCAAACTAACTCGAGACCAAGCACAGGTGAATCTCGATAACAACCCCAACCCATGATTAACGTTAATCCATACTTAATTATACCTAATAATAAATTAAAGTGAAATTTTGCATCACATGTTGCTTTGTGTGTGTTTATATCTATTTAACGTAGAAAGATCTATTTATGTTTTTGTTTCGATTTGTGAATTGAAGGCCTTATCAGCATCCGATTCAGAAATTGACTTGATTTATGTGTTAATTAGAATTTTTAGAATTTTATGGTAGGTTTAATTGAAATTCAATTCGGAACGATTAAATTAGAATAATTAATGCTCAATTAAGCCTAATTAATGAAGTTTTGATCTAAGCCTATATAAGGCACCTTTTATACCTCCACTCATTCTTTTCCTTCATCTTATATACATCCTTGAGCTCACAAACACACACAAACGTGTAGAGAGAGAGAGAGAGAGAGAGAGAGAGAGAGACTAGAGAGAAGTCTTCAAACGAAGGAATTTGAAATTGCTAGAGAATTAAGGAGAATTGAAGAAATTGAGTAAGAGCTCACTAGGATTCAAGGAATTGAGAACCTAAGGTAAGAAATCAAGCCTTTAGTTGTGTACTTAAACTACTTAACACATGTATTCAAAAGAATTAAGTAATTTGAGACAAGAATTAAGCTTAATGAAGTAGAAGAGTGGATTATACGTACATGCATGGATATTACATTGCATTTTGAGCATGTTGTTTAAGAATTCATACCATGCATGTTCATATTTTGGTTTTAGTTTAAGAATTCACCACGTTTTTGAGTAGAACATCTTATTTGATCTTGAATTGGAAATTTTAAGTCCCATTCATATCATGTATGTCATGGCCATGTTATGTTTTCAAAGAATTTGGTCAGTTTTGCATAAATCACATGCTCTTTAACCTTGGTTTCATGAAATTGATTTTGAATTCACCATGTTTTCCAAGTTTACAAGAATTTCCTCAAGTTTTTGGCCAAGAAACAATAATTTGCAACTTTGGGGTTGAATTTGAAGTTTGGAAGCAATTCTGGAAATTCCAGAATTCTGCTCCTACGCTCGATCGATGGAGTCCACACTTAAGCGACCACTCTGAGTGCATGCACTTCTACTCAAGTGACCAGAAGTCCACTCAAGCATGAAATGCATGCTCCCAGAAGTTCTTATGTTTTGCAGACCGCTCGAGCGACAAAAGTTGCACTCAAGCGAGGGTATGAGTCTCATGCTCAAGCGAGCGTCGAGCGAGCATCAAGCAGAAAAATCAAGCAACCAGCACTTTTGCAAAAGTCTACAGACCGCTCAAGCGACAGATCTTGCGCTCGAGTGACCACTCACATTTTGCATGTCCGCTCGAGTGTAGGAAGTTACGCTCGAGTAAGACCCCTGTTTTTAGCAATTTTTGTTAAATATTTTCAAGTGCATTTTAGCATCCTCATTGCATCCTAGGCATTCATAGGCCAAGATTAAAACACCATGATGAGGATAAAGAAGTAGAAACACACCAAGACAAGAAAGAACTAAGTTAATGATTCCGGGTGTGTAATTCAGTACGTATTCGTTCTGTATCTGTGTAGGTCACGTGCATGAGATATCTAAATTGCCTACTCTGTTCGTTTACTTGGAGCCATCTGGTACCTCTGAGTAATAACTTGGTAAAGCTATGTTCAAGTTAAATTATTTTCTATATATAGAATAAGATTTGTTTTATGAATGCTATGTTTTTGCACTATGAATGTTTGTCTGCCTCTGAGAAATAATTGTAACATTAATGTCGTGATTTAAGTATGCAATTTGTACCCAGAACGGAGGTTCCTTTATGGAACTGACAAGTTACCTATACTCGGCTATAGGTTCCTATATGGAACTAACAAGTTATCCATTCCCAGTCCGGAGGTTCCTTTAAGGAACTGACAAGTTATCCGTACCCGGCCGGAGGTTCCTCTATGGAACTGACAAGTATGATTTATGATGCTCTGTATATGATCTGTTAGCGCTAACGGATAAACCATGTATGATCAAGCATGAATTCTGATTTTTGTCAAAGACTCAAACAAGAACACAAATATAAATCTATTCTATGTACGAACTTAGTTATGGGACATCATTCATTTAACCCTTTTACTTTGTTATCATTCACTGGACTCCCGTTCATTATTTATCTTATGTATGTAGGTGATCAGGCACGTGACCAGGTTCAAAGTTGAGGACCTGGTGTCTCAGTTTTTGTTAGCCAGCCTTTGTGCCTCCCGAGGAGGTTTCGGATCAAGTCAAGTTTAGTGGCTGTTTTTGTGAATGCATTAAGTTTTGTTTTCTTTAAGTTTCGAATAAGATTTCTATTAGTATGTACATAGAGTAACATATAAATACTACATCTTTTGACGTCACTCATAAGTTTATAAAAATTTAAAATTATCTGTCCCATGTATGTCTTCGCAACTCAATGGATTATGTATATTTTACATATTTTCTTTCGCAGCCCTTAATTATATGTTATTCTCTTAAGAGGCCTTTGGTAATCCAAGGATTATTGGCCAGTTACGATGCTAAACCTATAGGGGCGGGTTTGGGTCGTGATAATCCCCCATCTCGGTCCAGCACACAAGCGATTTATACAGACGCCCATACAAAGCTTCAAATGGTGCCATCCCGATGCTAGACTAATAACTATTATTGTAGGCAAACTCTGCTAGAGGCAAGTGTCTCTCCCAAGAACGTTTGAAGTCCAATACAAATGCTCTTGACATATCTTCTAGAATTTGGATGGTGCGTATCACACCCCAAATACAGGTATGACCAGCCGTGGCCCACAGGGCCTTAGCCCAAGGCACACGTAAGCCTAAATATGAACCATAATCACATTGAACAACTATACAAAAGTCCAGAAATAAATAACCAAACTCAATCCAGTGACATACCACAAGTATAAACGAAAAAACCAATTGTAATCAATGCTATCCAAACATATAGGATATAAACAGCTCACATATCAAAATAATCCTAAATGAACCTCAATAAAAAATAAAAAGAAATATGCACAAACTTGACATAACAATCTAAAACAAAATAAATGAATGTCCTAGAGGTCCATGCAATCGAATCCCCGCTATGCCATGAGTCCACTCTAAGTCCTTCTAACACCTGGAAATGGTACACAACTAAGTTAGGTGATATCTCAGTGAGTAGCGACATGGATAGTATACACAGTTTTGAAAATAGGGATTAATTCCAAAATAATATATATATCACAGAAACTAGATTGGCATACAATTTTGATAAAGATAATCTGTTTCAAAAAGAAGGTTTCACAATTCAACAGTTAAAATACTCATGTCTCTCAAGAACATGATAAATGACATTTTCCACTGAAAACTGATTACAACATGAATACCAATAATTTTCTGGGTACCAAGAATAACAAGTAACATGCCATACAGTTCTCAAGGCTATAAGCCCATTGGATCCAATACCGAACTAAGAGTCATCCTCAAGGTGGCAACCCGGGCCTTTTCTCTAAGACGATCCGATTGAAGGTCACCAAGCCCAACCTAGGTCTTTTTCTCACAATCGATGAGCACTAGAGTCATCACGGCCCAACCCGGATCTTTTCCCTAGTGGCCAGAGTCACCACACACAGTGGAATAATTTCACTGGACTAAATATACAGATGGTCCCGATAATCAATACAATTCAGTTTCGCAAAACATGGTAGTTCACCATTATAAACATGAGACCATAACAAATAGTTTACAGTATGCCAGGTTTACACATGTTTTAGAAATAATTTAATTCTATTGATACTATAATAATTTATTAAAACAGTTTAGTCCTGAAACAACAATTCAATTTTTCAACAATTCAGGGTAGAGGAACATTTATAAAAATATGTCGCATGCAACTACTCACCTAAACATGGTATAATATAATCCTCGAATAAAATATGAAAGTCCAACTAGTGCCCTGAACAAGGTATTAAAACTACATGTCACTACTAATTCAAATATGCTAAAAGGAATAATAAACTAAGCGCACTAACACAACTCAACCCCACTCACTATTACTCTTAAATAATACCTAAGTTCATGTTCTTCAAGGTCTAAAATTACCCAAGACATGGCTTCCGATCGAAACTTAACTAAAAGTAATTTTAAGATAAAACAGAGTTTTAAATAAGTTTTTCCAATCTATTTGCTAATTTTGAAAATTAAAAACCCACTCCATGCTAATTGAAAAATTCCAAAACCCTCCAGATATCAACTAATATATTCTAAGTTTCAAACCCAATTGGTTTCACTTGATTTTCTTAACAAAATAATTATTTACAATTAATTATGCCCAAATAGATTGTTTTTTGCAGCACTTTAAAGAAATTAATGGTTCTCTTAGTATACACGAGCAATTAATGCAAGGCCTAAAATTTAAGAAACTAGAATCGTAATTGGTTCTAATGACGCTGATTTGATAATTTTCGGATTTATACCCAAAGAGAACAACACTTCCGAATTTACTATTTTAAACTAGTTTTCTGGACAGATTTGAACGCAGCAGTTAATATAGATTTTGACTCCCAAAAATTATGAGAAAATTCAAATATGCAATTAAATATGTAATTAATCTACTGTAAAACTTTCAGTTCAAAATTCATCCATTCGATATGGTTTCTTGATTTTTAAAGTTTGTGGTTCCGTACAGAATTTTTGAACTAAGAATTACACCCATTCTTTATACATGAATTTAACTCCTCAAATTTCTTAATAGTATATATATATATATAGACACAAAATACATACATCTACAACCTCTCCTGATTCTAGAGAAGAAAACCTAAGAGACAACAAGGCACAACACACACAGCTCTCCTTCTTGGCTACAACAATAATCTTGATGATTGAATCACCCCTCACTTTCCTTCATAACCCATGGCTACTAGGGCTGCTAGTGTTGTGGAAAACAATTATAACAAGAGTTAGGGTTTTTGTTATCCTTATATACATAACCACCAATCCACTTAGTATTATCATCTAACATCATCATTATTATTATTATTATTATTATTATTATTATTATTATTATTATTATTTATTTTAATAGTAAATCTCACCTCTAAATTAGAGATTTCTACCATAAATTTATTTTAGATTTAAAAATTAATTAAAAGACCATCCAATAATATTTAATTTGCACTTTAGGATTCACCATCAAAATATTTGAGATTGTAAAATTATTATTATTTAAATATTTACTTTATTTTTATATTTGGGTCCTCACAGTGAGCTTGGATTGTCTTGAGGGTGATAGGTGGTGCTAAAAGTCAACTATGTACCCATAACGTCTTGCAAACTCTGCTACAATCGTGCGATAAAGCGAGGGTCTCTATCTGAGATGATACTCACTGGAACCTCGTAGAGACGAATAATCTCTCGAACATAAAGCTCAGCTAAGAAATCCACTGAATCCCCCATATACATAGTGAGAAAATGGGTTGACTTAGTTAGTCGATCCACAACTACCCAAATTGCATCATTATTGCTTTGCGTTCTAGGAAGACCCGAGACAAAATCCATAGTGATGTGCTCCTACTTTCATTCGGCTATTGGTAGGGGTTATAATAACCCGGCAGATTTTTTGTGTTCTGCTTTGACTTGTTGGCAGGTTAGACACTTAGACACAAACAATGCCACATCTCTCTTCATTTCTCTCCACCAAAATTGATGGCTAAGATCACAGTACAATTTTGTGCCTCCCGGATACACTGCAAGGCGTGAGCGGTAAAATTCCCAAAGAACTTCGTTTCTACAAGTTTATGGTGCAAAGAGGCGATTCAGATATCAGACACTAGAATCAGGATGCACCCTCAATCCCTTTTCCTCATTCCCCTGGAAGATTTTCTCTCTGATTGCTTTTACTTTTGGATTACCCTGTTGTCCTCTATAACCCGTGTGACGAGTGTTAGTTGTGCAAGAACCAAAAACAAGGTAGCATGCTTAGCAGACTTCCCAAGGTGTAAGTCAAACTCACCCAATCACCTATCATCTCCCACTCTCTGATGGCAAGACTGGCAATGGAACTCATAGATTTTCTACTCAAGGCATCGACCACTACGTTGGCCCTTCTAGGATAATAATGCAATTCGAAGTTGTAATCCTCCATGAACTCCATCCATCTTCGTTGTTGTAGGTTTAAATCTTTTTGAGCAAATAAATACTTAAGACTCTTATGATCTGAGAACATGTCAAATTTCTCCCTGTGTAGATAGTGCCTCCAAAGTTTTAGAGCAAAAATAACCGTGGCTAACTCTAAGTCGTGAGGTGGATATTTTCTCTCATGAGTCTTTAACTATTGTGAACCACACGCCACAACTTTACCCTCTTACATTAGGACACACCCCAAACCTTCCCTAGAATCATCACAATAAATAATGTAACCTAACCCTCTCTCCGGAATAATCAACATTGGTGCAGTAGTCAGCCAAGTTTTCAATTCTATGAAGGATTTCTCGCATGCCTCACTCCAAACAAACTTCGCGCCTTTTCTATTTAACCTAGTCAATGGAGAAGCTAGAGTACAAAAATATTTCACAAGCTATCTATCATACTAGGCAGGGCCTAAAGAGCTACGAATTTCAAAGGTGTTCTTTGGGCTTTCCCAATTTTGCACAACCTCTACTTTCGAAGAATCCACTATAACCCTATCCCCAGAAACGTGACCCAAAAAGTTTACCTTTGATAGCCAAAACTCACGTTTTTCATACTTAGCATATAAATGGTGTTCTTTAAGCAATTGCAAGACAATACAAAGGTATCCCTCATGCTCCTCCTCAGAAGGTGAGTAAATGAGGATGTCATCTACAAAGACTACCACAAGTTTTTCAAGATATTCGAGGATGACTCAGTTTATCAAGTCCATAAAAGTAGCAGGGGCATTTGTCAAGCTAAAGGGCATTATGAGAAATTTGTAGTGGCCATATCGAGTATGAAAGGCCGTTTTTGGTATATCCTCCTCCCTCATCTGCAACTAATGATAACCCGATCTTAAGTCTATCTTTAAAGAACAACATGAGCCCCTGAGTTGGTCGAACAAATCATTTATCCCAAGCAACAGATATTTGTTTTTAACTATCGCCCTATTTAACTTACGATAATCAAAACACAGCCATAACAAAGCATCTTTCTTCTTAGCAAAGGCAGCTGGTGCTCCCCATGGCGAGGTACTAAGGCGTATAAAGCTTTTGTCTAATAACTCTTGTAACTACTCCTTCAAGACGAGCAACTCAACTGGCACAAACCTATAGGGTGACATGGAGATGGGTGCCGTGCCAAGCACTAAGTCTATAGAAAACTCGACCTCACGATAAGGTGGCAACTCAGTAAGGTCCTTAGAAAAGACATCAAACTATTTGTAAACCACCTTAAGGAATACATATCGAATTCTGCTATTCCTATCATCCAAAAAGGTTGCAAGAAGAGAACTAATTTCACATCGGCCACGCAAGTGTAGACCGCTCAAACTCTCTCTGCGGGCCCCCCTTTTGGAGAGGGCGCGAATTGGGTTCTAGCTACTACAGTTTGGACTTCTATCACGGTTCTGAATCTAATCTCACAAAGTGCAATGTAAGATTGATAAATCACCAAAGAGTCCAAATCCGGCAAATCGTTTTGGAAAATCGATTTTAATCAAAAAGCGCCAAACATGGACTGTTTTGCCAGATTTCAGAGTCGCCACCTAAATATTTTGTTTTGGGAAATTTAGGAAACCCTGACTCGTGCCTAAGGCCACGTGTCCATCATCACCAAAGTTGCCTCGGCTTGGGAACTTGGGTACGAGAGGGGAAGGTCCTGAAATGAGCACCCCCACTTGCCCGATCAAAGGATCGGCCTCTACTAACATGATATGTTGTTTTTGAAAACACATGTGTTCTTATTCTGATTATTAGCTAACTTACTACGTGATGCGCACAACACACAAGTATAAACTCAATCGCAAGAATTGGAACAAAACAATTCATGTTTGTTTTTGAAAAGGGTTTGAATTTGCCACTCGCAAGTGGGCTTAGAAATGCGAATTTGCCACCTTCAAGTGGGCTTAAAACAACATGATTTTGCCACTCCGCAAAGTGGGCTTAAAACTCACATTTAATGAATTGTTCCAATTCAGTAATGAAGCCTTTATCCATAAGCATTCATGCAGTTAATCATTTAAGCACATAGCCTCATGGAAAGCATGCTAAACATGGCAACATACACATCTCATGCAGTATGCTAAAGTATAAACACTTACAGTGTACTCCGCGCCAAAACAGAAAACTAGTTAGAAAGATGCATAATCCTAACTATGTCAACAATGCCTAATGCAACACATGCAAAGTGCAATGGGATAGGCTCGGCTATCTAATATGGCATATGAATGCAACACTTGATAACATGCTTTGAACACGAATTCAAATAGGTATTGAAATACGATGCAGTTTAAATGATGCGCTGAGCCCAGTGCATACAATACGAATGAATGATGCACACATACAAAGCATAGGGTATGCTAATTGAAATATGCCCTAAAACTAACCATCAAAAGCTAATAAGTAAAAGGGAGAAAGAAATGGGGGTTGGAAGACATGCACACATACACGCACCCTTATTACCACAACACGCCCTCGCGACGGAGGGCTCGAATAAATAAGAGCTAAGCTAAGCTACTTATTACAAATTAACTAATTAACTATTCTAGCTAATTAAATATTACAAAGATAAATTAAGTTAGCTAAACACATTAACTAACTAATTACAAAATCGGTAAATTAACTAGCTAAACAAAGCAGTTAAAATGGCCTCGAGAGGAGGAAGACATGCATTCTCGGTTTGCTTCGCCCAAAAAATGCATTGCCTTGCCATGAGTTGCCTCTGTTTGCACTCACAGTGACCTCAGAGCATCGAACACACTTTCAGGTTGCATCGGCCTCAAAACAGGAGCATTTTGGAAAATTTTGCTGCAAGTGGCTAGCCGGCCACCTCAACTGGTCGGCAAGCTACCTCAACTGGCCGGTCGGCTAGTACAAGTGGCCGGCCAGCCACTTCCCGTTCCAGAATCTCAACTTTGCTGCAACAAAGATCAACAAAGGCACAACAATGCATTTACAAGGAAATGTGTGTGCAACTACTCTCCTTATCATTTATCAAGCTCAAAGGAGCATAGTACTCGACTCTCAAGCCACTAATCACGCATCTCAATGCATGATGGCCAAAGAGTCAAGCTCGCACAATGTTAGTGAATGCACGAACAACACATAAGAGCCTCCACCTCTATCATGCATGATCAAGAGGGGCGACCAAGAAATGCAACACGTTTTATCACTTTGAGTATGAAACGTGCCACATTCCTTGTGTTTGGATTAACGTCCGATCCAAACCTAATGCAATGCAAACAACATACTCATCTTTCAATGCTAAAGTGGCATGCTAAAACAAGAATCTAACACACAAACAACACATGCATAACATGCTAGAAGACTTAGGCATTAAAGCTAATGAAGTACACAACATTAGGACTATGCAATACATTGCTCAATGGACTAAACCAGCCCTAAATAGACCTCATGCATGCCAAAACAGTGGCCAAAATGCTCTAAAATGATAGTATGAAAGGCAAGAAAATGATGTTCATGCATTGGCTCATCAACAAGGCATGAGGCACAACATCTTAAACACAATTAAAGAGTGATATACATGAGAGTATGGCAAGGCTATATGCTCTAAAATTACATGTTAAATGATGCCATATCACATAAACATCACAAATAAGGCATGCTAGAAGGCCTAAAACACAAGGCTAGTAAAGAGCACTACACAAGAAGCATGCAATACATAGCCTAAACAACCAAACCAGCTCTAGATAGAGCTCAACCATGCCAAAAAAAAAAAGGGCCAAAACATGCTGAAATGGTGGCCCAAAATCTTAGACAAGCATGCATACGTATTGGCTCATAAACAAGGCATAAGGCACAACTCACAAAAGCTATGAAGGAGTGGAATATGTGAGAGTGTGACTACACCATATATACTGAAATCATGTGAGAAATGAGTTTAAGGCATGCAAACAACTCAAGTAAAGCATGCTAGAGACTTGACACTCAAAGCTAGTCAAAGCCACTTACACTACAACCCTACAAGGCAAGCCTCACATGGCCAAGACCATTCAAAATAGAGCTAAGGCATGCTAAAATAATGGAAAAAACATGCTGAGATAGAGCCAACATAAGCTAGGATGAGAGGCATAAAGCATGATGCATTTTAGGCCAACAAGTAGGATTACACTACAAGTATAAGATGCAAGCAACCAATGACCAAACCAACCAAAAACAGAGCTATGGCAGGTCCAATAAGTCACAAAAACATGCTTGAGCTAAGTCATAAAAGAGTAGAAAAGCATGCTCAAGTATGAGGCTAACAAGGCATGCAAGCAAGACAAAAGGAGAGGGGGACCACCCCCTCCTATTTTGGACCACAAGAGCAACTTTTTACCACTGAAATTCCTCTGAGTTTCAGTGGTTAAAAGACCAATCAAAGGTCAATACAAAAGCTTAGAGAGTTGGCTCAAAAGGCTTAACAAGCCAAGGAGCAAAAAATGGGGACCACCCCCCTAACCCCACAAGGTTCAAACCAACACTTTAAAGTCTTAAAAACAGAGTTTTTGAGAGGCTAAAATCAATCTCAAAGTAGCATGCAAAGGTGGTATAACACTTAATCAAAATAAAGCTTAAAAGGGGCTAGTCTCTTACCTTGAAGAACAATGGCAAGACAACAACTTCAGCAACAATTTTGGACCAAAACCAATGCTAAGACCTCAAAACAAGCTCCAAGGGACCTCAGCTCCAAAGTGAAGGTGTTTGACTAGGTGTTTGTGTGCAAAAGTATGAAGAAACAACACTTCTAAGCATAATAGCACAATATATATATATATAGAGAGAGAGAGAGAGAGAGAGAGAGAATTCTAGAGAGGGGGAGATTTTTAGCTCTGAAAAATCTGAACCCCTCTCAAGGGGGAGGAAGCTCCCCTTTTATAGAGCAAGCAAGCCAAAAAGCTTGCTCAATCCCTCCATACACGTGTATGGAGGATGAGTTCAGTGAGCCACAGTTAGCTCAAAATATCTGAAAATATCTAAAAAAGAAAAAAAGTGGCCGGTTGGCCACTTGAAGTGGCCTATAAGGGAGAAAAGTGGTCGGCAAGTGCCGCAAGTGGTCGGCAAGGCCCTCTCCCCCCCCCCCTCCCCCTAGACAAGAGGCAACAAGGTTGGGCCCAAAAACCAAGACCAAAACACAAAGGGTTAAGAGGCTCAAAGACAAGGCACCCAGCCGAGAACTTCGGGCGCTCGAAACAAGCACAGACATGTGCAATCATCGAGTGCACAACTGTAACAACCCTCGCCACTGTTTATCGATAAACTACCGATTACTGCTAAACTGAGACTGATTATGATTGATAACTGAAGTAATTAAAATACTGAACTGATTGACTGAAGTCTGAAATTGATTGATTGACTGTATCTATTTAAATGCATTTTCTATTTGTTAATTGTTAAATTATCTGTTCATGTATTTGTGTTTAAACTGCTAATTGAAGGCCTTATCGGCTGCCGAACCTGAAATCGATCGATGTTCTGTGTTAATTGGAATTTATATGATTTTATGGTGTATTTAATTGAAAATTGATTTGGTATGACTAAATTAGATTAATAGTGATGAAACACAAGATTTGGACTTATTTACCAAACTACCCCTTAGTGGACCACTATACCAAACATTGAGAGACTCAATCTTGCATTGCACAAAACATTTCCTCAGCCATATTTGAGAGCTCAACCGACCAAGAGAGAGAGAAAGTGAGAGTTTGAGTTCAACTTGTTGATTTGCTTGGAAATTGGAAGAAATTGTAGGAGATTTGCCTTCTTGAGCCTCTAGACTTGTATTTGAGGACTTAGGTAAGGAATTCAACCTCTCATTGTTGTCTTTAAGTTGACTCTTGCATGATTCATGTCAAATTGTAGAGTTAAGGCATGATTTAGTTCTAGCATGTTGAATTGAAGCTCATTCCATGCATGTATGTGTATATTGAAGAGTTTTGAGTTGTTTTTCATGGCAAAAGGTTACATGCATGCTCATATTTTTGTTTAAGTCCATGATTTCATCTTATTTTGAAAAGAATGAGCTCATTAGAGCATGTATTGAGGCTTTGAATTGATTTAAAGTCTTGTATGTCACATTTGAATATTGTTCATGAAATTTGGTTTGAAGATGAGTTTAATTAAACCACCTCTGGGCTTTGATTTCTCAAATTGAGCTTTGTATCAAGTCATTTTATGAGTTTACAAGAGTTTTCCAAAAAAAAAATTGGCCCAAGAGGATCGAAAACTTTGCATCAAAACTTGATTTTGAACTTGTAGCTCAAATCTAGATTTTCCAGATTTTGGTCCTCCGCTCGAGCGGGAGAAGTGCGCTCGAATGGGGAATTCAAGCTCCCAGCATCTTGCATGGTTTTACAGTACGCTCGAGCGTATGGATGCACGCTCGAGCGGAGGCCTGATTCACACGCTCGAGCGTAGGTCGAGCGCCCGTCGAGCGTGAAATTTGAGCATCCAGTACTTTTGCCATATTTTGCAGTCCGCTCGGCGTGAAAGTGGCGCCGGCGGAACCTTTGTTCAGATGTTCGCCGGCGGGAAACCCACGCTCAAGCGGGACTTTGTTTTTCTGAAAATGTTTTCTAAGTGCATCTTTGCATCCTCATTTCCATCCTAGGCATTCTTAGGCCTAGTTTAAGACATCTTAATGAGGATATAGATGTAGAACACACCGAGGCAATTAGGGATTAAGTTATTATCTTTCCCAACTGTGTAGCTTAGTGTGTGTTCGTTCTGTAAACTGTGTAGGGTTGACGACTGGAGACACACTCTAGCTTATTGTAGCCCAGAACTCTATGAGTAACAATTGTGTAAAGATATGTTCAACTGAGAATGTTTTCTGACTGTTTAACTGAACTATTTTCTGAACTAATACTGTTAACTGAATGAATGTATGTCCTATATTCTGAACTGTATTGTGGCATCCTTAGCAACTACTGCTTACTGTTACTGTTACAGAGATCTCTGTCGGTTCCCTTGTTGGAACCACTACTGTTTACTGATTGATGGCCATCACTGACTGTTCGGTCTTTTAAGACCTGCTGTTTACTGTTATGCTATTGGATGTACCACATATGACTGTTTACTATACTGAACAGCTGATATACTGATTGAAATGAACTGTTTTCATTACTGTAAGGACATTCATTCTAAACCCCTTTACGCATTATGTTATTCATTGGGCTTTAGCTCACTGTTTATATATACATGTAGGTGTTCAGGCACCAGACCGGAGCTAGGAGCGTGGGTCAGACTCCAGTTTTGTCAAGCCAACCACTGTGCCTCACTGCGAGGTTCCGAGCCTGTCAAGCTATGGCTTAGGGGTGTTTTATTTCCCTTGTCTGTCTCTGTACCTGTTTTTGTACTGTACTGTTTAATAGGGATTAGGTCCCTGTTCTGAATGATTGTGAATATTGCGCATACTGTTCTGTACTGTGTATATATATAGGTATGAAAAGTCTTTTTGCATACAGACTGTCACAGCTCATTGGACATTGTTTATTTACTGTATTGGCTTCCGCTAAGTCCCTGTATTCTGTTTTACTATACTACTGTTAAGCAGGCCTTTGGTAATCTCGAATTACTGGCCGGTTACGGTGCTAAATCCATAGGGGCGAGTTTGGGTCGTGACAACAACCGATGACGTCTGAGTCTTAAGGTCAATCAAAAATGGGGTGTCTACAGTAGGTCATACAATAATGACAACAATCTATCGGTTCTATCCCCTAAAAAAGAAAAACAATCACCACCTAATGTGCACACTGTAACTCTCCTACAGAAACAATCTATCACAGCATAGTAGGAGGACAACTAATTCATGTTAAATATGACATCGAAACCCGACATGTCTAATAACACAACTGAAAGAAAACCGGCGATCAACAACCTCAATCGCACACCCTTGACATCCCCAATTCAAGACAACCTTACCCTTAACAGGTGACTCTACCATGAGCGGAGACTCTAGTTGTTCACTTTTTAACCCCAAAATAGATGCGAATGCAGATGCTATGAATGAGTGTGAAGCTCCAGTATCTATTAACACGTTACCCCAAGTTTTGAAGATAAGGTACATACCTCTCACCACCGATGGTCTGGAAGACGACTCGGATGGTGTAATGGCATAAACTCACCCCTGAGGTCCTTACTCACTCCAATCTCCCCTCTGAGAATAGGCTGGTAGCACTGACTATGCAGAAGTGACCCCTTGTAATGCTCTAGATACCTATCCAAACTGAATTGGTTGATGAGTCAGCCTCTGACTCTGACCTGACTGAACATCTTCCACTGGTCGGAACCCTGAAGCACTAATTGTCCAAGTGTAATAGCCCGACCCTCGTACATGATTTTGGTATCTTTTCAGCTCTCTATTCTGTGTTTGTGAATGTATATTATCGAATTCTATGTGACATTTCTTTGAATTAAACGGAACTTAGAGGAAATGACCTGTTGAGTAAGAACATTATTTGTTACACTGGAATTATTTAAATTTGAAATTGGATGCCTTAGAGACTTAATTTTCAGAAATTAATTTGATATTTGAAATCTGCATGATTTTTAAGCTCTAATGGGGCATTCTGTGAAAATTCAATTTAGGATGCTTAAACGATTGAATTTCGTCTTATTATAAACAAATATCTAAGTCTTATATATCTATTAAACTCTCTTTGGCTATGTTGACTTCAAAATCATCTCTTGGATGTAAAGAAACACAAAAGGGGGGAGAAAAACGTGGGTGAGAAAGAGAGAAGCCATCAAGGGGGAAATTTGGGGAGAAATTGTGAAGAATTGTTTGGATTGGACACAAGGTATGGACATTTCTTGATTTAGTCTCACTTCCTCTTAATCTTGGTTGGAATTCTTCCTTGTTTTGGAAAGTTAAGGTAGATGTGGAACATCCTATGTGATAATTTGTGTTTTAGGACCAAATAACTTAATTCCTTGCTATTTCATGAAAATATTCCACCATGGGTTTGAATTAGAAGCTTGAGTAGCTCTATGTGTGTGTATGTAATGTATGAAGTGAGTTATGAGTGAGTTATGGAAATTAAGTGATGATTGACCTCAATTTGGTGATATATATAGAATAATTGTGTGTCTAAATGATTTTGGAACTATGATGATCCTTGATTATGCTTGGAATTGAGAGATTGAAGTTTGAATGTCAAGGTAGAACTCCAAGGAGGAAAACAGGGTTTCAGAATTCGTCTGGTCCGCTCGAGCGAAGGATAGCCCGCTCGAGCGGGAAAATCACTCTCTCAGCAAGTTTTGCAAAATTACACTGTCCGCTCGAGCGGAGGAATTCCCGCTCGAGCTCAGAAATCACTCTCTCAGCATTTTTGGCGGAATTATACTGTCCGCTCGAGCGGCCAAAGTGGCGCTCGAGCGTAGGACTGATTCTCAGAAAAACTCTGTGTTGCCCTATGTTACATGCTATACCCTCTAGTCTTTTCGAATATTTGTTTTGATGACTCTGAGATAATTAAAATTCGTATGAGTAAAAAGAAACTAATATTTAATGATGATTGTATGCAGGGCACACTTCTGAAGGCACTAGCACGCCAACACATCGCTGTGAGTAATAATGCAAAGAACATGTATTCATTTCTTGCTAAATATCATTTAAGTTCTATTTCTGTCTGTTTTCTGTATCTTCCTACCTTGTCTGAGCTTGAATAACATATGATGTGAATAAAAGTTAAATGTGGAAGGAATTGAGTAACATTCTGGGCCGAGGGCCAACTTGTGCTATTGAGTAACATTCTGAGTAATATTCTGGGCCGAGAGCCAACTTGTGATATTGAATAACATTCTGAGTAACATTCTGGGCCGAGAGCAACCTTGTGCTATCGAGTAACATTCTGAGTAACATTCTGGGCCGAGGGCCATTTGTGACATTCCATAACAATTTGTGCAACATTCTGAGTCATGGGACATTCTGTAGCATTGAATGAAGTTACATACACTTGAATAAGAGTTATGATTTCAATTTATTGGTACTATTATTCACTGAGCTTCGCTCACCCCTCATATTGTCTGTTTCTGTAGGTCAACCCGAGAAGCAGTCTTAGCTCCTGAAGCTCGTTCCTTTTGTCAACCCTTATGGTCAGGCACATAAGAAGACTTGCCCTATTTTTGTATACTTTTGTCAAGTTTGGCTTGTAATCTAAACACCTATTTTGGATTGTCTGTACTTATTATTTTTGGTTGTACGCCCTAGGACAAGGGTTACATGTATATACGTAACCAGTACATAATTGGTTAAGTGCTGTATGTGATATTCTGCTTTGATGTGCATGATCCTGGCATGTTATAGTAGCTCAATGGAAATTTGGTTTTTGCTCATTTATATATTATGCTTCCGTTCAGGCCCCTATGTATATTATTATATCAGGTTTATCATAAGTTTCTACATGGGTCATGCCCGAACTTTTAGGGGCAGGTTCGGGCCGTGACACCAACTATGTATAGATAGGACCTTTTCATGTGACAAGACTGACCATACTGATAGCAGACGGGTGATTGACCTCCACCAATGTTAGGCTCTAAGTACGGGCTAAAGTTTGGTGTTGTTGACTACCCTTCTGTGGACATGTAATGGACTTATAACCTTGCTCACCACACTGATAACAAGTAACTCCATTTTGTCCAGTACTATTCATACTCTTCCCTAGTCTAGAAGTTGATGACACGTCCTATAGCGGTGGTCACTGAAATGATGAAGAGCCCCCCAACCTTTTGGATGATCTAGTGTCCCCCCTAAGACTCTGAAAATCCTTGTCTCTTAAGTTGTCGTCTCTTTTCTTCGACCTCCAACATCACTTTTACATGTGCAGCGGACTCCACTAATCTATCGTAATCCTGGATCATGTTTCCCATCACTTTCATCAAAATTTCGGGCCTCAACCTTTTCTCAAACTCTAGACACCAACGCTCTTCAGTCGCTACAAGGTCAGGTGCAAAACGGGATAGGCTAGTTAAGGTGACCTCAAACTCTGCCACTATAGAATCAAATTGCTCAAGCTCCTCAAATTCCCTCCTTATTCGTTCCTTAGCGGACAGAGGAAGGTACTTCTCATGAAAGGCATAAGAAAACGCCTCCTAAGTGTGTTCGATTTGGCCTTTGGCGTACTTCCATCATTGGCATGCATCCCCCTTCAACTGGTAGATGGAAAATGCTACCTGAAGTTCACCCTCACCGATATCTAAGATTTCAAATGACTTAGTAATTTGGTCCAACCATTCATTGGCCTTTAACAACTCAGCACCGCTATGAAATTAGCAAGGTTAGAGCAGAAGAACTCCTTTTTTAGAAACGAAGCCCTTGACTCTCCTTCAACAATCCTAGTTGCTTGTTCAGCTCTAAGAATTTCCATAGACTCCCTAAGAGCCCCGGCCTTTTCTCGAGCCAAAGCCCTCATTGCGTCTAGGCCGATGGGGCAGCTACGTTATTCTGACCTATTCCTTCTTCTTTTGAATGGATCTCTGGTTGGGCTGGAATGTTCCGAGCATCTCAACGAGGTCTGCCATGACCTCTAACACATCCAGACATCCTATAAGAATTAGAGATAAATTTTTAAATTTGGAACTAACGATCTCGCACTTAATTTCAATCTTTATAAGCTAACTAGCATGAAAACACGTATACACTTAAGTCACATTAGAAAATCTGCATATGCACCTTATCACGTAGAACACATATGAATAACCCATCCAAGATATTAACTTGTCCACAAAGCTCAAAGATTTCCAGATGGAAAAAGAATTGATCAAGTGCCTTTCCAAAAGGAGTTCATTGAGTGTGGTGAACGCAAGTCATATCCTAGAGGTATGATCACATGCCTGCATAACTAAATAAACACCTAATCATATAACAATTATTATTTATTCCCAACATAGCAAACCCATTATGGCACAAGCCACTGCCCACGAGCTCAAGGTATTTAAACCCGGTTAGCTCTAATACCAATTTGTAACACCCCCAAAATACTTCCAACTAGACATCAAATGCAACATGTACAATATACCAAAATATCTACAATATCAATTCCAAAAGCTCTCTTTCTTATTAAACTATCGATTAACAATTACAAATTTTAGTATGAATCCTTACAGTTCAACGAGTTGGAGGAAGTTATAACAAATGCCTCATGAATTACAAATTTCTGATTCAAAGCTGTCAAAGAAACAAAATGACTCTCAATCCTAAACGAAAATAATTACATTGGGAGCACTATGCTTCATATACATCAGGTCCTTAGCAAAGCCAAGAGATTGATTCACTTCTAATTCATTGGGGTAGTTGCTGCTCTCTAGGTCTTAAAAGTTATTAGATATGAATGAGAAATTATCCAGTAAAGAATATATTTAACCAAGTATATACATATTTGATTTAAAATATGCATGATCATAACTAATACCCATGGATACTAATTTCCCAATTTCAAAGAACAATGCACAACCTTACATTCAATTTCACATTTTTCTATCCTCACACGGATAGCCAGTGGACACCTTAACTCTTCCATATTTGTCATCCTCACACAACCGGGCAAGTGGACACCTCAATTTTCCCCGCACGGGTAAAGCCATAGCACGCAACAAACAATATTCCAAAAACTCAATTTTTATCACAACACAAGGTACCCCAATACGTTTCCAATTTACCCATCAATTTCTCTTCCATTACCAATCATGACCCATAAACCACATTTAGGATTTCCCAAGAATTTTAGCGCTTTTCATTTCATTTGTTTATTTTCCCTAATTTATGCCTTGTATACTATCTTTCATTAGTGGATACTCAAATCTTTCACCAATTTTAGTCAAAACCTACTACCACCATTAATGTCTATATATGTATCCATATATATATATATATATCACCCCTTCCAAAATCATATATCCACACCAAATGATTAACACACAGTTCAACTAAAAAATAGATATATAATAGTAAGGATATTCCTACCTCAAAAGTTTTTAAAGGAGAGATAAAGATCCAAAGATGAATCTCCACGATAACAAGATCCAATCGGTCCAAAATATAGCTCTTGATGAGATGAACAACTTTAATGAAATAGCAAAGATGGATTCTAGCTAAAAATAGATGAAATCTTGTGTTTAGGAGTTACGGCTTTTGAAAAAGTGGTTTAGAGAGAGAAGGAGAATGAAAAAGTGAATCCAAATTGTGTTTACAGCAAAATTTAAAATTGCTATTGCGAACAGACCGCTCGAGTGTACTTTCCGTCGCTTGAGCGATGTACACAAAATGAGCAGACTGCTTGAGCGAACTATCCATTGCTAAAGCGGTAAACGCAAACTCTCAGAAGTTTTGTAGAGCTACAGTGAAACTACTGGAAGCTTGATATCGTTGCTCAAGCGACCATTTTACTACTCAAGCGGTTTTGCCTATAAACGAGCAAGATATTGGAAGCTCTGTTTATCTGCTCGAGTAACCATCTGACCGCTCTAGCAATCACTCAAAACAAGTTGTTACAACTTTCCATAAACAAAGTACTGTAGTGGGTATCTGGTGGTAGGCGAACCGCAGGAGCGATAGTAGTGATCACGGGGGCGACCATACTATAGACACCCCATTTCGGGCGCTTGCAAACCTTCTGATGATGAAACAGTAATTATTTCATCTTTAGAATGTTTGGGATTGTTTGGAGTTGGTGTTTAAGCCTGTTTTGGCCAAAAATTAACTTTTTTTGAAAATGACCATTTTACCCCTAGACCCATTTTTAGACAAAAACTAACTTTCTAACCTCGAGAAATATAGGGAAGCTTGATTGTTCTTTGAACAAAGACATTTTCCAAAATTAGTGGCCAGTTTTATTGAAAACATTGATCGGAAATCAATTTGGGCTTACTTAGACCACAAACAAGCCAAGGGCATGGAACCCCGCACTTGTGCATGTATGGATGATACGTGTACCAAAGAAAGAGGTGCGCATGCATGTGCTTTGTGTGTGTGCACATTAGTTGTTCATATGCACAAGCTTTGTGAGTGCGCACTTCTATGCGTGGCAGAACTTGTTTTGAAAACACAATCTTGGTGCATTTATGAAGGAAGGCAACATGAGGAAGCAATGAGAAACCCTAGTGTGCTACACAAGCTTCCCCTTGTAGACGTGCCCCGAACGTCACGGCTCCGCGAAATCCGCTTTGTTCATTAGGCTGCTACAGTTCGAACTCAATGTCATAGTTTTGAATCTAATCTCGCAAAGTGCAATGCAAGACTGATAAATCACCAAAGAGTCCAAATCCGGCTAATTGTTTTGGAAAACTGATTTCTATAAAGAAGTGCCAAACATGGACTGCTTTGCCAGATACAGAGTCGCCACCTAAATGTTTTTGTTTTGAAAAATTTAGGAAACCCTGACTCGTGCCTAAGGCCACGTGTCCATCATCACCAAAGTTGCCTCGGCTCGGGAACTTGGGTACGAGAGGGGAAGGTCATGCAATGAGTACCCCCGCTCGCCCGATCAAAGATCGGTCTTTACTAACATGATATCTTGTTTTTGAAAACACATGCGCTCTTATTCTGGTTTATTAGCTAATCTTACTACGTGATGCGCACAACACACAAGTATAGACTAGATCGCCTAAGTTGGAACAAAACATCTCATGTTTGTTTGTTTGAAAATGGTTTGAAGGTGCTACTCGCAAGTAGGCTAAGACGTGGATTTGCCACCCTCGAGTGGGCTTAGAAAACATGATTTTGCCACCCCCAAGTGGGCTTAAAACTCGCATTTCGATGAATTGTTCCAATTCGAGCAATCCAACATTCACCCACAAGCATTCAGGCAGTTATATCATTTAAGCAGTTAGCCTCATGGCAAGCATGCTATCATGGCAACACTCACACTCATGCAAGGATGCTAAAGCGAAAACACTTACAGTGTACTCCAAGCCAAAACAACAACTAGTTAGAAATCATGCATGATCCTAGTTTATGTTAAAATGGCTAATGCAACACATGCAAAATGCAACTAAAAATAAGCTCGGCTATTCTAAGATGTCATGTGAAATGCAACTTGATAACATGCTGTTGAACATGTATTCAAGTAAATGTATTGAAATACAATGTGGTTAGTATGATGCGCCGAGCCTGGTGCATGCAATACGAATGAATGTATGCAAACATGTAAGCATAAGGAATGCTAATTGAAACATGACCTAGAACTAACCATCGTAAACAGTTAAGTAAAAGGGAGAAAGACGTGTGGTTGGAAGACATTCACACACTCACGCACACTTATTACAAAAGTTGGCCCTCTCGAAGGAGGATCCAAATAAATAATACAAATCAACTAATTAACTAACTATCCTAGCCAATTAATTATTACAAAACTCTTAACTAATTAAACAAATTAATTAATTTACAAAGCAATCTAAGCAAGAAATTGAAGTAGGCTGCCACAACCTTGCCTCGGAATGATGAATGATGCGTGCTCGGTCGCGTCGCTCGGAAATCCATTGCCATGCCTCATGTTGCCTCTGTTTGCACTGTTTTGCACCTCTGAAAACTGTGAAAATCTCTGTCATGCTTCTGAACCACCTCATGGACACTTTGAGAGGCCATCGGCCAAAAGATATGGTCATCGGCCAAGGGAAAGCGTCATCGACCACTTTTTAGTCTATCGGCCAAAAATTGTTAGCCGATCGGCACTGCAGATAGCCGATCGGCCATCTCTTCCTGCAAACTGCTCCTTTTGCTGCAACAGAGGACAAACAAGGGCATGGCAATACATTTGCAAGGTAATGTTGTGCAACTACACCCCTTATCATGTTTGGAACTCAAAGGAGTGTAGTGTTCGACTCTCGAGCCATCAATCACGCATTTCGATGCATGATGGCCAAAGAGGCCGAATTGCACAAATCAATATGGAATGAATGCACAAAAACACACAAATGCCTCACACTCTATCATGTTGGATCAAGAATGCCGGTGACCGAGGATTGAGGCACGTTTCGTCACTTCAAGTACGAAACGTCCCTTGGTCCTCGTGTTTGGTTTGACACCCCAAACGAAACACAATGCAATGCATGCAACATGGAAAAGCTATACAATGCAACATAAGCATGCCAAATGCAATATGACTCAAACATGCACAGGAGGCTAAGGTAACAAGCATGCCAAATGCAATGCAACCTAAGCAAGCATGTGACAAAATGCAAACTAGCAAGCATGCAAAATGTAACCTAAACATACAAACATGCATGGCATGCAGAGATGGACAAGCATGCAACAACATGAAAAGATGGACTTAAATCAAAATGGGCAGACCTCAGCCATGCCCAAATTAGGGGCCAAGATGCAATGAAAATGAGGACAAAAGCACATACAAACATGCATACACTTTGGTTCACAAACAAGGCATGAAGATACCAACTCTTAAGAGTACTTAAAGAGTGAAAAGTATGAACATGTGACAATACTATAGGCCTTGAAATTAAGCATGGAATGATGCCAAATCAACCAAGCAAAACAAGTATAGCATGCAAGAAAGCTCAAAGCTTGAAGATAGCAAAAGGACTTACACCAAGGCTATGCAAAACATGAAGCAAATGGCCCAAGCAAACCAAAAAATTCCTAAAGCATACCAAAGTGAGTCTAAAACATACATGGACCAAAGCCAAAACAAACTAGAACAAAAGTCCAAAAGGCATGAGGCATGCAAAGGTAACAAGGGATGTTACACTACACCTATTACAACCAAGCATGGCATGACTTAACCAATGAAAAATAGAGTTATGGCATGTCAAAATAAGCCCAAAAACCCACTGAGATGGCATCCCAAAAGCCTAAGTATGATAGCATGCACAATGATTCATTCTTCAGGCATAAAACACCAACTCTCCTAAGCATGGAAAAGGATGACAAATGCAAGTGTATGGCTACACTACATGGACTAAAATCACATATGAAATAATGCCAAATCATGAAAATGGTCTAAGCAATGCATGCTAATGACTTGGACACTCAAAGCCAACAAGCTAGATTGAACCAAGGCTATACAAAACAATGCATGCATGACCAAGACAATATAAATCAGAGCTAGAGCATGGTAAAACATGACTAAAAGCTTCTTTGAGTTGAGCCAAAACAATCAAAAATGATGACCCAAATGCAAGGTGCATGTTAAGGCAATAGAGAGGATTACACTACAAGTGCATGATGCATGTAAGAGGCTATCAAACCAACTTAAAATAGAGTTATAGCATGGCAAAATAACACCAAACAATTGCTGAAATGAATCCAAAACATGCTAAGCAAACATGCTACCAATATGAGCCATTTATACTAGCAAATGAGACACAAGGAGAGGGGGGTGTCCCTCTCCTATTCAAGACTCCAAAACCACCTCTCCACCACTGAAAATCCTTTGGATTTCAGTGGTGAGAAGGTCAAAACAAGATGGTTCCAAAGCTCAAAAGGAAAGGCACAAAACAAGGCCAAACAAGGCCTAAGAGGCGGTAGACTACCCCCAACTCAAAAGTGACCTTAAATAAACATCACAAGCATGAAAAATCAGAACTTTTTACAGCATAAAGTTAAGCTTAAATCAACATGCAAATAGGTCTAAAAGCTTAAGCCAAAATGGGGGATTAAAAGGTAGTTGACTCACCCTTGAAGAACACCTTCAAGAACACAACTCCAGCAGCCTCTTCTAAACAAAACCAGTCCAAGAACACTAAAATGAACTCCTTAGCACCTCAGCAACAAAATGATCATGTTCTAGTAGGTGTTTGTGTGCAATAGTATGAAGAAAACACACTTTTGGGCACAAACCAAGGTAAGAGAAGAGAGAGAAGTAAAATATATAGAGAGAGATATAGAACTTGTATATCAAATTCTCAGAACCTCTGGAAAGGGAGGAGGACCTCCCTTCTTATAGAATTTCAATTCTCAAGCTTGTTAAACAAGCTTGAGTCTTGAATGCAATCCATTCATACACGTGTATGGAGGATGAAAATTGTGCCCACCAGCTGTCACAGTTGGCAGAAAATATCTGCAAAAAGCAGATGGAAAGGTCTCGGCCCAAAAATATGGTCAATCGACCAAAAAGAGTACCGATCGGCCAACACTTATGGCCGATGGCAGGGAAACATGGCCAATGGCACAAAGCCTTAGCCGATGGGTTGCAGGGATGGCCAACAAGCCACTCTCTTCCCTCAGAAGCAAAACCACAAGTCCTTAGTCCACAGCCAAGCACAAAATAGACAAGTTGAGAGATCCTAAGGCAAGGTGCAGAGCCGAGACCTTCGGGAACTCAAAACAAACACGAGCATGGATGATCATTGAATGTTCAAACGATGACATCTAAGTCTTGAGGGCGGTCAAAAATGGGGTGTCTACACCCCTTTACTTATATAATGAGCCCTTCCCCCTCCTTTTCATGGGGTTAGATTTTGGGAAAGCTTTTTGAGAGTTTGAAAGAAAAACACTCTCTTCTCTTCCTTGCCTTAGCTCTAGAATATAGACCCTCACAGCAACTCTAATCAACTAAAGAACTATCTAAAGTGTGGAACTTGACACTAACTCAGAACATTTACTTGAGGAAGGCTTACAAGCAAGAAACTTGAGTTTCTTTGCATATTTTCTTTTCGTGCCTTCGGTTTATTCAAACTAGCAGGTAAAAAGCTCCTCTATTTTTCATATTTCAGTATCTTTTAGTCTTTTATTTTAGTATTTAAGCATGCTAAGATACTAGTCCATCGCAGCATCATGTAGTCTCTTAGTTTTATTTGTTTTTTCACCTTTCTCTTGCATGTTTTCTTTATTTTGTTAAAAATAGCATAATTAGGCCTCATTTAATCATATATTAAGCATACATGGCCTAGTTTGAATCATCATATAGTTAGTTTATATTTTTACTTTTGTTTGTTATTTTCTTTTTATGCATAGACTTCATTTTAGTAGCCTCAATCCTGGCCTAGGTTCATGTTTTGTATGAATAGTCGCATATTAGGGTCATGTTTAATTTATGAATGCATGCAATAAGCTGAAAGTGGGCACTTGGGTAAGTCCTCTTAATCATCATAGCATGTGTGTGTTCTTAGTTGCATTGTCTTTTCAATAATTTAAGTTAATTGCTTTTCTATGCAAAATTGATTGTTTTTTATGTTTTTAATAAATATTGTACATTTTAGTTCGTGTTTATGGTCATGGAATATTTAAAACTCTCTTTTATGGAGAAAGCATCATTTTATGAAAAAATAACTTTATTCATTGAATCTAAAAGGAATGGTATTTATTCTTTATTCAAATCACTTAGTTTTAGATTAGTTAAAGGTTTTTCTAATTCAAAATGACTTGTATGAATAATTAACCACTAAAATCATAAAACCGAGAATTAGTAATTTTCGAATTGGATAAAAGATGGTGCTTTCATTCAATGACCTTCTCCTTTTATATTGTAGCTCCCGAACCTAAAATTCTTTGGTTATGACGAATCAGATCCTTAGCTTAATTTTCATTGTTAAAGGTTTCTTAATTTCCTATTAAAAATTAAGTGGCAGTTGGTTAAAGTAAGTTGACACAACATTTGGGTGGAAACACATGTAATACCCAAAACATGCACGACATCCAGACACACCTGTAGCAGATGTTGATTTTGGCTTTCTTGGACAATTCTAAGGCAAAAGTGAAGCCCTAACTAAGTGAAAAGAAAGAAAAGAAGTAGATAATGATAGCAACAACACAATCCATCCATTTACAAGCCTGAAAGCCTGTCGGGCATCCATACAAGTGGGTTTGAGTCGGGTTTTAGAATTAGGAAACTACAATGAAGATATAAAATGAAGAAAGTAAGAAGAAAAGAGAGAAATGAAGATTTATATGATTTGCAATTTTTCAATACTAAGTGGTTTTTGGTCATTTTAAATAAGAACATAATAGTAATAAAAAAAATAAAAAAAAAAAACCTATTATAAACAGTTCAATTTACAATTTGAACCTTCTATTTGGCAAAAGTGGCAAAACACAATATATATTTTTGTGTAACTATATGTTTTTCTTTCTTTCTTTCATTTTCATTTTCTTTTTCTTTTTTTCTTTTTTTTTTTTTTAAATTTTACTCTCTCATATATATATATATATATATAATGTGCAATTATTTCGATTTTGATTGCTATAACATTTTGACTTTTTGGATATTATAGATTAGTTGTTTGAGTAATGATATTTTAGATCAATTAAAACTTTAATTGTTTTAAGTATTTTGGTTAATATTTAGAGCTGGAAAATCTTGAATCATATTGAATCGTTTCAATTTTTTTGATCCGAAGAGGAATATCATTAAAGTAGCCAAACGGCACTTACAAGGAGAGAATCCATCCAAAAATCACTTACACCATCAAAGGAAAGATGAGAAACAAAGAAAACATAGGAGTAAAACTATGAAGAAAACCCAGCTGCACAACAAGTGCTTGTGCTCGTACTGTAAGCAGAAGCCAACAAATGGCCATAGAGTATGCCGAGAATAGATCATAGAATACAACCACAAAGTGGGTAAGCATCATCAAGCACTGATGGATTCCATAGGCAAAACCAAACCAAAAAACCAAAACAAAAAAGACCAAAACTCAACCTCAAACCAGTGGGTTAGCACACTTCCACCATGGGCTTGTACCTAAGCTCCTATAAGCCAAAACCGAGGAGGTCGGTGTGTGGAGGCAGCAGATCCGGCGAGAAGTGGTAGAGTTGTTGAGCTATTGAAATTGGTTAAATTTAAATTGCTCCAAAATTTGTAGAACCAAACTACAACCGAACTGTTTTTTCTGTTTGGATCCATAGATTCCAACGGTTCATTTCAATCTCAAATTTTCTAAAACCTATTTTGGGCGTAAGTTTACCAAACCAGCCCATATTTTCAACTGGATTTAGGTTTTTGTTATAATAAAACTGGGTCATGGTTTTGTAACCTCCAATCTCAAAATTTGAATGCAATGGTTATATGTTTAAATGAAATGGTGAATATCACGTTATTGCTATCAACCGCTAATAATATGTTGCTATTTATTCTCACATATATATGTTGTAAGGTAGTGGGGTTGATCCTCCATATATAAATTTATTATTAATTAATAGTATCACGTTATCAATATCACTGCGATACTGGTGGTCTCATTTTTTTAACAAAATATCACAAAAGCTTATTTTGAGAAGTGATTTTTTTTTTTAATACCTTTTTTTAAAAAAATATGTGCAAAATTAAAAAAGTGAGGTGATGCAAATAAATTAGAAAGTCCCTAAATTTATTATTATTTTTTTTTTTTTTACTTTTCTAAAGTTAGATTCCCTTGCGTGGTCGGTTCTTATTAGTTTGGTGTGGAGAAAAGCTAGCCCATTATTGGCTTTTTGTTAAACCACTAGCAGACTTATTACCTTAAATATCAAAAGCAACACTCAACTCCCTCAACTAACATTGTTGTTAAAAACCATCCTATAAATATCAAAAGCAACACTCAACTCCCTCAACTAACATTGTTGTTAAAAACCATCCTATAAAAAGTTGGAGAGAGAGAAAAGTTTTCAATTTGTTTTGTATATTACTTTGAGCACAGCTTTTGTGAATCCAACTCACAATAACAACGAAGGTCTTCTTCCACCTCCTCCATTCATATTATTGTCTGCTTCAACTTTCTTGTATAACTATTAATAACTTGGTATATTATAAACACATTTTTGTTTGACTGTTTTGTCCCATAATTCTAGAAATCACATCATACTCTTTTAAGTATATAATTGTATAACAAATTACTCATTTTATTAATAAATTATCAAATTAATTAACATATTTTAATTAACAATTCATATAATTTTGTTGTTGTATAGAAGAATAGTTAGAGATTTTATTGTTTATGTTAATTTTGTTAAATAAAAAATTCTAACAATAGGGTATTTGTAATTTTCAAAACTATAGAAGACAATTCATATTTTAAACAAAACTTAAGGGATGTATTTATAATTTATCCTGCAATT
Organism: Camellia lanceoleosa; assembly: GCA_025200525.1. Taxonomy (NCBI): domain Eukaryota; kingdom Viridiplantae; phylum Streptophyta; class Magnoliopsida; order Ericales; family Theaceae; genus Camellia; species Camellia lanceoleosa. The sequence continues at coordinate 20,001,299 of CM045771.1, read as the reverse complement.
TTGATTGCCATATCTTCAACTAATGAAATAAATGGAACAACCACAATGCTAGCTTGTTTGATTTACATTTTCAGAAATTATTTTTAAACAGATTTTTGTTTGTCTTTACTAAACTTTTTTTTTTTTTTTAATATTTTAGATGATTTTTTTTTTTTTTTTTACCTTCTAAATACATCAAGATTAGATGCATCTAAAAAATAAAAAGAATTAACTAAAATATATTTTAAAAATGCTAAAAATAAATGAAAATTTGAACAAAAATTCACACAATTTTTTTTTTTTTTTTGAATTAATTGTCGTTTCTTTTTAGTGATTTCTTTTTTAATATTTTAGCCAATTTATTTTACCTTTCAAATGTATTTTAATTTGGTGCATTTGAAAAGTACAAAAAAATTAATAAAAATATAGAAAAATTACAAAAATTAAATAAAAACTTATCTAAAAATAATTTTAAAAAAATCAAACCAAACATAAGTTTGGAGAACAAGTTTTCATACAACCACTCTCTTTCTTCTTTCTTTTCCTGAGGGCAAATCCTTTGAAAGTAGGGTCACTTGATCCACCCACCCTATTCAACAACTCTCTTTCTCCTCTTTTATTTTTATTTTTATTTTTTCTGTTTTTATGATGGGAAATCCTTTCAAATCAGGGTCACCCTTGCAAGATAAATCCCCAGTCATGTTTTTTTGCTCAAATTAAATTAGATGAAATTAGTATTTTGTTCTATTTATTTTGATAAAAAATATTTTCTTATTGCATTTTTAAAATATATGTACTAATAGTTGTATTAGTTATGGTGACAGGGTAAAGGTGAAGGTGAAGGTGAAGGTGTTGGGGTAGTGGTGGCAGCGGTGGCGATGATAGTAGTGTGGTAATGGTGGTGTAGTTGTGATGAAGCGGAGGTGGTAGCTAGTGACTGTGGCTACGGGCAATGGACGTGGTGGCTACAACGGTGGTGATGGTGGTTGTGGCTATGGTGGGTGGTGGAGGTGATAGTAGTGGAGGTAATGTGATGCCATTGATTAAACTTTGGTTTGGAAAATGTTTTCTGCTTTGTAAAAGTTAAAAAAAATTTATGTTCAAATGGGCTTATTTTGCGTTGACCATAGAAAATATTTTCCGTTGACTTTTATTTTCCATTGTATCAAGCATCAGAAATATATTTTTCGTCCAAACAAATAGAGCATTAATGTTGTTACTCATATAATTATTAATTTTTTTAAATTGTATACCATATCTCATATTTAGATTTATGACAACCGGATTCTAGTTACGTAATTTCTTCCTACTATAGGATTGATTCAAAATTATAAACAGAGATTGACAAGATTTTATAAATTTTGTAATTTAGCTAATTAAACTCAACATCTCTCAATCCCCCATTTTATATTCAAGGAATACTAGTAACAGCATACAATTTATAACCTATAATACATCCACAACGATTATGACAAGAGAGTTAAATCTTATATAGTTAATTATAAGATTATGAATTCATATAGGAAATACCATGTATGCGTTAATTATTAGTCTGGATTTCAATTTTCTTAGCTTATTGTGAGATTATGTATCTTATTGGATTAATCCCAAATTCATGTGACCCCCAAACAAACAATTCCTAGTGCGTCAATCTCCTCGCAAAACGTTGCACCAACTTCAAATAGAGCATATTGGCAGCTAATAGCGGCTCTATATTGTTTTAGACATTAGACCAAAAACATCAAAATAAGCTTATCTTACTTAGGTATGTAAAAAATTGAGGCATATAACAATAAGCATTTTTAAAAAAAATTTACATCGTGTTTAAATCATAAATTTAGAAAAAAAATAAATAAATATTTATACTAAATTCATGATACGAATACTGTTAGGTTTTTATTCTTGACAATCCCGTTTGACAAAACTCCTTTCAGTTGTACTTATTTTTGCACTTTTTATTTCAGTGAGGTTATGAGTTTTTAGATGCGAATCCAACCCGAATTGTGCCTTCCAGAGAACTTTGTGATGTTAATGCTTTCGAGATTGCCACTTCGCTGACTATGACGGGGATCGAGCTGCCCGGTCAACTCGTGGGGGTCTAGGGGGCAGCACCCCCGAAGCAAAATGCAAAATTATATTCGAAGTTGCTCGTCGCTTTTCGCCGGCGAAGGAGTTCTCGAAGCGAAATTGCGTCTGTAAAAAAACCTAAGAAGGATGATTTTACGCTCGAGCGCAGGTTGTTTGGCTTAAGCGAAGCCACTTATGGAAAACACGCGTTTTTGGTTCCTCGCTCGAGTAAGAGAGTCTTCACTCGAGTGAGCTTCGCAGTCCCAGATTTCTACAAGTACGTGTTTCTGTCAGATTTTAGGATTACTGCTCCAATTCTTCTTTTTGGATATTAAGGTCTATATCTGGGGATATTTTGCTAGTTTTCTTTGATGTTTAATTGAGTATTAAACTCATGGGTTAAGAAGAATACATCAAAGGTTCGCTTGTTCATTCTATACAAAAGAGAGAGTTGTTCTTCGGTGAATTCTGAAGAATTTGAGTCTGAAGCTTTGGTGGATTCTAGAGTGGCTAATCGTCAAGACAGTTCCGAGGTGAAGACGGGGTTGGAAGAGACACGTAGGGGTTGGTTCAATTTGGGCGTGGATTCGCTAGGTAATTGAGAGTATACCTGTGTAATTCCTTTATGTTTTTTTAGTGGATTGTTTTGTGGATTTTGCCCATGATTTTTTTATCACAATTGGAGGTGTCCAATTGTGGTTTTTTCACGTAAAATCGTTGTGTCGATTTGTCTTGATTGTTTGATTAGGATTGTTGTTTACTGCTTAAAATTGATACATAATCACAAATCAACATCTAGGGGATTTCTAGATTGTTCAATTGGTATCAGAACGGGTCGCTCTTTTGTTTTTTGAAACTTTTAAGCGAGATCTTGTTTGATTTGTGATAATGGATTCAATTCATGAGGGAAATTCTATGGTTCAACCACCCCTACTTGACGGATCCAATTATTCGTTTTGGAAAGCTCGGATGAGATCGTTTTTAAAATCTATTGATGAAAAAGTTTAGCAATCTGTCATGTATGGGTGGACTGAACCGACGATTATTGTCGATGGTGTAACTTTCCCTAAACCAATCGATAAGTGGGACACAATTGATTATCGAAATAGTAGCTGGAATAGTAAAGCTATCAATTCTCTCTTTTGTGCTGTCACACCTGAAGAGTTTAGTCGAATTTGCAATTATGAAGTCGCAAAAGAGGCTTGGGATATTTTACAAACTATTCATGAGGGAACTCCTTCGGTTGAACGCTCAAAACTTCAAAGGCTCACATCTAGTTTCGAAAACCTTTCAATGAAAGATAGTGAGACCTTTAATGAATTTTATGCGAAGTTGAGTGACATTGTAAATTCCAACTTCAATTTAGGTGAAAAAATACCGGAATCCAAGATTGTAGGAAAAATTTTGAGGTCCTTGCCCGATTGGTTCCAACCAAAAGTTACGGCTATTGAGGAGGCTCAAGATGTTGACAACCTCAAGCTAGATCATTTGGTTAGAAATCTCTAAACTTATGAAGTACATAGGAATTTCAAAAAGAAACAAAAAGATGTTGCTTTTAGTAGTGCTCGTAGAGCTGGAGAGGATTCTGATGAGGATTGTGAGATAGATTCCAAGATTACGGATGCTTTTGTAAAACAATTTAAAAAATCTTTTCTGAAAAAGAATCCTAATCTTTTGGAATCTACTTATACTCATAAATCCAAAGGCAAAGATAAACTCAAAATTAATTCTATAGCCAAGAAGGAGAAAGAAAAGATACGAGGGAACTCTAAAAGAGTCCAATGCTATGAATGCCAAGGATTTGGTCACTTTGCTTAAGAATGCCCCACTCGTTTGAGGAAGAAGAAAGCCCTCGCTATCACTTTGGATGATGAATTAGAATCTGATAAAGATGAAAGTGACAATGAAAATCAAGGTGAAGAAGGACATAAACAATTCCTTGCTTTCATGGCGGCTTCTGAAACTGAAGGACGAACAGAGTATCCGAAAAGGCCGGTTGAGAATGCCACTGATGATGAATCCTCGGGAAGTGATGATGAAGAGCTTAAGAAAGCTTATGAAAAATTGTATAAGGAATCTCTTAACTTATCCAAATTGAATGACAAACTCACTATGAAACTCAAAGCATGTGAAAGTGAGAATGTCAAACTAAAGGAGGAGATTTCTGAGGCTAGGAGTGATGCCATCAAGATAGCTAATGATCAACAAGTTCTTCGTGCAAAACTCTTGACTTGTGAGACAGAGAGGAATGAGCTACAGTAAATCTATGCAGTGTATGAAGAAAAGATTGAATCTCTCGAGATGTCTCATGTTGCCTTGGAAGAACTAATGATCAAAAAAGAGGAAGAGCTCAAGTGTGCTATGGCTACCATTGGCCTTTGGAACAAGAGTGGCATTAGGTCTCAACAAATGTGTTGTGACAAGAGTGGCATTGGATTTGGTGATAACAAAGAGCAAAAACAGAATGCATCCACGTCTCATGATACAAGAACTCAAAGGCAGGGGGAGCACAAGATTCAATGAGAGGAAAGACTTCTAAATCTTCTTAGAGTTGATAAGGTCAAAGAAAAGAAGGTACACCCTGTACACCCTGTTTTTATTTGTCATCATTGTGGTATGTATGGTCACATTCAACCTTATTGTTTTAAGTTACATGAGATGAGACACTTCATGGGTCGTAAGGAGGTTAAGGGTCATAATAAACCTTGCTATTTTGATTTGCTTGAGACCAAACATGGAGCGAGTTTGTATTTGCCTAGACCCAAAAATAGGAAGTTGGAAACCAAGTCGAGACAGGTTCCCATTGAAGGGGAAGGGAATCACAACGTCAAGACACCACCCAAAAATTCAATTCTCACAACTTTGATTACACTAAAGCGGTTTGGGTGAGAAAACTTGACTTGTGTTAATTTGTTTTTTCGGTTTTGTTTTTAGGTTTCTGTGTGTGTTTTTTTTTTTCTTTTTGAGTCATTTAATGTGTGCATGTTCATTTTCTGATTTGCTTTGTTTAGAAAAAGAAAAAAATTTTAAAAAAAAAAAAAAAAAAAAAGCCAAAAAGGATTTTCTTAGTATGGTTTTGCAAGCCTAAAATTTTCGAGTGGTCCTTGGTGCATATTGGAATTGATAAGAATATTCATTACATGTTAATATATGTGTTCTTTCTGTGGTCATTACTCATTTTGGAGTGTCTTTTTTGATTAGCATGTCTCATTCTGTACACACTCTTGGATTAGCAAATATCAGAGTCTTCCACCTTAGTGATTTTTTTTTTCTATGGACTTCTGGCATTGTATCTTTTGTTTTTCTATAGGAATTGACCTATACTAGCATATCATGGGTGATGTTGAGTCTCTTAAACCACCTTCCATCTTTTTGTATCTCCACGGCTTTCTATCGACACCCCATTTTTGGCCGCCCTTAAGATTTGGGCGCTACTGATGGTTCGCTCGATGATGAAAGGTGTGCAGGGCAAAGGTTCAATTTCTTCGGCAATGAGAGGGTCAAATCCCAACTTCACAACCTATTTTGGACCAAAGCTATTTGGAATGGTTTTTAGACCTTAAAATTCTCTCTTTCAAAACATTTTTGAAATAAAGTTTCTACGATGTTCCGAGGCTCACATTTTGTCAAAAAATGCGCTTTTCGATAAACCGAGCAAAGACAAAGTGGAAGTGAATGAAAGAGAGATGAAATCTTTGAAAAATCTTTCAAAACAACTTACTTATGGGTTTGAAGTTGAAGAAAAGGGGAAAGGAGAGAAGAAACCAAGTTGGAGAAGAAGATAGGCAAGAATCGCTAAGAGATGGACGAGCAGTCCTCGCTAAATCAAGCTTATTTGTCTATACAATTGGAGTCAAGCTATGAGGCCACCACCATTGGAAAAAAGACTTCCGGGGCTTCATTTTTCATTCAAGAATCTCTTAAATCCGAGTCCGGAGGGCAGAGATATGATTGGTTGAAGTTGGGCATCATCCCGGTTGGACCGAAACTGAGCAGCCTTCACCAAAACAAGCATAACTTTTTGCACAGTTGGCATTTTGATGCAAGGCTGGTTCCATTGGAAAGATTACTTCCGGGGATTCAATTTTGACACAAGAATGACCTGAAAAGGAGTTCATATGAAAACTTTATGCCTCTTTGAAGTTGGACCAGCAAAGCAGATTTTTCCTGCCAACCGGCCAAAACACATGGCCGACCGACCAAATAGATGGCCGACCGGCCAGAAAAGATGGCCGACCGACCAAATTTGCTGGCCGATGACCTTCCGGAGTATTCTACAGATTGAATGGATGCGGTTGCCGTGGAATGCATGAACTCGCTTCTCCATGCACGTGTGTGGCTGTTTTGCACCCTTTGCACCCTTTTTGACCCTCTTTTTGCACCCTTTGCTCAAAGCATCTTGAGGAAGCTTTGACCCCTTGTCTTGGCTTCCTCAAGAAGCTTGCACCTTTGCATTAGCTTCTCTTAGAAGCTTGGTCCCTTTGACCCTTTTGTATAGCTTCTTTGAGAAGCTTTATGCCATTTCCTTGCTCTATATAAGGAAGCCTCCTCCTCCATTGTTTTGGTTCAGCAAAAAAACCAGACCTAGGGCATATATATCTGATATATATATATATCCTCTCTCTCTATATTTCCCTCTCTCTCTCCTCTTTTGTGTGTATTTTCTGACCTAAAAGGGTGATTTCTTCTTAGTTTTGCACTAAAACACACACCATTACACCATACTTCGACTTGGGAGGTCTTGAGGGTTTTTTCTTGAGGTTTTGAGGTGGTTTTGATCAGAAGAGGAGGGCTGCACTTGCTGTTCTTGAGGTGTTCTTCAAGGGTAACACTTTTCCCTCTTTATTCCTCATTTTTGCATACACTTTTAGCCTGTCTTTCATACTGATTTGAGCTTGGTGTATAACATAAAAACGTTCTTTTTTTTTGTGTTTAAGATATTTCATTAAGACCACTTTGGTGTTTGGGGTTGTTTGACCCCTCTTAGGCCTTGTTTGGCCACATTTTTGTGCATTTTTTGTGAGCTTTGGGACCACCTTGTATTGGCCCTCTCACCACTAAAATCTAAAGGGATTTTAGTGGTGGAGGTGGTGTTTTGAGGTCCTAAGAAGGAGAGGGGTGATCCTCTCCTTTGTTGACTTGTCTACTAGCATGTTTGGCCCTTCAAAGGAGCCCTTATTTGCACACTTCTTGAGCTCAGCTCAGGCATTTTTCAGTGGGTTTTAGGATCCCCATAAGCCATTTCCAAAGTTTTTTTGGTCATGTTGAGTGTCCCTCTTGCATGTGTATAACAACCCCTTGCATGGCCTTCCAAAGGAGCACCTCATTCTAACATGTGTTGGCTCTATTTCAGTGGGTATTTGGTGTTTATTTAGCATGCTTTATCTCTGTCCCATGTTGTTTTGTCGACCCTTGGCATGCATCATACACTTGCTTTGTATTCCTCTATTTTGCCTAGAAATGCATCTTGTCTTTGGACCACCATGCTTGCATATTTTGGCTTAGCTTTGTGAAGTTTTTGGTCATGTTTTAACATGCTTAAGGTCTGTCTTGGGTCTTTGGAGTCATGCTTTCCATGCTTTGTATAGCTTCTTTGCATTCTAGCTTACTAGCCTTGGGTGTGTGGGTCACTAGCATGCTTTACTTGGCTTGTTCTCATGATTTGGCATCATTGGAGACCACATTTCAGTCCATGTTCCATGCTTGCATACTTGCATTTTCCATCCCTTTCATGCTTTGAAGAGTTGATGGCTTATGCTCCATGTTTAAGGCCTTGTGCATGCATGCTTGTGTTTGTTTTCATGCCTTTGTTGCATCATTTTGGCCACTGTTTTGGACCTAGTAGAGAGCTGTCCAAGTTAGTGTAAGACCATCCTTTGCATGTTGATGCATGCTCACCTTGTGTGTTGTGGCATACTTGTATGTTGTTGCATGTTTAGGTTGCTTAATATGATGCATGCCTTGCACACTTGCATGCTTAGATCACATCTTGTATGCTTGTCACTCCCATTATTATTCCATATCTTGCACGCTTGCTCACTTAGGTTGTGTGCCTAACATGCATTGTGCATTACTTCCTTGCATGCCCATGTTGCATACTTAGTTAACATGCCTAGGTCGCATTGCATGAGCATACATGCCTTGCCTCTTGAATTGAGTATGATGGAGGTTGGGTTTCACTTGTTTGTTTGATGTGCATCTCATTTGAAATCAAAGTGCATACTTGGTTTCTTGGGCCATCACGTATTGAAATGCGCGATTGGTGGTCTGAGAATCGAGAACCATTTCCCTTTGAGTCACAAACATGATAAGGGATGAGTTGGTGCACACATTTGCTTGAAATGCATTGTCATGCCATGTTTTGCCCTCTGCTGCTGTCAAAACAGGTTTCTGTAGGAAGTTTTGGCCGGTCAGCTACATGGAGTGCCGACCGACCAATTATTGATGGCCGATAGCTCAACAAATGGCCGATGACCATCCGGACATGGCCGGTGGTGTTCCCACTTGGTCGGTGGCACTCCATAGTGTGCAGAGAGCATACCCTGGGATTTGTGCAAATTTCAGAAGAGCAGAGCAGGGAAAATAGAGGCAAACTTGTGCATGGCGTTGGATTTCCGAGCAAAGCCGAGCATGCATGCATCCATCCCTCTTCCCGAGGCCTTTTACTGTTTTCAATAGCTTAACTGATTTGTTAATTAATTAAGTGGTCTGTAATTATTTAATTAGCTTGTAGGTTAATTAATATGTATTATTCTTTTGGTCCCTCCGAGCGAGGGCGAATTTGTAATAAGTGTGGGTGAGTGTGTGTATGTCTTCCAACCCCCACTTCTTTCTCCCTTTTACTTACCTGCTTTCAATAGTTAGTACTAGGGCATATTTATTTTAGCATACCTCATGTTATGCATACGTGCATCATTCATCAGTATTGCATGCACCGGGCTCGGTACATCATGCTAATTGCATTTTATTTCAAATCAAATTTGAATACATGCTACTTGCGCATTTCACATGTCATCCTTAAGATTAGCCGAGCCTATTCTAATGACATTTTGTATGTGATGCATTAGGCATTTAACATGGACTTGGATCATGCATTGATTGCTAACACGTTCTTGTTTTGGCACGAAGTACGATGTAAGTATTTTATGCTTTATCATACCGCATGCGTGTGAATGTTGTCATAATAGCATGATTACCATGAGGCTAGCTTCTTATGTGATATAACTGCTTGAATGCCTGTGGATGGAGGTCGAGTTACCTAAATTGGAATAATGCATTAAAACTGTGAGTTTTAAGCCCACTAGATAGTGGCAAAACCACCTTTTCTAAAATCCCACTTGAGGGTGGCAAAATCTGTATTTTAGTCTACTTGAGAGTAGCAAACCATTGTCAAAACAAACATGAAATGTTTTGCTCCACTGTGGGCGATTTGGTCTATACTTGTTTGCTGTGCGCATAACATAGTAATTCTAGGCTAATAACCGGAATAAGGACATGTAATGTTTTCAAAACAAGATATCATGGTTAGTAGAGACCGATCTTCTGATCGGGCGAGAGGGGGTGCTCATAGCTGACCTTTCCCAATCGTACCCAAGTTCCCGAGCCGAGGCAACTTTGGTGATGACGGACACATGGCCTTTGGCACCGAGTCAGGGTTTCCTAAATTCCCCTATAAAAAATATTTAGGTGGCGACTCTGTATCTGGCAAAGTAGTTCATGTTTGGCACTTCAAAACCTATTTTTTCTCAAAACGATTTGCCGGATTTGGACTCTTTGGTTCAGATTTAGAACCGTGACAACAAATCGAGTCCAAACTGTAGTAGACCCGCAATATGAACAGAACGGGGGTTCATCCCCCCGGGGCGTTCGGGGACGTCTACACTTTCCCCTCTGTTCTTTGTAGTCCAGGCATGAGGAAAAGGCTACCTCAGAGTGACCAACCAGGCCATCCTTATTATATCCATGCTTCTCTGGTTCGGTTTCCATACTCTTGAGCATGTCAGCCGCCAATGAGTGTGCAAAAGAAGAAAAAATGTGCAAAAGAAATAAAAGAAAAAGATGTGAAAAAAAAAGGAAAAAATAAAGGATTCATTGATTGAGGGGGAGCCTCCGCCTTTACTCACCAAATACCCCTTGATTCCTAGTGGTTTGACTTTTCGTAGTTGTGCTTAGATTCTCTTGACGGAGGTTCAGCTTTCTAATCACTACTAGGATTTGAATCTAGTGTTTGTCGAACTCCAAGAGTCACACACACACTTTTATCATGGAATCTATGCTTTTCACATAATGCATCACTTTCTTTTATGATGAATCTTCTAGAGGCTGTGCACATTGTGTTTTCAAGTAATTATGCTTCTTGGATAATCTTGTGTGTTCTAAGGTACAAATCTGAGATTTCTTGCTTGCTTCACCATATTATTTTTGTCAGTTTCTTCTTGTTCATTGTTTTGTGTACAGTGTTTTGTGGTTGCTTTGAGTGAAAGGGAGATTGGCTTTAGTTGGTTTGCATGATGCTATGCATTGCTTCTTTATTATTTCCTTCTTGCTTGCTCCTGATATTTACATAATCTTATCATTGCTTGTGTGGTTTCTGATCTTGCTTTAGTTGATTAAGCTTCCTTTGTCAATTCGTGACTAAAAGGGAGAGTAATGTTGTCCGATGCATGTGTCTTAGGATTTCATGTATTCATGCCATGTGTCGGGTGCATGTGTCTTAGTTTTCAGGTTTTCATGCTACATGTTCTTAAAATCTTCAAGTCGCATCTATTCATGTTTTTGTATCTCATGCTTCAAGTTCTTCAAGATAATCTAGCCATATGTTTATTGCTTTTTCATTTACTCTTGTGGGACTAATAGTTGTTTTGGAGATTGTGGCACTAATAGTTGTTTTGAAGATCTTAACCTTGAGAAAGAAGTTTATGTTTGTTGGCTGAAATGGGTTGGGGTTATTAGAATTTTATTTGTTAGGTGTGTTTTGTCACGGCATTGCCAAATGGGGAGATTGTTAGGTTTTTATTCTTGGCAATCCCATTTGACAAAACTCCTTTCAGTTGTACTTATTTTCACACTTTTTATTTCAATGAGGCTATGAGTTTTTAGATGCGAATCCAACCCGAATTGTGCCTTACAGAGAAGTTTGTGATGTTAATGCTTTTGAGATTGCCACTTCGCTGACCATGACGGGGATCGAGTACTCGTCACCATGGGTCCAGGAGGCGGCGCCTTTGGCAGTCGGCGGCGCCGAAGCAAAATATCAAATTGCATTCGAAGTTGCCTGTTCGCCCTTGCTTGCTCAAGCGAAGGAGTTCTCGCTCGAGCAAAGGCTGCGTCTGTAAAAAACCTGAGAATGATGATTTTACGCTCGAGCGCAGCTTGTTTGGCTTGAGTGAAGCCATCTATGGAAAACACGCGTTTTTGGTTCCTCGCTCGAGCGAGAGAGTCTTCGCTCGAGCAAGCTTCGCAGTCCCAGATTTCTATAAGTACGTGTTTCTGTCAGATTTTAGGATTACTACTCCAGATCTTCTTTTGGATATTAAGGTTTATATCTGGGGATATTTTTCTAGTTTTCTTTGATGTTTAATTGAGTATTCAACTCATGGGTTAAGAAGAATACATCAAAGGTTCGTTTGTTCATTCTATACAAAAGAGAGAGTTGTTCTTCGGTGGATTCTGAAGAATTTGAGCCTGAAGCTTTGGTGGATTCTAGAGTCGCTCATTGTCAAGACAATTCCGAGATGAAGACGGGGTTGGAAGAGACACATAGGGGTTGGTTCAATTTGGGCGTGGATTCGCTAGGTAATTGAGAGTATACTTGTGTAATTCCTTTATGTCTTTTTAGTGGATTGTTTTGTGGCTTTTGCCCGTGGTTTTTTTTTATCACAATTGGAGGTGTCCAATTGTGGTTTTTCTACGTAAAATCGTTGTGTCGATTTGTCTTTATTGTTTGATTGGGATTGTTGTTTACTGCTTAAAATTGATGCATAATCACAAATCAACATTTAGGGGATTTCTAGATTTTTCAATTACAATCTTAATAAGTTTTTTAGATGCAAAACTAAGTAGTCATTACCTTTACGGAGACAAGCATGTTGTACAAATTGGATATTTAAATAAAAATAAATAGATTCGTATTTAACTAAATTCAAATACAGAACAAGAAATCATGATGAAAATTATAACTTGATGAACAAAAATATTTAACGAAATAAAATAGTAAAAATAAGTAAACCGAAACTTGTATGATACCATAGTCTTTTTAAAATAGATTCGCCGCCTCACCGTAGATGCTGGAGGTATGTCGACATTTGTCTCTCAAGATACGACAGTTTAGAACCCGCTAACGCTGAAGCACTTTCTGTTTAGCTCCGGCAAACTGATAACGACAACACTCTCTCACACAGGAAGACAAATATATAAACAAACTGACTATATAATATGAAAGCCAAAAATTCTATGTAGAAAACCAAGGAAATTGGTCTCCTTTATACACAATGGAAGAGAGAGGAGGAGCCTTCCAACCATCAAGGCTAGCAACAAATGCAACCAAAACTACCCAATTACTCCTGCATAATTGATGTGAAATAAATCCCATCTTAAGTGTATGTGTATATCTATATTAGCAACCACCTAACAGACTTGTTCCAAAAAGATTAATTTGATGGGCCACTAATTTGGCCCAGTCCAAACCTATTGCCTCAAGCCTCAACCCACGATCCATGGACTGAACCCGGTCTAGGTCAGGCAGGCGGCATGCGTGTGGCAATTTTTACATAACCAACTTCGACTATAGTTTTGGCCTAAACCCATCCTTGAAGCATCCATAACTCCATTTCTCCAAAAAATTTGGATGCCTCAAAGAGCTCATACCCTCATAAAAAACTTGTGATTTAAATACCAATCAATACTTTCCTCTACAATCAATGTAAGATAGGTAGTTATACACTATGTCCAATATCTCATTCATGAGCCTAACTTTATGAGAGAATTTCTCATTCAATTCTCAATGTTTTTGGTCATTCTTTTTGTGGTATAAAATTCTTGTTACAAAGAATCTAAACTTACTTGGACTAGTTTTAATTGGAGGCCCCACTTCGGAATAAAGGGTAAATTACACTTTGCCCTCCTAAAATTTCATCCATTTCTTACTTTGAACTTTTAAGTTTAATTTTTCTCATTTTGATCCTTCATGTTTGAGATTCTTCTCACTTTGGTCATTCATATTTGCAATCATTCCCATTTTGACTCTTTAAATTTGATTTTTCCCACTTTAGTCATTCATGTTTGCAATTCTTTCCCCTTCACTCCTAGACTGCCCTCCATCCAAAAAACTAACAAAATCTGTAACATCATCAACACATTAGCTCCATGTGTGATGTAAAAAATTCACTAAAGATGCAAAAAATGAAAAATAGAAAATAAAAAAATTGTGTGTGTTTGGTTTGAGTTTTTTGGATTAAGTTTTTTAAAAACTGAGTTTTTTTTTTTTGTTTTTTTTTAATGAATATTTTTAAAATTTTAAGCATTTTGTTTTTACTTTTTTAGATACACCTTACTTAGATATATCTAAAAAGTAAAAAATTTGTCCAAAAATATTTTAAAAAATTAATAAATACATAAAAATACGAAAAATATACTGAATTCAAGTATTTTTTTATTTTATATTTTTGGTATTTAGTGAATTTTTAAAAGATGTTTTTTACAAAAATTATGCTTTTTATGTGTATTTATGTTAGGTGTGTCTAAAAATTTAAAAAAAAAAATTAGTAAAAACAAAAAAAAAATACAAAAAAGAAGAAAGTACAATTTTCTAAAAAGTGTTTTTGGAGAATCAAAAACAAACAAGATGTAGGAATTTTTTTTAGTCTTTAGTGAACTTTTTTTTTCTTCCAAATTTATTCATAAATATTATTATATCATAGATGCTCAGAGTTTTTCAGAGGCTAAAATCATTTTTTGAAGTTCCAAAAATGGAGGGGATAGCCTCCCCTCCTTGTGCTTGTGTGCTAATTTTAATCCCTTAATATTTTAGCTTCTTGTTGTTGTAGCTGTTTTTGTCTTCATTCCAACACTCTTTTTTGACTGTTTTAAGACTGTTTTTATGAGTTAGTTTCATTCATGCTTTGTATAGTATGCTTGTAGTGTAATGGTCCTTATAGGCTTGGTGGTTTAGGCCTTAGCCACCAACCTATTTGAGTTGATATAATTTATTTCTTACTTTCTATACTTGTGTTTACCTCTAAGCATCTCTGCAATCTCCCTCATTTCTTAGCTTTTTCTCTTTGCTTTGAGAGTTGGTTCAAAAGGAATGTTGTTTAAGCTTGAAGGGGTGATGTTGTGCTTAATGGTTTAACCTCTTTAGGGGTTCATTACCAACGGCATGATCTCTCTCTCATGCCTAAAACAACATTTGGTTTGACACTTCTCTCTAGTAGTGGACTTAAAGCTCATTATTAGACTTAATTGACTAATGAATGGAAGGTCATTAAAATGGAGTAATAAGATTGGGGTTAAAATGAAGCAAGATAATAAAATGATTTGGTGTTCAATCAGACGTTAATTGAACACGTGGAGACTTGGGTCATTTCATACTTGTTAGTGATGAAATGGTTCAAGTTTCTAAGGTCAACCACTTCTCTTGATCAATCCATGATCGGGAGGAGGTTTTGTTGGTCTTTCCTTACCATTTATTGAAATTGTATCCCTTGGTTCATAAGATATCACACAATGAATTTGCGTCGATTGAAGGCTTACGAATCGAGCCTATCTCTCATTTGAGCTGTTTGATGATAAGGAAAGGCATGGTAGACAGACATCCCCTGAGAATGCTCTGTTTGTCCTCTGTTGCAGCAGGAAAGAACCAATATTAGTGGCTAGCCGGCCACTACTTCCGGGTTGCTGACCACTTTTTCCAACCAGGCAGTGTCCCTTTTTCCAGCAGAGCAGAGCAAAAGTTGAGGTGAAAAATCATTGTAATCCTCTAACTGTGCAACAGAGTCATTCTGGCAGCGAAACAAGAGACTTTTTTGGGTGGAAATCCGCATCCATGCATGAACCATCCCTAAACTCTCGAGATCTGTTAAAATAATGTTTTAAATAGTAGTATGTTGTACTTAAAGTAGCAGACTTGTAACTAATTAATTAATTTAGTTAGAATAGCTAGTTAGTTTTGTGTTGTACTTAATTAATTAGCTCAAGTAGTTAGTTAATTTGTGGTGTTGTAATAATTAGCTAGTATAGTTAATTTATTTCATTTGGGTTGTAATAGTTAGTTAATTCATAGTAATTAGCTAATGCATTCATGTGAAAACCCCAAACCTGCCCCTAAAAGTTCGGGCATGACCCATTTAGACACAGACACATAACCTGATATATATAACATAAGGGGGCCTTATCGGAAGCTCAAACTAATAAAAGAATATTGAACCAAACAAGTTCCATTGAGCTATTTCTAATATGCCAGGATCTCATACATCACATGCATCATAATAGGTAGACAAAGTTCAAAAATATTCCTTAGTAGTACATATACACAAGCACATTGTAGACACCCCATTTTTGACCGACCTTAAGACTCAGACGTCACCGATTGAGCGCTCGGTGATGTTGCATGCTGTGCTCGTTCAGAAGTCTCAGAGTTGCGGCCGTGCGCCCTGCCTCCGGACTCCCGAACTCTCTTCTGTGCCTTGTCTCGGTTTGCGAACCAGGCTCAGATTTCTCTGTTTTTGTTCTTGAGGGAAGGGAGAGGTCCCGTAGACCATCTCTCAGTGGCCGTGGGCCATTTTGCCCATTTCGGAGCCCGGTTTTCGGAGCCGTCAGGCCGTGTGCCTCAGTTCGGGACCGTCTAACCATCTCCGATTCCTCCGGTTTTTGGCATGCATCTCATTTACTCCCTTTCAAGGGACACTGGGGTCTTAGATACCCACTTCGCAGCCAAACACCACTTTTGGTGCTTAACGGTCGATTTTCGGGACCCCGAACTGCGTGTTTTGGCCCCCGAGCATTCGTTTTGCATCGGTTTTTGTTCATTTTTGGCAGGTACCTCTGTTTTATCATAAGGAAGGTCACTGGAGGGTGGGAGGACAGTAATTGTCTCAACAACCAGTTATGCTCCTCCGGCGCCCCCCAGCGTCCGTTTTTCTCACTTCCAGGCCAATGTTGAACACCCTAGAGCCATTTTCTTCGAGTCAAAACCACATATTTGTGTTGTACACACATGGGAGGACCCTAAAAAATGGTGCTCGGCCAGTAATTCTTCTTTTCATTTGTGGACCTCTCCTAGAAGTGGATTGTTGTTTCTCCTGGTTCAGAGTTGCCAGATTCCAACCACAGGGCCTTGAAGAGGGGACATGGGAGGACACCAATATGTAGAGCTCGGCCAGCAATTCCAACTTTCCTTTTTTACCCCTAGCCGGCCAGCCATGGGGGGTGGCCGGCCAGCCACCTCCAGCAAAAATGGCTAGCCGACCATGCTCCCCTCAATGCACACTTTACAGCTGTATAGCTGTTTCTCCAAATATCTTTGCAATCCGGGGGATATTTTGGGAGGGAAAGCTTGGGTGCATTTCCCTCCTCTTTTACACCCCCTTCTTGGCCTTTATAAGTGGCTGGCCAGCTCCTTCATTAGGGTTACAAAAACTTCCTAGAAGAGCTCCTAAGCATTTGCCTACATCTCCCTATCCAAAAACCTCCAAAAACTTCAAGTGTTAGCCTCATTTGTTCATCAACACCAAGCCTCACCATCACCACTTCCATTCCAGCAGCAAAGGAAGGTTTTTCAAAGGCTAAGAAGCAACAAATTCAAGCCAAGAAGCAACAAAAGTCTTGTCTTCAAGGGTGAGTACTCTTTTACCCTTTTTGAGCTTATTTTTGCTTCATTTTTCTACCCTATTTTCTTGAAATTTTGGGCTCCGACCCTAACTGAGTTTAGGCTTATTTTGAGCCCCTCTACAACATTGTAGAAGGGCTCAACCTTGTTTGGAGCTTCTACATACCACTTGCTTCAATATCCATCATATTTACCGTAAACTTGCATGCTATTTTTAGCTTATGTAAATTTGTTTTTGGAGCATTCCATAAACTGTGATTGAGCTTATTTTGTGTCCCTCTACAACATTGTAGAAGGGATCAACCTTGTTGGGGGTCTCCATGTTGTGCTTGTCTTTATATCTCTCTTTGACCCCCATTTTGCATTCTTTTTTAGGCCTATCTAGCTTCTGTTTTCTGCCACCATCAGTACTGAAAATATTCATATTTTGGCCTTCTTGTCATGTTTTGTTAAGGGTCCAAGGCTGTTTGATGAATGTTTGACATACCTCATGTTCTAGCCTTTGTTGGCTTCATTCTTGCATGACATTTTTAGCAAGTTTGCATACTGATTTGAGGGTTGTCATAAACTGTAAATGTGCATATTTTTGGTCCCTCTTCAGTGTTGTAGAACTGTTTTTTTCAGTTTGAGCATTGCGTATACCATTTGCTTCATTGTTCCTTTTTTTTCCCCATTTTTGCATGCTATTTTTTCCATACTTGTGATTGTTGTTTGGCCATACTTTGTACTGAAAAAATGCTAGTTTAGGGACTGCCTAGCATCTGTCTCTACACTTCATGTCCATATTGTGCATGTTTGGCATAGCTGCAAGTCATTTCGGGTACTTAGCATAGCATTTCGGGCATCGGGTGTAATTTTGCTATAATTCGGGGGCTGTTTTTGCATCATTTTGGCTGCTGAAATTTGAATTTTCCATATGCCATATGCCACGTCTCATTTCCATGCCATTTCATGCCTTAGGGCCATTGCCTCGGTTTGCGTGCCCGTGTGCACGCATTTCGAGGCACTTCACTTTTCATCCAACGGCCTCTTATGTGAGTGTGGCTGAGGCTCACTCATGTTAGTGTAAGTCCATTTTGCATTCTGTATGCCATTTTAGTCTCATTGGATCGTGCATGCCATTGCCTCGGTTTGCGTGCCCGTGTGCACGCATTTCGAGGCGCTTTATTTTTATCCGACGGCTTCTTATGTGAGTGTGGCTGAGGCTCACTCATGTTAGTGTAAGTCCATTTTGCATTCTGTATGCCATTTTAGTTCCATTTGCATTCCGTATGTCATTGCCTCGGTTTGCGTGCCCGTGTGCACGTATTTCGAGGCACTTCATTTTCATCTCCCGGCCTCCTGTGTGAGTGTGGCTAAGGCTCTCTCATGTTGGTATAAGCCCATATTGCATCGCATATCTCATTTCAGTCATGTTGCATTCCGTATGCCATTTTCTCAGTTTGCGTGCCCGTGGGCACGCATTTCGAGACATCTTATTTTAGTCTCATTGTATATCATATTTCAAGCCGTTTCATGTCTTTATGTCATCGCCTCGGTTTGCGCGCCTGTGTGCACGTATTTTGAGGCACTTCATTTTCATCCACCGGCCTCTTATGTGAGTGTGGCTGAGGTCCACTCGTATTAGTGTAAGTCCAATTTGCATTGCGTATGCCATTTTATGCCTTAGGATCATTTTTCTCGGTTTGCGTGCCCGTGTGCACGCATTTCGAGGCATCTCATTTTCATAGCATTGTGTATGTTAGGATTGCATATTAGCTACATTTCATGCATGTCATGCATATTGCATCGTGTTCGGGATAGGAGTTTGCCCGGGCACGGGAAACGAGGCACGTTTCGTACTCCGAGTGACGGAACGGGTCTCAATTCCCAAGTCACCGACACTCCGGATTACCCATGATGGAGTTAGGTTTTGTTGTAGCATTCATCTACATTCACCCCATATTGAGTTGTGCAATCCGACTCCTCGCCCATCATGCATCGATATGCGTAATTGGTGGCACGAGGATCGAGGCATGCATATATTTTTGAAATACATTGCTATGCCCCTTTCCTGCTCTCTGTTGCAGCAAAATGAAGAATCAGCAACTTTCCAGAGTCTGGCACGCATTTCGAGAAACATTGCAAACAGAGGCTAATTGGGGCATCCCAGTGGATTTCCGCGCAAAGCAGCTCAACATGCATCATTTCATTATCCGGAGCAGGAGTCAAGGCGGTCCCTGGCTTGCATGCCAGTTTACAATTTTTCTTCTTTAATTTGTTAATTAATTAGGAATTTGTATATTATTTGTATATTATTCGGACTGTATTATTCTTTTATTCGGGACTGTATTATTTATTCGGACCCTCCGAGCGAGGGCATAATTGTAATAAGTGTGGGTGAGTGTGATGTATGTCTTCCAACCCCCACTTCTTTCTTCCCTTTTATTTACCCGCTTATGATGGTTAGATATAGGGCATGTTTCAATTAGCATACAGTATGACAGCATGTTTGCATCATTCATCTGTTTTGCACGCAACGGGCTCGGCGCATCATACAAACTGCATCTGTATTTCAATTTCAAATTGAATACATGATAGTTGTAGCATTTCATATGCCATGTTTAGAATAGCCGAGCCTGCTATAGTTGCATCTTTGCATGTGTTGCATTAGGCATTTCTGTATACTTAGGATCATGCATGATTTCTAACGAACTTCTGTTTTGGCTTGGAGTACTCGGTGAGTTTTGTGCTTTAGCATCCTTGCATGCGTGTGAGTGACTGCCATGAATAGCATGCTTACTATGAGGCTATGTGCTTATGTGATATAACTGCCTTGAATGCCTGTGGGTGAAGGTTGTGTTACTTGAATTGGAACAATTCATCAAATGCTTGTTTTAAGCCCACTAGATAGTGGCAAAATCATGTTTTTCTAAGCCCACCCGAGGGTGGCAAATTCACGTCTTAGCCTACTTGCGAGTAGCACCATCAAACCATTTTCAAACAAACAAGCACGAAGTGTTTTGTTCCAATTCAGGCGACTTAGTCTATACTTGTATGCTGTGCGCATCACATAGTAACCTAGGCTAATAACCGGAATAAGAACGCACAATGTTTTCAAAATCAGATATCATGGTTAGTAGAGGCCGGTCTTCGACCGGGCGAGCGGGGGTGCTCACGAAGTGACCTTCCCCAATCGTACCCAAGTTCCCGAGCCGAGGCAACTTTGGTGATGACGGACACGTGGCCTTTGGCACCGAGTCAGGGTTTCCTAAATTTCCCATTTTAAAAATATTTAGGTGGTGACTCTGTATCTGGCGAAGCAGTCCATGTTTGGCACTTCTTTCAAAAAATCTGTTTTCAACACGATTTGCCGAATTTGGACTCTTCGGTTCAAGATTAAGAACCGTGACATTTGAGTCCTTCGAACTGTAGTGACCCAATGTCGAACCAGAACGGGGGGGGGGGGGGACTCGCGCTCCCTTTTCCCCGGGATGCGTTCGGGGACGTCTACACACATATATAAATCTAGCCCTATAATCGGGCATATACAAAACTACAGAAGTTATATACATCGACTTTAGAGGGCACTCAAAACAGACCAACATCTTAACAAACATCATAAAACAAATGGCCTCGTAGTGCCTGGACACATGAAATTTGGCAAAAGAAACCGGGCGTCATGGGCTAAAACAGACCACCTGGTTGGTTACCTACAGAAATAGACATAACAGAGAGTGAGCCAGGCTCAGTGAATAGTAATACATAATTAAAACAATGCTTGATTTAAGATATAAAACAACAAAACATAAAAAGATCCACACATAGTCGGCCTGCATCTGTATTAATTCTATGACAGTCTTGGGCATACTTGGAACATGGTAGCTTACAACATGATATCTTAAAACATGATAGCCATAAGCCCTTGAACGTAATGGCACAAAGCCCTTAAACATGGTGGCGTTAAGCCCTTGAGCATAGTGGCACGAGGCCATTACATAACTTGGCATTAAGCCCTTGAGCATAGTGGCACGAGGCCCTTACATAGGTTGGCATCAAGCCCTTGAATAAGTTGGCATTAAGCCCTTGAATCATACTTGTATGAACTCAAGAGGTGTCTCACACGGACTCTAGAGGTGACTCACATCGTAGCTCTTAGTTCCGTGTAGCATTTTGTTTCATATTATAATAACAGAATAACTTGGTTTCAGAGTTTTACTGAACAAACATTTTTCATCTTTCCCATTCCTTTCTTTACATATTTGAAGTGTAACATAGTTGCATGTTATGCATGAATACAATACTTAGGACAATCATAAGCTACATTTGGTACATTTGAAACATATAATGGTACTACTACTCACAGTGTTGAGATGACGTGTTACTTCCTTCCGGAGTGTGTCCTACACACATTCAAAACTTATACATTAGTTCATATTTCCTCCTCAATTTACCTTTCGTTTCACTTCACTTCGAAGGAGCGTATCAACATCAAAACAACCTTAAATACATATTTCGACAATATTAGAGGATTCTACACGCAAAACGGAGCAAACAGGGTTTTTCAGCATGAGCACGCGTCTTGTTGTGAGCCCGCGTCTTTGTAGTTGGCCCCGAGGTCCCAAGACGTGCCTTTTAAGCAGAACCCAACCTCAAAAATTCAGCATTTGCCGCACGTGCGGCAGTGACTCCCGCACGTGCGGCGATTGTCCTGTTTGGGTCCGAAATTTACAACAAAAGCTCATCTTGTAGGGGATGTTTTCAAGGCTCAAAGATGGATTCTTTCATTGCTAAATTAAAGTTCAAAAACATGTAATTCAAGGTATTACATACATAATCTACTTGCATTAACTCATGAGCACCACTCAATTTGATTACCCATGAATTGAAATTCATGAACACAATTCCATTTCTTGAGATTCTTATCTTCACATGCACACATAACATAGATACACAAGGTTATGCTCATAAAAATGATTACAAACTTGATTATGAAGGAGACAAAAATATATTTCTTACTAGATGACTCAAGTTAGACAACATAATCAAGTGATGAGGCCATCCTATCCATTATTCATCATTTACACTCCAAAACTTCATGATAACACTAGATCACACAACATCAAGGTATTTTAACTTCAAATTAAAGAAGAGGGTTGAACCATGGAATTTAAGCTTACCTTAAACTTCAATCTCTCTCTCAACTCCTCCTTGTCTCTAACCTCTCTTCTCTTCTCCCAGGGTATATGTAATGAGAAACTTCCTAAGCCTAAGATTCAATAAGGCTCTTATAGATAAACATATCTAAGGTTTGAATAAGGACGAAAATCAATCGTTTAAGCATCCCAAATTGAAATTTCACAGAAAGGCCTAATATTACGTAAAAATTATGTTGATCACATATATGGAATCAATTTCAGATAATTAAGCCACTAAAGCTTTCAATTCCTTAGTCAAACCTTCTAACATAACAGATACTTTTCTTGTTGGACAGATAGACATCTTTAAACATATGATTCACTTACTTAACTTTAATTTATCGTAGGATTTCACAGTAAGCATTCAAAAGCATAAAACAAGAACTGAACATATATCAGAAAACTTGTTCGAGGGTCGGGTTATTACAATTCATTTGGACCCTCTTGCGCGAGGGCAAAAATGTAATGATGTGTATGTCTTCCAACCCCACATCTTTTTCCTTTTATTTACTCATTTATGATGGGTAGCTTAGAACATCATATTTCTTTTAGCATTCCCCATGATTTGCATCCATGTTTCTTGCATGCATCATCACTCTAACAAGCATTGTTGTTTAAATACTTCGTTGAAAATGTGTTTGAAACTGCATGCTATTAAATTGATTCAAATGTAATATTAGTAGCTGAGCCTATTAATTACATTTTTGCATGTGCTGCATTAGGCATATTTTGCATTAGTTAGGACCATGCATTTTTCTAACTAGTTTCTCTTTTTGGCTCGCCTCGAGAATTGAGGTAAGCATTTACTGCTTCAGTATATCGCATGCTTGTGATTGTTATCATATCTAGCATAAATACCATGAATAAATACCATGAGGCTAAGTGCTTAAATAATATACTTGTTGAATACTTGTGGATGAAGGCTAATTGCTCAAATTGGGATGATTTGATCAAATGTATATGTGATATCGCTTTTTCAAGTGGTACATATTCGAAACAATGTTCAAACAAACATAAGATCAAAATGTTCTAATTTTTGCAAGTTAGTCTATATTTGTGTGCAACACGTAGTAAATTAGCCTAATAATTGGAACAAGAGCATATAATGTAAATAAGAATCACATCATGATTAGTAGAGGCTGATCTTTGATCGGGCGAGTAGGGTGCTCAAATCATGACATTCTCCTCTCGTACCTAAGTTCCCGAACCGAGACAATCTTGGTGATGATGGACACGTAGCCTTTGGCACGAGTCATGGGTTTCTTAAATTTTCCAAAAATATTTAGATGGCAAAGCAGTCTATTTTTGGCATTTTGATTCAAAATCGATTTTCCAAAAGATTTGCCGGATTTGGACTATTTTGTGTTTATCTATTTCACATTGCACTTGTGGAATTAGATTCAAAACCATGGGAGTTTGAACTGCAGGGCTTTCGTATCCGAAAGGAGCACGAAAAGTCAAGCTACACATGTGAAGAACCAAGGATGGGAAAGCAAGTTTGAAAAGGACGACAACACCGAAAGAAAAGAAAAAGATGAAAAGCGAGAAGAAAAGACTAATGCATACCCAACAAGCTATTCAGAAATAAAAGATTGGGAGATAACTGACATCCACGAGTCCATTTAGGGCACTTGGAAACAGAAACTGCAAACCCTTGACTACTACAATGAAAGGGAATTGTTGAAATGAAGGGATGCCAGGCTGGCTGAGGCGCTACCGGAAGAATAATGAGAAAGAGAACCAAGCAGGGACAGATGAGAATTGGTTTATAGGGACTTTTTTGAAGAAGAAGAAGAAGAAAGGTGGAGAAGAGGTAAATAAGCAAAGCAAGTGACATGGGTTGACTTTGAAACTGGCTTGAGTACTGGAACTAACCTCTGTGGCTTAGGGAACTTATATTCTAAGATGATGCCGGATGGAGAAGCATTAGAGGAGGATGTCGCCAAGGCCAAGCCTGTAGTGGATGCAATAAAATGCCAATTAACAAACCAGCTTATTGAAAATTTGTTTTGCTCATGGATTTGGTAATAATGAAATAAGTCAAAGTAAGTCAAGTGAGTCAGAAATTTGGCTTGTTGGATTCTGACATGTCAGTCTTTTCAAAGTAGTCAAGTTAAGTCTTTTCTCATTTTATTTTTTATCTTTCTTTTTCTTTTTTCTTTTTTCTTTTGAGTCAAACTTGGATGTTGGGATTCCCTCCCTCCAAATTTCTATCAATAATAAAGCTAGTAATTCTTGATAATACACGGTGCCAAAGGTTTATTGTTTTAAATCTCATGATTTCTAAAAAAAGGACGATTTTTTAAAACTTCGAAAAGATCTAATTGAATGAGAAAAAGAAAGATAAGCCAAACTTCAAATGAATGGAATAACATCAATAAACTTGGGTAATGAAGGGAAATCCTCATCTGGTCTAGATCAGATCCATGCTATCTTTTTCGGACATAAGTGCTTAGTTGTTCTTTTAAAAAGAATTGAAAGAAACACTTTTTCATGATCCTATTAAGGCATGCATGGAATCGATTCAAAGACTGTGCAACACAAAGGCTCCTCTACACCCCAAAACCAAATCCATAGCTAGAGTGTTAAACATTGATCAAACTGGGGCAATTTTCCATTCCCCAGCACAATGTAAAGAGCACCCTCTTACAAAAAATAAAATAAAATAAAAAATTGAAAGCGCAAAGCTGACACCATTTTGGGAACATGATCCAGGAAGGACATTCAAATCAAACAAGAGTAAAGCCACCGTGATGTGAAAAAAATTATCCTTATGACGAGTCTGAATGGAATGAAATTCACACAATATATTGACCCTGTGAGAGCGTTAGGTCGAAAACCCCAAAAAGGTGACCCAAGCAAATTTAGAGCATATATATATATAAAGAGGAAAAGAAAAAAAAAGAAAAAGAAAAGAAGAAGAGAAAAAAAAAGAAATAAATAAAAGAAATAAAAACTCGTAAGATTGAAAACTCAAAAAGAGCGATCTTAGCAAAAATTAGAGTACAAAAGGAGAAAGTTAATCTCAAGTGAACCAGACCCTGAACTACAAATGGCCTAATTCCCATACTTGGGTCATAAGCAACTTCACCCTGAAGTTTGGTCCCATCTTATTCAGATTTCATCGTCCTTCGGCACTTGTCAATACTTGAATGTCTAACTTTTAGAAGAGAATGGTTTAGTTGCGCATTCATTGGATTTAACTATAGAATTGTCTAATTAGTGAGCTTGCAAAAATTGTCATTTGAACTGTTTTTAATAAGAAGATTAGGCAATTTGTGTTCCTTTCTGATGGATGAAACACGCAACATTTTTCAAAACAAAAGGAATGAACTTCATTGCGCTACCTTATTGATGATAATTTCAAACATGACAAATGAAAGTGAAACTTAACCAATTCTTTTTCAATAAAAATCTTTTGAAGCTAAAACAAAAATAAATGGGATTTAAACTCTAAACTAGGGCCATTGTGAGTCAAGTCAGAATCACCCAGTCTTTATCCTCTTGAATGGTCTCTCCTTATGTGTCTCGACCTACTGGATCTCGTGCTCGAGCCATTTAATGAATACTCGTGATAGCCTATAACCGGATCCTTCATCGGCAGTCATGAGAACTCTGTTCTGCCAAGCTTTGACATCTGCCTTCAAGTGGGAAGCCTAGAAAGCAAAGGAAGTAGGGTACGAAGGAGAACCCAAATGAGCCACCTACTCCCGCCCAAACTGTTGCAGGATCTAATGGGAGAAATAATGGACCATGTGAGTCAGGCCAACCACCTTTACACCCAAGAATAGGTCAATCTCTCGGGTCATGACTGGAAGCACTAACCAAAGCAAGCACCAAGATATGTCTCTGTAAGTCTAGGAGTTCATCTAGCCATACCAGTCTTCAATAGAATCCATCTTCACTAACTGGGGCTGAGTATGATACAAGATTGCCGAGTAAGGGGTAGAAGCTAGCCGCACCTTCTATTTGTCCACCAACCATATCTGGAGAAAAGAGAAAAAAAAGAAAGAGAGACAAAAAAATAGAAAGGTGTGAGATGAGTGGAAAAAGTGAGTTGGGGTGTGCTAAAAACAGAAAAGAGAGATAAAAGAATAGAGAGGTGTGAGCTGAGAAACCAAGTGAGATGGGTGGTACCTAGAGCAATAATAGACTCCTACCAAATTCCATGGTCTTACTAGTATCGACCTCATCCAAACCTATTAGGGTTTCTGCCAAGACCAACCTAACAAAGCTCTTCCCGTATTTAAACTGCTTGGCCACATCAACCAAGATAGGACTGGCTACCCTGTTACTCGGCACCACCAAGCATTAATCAAGAAGGTAAATACACAAAGTGGTCCGTCTATACTCCTGGAACTGGATCTTATCTACTAGTGAACTTATCAATCAACGTAGTGACTAATAGCTCATCATTACGAACACAAGCCTTCGCTTCACCGAGAAGCAACTCACAAATCTCACTAAGCAGTTTGAGATAGCCCATTAGAGGGATTGGTCACACCAAATCAGCCTTGGAGGGCACTCCCAAAGCCGAACTGCAACATTAAAGAAACACAAGTCAATGTCTAGCTTGCTAAGAGGAAATATGGAGTTCAACCCATAACTATGAAAATAGATGCACTCGGCACTATCTAGACTATCCATCTATGCCAACAAACCATCTCAAGAAGACATGACTATGTAATAAAGACGAAAAATAAGGTTTGGGATTAAAGGTTGATTGGGAAAAGGCTTGAGTGAAGAAACCTTCATGAAAGACAAAGTATTTATAGGTTAAAATAGAGCAATGGCGGCCTAAGAGATAAAATCCTAAAACTTGGACATCTCAGCCATTCCTCAGTATGCATGTGCCTAGTCTGTGCACACGTCTTCAGTGCGTGCGCACATCCTATGCTAATAGAGGAGTTTGGCCTATTCAGGGGCACAACACACTAGAGATAGTGGGGGCATTTCGACATCTTGTCAGAGTCATTTTAGGTTAATTAGGTTGTTTGTTCAACATTTTTGAGTGGTAATTTTTCTATTTCATTTTTAATTTTGTTCAAAAGAGTCTGTACCAAATCCATGAAATAAACACAAAAGGCCAGATTCAGAAAGAATACTCAAAATTTTAGCAAATAGAGTTGGATTTCATTGTATAACCATGTGAAATATACAAAGTTTTTACAAAAACAGGCGGCGTCCCCCAATGGCATCCTCTACAAGTGTTTATAAAAATGAAAAAAAAAATACAAAAAGGTATAAAGGCAAAAACGGTGTATAGACCCAGTCAACCTCCTCGAGGGTGCTTCAAAGTGCCTTGAGATGGACCATCTTCATCCTCATTATCATCATCTCCACTACCGGAGTCATCATAATCCTCATCGAAATCACTCCCTCCTACAGCACCTCATGTATGCCCGGACAAGCTAGCACCCTACTAGAAATCATAAAAGACTTAGAATCATGCCAGACTTTCATAGCAATTGGAATCATTGGAAAGAAGGATGCTTGACTCGATACACGAGTGCCACTCTCGTACCCCTAGACCATCTCTACGAAGCTTACCATTATCCAATAACAAGCCTCCACATATGCATGAAGAATCTATGTTAGAAAGAGGGACAAAGATCAACACTGATAAGAGGCAAAGGCAAGAGAAACTAAAAAGTCAAATGAATACCTGCTCAAATCTAGGACGGACATAATAAGAGAAGATGGTCTTTTCATGAATAAACAATGCTACTGTGCCCTCTTCTACCATCACTGAGATAGCAAAAAGAATCATCAGCAAGCCCTCAACCATCATTGCAACACCCACACCTCCAGTCGGTGCCGCACCTAGAACTGGAGTAGGAACCTGGCCTTATCCTCAGCCTCTACCAGCTGGAAAGATGGCAGGACCCAACGCAACTCCCCTCTACCATCCTCCAAATAGGATTGAACGTATTCCATGTAGTTCCTTTCTACCAAGAGCCCCTCAATGTCTGTGCTGACACAAACAAAGAGGAGCTCTTCCTCACTGGAAGAATCTCCCGCCCTTATGCTAGTTGGGGGAGATGCTAGAATCTGTAGGTGAGCCATACCTAAAGACTAATGACAGACCTACTCCGTTAAGTACCAATCCCGACAAAATGGTCCCTCTAACAAAAGCCGCTATCGGGTAGCTGCCTAAAGAGCCTGGTACCAAGCCTCACTGATAATGGGCGCAGCTGCCCAAAGATGCCACATGATTTGAAAAGGGTAATGCAATTATCAATATACTAGTAGGAGAAAGTCAAGCAGTCAGAATGTAGGCAAGACAGTAAGACTCACATGGTCGTGGGTGACGGTATCAAGTATCTATCAATACATGACGACACTAGAAATAAGGAGGGATGTTCTCGTATTGGATAACTTGAGGGAATAGGTCTGGAGAGACGCCTCATACCCGAGACCCACCTCAGGGAAGTACTCAAAGAACCACATATGTAGACAAGTACAAAGAACAAATAAATTAGATAAGCAAGCAACAGATGGATGGTATATAGGGACATGTAAGCAACAAAAGAAATATAGTATAAGCAATATACATCCCACATGCGCTAGTATCTGCCCATTCAATACCACGGTTACGCAAAATAGCACTCGAATAACCGTACATGGTGGCCAAAGCTGTGTCACCTCAGTCGTAGTCCCTAATTTGGTCCATATCCACCATGGAGGCCAGCATGCAGACATGGACCCTGTTAGACTTATTCGCAAATAGAACACTCCCGAATATGTATAACGAGAATCCTCTAGTGTAATGGGCAATCTGAATATGAGAGATCGATCGGCATTATAGGAAACAGGGTGTAGAACAACTGATATGGAACCAATCCACTCTCACGAGGCAGGGCAATGCCTAGGAAATGCCTTAGTGCATCATCTCAACGAGCGAGATCAGGGTACAAGCACGAGGAGACCGCCAACTAGAAAACTAGGTAGCGTTATGAAATCCTCCGGTGTCAGAGTCATCTCGCCAGAGTTGGAAAAGTGAAAGGTGTCTATAGTGTTCCACTACCTCTCCATCAAGGCTGCAAGAAGGCCATGACCAATCCGAGTATCACCCAGGGACGCGTATAAGGGGCCAAAGTTGTACCCATCTAGTAGAGAACTAAGGAGTATTGGGTACCACTCAGCTACACCAAAAGTGGAATCGAAGCCACAAACAGAATGGGAGCACTCCTGCAAGAAAAATTTGAGATAAATAAACCGATAAAAAAGAGAAATGAAGTACGATGGAAAGTATGTAAGCAAAGAGATAGAGTCATGCCCTAAAGCCCATATAGGACAAGTGTTACTCTGGCTCTTAGAGAATTACTGAATGAAGGCTATCTTTGTCCATCTCAAGGAATCGGTCCATCCTGGTCTGCAAAGCGTGGGCAACAAGGAAACACGTCTTCAAAGAAAGACGCATTAATTGATTCCATGATAGTATTCTTGTGTATATATGAGCTATCAGAATTGTGCACAAGAAAGCAATATACACTATTGTTCCGTGCATAATCAATGAATATCCATGAATTTCGGGTCTATCCTAACTCGCTTGGGTGTAGGCACTGCCACTTTTGCAAGACACACCCACATTCGTAAGAATTTATATGAAGGCTTGTGGCCTTTCCATAATTCATACAAGGTCTTGTTCACCTTCTTTCTAAGTACCTTGTTAAAAATGTAATTCGTAGAGAGAATTGCATTCCCCTACATATTTTGTGGCAACCCAAAACTAATCAACATTGCATTCTTCATTTCCTTCAATCTTTTATTTTTTTGCTCGGCAAAGCCATTTGACGGAGGAGAGTAAGGCGCTGTGGTTTAATGGATAATCATGTATTAAGCACAAATCTCAATAAACGGTGATTCATACTCACCACAATGATCACTTCTCAAAGCCTTAATCTTACAACTTAGTTGATTTTCAACTTTATTCTTATAAAGAATAAAGTTATCAATAGTCTCATCTTTGCTTTTAAGCAAATAGACATAACAATATTTAGTGCAATCATCGACAAAAATAATAAAATACTTATTGCCACCATAAGTTTGTATGAGCTTCAAATCACACGCATGACTATGCACTAAATCCAAAGGCTTGGAACTTCTTTCAATAGAAACATTCTTATTAAGCGAAACTAGAAACATTCTTATTAATCTTAGGGATAATGGCCATTACATTTAATTTAAACATACCACCCAAAAAATACTCTTTCCCCACGTAAACTCCACTTTTGATCAACATGACCTTATAGGATATGGAAACCATGCTTACTTAAGAGGGACCCCGAATGTCCGGCACAAATAGGACATCATTCAAAACCAGTTCTTTTCTTGAAGTCATCTTCAAGATCACCTTGTATTTTCCCTTTATGTTTGAGGTTGCCGAATTTCCCATGAACAACTTCTCTCTGTTTATAACCAGCTCGAAGGTTGTGAACATCATCTTGTTAGTACAAATATGGCAAGTGGCACCAATGTCCACCCACCATTCTCTTGGATTGGATCCCACCATGTTCACCTCAGTGATAATCGTAGAAAGATGCATTTCAAATACATCTTGAGAAAGATCCTCCTTTTCTACCATGTAAGCTTAGGGTTTGTTCTTGTATTATTTTTTAGGCTTACGGCACTCCGCAGTCCTATGTCTATTACTTCCACAATTGAAGCACTTACCAAAAAAACCTATAAGTAGGTTCTTGTGGCTTGTAAATTGGCCTCTTTGAGACACAAACTCTAGGACCTAATTCTGAGCCTTTGTTTGCAGGTTGCTTCTTGTTAGCCTCGAAAGACTGGCCATGCTCAACCACATTGGCCTTCATAAAGAGGGTACTCCCCCCTTTCTTTTCGGCCCCCTGTTATCCTCTTCAATTTGAAGTGTAACACCCCTAAATTATTCAATTTATAATATTACCCAAAATATGATTAATCTGAAATCTTATGAGGCCAAATAACAACATTAACCTAAAAGTCATCTTTCTTATTGAACTAAGGTTTCAAAATATGAGTTTCATGTTTATCTATTAAATACATAAACAATAATATAGTTCGAAAAGCTAGAGGATAAAATAAAATGCCTTAATGGCTTACAATTAAACAAGGCATGGCCTTGTACAACAAAATAAACTCACAGTCCCAAAACATGTACACTTAGAGCTTTCACATATTACATCCAAGAGCCATCGTGCTCCATCAACAAAAGAGTTTTCCCCTCCTAGTCATTGAGGTGGTTGCACATCACCAAATCCTAAAATTGGTAGATAGGAATGAGCTAGATCCCCAATAAAAACACTTTTAACAAAGTATCTAATTATTCAAAAATCCATATGTCATTACAACCAAAAATGTTTTCTTATTCCATATGATTTAGAGTTTAATCAAAAAAAACTTAGATGTTGTAAGTCTCATAAAAAATTACAATTCAACACCGGGGGGTAAATATTCCATGAAACCCCTAAGGAAAGTCCCAACACATACATATACATAGATTTATATCCAAAAATATCGCCACATTTGCCGGCTATTAATACGGCTGGAGATGTGCAGCCAAAATCATCTGTTTTTCCACTTTTATCAACTACAATACGGCAGGACCAGTGGACACCCAAAAACATTCCTATATTCGTCCGGCGATAAGCTTAAGACAAGGCAATTGGGCACCTAAACCTTCCCCGCGCACGATACCACAACACACAACACTTACCAAAACCAACTCTCTACTCAGACTCACACGCTATTTACCACCCTCTCAAAACGATCTTTCGAGGGTTTCTAAATATTTATACATTCATAAGCATAAAAGTAATCTTTCATCATCCAAGCAATTGAGACAAATATAGTGACAATTTTCAAAATTTCAAATCAAATCTCAGGAACATTCCAATTTCACAATTCTCAATTCAATATTTCTCAAATATCATAATCCAATCACAAATTTTAAAGAATTAAAGACCAATTTCTTTTAATTACATTATCTTGAATTTAAAAATTAAAAAAAAATAGGGTTCCATCAAATTTGGGGCCTTTTGCCCCTTCTTCATATCAAAAGACATTTCTTATGTATTTTTTTCCATAGTCTAAGAAAATAAGGGAAATCTTGAGAAAATAATAGAGAAATTCCATTTTTTTTGAAGAAAACTTTCATTTATAAGCCCAAACATTCATCAATTCACAAATGTCATAACAATACCACATAATCATCTTCAAATCAAAGCGATACAAGGTTAAAAGTAATCTTACCTCAAGAATCAAGACCAAGAAGCTAGATTATCGAAGAACTTTTCGTAAAATCCCAATCCAATCAGTAGAAAACTTTATCCTTACCCAAACTCCAACTTTTACAAGCAATGAGGTTGTGAATCTAAGTATAATGGAAGATTTTTAGAGAGATATATGGCTAGGGTTTTCAGAGTTAAAGATAGAGGAGAGAAGAAAGGAAAGAAAAAGTGAAGAAAATCATCTAAAAGCCACTTTTTAAGTGGCTAATAATGCGCATACCGCTCGAGTGGTCTTTTCACCGCTCAAGCGATGATTGAAAACTCTCAGTATCTCCGCTTGTAAAACGAGATACTGGGGACCCCCTCTTCTTCGCTCTAGCGACCACTTGACCCTTGGGCGGTCCTTTGACCTGCAAAGTGAACTACTAAAAGCCATCCATCTCCACTCGAGTGGTCACCTGGGATGAATTGTCACATGGGGCCTCACAATTAGCTCCTTGATTGTCATCTCCTTCCTCTTATGCTTCAAGTATTTCTTGAAGTCTTTCTAACCATTAGGTTGCTTTTCTATTATCGCAGCTACCTGAAATGATTCACTAAGGATCATCCCCTCTGCATGAATCTCATGCAGAATCACTTGAAAATCTTAGACCTAGCTAATGATGATTTTTGAGTTCACCATTTTGAAATCCAGAAACTGACCAACGACAAATTTCTTTACCCCGTCATCCTCAATTTTGTATTTCCTATCCAAGGAATCCCACAACTCCTTTATCGATTTCTTGACATAATACACATTGATAAGTGTATCTGCCAGGCTGTTCAAAGCATAGTTTCGGCAAAGGAAGTGTGATTGTTTCCAAATGTCCATTGCCATAAGTTTCTATTTATCTTGCTAATTCTCCTCCATGGCTGGTGGATCTTCACTCAAGAACCTCATAAGGTTTAGAGTAGTTAAGTAAAACAACATCTTTTGTTGTCACCTTTTGAAATTCACGTCGGTGAACTTCTTCAGGGCACTCATGATGATTGAGCAGTCCCTCCAGAATGAATACAGTACTAACTACAGGAGTTGGCATTCCAGTTGATATGGGATTCAAATTGGTACCATCATTCACAACTCCGGTACTAGTTGCAGCAGCATCAGTAACAGTTGTCATTTCTGAAAACATAACAAAACTTCAACTATTCTAGTTTTCCACAAATGAAATTAACACTAAGAAATCCCAAAACATTGAAATTAAATTCAAAATTAACTTCAGAAATCAAACAAAACTAGGAAAGTTTCTGGGAAGATTGGAGGGGTCATAAAAGTCCTACATAAAACCCAATTAACCTTAGACAACAAATGTGCCTTTTGACAAACTTTCCAAGTTGTTGTTGACTCATTGTTCATGGGAAACAAATTCAAAATTAAGTTCCTAGGGGATAAACCAGGTTAATGAAACCTCAAGTCCCAAATGTAGAATTACAAGCAATAAAATTGCTACCAAAATTACAAGCAATAAAATTGCTACTAGAAATACAAGTAATAAAAATTGTTACCAAAAATATAAGCAATAAAATTGCAACAAGATAGTGTAATCCACAAAAGAGTCCAAAAGTCTAGAATTCATTTTCCCTTATTCCTTTCACATAGGTAAACTGACGAAAAGTTAGCATAAATAAATATAAATAAATAAATAAAAACAAGACACAAACAAATAATATAAATTTGTATAAGCCTAAAGCAATCATTTTTTTTCACTTCTAATAACCTAGCAACAAAAAAAAAAATGAACTAGTATAAAATAAGTTGTATGAGAGGGTTGGATGGCGGCGAGAAGGCGACGAGATGATAGAGGTGAAGAAGCGAGAGAGAGAGAGAGAGAGAGAGAGAGAGAGAGAGAGGGGGAAAGAGTTTGGTTTGGTCATTTGTGTTTCATAAATAGTGTACATCGTATATATAAGTGGGTAGTTTGGTTATTTTGTGGGAGCTTGTCCTTACGAATAAAGTGTTTTAGACTGTGAACTTTTGGACTAACAAAATTCAGAATTGAATTTTTAGATCGAGTGCCCTTCTTAAACTACGTGTAATAATATTTATTGTATCAATATTAAGGTATATTTACATCAAAATTATTTAAGATAAAATCAAGTTAGAACCTAAAAAAAAAAAAAAATTGATTGCTTAATTTTAAAAATATTACATAGTTATGAATTTAAATTTGGCCAATTATCCATTTTTTCAACAAAATTAGATCATTTGATAATTTTAATTTATAGTTAAGACTTTCCTTTATATTTTTCATTTAAATATTTTTAAAATATATAATTAAAAATTCATTTCAACTTTCTTTTTAAGCATAAAATTAGATATAAATTAAATATGGTTATTTTTTACTTCTCATCTACAAAATTAACAATGAACATAAATGTTTTAAAATATATATAGGTATATGACTTACTCATGCCTCTGTAGTTTCATGTATGCCAAAAAAGGTGGCCATATGTGGCAAGGGTCAAAGGTGAAGGAGAGGGACGGAGAGAGGAATAGAGGTGGCCGATAGTGGTAATAGGGTCACAGATGACGATGGAAAGAGTAATAAAACAGGTAAGAAAATCGCAGAATACTGTTTGAGTGTTGCAAGAGACTTACTTCATACAATTGAAAGAAGACTAGACTTGCTAGTCGTTGCTTTTCAAACAAGATGGTTGTAACACCGCCAATGTGGGATCATTATTCATCTCACTGTGAAAAAATTAATAATAATAATAATAATAATAAGGGGAAAAAAAAGCACACTCAGGAAAGGAATGCTTGGTGCCTGGTGGCCTCAAGTCTACAAATATTAAATAAATTTAAAATAAAAGTGGAGACGGATGCACGGATGCACAAGGAAGCAGAGAAGGTGCAGAAAACCTCCATTCATTGAAATAAGTGAATCAACCAGTTACACCAATGCACAACCAGATACTTTGTTAAAAATTGAGTAGTATACAATGTCATGAATGCAGAATGCATTCCTATGATACAGTCATTGGCAAGAACTCAAGACTCAAAGGTCAAATGAATAAGGACTGTTTGGTATGTAAATAAATGGGATTGAGATGTCCATAAAGAAAATTTCAGGCACATTTCATCTAGTTGTGTATCTGTCCTGTATAGTTAGCAGACAATAGCCATAGAATACTAGAGAGTTTAGAATCTCACCATGAATGAGAGAAGGCCAGTAAGTATGCTACATTTAAGACATACAAACCCTGGTCAGCATCATACGCTAGATTAAATGGTTACAAATAATGACGTCTATTTTTTCATCAATGATAATGTATTACCTTTGATACAGACCACATCGGATTCCAACTTTCTGGATGAACTGAAAAATGATAGAAAGGAGATGAAAATAAAATCAGTTTATTAGAAAGAACAGATGATTCCTAGATGATATTTAACGGCACTTATAATCACTCATAGACAAGCAGAGTTTCTTTTGTGTCATAAATCGTCCATTTGGAGTAGTCATACTACAATGGAAACAAATGTAATTTTCAGTTAAAGAAACCTAGTGAATATGTTAAAAATAAACCTAGTGAAAATGTTAAAAATAAAAATAAACATGAAGCTGCTAAAAAGTATCAAAAAAAAATTCTAGAAAAATTTAAGCAGACAGAATCCACAACACCTGATTCCTGGAGGTTTAAAAGCATGTACCTGCAATTGAGGGTCCAAGAGCAATTATGCAGTTCCGATTAAAGTTGCAGTCAACTATCTGCAAAATAATTGATCATAGTGTCATCAAAACTTAAAAGACAAACTCAACTTTCTAAAATAGAGCAAACTCTTCCAAAAAGAGTTAGGAAAATGAACCACAAATTGATTTTTCATCACAATACACAATTCTAAAATGGCATGTCTCTATTTTATCCATATAAACTCTGAAGGGCTCTGGTATTACATAACAGAGAACTCATGTTTCAGAATACAGATTAATTTCCACGAAATAAGGAAAATTTAAATAAACCAAACACAATAAATCTACAATTTTGCTAAATAAAGTGCATTTGTCATGATGTTTATATACCTTCTCTACACCTTGGTTACAGGCATATACCAAAGCATCTGCCTGTTGGGTATACCTCCTTATTAGAGTGTGGGACCCAATGGGTTTTGAAAAAGAGTTTTAATTTGGCTTGGTTTAGTATAATATATTTTTATATATTATATTTGTGGAGGCCCAATCCAATTGGGATACAATTAGGGTTTGATTATAAAACCCTAGATTTACAATATAATATTTTGGGTGTATTATTTTTCCCTAAGGAAAAAGTGGCGGCTGATATACTTCCTCGACAATAGTGCCCGTGGATGGACAATTGGTGAGGTTTGGTGAACAGTGCTTGATTTGTTCAAGTTTTTGTTTCTTTTGTGTGGAAGTTGATTTGGTTCGTTATTTTGGGTCGTCTTCAACTCTGGTTCTGAAGATTTTGGTTCATCTATTTGGTGAGGTTTTTCCTCTTGTTTATTTGTGATTATTTGGAATTCACCTAAGGGTGGTTTTGTGAGACCATTCGTGTCTCGTTTGTAATCGTTTGGAACTTATTTGGTTGATAGTGGAATCGGATTTCGATCCCGTAGACGTACCTCACATTGAGGGAACCACGTAAAAATTCTTGTGTTGCCTTTGATTCAATTTTTCCGCATTAGTTTATATTCCCATTGATTGATTTACTTGTGGGGGATTCATCGATTTTCCCTAACATTGCCAGTGTTGTTGACCTGCAATACATTGAAGCCAGTATAACACTTTTGATTAGTATATTAATACTTAAACAGAAATTCATAAAGGAAAAAAAGAAAAAGAAAAAGAAAAATCTCAAGTGAAACTTAACCTGTCCAACAATACAAGTACAATACTGTATGGTAGTGACAAAAATTGTTCAATTTAAACTACTTATTTAGATCCATTTGGAAAATGTCATTTGAGAATTGACTTCTTCCAATTGTCTTTAGATCATCTTCTTCATCTTGAACCTTTTCTTTTTTCTTTTGTTAAAGTGCAATATAGTTTAATTTCTACTTCTTTAGGAAAACAAACCCTACTTACTTCCCCTTACAAGTTGGAGATGAGTTTTGGTTCACATGGGCAAGAGTTTCAAATAAAGGACACCCTCTCCCTTCTTTTCTCTCTATATGATTGAAGCCATACATGTTACTTGCGTAAAAAATTAATATTTATAGACATAGTCATATAAGATATATATATATATATATAAGAAAAAGAAACAATATATTTCAAATTTCCCCTGAATTTTCTTTTATCATTCAGGCAAGTCATTCACAACACTGATACAATACAACCAATGAAAACAAACTTATTACTTTTGTTTGTTTTGTAGGAAATTTAATGGAAAGACAATTAAGGCAGGCAAAATCAAATATAAGCCATTCAAGAAAAAACTTGTTTTGTGAAAAAAGTATGACAAAGAAACACAAGTGAAATTCAACAAGACAAATTAAGTCATTCAAACCAGGCCTTCATTATCAATCCTACATGAATCTAGGTTTAAGCCCTCCAAATTCATTAAACCTGCTGGAAGCAAAAGAAAAACTACATAAATGGCAAAAACTTTGCAAAAAGTAAAGACTTGCATTCTTTTGTAATGAACACAATATCAAATAATGGAAAAAACCAAGTATGTAGCAACATAATGCATTGTTGCATGAAATGAGAAGTCTCTATGAGAAAATATTTTCAGTGAACCCCAAATAAATTCTGCATACTATGCTTTTGATAATTTGATTTAACGACCTGCCAAAAATAATCACATCGGAAGGCAAACCCACAAGAATGGATTTTGAGAAACAAGGAGGGAAAATTCTACATATTGTATATTCAACGGCTAGAGGAATACCCATTCCCTAAGTACAACTGTGAGTTATTGCACAAGACCCATCTATTATCCCTCTTGGGTATCTCCGTCAAAAGTGAGAAACTCTATAATTTTTGCCCTAATTTTTTATATTGTTATTGAACTTGCATAAATATAAGAAGGAAAAACCACCTCTCATGTGTACCAAACAAGCATCTGAGGTGTCATTGAATTCCAAGCTTAGTACTTTATTTCGTAGCCCTGTAGAAAACATGACATGAAAAAGGTTACTTTTTGCTGTGAAGATTGTTTCAATGTTTTCCTGGTGCTATTAGAAAGTGGAGTATGTATCCCAATTTAAGAGACAGTCCATTATTCTTAAACCAGGAGGGATACAAAGTAAAGTTTATATGTAACCTACCTGAAAACTTTTCACACCCATCGTCAGACAAATTACATCTACTTAGGTTCAAATATAGCAGGGCAGGAATAGCTACATATATAAAACAAATGGCAATCATATTGATACCAAACATGAATAACTTATACTATTATTAATCATAGTATATCACAAGAAATCCTTCATTCATCACCAGCATTTACCACGCCCAGTCAAAAACATTTAAGCAGAAAATCAAAAAAATTAACAATACTCCTTTGAAAATCAGAAGTCAGCTTCCAAATAGAAAACATTCTTGAGAAAGTAATTTTTTTTCATTCTCATTAATCCAATGCATTACACTTCCAAATATTTTTATTGTGCTTTGATCCACAAAATGTTTAAATTTTCAAATGGAAATCCTGGATTTGCAATAAACTGCTAGTCTCCTACAAATCCAAAATCATATCTGTGAGTTACCTTTGTCAAGATATTTTCTTAAGTTTAGACCATAAAACAAATAATACACATGAAATATTTCTTGTTCCATACCACATACCCTTCTCGCAAAATGCAATATTTATCACAATATCCAGTAACATAACTACAATGGTGATGGCTCAGAGGAGAAAAAAAGGTAAAAGTGAACTTGCAAGAGAGTCCAAGCATACTGTAGTAACAGGGCAACCTTCCATGTTCAATAGAGAGAGCTTGTGCAAACCTGTAATGCACACAGATACCAAATATTTCAGTGGAAAAGTTATAGAAATTGCCATACCAAGAAGAAAATGAAACCAAAACTGACCACGACAAGTTCCTAAGGGAAGCATTATCAGAAAAAAAAAAAAAAAATCAAGGGTATTGTTTCGAATGAAAAAATTCAAATCTCAAACAAATATTTTTGAATGACAAATTTCAAACCTTAAACATATATTTTTGAATGAGAAATTTTAGATCTGAAACATATGTTTTTGAATAAGAAATTTCAAATCTCAAAACATATTTTTGAATGAGAAATCTCATATCTGAAACATATGTTATTGAGTAAGAAATTTCAAAATCCAGTATGAAGAGCGAGGAAGATAGTGAGTCATGTGTTTGAGACCAGATCTGATGGAGCAATAGAGGGGGAGAGAGAAAGAGAAAGAGAGAGGA
Organism: Camellia lanceoleosa; assembly: GCA_025200525.1. Lineage (NCBI taxonomy): Eukaryota > Viridiplantae > Streptophyta > Magnoliopsida > Ericales > Theaceae > Camellia > Camellia lanceoleosa. The sequence continues at coordinate 19,961,648 of CM045771.1, read as the reverse complement.
CGAGACCTGAGGGGCGGTAGCGACGGGAGGACCAGACCTTAGGAGGATTACCAGAAACCCAGTATTCATGATCTTTTCTCCTCCTCTTGCTTTGACTCGACCGGTCTCGGTCTCGATCCCTATCTCGTTCCTGATCCATGATCTCGATCCTTTTTCACTCCTTAGTCTCGTAACCTCGCGTTCGTGCAACTCAACCGGTCCATCTTCCTCTACAAAATCATCAGAATCAGAATCAAGAAAAACAAAAAATCGTCTGGAAATTTCAACCAAATCGATTCTAGAATCGATGGATTTAGAATTAAATCTGACCAAGTAATCGTAATCGAATTGGTGAATCTCTCAAGAAGCATGAGAGAGACGGAGAAAACCCTAGATCTAGGACGGAGAGAGCAAACGATAGAGAGAGAATGATAGAGACAGAAAGAGAAATGGGGAGACGGAGCACTGTTATAAAGTGAAACGCGTGTTTAACGGGTGTATTTTAATCTAACGCGTGTGTTTAACGCGTCTTTCACAACGTTTGTCCAAGAAACACTGTCTAAGAAACGTTGTTATAGCTAGCTTTTCTTGTAGTGTTTTGAACATTGTAAAAAATAAATAAATAAAATAATAATAATATTAACAACAATATATTTTTATTTATCATTGATGTCTCACCACTACGTTGATAATATACATAAGTAATAAGACTTATTAATTATATTTTAATATACTATAGACATCCCCACTTAATAATAATAATAATAATAATAATAATAATAATAATAATAATAATAATAATAATAATAATAATTTAATTGAGCAGACTTAAAATTTAGAAATTTTTCAAGATTGAGTTTAGGATGGAATAACCAATACGTATGAAACAAAACAATGAAAACCAACAAAAATATTGTATAAATAAATAAATTATTGAACTATGAGCATCCATACTAAAGTAATGAATCCCTTCAAAATTCTACTCGACTTTTGGGATTGAGATTGTGATGAATGTGGGCACAATAGGTTTCATTACCAAGTTGCTTTTTAAGTATCTAAACCAACTGTTGCATATTAAGCATTTTAAAAAAAACTAAAATAAAATATAAGATGGTAAAGAACCAAAAATATAGTTTTAACATAAAGTAGATGTTGGAAGGGACCAACGAACCAACACACAATAGCCGAGAGAGAGAGAGACAATCCTGGAAAAGAATGAAGGCAATAGATAGCATGTTGGGATAGATGGATATTGTGAAAGTGCGGTAAGGTGTTTATGTTATTTTAGCAGAGAAAGATAATTATGATGAAAGAAAGAAATAATAGGAGCAAAGATTTTAGGCTTAGTTTGGTTAGATAGATAATGCAGGAAAGCGAAAGAGAAAGAAAAAATAATAATTTTTTATATGTTTGTTTAGATAGAAAGTCCTAGAAAGTAATAGAAATTAAAATTTCCTATACAACTGAAATTAACTTGCTAGTTAAGCTAATAATTTCTAGCAAAATATATAGGAAAATTTATTTTTTCCTACAAAACTTTGTTTTTTGTTTCTCTTCACAACTTCTATAGTGATTTTTTTTTCCCCTATTATTTTCATACAAAAATTTTCATCTATTCAAATATGTAACGCCCCAAAATAATAACAACAATCCATAGAATGATATTCTAAAAAAAGTATAACTTGCGAAATATTTACCGTTTCATTGATACTCATTAATCATACAAAAGATGACATATGCATGTATACATTCATAAATCCTAAATCTGAATTTATAGCATATGCCATTTTTTGTAAATGAATCGAAACAAAATGAAGTACAGATAAGTTTATGCCCTAATGGCTACATCTTTCCAAGTCAATGCTTGGGTACAACAAAAGTGAGTTAAACTCAATACAAATAAAGTCCAACGCTTGTACAAAATAATTACACAAGAGAAACAAAAAGAAGCTCTCGGCTCCAAGTCCTCCCAAGCTTTGTCCTTGGTAGAGGCATATCACCAGCACCTAGAGGCATATCCCAAGCCATTTTACTGGTACTAACCAAAAGAAACGACACGTAACTGTGTGGGTTTCTAGATTTTCACCAAGGACACACAGGCCAACATAATAAACCACAACCACACCCCCTAACTAGATTCACCAAGGTATAAACCCTTTATTCTCAAAATAATACATTTTCAATATTTAAGTATGAAACAATGCTCAATGCAAAATGTATGAGTAATTAATTTCAATCAACCTAGTCCTCATGTAATTTCTAGCCCAAAACAGATATTTCTACTTAACAAATAATTTTTCAACAACAAATATAATCTCATAAATTTCAAAATGGGAGAGAAAATATATATATATATATATATATATCTAACCCCCTCTCATCATCAACAGATACATTCCTCTTATCTTTTCAAACCCAACATCTTTTCTTTTTCTTTCATAAATCAAACAATAATGATTTTCAAACAAAACCTCATTTACACTCAAAATCACATTTAAGGAAGGAATTTCCAACATTTCAACACAACCCAACAATATTCATACTCCCACAACCATTCTCAAAAATTTATTTGAAAAACCCTCTTTTATATTTCAAAATCAAACTCTAGATTTAATCCGAAATCCCCAAATCACTAAAAATTTTCAAAGAGCAAATAACTTAGCTAAAAATCATACCAAAGGTTGAAAAAATCCCTACCTTCAAAGTAGAAGAGGAAGAGAGCAAGGCTAGATGTGACAGCCCAAAAATCGCAAACATCGGAGAATATATTAACAATTAAATACAGGATTTATCTAAGGTTAGGAGTCTAGGAAACGGCACTAATGAGTCCTATGGCCAATAACCAAGTAAGATCCCAGATCACCGGAGGAGTCAAGTTAGCCTCCCTTCTAAATCCAGCTTTCTTAGGTAGCGCACTACCTTTTTGACAGCTCTTAAAAGGCATTGACGCAAGGTCTCATAAGCAACGTAGAGATAGGTATAGGATTACAAGGTAAATAATAATTACAGTGTCTCAAATTTTAAATTTACAAAACGAGTCCCATTAATATTACAATATAAGAATAAATAAAAGCACAGTCAAACTAATAAGCGAAATGATTCCGAACTTTCTCTAAGGCAAACTTAAGTCTTCAAATGTATTTGACTCTTCATTGGCTTCGTACATTTGTTCGATGCCTGGCATGAAACGCCATGAGCTTTGAATGCCCAGTAAACACATACACACCCCGTTCATTTTTCCCAATTTAATACACAATAGCAAATTACAACAATAGGGGAAAAAAGCATGACATTCAAGTAATTAACACAGGTTACAGGGTTAGTTGTTAGTAGTCTAAAAATCCCCCAAAGAGATTTCGTCCTTCTAACCGCAAGAATCGAATGCGAATTATTCGGTATGCCCCATCTTTTGCTACTTTGTTGCAGAACTTACCTCGGATGTCTAGCAACGGTTATATACCACGTAGCGCCAACCGCAAGGCCTCAAAAGAGACGGTAATAATAGGCCTTGCCCAAATCTCTCCTTACACCAAATGCCTAGGGTCCAAATACAACCGCTCCGTTCAAGGGTTCCGAAAACCACTTGCACAAGACTTTAACTTCCAAATAGGGAACGCATCCCGTCAACCAATTAATATCTTAGTAACTTGTCCAAAAATTCGTAACCCATTACCACCCATTAAGTTTCCCGTTTGAGTTAGATAATTTAAGTCAGAGTTAGGACATGCTCTGGAAATAACATCTATTTCACAAATATGAACAACTAAATAGTACAAATAGAAGGAAATAAAGTTACAACACATGAAATTCACATATGAAGATAGGCACAAGTAGCTCTAGGCATATTCAAGTAGTTAAGGGAATAATTTCGCACAAGAATATAATTTCCAGATTTGCATAAGTGTGAGCACCATCGAAGGATTTAAATAAAATACATAAACCTATGACACATGTAATATCATACCGAGACATGATCATAAATTAATAAGCATATTCATGAACACAAGAGCATAAAACACCAATGAAAACAGAAATTTCCAGATTCAGTACTACCTAAAGATTATACTCAAAAGGGCTTCTTTAGATTTTTCCAGAGCCCGGCCTTCCTATGGTTCGTCGGGAATTTTATCTAGTTCTTAGAACATTTTCAGATATGGAATAGCTTTTCCATATTTTTAGTTATTTCAGAAATACTCCAGCTCTGTCTAGATTCGTCGACCGTTACGAAAATTGAATTTTCTCACAAACTACTCACTCATTTTCAATGAAACCAATTTTCCTTGAAAGATAACTCCTTAAGAAATATTTTGACATAAAACGGAGGTCTAGAAGATTTTTATACATTGTTATAAAATTTTCGCAAGGTGGCTGTAAAATAGATTTTTTTGGCACAGTTCTTGAAAATAGAAAGTTGGTGAGAAAAGAGGTCAGCTAGGGGACATTTTCCACTTCTATTGTGATGAAAACATGATAAATAATATTTATTAAACTCAAAAATTTACGGTGAAGGTGTGCCTTTGAAAATTTTGAGAGATTGATATGGAAAAAGGTAGTCTTATACCGATTAAGAGAAATAGAAGAATAGTAGAATCAAGGCTTGACTCCTTTCATTTTTAACACAAGAATACCATTAGAACACATCTGAAATTACCATTTTAAACTTCTAATAGCATGTATTTGAAAAAGGAAGGCTTACTTGAGGGTTGTTGGAATTGCTAGCAAACTTTTTCTTCGTCTCCTCTCTTCTACCAAGCTCATCCTCCTTCCTTTCTTCTCTCTCAGATGAATATAGTGTGTATAAGTGTTGTTCTTGTATGTAAAATGCTAAGGGAGGGGTTGTTTATATAATGAATTTGGTGCAAAAGGTCCTAAATACCCCCTTGGTTGGAATTGGATTGGATAGTTTGGATTTAGTTTGAATTCAATGGAATGGTGGAGGATTAAAAGTCTTAATTAGGTTCCTAAATATGATCTAGTTAGGGTTTTCCTCCTAATCGAATCAACCTAGTTGCATATATACATATATATATATATATATATAAGTTTGTACCAAGTCAAAGATTTTCTTCCTTAAATCATGCAAAATTGTCTGAAAAAGTACATTCATTATATCTATGTAGGTATGGCTGGCTATAAATGGTGATTTGAGGGACTTATTTTATATATATATATATATATATTTTTGTGTACAAATCTTGAAAATTGTAAAATATAATGTTAAAAAAAGATTTTAGGGTACAAGTGTATATATATATAATGGTACTTGTTTGGGGTCAATTTGTGATTTAACAAAAATGTGAGGGCTTGGGCTCAATTAAAGTATCTATTTCAAGTGTAAAGTTAATAAATTAGTGTTAGGAAAAACAATTCGGTTTGTATTATCTTGCTTTGAATTTTGTATTATCTTGCTTTGAATTTAAAGGTAAATAACCGAACGAAAACTGTGAAAATCGAAAGTTAAGGTTTAGAGTGATTAATCTAAAATTTGAGAGTTAAATAATTAATATTAGAGTATTAGAAATGATTTCTAAGCTTCCAAGGTTGATTAGGGTTTGTATGGGTTCGTTCGTGATACGTTTTCGGTTCTAGGATTTAATTTGCGAATAATCGATGAACTAAGGGCTTTATTATAATAACTCAAAATTTAGGGACTTAATAAGGTTTACAAAAGTTAGGTGTCTCACGCTAGAAGTTTAACGGAGCCGAAAACAAGATCTTCTTTGATTAAAACAAGTTTTCGACGAGCTCTACCTTCTCTCCAAGGGACTATGGTGGAGAAATCAATGGATTAAGGAGTATTTGGAATTTTAAGGCAAGAACTAAAGAGAGATGGTGAAGAAATTAGGGTTTGGAGTGTTTTAGAGAGAGAGAGAGAGAGAGAGAAAGTGAAAAAGTGACAACAACTCTTTTTCTCCGAAGTGATATATGCATAGACCGCTCGAGCGACCAAACCATTGCTTGAGCATCAGACACAATAAGTGACACCGCCCGAGTGACCAAAAACTTTGCTTGAGCGCACTATGACCCCCTTCTAGAAGTTCAAACCTGCAAAAGACTGCTCGAGCGAAGAAAAGGCCGCTCGAGCAAAGATCACCCATTCCTAGAAGTTTTACAAGTTTGCAAAAATACTGAGAGATCTCAAAGACCGCTCAAGTGACCAAAGCATCGCTCAAGCAAACCATGAGTGAAACAGACACTCTATCAAAAAACTAACTCCCAACCTATTTCAAATACAACCAACAAACAAGAGACACTTCTTGCGCTCGAGCAGCCTGCGCGTATATCACTTCGTAAAAATCAGTTATTAAGTCACTTTTTCATTTCCCTCTCTCTGTAAACATTCTATAAACCCTAGATCTGGAGCTTCTCTCTCTAAAACTCACATCTAAAAATACACCTAGATCCATTGGTTTCTCCACACTAGTCCCTTTGATAAAAAGGTAGAGCACACCAAGAGCTTCCTCTTAATCGGAACAAAGTTGATTTTTGGTGTCTTTGAGGTTCCTCCACTCTCTCTCTCTCTCTTGTCTTCTAAGCTTGAGGTAGGGATATCTTTCCACTTTCTTATGATTTTTAACTTAGTTATTTGTGTTTTGAAACAACATTGAGATTAGGGGATTTTTGGACAAATGTAGGGGTTTGGCTTGAAATCAAAAAGAGAGGTTTTCAAATGAATTTTTGAAAATGATTGAGGAAATGTATTTTATTGTTGAGTTATGATAAAATGATGGATTCTTATCTTTGAATTTGATTTATAAAGGAAAGGAGATTTTGCCCTAAGTATATCAAATGTTGATTTTGTCATTATAAATGGAATTGATGTTAGAAATGTGGAATTAGATTGATGTTGATGAGGATGGCAGAGTTGGATATGTATTATCACTTCCATCTTGAGATTTTCAGAAAGTTTATCTTTATGGAAATTATTTATCTATTTAGAGATATCTGTTTTGGGCTATTGGTGGAGGATATCTATGATTGTTGTAGAAATTGCATAAGAACTAGGAGAATTGAAACTATTTTCTCATCCATTTGCATTGGGCATTGTTGCATATTTAACACATTGAAAATGTCTATTATTTTGGAAAAAATTGGTGAATACCTTGGTGAATCTCGGTTGGGGTGTGGTTACGGTATTATGTTGGCCTGTGTGTCCTTGGTGAAAGTCCAGAAATCTGCGTGGTTAGGTGTTGAGCCTTTTAGTTAATACCGGTAAAAATGACAATTGGTAGTGCTTGTATGGCCTGCTTGCAAACACGTACCTAGGGATTCCCAGAGTTATATTCACAGTCCTTTTTTCTATTATCAAGGAAATGATTTCTTGAATTGTGATATAGACTTGACATTGCATAGTTTTGAAATGAGATATAAAATGTTTTCAGCACGAGCATTGCGTATGCATTCACCTTATATCTTTGTTAAGATTCATAAACTGTATTAGAGTATTTCTACTGAGCTTTGGCTCATCCTATGTGAGAAAACCATTTTTAAGTGCTGATGATATGCCTCCACTAAGAACATAGCTTGGGAGGATATTGGAGCTGAAGGCTTTTTTATTTTATTTTATTTTATTTGTTGTATTTCTTTATGTACAAGCCTAGGGCTTAAACTGTATTGAGCTTAGACTCACTTTTGTTGTAACCAAGCGTTGTCTTGGAAAGTTGTAGCCTTTAAGGTAGCTAATTACCTTTTTAGCATAGATTTCATTTCTTTTGTCTATAACACATGCTATAGATTCAGGGTTAGGACTCATGAATGTATAACTTATGTGTTACCTTTTGTACATTCGAGATCATATGAAATGAAAGGGCATTATATTCTATATTGTATCTTTATTTCATTATTATCATGAGATGGTTTTATTGCTAGTTATTTCAGGGCGTTACAATCTTCCTCCTTCACCCTCAACTAGTGATACCTCGATCTCAAATTAATCTTTAAAAAAAAAAATGCAACCCCTTCAACTGGTCAAATAGATCATCTATTCGTGGCAGTGAGTAGTTGTTCTTAACAGTTATCCAGCCCAACTTTTGGTAATTGATGCACAGTCGCAATATGTCATCTTGCTTCTTTGTAAAGAGAGTCGATGCTCCCTAAGGTGAAGTACTAGGATGGATGAAGCCCTTATCTAATATTTCTTGGAGTTGAATCCTCAACTTGTGCAACTCAACGGGTGCAAATCTATACAGTGCCATGGAAATCGGTGTCATGCTGGGCACTAAGTCAATAGAGAATTCAATCTCCCAGTGGGGTGGCAAATTGGTAAGGTCTTCAGGAAAGACATCTAGGTATTCACAAACTCCCATTGGCAAGTCACCTCGGACCATGTCACTCTTATTACCCAAGAAGGTTGCAAGGAGGAAATTAAGCTCGCCCTGACCACGTGAGTCATGAAATGGCGACAAACATCTATCAACTCAGTTCCTCAGAAAATGAAAACAATCACCACTCGAGGTGCACATACTAATTCTCCTATGATGGCATGGTATGAAGACAACCAATCCATACCTAAGATGACATCGAAACCTGACATGTCTAATAAAACGAAATCAAAAGAAAGTCGGTGACCGGCAACCTCTATCTCAGAACTACGACATCCCCGATCCAAGACAACCTTACCTCTAACTGGTGACTCTACCTTGAGTGGAGACACTAACCAAGCCATTTCTAAACCCAAAACCAATGTCAATGTAGATGACATGAAGGAATGAGATGCACTAGTATCAATCAATACGTTGGCAATAGAGTTAAACAACAAAAAGTTACCTCTCACATCAAAAGGTGTTAGCAACTGATCTAGCGTAGTAACAACATACACATGACTTGAAAGCCTCTATTCTACCTGCTCACCCCTCGGAACATAGGTTTGGTACATAGATTGACCCGAAGAGGCTCCCTAACTGGACCCTCAAGGCTTGTGCTGACTGGGTTAGCTGATGGCTCTATGTTTGTCTCAAACCAAACGCACCAGATGTACCACCTCCTTGAGGGAAAAACCTCCTCAAATGCCCCAATTACTTACACTGATAACAGGTACGCAGCTGCCCTCTCCCTTGGCCTTGACCCTGACCTTTAAAACAAGTCAAGGACGGTGTAGACTGTTGCCCTGCTCCTCTCTGCGGGAAAACTAAAGACTTGTGGCCCAACTAACCACACTTGAAGCAAGGGAAACCACCCTGATTACCTCTCCCCGAACTAGAACTTGGCACGGGAAAGGTGGATCTAAACTATACTATAGGACTGTTATGGGGTGGAACCCCTTTGTCGTTTGTTTTCCTTAGCATCCCTCTAAACATCTTGGCTCCTCTACCTGGAGCCTCTCATCCGCTCCTTTTATGTTTGAATCACGATCTTTAAGTGAGTCGTCGCCTCTACTAGGCGACTGTAATCCCTAATTATGGACCCGACCACCTTGAAAAAAGAGCCCGGTCCTCAACATTTTCTTGAACTCGATGTAATGGCGTTCTTCCTTCATTACAAGTTCCGATCCAAACCTCGATAAACTTGTGAAAGCCGCCTCAAACTTGGCCACTAGTGTGTTCAACTGCTTAAACTTCAAAAACTGCTCCCTCTAGCAGTGGGAGATAAAAACTTGCTAAAAGGTATTGACAAAAGCCTCCCAAGTCACTCTAATATGCCCTCGTGCATACTTCTACCATTGACCTACATCTCCTTTAAGTTGGAAAGATGCCAAGGTCACCCTCAACCTGTCATCGTCGATGCCAAGGATCTCAAACATCTTCATCATCTACTCTAGCCATTTGTCAGCCTTCAGTGGCTTTTTTGGATCCCCGATCACCTCATCCGGATTTGACCAGAAGAACTCCCTCTTCAAAAACGACGGTCATATTTCTAGAATGTAGGCTTGGACTTAACTCTCAGCCTTGAGAATGTCCATAGATTCCCGTAATGGTATAACCATTTTGTGGGCTAAAGTGCCCATGGCTTCTTAACCTGCTAGCTCGGCCATGTTGGCCTAACCAACTCCCTCCTCCTGCGTTAGAATTTCATCTGGTATCGGCACTTTCTCTCGCCTAGGCCTACTACGCCTACCATCATCACATTCGCGTCCTAACATTCTAATCAAGGTAACACAATTGGTTAGCACATTCATAAATGTGCCGAAGCTAATTCACTCACGTCTTAATACGGTGGATAACAAGTAATTCATTCTAGATAAGCACTAAATCACATAATCACAAACGAATTTCCTTTTTAGATAATGATCGTTCTGCAACATCGCTAGAGTTCCAGTTAGAAATGGCAGTGATCAAGTGTTGTTCTAACAGGACTTCTAGAAACTCAGAAATCAAATCTCATACCCATTTAGTCATATAAACATATTATCACATAGCATACCAGGTCAACTTCTAACATCATCTAGCAAGATAAACCCATTATAATAAAAACCACTTCCCACGATCCTAAAGTATTTAAACCCGATAGCTCTGATACCAAGTTATAACGCCCCAAAATAATAACAACAATTCATAGCATGATATTTTGAAGAAAGTATAACTTGCAAAATATTTAACATTTCATTGATACTCCTTAATTGTACAAAAGATGATATATGCATGTATGCATTCATAAATCCTAGATCCTAAATCTATAGCATATGCCATTTGTAAATGAATCAAAACAAACGGACGTACAAATAAGTTTATGCCGTAACGGCTACATTTTTCCAAGTTAATGCTAGGGTACAACAAAAGTGAGTTAAACTCAATACAAATAAAGCCCAAGACTTGTACAAAATAATTACACAAAACAAACAAAAAGAAACTCTCGGCTCCAAGTCTTCCCAAGCTATGTCCTTGGTGAAGGCATATCATCAGCACCTGAAAGTTATTTTCCACATAGGGTAAACTAAAGCCCAGTAGAGATACTTGAACACCATGTATGAAACTTAATTTCGTCATAAGGTGAATGCATATGCATGCCATTTACCAAACATTAAGCTTTTCTATCCCAAAACAATGTAATGCCAACATAAATATCAATTCATGAAAAAATATACTTTTATATCAGAAAACAGGGCAGTGGATACAAAACACTAAAAATCTCTAGGTACGTGTCTGCCAGTAGGCTATACAAGTACTACCAAAGCCATTTTACCGGTACTAATCTGAAGGATCGGCACTTAACTGCGTGGGTTTCTAGATTTTCACCAAGGACACACAAGCCAATATAATAAACCAAAACCACACCCCCTAACTAGATTCACCAAGATATACATCCCTTTTTTTTTTTCTTAAAACAATACATTTTCAATGTTTAAATTTCAATGCTCAATGTAAGATGTATGAGTAATTAGCTTCAATCAACCTAATCCTCATGTAATTTCTACAATAATCAAAGCTATCCTCCACCGATAGTCCAAAACAAATATTTTTACTCAATAGATAATTTTCCAACAATAGATATAATCTCATAAATTTCAAAATGGGAGCGATAATATATATATATATCTAACCCCACTCTCATTATCAATAGATACATTTATTTTATCTTTTCAAACCCAACATCTTTTCATTTTCCTTCATAAATCAAACATTAATGATTTTCAAACAAAACCTCATTTACTTTCAAAATCACATTTAAGGAATGACTTTTTAAAATTTCAACACAACCCAACAATATTCACACTCCCACAATCTTTCTCAAGAATTTATTTGAAAAACCCCTCTTTTACATTTCACAATCAAACTTTAGATTTAACCCAAAATTTCCAAATCACTAAACATTTTCAAAGAGCAAATAACTAAGCTAAGAATCATACCAAAGGTTGAAAAAATCCCTACCTTAAGAGTAGAAGAGGAAGAGAGCAACGGTGGAAGTTTGACGAAGTCGAAAACAAGATCTTCTCTAATTAAAATGAAACTTTCGACGAGTTCTACCTTTCTCTCCAAGGGACTATGGTGGAGAAATCAATGGATTAGAGAGTATTTGCAATTTTAAGGCAAGAATTAGAGAGAGAGAGCGAGAGAGAGAGAAAGTGAAGAAATTATGGTTTGGAGTGTTTTAGTGAGAAAGAGGAAGCAAAAAAGTGACAAAAACTCCTTTTCCCTGAAGTGATGTACTTACAGACCACTCAAGCGACCAAATCATCGTTCGAGCGTCAGACACAATAAGTGACATTGCTCGAGCAACCAAAAACACAGCTTGAGCGCACAATGACCCCCTCCCAGAAGTTCAAACTTGCAAAAGACAGCTTGAGCGAAGATCACCCATTCCCAGAAGTTTTACAGGCCTGCAAAAATATTGAGACATCTCAAAGACTGCTAACCCAAAGTGAAACAGACAACAACACTATTGAAAAACTAACTCCCAACCTATTGCAAACACAACTAATAACTCAACTCAACTAATAACTCAACTCAACTATCAACAAGATGGTAAAGGGCATAAATAATAATTAAAGGCACGGAATCTCGAATCTAAGAGCATGAAAATTATCGGGTCTAAACCGAAAGCGTTATAAAATACATGCCAAAAAAAAAAAAACATTTCTTCTTTCTTTCTTTCATTTCACTTTCTACCATTTTTATTTTCTATCGTACGTTTGTTTCTAAATAAATGGAGCCTTAGGAAAGAGAGAAATATTAAAGAAGAGATTTTAAGAACTTGTAATCCAAAATTTAAGTGGATGTCGTTTGTTTTTTTTTTTTTTTTAATGTATAACTTTTTTGTTTTTTGTTTTAATAGATAGTTGCATTGTTTTCATATGAGATATAGGAAATAGACAAATATTAGAGGAGAGATTTTAGGAATTTGTTATTCAAAATTTTAGTTGGTTGTATTTTTTTACTTTTATTTTTAATGCATAGCTTTTTTAATAGATAATTACTTTCTTATTAGATGAGATTAGGAAGGAGATAAATATCAGGAGAGAAGTTTTAGGAATTTGAAATTCAAAATTTTATGTGGCTATGTTTTTTTTTAAAAAAAAAATTTATAATGTTTTTAATATATAATTACTTTGTTAGTCAATAGTATTATTTTTAAATATATCTAAAATTATAAAAATTAGCAATTGTGGAATGAGGAAATTTAGGTGGTTGCGTGTGCGTGTGTTTTTTTAATATATAATTGTTTTTAAGTATAATTATTTTATTATGAGATGAGATTTGTGTTTTTATTTTAAAAATATTAGGGGAGAGATTTTAGAAACTTAGTATTATTTTTAAATATTTTTAAAATTACAAATATTAGCAAATGTGGAATGGAAAAATTTTAGGTGGTTGTGTGTGTGCGTGTGTTTTTTTATTTATTTATTAATATATAATATTTTTTTAATATATAATTATTTTGTTATGAGATGAGATTTTTTTTTTTTTTAATGTATAATGTGTATTTTTTTTTAATGTGAAATTACTTTGTTATGAGATGAGATTTGTGTTTTTTTATTTTATTTTTATTTTTAATGTGCAATTACTTTGTTACGAGATGAGATTTAGGAGGGAGAGAAATATTGAGAGAGATTTTAGGAACTATAATTTAAAATTTTAGGTAGTTGTGTTTTTTTTATTTTTAAAATCTATAATTACTTTGTTAGCCAATGGTATTATTTGTTTTTTCATACCAAAAAAATATTTTTGGAGCAAAATTTGTTTTACATCCTTGTGATTTTGGTCCAAAGCACTTTACTCCTTGACATTTAAATATTTGCAAAGAAATATAGTATGGTATTGGACCTAAATACAATACTAACTTCGGGGAGCTTCTATTTGTACACACTCATTATACTTTATGCACATCGTTCTTAATAAATAATTTTTTTGGAAGTAGAATTCCGAAAATAAACAACTTATTCGGAAGTAGAATTTCCAAAAATTATCATTTCTTTCGACAGTAGAATTTTAATTTTTTTTTTCATTTTTTTGACATTCAACTTTCGAATGTGTTTATTTGAATTGTGTGTGATGTCCATAATAGTAATTTCACTTGGAAATAAAATTGTAATGAAAATAATTATTATTAAGTATGTGCACAGAGTGGAATGGGTGTGTGCAAATAGAAGCTCCCCTAACTCTGTTAACAGAATTCATAAAATGGCCATAATACCCTCATTATTTTACTCTCTATTATCTTGTCTCTCTTTCCTCTATTATACATAATTTAAACTTAAATCAAACATCAGCCAAATTAAGTTATATTACATATATATTATTAACATGAACTAAATCATCCAATTATGTACAAATAGAAAATTCTCATTTTTTTTCTAACTTAAATCACATATTGTCAAAATTAAATTGTATATTATGTTAACATAAATTAAATCACCAATTATATACCAACAGGAAATTCTCATTTTATTTTTCTAACTTAAATCACATATTGTCAAAATTAAATAATATATTATGTTAACATAAATTAAATCACCCAATCATATAATAACACAAAATTTTATATTATTTTACTTAATTTTAAACTTAAATTTTAACCCATATATAGTTACGTATCTATACTTACTATATATCAAGCAAAAGGGGGTTTTTAACCCCAAGGCCTGTGGGAGCTCCAATCTCTTAATTCTAATTTTCTAATTTTTTGATTTAAAAAAAAAAATCTCAGCATTTATTGATTTCTCTCAACCCAACCTCAGCATTTATTGACTTCTCCCAACACACAATCCCTTTTGACTTATCTCATAATTATTGCAACACCCTTTTCAATTTCTCCCATACACTATGGTTACACACAAAAATAAAAAATAAAAAAGATAAGAATTTAACTATAGATCTCAAAAAGATATAACATCTAAATTTGAATTATGATTTAATAATATAATTACGTATTTTTTTTATGTATATCTATCAAAATTTTAAATCACTTAATGGGACAAATTAATCAATTTGCCAAAATTATTGATTTTTAATTTACAAAATAGATTAAAAAAAACTATTGATTGATTTATTTATTTAATAACAAAAATATTTCATAATCTCTCCCTCCTAATCTCTCTCACAAATTTTCAAAAAAAAATATTAAAACTTGCATTCATTTTCTCTTCCTCAAAAAATCAGATAATATTTTTTTTATTAAAGTTATAGATATCTACCAATATTTTATATATTACATTATAACATAACAAAAAAAAACTAAAAAAAAAATCTTTCAAGTTTATCTAAATAAACTTTAAATCAATATCTATACTATATCTATATCTATATATTAAGGAAAAGGGTCTTTTAAAATCCAAGGCTTGTGGAACCTCCAACATGCCAATCCTAATTTCTTGATTTTTTAATATTTTTTTTTTAAAAAATTGACTTGGTGATTGGTGATTGGTTCAAAGATTGTAATAATTACACTATTGATTATAATAAATTCAAAGATGGTAATAATTACACTATTGATTACAATAAACACTTAATTTATAATAATTACACTTATTAAATGAATAACGCAATAAATGAAATCCTAATTTCCTTACTTTTTGCATCCCCAAGAGACCCATGTAATTATTGTGTAAATGTCTCTTAAATAAATAAATAAACACTTATTAAATTCTTTCAAACTAACCTTAGCATTTATTGACTTTTTCCAACCACAATCCCTTTTGACTTCTCTCATAATTATTGCAACATTTTTTTCAATTTCTCCCATAAACTATGATTACACACAAAAATAAAAAATAAAAAAGATAAGAATTTAGCTATAGATCTCAAAAAGATATAACATCTAAATTTGAATTATGATTTAATAACATAATTATGTATTTTTTTATGTATATATATCAAAATTTTAAATCACTTAATGGGACAAATTAATCAATTTTTCAGAATTATTAATTTTTAATTTACAAAATATATTTAAAAAAATTATTGACTGATTTATTTATTTAATAACAAAAATATTTCATAATCTCTCATTCCTAATCTCTCTCACAAATTTTTTATAAAAAAATATTAAAACTTACATTCATTTTCTCTTCCCCAAAAAATCATATAGGAGCTCCAATCTCCTAATCCTAATTTTCTAATTTTTTGATTTAAAAAAAAAAAACTCAGCATTTATTGACTTCTCCCAATCCAACCTTAGCATTTATTGACTTTTCCCAACCCAGAATCCCTTTTGACTTTTCTCATAATTATTGCAACACCCTTTTCAATTTCTCCAATACACTATGGTTACACACAAAAAAATTTTTTAAAAAAAGATAAGAATTTAGCTATAGATCTCAAAAAAATATAACATCTAAATTTGAATTGTGATTTAATAATATAATTATGTATTTTTTTTTATGTATGTCTATCAAAATTTTAAATTACTTAATGGGACAAATTAATCAATTTTTTAAAATTATTGATTTTTAATTTACAAAATAGATTAAAAAAAACTATTGACAGATTTATTTATTTAATAACAAAAATATTTCATAATCTCTCCCTCCTAATCTCTCTCACAAATTTTCAAAAAAAAATATTAAAACTTGCATTCATTTTCTCTTCCCCAAAAAATCAGATAATATTTTTTATTAAAGTTGTAGATATCTACCTATATTTTATATGTTATATTATAACATAACAAAAAAAAAAAAACTAAAAAAAAATCTTTAAAGTTTATCTAAATAAACTTTAAATCAATAAAACTTGCATGTCTATCACATATCTAACTCACATTATAACTTATCTAAATAATAATAATTAAAAACAAATGGAAACCACATATAAATTAAATTTAAAAAAAAAAAAGATACCCACAACTCCATCTTAAATAAATTGAAAAAAAAAATACCCGAATAGAAACCACATAAAAATAAAAAGATATATCTATCTATCTATCTATATCTATACTATATATTAAGCAAAAGGGGGGTTTTTAACCCCCAAGGCCTATGAAAGCTTTAATATCCCAATCTGAATTTTTTAAATTTTTTATTTAAAAAAAAAAAAACTCAGCATTTATTGATTTGGTCAAAATCCCCTGATTCGCATTTATTAACTTTTTTCAATCCACATATCTTTCCACATGCCTGCAATTATTGATTTGATCAAAATTTCATGATCAGCATTTAAAATCCCCTTATACAAATAATTATAGATATAATTCGTGTATAGTTACTGCAGTACCCTCTTCAACTTCCCCATACACTCTGGTTAGTGAGAAGAAAAAAATCTTAAAAAACATAATTTATATATTAAAAAAAATCTAAAACAAATATAAATATTTATAATTATCCCGTGCATAGCACGGGTGATAGGCTAGTTATCTATATATTAAGGAAAATGGTCTTTTAAAACCCAAGGCTTGTGGAACCTCCAACATGTCATTCCTAATTTCTTGATTTTTTAATATTTTTTTTAAAAAAATTTGACAATAAATTTAAAGATTGTAATAATTACACTATTGATTACAATAAACACTTAATTTATAATAATTACACTTATTAAATGAATAACGCAATAAATGAAATCCTAATTTCCTTACTTTTTGCATCCCCAAGAGACTCATGTAATTATTGTGTAAATGCCTCTTAAATAAATAAATAAACACTTATTAAATTCTTTTAAACTCCTCAGTCAAACCCCATGTATTTAATTTATATATTATGTAATTATTGTGTAAATGCCTCTTAAATAAATAAATAAACACTTATTAAATTCTTTCAAACTCCTCGGTCAAACCCCATGTATTTAATTTATATATTAAAAAATCCTAATTTCCTGATTTTTTAATATTTTTTTTAAAAAAAATTGACTTGGTGATTGGTGATTGGTTCAAAGATTGTAATAATTACACTATTGATTACAATAAACACTTAATTTATAATAATTACACTTATTAAATGAATAACGCAATAAATGAAATCCTAATTTCCTTATTTTTTGCATCCCCAAGAGACCCATGTAATTATTGTGTAAATGCCTCTTAAATAAATAAATAAACACTTATTAAATTCTTTCAAACTCCTCGGTCAAACCCCATGTATTTAATTTATATATTAAAAAAAAATGAAAACAAATATAAATATCTATAATTATACCGTGCATAGCACGGGTGATAGGCTAGTTATATATTAAGCAAAATGGGGTTTTTAACCCCAAGGCTTGTGGGAGCTCCAATCTCCTAATCCTAATTTTCTAATTTTTTGATTTAAAAAAAAAAATCTCAGCATTTATTGATTTCTCTCAACCCAACCTCAGCATTTATTGATTTCTCCCAACCCACAATACCTTTTGACTTCTCTCATAATTATTGCAACACCCTTTTCAATTTTTCCCATACATTATGGTTACACACAAAATTTTTTTTAAAAAAAGATAAGAATTTAGCTATAGATCTCAAAAAGATATAACATCTAAATTTGAATTATGCTTTAATAATATAATTATGTATTTTTTTTATGTATATCTATCAAAATTTTAAATCACTTAATGGGATAAATTAATCAATTTTTCAAAATTATTGATTTTTAATTTACAAAATAGATTAAAAAAATTATTGACTGATTTATTTATTTAATAACAAAAATATTTCGTAATCTTTCCCTCCTAATCTCTCTCACAAATTTTCAAAAAAAAAAAATATTAAGACTTGCATTCATTATCTCTTCTCCAAAAAATCAGATAATATTTTTTTATTAAAGTTATAGATATCTACCTATATTTTATATATTATATTATAACATAACAAAAAAAAACTAAAAAACTAAAAAAAAAAAATCTTTCAAGTTTATCTAAATAAACTTTAAATCAATAAAACTCACATGTCTATCACATATCTACACATCATAACTTACCTGAATAATAATAATTAAAAACAAATGGAAACCACAGATAAATTAAATTTAAAAAAAAAAAAAGATACCCATAACTTCATCTTAAATAAATTGAAAAAAAAATACCCGAATAGAAACTACACAAAAATAAAAATAAAAATAAAAAGATATATCTATCTATCTATCTATACTATATATTAATTAAGAGGGAGTTTTTAACCCCAAGCCATGTGGGAGCTCCAATCTTTCAACCTAAATTTTCTGATTTTTTAATTAAAAAAAAAAAAAACTTAGCATTTATTAACTTCTCCCAACCCCCAAGTCTCACCCTCATAATAACACTTTAATGCATTAAGAACAAATATAAAAAAAATTCTTTGAAATTCAACACATATGAATTCCTTGAAAAGTTCCAACACATATGATTATTATCCCTTATAATAACACTTTAATGCATTAAGAACAAGCATAAAAAAAATTTCTTAAAAAGTCCAACACATATGATTATTATCAAAATATCTATACTATATATTAAGCAAAAGGGGGTGTTTAACCCCAAGCCTTGTGGGAGCTCCAATCTTTCAACCTAAATTTTTTGATTTTTTAATTAAAAAAAAATTTAGTATTTATTAACTTCTCCCAACCCCCAAGTCTCACCCTCATAATAACACTTTAATGCATTAACAACAAATATAAAAAAATTCTTTGAAATTAAACACATATGAATTCCTTGAAAAGTTCTAACATATATGATTATTATCCCTTATAATAACTCTTTAATGTATTAAGAACAAGCATAAAAAAAAATTCTTGAAAAATCCAACACATATAATTATTATTAAAATATTAAAATTTAATATAATATAATAAAAAAAGAAGACATTTAATTCTTTAAAAAGTCTAACACAAATGATTATTATCAAAATATTAAACTTTAATATAATATAAAAAAAGAAAAAAAAAAAGAGAAGACATTTAAAAAAAAAAAAAAGACATTTAAAAATTGCAATTCACATATATTGATAATTGTAAATATATTAAGAAAAATGGGATTTCTAAACCCCAAGCGAGCTCCAATCTCTCAATCTTAATTTTCTAAATTTTTGATTTAAAAAAAAAAACTTCAGCATTTATTGATTTGGTTAAAATCTCCTCATCAACATTTATTAACTTTTTCCAATCCATATGCCTGCATTTATTGATTTGGTCAAAATCTCTGATTAGCATTTAAAATCCGCTCATACAAATAATTATAGATACAACCCGTGCATAGTTACTGCAGTAGCCTTTTTAATTTCTCCTGTACACTATTGTTAGTGATAAGATTGTTAAATTATTTTTATAAAAAATCTTAAAAAACATAATTTATATATTAAAAAAAATTAAAATAAATATCTATAATTATCCCGTACATGGCACGGGTAATAAGCTAGTTAAATTATATACATGTATATACATATGTATTCATACATTGTGCAGCATTCGGACTTACCGCCCCACCAGTTTTGAATTGGTGGTGAGGGGTGGGGGGTGGAGGGTTTCGATCCAATCCATGATGGAAAAGCAATGATGGATGTGTATATATATATCATGAGTTCTTGATTTCAATTAAAATTTATATACTAACAGAGCTTTCATCATGGTGGTGTGACGAGGGTTACGACAGAGGATAGAGGAAGTGACTGGGTTATCATAATAGCACGAAGGTGGCTTGGGGAAGAAAGAGGTTGCGGTGTTGGCGGAGGAGCAGAGATTGGGTGCTAGCGATGGTTGTGGGAGGACAAGGGAGACACGATCTTGGTGACGGATGGAAGATTGAGTGGTGATAGTGACATTGGAGGAACCGGAGAGATGGCAGCGGCAGGGGTGGCAAGTGGAAATGGAGATGGAGCGGTGGATCTCATTCAACTCGTTTGGCTTGAGTTTTCTCAACGGCTATGTTTGATAGTGTTTTTGAAATTTAATTCTACCCTTTAGTTTGAGTATGTTGTTTGGTTGTAATTTTCAAATCATAATTTCACACTCATTTTTCAAAATTCATTTCAAGCTATAATCATTACTTTTCAAAATTCATAACCAAACACATAACTTAAAACTCTTTTCAAAACTCAAAAACAATTTAATTTTTATTTTAAATATTTTTTATTTTTTTATTTTAAATATTTTATAGGAATATTTTTAATATTTTAATTTTCATAAAAATATTTGAATATTTTGATATTTTAATTGTAATTATTTTGATTTTCAAAATATTTTTAATATTCTTAATATTTTAATTTTCGGAATATTTTAAATATTTTATTTTTCGGAATATTTTTTAATGTTTATACAGGCCTAAAAAATTAATTGACGAAAAAATTAATTGACATAAAATAATTGACATAAAAGTTATTTAAAAAAAAATTATTCAAAAAAATTACATAAAAACAATTAATTGAAAAAAAATCATTTTTTTATTTGAATATTTTAAAAATAGTTTGGTTATGACTGTTGATCAAAAATACGGATATCGAGTTATGAGTTGTGTGTTTGATTATCAATTATAGGTTAAATTAAGTTTTGAAAACTATTTTAAAAACTCATCACCAAACAAATTTTCTTGTTTCATGTCACATCAAACTTTTAAAACTCAATTCCACATACAATTCAAAACTCAATTCAATACTCTATTTAAAAACCATAACCAAATAAATTTTTTACAATCAAATCATAATTCCACAACTCACAAACTCAAAATACAACTCATACTCTCAAATCATATTTACAAAACTCTACCAAACACAACCGAAGTTTTTTGATTGTGTTTGGTAAAGATTTTTTTTATTATTATTATTCAAAACTCAATTCTATCCCTTATTTGAATGTGATGTTTAATTAGAGTTTTCAAAAATTAATTTTACACCCACTTTTGAAAACACGTCTATTCGGTCCAGTGGCGGAGCCAGGATTTTGTCCCAGGAGGGGCACCTTTGAATTAAAATCTTAACAAAAATCATAATTTAACTTAATTTTTATTTGATGGTAGGACTAAAAATTAATGCGATGCAAAAATTAAATTTAAATATAAGGTCAAGTTAACTAATCACTATCTTTATTATTATTAATTTATTTTATATATGATAATCATCACGGTTTAAAAAATAATTACATATACCCTCATAAAATATGAAAACAAAATTATATTAAGACACACACACATAAAGAGATATAGTGAAGATAGAGAAAGAAATGAGAAAATGATGAATAAATAATATACAGAGGCTATTATATATTACTTGTTTTTTTCACCGTTTTGAATAATTGAATTACATGACAATATATTATTAGTTGTCATTAATTGTGTAATAATTATGCGTTGTATAAGAGATGATACAAAATAGTGACAAAATATCAGTGATATATAACATTTTTCTACTATAAAATTTATAAGAATTTTTTTTTAGCATAATTAAAAATTTCAAGTGATAAATTAAACATTTTTTTTTATTAAAAAAATAAAGAAAATAGTGATATAAAAATTTCAAGATATTACTTGGATTAAATTGAAATATATATTTTTATTAGGGGTAAAAAAAATAATTTTTCAAAAGTTGAGGGGGGGCACGTGACCCCTCTGGGCCCCACGTGCCTCCGCCCCTGATTCGGTCATCCTCTCAGACGTTCGGTAGTTGACCGGAACAGTTCGTGTTTTTTTTTTTTTTTTTTTTTTTTTTTTTTTTTTTTGACACCTGTTATTCTTATATTTTAAATAAAAAATATTTTCAATTCTTTTAAAAAAAATTTCATGATCGTTGAATAGAATTTTGAATTGTGTGTTTAGTTACGAGTTGTAAGTTTTTCAATCAAATATCATATGTCACATCAAAAATTTCAAATTCAATTCAAAACTTTTTTGAAAACTCATAACCAAACAAATTTTTCACACTCAAACCATAATTCCAAAACTCACAAACTCAAAATACAATTATATTCTCAAATTATAATCCTAAAACTCTACCAAAGGTTACTTTTGTTTTTCGTATTTTTTTAACATTTTAAACAATTTTTTTTAAAAAAATTTTTAGATACACCTAATATAAATACATTTAAAAAGTATAATATTTGTGAAAAAAATATTTAAAAAATTCACGAAATACCAAAAATATTAAAAAAAATATATAAAAATTCAGTATATTTTTCGTATTTTTGTGTATTTATTGATTTTTTAAAATAATTTTTTATAAATATTTTGCTCTTTAGATACATTTAAGTAAGATGTATCTAAAAAAGTAAAAAAAATTGTTTAAAATTTGAAAAATATTCATTAAAAATAAAAAAAAAATACGAAAAATAAAATTTTAATTTTTAGAAAATTAATTAAGAAAATTGAAACTAAACATAATGATTAGGGTTTTTAAGTTATGTTTTTCAAATGAGGAAGAAGAGTAAAAGGGCATAAATGTCTTTATACGAATGGAAATGAGGGAGAAGATGAGTAAACGGCCATAAATGTCTTTATGCAAATGGAAATTGACTTTGACTCATAATTTTGTTTAGAGAAATGTCATGTATCTCAAATATTTTATTGAGGAGTGATGGAAACCCCTTCCAATCACTACTTCCACCACCCTACATACATGAGCAGGTGGTGATTGGAGGACAAGGGAAATCAAAAAAAAGAAAAAGAAAATCTAACCAATGAGAGAGAGAAGGGATCAAAAGGAGTGGAAAAAAATAGGATATTAGACATTTTGTATTTGATTAAATATTTTATCAAACTTTTCACATGAGATATGACTCATACCTATTTACATGTATGTGAGTCCTATACTAATGTGAAAGATTTGATAAAATATTTAATAAAATATTTAGAGTCCCTAAACATAACTCTTTTATTTCTGCTAATTCTCCAAACAAGCGTGTGTAATAATTTCTGTCAATGTTGATAGAATTAGTAACAGTAGCGAGGCATAGTGCAAATTGGTCCAAACCATATGAGAGCTCTTTGCATATATTTAAGGCCAAGTTTGGCATCCTCAAAAAAATTTAAAAAGTCAAAAAATCACTATCCTATTTAAGTCACATCATCTTATTTAAGTCACATCACCTCTCTAACACATCACTTCAAACCCAGCCCAAATCCAACCCATATTTCATAAAAAATAAAAAAGTACACTTATTTAGTCTTTCCAAACTTCAAAATGTTAGGGAGGTAAAAGTACATTGGATTAAAACCAGGAGGAAGTAAAATATATATTGTCCTTATTTTTAAATATATTTTAAATTATAAAAATTTACAATTGTGGAATGAGATTTTAAAACCCTGACAAGATTCTTAGTTGAAATTACACTTTTTCTTAATATCTAAAATTTTTAAAAAAAATGACAGCAACTTATATTATAGGACTTTATTGATTAAAAAATTTAATAGAATACATGTGCATGAAATAGTATTTACCAGTAAAATAAGTAATAAATTCATGGTGGGTTGAATTAGAGGGTCCAAAGGCAACCGGGTTCGGGTCACTTCGTATCTCTCCGGGTCCAAAAGGCAACTGGGTTCGTAGGTTCAATTTTTTTATTTTCTATTTTTCATTTTTTATATTTTTATTGAATTTTTTACATCACACATGGAGTTAATGTGTTGGTGATTTGACAAATTCTGTTAATTTTTTAGATTAAAATTAGTTTAGGAGTATAGTGGAAATGATTGCAAACATAAAATGGTAAAGTAAGAAAAATCAAACTGAGAAGGATTGCAAACGTGAAGAACCAAAGTAGGAAAAATCAAATGTAAAAGGCCACAGTAGAAAATATTGTAAATATGAAGAGTCAAAATGAAAAAAAGTCAAACTTAAAGAACCAAAGTAAAAAAAATTACAAATATAAAGGATTAAAGTGAAAAAAAATTAAATTTAAATGATCAAAAGAAAAAATGAGTGAAACTTTAACAAGCTAAAGGGTAATTTACCCGTTTCATTATAGTAGTGGAGTATCATGGACTTGCATCATTACTACTTGTAAGTTTTGTCAAACGCCACTTGAGGCTTCATTTCAAAGTTAATTAAGGTTATTTAGGATGTCCTAAATAAATATATTTTTTGTTTTTTGGATTAAAAAATTGAGAAAAAAAAGATAGATATTTGGATTAATTTTTTAACTTTTTACAAAGAAATGTGTATTAAAAAATTATATAAATAAGTGTATAGGAGAAGTGATTGAGTAGCCGTACGGTACCTAAGGCAGTGTGGTCGGCTGTTAGGAGTTGGAAAATGATTGCCTCCTTTTCGAGCTTGAATTGGACGGTGTTGTTCGGCCTGTGTGGGCCCACCACAGGTCCCGTTTTACTAATCAGAACCGTTCAATATGTAGAACTTATCGAGTAATATATGCTTGTAAAAAATCATATTGATAGGATATCGATAGCTATCTGATCGTGTTAGTTTTTTTGTCAACCGTTAACTATAACACCATCTATTGTTTATACAAAACTAATTTAATCATGTAGTTATCTATATCCGATTAACATGATTTTTTTACAGGCATATAGTACTCGATGATTTTGACACATTAAACGGTTCGAATTATCAAAATGAGACCCATGGTGGGCCCCTACTGGCCCAACATTACCCTCAAATTTAATAAATTATATACCTAATTTTTTTTTCTTTCCGTTTGACAGTCTTTCCATCTCCTGCCCTGTACCAGTCAGGTCTTTCTATTAAAATATGTAATAAATTAATTTTTTTTTATATTTTTAATTTGTGAATAGTGATAACTTTTTAACTTTTTAAATAATTTTAAAGATGTCAAACTTGGCTTAAAATTGTTTTAATTCCTTAACTAGGGGTTTTACCCACAAATCCTATTTCATATACCTTGTTCCATTAGGTCCCTTGACTTTTTTATATACAAGTCTCATGGTATAGCACAAATCTTCAGAAGTGGTCAAAAAATATATATATATTTTAATTTTATAATCGAGTGTTTAGATTAGTTTACGTACACCTCAATTAATTTTGAAATCCAAGCAAAAAGTCCTCTTTGCGTGAATTGGACAAATCTCATGCAAAGCCAATGAGTAAGGCTCCAAGGAATTGGTAGCACCTAGTGAAAATTGAATCTAAAACCTAGAGGGACCACACTATTATTTTAATATAAAATTTTCATAGCTTTCAATTTATTAGAGCTGAGTAAGGAATTCATAAAATCTGTAATCCGATCTGGTCCAGTCTGATTCGGTAAGTTTGGATTGATTTTTTTGAATTTGTGGTTCGGTTCCGTATTGAAAAGTTAAAAATTCGTAATCCACAGATCAATTCCGGATTGAACCACATGGTTCTGGATTGGAACCAATCCGAGCCAGATATAAATAGCCTATATTTATATTATACACCATTCTGCATAGTGTCTTCTCTTATTCCATATAAAACCTAAACCCAATTGTCACACCTCAAATCTGGGCATGACCGGCCGTGGCCCACAGGGACTTAGCCCAAGGCACACGTAAGCCTAAACACGAATCCATAATCACATTGAACAACTAAATACTAGTCCAATAATAAATAACCAAAACTCAATCCAGACATGCCACAATTGTAAACGGCAAAATCAACCGTAATCAAACCCAACCAAACTTATGGGATATAAACAACCCACATATCAAAAATAATCCTAAATGAATTTCAATAAAAAAAAGTAAATATAAATATGCACAAACTCGACTAGCAACCTAAAACAAATTAAATAAATGCCCTAGAGGTCCATGAAATAGAGTCCCTGCTACGCCATGAGTCCACTCTAAGTCCTTCTAACACCTGGAAATGGTAAACAACTAAGTCAGCTGATAGCTCAGTGAGTAGCAACATGGATAGTAAATACAGTTTTGAAAACAGGGATAAATTCAGAAATAAGATATATATATATATATATATCACAGAAACTAGATTGGCATACAGTCTGATAAATACAATCTGTTTCAAAAGAAGGTTCCACAGTTCAGCACTTAAAATACTCATGTCTCACAAGAACATGATAAACAACATTTTCCACTTAAAACAGATTATAACATGAACACCAATAATTTTCTGGGTACCAAGAAAAACAAATAATATGCCACACAGTTCTCAAGGCTATAAACCTCGTTGGATCCAATACCGAACTAAGAGTCATCCTCAGGGTGGCACCTGGGCCTTTTCTCAAAGACGATCCGATTGAAGGTCACCTAGTTATTTTTAAAGGTCTTTTCCTTACAATCGTTGAGCACTAGAGTCATCACGGCCCAACCCGGATCTGTTCCTAGTGGCGAGTCACCACACACAGTGGAATAAGTTCCCTGGACTAAATACACATATGGTCCCAATAATCAATACACATCAGTTTCGCAAAACATGGTAGTTCATCATTATAAACATGAGACCAAAACAAATAGTTTACAGTATGCCAAATTCACACATGTTTCAGAAATAATTTGATTCCATTGATAATATAATAATTTATCAAAACAGTTTAGTCACGAAACAACAATTTAATTTTCCAACAGTTCAGGGTAGGGGAACATTTATAAAAATACGTAGCATGAAACTACTCACCTGAAAATGAAATAATATAAACCTCGAATAGAGTATGAAAGTCCAACTAGTGCCCTGAACAAAGTATTAAAACTACACGTCACCACTAATTCAAACATACTAAAAGGAATAATAAACTAAGTAACCCCAAACTAAAGCGCACTAACACAGCTCAACCCAACTCACCGTTACTCTTAAATATTACCTAAGTTCATGTTCTTCAAGGTTTAAAATCACCCAAGACATAGGTTCCGGTCAAAACTTAATTAATTGTGACTTTAAGATAAAACAGAGTTTCAAACAAGTTTTCGCAATCTATTCGCTAACTTTGAAAATTACCAAAACCCATTCCACGCTATTTGAAAAATTTTGAAAACCTCCAGATATCAACTAATATATCATAAGTTTCAAACCCAATTGGTTTCACTTGATTTTCTTATCAAAATAATTATCTATAATTTATTATATCCAAACAGGCTGTTTTCTGCAGCACTTTAAAGAAACTGACGGTTCTCTTAATATACACGAGCAATCAATGCAAGGCCAAAAATGTACGAAACTAGACTCGTAACCGGTTCTAATGACACTAATTTGATAATTTTTGGATTTATACCCAAAGAGAATAACACTCCCGAATTTACTGTTAAAAACCAGTTTTCTGGACAGATTTGAACATATCAGTTTATATGGATTTTGGCTCCCAAAAATTATGAAAAAATTCAGATATGCAATTCAATATGTAATTAATCTACCGTAAAAATATCAGATTAAAATTCATCCGTTTGATATAGTTTCTTGATTTTTAAAGTTTGCGATTCTGTGCAGAATTTTTGAACTAAGAATTACACCCAATCTTTACACATAAATTTAGCTCCTCAAGTTTCTCAATAGGATATCTATATACAAAATACATAAACCTACAACCTCTCCATCAATGAACTAAATAATCATAGAGTAAGGATAAAGAACAAAACCCTTAAGGAAGAAGAAAGATAAATACTTACTACACACCCAAAAATCCTTCCTTCTTTGCAATTCTCTTCTTCTTCTTCTTCTTCTTCTTCTCTCAATTCCTTCCCCTAGCTGCCGCTATATTGTTTTGTAAACTAATAAGAGAATTAGGGTTTTGTAGGTTTTGTATATATTTTATTTTATATTAGTTGTGGGTCAAATAAATGGATAAATATACAAAACATATATATAAGTTAGATGTAACTCAAATGGTAAGAGCCTTATTTATTCATTTTGTGGTCTAGAGTTCAAGTCACACCCTCTTCTCTGTTTTTTCTTTTTTTTTTTTTAATAATAAATTTTGCCTCCAAACTAAAGACTTTCACCATAATTTATTTTCGGATTTAAAATTAATTAAAAGACCTTCTAAATATGTAATTTGCACTTTAAGATTTACCATCAAAATATTTGAGATTTGTAAAATTATTATTATCTAATTATTTATTTAAATTTTTTATATTCGGGTTCTCACAACCCAAACCTAAACCCGCATAATATCTTATTTTGTTGCTTTTATTTGTTAGCTTTTAGTTTTAATTTGTAATGGTTTAAATACTTATGGTTATTTAAATTCTAGAATAGTATGTCGCTATTATGGAAAGATATGTTACTATTGTGGAACTAATATGATGCTATGTTTATGTTTTTATGAAATTAAAATGTTATATATATATATATATATATATTTTTTGTTATTTAATTATGTGAATCTGTAGTCCTAAACCGATCCAATTCGTATTTAAATGGATTGGTTTCACGATTTAAACAAATTGGATTGGTTCTAATTTTTCCAGAACTGTAGATAACGAATTGGTCATGATTTTACTCAAATCCAGATCATACTCACCTCTACAATTTACACATCCATTATGGATACAAAAATAAATAAAAAATTTAAAAGTACTTGACGAGATCTATCAGATAAGATCTCAATTGAATATAAAATTATGTAAAATAAAAAATATATTAGAGCTTCACACTTTTTATATTTGAATTTGTGAGTTTTGAAATTTTATATTTTTTAAGAATGTTTTTAAAATTCCGCATAGTTTTTGAATAGAAATTTTTTTTCCTAATAATGTAAAATTTTACATATTTGAAATTAAATAATAATAATAATAATAATAATAATAAATTTCACATTAGTATATTATTCACCCCTCTTATGAATAAAAATAATGTGATTTTTTTTTTTTTGAAAAGTGCAAATATTCACACTTTAATAAGAAAAATGTAAATGTTTGAAAAATATGAATATTTTCTTGAAAAGTGTAAATATTCACACCAACTTTTGCACTTTATAAAAATTTACAAATTTTTTTTTACTGAAAGTATGAATATTCACATTAATTATTACAGTTATTTCAAAAATTCACACTAAAAAGATTCATATTATTATTTAACTATGGTGATTTTTTTTATGAAAAATATAAATTTTGATAATATATATAATAAAAATAAATCATATTGTAGAAGATAAATTATATTAGATACTCTAACCAGAAAAATTTTACAATCAAGCTGAATTAGGATTACATTATCAAATTTGAAAATGTATTAAAGAAGGGCACTTATTTTGTTCTTTTAAAAGCTATGGGACTAAATAGAATTGTAAATTAATTTATTTCGGATATTCGATTTTTTTTTTTAATTTTGTTATTTTTTTTTCTAATGATTTTTATAAAATAGTTCAAGTGAATTTTTATTTGCTAAAGAGTTATTTGGGGCGCACTACAAAAAGTGCATTTATTTATTTATTTTTATTTTTTTAGGTCATATTATTTCTTTATTTTATGTATTTTTTTTTCGTAAAAAATAAAAAAGTATACTTATTTAGGATATCTAAACAACCCTTTAAATTCTTTAACAATAATTAAAATAATATCATAATGAAGATAAAAATTAATTGAATAATGTTATATGTACCAATTAATAAACACATTAGTGTACTAACAGACGATGTGTCATCATTTGTATGGTTTTGAGTATTTGTAACTTGTATAATAAATGTGGTCAATAATAATATCACAACACTAGTTGGTGTACTAGTGTGTATATTAATTGGTGCAAGTAGCACTACCGAAATAAATTAGGGTAAATTACATTGATGCCTCCTGAGATTTGCTCCAATCACATTCTACCCTTGACATTCTGGTCATGTTTGATTTACAAGATTAATAGTGAAGTATTAATAATCCTATTAAATTAGTGTGGTATTCACTATCCTATTGGATTAATGTCCATTGGATTAATAATCTCACCCTTACCCCATTACTAATAATCCTACAAATTTGTTAGATTAATTATCCATTGAATTAATAATCCTAAACCAAAATGTTAAAACAAACATAGGATAATTGGGCTCACGGATTAATAATCTCAATCCCATGTTCTAATCTACCCAATCAAACATGTCATCTGAAAATTACATTCTCATCCTTGTAGTTAATAGTCACATTTCACAACCTTTACTTATATAAAATACAACAACTCCTAATAGAAAAAAGTAAAGCAACTCCTAAAGCAGAGAAAATTATATTGGGAAAAAAAAGGTAAAAGAAAGAAAGAAAAATAAATAAATAAAGCAAATGAAGAAAAAAGGGGGTATGAGTTCAATATTTTTATTCCGTCTAAATAATTAATGACAGAAGTTAGTGTAATTTTTTAAACATCATGAATGATATGTATTAAGGGTAAGTTACCTAATAAATTATAATTAAACATCATACTAAATTATTGAAAAAAATGATAAAGATAGTAATTAACTAATGGTATTAATGATTTGAATTCCAAGTCGACAAAATCAAATTCGCCCTTCTCTCCAAGAAAACGACCGCCAATCCACACCCACCCTATTCCGCCTTGAACCACCGCATTCCGGTTGACGGAATCCCCTACCCTCCGCCAGTCTCCGCCGGAGGAGAGAGAGAGAGAGACAGAGAGAGTGAGAGAAACATTCAAATTTATGCTAATAGATGATGGAGAGAGAAGAAGAACAGTCTTCGTCTACATAGATTAGTCAACTGTATTCTGGTTCGTCTTATGGCATATCATCGAACTAACAACAACAAGCTCTGTATCGAACGAATTGAACGGGATTTGATAGTCCTCAATCCGAAGTAATGAAGATTTCCTGTTTCTCAGTCCGGTTCCTTCTCCTGTTCTCTATCTTCTTCACTCCCAACGGTAACTTTACTGTTCCGAATGAAGTCTGTCATGATTGTTCTCTAATGGCAGATTGGATGTTCTGTGTGTGTATATATCTATATATGTATGCATGTGGTTTTAAAAATTGGGTAGAAGATTTGTATGTTGAATCAAATCTGTTTTGGTTTTATTCCTTAACTGGTGAGATGATTACCTTTGGGTGATTAATTTTTGAAAATTTTCATGAAGAGGTTGTGGTTGTTTCTATTCAAGCACTTTACTATTAGGGTGAAATTTTTTCTTTTTCATCTGCATACTTTTTTTAGGATGCATGAATTTAGTGCTTACCTAGCCAAAAACTTCAAATTTTCTTTTGATTGACTTATTAGTGATGTACTTATTAATGTTGATATATGTGTAAAAAGAGTATAGAAATATGTGAAAAGTGTATAGGAACATGTTAGTGTACGAGAATATGTGAAATGTGTATTGAATTTAACATTTTGTTGGCATTATTTGATCCTTACTTCTGATTTATCATGAATACTTGTTATTAGATTCATCTAGTTGGAGGTGTTACCATGGAGAAGTTTTGATCCATACTAGTTCACACTTCAAGATTGTCTTTGCTCTGATCAATTTGCAAACTTGCTCGTATTTATCAAAATATATATAATATATTGCAAACTTGCTCGTTACATTCCCAATCATATATTATTTTTTATATTTTTATTATTGAAATCAATATGCGAAGTTGCCATGATGTTTTTAGAGTATGATGCACAGATGTTGCAATTGATATCAATGGCAGAGCCAGGATTTTCGCCCAGAGGGGGTATCATTGAGTTGAAATTTTAACAAAAATTACGATCCAACTTAACCCAACTTTTATTTAGTGGTAGGGCTAAAAATCACCATCATGCAAAAAAGTTATATTTAGATATAAGCTTAAGTTAACCGATCATTACCCTTTTTTTGTTATTAATTTTGTTTTATGTATGATGATCATCATGGTTCAAAAAATAATCACATAGCTCATAAAATATGAGAATGAGATTATATCAAGTTCCACACGCAAAAAGAGACGTAGAGAGGACTAGAGAAAGAAATAAGAGAGAAAGTGAATAAATTATAAGGAACGGCTGCAATATATCATTTATTTTTTTCACTGCTTTGAATCATTGAATTACATCACAATATATTATTAGTTGTCATTAATTGTGTAATAATTATCTCTAAACAAAGGAACCAATTATGAGTACTTATATAAGAAGTGATATAAAATAGACAAAAAATTGGTAATGTATAGTATAAAATTTATATAAAAAAATTTAGCATAATTAAACATTTAAGGTGACAAATTAAACAATTTTTTTTTTTGAAAATAAAAAGTAAAAAAGAAGAAGAATATAGTGATATAAAAATTTAGGAACGTATTGAAGAATTAAATTGAAATATGTTTTTTTGGTAGAGGCAAAAGTATAATTTTTCAAAAGTTGAGTGGGCCACATGACCTCCTTGGCTCTCATGTGTCTCCAGCCCTGGTTGATATGGTCTTCATTTATTTGTATTAAAATGTGAAAAGGGGAAAAAAAAATTCAAATTTGCTTTGGGTGCTTAGTATGACTTGAGTTCAAGGAATGTGTTGTACTTTAGGGCTTCCTAGGATTTTAATTGCATTGTTGTAAATTATCTTAGAAATAGATTTTTACATTTTGTTAAAACAAAAAGTAAAATCCAGTACCAAAATCTACTGACTGTATTCAAGTCAAGTATTTTTTGTTGCGGCATTGTGGTGTTTGCTTGAGAAATTTATGTATATTGATGATTAAATGTTGGAAAATTGATAGAGAAAGGGAGAGAGACTAAATATGTATACGGATATTATTGATTGATAGATTGATCTTAACTATGAAGACCATATTACACTCCTTATATAGGAGAGAACAAGAGCTACTATTTGTGCCACTAAGAGCCACTATCACCACTAAGAGCCACTATCTATATCCTTACATATTGTATACATCCACTACATCCACTATCTAGATCACTAACAATACATCCACTACATCCACTATCTAATACACACCTAACACACTCACATCTACCTACCACACTAGGTGTGGAGTTTTTACATTTTTTACATTTACTTTCAACAGCCCCCCTCAAACTCAAGGGGGTTAGGAACTAACCAACTTGAGTTTGGAGAGAGTAACAAAATAGGAAAATACGCTAACAAATAAAATAAAAGTGGATAGGAGACACTGTATGGTCGTGTCAGACCGATGTAGAAAACAGTTTATGGGGTCATGTCGGACCGTTGTAGAAGATAGTTTATGGGGTCATATCGGACCGATGTAGAAAACAGTTTATGGGGTCATGTCGGACCGTTGTGAAAAAGCGATTTCTGAGGTCATGTCGGACCGTTAGAAAAGCGATCTTGGGTCATGTCGGACCGTAGTAGAAAACAGTTTATTGGGTCATGTCGGACCGTTGTAGAAAACAGTTTACTGGGTCATGTCGGACTGTTGTAGAAAACAGTTTACTGAGTCTTGTCGGACCCATATAAGAGCTAACCGGAATCAATGTCGGGACAGTTTACCGAGTCTTGTCGGACCCATATAGGAGCTAACCGGAATCAATGTCGGGACAGTTTACAGAGTCTTGTCGGACCCATATAGAAGCTAACCGGAATCAAAGTCGGGACAGTTTACAGAGTCTTGTCGGACCCATAAAAGATCGCACCCTCAAAAGGTGTGCCCAATCTATCAAAAGGCGTGCCATCAAAAGGCGAGCCATCAAAAGGCGCGCCATCAAAAGACGTGCCCGACAGCCATCAAAAGTCGAGCCATCAAAAAAGGCGCGCCGCTTTGTCGCCTGGCGTTGAGAGGCGCGTAAGGCGCGTGTCTGCCTTGCCTATTTAAACAAGACGGAGGCTGAGGTTGAGGCTGAGACAAAAACCTGCTGAAAAACTCCGAAAAACTCTTCGTTTTCTGAGAGTTGTATTGCTGAAACACTCTGTTGCCCAGAAAATGGCTTCTTCTTTCCGTTCCGCTACCCAGAACATAGCCTCTTCTTCCCGGGGTCTGCTCACTCTCTTTCCCGACCTCAATGAGTGCACAAGAGAGATAACCGGGGCAGTTGCCCTGGAACCGCAACCAATCGCCCCTGGACCAAGCCCCCCTGGTTTTGCGCCGTTGAACTATCCGATGGTGGCAGTTGAGCAGATAATGGCTGCTCAATCTGATATTGAGGCCAATTATTATACATTGAGGTCTTGTGTTGAGACAATGACGGCGGTCAACAACCTGTCGCACCGGCTTCAGAGTAGAACAACTGAGGTGCAGCAGGTAAAGTTTAATCGGCTCGCTCCGGCGCATGTATACGGATGCGGCGAGATATGTGTGCTGAAGGCAGAAAACAAGGAACTGAAGCGGAAGGCCACTGTGATGCTCAGATTCTGAGGGCCACCATATGTGACAGTTGAGGAGCAACGGGAAGTGAACGTGCTCGGCGGCATGGGAAACACGGAGGCAACACCGGCAAGGGACGCCCAAGACAAAGGCAAGAGGAAGAGATCGGCAGAAGAGGCAAAAAAATAAGGCCGGTGTTTGTTGTGGTGGTTTGTGGTTGTTTTGTTGTTGGTGGTTTTTTTTTTTTGTGTAAAATGGTGATCGGGTTTGATCCCCGGCATGAATTAAATGAGGTTGGTGACATTACTGCAATTGGTTCTGAAAACACAATTACAGACCAAACCACCACTATCACTTACTACAGACAAGATAAAGTACAGATATATGTCTCTGCCAGTCACAGCCAACACATTCCCTCTATTCACTTTGTTGTTGCTGGGTTTGTTGTTGGTGAGTCTGAACCAACCAAATGCAAGAAATTGAGAGAACGGCTGACTTCAAAAAATCACAGCCTTCCACTTGCTCGTATCAAGAAAATAATGAAAGCTGATGAGGATGTTAGAATGATTTCAGCGGATGCTTGCACAAATTTCTGTCTCAGGTTCCTTGTGTAAAGCCTCCACCAAAGCAGGTACTATGTAATCAGACAACTGCTTAATATACGTCTCGTTACGACCTTGAGATTGCCCCTTCTCTACAGCTAATTTAGCTGATCGCAACAGCTCC
Organism: Camellia lanceoleosa; assembly: GCA_025200525.1. Taxonomy (NCBI): domain Eukaryota; kingdom Viridiplantae; phylum Streptophyta; class Magnoliopsida; order Ericales; family Theaceae; genus Camellia; species Camellia lanceoleosa. The sequence continues at coordinate 19,926,093 of CM045771.1, read as the reverse complement.
GGCATGGCTGAAACAGCAGCCTTTCTAACTTCCTCATGAAAATAAAATTTAAGAAGTGGGACCATTGTAGGAGCAACTTGATCAATCCATGGGAAAAAACCCTCTTTCAACTCATCAGCATAGCAGCAAAGCATGTTACAAGCTGTTGCCTTTTCCTCCAAAACACTAGTCTTTATTCCAATCCTCTTATCCCCAAGTGTAATAGTCTCAATACTTTCATCATCAGATTCATCTATATCAGCATCAGAATCAGCAGATGTAATAGTTACATCAGGCTTCAGTTGAGCAGACAGAAGCAAAGGAGACATGACAACATTCATGTATGGGAGGAAATCCTGCCCAAGACATTTGCAAAGTCTAGCCCATGCTTGCAACATGTAGCTTGTCGTAGGATCATGTAGTGGATAACCATTGTGAATCTGTGATGTGGTAAAGATAGAGAAGGTAGTGTATAGTTGAGGGGCTTTGTGGGTAATAAAATCAGCACATGGGTTTGGTTTGGCTTGGTGGTTTTGTATTTGAACTGGGTGAATGAGATGCAAGTAGACAAACAGAAGGCCTATTCTGAGAGAAAAGACAGAGGTGAAAAACGGTGAAAAACCAACCATCACAACCACATTGGTGAGTATGTCGACATCAAAGTCGAGTCCTCCAACTTTTCTTCTCTAGGCTCATGTAAGGAACAATTTGTGGCAGCGGTATGTGTAGAGGTCCGGCGGGCGGTCAAGGCAAGGTTGCCGCCCGCCGGAAGGCGAAAAACACTAAGAGCTTAACCTATAGCTCTGATACCATGTTGGAAAATTGATAGAGAAAGGGAGAGAGACTAAATATGTATACGGATATTATTGATTGATAGATTGATCTTAACTATGAAGACCATATTACACTCCTTATATAGGAGAGAACAAGAGCTACTATTTGTGCCACTAAGAGCCACTATCACCACTAAGAGCCACTATCTATATCCTTACATATTGTATACATCCACTACATCCACCATCTAGATCACTAACAATATATCCACTACATCCACTATCTAATACACACCTAACACACTCACATCTACCTACCACACTAGGTGTGGAGTTTTTACATTTTTTACATTTACTTTCAACATTAAATATCATGTTTGAGCAAAGCTTGCTATTGTCCTGCTATTCTTTAGAATGAAATTTATTTCTTATTGTGAATTGTGGTTTTCTATTCTGGCAGTGGAATCATTCACTGGAACTTATGGGATAAACTATGGTAGAATTGCGGATAACATACCCTCTCCTGATAAAGTTGTTACACTCCTCCGAGCTGCAAAGATTAAGAATGTTCGAATATATGATGCTGATCACAGTGTTCTCAAGGCCTTTAGTGGAACAGGGCTTGAATTAGTTGTTGGACTTCCAAACGAATATGTGAAAGATATGAGTTCTAACCCAGACCATGCCCTGACATGGGTCAAAGAAAATGTGCAGGCATTTCTTCCTGGGACACACATCCGTGGGATTGCTGTGGGAAATGAAGTTCTGGGAGGGAGTGATCAATCACTTTGGCAAGCACTTTTGGGTGCAGTGAAAAACATTTACAATGCCACAAAAACGCTTCAGTTAGCTGATGTAGTTCAAATTTCTACTGCTCATTCGCAGGCTGTTTTTAATAATTCTTACCCTCCCTCTTCCTGTACTTTCAATGGGAATGTTGTGCAATATATGAAGCCACTATTGGAGTTCTTCTCGCAGATAGGGTCCCCTTTCTGTTTGAATGCTTACCCATTTCTGGCCTACATGTATAATCCAAAAGAAATTGATATAAATTATGCTCTTTTCCAATCAACTAACGGAATATATGATCAGAAAGCTAATCTACATTATGACAACCTGCTTGATGCTCAGATAGATGCGGCTTACGCTGCTCTGGAAGACGCTGGATTTAAAAAGATGGAAGTTATAGTTACAGAGACTGGTTGGGCATCTCGTGGAGATCAAAATGAAGCTGCTGCCACAGTAAACAATGCCAGAACTTATAATTATAACCTGCGTAAGAGGCTTGCCTATAAGAAGGGAACCCCGCGTCGGCCGAAAAGTGTGTTGAAGGCATATGTCTTTGCAGTGTTTAATGAGGATTTGAAGCCTGGTCCAACTTCTGAGAGGAACTTTGGACTGTTTAAAGCTGATGGGAGCATTTCGTACAATATTGGGTTTGCTGGGCTGAAATCTTCCTCTGCAGCATCATCAATTTTGTCTTTGAAGGTATGAATTTTTTTACCCTTTTGAAATGTATTATTTTATTGTTAGATCTAGTTCTTCTCTTTTTGTGTAATAATGCCATTAGATTTGTGGCACTAGTGGTTTTTTTTTTTTTTTTATAGCCAAAAGGAAATTTAAATTTACCTTCACCAAGTTGTTAGATCACCACCAGTCCCAAATACCTAAGCTATAAGAGAATGGGTCTAACAATGCATATCAAGTTCTTCAATACCCTCCCTCATGTGCAACCCCGTCTTGCATGTGAAGATGCAAACAACCAAACATATAGAGAAACAAAATGCAAACGGAAAGATAAATGCAAATGGAGAGGGTGTTGAAGAGCTCTAATACCAAGTTATGTCACTACCAAGGTTTCAAAATGTGGTGTTACGTAACTGTTGCAGCCATTACGTAATGGTTGTGGCGGTAGGCGCTACCTGTTACACCTGCTTTTGCAGTGTAACGGAAATTCACACTTGCAATGGCCGTTTCGGTATGCATTGATATGCTCTTTTCTAAATGGAAAAAAGAGAAGTTTTAATTGATTTAGATTTAGATTGCTATAAATATAGTAAGAAATAGATTGCACGGATGCAAGAAGATATACAATGAGGTAGAAAGATTTAGTACTTATTGATTATCTAGTTAGTCTCTATTATATATTTTTTAGGGGTGTTCATGGGTCGTCGGCTTGGATTTGCGCTTTACCTGTCATCTGAATAGACTCTATCAAGTTAGGAATTTCACGAACGATAATTAACCAAAAAGTAGTGTGAAATCGTATCATTAGAAATTGATATTAGTGGTTGAATTTCGTTCAAGTAAGAAATTTGGGAAAACTTGGCGATCTCTCTCTTTTGTTCTTTTTTTTAAACACCTATTCAATACATATTACCTTCCATGTCTCATACTATGACTCTAAATCAAACAAAGCAAATAGATTTGAGAGAGAAACATGGGGTGGAGTGGAAGAGAGGCTAGAGACTTACCCTTGTTCAAAGCCACTGCCGCCCTATGTTACACGGACTCTTCTATTTCCCTCACAATACCCGTCTCCACCGGATATGACATTGGTAAGGGTGTGGGATAAGTGTCCGACGCTCGTACCCAATTTAGACACTCAGATCCTTTAATTTGTGACAATACATGAAGAAGAAGAAATTCATTTTTGTTAGTAAAACAATATTTTTAGGCTCCCACATGAATTAGATATAGAAATTTCATATTTTTTTTGAATCATATTTAATTTCTAATATATTTCTACATAATTTAAAACATCTCATCTGAGAATAATATATAATATGCAATATATATTTACATATGACGTGTCTCCGTACCCATATCCAATTTTGGATATGTATCCGAAGATCCTAAGATTTAAATTTATGAAGGTCTGACGCATGAATATACACCCGCACCCGACACTCGTGAAATGGGAGAGAGAGATAGTTGGAATTGGTAAAAGCTCTAGGATAGAGTAAGTGTAATTTGAGAGTACCAATCATAATATGACACGTGGAAAGAATATATTAAATACATATATCTGATAGGTCGGTTTATGAGGGTTTTCTTACACCAGACCCATTACTCAGTCAACAACCTATGAAAATTGCTCCTATTTATGTGTAACCGATTGAGTAAATTCTCGAAATCGTTTGTTTTTGTTTGGTCTAGGTTGGGTCGGTCATATTTATTTGGTTGGGTGACAATTTGAATAGCTCTAATATCTGCCAAATTAGGTAAGAGATACGCAAAATTTAATACTTTATTGTTTTGTATATTGGTCATTTGTAATTTATGTTACATGGACTCTTCTAAATTTGTGAAATACCCAAGTCAAACACTTGGCACTTTGGTTAGTATATGGGATGTGTCTGATATGTCCAGTTTGATGTGCATTCCAACAAATATGTTTTAACAATTTAAGAGGTATAGTTTCCTATGAAAGTATGCATGGAACTCTCATTCTATGCATAAAAAGTTCTTTGTTAGTTTGTGCAACACTATTTTGCCTTGAAAAATGAAATAATTATTTAAGGAATATGAATTTTGTAAGTGTCTAGGTGTCCTTGGGTATAGAATTAGATGAATCAGACAGATACATCTTAAGTCTGCAATTGTCCTAAAAGCTTGAATTGTTAGATTATGGGCCCAACAATGTGTGTGAAGGTATCCGACATCCTTCCTCTCGTGCAACCTCGTCTGGCACATGGAAATGTGAAGAGGCATACATAGAGGGAAGTGAAATGTAAATGGTGAACAAATGGAAGCGAAAAAGACTTGAACCTAAGACCTTTTCAAACTTGAGCTCTGATACATGTTAATTTACTAATTGTCCCAAAAGCTTAAGTTGTTAGGAAATGGGTCCAACAAATTATATCAAATTATCCAACAACGCATACTTGCATCCGAAACTCGTACCTGAAACTCGTACCCAAGTTCATGTAACATAGTTTCAAAGAAGCCAAATAGCACTTGAGAAACCTCTTAAAATCCGAGTAGAAAATGCCTACGATTGGCATGGTCCTTTAATTAGGTCATAGAATAATGTACTTCATGGAATGGTCCTTGCCTCTGTTGAAGGAGTTGAGGATGGCCTACTTGCGCTAAGTAAAAGTATATAAAAACCAATTAACATTTTCATGCATGCTACACTTGGACTGAAGGGATACAACACAATTGGAAGAGCTCCTCTCTAGCAATTGGGCGGATTTTATCCCACAATACTTTTTGTAGAAAATTGATGGTTGTAGACTTACATTTGGTCATTTGGTGAAGAAATGCATTAAATTTTAAAATTGTGAGCCAGAGCATCATGAGATTGCCAATTTATAGTGACCTTAGCTAAAGGGAAAATGTTAGGAGATCCATTAGGCTTTTTAGTGTCTGGATTTAGAACTTTCCAGGCATGATGAAGACGAGTATCTGGAGTTTCAAACTTGTGGGTATGTGATAGTAGAGGTGGTTGATTGCTGACCTTTGGGAAGATGGCGGGCACTTCAATGGCCTAAGATCACCGGAAGTGGAGAGGAGAAGGCCAAGGTAGGCTTAGAGATAGAGAGGTTGGCAGGAAGAGACCTTGAACACTTGTGTATGATTGTTAAATGGTTGATATATTGATTTTGTTTGTGTTGTTTGCTACTGCATACATGATACATCATATAAGCTCCTGGAATATTGGAGCCCAAGCAACCTATTAGCTCTTCCTAATTCGACAGGAAATTGATATCAGCCCTACTGCCATCTGTGATTCTGACTGGCAGGTATGAGGGCAACATGTCATGTATACAACAGAGGCATGAGTGTAAGGTCCACATCACACCTCTCCAAGTCTGATCAAGGTGGAGCTATCTTCACAGGAAGACAACCAAGCAAGACCTCGAAGATCCCATGACCTTAGCCTCCAGTTCATAATCTTCCAATGATCCCAAGCAGGGCTGCTTAGGTCCTACTCTCAACCTAGGCAGCTAAGTGAACGAGTGATCCAAGGGCCTAGCCTCAACAGCCCAATGAACATAGATGAGCCAAGGGCCTAACTATGTTGCTATTGGTTGGGTTGTGAGTTGGGTACGAAGGAGCATGGGCTTGAGGCAAGCCATGGTGCTACCTGTTATTGGGCTCTTCATACTAAGACTCATTATTGTGGTGTGCATGCCCCCGCTTAGGCTATGCATACTACCTCCATTAATCCTATAAGGATGTGTGGTGCTTTGTAGGTCCGCCATGTGGGTAAGGTACTGATGATGTGGCGCCTGAGGGGCTCACCACATGCCAGGTGTGGTACAAGTACCCACAAAACTCAAGTGGAGGAAAATCATTTTCATTCCAAGAAGAACATGGAGAAAAAATACAACAGTCCAGAGGAGGATTTCCAGTGGGACCAAATGGTGAACTGGGACGTTCAGGTTTACAAGGGCTTGGTAAGGAAGATTGAGGTGCAGGTTGAGAAAGATATTCACCATAAGTCACATAATAATTAAACTTGCTGGAGGGTTGGCCAAGAAGACCAACAGTGGGATTACCATTCTCAGAACGGGCTTTCAATTGTCGTTATTTAGGCTTTTTCTTTTGTGTGCTTCTGAGGACATCCAAACAGGAAGGATCAAAGTAAGAGGAAGGATCATCCAAACAGTCAACGCAGTCACAAGTATCAAAAAAGTTGTGGACTCTAAAGTTAGGGACATATATGGGAGAGCCTTGAGCGGTAAAAGAGTGAACAAGGACTGTTTGTAACACGTTGATTTCAGGTGAAAAATTCATAGGTTCTGTAGGTGGAGTATCACCTTTAGGGAAAGTGATTTCAACAGAACCATCTGGGTGAGTGGTATTCTAGGATCCAAAGATTGGACAGGCTTTGTAGCATGGTTTTGGAATCTGTAGGTGATTTGGCAATGAAGAGTAGCGGCATAGGTAGTGGAGACCGCAGGAGCACCATCTATTTGAACTTGAACTTGAGAGCCTAGAGTAGGTGAGGATCTACCAAAGGCATGTTGAAATTTGGATAGAAAGTCAACAATATGGTGCCAGGGTTGAGAGTCATCTAAACAGTAGCAATACAAGCTTCCTGATATTTTTGGAATCTGGTATCCATAAGGGCAACTTGTGATGAGATGAGACAATTGGGTGTCCTTTTCTGCCATGAAATGTAGCCGCAAAGTGGATACCGAGTTATCAAAAAAAAAAAAAAAAAAATAAAAAAAAAAAAAAAAAAAGAAAAAGAAAGCAAAACAAAAAGATCACTCCAAAGTGGAGATGAGTGTAGCCTTGTTCCCAGTGTCAAGGAAGATCATCTGGAATTTGCAAAGTAATTAACTGCTCAGCCTCAGTAGTTGGAATGAGACCTTGATCAAGACGAGAAGCTTGAACATATCCTTTACAGCTGAAGGTCTTGGAGTAGAAAAAAGTTGACGAACTACTGTTTATTTTTTGATAAATAAACAAACTTTTATTAAAAAAGTATTAAGATGATGCAAAGAATACAAAAAGGAACAGTCCACAAAAGGGCAACAAAACTAAGAAATCAAGTCCTCCACAAAATCTACAAAAGCCAAGACATCTGGATCAACCAAACCCGTAACCCAACTACCTAACATCAAAGGAAGCCGCCTTTCCAACCACGAAATGGAATGAGACACACCTTGAAAAACTAGCCTATTTTGCTCCAACCAAATCAACCACATCAAACAGTGGGATGCAAGCATCCACCCCAACTCTGCAAAACTTCCAACATTGAACCCAGCTGCATCCAAATGAAACCAAGAGTCACAACAAGAAGCATCCAAAGCCGAGACACAATTGGACAATAAACGACGAACTACTTTAGTGAACAAAGAAGCTGAAGATTTCAGGAAGCTTTGGTAAGGGTTAAACAAGGGAAGGATACTGACAGGAATTTTGTTATCTTCACTCAAGTACTCACACATACAGATATTCGAGAGAGTTGGTGGAAACCCTGGGTTTTCTTGGACCAAATCACATTTCAATGTCACTTCTATTTCCACAAGACTATAACAGAGTTTGTTTGTCCTTAAATGCATTTTATTCCTTCATAGACCTTTTTGTCACTTCGCCCTGATTTCATTCAACTTGGTTTGGAAAATTAATCAAGCTACTTGAGCTTGCTTGTGTTTGGGTAGTTAGAAACTTGTTTGATATCGGGTTCTAATATAAACAAGCCTAGGTTAATTATATTTTGAGACTTGTTTATCTTTTAAGCTCAGCTAAATAAGCTAATAAGCACCAGTGTCCATAGAAAATGAGCTTATTTGGGCCTTTCATCAACTTTGTTGTGGGGTAGCTAACTAAGAAAGCTTGAACACATTTTAAAGCTAATTGATCTTTGAAGCCGTGCTAGGTCAACCCACTATTTCATTTGACTTGACGTGGATCATTTGCAACCGTACAACTCAGCAAACTACTACCCATTCTTGCTATTTTTCCTCAATATCACTTTTCTTTAGATAGTATGATGCAGAACATGGAAAGAAAAAGAGGGGAAATTTATAGTTTCATTTTGATCATGTCTTGGAAATCATATAATCATTTATGGGACTAACTTTAAATTGGCGTTTCCTTTTAAGTTATAATGCTACTAGAAATATTTATTTATTTATTTTGGTATAGGTATTTGGAAATAGGTGTATTTTGGTATTTATAATTTTTTGACAAGTGCTGTAGGGGTTACCCATGAGTTGTATTATGGGTCATATAATGTTTTTGGGTCTTTTAGTTTCCTTATTATGAGTCATAACCCTAAAAAATTAAGGTGCACTAATCCAGTTTACTATTTATACTCCCCAAACAACCACATTTTTAGCTCCAAAATCATAGCCGATAGAATTTATATGAAACCATAATCTTTTCCTCTACCCTTTGCCCCTTTTACTTCCACACTAAAACCTCTAAAAATATTGGCTGCCCAGAGAATGCTAGCCTTGTTTCTAAAAATCCTTCAAGTTTTCCATTTGACTCCGTTTGATTAGAAAGAAACAAATGATGGAAAGTGAAAATGCACAAAGTGAGTAAAAGAAACAAAAGAGTAATGTTATTTTTTTCTTTTTTTCTTTCGTGCATGCATTTCATTAGTAGGAAAAATTTGTAAGAAAATAATAGAAAAACATAATTTTGTAATTTGGTGAGATAAGATTATTTATGCACTTTGGTAAAGTTGTGGAGGGAAACATTGAGTTATAGAATAGATCAATCACCGCATATCATGAAATTGTGGAGAAAACATGTGTAAACAGAGAAATTGTCAAGTTTCAGTTCATCACTATCTGTACCTATGAAACAGCTCCAAGTCAGCTTTTGATTTTTGAATTGGTATGGGAAGTAATGTTATTTGTCCGCAAAACTAGTTTTCTTATTCCAAAATTCACTTTACTTTATTCATGATGCCCTTCTATTTTGTTCTTTGTTTATTTGGAAACATTATTATGCAATTAGTAACAAAAACTAAAGCTGTTCTACTCAAGATCGAGCGTCTTAACAGTAAAAATCTGGAGACAAACTTTTAAAGCTTCGTTTATCAACATGCATAAGAAAGAAAAGGATCAAGTAGTACTAGATGTACTGAATACTCAGTCGTCTTATTAGGGCACCGTTTAAGCTGCTATTACATCACTGGCTGTTTCTTTTATACATTTTTTTGGCAATATTACAGGATATTCAAGCTCGAGGTTGGTCCAGACCCTACTCCGTGCTATGTGCTTTGGTGCTACTTCTCTTTATAAATTCATGACAACAAATTTTGGGTCACTCTTAGATTTATATACAAGGCTAGCATTCAGAAGTTTTCCATAGTCACAGGTTTGGCATCTCATTTCATATTTCTGCGTATCACCAATACATCATCGATTCTTGTTACTGAGCAAAATCACAGAATGAATTGCTGATCAATTATTGCTATTTTAGCAATGTACATTTATTAGGTGGAAATAAATCTTCTTTGCTATTTAGTGCTTGTTTGGGATCCCCTAAAACAAACAAAAAGTTACTTAAAAAAAAAAGAAAAAGTTAACACTACTCACAAAAGTTTGGGCGGGAAAAAAAGGTTTAATATTTAGAAGGTAAAAAGACAGAATTGCTCTTCTTTTGTTCAATAGAAGGTTCAATAGTCAAGGAGAGGTGCACTACTAGCATACTGCAACATGGTTTTGTTCAAATCAATGTACCCAAGTGTAGGTCACGGGTGCAAAAGAAAAAAAAAAAAAAAAAAAACTAGTGCACACATCAATTACACAACCGTACTGACATGCACGGATTACATGTTAGTACTCAGAGGGTTAAGAAAGTAATTTTGATATTTTATATAATATTTTAATACATATTTTTTCGTAAAAAGTTAAAAAGTTATCACAAACAATTATATTTTTTTCCCTTATTTTTTTACTCAAAAAGTCAAAAAGTACATTTATATAATTTATCCCAAACAACTCCTCATTCTGGTGTTGATTGTTCATATGACAAAGTGTTTGGGATCTCAGTCACAGAGGGATTGGACTTACCATTGAAGGGCAATTGGGCATTTCTCCTCGTAAAATGTGTTTTCTTTTATTTTGCTTTTTTAAGTTTCAGTTTTATCAATTTTGCTCCCAAATTTTTTAATTTGGATCGAATTGATCCATATACAAATGGTCGTCTAAATCATTAGCAAAATAATGGTAAAATTCACCTTTCGTCCCTAAAATATGTGTTGGTCTACAAAGTTTTAATTTTTTCAATTGTCTCAACATTACAAGGCTATGTTTATTTTTCTTCGTCGGAGTGAGAAAATTTTAAAACTTTGGACAGCTATATGATTTAGACAATTTGTTTGAAATTGTACTTAGTTTGACTCAAATTGCATACCTTAATGATAAAACTAAAAAAATTAAAAGTTCAAGTATCAAAACGATATTTATGACATACTTTAGGGAAGTCTCTTAATGTATTCCAAATTTGTTGTTGAATGTCTCATATTTTTGAGCACTTCATTCCTAAATTTCAATTTTGTTCTTTTTCTTTGAACATCCCAATTAATTCTAACTTTACCCATACCCATCTCAAACCCTTCCCATATTTGGTGTCACTTCTATCATTGACCCCACCATCTCAGGTAGCCACCCAACTACCCTATCCCCACTTTTCCTCTACTTGTTGCCCCATCTTCTCTTCTACTTTTCCCCTAAAGCCCTAACACTAAGCCTTGTGATCTCTCATTCCCCTCTCTAATCTCGTCATGATCTCTCATTCTCACTCTTCCTAAATTTGGCGATCTCCTCTTTTCCCAAATATTTTAGACAATTTGTTTGAATGACTCAAATTGTATACCTTAGTGATAAAATTAATAAAATTAAAAGTTCGAGTATCAAAGCAATATTTACAACATACTTTAGGGGAGTCTTAATGTATTCCAAATTTGCTGTTGGATGTCTCTTTTCTTGAGTACTTCATTCTTGAATTTCAATCTTATTCTTTTTCTTTGAACATCCCAATTAATTTTAACTTATATATCCATACCCACCCCAAGCCCACCCAACTCCTCCATCCCTACTTTCCTCTTCCCGTTACCCATTTTCCCCAAGGGCATGTTTGATTGGATGGATTAGAGTAAGGAATTGAGATTATTAATTCGTGGGCCCAATTATCCTATGTTTGTTTTAACATTTTAGTTTAGGATTATTAATCTAATGGATAATTAATCCAACAAATTTATAGGATTATTAGTAATGGGGTAAGGGTAGGATTATCAATTCAATGAATATTAATCCAATTGGATAGTGAATACTACACTAATTTAATAGGATTATTAATACTTCACTGCTAGTCTTGTGAATCAAACATGACCCTAAAGCTCTATCCCTAAGCCTTGCGATCTTTCATTCCTCTCTCTAATCCCGTCATGATCTCTCATTCTCACTCTTCCTAAATCTAGCGATCTCCTCCCCTAAATATTGTTGTGGCTACCACCCCCTTGTGATCTACCCTGTCCTCTTTCGACAACGCTAGATCAATTTCAGTGGTCTATGTTCGAACCACTACAATTTGCTTAGTAGTCTATAGTCCAGCCATTGCCATTTGTTCGATGGTCAACGTTTGAACAACCACCATTTCTTCAACACTGGTAGTAAGAACTAAGAGTTATGACTTCATGAAAGGAAACGAGCAGGGGATGACTGCAGTAGTGGCAACATCTAAAATGATATAATATGGTGGTAGAGATAATGATATCAAAAAAACAAATGTATGGTATCCAACCATTTTTTTGAAATGCATTTAGAACTCTCCTACTTCAGAATCTCATCATATTTGGAGACGAATGGTGTATTTTATTCTCCTTTAAAACTTTAAAACTATTTTTTCGGGATTAGTTATCCGGACAACAACACATATGGTTGGTGGAACAAACCTTCCATGCCTGGGTAAACCTTCCATGCCTGTGCGAATCCGTGATTTATCACTACATAATTGAATAGTTTTGCAATGTAGCACCACTTAAGATTGATCTCTATAATCTCGGTTCCTTTACGATCCAACTTCAAAGGTCAACCTTATATGGTTAGATTTTTTTTTTTTTGAAAAGTAGGTATTTGAAAAAAAATAGAGATATGATATAACTTAAAAAAAATTTAAAATATCAAAAAATTAACTTTTAACCAAATTGACAAAAATAGGCTATTCTCTTTCTACAAATTTATTCATCATTTTGATTATTAGTCTTAATTATAGAATTTTCACTACTGAGGAATAATTATAGTTTCTTGCCCGCCAGAGGAATCACATAATGACAATTGTAGATTTTCTAGTGGACAGAGTTCCTGAATTGACTGTATCTTGGTTTGAGTAAATCATTGGTTTTTCTAATGAATTGTGTAAAAAAAGTCATATAAAGGTTGTTTTGAAAATATAGTTAAAAGTTATTTTTTGATTTTTTAATTTTTTTTTTATGAGAAAAGAAAGTGAGTTAAAAGTTGAGAAGTGACTTTTAACTCACTTTTCAAAATAGTCCACGATAGTAGAATTATATATAAAAATTTTTAATTTTTTTTTAACACAAATATGGATCTTGTAACATTTTACTTATATTTCATTACAAAATCACTTACATCTTATATATTCTTATAATTTTTTCTTATTCCTACTATGTTGTAATTCCTACTATAAGGGAAATCCTATGCTACAAGTGTGTGTATTAGTTGCATATTTTTGTAATATTTGTTATATATTTTTATAGTAAATATTACCTATTTTCTTTATAGAGATTATGATAATTTGTGATTGAGAAATGAAATTATATATTTTTGCAATAATATTACAAAATACATAATATTACTACAAAATTACATAATAACAAATTATCATAAGTTCAACCAAAAAAACATATATAACATTTAACATAAAAAAATATCACACACCACAAAAATATCAACAATGATTCATACCACTAAAAAAAAAATCACTAATAGCACTAATGCATTGGGAATGTCCAAAAAAAAAAAGGCCCCGCCCACTGCCACATTATTAGCACCACTTTTAGTACTCTCAATCATTTTTCCAAAAATATATAACACTGGGATTTTTTAAAAAGCAAAAAAAAAGGTCAATTTTTAACTTTTTACACATTTTAAATTACATCACCTCTCATATTTTTTATCTATAAAAATACAAAATAAATTAAAAAAATAATTTTTTACTAACTTTCCAAAATATCGTAATATACCTATAGGCTTTCCCTAAATACAGTCGTCATGGGTTTGGTAGAAAAATGGGCTCTAATCAATCAATTAATTAATTAGCAACCAAGCAAATTTGCAGTGTATTGCGGAAGATGATCACACACGACAGCCCAACAACCTAAACTTTGTCGGCAAAAGGATTAGCTATGTGGATGTGACCTTTGAAAATATCCTGATTTCTGATCATAATTTGAAACGATAATACTACGTAACTCAAATTTTATGGCTCAAAAGTGACTCAAATGGCCAAAACGACGTCGTTTTGAATACAGAATAACATAAAAATGGTCAAAACAACGTCGTTTTGGCTATTTGAGCCACTTTTGAGCCACAAAATTTGAGTTACGAGACATTTTCCAATTTGAAAATATCCTGATTTCTGATCATAATTTATAAATTTTAAAAAAAAAATTGAGAAATTACGTTGACCTTTTACTGATTTGAAAAAAAATATAATAAATGTTAAAAGATAAGTTATATTGATTAATACATAGAATCATTGATAATTTATTTGAGATTTTTAGTATTTTTTATTTGTATAACATTAATTTTTATTTTTAAATAGTAAGTTTGGAAACTAGCTAAAGTAATTTAAAAAAGAAAAAAAAATAAAAATTCACTACTAAAATGTCAATTATTCTCTTTATTTTTTTATACTTCTTTTTATAAAAAATCGAAAAATTGATTAAAATAGTTAGTTCTTGTCACATTAATAACTTTTTATTTTTAAAATGATAAATTACAAATATACTATTTGAAATTTACTTAAAATATAAATTGTCTCCTATAATTTAAAAAATTACAAATAGCCCATTGTTAAAATTTTTTATTTAACAGAACTAACTGTAAAAATAAAATACCTAACTGCTCTTTTACACAATGATAAAATTATCGAATTATTAATTAAAATAAATTTTTGACATCATTAAAAAAGTTTTGATGACTTGATAATTTATTAATAAAATGAGTAGTTTCTTATGAAATAAAAAATTTCAAAGGGCGAGATATAATTTTTAAAATTATAAAAAGGAAATAATATTTTAATCAAATTTTAGAAAATGTGTTTATAATTTACCTCTTTTAAAATGATAGAATTCATGACAGTCACATCATTAAAGATAAAAAAATTTACATAAATTTTTTGTTTATATAACATTCATCATTTTGATTTGTTGAAACAAAAATCTTACAGACAAATAATTTATTTATTACTTTGTGTTTTGTTTTTATAAAAAGTGCACAGAATATAAACTACTACATATTCTATGCACTTTTCTAAAAAATACGTAGGAAAATTACGCTGGTAGTCCCAATACTTTGCCTTTTATGCCATTTTAGTCGTACAATACATTTTTCAATCATCCACATTGTAGACACCCCATTTTTGATGGGACTTATAACTTGGACGTCATTGCTTGCACAATCGATGATGAGTCTATATACTTATCAAGTGCTCGAGGTCTTTAGCGGAATGCCACAGCTTTGAGTCTTTCAAACCTTACACTCCTGTTGCCTCATTTTTGGACCAATCCTTGGTTTTTCAAGCTTCCAACCCCTGGTGGCCTGCCGGCCACTGTATTGGGCCGTCGGCCATCACTTTTAGTTGCCGGCCACTGATGTGGCCTGCCAGCCAATATCTTTTGGAGATATCTTGTGACAATTGTGCCAGATGTTTGCACAGATGCATGCATCTGCTCCCCACGTGTATGAATGCATGTTTATGAGGAAAATTCATGTTTTCTATATATAGATGACCTCCCTCATATTTGGGGGTTAGAAAAATTTTGAAGCAAAATTTTTACTCTCTCTCTCTCTCTTACAAATTTCTTAACTTTTGCTTACATATCCTTCACCTTTGCCTATACACTCTTAACCAAACCTCTCCATATTTGAGCTGAGGTATTCTTGAGCCTTGTTTGAGCTTTTGAGGGTGTGTTTGGTTTGTTTTGTTGCTTGGAATTGGTTTTCCTCTTCAAAGGTATAAAGCTTCGTCTCTTTACTTGCTTTATGTACTATTTTTCATGCTATTTTCCAACTTTCTTTGGGTTGTAAAACCTCTGTATTTTTGGGCTAAAACTTGGGTTTTAAGGCCAGCAAAGGTTGAGGGGTGGTTCACCATTCTTTACACCTTACTTTGAAGGCCTTTAACCTTGTGTTTCCCACCCTTGCACTATCTTTTTTTAAGCTTTTAAACACTGATTTTCAGAGTCATTTTAGTGGCTAAAATCATGATTTGAAGTCTAAATTTGGAGAGGTTAGCCTCCCCCTCCTTGTGTCTTGCTTACGAGCCCAGCTTGTGCTTTGTTTTAGTTTATTAATTTAGCTATTTTTGTCTTAATTCCAGCATGTTTTAGGATTGTTTTCAGACTGTTTTAGCACTGTTTTTGGTTGATAGTTGCAGTTGAGCTTTGTTTTGCATGCTTATAGTATAATTGTCCTCATGAGTTTGGTATTCTAGGCCTTAGACACCATCTCCTTTGAGTTGATAGTGTTTATTTATGGCTTTCCATACTTATGATCACTCTTACTCACCTCTGCAACCTCCCTCCATTCTTGGCTTTTGTTTTGTTTTGAAAGTGGTTTCAAACTACTTGTTTGTTTAAGCATGAGATTGAGATGTCATGCTTAATGGTTTAATCCCTTTTGGGGGTTCATTACTAACGGTATGATATCTTTTTCATGCCCAAAGCAACTTTTGGTTTGAGCCCTTTTTCCTTTAAAGGACTTAAACTCACCCTTTGGACTTAATCAATTAAAGGATGGTTGGTAACTAAAATGAAGTAATAAAAATGGGACTAAAATGGTGCAAGATAAGAATTTGATTTTTTGTTCAATCGGACGTTAATTGAACACATGGAAGCTTGAGGCATTTCATACTCATTAGTGATGAAATGGTTCAAATTTCTAATGTCACCACTTCCCTTGATCAATTCATGAAAGGGAAGTGGTTTTTAGAGTCTTATTTTATTGTATTTATTGAACTTGCATACTTTGGTTCATGAGCTATCATGCAATGAAATTGCTTCCATTGATGGTTTATGAACCAAGCTTACTACTCCTTTGATCTGTTCATGATAAGAAGAGATAAATTGTGCAAACAAACTCTTGAGAATACATTGTCTCTACACTACTTGCTCTCTGTTGCAATAGGGAAGTTTTGTCATCAGTGCTCGACAAGCTCCTGTTGGTGGCTGGCAGGCCACCTTTAGTGGACGGTAGGCCCTCTGAAGCTACGGTGTAAATTTAGCGTTGTTCTCTGAAGGTAACAAAGTTGATCTAGAGGTGGAAATCAGTACATGTAATCTATTGTGCAACAGAGACATTTAGTAGCAAAACATTGACTTTTTCGGGTCAAAACCGCATTCATGCATAGGCCTTCCATCGAGCATCAGAATCCGTGTTATTAATACATTAGTATTGTGATGAACATAGTGGCTTTTTAATTAATTAGTTAGAATTGCTAATTCGTTACGTGTTGTAAATAATTAGCTAGAATAGTTAATTTATTTGTTGTAATAATTAGTTAAGTAGTTTAGCTAATTATTCATTTCGGATTGTAATAGTTAGCTTAATTAGTTTAGCTTTAATTAGTTAGCTAGTTAATTCATTCGGACCCTCCTGTGTGAGGGTGCAATGTTGTAATAACGTATATGTCTTCCAATCTTACGTCTTTCTCCCTTTTAGTTACTTGCTTATGATGGTTAGTTTAGGGTATCATGTTTTGTTTAGCATACTCCATGCTTACATCCACTTGTATTTTATGCATCGAGGCTCGGTTCGTCATTCTAACTTGCATTGTTAGTTTAGTGTTTCTTTGAATACGTGCTTAGACCGTATGCTATGAAATTGGTTCATATGCCATATTAGTAGACGAGCCTAGTAAATTGCATCTCGCATGTGTTGCATTAGTCATATTGCATAGTTACGGATCATGCATTTTTCTAATTCTTTTATCTTTTTGGCTTGGAGTACTAGGTGAGCCTTTACTCGCTTTAGCATATTACATGAGTGTGATTGTTTCCATGTTTAGCATGCTTACCATGAGGCTAATTGCTTAAGTGCTATAATTGCTTGAAGGCCTATGGATAAAGGCTAATTGCTT
This sequence comes from Camellia lanceoleosa, assembly GCA_025200525.1. Lineage (NCBI taxonomy): Eukaryota > Viridiplantae > Streptophyta > Magnoliopsida > Ericales > Theaceae > Camellia > Camellia lanceoleosa. The sequence continues at coordinate 19,908,538 of CM045771.1, read as the reverse complement.
GAATTAGAATAATTTGAGTAATGTTCATATGCGATCGCTTTTTCAAGTGATACATATTCGAAACAATTTTCAAAACAAACATGACCTTCCTCTATCGTACGTAAGTTCCCGAGCCGAGATAATCTTGGTGATGATGGACACGTGGCCTTTGGCATGAGTCATGGGTTTCTTAAATTTCTCAAAAATATTGAGGTAGCGACTCTGTATCTGGCAAAGTAGTCCATTTTTGGCAATTTGATTCAAAATTGATTTTCTAAAATATTTGTTGGATTTGGACTCTTTGGTGTTTATCTATTTTACATTGTACTTGTGAGATTAGATTCAGAACTGCGGGAGTCCGAATTGTAGGGCTTATTTGTCTGCTGAAAGGGGGTGCGAAAAAGTTGAGCTACAGTTTCTGATGACTCTGCTAGGGAGATTAAAGAACTTGACTTGAAATTCATGATATGAACTTTCATCTACACTTATATGTTTCTTTGCATTGCATTTGCTTTGGTGCGTTTAAGTCACTGTGTTTGCCATCTACTATTCCTAGATGGTTTGCCGGAGGCTTGCCTAAATGCTTGCCAAAAGGCTGGCCGGTCACGAGCTCTACCATGATGGGAACACAACCCTTGGATCTGGACTACCGCTGTACCGTTTGATCCTCCTTTCACTTATCGGTGTTAAGCATGAGAGGTATATTAGGTAGTCTTGTTGAGGTACCCTTTTGACCATTTGGCCTAGTAGAATATTGAAAAGCCATAAAGACTGTTCCGAATTAGGACATGATGCTTACCCGAATACATGACTGCATGAAATCACTTTGTTTGAATAGTGAACCCTAGTTCCTGACGAAACTAGGATAGGGTAACCCTACCCCCTCATAGGGGTGCTTTGGCTCTCACTTAACTAGTATGTGCTTTACAGTGGAACTGTACAGGAATGTGCATATCAGTTGCAAGTTTGGTATCCATTTTGAGGGCAGAATTCAGTGTTGAGTGCAGTCCTACAGCTTTAATTACATCTGTGTTGTTAACATCGATGGCGAGGTGTTGTCTATTTCGACATCGCTTTTTTGCTTTATTTCTTTTTGCTAGGTAATATAACACCATAGCTTTAGAAAGTTCGAATATCCCCCAAGTGCTCTGGACCTGTGTCAAAAGGCTCTGCAAAGTTAGAGATTTTGTTAGGGGACAGCCCGTGTTTATTTCGCTTCCACCGGTTACTAGACGGAGGAGAGTCAAGCAGAGTTCACTGGTCCAGTTTCTCTGATCACCCTCACTTCATCTACATCTAGTCAGGCTCAGCAACCGTCTTCTACATCTAGTCCAACACGAGATCACTTGCCTATTTTGATGACACAGTATCCTCTAGTCAGCATAGAGGAATTAATACATCATCTTCAGCAAACAGTTGAAACCCTCTGACAAGGCGTTGTTAAATCGGTTGAGGTCACAATCCGTCAGTTGCAACAACAACTACTATTGGCGTGACCGATCCCATGCACCTCCCATGGGTATCCTAGCACTCGGCTATTGCCCATACTGCTAATGTCAAAGAGAATCAGGGCAATCCAGCAGAGCCGATCCCACCATAAGCCTCCAAAGCACCTGTGTATCAAATCGAGGCTCCGTTTGAATTTGAGGTTGACCCAACTGTGCTTAAGGTCAACAAGCTGGAGAAGCTATTCAAGAGAGCACAAGGTGTTAACTCCATCCTCGACATAGAAGATGGGTATACCGACTCTGTAGTGACATTAACATATCGGTTCAAAATGCCGCACATTGATCGATTCGATGGCTCCGGAGACCCCATGGTTCATCTAAGGCTGTTTTCAGACACCTTGCGGTCGATAGGCTTGACTAGGTTGCAGCAGCTCTCACTCTTTCGCCGTACCATGTCTGGTATAGCCACTATATGGTATGCGAAGCTAGAGGATTTTGTTAAGCAAAATTGGGAAGAAATGTCCGAGGCCTTTATTGCTCAGTACTCGTACAACACACAAATCGAGGTCACAACTCGTGATCTTGAGGCAACGCGCCAAGAGCCAAAGGAGGGCTTTTCCAAATTTGTGACGAGGTGGAGGGCTAAAGTTTCAATGATGACCACAAGGCCTTCTGAGAAAGATCAGTTAGGGATGGTAGTCCGCAATCTACATGGGAAGTTGTTGTAGAAAATGATTGTCCTACCTTTGTTCACATTCACCGAGCTCCATGAGATAGGGGTTTACATTGAAGACGTTATGAAACAAGGGCTAGTTACTGATGAGAAAGAGCAAGCAAAAAGGTCTTTTGTGTGCAGTTCCAATGCAACCACCAGTGCTAGCACAATTGTGAGGCCATTAGATATGAGCATTGTCACCACCACAACCAAGACTGCCAATCCCTTTGCCAATACAGCTTTGCAAACTTCAACGAACCCTGCCTAATCCCAGAGGACCATTACCCAACTCTACATGCCCTTATCTCAAGCCATGAAGGTGTTAATTAAAAAAAGGCACCTCAAACCATTAGAGCCTTGCCCACTACTTGATCCTCTCCTACTGAAACATAACCCAGCAAAGTACTGTGCATTTTACCAGCAGCACGGTCACGATACTGGCCAATGCTTCAGACTACGTCATGAGATTTAAGACCTCATTGACAACAAGGTGATCGCACCACCCCAAAAAGAAAATGTAACTACAAACCCTCTCCCGGCCCACAATCAAGTTCCCCTACCTCGGAATCTAAACCTAATCCATACATTGGCCATCCCCTACGACCCCAGCATATATATTAACCCTTCCCACCTACCAAGACCGACGATGTTCATTCTTGAAAGCACAAATTTGTGCATGATGGACATGTTCGCATTTTAACCTAAACGTGTGGTGGTGACAGTTGCAGTAGAAGGGAGGTTGGCCTTAGAGGAAAGTACGAGTCCGTTGCCGGAGAACTCTGAGGACTTGCCTAACGGGGTGTACAATCCAAGCTACTACATTGTGTCGATTGAGCAAGTCAAGTCAGAATTGGTGTTGCCAACGGTAGTGGAGGTTAATGTGGTTAGGGAGGATGGCCCGAGCCAAGGGTTGGATGATTTGGTGGAACTTGAGGAGGACTTAGACAACTTGCAGTTCTTTGACGAACAAGATCAAGGAGATGTGTAGATTGACAAGTTTGATTTGAATGGATCAACGGACAACTCTGGGTGGTTGAGTGATGAACCGAACATGAGGAAGAAACTGAAACGAAATCGGAGGAAAAGAAAACATGAATTGCTGTAGTGGCCGGAAGGGTTGATGAAAAGGGAAAACTGTTAGAGAACACTGGCGTAGAAAATTGAATTCAGGAACTGGGCGTTGTGAGCACTGTGGACACAGAATAGGAAGCTATGCTGAAGCAGTTTGCACGAGAGAAGGTCAAAGACAACCAGGAAGCTGTAATGGCCCAATATCCTGCGGGGAATACCTGTAATGTGAAAGTGATCCAAACGGAGCCGGACAACTGTTTGTTAGCTGCCGGAGGTGTATGTTGGGAGGATGACGATCTGCATCTGGCTCACACCGGCAAAGATTGGGGTAAGTGCCTTCCAAACAACACTTGGTACTTAGAAGAGATAGATCACGTGACAAGAAGTGGGCGGTATTTCAAGCCATCGGACTTAGATCAAGTTAAGGCATCTGCGAAAGACAGAGAGGTTGAAAAACAGAAAGAGAAGCAGTTGGAAGAAGAGGCAGTGTTGAAGCAACTGAAGAAAATCCAAGTTGACATCTCAATTTGGGGTCTTCTCATGGCCTTTCGAGTATATCGACAGGCTGTATTGTCAACAATGGACAATGCCAAATTGTTCATTGACACTACCCCTGAATAGTTTGTGGGATTGGTCTTCCCAGGTGATGCCAAACCAACCCTAACCTTTTCTAACAAAGAATTACTGCTGAGAGGCTCAGCTCACAACAAATCCTTGTACATATCTGTTGAGTGCAAGGAAAAATGGGTGCCGGTGGTGTTGGTTGACACCAGTTCAACCATCAATGTCTGTCCTTCTCGCATAGCTTATGTAATCGGCATTAGACCGGCAGACTTTGTGCCCACAGCCCAAGTGATTTGGGTATATAATAATACGAGCAGAGAGGTTATGGGCAGAGTTCAGGTGGGTCTAGCTCAGCAGGTTGTTGAGTTTCATGTCTTGGATGTGCTGGCTACCTTTAACTTACTGTTAGGGCGACCCTAGCTACATCATGTGAAAGCTATCTCCTGTACTCTCCACCAAACGCTGAAGTATCCTCACGGGGTAGGAGTGGCTATTGTTTTCAGGAATTCATCCATTCACCTGTTGCCAGAGGTAACTACACCAGCATTGGAGATCACTCATGGCGAGGAGGATGTATTCCTCTTAAGGTTCACTTTGGCTGAAGCTCGGATAGTATAGACCATTCTGGCCACTGATGAGGGCATGTATATTAGTGCCCAGTCTATTTATTTCATGAACAAGCTGCAACATGTGCCAGGAATGGGACTTGAAAGAAGTGGCCAGAAAGGTGTCGCAACATTGACAAACGTCCGCACAATCCACATGCCTTTGGTCTGGGCTATGTACCCACCAAAGAGGACTGGATTAGGAAAAGGGAAGAGATGATAGGCAGAGCCAGAGCCAGAGCCAAGCAAGCTAGGAAACACTATGAGCTCGTTCACAGGCCAATGCAGGGAACACTAAATGGCCACTTTGTTCGGGAGGAAAAAGATTTCCCCTTTTGTGGTTTTCCCGAGCCTTGGATGAATTTCATGAAGCAATGTGTCCCCGGATTCGAAATTTTCTTTGTCCTGCAACTGCAAGATAGTGATGCCGAGGAAAAGGCTGAACCAAGTACTGAAGTTGAGCAGAGCATGGAAAATGACTCAGACAACAGCAAAGTTGGAGTAGGGGCAGCACTGGCATGTCTCCTTACAGATTCTCCGGCTGACTCAGAGAACTTAGGGGATAACCTTACAATCTCCATGATCGGGGACCAACCGGGTGTGAACCCATCTAGTAGCATTTTGGATGCATCAGAAGCACTATCTCTTGTCTGGCAGCTGGAGAAGGGCTACCTGTCTAGTTTTGAGTTGGGTGATGAGCTAGAATCTGATTCCACTGAGTCTGTGGAGTCAGAATCAGATTCTGGTTCTTCTGAGTCTGAGTCCGGTATTCCTGGGGTGATAACCCGGATGCTAAGGTCTTGTCCAGGTCCTCTTTTTCTTTTGCTTTTGAGTCGGTTGTAACTGAAGATCTGGATCTAATGAATGAGAACGCTACCGATTCTGAGTATTTCTCTGTGCCACTTATTTATTGTATTGACCAAGATTTTCAGAATTTTAACGAAAACGATAAGGAAGGTATTCCCCTAGTTTTGAAAAACTTGATTAATGGAGATAAGGAGAGGTTTGTAAAATCCTGTGCTGATAAAATCATTGTTATTAATGTGGGTACTGAGAAGGATCCGCGTCTGGTCCAGATCGGGTCCACTTTGTCTTCAGAGGAGTGCGAGCTTTTAGTCACTTTGTTAAAAGATTTCAAAGATGTTTTCGCGCGGTCCTACGAAGACATACCTGGAATCTATCTTGAAAATTGTGTAGCATCAAATCCCTCTTGACCCCGAGGCCTGACCCGTTAAGCAGAAGTTGCGCAAGATCCGTCCGGATTGGGTGTTGAAAATCAAGGAAGAGGTCACCAAGCAGATTGAGGTAGGGTTCTTGTTAGTATCTGAATATCCGACTTAGTTGGCCAATATCGTCCCAGTGCCAAAAAAGGATGGTAAAATCCGGGCATGTGTGGATTTTCGGGATTTGAATAGAGCCAGTCTGAAGGATGACTTTCCTTTGTCGCACATTGATGAGTTAGTGGATTTCACTGCGGGCCATGCATTGCTATCCTTTATGGATGGGTTTTCCCGGTACAACCAGATTCTGATGGCACCTTAGGACAGAGAGAAATCTGCATTTATTATGCCGTGGGGTACCTACTATTATCGAGTTATGCCGTTTGGTTTGAAGAATGCCAGGGCTACCTATTAGAGGGCTACAACCACCATTTTGCATGACGTGATCCACAAAGAGGTCGAGGTGTATGTGGATGACATGATTGTCAAGTCCAAAGAAAGAGAGGACCATTACACTGCCTAGAAGAAATTCTTTCAACAGATCAAAGCATACAAGTTGAGGTTGAACCCGCAGAAATGTACTTTTGGCGTAACAACAGGGAAAATGCTCGGCTTTTTGATCACACAGAGGGGTATCGAAGTAGATCCTTTCAAAATCAAGGCCATCCTAGAAATGCCACCACTAAGGACTGAAAAGTTACGAGGCTTTCTGGAAAAAATGTAATTCATAAGACTGTTTATTTCCAAATTAACCTTGACTTGTGAACCACAATTTGGTGTCCTGAAGAAAGGGAAGAAATTATGATGGGACGATCGATGTCAATTCGCCTTTGAGCAAGTTAAGCAGTATCTCTGGAATTCGCCTGTGTTGTCACCGCCAGAGCCGGGGATGCCTTTGATTTCGTATTTGTCAGTAACAGACACGACTATAGGATGTATGCTTGCTCAGGAATCTAAAGATAGGGGGGAGAAAACCATCTATTATTTGAGCAAGAAAAGGCTGGAATATGAGACCCGATATACTCCGTTTGAGAAAGCTTGCCTAGCCTTGGCATGGGCTACCAGGAAGTTGAGACACTACTTGTTAGGTCACTCTGTAATCCAGGTTTCGAGATTAGATTCCATCAAATGTCTCTTTGAGAAACTAGCGCTTACGGGTAGGCTAGCTCGTTGGTTGTTTTTCTTCTCTGAATTTGAACTCAAATATGTCACCCGTAAGTCGGTTAAGGGAAGAGCTATAGCGGAATTCATGGCAGACCACCCAGTGGAAGGGGATGAGGTGGTGGAATACCTGTTCTCAAATGAAGCCATTCTGTAAGTCGAGGAGGAGACTTGGGCAATATACTTTGACGGGGCGTCCAATCAGTACAGTTATGGGATATGTGTGTTACTAATAGCACCCAACGACTCCTATATACCTTTAGCCTTCAAACTTTGGTTCAAGGTGTCTAATAATGAAGCAGAATATGAAGCGTGTATCGCTGGTTTAGAAGCCGCCTTGGAACTAGGGGCAAAAAGGTTGGATGTTATCGGGGACTTGAACTTAGTTGTGTCTCAAGCAAATGTAGACTGGAAAGTCAAAGAAGAAAAGATGAAGGCTTATCACCAAACCCTGGATGTTCTGATTCCTAGGTTTGAAAAAGTGACCTTCACGCATCTACTGAGAGAGAACAACTGGTTTGCTGATGCTTTAGCAACTCTATCTTCCATGGTAGACATCCCACTTGGAGTCCAGATGCGTTCGATTATTATTGAGCAGAGATACACGTCGGCTTATGAAACTATTGCCGCAATAGATAAAGCGCAAGACAAAAAACCTTGGTACTACGATATCTGGAACTTCTTGGAAAATGAGATTTATCCACCAGGGGCAAACGCCAAGTGCAAAAGGGAAATACGGTGAATGGCCATCCAATTTATCATCTACGGAGGTAAACTATACAAAAGGGGTCATTTGGGAATGCACAAGTTGTGTGTCGAAGAAGAGGAATCAAAGTGCCTAATGGAGGCCATCCATGGATGGGAGTGCGGAGCGCACATGAACGGAGTAGTGTTAGCTCCGAAGATTCTCAGGCAAGGTTACTACTGGTCCACCATGGAGAAGGATTGTATTGGTTTTGTTCGGTGGTGCCACAAATGCCAATTCATGCCAATCGCATGGATATCCCGCTGTCAAAACTGTACAACATGACTTTGCTATGGTCTTTCTTAGTCTGGGGAATCGACGTCATCGGCGCAGCCACACCAAAAGGGTCGAATGGGCATGAATACATCTTGGTGGCAATTGATTACTTTAGAAAGTAGGTGGAAGCTCAGTCCTATGCAGTGTTGAAAGCATCATATGTGGCTAAGTTCATCAAAAAAAATATCATTTGCCGATACGGAGTCCCAAACAAGATCATATCAGATAATGGCTCTTACTTCAAGAAGGAGGTGATAGACTTGTTAGAGAAATACAATGTGGCTTTTCGTAAGTCATCTACATACCGGCCGCAAACCAATGGAGCTGTTGAGGCTGCCAACAAGAACATCAAGAATATCTTGCAGAAGATGGTTGAGACCTACAAATTGCCATTCGCACTCTGGGGCTACAGAACTTCAATCCAGATGTCTACAGAGGCAACTTCTTATTCTCTCGTCTATGGAATGGAAGCTATTTTGCCAATTGAAATAGGTGTCCCGTCGCTGTGAGTTATGGTTGAGTGTTAGATAGCAAAGGCGGATTGGCAATAGAGCAGGTTTGAGGAGTTGATACTGTTTGATGAAAGAAGGCTGAAAGCATTGTATCATGTTTAGGGCTACCAATGCAAGATTGCTAGGGCTTTTAACAAGAAAGTTAAGTCTCGGAATCTCAAAGAGGGAGATATGGTGTTGGAAGACAACCGAGCTCCCATCCATGACCCTAGGGGCAAGTTTAAATGCAATTGGACTAGTCCTTACATCATTAAAGCTATTTGGCTGGGTGGAGTTGTTATTCTCATGGACTTAGATAGCCTAGAATTTTCACAATCGATCAACATGGACAAGTTGAAGAAATACTATCCCTGAGAGGCTTGCTAGGTCGAAAACCTGGAAAGGTGACCTTGGCAAAAGTTAGAGCATGAAAAATTAGAAATAAAGAAAAACTGAGCTCGCAAGATTGAAAACCCTAAAAGGTGACTTTGGCAAAAGTTAGAGCGCAAAAGGAGAGAGTTAATACTCGAGTGAGTTGAACCAAACTTTGTAAGGCCTGATTCCCATCTTCGGGATATGTAAGCAACTTCATCCTAAAGTTCGGCCGTAATCACCTGTAACTCAATTGTCCTGTCCATGTGTTTAATCAGGTCAACTCAGTTTGTTCTTTACCTAAGAGTTTGGTTGTGATCTTTACTATGAGAGAAGAACTGGTTATAATGCATAGCAGTGGTGTTCAATCAAGGGGCAGCTATGATCTTTTGATTTGGGGTTGTATAGCTTAAGGATTGATTCTGAGCGTGACAGGTGGTGATCCTATTCAAAAATGGTTTTGGAAAGTTTTAATAAAAGTTGATTTTGTTCAAAATTTTACCTTTTACAACAGACCATTTTTTGACCAAAAGGAAAATTTTCAATGCTCACAACTTTAATTTCATTGATTTCAAACATAAAGTTCTCCAACTTTCTGATACAAATCAAAGTTTCTTTCATTACATTGAAAAAAAAAAAAACTTGAAAAGAAAGGTCAAAGCGATAAACTAAGGGCATAGATGAGTCAGGTGCTCCCGCATCCTCTGCTCATGATTGTGGAAGCTTTTGACACCAAAGTGGGCCTGGTTTGTGCCTCATCCTCGAGCCAAGCCAAGCATTCTTCAGAAAGGGCGTAGTTGAAAATAGGGGGCAGGGGCCAGAAGCTCTCTCATCCTCCAAGTAGTGTGGTACCTAGCCAAGTGTGAACTACGGATAAGGAATGAAACTGGGTACTTTACCCCTCCTCTGGGCAGGTCTGATAAGATAGAGCTAATGCCAAGCTATGTTTGTAACGGACCTATTGCACATCTAGTTACACCACTATCCCTCATTTGGGAAATCCATTAGTCAGTGGTGGAAGAAATAGCCTTGAGCTGAGTACTCAGGGCAAGAGTCCACTACCTTTAGCTTATCCATAAGCCACACCTGGGAAGAGATGAAAGAAAAGAGAGAGTAAAGAATAGAGATATGCATGTTGAGAGAAAAGTGAGAAAAAGGCTTTGAGAAAAATAGAACATGAGTGCCGAGAGATGTGAGAAACACATATCAGAAGGGTAGGAAACAATACCTGAAGAAGTAGTGGACTCCCTGCGAATCTAGTAGTTGCTCGCTGATGAAAGGCGTCTAAGCCCATCAAGGTCTTGGCCAGTGACAAACCAATGCAACTCTTGCCTTCTTTCAAACCTTGGGCCACTTTGATCAAACGGATGCTAGACCCGTCAAAACTAGGGACAAGAAGGAAATGTGCAAGCATACATAAGCAGAGGGCATGTTGTCGAAAACCCCGCCAGAGAAGGTCGCCTCGGTCACCGACATCGGAAAATCAATGAATCAAGCTGGGTATGTCCAGCTCTCCATTGTGGGCCAGAGATCGAGCCTTGTGCAGAGTAAGCCCACACATCTGTCCCAAAGCTTGGGCTTGGCCAAAATGGGGTTGAGGCATGATTTCCTTATCGCACTGGGATTCCATTAATGCCTGAAATTCTTTAATTGTCGGGCATATTTCTTATCCCTCGAAGTGAAAGATGTGTGTAATCGGGTCCCAGCATCGAGCTGCGGCATGGAGGAATGGAAAACAAAGTGGAGAACGGCTCAATAGAAAAAGTGCATTTATGTCGAAACCCTAAAAATTTACCTTTTTTGAGCCGTCTAAGGCAGCTATCCAATCCGAGAGCTTTTCGGCAAAAAATGGCTCCATTTATAGAAGAAATTGCAGCTAAAATGAAGTTCTGGAGAAGAAATCACGAAGTTGAACCTTTTGTAGAAGATAAGGCAGTAAATGGAAGCCTGCCATCAACAATACGGAGGTTGTTTACACTGGTGGCCAGCAGGCCACCCCCTCTAGCCGACAACCTTCTTCTCTGGCCGGCAGTCTATTTTTTACTCTGCTATCCACATATCTTTGGGCAATCTTTGGAAGCTTATGTTTTGCCCTGATCTTTGAGTGTTTTAAGGTCTTGTTTTGAGTCTTTTTGGTTTTAGCAAGTTTGTTTCTTTTTTGTTTGAGTTGTTTTTGCTTTGTTTATCAAGTTGTATTTTGTTTTTTGTATTTCGGTTGTTAGTTGGCTTATTACCTAATTAAGAACATTGTTCCAATCAAGCGCTCTAGGCCAATTCAATTCTATTTCCTTTTCATGCAAATATGGTGCTCATGATGCAAAAGAAACAACACTTTTCATAAAAACTGTGAGGTTTTATTCCGATCGTGGTTTTTACAAAAGAGGAGTACAAGTTTCAAAGCAAAAAATAAAACCTATTTGGAGCTATACATGTGCTAATGCAACAAAAAGTACAAAAAATCAGTGCCAGTCGCCTTATGCTTGAGAGGCCCTCTTCATTCTCTTCCTCGAAGGGGAGGACTCGGGGGCACTATCTCCATCAGCACCGCTGTCCAAATCAGTCTCTGAACCCGAGTCGGTATTGTCTCCGCTCTCTGCCTTAGAATCCGCAGCATCGTCACCTCCGTTCTTGGATCTCGAGCCAGCATCAACGTCTCCACTCTTGGACAACTTAGAATGCTGACTCGCTGCCCCCTCAGAGTCACTGGTCTCAGCATCATCATCACTCAAGATGGGCTCTAAAGGACTGCTCTGGCCTCGGATGCCCCTTTCTCCGCCTCAACTGCGGCTTATATCTCAGCCACGAGCTGGGGCCTATTGTTCTCTTCCTTCTCCTACTGGAGGAGGTACTGCTGGTGTTGGTGCTGGTGTCGGTGCTGGTGCTGCTACCGCTGGTGTGTCGGTACATGTGGGATTTGAAAAATAGTTGTCAACATATTAGTTACAGTGAGCATATCACATGCAAGCATAGTGTGCAGAATAAGTGGTATACAAAATCGATTCTGATATGAGTGAATGCAGAGTGTGCCAATGCAGTGTACCAGTGTAGTTTGGGAAAGACTACAGTTGAAATGCCAGTATTAGTGGAAATATGATAGCATGAAGCGCGAACTGAAGAAAATTACTTGAATACCGTGGAGACTAAGCAGCGTCTCCCTTCTCTGCACCATATCCACTAAGGAGGCCACCAACTCGAGACAGCTCCCGGTATACTCTATTGATGCTTGCAACTGCATGTGAATGATCAATGTCTACAATGAACGTATCTGAAACGAAATGTGGGGTGCAAATTGCATAGTGTGGTCTATACTTGAGACGAATCCCGAAACTCCGAAAAGCTCGTGCCTAGCCTCGGCCAACTTGATCGAGATCTGGTAAGTGGTCCTAGTATGCCGCCAACATGTCAACGTTGTGGGAAGCTTTGGCCAGCAGGTAATCTGTTCAACAAGGGGAACCCCTCTAGCATGGGCCCTAGTTGCCTTAATCGCCTCTCTCACCGCAGGAGCCCTCATCTACTCGCCTCTGTAAGCACCTGTCAGAGGTGGCATGAATAAAGGTCGCGTAGTCGCCCTCACCTTTGAAGAAATCAGCATCCAAGCACACCATGAACTAAGTGACTTGCGTCAACAGATAGGCTGTCTGCTGTCCTTATAGAATCTGGGCGTGGCATCAGAACAACTAGATCCGGCAAGCCCACGGTCTGGTGGAAGAAACACTCACTCAAGACCTAGGCCTGGAAGACTGGGCCTTCTAGCAAAATCCGGAAGCGTGATGTGGCCCAAGCCTCGGCGTACTGGTCCCTTACCCTAGTTGGCATCATGGCCCATGGCTGCCACGCGATCTGCAAACAGAGAGTGCACTGTTAGTTTCTGTTAGTTGCTAAAGTGTGAATTAGAATAGTTGTAAAGAAAAAATGACTGTGTTTCAGGTTACCTCGTAGGCGGCCATGGTGTCGAAGTAATGTCGGAAAAGGACTCGTGAGTTTGGCGCTGGCACTGGCCATCGTATCGCCTCAAGTAGGGAACCGCCATGGGGAGTTCCTCCATGGGCTGTGGAGTGAGGGTTTGAAAATATGCGTAAACCCATAGCTGCAAGGAAAGTGTAGTGATATGTGATCAACACAATATGAACAGATACAAAAAGTACAAAGCAAAAAGCACATAGTATAAACAGACACAGAAAGTGTAAAGCAGAAAGCACAGCATGAACATATGTAAAAAGTGAAAGCAGAAAGCACACAGCATGAACAGATGCAGAAAGTGCAAAGCAAAAAACACACAACATGAACAGATATAGATAGTGCAAAGCTGAAAGCACAGGTGTTGAACAGATATAAAGCAAAAATTGTGAAGTATGTGTAAAGTGCAAAGAGAAAACTAAAATGCATACCTCCCAAGCTTACCAGTAGCCTCCAATCTGCTCTTCCCTCAGGCGGGAGGTAGATCTCTAATAGTCGTACAGGGTGGTAAGGCTAGCTCCGCCCCAGTCGTAGAAGCGTACCTGGGGAAGGATCACCAGGGCGTTCAATAGATATAAGCTTATGGTGTTCCATCTGCTCCAAAACAAGGTGGTACCAAGGACAAATATCATGAAGCCTTTGGCATACTGCTCCATCTGCTTTAATGTCTCGGGCTCGCTCCTTCGAAATTGTTTAGCGAACAACCTATATCTGACCATGGTTATCTGGTACAGAGGTGGGCGCGATCCCAACAGATCGACCCAGGCAGCCTTTCACTCCCCCATGTCATTGTTGAGAGGGATCAGATCACCTCATACTCCTAAGCCTGTGGTCATGGCAAAGTCGTAGGGAGCTATCGTCATCTCCTCGGCAGTAGAGAAATTGAAGGAGCTGGTGGTGTCCTACCACTTCTCCACAAGTGCTCTTAGAAGAGGACGGCTCACAATGACCTGTGTCAGGCCGGAGCAGAAAAGGCCGAAGCCGGTCTCGTCGACAATGTCACAGACTCCAGCAAGGAGCTCGTCATACTAATCCCTCGATGTCATGGCTCCGTACCCTCTATAGGCCCGAGACTCTCCCTATTGCAAATAACAGATGAATTAGATCAGGCAGTGATGAAAGAGTACAGTCAGATGAAAGGCAATGCAAGAAATGTAGTTAAAAGAAAGGAAGAAATGCATAAAGACAGAGTTCATACCTTAGTAGTGCACGATGAAAGATGGAAGGCCGGGTACCTCAACAGGAGGTCCTCTGGTACACCGCGAGCAAAGTCGTTGAAGTGCCTAATGCCTCCGGGTGGCAATATGTGCGTGTGGGGATGATATCTCACCGGATCAAAAGGCGGTACTCTCAATGGTAGCGGCTTTGGCTCAAACTCAAGCTCAAACTCCGCCTTGAGGTCGGCTTCAATGCCCTCTGCTACCTCGCCAACCTTGGTGACTATCGGCTCCTCTACCTCGGCAATGGGTGAGAACACGAGTGGAACCTTTGGAGGACCCCGTTATGTGGTATATCATCTGCCATCTGGAAAATGGGTGAAAAGTAGGTGAAAGAGAAGAAAAATGGAGAAATGAGGGTAAATTTAAAAAAGTCAACCCTAGGAGAGAGAAAATGGGAGAAAAAGTCAAAGCCCGGAAAAATTCACGAAACTCGAGAGAAACTCAAGGGAACAAGCCTAAAGTGATGGAAATAAGAGAAAAGCCATTGAAATCAAAATCTAATCGGTTCAAAACGAAGAAAACTAAGAGGGTTTGCGAAGAAAATGTGCATGGGGTGTTAGAAAACGCGTGTAAAGCTTGGATCTAGAGAGAGAAAGTGTCTATAGAGAGAGAGAGAGAGAGAGAGAGAGAGAAGATTTTCGAACCGAGGGTTGTGAGGAAATGAAGCCTTGAGTCTTGTATTTAAAGACTCGTGGGTGAAAAGACCAAAAAGCTCTAAATCTGCCATCAGTGGCCGGCAAAGCTCTCTAGTGACCGGCTGGTGGCCAACAGCCTCCCTTGGTGGCCAGCGAGTGGCCACTGGCCCTCCTCTGTGTCTTGATGCTGTTGTGTGTCTTTGCTTCCCGAGAAGTGTAAGGAAGGTTCAATGTTGGGTCCAGATTGTTTCTAAGGAAGCTCAAAACTGTGTTTTGGTGCACGATGTTCATCACTTGTCAACATGAACGAGGTGTATCCTTTTGAACATATTGCAATTCCTCCGAGAGGTAAATCGGAGGTGCCATCGAGTATCGTTTTATTCATTCTATGCTTTTTTTCTTTTCCGTTGCATAGAATGTGCATTTCATATATGTATGCTATATACATGTCTTGCACTCATGCATAGAACATGCTGTCAATTTTGCATAGAATATCCTTTTATTTCATGTATAGAATATGATTTTGTTTCTCACATAGAATATGCCTTCAATTAACATCATATGTCGGTTGTCTATCTGGCATGGTATACATTTTGTGCATCTATCACACTTGTATACTTTGTTCATCTATCGCGCTTGTTCACTTTGTGCACACCTCTCTGTTTTATCTCGGGACGGGTGAAGCGCGAGCCCGAGCGGTTTTTCTCATCTTCTCATGATTTTAGCGTGAATAGAGTATCTCACGATGCGTGAAGCGTGGCTCTGGGCATGTTTTATCTCAGGATGCGTGAAGCGCAAGCCCGAGCAGTTTTTCTCCTCTTTTCATGATTTTAGCGTGATTAGAGTATCTCAGGACGCGTGACGCGTGGCTCTGGGTGTGTTTTATCTCAGGATGCGCGAAGTGTGAGCTTGAGTGGTTTTTCTCTTCTTCTCACTATTTCAGCGTGATTAGAGTATCTCAGAACGCGTAAAGCGCGAGCCCAAGCGATTTTTCTCCTCTTCACCATTTTAGCGTGATTAGAGTATCTCAGGATGCGTGACGTGCAGCTCTGGGCATGTTTTATCTCAGGACGCGTGAAGCGCAATCTCGAGTGATTTTGCTTGTTTCTTGGGACGCGTGAAGCACGACCCCGAGCAGTTTTTCTCTATTTCTCAAGACTTGTGAAACACTACCCCAAACGGTTTTCGTTTCTCAATTTCTCAGGATGTGTGAAGCGCAACCCAGAGCAGTGTTTTCTTTCCTCGTCTCGTGTTTTGGTATGGTTAGAGTGTGTTTTATATCCTTTTGCATGGAATCTGTGCTGGTTTTAAGCTTGAAGTTGATCATTCATGTGTTATTATCTCATTAGCTTGCTTATCGCAGCATCTCATATGATCATGAGTTTTTAAAATAGCCGGCTTCGCAAAGCGTGTGAGTCTAGCTTTCAAAGTCATTGTGCATATCATTTGCATCTTGCCCTAGAACTACACTAGTTTGATTCCTTGCAAAGTGATAAGTAGGCAGCCTGCAGGCGCAACCATTTGATTTTTGTCTTGGTTGTTTGTCCAAATATTACGGCCTTGTCAAAATGGGTCGTCTTCAGGCTCAGGTCATTTCATGACTCCAAGTTCTGTCAAAGAGGGGCAACTATAGACACCTCATTTTTGACGGCCCTTACTACTTGGACGTCATTTCTTGCACACTCGATGATGAGTCTATATGCTTGTCAAGTGCTCGAGGTCCTCAGCGGAATGCCACAGCTTTGAGCCTTTCAAACCTTGCACCCCTGTTGCCTCATTTTTGGACCAAACCTTTGTTTTTCAAGCCTGCAACCCCTACTGGCCTGCTGGCCACTGTATTAGGCTGCCAGTCATCACTTTTGGTTGCCGACCACTGATGTGGCTTGCTGGCCACCAATGTCTTTTGCAGATATTTTGTGACAACTCTGCCATCTGTTTACACAGATGCATGCATCTGCTTCCACGTATATGGCTAGATGTTTATGAGGGAAATTCATGTTTTCTATATATAGATGACCTCCCTCTCATATTTGGGGCTTAGAAAAATTTTGGAGCAAAATTTTTCCTCTCTTTCTACAATTCTTTCTCTCTCTCTTGCAAATTTCTTAACCCTTGCTTACATATCCTTCACCTTTGCCTATACACTCTTACCCAAACCTCTCCATATTTGAGCTGAGGTATTCTTGAGCCTTGTTTGAGCTCTTGAGGGTGTGTTTGCTTTGTTTTGTTACTTAGAATTTGTTTTCCTCTTCAAAGGTATAACGCTTTGTCTCTTTACTTGCTTTATGTACTATTTTTCTTGCTATTTTCCAACTTTCTTTAGGTTGTAAAACCTCTGTATTTTTGGGCTAAAACTTGGGTTTTAAGGCCAGCAAAGGTTGAGGGGTGGTTCACCCTTCTTTACACCTTACTTTGAAGGCCTTTAACCTTGTGTTTCCCACCCTTGCACTATCTTTTTTTAAGCTTTTAAACACTGATTTTCAGAGTCATTTTAGTGGCTAAAATCATGATTTGAAGTCTAAATTTGGAGAGGTTAGCCTCCCCCTACTTGTGTCTTGCTTACTAGCCCAGCTTGTGCTTTGTTTTAGTTTATTAATTTAGCTATTTTTGTCTTAATTTCAGCATGTTTTAGGATTGTTTTCAGACTGTTTTAGCACTGTTTTTGGTTGATAGTTGCATTTGAGCTTTGTTTTGCATGCTTATAGTATAATTGTCCTCATGAGTTTGGTATTCTAGGCCTTAGACACCATCTCCTTTGAGTTGATAGTGTTTATTTATGGCTTTCCATACTTATGATCACTCTTACTCACCTCTGCAACCTCCCTCCATTCTTGGCTTTTGTTTTGTTTTGAAAGTGGTTTCAAACTACTTGTTTGTTTAAGCATGAGATTGAGATGTCATGTTTAATGGTTTAATCACTTTGGGGGTTCATTACCAACGGTATGATGTCTCTTTCATGCCCAAAGCAACTCTTGGTTTGAGCCCTTTTTCCCTTAGAGGACTTAAACTTACCCTTTGGACTTAATCAGTTAAAGGATGGTTGGTAATTAAAATAAAGTAATAAAAATGGGACTAAAATGGTACGAGATAGGAATTTGGTTTTGTGTTCAATCAGACATTAATTGAACACATGGAAGCTTGAGGCATTTCATACTCAATAGTGATAAAATGGTTGAAGTTTCTAAGGTCGCCACTTCCCTTGATCAATTCATGAAAGGGAGGTGGTTTTTAGAATCTTATTTTGTTGTATTTATTGAACTTGCATACTTTGGTTCATGCGCCATCATGCAATGAAATTGCTTCCATTGATGGTTTATGAACCAAGTTTACTACTCCTTTGATCTGTTCATGATAAGAAGGGGTAAATTGTGCAAACAAACCTTTGAGAATACATTGTCTCTGCTCTATTTACTCTCTATTGCATCAAGGAAGTTCTGCCATCTATGGCTGGCAGGCTCCTGTTGGTGGCCGGCAGGCCATCTTTTGTGGCCAACAGGCCATCATCAGTGGACGGCAAGCCCCCTCCTGGCCACCAGTGCAAAATTTAGCAGTGTTCGCTTAAAGCAGAACAGAGTTGGTCTGCAGGTGAAAATCAGTGCATGTGACCTATTGTGCAACAGAGACATTCGGCAGTAGAAACATTGACTTTTTTGGGTCAAAATCACATTCATGCATGGGCCTTCCATCGAGCATCGGGATTCGTTCTATTAATACATTAGTATTGTGCTTAACATAGTGGCTTTGTAATTAATTAGGTAGAATAGCTAATCCATTACCTGTTGTAATTATTTTAATTAGCTAGAATAGTTAATTAATTTGTTGTAATAATTAGTTAAGTAGTTTAGCCAATTATTCATTTCGGCTTGTAATAGTTAGCTTAATTAGTTTAGCTTTAATTAGTTAGCTAGTTAGTTCATTCAGACCCTCCTGTGTAAGGGCGCAATGTTGTAATAACGTGTATGTCTTTCAACCCCACGTCTTTCTCCATTTTATTCACTTGCTTATGATGGTTAGTTTAGGGCATCATGTTTTGTTTAGCATACTTCATGATTACATTCACTTGCATTGCATGCACTGAGGCTCGGTTCATCATTCTAACTTGCATTGTTAGTTTAGTGTTTCTTTGAATACGTTCTTAGACCGCATGCTATCAAATTGGTTCATATGCCATATTAGTAGTCGAGCCTAGTAAATTGCATCTCGCATGTGTTGCATTAGTAATATTGCATAGTTAGGAATCATGCATTTTTCTAACTTTTTTATCTTTTTGGCTTAGAGTACTAGGTGAGCCTTTACTCGCTTTAGCATATTACATGAGTGTGGTTGTTGCCATGTTTAGCATGCTTACTATGAGGCTAATTGCTTAAGTGCTATAATTGCTTGAATGCTTATTGATGAAGGCTAATTGCTTGAATTGGAATAATTTGAGTAATGTTCTTATGCGATCGTTTTTTCAAGTGGTACATATTCGAAACAATTTTCAAAACAAACAAGAGCCAAATGTTCAAATTCTTGTGATTTAGTCTATACTTGTGCGTGTGCGCATCACATAATAAGTTAGCCTAATAAACCGGAACAAAAGCATATAATGTAAATAAGATTCATATCATGATTAGTAGAGGCTGATCTTTGATTGGGCAAGCGGGGGTGCTTAATTCATGACCTTCCCCTCTCGTACCTAAGTTCCCAAGTCGAGACAATCTTGGTGATAACAGACACGTGGCCTTTGGCATGAGTCATGGGTTTCCTAAATTTCCCAACAATTTTTAGGTGGCGACTCTGTATTTGGCAAAGTAATCTATTTTTGGCAATTTGATTCAAAATCGATTTTCCAAAAGATTTGCCGGATTTGGACTATTTGGTGTTTATCTATTTCACATTGCACTTATGAGATTAAATTTAGAACAGCGAGAGTCTGAACTGTAGGGCTTATTTGTCTTTCGAAAGGGGGCGTGAAAAAGTCGAGCTACACACCTCTGTTACTCCCAACCAGTGGCGGATCCAGGAAATGAAATTAGAGGGGCACTTATTAATTATAACTTTTTATTTTAAAAAAAATCATGATCAAGATTAAGATAATAATAATTTTATGAGCTAAATTTAAGCATAAAAAATAAAAAATCATTATTAACAGGACCAAATCAAAATTCTATAATAGTGTGTAATAGCTTGGTGTGGGATGGTGATTTAAATTTGTAATTTTAGCACAAAAAATTATGGATCAAAATTCTTAATTTCAGAAAATAAAAAACATAATTTATAGCACAAATTATTATAAAATCTATTTAATTTTTGTTTAATAGAAAATATTAAAGAGATGATATTGCTTATAAATGATGTGTTTTGAATGGAAATTATAAAATAGTCTTAGAGTACCATATAACGTTGCCTATGTGATGCTCAAAGCATGAGAAATCACAAATCACACTAAGTAGTTTGTCAACTATTTGAAAATAATAAGTTAATTATATTTAATCCACAAGATTTTTCATTACACTATTGGTTTAGACTGCTACATAAACAATACCACATAGTGTTCCCAAAGTATCAAATAACTATTTATTGTGAACAATACAATAGATCCTTACCTAAGGAACATGTTAAGAAAAAAAAAAAAAAGAAAGAGAACACATTTTGTATATGATCACAAAATAAAAACAAAAAAAGTTCAAAATTAAGGGGGGGGCACATGACCCCCCTGATCCTTCTTTGGCTCCGCCCCTGCTCCCAACACCAACGACACCCGTCCCGCCACCCCCAACACCAAACCCACCTCATAACTGCCATCCTCAATACCAGATCCATTTAAATTTACCACCCAGATTACCAAATCTACCACCCCAATTACTAAATCCACCCTCTCTACCACCTACAACACAAAACCCACCCGTGTTCGCCACATAGATTATCAAACCAGATGCCTTTATTGTTTTCTAGAGTCCCAACTCACCTCTATCACCCCTACCATACCTACCACCGTACCACCTATTTTTGCCACTTTTATCATCTCACTATTGCCAAACAACAAAGAAAAAGAAAGTAAAATGATAAAGTGAAAGAGAGAGAGGAGACAAAGTAACTAGTAAACATTTCACACCTCTGCCAAATATTTCTTCACATAATTCCTTCAAATCAAATTGCTGAAATATTGATTTTTATAAGCTTATTTTGAGCCAACTTTGAAAACAAATTCAAGCGAGACCAACACGTCTTTTGATGTGAGTTCGAGTGGTGACGTGAACCTTGTTGCCTGGTAAGTCATATCTTGAAGTCGGTTCATCAAAACCATTTATGAGTGAATGGGAAGTGGACATCATTTTTAGCTTTGTAAAGTTGGAAGTTTAAGAGACAATGTGGGTTCCTCTATTTGTGTTGTTCCATGTTGAAACATGGAGAGAGAGTTTATATGAGTATATCAACTCTAAGGTGGTACACTTGGGATGGGCACCAAAGGGTATCCAAGTTTTTTGGAGGGGGAGTTATGGACCAAGCATGCTTTGAATTCAACACCATACGCACTCGTAGTCGCTATTGGGCGTAGGTTATGGGTCGGGTCTTACCTTTAATTTTTTGTACAAAATTCATTTGAAAAATTTGAAATTCTTGCAGGAAAATTTTGCAGGAAATTTCAATTTTCAAATCCGAAATAGTGCCTCTCTGTTCCGATCATGTCTCTTCATTTCCGGCAGTTCAAACTCGCACTAGTTCAAAGGGTTTCCAACCCTTCCGAATAGCCACCACTATGCCTATAAAATCAGATCCCTCTAGTAAGTTGAATTCATTCAATTTCCTTCCCATTTTTCTTCTCCCCTGCACTATTCTTCATATTAGTTCTATAGAGATTTTTGAGAGTTATAAAATGTAGGTTTTGGTTTGCTAGGAATATTTATTGTAGTTCTACTTTAATACGCATTTTTGATCATTGTATCCCAAGAGATCGATGCCATCATTCTGTAAGTACCTGGGCGGTGGAAAATCTGTCTTAAAGATAAAGTCTAACACACTCGACTCGATCTTCAAAGTTCTTGCTGCTCTTGGTAAATAAATTCTGTAACTTAATTTTTTTTATTTGTTCGATTTTTTTCAAGTTTATTATTATACACAGAAGATTGTTCCAACAATATTAAGACATATTCGATTTATTCAATTTATACAGAATTATTCTTTTCTTTTCTTTTCAAATCTTTTTCTTGTTATAGAAATTATTTTCTGTGAAGGTTATTTCAAAAATAAAATTATGAATTTTCATAAATAAATTCTAGATTTTTATTAATTATATTTATGATTTTTCATTATTATAATTTTTGAATGTTTAGTTTTACAGAAATATTATTTTGTAGTTTTTGGAAAAATAAAATTTTGTATGGAATTAATTTGTTTAAATAAAAGTTACAATTTCGTTTCTTTTAATGTTTACAAGTTTTATATTCTGTGGTTTATGGTTATAATTTTTTGTGTAGTATAAAATTCTTAGTAGAATTCATGTCTACTGAAACTGATTAGACTACTTAGACCAGTGTTCAAATTGGTGTTGTTACGAGTAATTCATCTGCAATTGTCCCAACCCCTCTTACTGTTGTGACAGTACTGGTAAATTATGAAAAAAAACCACAAAAGTTCATAAGAACTAACTTTAAAAGATGGCAGCAAAAAATGCTGTTTTATCTCACTACTCTGAATCTGGCTCGTTTCATCCATAAAGATGCTCCTACTTTGAAAGAGGATGAAACCAGCAAACTAGAGGTTGCTGCGGTTGATGCTTGGAAACATGTTGATTTCTTTTGTCGAAACTACATTTTAAATGGGATTGACAACACATTATATAATGTCTATAGTCCTATCAAAACAACAAAAGAACTTTGGGAGTCATTGGAGAAAAAAATACACAAAACAAAAGATGCTGGTTCGAAGAAATTCGTGGTTGGCAAATTCTTCGATTTTGTGATGATTGATTCAAAAATTGTGATAAGTCAAGTTCAGGATCTCCAACTTATTCTTCATGACATTCATGCAGAAGGCATGTCCCTAAGTGAATCCTTTCAAGTTGTTGCCTCCTTTGAAAAATTACCACAAGGCTGGAAGGAATTGAAAAGCTATCTCAAGCACAAGCATAAATAAATGACTTTGGAGGAATTGATTGTGTGGTTGAGGATTGAGGAAGACAATCGAAATTTTGAGGAAAGGGCTGGAAAGTATCCCATTGAGTCAAAGGCAAATGTGGTGGAACAAGCAGCCAAAGCAAAGAAATGCAAATTCGTCGAAGAAAATTCCTTACAAGGCTCTAAAGGAGGGGACACAAAGAAGTTCAAATTTACTGGCAAATGCTACATCTGTGACAAAGAGGGACATCGGGCCAAAGATTGTTGTAGCAAGTGTAATGGCAAAGGAAGTTCAAGCAAGAAGCCTGCTCAAGCCAATGTCACTGAAATGGATGGAATCTTCAATGGTATTGATGACATAAACCTTTCAGTAGTTGTCTCGGAGGCAAACCTTGTCGAAAATCTAAAATAATGGTGGGTGGTCACTGGAGCTACTCACCACATCTGTGTCAACAAAAAGATGGTTGCCTCTTATTCTTTGGTCGACAACGGAGAACAATTGTTCATAGGCAACTCCTTGACTTCTAAAGTTGAAGGACAAGGAAAGGTTATTTTGAAGATGACATCTGGGAAGGAACTCACGCTCAACAATGTGTTGCATGTGTTGGACATTCGCAAGAATCTTGTTTCCGGATCTCTGTTGAGCAAAAATGTGTTTAAGATAGTTTTTTATAGTGACAAATTTGTACTTACAAAAAATGGGATGTATGTAGAAAAATGTTACATGTGTGATGACTTTTCAAAATGAATGGAATGATTATTGTTCCTTCTATTATTAATAAAAATACATATTCTTCTTACTTGTTTGACTCTTCATGTGATGTTTTGAGAAAGAAGGGACCGTTTGGGCGATGGAAGTACCACTTGAGCCGTGAAACGGGGTTATCTAGTATTTCATCTACAAGTCTGAAATTTTGGAAAGGAGGCTTTTTCACTCAAGCAACCAAGTCACCACTCGAGTGGTTCTTGCTTTTACACTGCTCGAGTAGTGGATTGACCGCTCGAGCGATCTATTCGGAGTCAGCCATTTTAAAATCAATTTTTGGTCCATTTTTTCTCACTTTTGCATTTCCTCTATTTCTCATTTCCACTATTTTGAAAAACCCTAGTTCCAAACACTTGATTTCTTCCATTTTTACTGAGAATTCACCCAAAACCTTGCACTAGGAGTGAAGAACAAGTGAAGATCAAAAAGTTTACCGATTAAATCGCTTTATTTCAAAGTTCTCCTTTAGTTTTCATCTTTTAGCACTCCATCTTTGAGGTAGGGGTGTTATTAACCTAGTATATCTTTGATTTGAAATGTATATGTGGTAATTTCTAGCTATAATTATGTATGAGATGATTGTGTTGTATAAACATGGATTTTGAAGTATTTGAAAGGGATTTCTACCCAAAGTCTTGGTAGATTTTAAATGATTATATATGATCTTGGCTGTTGATGATGATTAGTTGTTTTAAAAATACAAAGGAGGTAAAAGTCCTAATTTTTCTCAAACCCTAGTTTGGAGTTTTGATTCTAAAGACGAAGTTTTGTTCAATTGAGCTTTAAATCATGAAATTGAGTTAATGTGTAGTAAAAATGTGCATGATCATTGATTTGGAATTGTTATGGAATTTTACATTATGATGAAGGGAATTGGATATTGTTGTGTGAAAGTTGAAAACTCTTTACCTATGAACTATATTAAATTCATGTTTTTGCCAATGAATAAACCTTAGGCAATGTTTACAAATTCATGCATTGCATCTTTTGATTGGTACAGTCTCTTGGATGTTTGGAAATGTTGAAAGTGGGTAAATAGCGTATTGAGTCCGGGTAGTTGTCGGGTTTTGGAAATGTACCTGCGCGGGGAGTCAAGGTGCCCAATTGGCCCGTCTTGAGCTTATCGTCGAATGAATGAGAAAAAAATGTTTTTGGGTGCCCACTGGCCCTATCGTTTCACGAGTCGGCAAATGTGGAGAAATGAGACTTTTGGGTGTCCACTAGCTTGTTGTTTGTAGAGTCGGCAAATATGTAAGGTAAAAAGGTTTTTGGGTGCCCATTGCCCCGTCATTTTTACAGTCAACAAATGTGAGAATATTTTCAGTATATGAATCTATATGTATATGTAAATGATTTTGCGACTCTTGCTTGGGGCATCATGGCATATTTACTCCCCCATTGTTGTCGATAAGATTTTATGATGAAAATTGTGTATTGAGCATCATTGACTTTAAAAAAGAGAAAAACATGAGAATTTTCCATGGCATGTGCATTGCATGATCATATGCATTTTAATCTTTTATATACGTTGTTAATAGTATTCTTACTAGGCTATTGTCACCCCCAAAATATAACAAATTTTTAGGACTTGATGGTGTGGCTCTGCCTAAGTGACAAGGCGGTGGAGATGTTTTGATTAGAGCACAAGGCTCAGTGATTGTTACGTCTTGAAGCTCCAAAGCTATTTTATGTTTTGGGACAGACATTCATCCTTTTGTGTAATCAAGGGAATGTCCTTGAAAACTTGTACGCCATTAGGGCATATTTGTTTTTGATTTCCTCTCTAACTCCATGAACTATAATTTGTATTGTGAGCAAAGGATGATATGTTTTGAATTAGTTCAATGGGAAAGAGATTATTCAAGAAAAAGACTATGCCCATTATTAATATTTTCTTATGAAGGTTTTGGAGAATATTTAATGGTTTATGAATAATAATGGGTTACAAATTTAGGGGCGTTACACTTCAAATTTATGGCATGGCGGATTAGGACATGTTGATTATGGATCTTTCCATAGATTAATTAATATGGAATGTTTACCTAAGTTTGAAATAGATCAAACTCATAAATGTGAAATTTGTGTTGAGGCAAAATTAACTAGAACTTCTTTTCATTCAATTGAAAGAAGTACAGAATCACTTGGATTAATTTATAGTGACATTTATGATTTTAAATCAATTTAAACTGGGGGTGGGAAAAAATGTTTTATCACTTTCATAGATGACTATACTAGATATGGTTGTGTTTATTTAATTTGAACAAAAGGTGAAGCTTTGGAAACTCTAATTTAATATAAGAATGAATTTGAAAATCAAATTGGTAAGAAAATTAAATTTCTAAGAAATGATAGAGGTGGAGAATATGAATCACCTTTGGTGAATTTTGTATACAATATGGAATAATTCATCAAACTACCACTTTTTGCACATCTCAAAAAAATGGCATTGTTGAAAGAAAAAATAAGACTTTAAAAGAAATAATGAATGCCATGTTGATAAGTTCTACATTACCTCAGAACTTGTGAGGGGAAGTAATACTTTATGCTAATTATATTCTTAATAAAGTACACCGAAACAAGTAAATCAAACACCTTATGAAATGTCATCCTATAAATACTTAAAAGTGTGGAGGTGGCTAAGGTGGCTATTCCTAGTCCCAAAAAGACTAAGATAGGTCGAAAAATCGTTGATTGCATATTCATCGGTTAATCTAATAATAGTAGTGCATATTGATTTTTGATTCATAAATCAGAACATTCAGAAATGCATGTAAATACTATTATTGAATCTATGAATGCATCGTTTTTTGAACATATGTTTCCTAACAAAACTCGACAAGAGACTAGTACTACAAGAGAACATTTGATTCTATTGCTAGTAGTGATCAAGAACAAGATCAAATGCAAGAGTAAGAATCAGATCAAAAGGAAGAAGAAGAACCTAAGTAAATGTGCTAGGGCTTCAAAATCTTTTGGTCAAGATTTTTTGACTTTTTTGTGAGAAAATGAGCCTTCAACCTTTAAAGAAGCAATGTCCAGTCCTGAGCCTCCTTCATAGAAAGAGGCTGTAAATAGTGAAGTTGAATCCATCTTGTAAAACCACACATGGAAACTGGTGGATTTGCCACTGGGATGTAAACCTCTTGGATACAAGTGAATTCACAAGAGGAAAGTGAAAGCAAATGGATTAATTAACAAATACAAGATGAGACTTATGGTCAAAGGATACAGACAAAAGGAAGGCCTTGATTACTTTGATACATACTGTAGATACCCCATTTTTGACTGCCCACAAGACTTGGACGCTTTGTCCTGGGCACTCAATGATGAAGTTGTGTTGAGTGCGATTCAAAGTCTCAACAAAGGAACGTAAGATTGTGCTCCAAAACCAATCCTAAACCTTCCATATTTATACTGTGTTTACTCTAGAAATTCATTTTTGAACATTGTGTTCTCTATATTGAGTTTAAAACAATGGAATAGGGGAACATATTGGGAGCTAGCCGTAGCACATTGGGAGCCGACCGGCTTTCGATAGTGAGAAACACTGTTCTGGGTGGGAATGAGCCAGCTGTCAATTTTTTAAGATTTTATGACCTATGTTGCTCAAATTCTATAAATAAGAACATGTATCTCAGTGTTAGAGGTTGGAAAAAATTCAAAGAAGGTAAATAACCCTTGAGAGCTCCTTCTTCTTGTGCAAGCTACCTTTGAGATATTTGATCCTCCTTGTACTATATTAATACACCATAGACAACCTTGGAGCCATACCTTAGAACCTTGGTTGAGCTTTGTGAATCATAATTCAAACTTGAGAGTGTGCTTTGACCAAGTTTGGTTTGCAAACAAGAGCTTACCTCTTTCAAGAGGTATAAGCTTACCACCTTCCCCTTTGCTATCATTTCTGTCTTTCTCTATCTCTTTCTAGTTTTTGTGTTGTTTTGATCTTATTTTAAGTGTTAGAACTTGGGTTTGAAAGGCTACCAAAGGGTAGAAAGGGTTAACACCCTTTCTTGCTCTACTTCATAACTCACACCCTTGTTCTACCCTCTTTTCTTTGCCTTTTAAACTGATTTTCAGAGTTTGAAAATGGCTAAAAAACATGGTTTGAGGTCTCAAAAATGGAGAGGTTAGCCACCTTTCCTTACTTTTGTTCACCAGCCTTGTATTGCCATGTTCTTTTCTACCTTTTTTATGCCCTTTAGCATGATTTTTAGCCACTATTTTTAGCATATTAGGGCCTGTTTTAGGGTTGTTATAATTTATTTAATTATTGCATGCTTTGAATATCTAGCTTGTTGTGTTGTAAGTCTTCATATCTAGGTCATTGTGTTATGGTACCCATGTTTTGATAGCTTTTCTTTGGTTAATTTTCATGTCAAAAGTCTCATTCTAAATAATCAAGTTCATCTGATCATTTCTGCCACCTCCCTTTTTTCTTCTTTTCTTTTGTTTGAGAGTTGCTTCAACCGATTGATGGTTATTCAAGGCATTGGAAAGAAACCTATGCTCAATGGCTTAACCTCTACGGAGGTTCATCGTCAAGGCATAGGCTCTCTTTCATGCCAAGAATCACTTCTCGTTTGATGTCCCTTTCTTGTTTAGTGGACTTAAACATCATTCAGACAAATTGATTAAGGAATGGCAAGAACTAATAAAATCGGCTTAAAATGAACTAAACCGACATAAAGAAAATGCTTAGGGTTGGTTGGATTTGGCCGGAGATTATGCTGAGTCCATCATTCTAAGAATTGTCGTGTATCAATCCATGGTATGATGATAAGACTTAGAGCGTGTCTACTTCCCTCTTTGAGTCGTCATGATAAGAGAAAAGGGCGATTTTTCGTTACATTTATCAATTTTGTCCAAACGTGCTCGGGATCATCAAGCCATCAACTTGTGCTAATTGATGGTTTTGAACACGAAATTGTTCTTCTCTTGAGTTTCACATGACAGAGAGGGACAGAAGGGACAAACAGGGCCTAGAAAGGCTCTGTCTGCACTGTTCTCACCTTAGAGCACAAAACACTTTTTGGCATAAAATTTGGTGCCGGCCGGCATTGTTTTGGCCCGGCCAGAACTCATTTGGGGCCGGCCGACTCCCAATGTTTGGTAAAACAGGATTGTCAAATGAGAGGCGATGACTAAAGGTGAGGCAAGAAGCATGCAAGCAGAGCAACTTCTGGGCACTATGCATGCGATCATTGTGTCTCATGGTTGTTTAGATTACTATTCTCATTAGTATTATTGTAATTGTTGTAAATAATTATTGTTGTAATATCCTTGTTGCGATTATTACTGATATAATGTCTTGTTATAATAACTTAGATAGCGTTAATACGGACACTCGGACATTTATTCAGACCTTGCATAAAGGCAAATATGTAATAATGGTGTATGTCTTTGTAGACACCCCATTTTTGACCGACCTTAAGACTCAGACGTCACCGGCTGAGCGCTCGGTGATATTTCATGTTGTGCTCATCCAGAAGTTTCAGAGTCGCGGCTGCGCGCCCTGCCTCTGGACTTTCGGGCTTTTCGGTGCCTTGCTTCGGTTTGCGAACCAGGCTCGGTTTTCTCTGTTTTTCTTCCTGAGGGGAGAGAGAGGTCTCGTAGACCATCTCTCAATGGCCGCAGGCTATTTTTCGTGGTCACAGGCCATTTTGCCCATTTCGGAGCCGTCAGGCCGTGTGCCTCGGTTCGGGACCGCCTGACCATCTCCGATTCCTCCGGTTTTTGGCATGCATTTTATCTACTCCCTTTCAAGGGACACTGGGGTCTCAGATACCCACTTCGTGGCCGAATGCCACTTTCGGTGCCCGGCAGCCTGTTTTCGGGATCCCGAACTGCGTGTTCTGGCCCCCGAGCATTCATTTTGCATCGATTTTCGTTCATTTTTGGCAGGTACCTCTGTTTTATCATTACGAAGGACACTGAAGGGTGGGAGGATAGTAATTGTCTCAGCAACCAGTTATCTCCTTCCGGAGCCCTCCGACACCCATTTTTCTCACTTCCGGGCTAATGTTGAACACCCTAGGGCCATTTGCTTCAAGCCCAAACCACATATTTGTGTTGCACACACCTGGGAGGATCCTAAAAACACATGGCCGGCCAGAAATTCTCATTTTCATTTTTGAGCCTCTTCTTCAATTGGATTGTTGTCTCTCCTGTTTCAGAGTTGCCAAATTCCAACCATAGGGTGTTGTAGAGGAGACCTGGAAGGACCGTAAAAAGTGGTGGCCGGCCAGAAATTTTTGTGTTCCATTTTTGCCCCTTGGCCGGCCGGCCATGGGGGTAGCCGGCCGGCCACCTCCATCAAAAGTGGGGTGCCGGCCATGATCCTTGGGATGTGTGCATGGCAGCTGTATGGTTGTTTCTCCAAAATATCTTTGAAATCCGGGGGATATTTCGGAGGGAAGCACTTGGGTGCATTTCCCTCCTCTTTTACACCCTCTTTTAGGTGCATATAAGGAGCTGGCCAACTCCTTTGCTAGGGTTACAAAAACTTCCTAGAAGAGCTCTTTTGCATTTGCCTACATCTTGCTACCCAAAAACCTCCAAAATCTTCAAGTCTTGGCTCCATTTGTTCATCAACACCAAGCCTCACCTTCACCACTTCCATTTCAGCAGCAAGGGAAGGATTTTCAGAGGCTAAGAAGTAGCAAACTCAAGCCAAGAAGCAACAAAAGTTGAGTCTTCAAGGGTAAGTCACCATTTCCCCTTTTTGACCCTATTTTTGCTTCATTTTTTTACCCTATTTTCTTGTGGTTTTGGGCTCCGACCCTAACTGAGTTTAGGCTTATTTTGAGCCCCTCTACAACATTGTAGAAGGGCTCAACCTTGTTTGGTGCTTCTACATACCTCTTGCTTCAATATCCACCTTATATGCCATAATCTTGCATGCTATTTTTAGCTTATGTGTATTTGTTTTTGGAGCATGCCATAAACTGTTAATGTGCTTATTTTGAGGTCCTCTACAATATTTTATAAGGTCTCAACCTTGTTTGGTGCTTCCATGCATGACCTCTCTTTATAGCCCCTGTTTGGTCCATATCTTGCATGATTTTTTAGGCCTATCTTGATTCTGTTTTTGGCCATGATCAGAATTGGAAATAGTCTTAAAATGACCCAAGCCTCATGTTTTGTTAAGGGTCTTAGGCTATTTGGAGAATGCTTGGTATACCTCTCTTTATGGCCCTCTTTTGGTCCATATTTTGCATGCTATGCTTGCCATATTTGTACACTGTTTTGAGGGCTTCCATAAGCTGTAAATGTTCATATTTTTGGACCCTCTTCAATGTTGTAGAACTGTGTTTTTCAGTTTGAGCATTGTATATATCACTTGCTTCATATTCCCACATTTTTTCCCCATTTTTGCATGCTATTTTTTCCATATTTGTGATTGTTGTTTGGCCATTCTTTGTACTGTAAAAATGCTAGTTTGGGGACTTCCTAGAATCTGTCTTTACATGTCATGTCCATATTCTGCATATTTGGCATAGCTGCAAGTCATTTCGGGTGCTTAGCATAACATTTCGGGCATCGGGTGTACTTTTGCTATAATTCGGGGGCTGTTTTGCATCATTTTGGCTGCTGAAATTTGCACTTTCCATATGCCACATGCCACGTCTCATTCCGTATGCCATTTCATGCCTTAGGGCCATTGCCGCAGTATGCGTGCCCGCGGGCACGCATTTCGAGGCACTTCATTCTTATCCGACGACATCTTATGTGAGTGCGGCCGAGGCTCTCTCATGTTAGTGTAAGCCCAATTTTCATTGCGTATGTTGTTTCATGCTTTAGGATCATTGCCTCGGTTCGCGTGCCCGCGGGCACGCATTTCGAGGCACTTCATTTTTCATCTCCCGGCCTCCTGTATGAGTGTGGCTGAGGCTCTCTCATGTTGGCGTAAGTCCATTTTGCATCGCATATCTCATTTTAGTCTCATCGCATTCCGTATGCCACTTTCTCGGTTTGCGTGCCCGTAGGCACGCATTTCGAGACATCTCATTTAGGTCTCATTGTATATCATATTTCATGTCATTTCATGCCTTTATGCCATTGCCTCGATTTGCGTGCCCGTTTGCACGCATTTCGAGGCACTTCATTTTTATCCGCCGGCCTCTGATGCGAGTGTGGCTGAGGTCCACTCATGTTAGTGTAAGTCCATTTGCATCGCGTATGCCATTTTATGCCTTAGGATCATCGCCTCGATTCGCATGCCCGCGTGCACGCATTTCAAGGCATTTCATCTCCATAGCATTATGTATGTTAGGATTGCATATTAGCTGCATTTCATGCATATCATGCATATTGCATCGTGTTTGGGATAGGAGTTAGCCCGGGCACGGGAAACGAGGTACGTTTCGCACTCCGAGTGGTGGAACGTGTCTCAATTCCCCAGTCACCGACACTCCGGATCACCCATGATGGAGTTAGGTTTTGTAGTATCATCATGTACATTCATCCTATACTGAGTTGTGCAATTCGGCTCCTCGGCCATCATGCATCGAGATGCGTGATTGGTGGCATGAGGATCGAGGCATGCATATATTTGTGAAATACATTGCTATGCCCCTCTTCTGCTCTCTGTTGCAGCAAAAACGAAGAATCAGCAACTTTTCGGAGTCTAGCACGCATTTCGAGAAATATTGCAAACAGAGGCTAATCGGGGCATCCCAGTGGATTTTCGCGCAAGGCAGCCCAACATACAACATACATCAGAAGCAAGGCAGTCCCTGGCTTGCATGCCAGTTTTACCGCTTTCCTAGTTTAATTTGTTAATCTGTATTTCTTCAATCTGTAATATTCTTTTATTCGGACTGTATTATTTATTCGGACCCTCTGCGCGAGGGCAATGCTGTAATAAGTGTGGGTGAGTGTGATGTATGTCTTCCAACCCCACGTCTTTCTCCCTTTTATTTATCTGCTTATGATGGTTAGATATAGGGCATATTTCAATTAGCATACAGTATGATAGCATGTTTGCATTCATTCATCTGTATTGCATGCATCAGGCACGGCGCATCATACAAACTGCATTTGTATTTCAACTCCAAATTGAATACATGTTAGTTGTAGCATTCCATATGCCATGTTTAGAATAGCCGAGCCTGCTATAGTTTGCATCTTCACATGTGTTGCATTAGGCAATTCTGTGCATCTAGGATCATGCATGAATTTCTAATCGGTTTTTGTTTTGGCTTGGAGTACTCGGTAAGTTTTATGCTTTAGCATCCTTGCATGTGTGTGAGTGTTGCCATGATAGCATGCTTGCCATGAGGCTATTTGCTTATGTGATATAACTGCCTTGAATGCCTGTGGGTGAAGGTTGGGGTTATTTGAATTGGGACAATGCACTGATTGTTTGTTAAGCCCACTAAACAGTGGCAAAATCATCTCATTTTCTAAGCCCACCTGAGGGTGGCAAATCCGCATTTTAGCCTACCTGCGGGTAGCACCATCACACCATTGTCAAATAAACAAACACGAAATGTTTTGTTCCAATTCAGACGGCCCAGTCTATACTTGTTTGCTGCGAGCATCACATAGTAACCTAGGCTAACAACCGGAATAAGAACTCGCAATGTTTTCAAAAACAGATATCATGGTTAGTAGAGGCCGGTCTTTGACCGGGCGAGCGGGGGTGCTCACGATGTGACCTTCCTCAATCGTACCCAAGTTCCCGAGCCAAGGCAACTTTGGTGATGATGGACACGTGGCCTTTGGCACCGAGTCAGGGTTTCCTAAATTTCCCATTAAAATATTTAGGTGGCGACTCTGTATCTAGCAAAGCAGTCCATGTTTGGCACTTCTTTAAAAAAAAAATCTGTTTTCAAAACGATTTGCCGGATTTGGACTCTTTGGTTCAAGATTAAGAACCGTGACATTTGAGTCCATGAACTGTAGTGACCCAA
This sequence comes from Camellia lanceoleosa, assembly GCA_025200525.1. Taxonomy (NCBI): domain Eukaryota; kingdom Viridiplantae; phylum Streptophyta; class Magnoliopsida; order Ericales; family Theaceae; genus Camellia; species Camellia lanceoleosa. The sequence goes on along the minus strand of CM045771.1, from coordinate 19,875,297 downwards.
TATCGAAACAGAACTGGGGGGGGGGGACTCGCACTCCTTCGCCCCGGGATGCGTTCGGGGACGTCTACAGTCTTCCAACCCCCATTTCTTTCTCCCTTTTATTTATCCACTTATGATGGAAACATAGAGCATCATATTTACTTAGCATTCTCATGTTTGCATACACTCATTTCATGTACATTTGGGTTTGGCTCATCATACTAACAGTGTCAATTTCAATCTCATTGCCTGAAAACGTGATTTATCGCATGCCTTGAATTGGATCATATACCATGCTCATAGCCGAGCTTATAAAAACTACATAAATGTGTGCGTTGCATTAGTCACATTGTATCGTTTAGGGGCATGAATATTTTCTAATTATTTTACTTATTTGGCTTGCCTTGGAGTACTAGGTGAGCACTTACGGTTTTAGCATATCGCATAAGTATGATTGTTGCCATGTCAAACACATGATTCCATGAGGCTAAGTGATTAAATGATATGCTTGCTTGAATGCTTGTAGATGAAGGCTAAATGTTGGAATTGGAATAATTTGATTAATGCACATACAAACTCACCTTTTTTAAGTGACGAGTATCAAAAATAATTTTCAAATAAAGCATAAAATCAAAGTGTTCCAATTTTTTACAAATTAGTCTATACTTGTGTGCAACACATAGTAATGATAGCCTAATAACCAGAACAAGAGCATATAATGTAAATAAAAATCACATCATGTTTAGTAGAGGCCGATCTTTGATCGGGCGAGTGTGGTGCTCAATTCGTGACCTTCCCCTCTCGTACCTAAGTTCTTGAGTTGAGACACTTTGGTTATGATGGATAAGTGGCCTTTGGCACGAGTCATTGGTTTCCTAAATTTCTCAAAATATTTAGGTGGCAACTCTGTAATCTGGCAAAGCAGCCCATTTTTGGCACTTGATTCAAACATCGATTTTCCAAAAAGAATTGCCAGATTTGTGCTTTTTTTTTTTTTTTTTTTTTGTGTTTTTACTGTTTCACATTACACTTGTGAAATCAGATTCAGAACCACGGGAGTTCGAACTGTAGGGCTAGTCGTATCCAAAAGGAGCACGAAAAGCAAGCTACACATACTCAACAGTTATTAGAATAATATCCATTAGAATGGTAATTGTTATTGCAACATTACATAATCTTGAAATTCATCAAATGGATGTGAAAATAACTTTTCTAAATGGTGACGTAAATGAGGAAATTTACGTGGAACAACCAAAAGGATTTTCTGTTTCAAGTAAAGAAAAGAAAGTGTGCAAATTGGTTAAATCATTATATGGTTTTAAAGTAAGCACCAAAGCAGTGGGATGAGAAATTTGACAATGCAATGATGTCAAATGGATTTAAAATTAATGAATCTGACAAATATCTCTATATTATGAAAATGGACAAAGGATATGTTACATTGTGCTTTTATGTTGATGATATGTTCATCATAGATAGTAATAATGGCATGATTAAAGCTACTAAGAAAATGTTGAGTAAACATTTTGACATTCAGGATATATGAATTGTTGATGTAATACTCAGTATGAAATTACCAAAACATCAGAAGGATATGCTTTGTCTCAGTCATATTACATTAATAAAATACTTAAGAAATTTAGCAAAGATGATGATTATCTTACTAGAACACCTGTGGATGTTAATCTGTTCATTTCTAAGAATGTATAGGAAAGTATTTCTTAATTAAAGTATGCCCAGATTATTGGAAGCTTAATGTACTTAACAAACTGCACTCATCCTAATATAACACATGTAGTAAGTAAATTAAGTAGGCATATGAGTAACACTAGGGTAGAGCACTAGAAAGCAATTATACGGGTTCTGAGATACCTCAGATTTACTCGTAACATTAGGTTATATTACACTCGATATCTAGCAGTACTTGAAGGATACTGTGATGCAAACTGGATATCGGATACTAAAGACTCAAAATCCACTAGTGGATATGTCTTTACTCTTGGAGGTGCAGTTGTGTCTTGGAAATCTTCGAATTAGACTTGCATCGCTAGGTCTACTATAGAATCAGAGTTAACAGCCTTAGATAAAGCTGGAGAAGAAGCAAAATGGCTTCATCAGTTTCTCAAGGATATTTCAATGTGGTCGAAACCTGTGCTTGCTATATATATACATTATGATAGTCAATTGACTATAGGCAAAGCACAGGGTTATATGTATAAGGATAAGTCGCAACACATTCATCGTTGACATACACTGTGAGATAGCTGCTCTCTAATGGAATTATTTTAATTGAATGTGTAAAGTCTAAGGACAACATAGCAGATCAGCTAACCAAATGGTTAACAAGAGAGTTAGTTGAGAATTCATCGAGGGGAATGTGACTTGAGCTTATTAACTAAGAATTCCCATAACAGCAACCCAACCTAGTTAATTGGAGATCCCAAGATCTAGATTTAAAGGGACAACCGAGTTGTGTATGATTCATAAAGATCACTAGGGAGTTGAAGTCCTACCCATTTCTATGATGAAATAGTGATGTTTGCAGCGTGTTAGGGTAAGCAATGCTTTTAATGATTCTTATATATAGGAATACCTAGTGGAGTATGGTAGGATACTTTTCATAAGAATCACCTACATGAGTGTGAATTGGGCTAGTTCTATGAGAATTGTTATGGCTGAAATTCTCTAGAGCACTCATTAAGTACTAGGTTATTTAGGTCCAAAATGAACACAATTGTGAGAGCCAAATTGTGTATGGAAATATGCTGTGTGAGCTTTATTGTCTTGGTTTACACAAATGACTGAATAGTTCAAGATATCATGTTCACTTATTAGCTAATAAATCCGATAGTGTCTCACAAGGGATGGTTCAAAACCAAAAGCTACCTATCCTATGTAGAGTATCTCTGATTTCTATACTCTCTTTAAAATCATCATGTTGCATTTCTTTTCCATCAATTCTATTCATGTACGGGATTGTTGGAAAATTGATTTTTTTTATAAGCTTATTTTGGGCCAACTTTGAGCCCAAATTCAAGCAGGACCCACACATCTTTGGAAGTGGGTCTGAGTGATGACGTGTTCCTTGTTGCGTGGTAAGTCACACCTCGAAGTTAGTTTGTAAAACCATTTATGAGTGAATGGAAAGTTAATATCATTTTTGGCTTCGTGAAGTTGGAAGTTGAAGAGACAATGTAGGTTGCTCTATTTGTGTTGTCCCACATTGAAATGAGAGAATTTATATGAGTATATAAACTCTAAGTTGGAACACTTGGGATGGGACCCTAGAGGCTCCCAAGTTTTGTGGAGAGGGAGTTGTGGACCAAGCATGCTTTGAATTCAACACCACACATACGCATGCCACCGCCGCCATTCGTCTGACTAGATGGGCTAGGCGAGGGTGCGTGGTGTGGGTCCTACCTTAAATTTTTAGACAAAATTTGTTTGAAAATTTTCAAATTCTTGCGGGAAAATTTCATATCTAAAATTAATTAATTCAAAAATTTTGCGATAAATTTCAAATTGCAAATCCGAGATAGTGCCTCTCCACTTCGGTCATGTCTCTTCTTCTTTGGTAGTTCAAACTTGCACAAGTTCAAAGGGTTTCCAATCCTTCCGACAACCATCACTATGCCTATAAAATCAGATCCCTCCTACAAGTTCAATGTTTTTCTTCTCTCTAGCATTATTTTTCATAGTAGTTCTAGAGAGATTTTTGATAGTCACAGAGTGCAGGTTTTGGTTTGCAAAGTAGATTGATTGTCATGCTCCCTCCATTTGCATTTGTTGTCATTTTATCCTGAGAGATAGATGCCATCATTCTGTAAGCACCTGTGCAGTGGTGAATCTTTCTTAAGGACAGAGTATTACATACTCGACTTGATCTTTGAAGTTCTTGCTATTCTCGGTAAATAAATCTTGTAAGTTAATTTTTTTTATTTGTTTGATTTGTTTCAAGTTTATTATTATACACAAAAGATTGTTCCAAAACACACACACACACACAAAACCAAAAAGAACAGAGGAAATGGTTGAAGAATTATGGAAGAGAAAATTGTCATCACCTTTTGTTGAAAAGATCATTGTAGTTGTTTGATGATATACTATTGTTGCCCAACTACAACCTCCATTAGCCTTTTTGTGAGCCCTCCTCCCACTTCTCCACTCCCTTCTTTGCACCTACTATATTCTGTTTCCGTTGGCCTCTTATTTGCCTTTCTCCAATTGCAACCCCTTTCCTTAGCCTCTCCATTCTTCCAGCCATGATCACATTTTTTGCTTCTTCTGACTACGGCCTCCCTTCCATTCTCTTAACCACTTCCCCTCCTCAACTAAACCCATAAGCGACCACCTTCATTTTCCTTATCTTTTTCCTCTTTTACAGCCATGGGCCACATTTTTCTCGTTCTAATGATATGACATGAAATATAATTTTAGGGAAAAATTATATCAAGTTAACTTATTGATTTGGAGGAAAAAAACTAAAAAGAACTAATATTGATAAGATTAGTATTTTGCAGATAGGAAAAAAAAAAAGCATATGTCTCATGTGGAAATAAAGTGTTCATATGATTGCCACGTGAGCACACTTTAAGGGTATTAAAGAAAAAAATTACACTTTTTACCCTTCAATTTTCATTTCAATTTTCTTTTGGTTTTTCATGTTCAACTTTCACTTGCATTTTAAAATTTTAAACAATAGAATGATAAAATAGCTACATTGAAACTTAGTTTGAAATTAAAAGACTTATTTGTTGCAATTAAAAGTTAAGAAGCCAAAGTAAAATTTAGATAAAAATTAAAGGATATGAAATGTAATTTACCCAAAGATATATCACCAAACTCATTTTGATGAAAAGCCAAATTCTGGATGGAATTACAGATTGTGAATTCTACATTGTCCAATAATAACCAAGTCTTGGATAATTGATATCCTTGTAAATGATAGAGTCCCATGAAGTACGGCTTCCATGGAAAGTTAGACATTGATCATTATAAAAGTAAGGCACCGCATGAGTCTAAGGTATGTGATTTATGTTGTCAGCTCTTGATTTGAGTTGATATCTTGTGAGATTAGTTTCTAACTTGATTGTCGGAGTGCCCCTGGGTGGATGAGCCCCCGCAATATTTCTTGTCTTCTTATGCACATGTGCTGGCTTAATCTATTTTTCTGTGTGCTCTCCAGCTAAGTTCCCTAGATCTCAACAAGGAGATCTATTTGGTTGTGAGGTCAAAAATCTACACCCACAATTTGGTGCTATTTGTGGGAACTTAAAAAGAATAGATGGCCAACGCCGGACAAGAGGTAAGAGTTAGGGACGACATACACAGTGAGGAAGAGGAGTACGTCGATCCAAACATTAGAGGAGGAAATAATGAAGATGAAATGCAATAAGTGAACCTTGAAGCAAACAATGCTGCTAGGGACCGTAATGGCCCAAGGAGAGGCAATCGAGAGGAATACTACAACGAGAGAAACTTCCAAGTCTGGAAAGACTGAAACCTGAGACGAGACGATGAGGTGAAGGACTTGGCGACCAAGTTGACAGACCTACAAACCATGGTGAACTTCATGATGCAGAACAAGGTGATGCAACCTGCGTTGTCATTGCCAGCAACATCGATACCAACAACAAACGATGTTGCCCAGAGGACAGAACAGGTGATTGTGCCGACCGTTCCACAGCACGGGAAGAGACTTGAGACTTTAAATCGGCAATCGGAGATCACCAGACGAACAAAATCATGGCAGAGAGACTCACAGAGAACTAAAGGGATGTAGATTAAGAGATCTCGGTAGATCAAAAGGTAGGGCCTTTGCCTTAACGATGTGATAGACGTGGAGAAGTCCAAAAGGACGCATCCTAATACGAGAAGCAGCGTGCTGAAGAGATTTAAGTCGGTGGATAACTGAGCCTGAGATGGACCGAGGACCTGCAGGATTACCTCTAGAGGAAGAGAAACGGTGCCAAGGTTATGTCCACAGCACATCCATAGTCGCCGTTCTTGGTGGAGTTGGTTGCGTTCGAGGCACCCAAGAGATTCAGTATACCGAGGTTCCAAATCTACGATGGTAAGCTAGATCTAAACTTTCTTGTTGGTTTATACTTAAATCCAATGTCTCTATGGAGTGGGAATGAATAGTTGATATGCAAGGTGTTCCCTTCAACGTTTGGGCAAATAGCATCAATTGGTTCCTCAAATTGCCGAAGGGATGTGTTAGAAATTGGGAAGGCATGGCTGAGATGTTTGCGGCCATGTTTGTTACGAGCAGATTGCAGCCATTAAGGGTTGATTTCCCATTGGCTTTGAAGATTGACGATGGTGAAAGCCTTAGGGCTTACGCCAAGAGATACTACGAGGTTTACAATCAGATTCTGGTATGTAACCAGGAACTTGCAGTCGTGTCTTGAAGAACAGCTTGGAGAATGATTGCCAACTTTGGCAATCCATTACAAAGACCGTCTCAAAAAATATGAAGGATCTCATGGCAAGGATTGAGAAGTACGCAAGGACATAAGAGGACAAGAAGGAAAAAAAAGAAAGTACAGTGAAGTAGAAGAAGTGAAATGGTTTGCCGAAGCGTAGTGTAACGCCCTAAAATAATAACAATAACCACCATCATAATATACCGTAGAATGTATCACTAGCGGCCATATTTAACATTTCATTGATACACCTTAATAGTACAAAAGATGACATATGAGGGTATATATTCATAAATCTAGATCCTGAATATATAGCATTTGACATATGTAAATGAATTAAAACATAAGTAAAAGTAGATAAGTTTATGCCCTGATGGCTATATATTTCCAAGTCAATACTTGGGTGTAACAAAAGTGAGTTCAACTCAGTACAGTTAATGCCCATGGCTTGTACAAAAATAATTACATCAAAAGAAACCAAAAGGAGCTCTTAGCTCCAAGTCCTTCTAAGCTATGTCCTTGGTGGAGGCATATCATCAGCACCTAAAAGTTATTTTCTACGTAGGATGAGCAAAATCCCAATAGAGATACTTTAACACAATGTATAAAACTTAATGAAGTCATGAGGTGAATGCATATGCATGCCATTTGTTAAATGTTTTACATTTCTATCTCAAAACAATGCAATGCCAGGATTATATATCAATTCATGAAAAAAAAAATAAAAATCCTTTTACACTAGAAAATAGAACAGTGGATACAAAACACTAGGAATATCTAGGTTCGTGTTTGCCAGTAGGCTATACAAGCAATACCAAAGCTATTTTACCGGTGCTAACTAGAAGGATTGGCACCCAACCGCACGGGTTTCTAGACTTTCACCAAGAACACACAGACCAACATAATAACCACAACCACACCCCCTAACTAGATTCACCAAGGTATATACCCCCTTTTTTTTTTTTTTTCTCAAAATAACAAATTTTCAATATTTAAGTATAAAACAGTGCTCAATGCAAGATGTATGAGTAAATAATTTCAATTCACCTAATCCTCATGCAATTTCTACAACAATCAAAACTATTCTCCACCGATAGCCCAAAACAAATATTTCTACACAACAGATAATTTTCGAACAATAGATATAATCTCCCCATTTTCAAAATAAGAGCGATACTACATATCTAACCCGACTCCCATCATCAACAGATACATTCCTCTTATCTTTTCAAAACCCGTCATCTTTTCCCTTTTCTTCCATAAATCAAATATCAATGATTTTGAAACAAAACCCCCTTTACTTTCAAGATCACATTTAAGTAAGGAAATTCTAACAATTCAACACAACCCAACATTTTATATACTTCCATAACCTTTCTTAATAATCTATTTGAAAAACCCCTTTTCTACATTTCAAAATCAAACCCTAGGTTTAACCCAAAATCTCCAAATCAGTAAACCCTTTCAAAGAGCAAATAACTAGGCTAAGAACCATAACAAAGGTTGAAGAAATCCCTACCTCAAGAGTATAAGAAGAAAAAAGCAAGGGTAAAACTTTGACAGAGTTGAAAACAAGATCATCTATAATTAGAATGAAGCTTTTGATGAGCTCTACTTTTTTCTCCAAAGAACTATGGCGGAGAAATCAATGGGTGAGGATGTATTTGAGGTTTTGAGCAAGAACTAGAGAGAGAAGGGGGATGAAGATAGGGTTAGAGGTGTTTTAGAAAGAGAGAGAGAGAGAGAGAGAGAGAGAGAGATGAATGAAATAGTGATTAAAATTTCCCTTTTCCCGATCTAATATATGCACAGATCGCTCAAGCTACAAACCATCGCTCGAGCGTCAGACAAAACAAGTTACACCACTCGAGCGACTAATAACACTGCTCGACCGCATAATGACCCTCTTCTAGAAGTTCAGACCTGCAAAAGACCGCTCGAGTACAAGAAAGACTGCTCAAGAAAAGATACCTTACTTCTAGAAGTTTTGCTAACCTAGAAAAATACTGAGAGATCTCAAAGACCGCTCGAGCGACCAAAACACCACTTGAGTGAACAAGAAGAAAACTGGACAACAATGCTTTTGAAAAACTAATTCCCAACCTGTTTCAAACATAACCAACACTCAACTCAACTACCAACAAGATGAAAAGGACATGAACAACAATTAAAGACACAGAATCTTAGTTCCCAAAGCATGCAATGGGCCGGGTCTAAACCAGAACCGTTATAATCTCCCCATTAAGAAATTTTGTTCCTGAAATTTAAATCAAACCAATAACCACTAGGTTTAAATCAAACCATCGACCATCTATGCTAGTAATAATGTTAAAACAGAGTCTTTCGACATAAGATATTACAGTTCAACTTTTCGAAACATTGACAATGTTTAAATTTTACAACATGAATAAAACTTTCAATATAAGTCTCAAACATCAATAAATAGGTCCAGATATTTCTCATGAACTTCCGCCTCATGCTCCCAAGTCGCCTTCTCAGCCCCATGGTATCGCCATAACACCTTAACCAATGGAATAATCTTGCCTCTCAAGACTTGATCCCAAGTATCTAACACTCGAACTGGTCTCTCCTCATATGAGGCATCCTTATCTACCTCTTACTCGGTCTAATCCAACATGTGTGAAGGATAAAGTTTGTACTTCTAGAGCATATAGATATGAAACACATCATGTACCCCGAAAAGTTAGAGCAGCAAGGCCAAATGATAAGCTACCTCCCTAATTTGCTCTGGGATCTCAAAAGGCCCAATAAATGTAGGAGACAACTTCCCGCTCTTCCTAAATCTTATCAAATCCCCGCCTAGTTGATATTTTCATAAATAGATGATCTTCTACCTCAAAATATAAAAGTTTCCTCGTACGGTCGACATAGCTCTTTTGGCGACTCTGAGCCGAAATCGACCTCTTATGAATAAGCGCAACTTTCTCCGTTGTTTCCTGAACTAATTCAGGACCTAGCATAGCTATGTCACCCACCTCGGCCCAACACACTAGAGACCTACACGGTTGGCCATACAAGGCCTTAAAAGGCGCCATACCAATGCTTGCTTGAAAACTGTTGTTATTGGAAAACTCCATCAAAGGTAAATGACTCTCTCGCGACCTCTTAAAGTCGAGAACGCAAGCCTGAAGCTTGCCCTCTAAAATCTGAATGGTTAGCTTGGACTACTAGTTAGTCTGAGGATGATAGGTGGTGCTAAACGTCAACCTAGTGCCCAAGGCATTTTGGAGGCTCTACCACAACCAAGCCGTGAAATATGGATCTCTATCTAAGACGATAGTTACAGGGACTCCATGAAGTCAAACTATGTCCCTAACATAAAGGTCAGCACGATAATCTACGAGTCACTCATGCGCACAGGTACAAAATGTACTAATTTGGTTAACCAGTCGAATATTACCCTTACAACATCATTACCCCGTTAAGTCCTCGGAAGACTCACAACAAAATCCATCATGACATATTCCCATTTCCACTCAGCTATAGGTAAGGGTTGCAACAAACCCGCTGGTTGTTGATGCTCAGCCTTCACTTGTTGACAAGTAAGGCAACTCGAAACAAACAATGTTACATCTCTCTTTATCCTCCTTCACCAAAATTGACGACTAAGGTTATGGTACATCTCTGTGCCTCCCGGGTGTACTGCAAGGAGTGAATGATGGAACTCTTGAAGTACCTCCTCCCTACAAGATTCTGGCACAAAAAGACTGTCTAAAAACCCCACACTCGAGTTGGAATAAACATTCAAGCCCTTCTCTACTTCCCCACCAGATATGCAACTGCTTTGCTAGATACAGAGTTGCCATAGAAATATTTTTGGAAAATTTAGGAAACCCATGGCTCATGCCAAAGGCCACGTGTCCGTCATCACCAAGATTGTCTTGGCTCAGGAACTTAGATACGAGAGAGGAAGGTCATGAATTGAGCACCACTGCTCGCCCGATCAAAGATCGTCCTCTACTAATTATGTTATGAATCTTATCTACATTATATGCTTTTGTTCCGATTATTTAGACTAGCATTACTATGTGATGCGCGCACACAATTATAGACTAATTTGCAAAAATTGAAACTTTTGATTCATGTTTGTTTTGAAAATTGTTTCGAATATGTACCACTTAAAAAAGTGATTGCATATGAACATTACTCAAATTATTCCAATTCAGGCAACTAGCCTTCATCCACAAGCGTTCAAAATAGTTTATCATTTAAACATTTAGCCTCATGGCAAGCATGCTAGACATGGAAACAATCACATTCGTGTAATATGCTAAAGCACATAAAAGCTCACATAGTACTCGAAGCCAAAAAAAGATGACGAAGTTAGAATAATGCATGATCCTAACTATGTAATATGACTAATGCAACACATGCGATATGCAATTACTAGGCTCGGTTACTAAACATAGTATGTGAATCAATTTGATAGCAAGCGGTCTAAGCACGTATTCGAAGAAGTATTAACTAACAATGCAAGTTAGAATGATGTCCTAAGCCTCAATGCATGCAATACAAGAGGATGCAAACATGAGATATGCTAAACAAAACATGATGCCCTAAACTAACCAACATAAGCTAGTAAATAAAAGAAAGAAAGACGTGGGGTTGGAAGACATACACGTTATTACAACATTGCGCTCTCACACAGGAGGGTCCGAATAAACTAACTAGCTAAGCTAAACTAATTACTACGAATTAACTAATTAACTAAACTTGTTAATTATTACAACATCACAACTAATTAACTATTCTAGCTAATTATTACAAATTGGAACTAACTAATCCAATTTGTAATAATTAGCTAGAATAGTTAATTAGTTGTGATGTTGTAATAATTCTAATTAGCTAACTAATTAATTACATCATGAAATAAAGTAACTAAATTAACTAATTAGCCCCAAGAAGCAAGAGATGCTCATGCATGCACGGACTTTCCACCTGAAAAAGCCACTGTTTCTGCTACCAAATGCCTTTGTTGCACAGTAGAACACTTGTACTGATTTCTACCTTAGAACCTGTTCTGTTCTGTTTCAAAAGTATATTGTTGGATTTTGCACAGGTGGCTGGCAGATGGCCTGCCGTCCACTAGTGATGGCCTACTGGCCACAGAAGGTGGCCTGCTGGCCTCCAATAGTGGCCTGCCAACCACTGATGACTGGATTGTCCTGATGCAATAGAGAGCAAACATAGCAGGGACAGGGTATTCTCAAGGGTTTGTTTGCACAACTCACCTCTCCTTATCATTAAACAGCTCAAAGGAGTAGTAATTTTGATTCACAAACCACTAATGGATGCAATTTCATTGCATGATGGCTTATGAATCAAGTGTGCAAATTCGATGAATGCAACAAAACAAGACTCTCAGAACCACCTCCATCTCATGAAAGATCAAGGGAAGTAGTTGACAACGAATCTTGAACCATTTTCATCACTAATGAGTATGAAACGACTCAAGACTCAAGGGTTCAATTAACGTCCGATTGAACCCAAACCAAATTATTATCTTGCTTTTTTTTATTCACCAATTTTATTACTCCGTTTTAGTAACCTCTCAATTCTTTAATCAATTAAGTTTAGAAGTGAATTTAAGTCCTCTAATGGAAAGTGGGCTCAAACCAAGTGTTACTTGGGCATGAAAGAGACATCATACCGTTGGTAATGAACCCCCAAAGGGATTAAACCATTAAGCATGACATCTCAATCTCACGCTTAAACAAACAAGTAGTTTGAAACCACTTTCAAAGAAAAACAAAAGCCAAGAAAGGATTATAAATACAATTAACTCAAATAAGGTGGCGTCTAAGGCCTAAAACACCAAACTTATGAGGACAATTACACTACAAGCATGCAATATAAGGCTCAAATGCAACAAACACTTAAAAATAGTCCTAAAATAGTCTTAAATAAGTCTTAAAACATGCTGGAATTAAGACAAAAATAGCTAGAATAATAAGCTAAAACATGGATCATGCTAGGCTAGTAAGCAAAACACAAGGAGGGGAGGCTAACCCCTCCAATTTTGGACTTCAAAACAACATTTTAGCCACTGAAATAACTCTGAAAACCAGTGTTTAAAAGCTCAAAAAAAGATAGTGTAAAGGTGTGAAGCACAAGGGTAAAGGCCTTGAGGGTAAGGTGTAAAGAAGGGTGAACCACCCCTCAACCTTTAATGGCCTTAAACCACAAGTTTTAGCCCAAAAATACCGGTTTTAAACAGCTCAAAAATTAGTAGAAAAGATGGAAAACAAGTGGTGTAAAGATGGTACAAAAGCAAGAGATGGTATACCTCTTGAAGATGAATGAACCCTTAAGTCATAAACCAACAATTTTACACTCTCAAATGCTTCAAGAGCTCAAATTCAAGCTCAAATCACCTCAACATGATGCTCTCTAGGTTCGGTTTAGAGTGTTTGGACAAAGGCTATGCAAGTTGCAAGAGAGAGAGAGAGAGAGAGAGAGAATTGTAGAGAGAGAAAATATTTTTGCTCACAAAATTTTTCTAACCTGAAAACCAAGAGAAAAGGTCCTGTATATATTGAAATATATGAGCTTTAGTTGAAAATATCTATATAGAGACATGTGGAGCAATGTGGGAACAACTGGCATAAATATCTGCAAAAAACTAGTTTTTTGACTCTTGTGGCCGGTAGGCCACTAATGGTGGACAGCAAGACACAAAAAGGGGCAAAAGTTTCAACACTGGCTGGCAGGCCACTAATAAGGGCTGGCAGGCCAATAAAGTGGCTGGCCACAAAAATCTGTTTTTAAGCCCGATTTCAAATGGGCACAACTCCTTCATCCGGACCCTGTTTCAGGTCATTCTTAAGTCTAAATTGAAGTCTTAGAAGTCTAATTTTCAATGGTGGTAGCCTCACATCTAACTTCTAGGTGTGCAAAGAGATATGCCAATTTTAGTGAAGGATGCTCAGTTTTGTCCTAATGGATTGATGCCTAACTCTTCCCCCAACTATTTTTCTTCTCTCCTCTCTTATTTTCTCCAAATCCAAACCTTTAACTAAGATGTTTTAAAGATTTTCTTCAAAGAGTTCACCTCTCTTCCAATTATTTCCACTTTGTCCTTACTCGATTTACTGAAAAGTGCAATTTTTAACGAAATGTGAGCCTCGGAACAGCGTAGAAACTTTTGAAAAAGAGGGTTTTGAGGTCTAAAATAATTTTGATCAAAATTACTTTTGGTCCAAAATGGGGTGTAAGGTTGGGATTTAAAAGCTCTTCTTACTGAAGAAATTGAACATTTGCATGGCATAACTTTCATCATTGAGTGATCAATTAGGGGCGCCCAAGTCTTAAGGGTGGTTAAAAATGGGGTGTCTACAGGGATGCCCCTCAGGTCATACTTTACTGGGTGCAAACAGGAAGGATGAAGAACCTATCACAAGACTCCATGCTTTGCTGGCTCAGATACGTTGGGAAACGGACTTCCTTTCACACTATGTTGGGCGCAAACTGGAAAGGACAAGGAAATCTCTGTCAAGGAGACACGCTTTGCTGGCTTGATACGGCGAGAAACAGACTTTAAACAACATTGCAAAATGATAATAGCACAATATGCTAAACTACACAAATGAATACACAAGTGCAACACATACACTTAGTCCAATTGCCATAACAACGGCCACTATGAGTTAATTACATTAACCTATTTCTTTTAAAATGTTCTCAGTGCACCACCATTCAACAATGGGTTTTCCTTTATTCCAAACATTTCCAAAATATAATACGAGTTATCAGTCATCCAACAATAACTATCCAATGACAACCTCCCAACATAAATCACAATACCAAAATGGAATTGTCAATTCACAATGTTCTCTAGCAAAGATTTTCACATAATCTAACGCGCAAACCCTACACATGGCATCTACTAATCAACAAACACTACCATCTTTCACTGATGGCCAAGTACAAAACTCTAGGACACCAACCATTTAACGACAACACTAACTATACATGAACCAAATATCTATATTTTTTTAAAACCAATTCTCAACCTGCCAATTTCCCTAACATGCTTAACTCATCAATAACCATTTAATTGTTTACCAAAAGTCCCAATTTAGTTATATACAACATAACACAATACTACACTACACAAATCACATTATTCTTTCTCAATTTCTTGGTTAGAAGCTCAAACTTCCCAATCCCATATTCCAAATATCATCAACAACACTCAACCAACCACCAATTCAAACCCAAACCAACCCATATGATTTTTAACAAAACCAACTATAGAACTATGTTTTTAAATGCCATAAAAATTATGACAACTCTGTCTATAACGAGGTGCTTAAAAGAAGCTCTAGAATCCCTACCTCTTGAAGCAAAGAGGAGAAAAGCCAAAAATCCATCGGCGACGAAAACACGATCTAACTAGATTAAAACGAAGCCCTCTACCTCCTCTACACTAAAGTCTAAGGCACTAAGGGTAAGAGATGATTAAAAAGAGATCAAATCAAGGTTTAGAGCTTAAAAAGCTAAAAAATGGTGAAGCAGCCGAGAGAGAGAAGAAGATGAACTAAAAATAGATATTTTCAGCTTTTCACTAATATTTTGGTTTTGGTTTTCCTTTTTAGCGACCAAGTGATTAGTCGAGAAAGATAAGTAATACTTTTGCTAACTAAATAAGGTAGTCGGTGTATCACCACTCACATTTGATGACCAAAATGTTGGTAGGCGATAGGGTACATTTGGCGACTAAATAATTAGTCGGTAAAATTATTAATTTTGACAACCAAAGGGTTTGGTTGCTAATAGGTCTATTGCTGACTAAAGTTTTAGTTGTACAAACATTACTTTTGGCTGCTAACATGTTTGGTCGTGGTATGTGACTTTTGGCGACTAACATGTTTCGTTGTGGAATGTAACAATTGGCAACTAACATGTTTCATTGTTCAATGTGACAATTGGTGACTAACATATTTAGTTGGGAAAATATCACTTTTGGCGACTAAAGTGTTTTAGCTACAAAATAGTTTAGTCGTGGTAATTATATATTCAGCGACAAAAAATTTAGTTAGCAAATAAAACCTTTTCTTGACTACAAAAATTTTTAGTCACTAATTACTTTTCCCGATCCTCTATTAGTGACCAAAAAAATAAGTCGCGGAAAACTTTTGCCGACTAAAAACGGACTTTTGTTGACTAAATTTTTATTCGGCAAAAGTTCAATTTCCTGTAGTGATAGAACAGCCCTATAGTGGGCGTAAACTTAAGACTGCGGCTGCAACATACCTAGGTGGCACAATTGCAGACCAAAACACCCTAACCACGGGCACGGTCCAACTAAAACCCCCTCTCATCTGCAGGCGCAGCCTATCCTTTGCTTGCGTAGAACAACATGCTTACAAAAGTACAAGGAGCTATTTTTTGGTCGCGGCCCATTGCAGGCGCGACCTTTAGGCTAGTCCATTGCAGACACGAAGGCCATGGTTATGGGCATGACCTGGACAATACAGAAAGTTCTAGGCTGGTGTTCCACAGCCAGCCCAAGACATACCAAGGCCCTATACCATACCAGCAAGGCCACTACACCTAGAGCAACCCTGTGTCCTAACTCAAGAGAATAAAATAGGTCAGCCCCAGACCTAGGCCTCCACATCGAAGAACATGAAAAGGGTCGGGTCTAAATGGGGAACGTCATACATATAGACCCAAAATGCATTTAGGATATGGAGATGTTACAGGGACAAGTGTAGATGGTTGAAAACCAAGTATGATGCAGATACATGATTGAATGCTCAAAAGTGTACAAAATTAGGCATTAATGTATAAACTATAATTGACCTTCAGGGAAAAATAGGGTAAAAAGTGCAAAAGAATGCAAAGGCGTAGGGAATATATAAAATTGATAATGAAGAAGTGAGAATAACGGACTTATAGTCTTGGAATGAGGAAACAGACGTCAGATTCGTATTTACCGAAGTAAGGTGCCTCAGATGATCAGAGCAGAATGGTGGATTAGTCGCTGCAGGTGATGAAATACAAGTGTTTGCAAAGACTTTTGAAGGCTTGGAAATGGAGGTTTAGACAGAGACGCTCTGAGAGAAGAGGGAAAGTTGTGAATAGAGAAGTGAAAAGATGAAGAGGGAGAGAGGGAGAGAGAGAGAGAGAGAGAGAGAGAGAGAGAGGGGAAAAGTTTTGTTGAAAAGTAAAAAGGGCAGTAAAGGTCATAATATCAAACCCTTGGGCAACGTGCCTAGCTGATGTTAGGTGACATTAGGCGGTGTGTGTCATGACCCGAACCCGCCCCTATAGGTTAAGGACATAACCGGCCAGAAATCAAGAGATTACCTACAGCCTCAAACCAAACCAAACATATAACTCATCAGAGTAAAAGGGCCAAACCGAAGCAAATTTAAAACTTTGTCTATAGAACTGTGCTTACATGGCACATCATAATAATCCGTACATATACATGTTAACAACTCACATCAAGATATGTAATAACACAAAGTTCTGTACATACAGGATCATTCAAGTCTAAGTCAGCCAATCAAAACTATATACAACCGTAAACCAAAGTTCTCGCTAATATGACAAAATATGATAAATTAGCAAAAGGGCGAGAATAAGTCTCATGCGTGAGACGTATGGGCTGACTCTTCAAAACCTTGACGGTTTCTCACAACTTCACTGAGGCTGGGTTTGGACCTCCCTTGGCTCACCTACAGACACATGAATGAGCGTGAGCGAAAGCCTAGTGAATAATATCAAATAAAGAACATACACAAACAGTATTTAGAGCGACATGCACCAAACAGCCTTGGGCCCAATTCATATTTCTATCTAGTATATATATAGTCAAGTAACTGCAGTTCCAGACACATCAGATGGCCTCGGGCCCAATCCATTCTTGTCAAACGGCCTTCGGTCCATCCATTCTTTCATTCGTGTTGGACTGGCCTTTGGCCCAATCATTCTTTCATGTTAGACTGGCCTTTGGCCCAATCATTCATTCATGTCAGACTGGCCTTTGGCCCAACCTTTCATTCATGTCAGACTGACCTTTGGCCCAATCATTTATTCATGTCAGACTAGCCTTTGGCCCAATCATTCATTGATGTCAGACTCGCCTTTGGCCCAACCTTTCATGTCAGACTGGCCTTTGGCCCAATCATTCATTGATGTCAGACTGACCTTTGGCCTAATCATTTATTCATGTCAGACTGGCCTTTGGCCCAATCATTCATTGATGTCAGACTGACCATTGGCCCAATCATTTATTCATGTTAGACTGGCCTTTAGCCCAATCATTCATTAATGTCAGACTAGCCTTTGGCCTAACCTTTCATGTCAGACTGGCCTTTGGCCCAATCATTCAGCATAACAAACATTTGTCCACCATTCAAATTAACAAACTTATAAGACTTACATAGAAGTGAGCAATTGGACAAATAACATACTTCAGATATCTTTATTAATATATTACTCATAGTAATTTGCTGGTTGATTTGCCTTGGAGTTTGACCCCACACAGTACATAACACATATGGGTCACAAATGATTCAATCCGTTCTTAATTCGTACACCCCTCTTAG
Organism: Camellia lanceoleosa; assembly: GCA_025200525.1. Classification (NCBI taxonomy): domain Eukaryota; kingdom Viridiplantae; phylum Streptophyta; class Magnoliopsida; order Ericales; family Theaceae; genus Camellia; species Camellia lanceoleosa. The sequence goes on along the minus strand of CM045771.1, from coordinate 19,857,308 downwards.
GCTTCTTTCTTATCCTTTTAATTCGTTCATAATGCTCAATGCATGCCTAAGAGTACTTAGAAGTGAAAGAGAAAGGAAACTGAAACACATGACACATTTACAAAATTTCTAAAACAGGGGTCCCCGCTCGAGCAGACCCATTAGGTCTGAAAAAGTACTAGTTGCCTCGATTTTATGCTCGAGCGTGAGTTCGGACGCTCAAGCTGAAGGTCTCGCTACATGGCTCCCCGCTCGAGTGTGAATATCCTCGCTCGAGCGGACACCCATGTCTGCAAAACTTCTGGGAGCTTGTATTTCCCGCTCGAGCGACGTCTTCCCCGCTTGAGCGGACATGCCAAATTCTGAAAAATCCAAGATTGTTCTTGAGATTCAAACTTGTATTCAAATCAACATATCTTGCATATTATGACTCATACTTCACATATACATTTACCAACATGATCCAACACCAAATTCATTACATTATGAAGCTTAATTTCATGAATTAATCACATGCATGTCCCAAATTACACCAAACTTATTTCCACAAAACAAATTCATGCATTCAAAACTCATACCCTTATGATTTGTACATGCATGTGGGATATAACTTCCATTTTCAACTCAAATGGTGCAAATGGTGATCACAAGCATGAGTTTTAACCAAAATTCTACATGGATCATACATTTCATGCTCAACTATACAAATTCATGGTAATTATGCACATGCATGCATTCCAAGACTTCAAACTCAACAAATATAACACAATTCTTGTCCTTGATCACCATTCAACTTTGAATTCATAAAATTACAAGATTAAACTCATGAATTCATAACCAATTGCTCACCTAGAAGCTCAATCTTTCCAATTTATGGCTAAATCTTGAGTTGGTCTACAAATTATTCAAGCTTCGAGATCAAAACTTCAATTGTTTCCTTCTTTCTCTCTCTATCCGACCCTCTCCCTATTTTCTTAGAGTAATTTCAGCCAAAATGAACAAAAGAGAGGAGTTGAGTGTATAGTGCCCCTTTTTATATAAGTTCTATTAATCATAATTATTAATATTAAATAATTTGAGCACTACACCATCAATTTAATCTAATTAATTTGATCCGAATCAATTTTCAATTAAATTTCATCGTAGGCTCTAAAAATTAAGCTAATCACAATGGCGTAGTCAATTTCGGTTTTTGTGGCCGATAAGGCCTTCAATTTTCAGTCTATAACAGTAAGTTGAACAGATATTCATATGGTGAATAGATAGAAATTCAAAACCACATATATTCATATAAATGGCACTCATAATCATATCAAATACATAATCACAATCACAATTAAGACTAATTAGCATAGTACAAAACAGGGTTATCACAGTGTGGTTCATAGATGAAGTGATGCATTTGACGCGTGACGAGTATGAACTAGCCTGGTGATGACACGTGGATAAAACTATTAGGACAGTTATGACATGACAACTCATATGCATCTTGGGTTCTTGGAATTCTTGAACTGATAGGGTTGGGATCTCGGCTAGTGGTGTGATCTCGGAATTCTTGATTCTTGGCTTTTGGTTTTTGACTGGTGGATATTTGAGTCCTTATATCTTAACGTAAATGAGTCATGATCTCAATCTTTAGCATGTTGTTTTGCTGACATGTTGGAAGATCAGACGATATAAGTTCCATCACCTCAAGTTGCCGAGGTAATAGAACATAAGGGACAATTGTGGGGACATATTTTTAGGGTTGTACACATGGCCGAGGTGTTGACCGAGGTGCCATGTGCACTAGCATTGATGTCGAGATTATTGTGATGTCGTCGAGATATGGCATAGCAATATCAAAATCGAGATGTTCAGATAGAGGAGAAAAGTTCTAGATAAGTTAAGGCGCTTAGTTCGGATAGAGATGAGGCTCTTTATTGAGATCATTCTTATCTAACTAAGAGTTCATGATAAGTGTTGTGCTTGAGTCCTATGAAGTGAGACTTCTAGGGGACGAGGGCATTGATTATTATAAAAGTAAGGCGCCCCTGTGGGTCTAAGGTATGCTTTTACTTGTGCGCTATTGATTAAGTTGATATCTTTGAAAGATAAGTGACTGACTTGATTGTTGGAGTGCCTCAGGGTGGACAAGCTATCGTGGTATTCTTATTTTCTTCTACGTAGGTGTTTGGTTTAATCTATTCTGATGCGTGCTCTCCAGCTAAGTTCCCTAGATTTTGATAGAGAGATCTGTTTGGTTATAAGATCGGAAATCAACACCCACAATTTGGCGTTGTTTGTGGGAACTTAGTAGGAATAGATGGCTAATATTTGGCAAGGAGGACGAGAATAATCGTCTTGATTCTTGATTCTTGGTTCATGGTTGTTGACGAGTGGGTATTTGAGTCTTAATTTTTTAACGCCAACAAGTTATGATCTTGGCTGAAGGAGTATTTTTAGCATGTTGTTTAGCCGATATGTTGAAAGATCAGACGATACAGGTTCTATCACCTCAGATTGCTGAGGTAATAGAACCTAGGGGGCAATTGTGGGGACATATTTTTGAGTCGTGTTACATGGCCGTGGTGTTGGCTAAGGTGTCACGTGGACGAGCCTTGATGCCAATATTATTGTGATGTTGCTGAGATATGGCATAGCAATATTGGAATTCGAGATGTTCGGATAGAGGACAAGAGTCCTAGATAAGTTGAGGCGCTTAGTTCGGATAGAGATGTGGCTCTTTATTGAGATCATTCTTATCTAACTAAGAGTTTGGGATAAGTGTTGTGCTTGAGTCCTATGAAGTGAGACTTCTAAGGGACGAGGGCACTGATTATTATAAAAATGAGGCACTTCCATGGGTCTAAGGTATACTTTTACTTGTACATTGCTGATTAAGTTGACATCTTTGAGAGATAAGTAACTGACTTAATCGTTGAAGTGCTCCCTAGTGGACAAGCCACCTCGGTATTCTTATCTTCTTGTGCGCAGGTGCTTGGTTTAATCTATTCTGCTGTGTGATTTCCAGCTAAGTTCTCTGTTTGGTTGTGAGGTCAGAAATCAACACCTATAGAATTACAGGTTGTGAATTCTTCATTGTCTAATAATAACCAATTCTTGAGTTCTTCACTTAAAGATAAGCACCGTTCAAATGGTGATACTTAAATTTTCTTTTGGGTAAATAATACAAATAGTCCTTATAGTTTACACGATGTGTTAATTTGGTCCATGTTGTTTCAATTTGCTTGATTTTGTCCCTTAATTTAACAAATTGTGTCGTTAGTCTAATAAATAACGGTTGTTAAGTTTGGTGAACGGAAAATCAAACTATGTGTCAATTTAGTCTCTATAGTTTATACAATATGTCAATTTGGTCCCTGTCAAAATTGAGCAAATTAAAACAACATGGATCAAATTGACACATTGTGTAAATTACAAGGATCAAATTGGCACATTGTGTGGACTTTCCGTCCACTAAATTTAACAACTGTTATTTATTAGACTAAAATGCAAGAATCTATTAAATTAAGGGAAAAAATCAAGCAAATTGAAACTATAGAGACCAAATTGACAAATCGTGTAAACTATAAGGACCATTTGCATAATTTACCATTTTCTTTTTCATGGATTGAAAATTATTTAGACTAAAGTGCAAAATATATATATATATATATATATATTTCTAAAGTAGTTCTGCTATAAATACAAAAATTGATGATAAAATTGGATATATAATATATATAACAAAAATGCGAGACCATAAATATTTTACTAAAATTTTTACCAAACCATCACATGCACGTGAGTGATTTCATAGAAATTTTGATAAAACATTTAGAGTTCTTACCATTACTTTATACATAAATAGACAAAACTTTACAAAATTCGTTAATCGAAATTAATTCTTGAAATTATTTTTATGTCCATATGTATTTTGTGTCTAAATTTTTTTTGCCTGTTAACCATCTTAGACTTATCTTTCTAAAGAGACATCATTATTGCAGAAATATTGTTGATTATTTGGACATTGAAGAATAGCATTTTGTGACTAATTTTTTTGCCCGTTACCGTCTTAGACTTATCTTTCTAAAGAGACATCATTATTGCACAAATATAGTTGATTATTTGGACATTCAAGAATAGCTTGACATGAAGAGAGGCAAATTTAGAATAGCGGTTATTCAAGTTGGACAAGTAATTAACTCGTCTGACTCCATGATGTTAAGAAAATAATAGAACTCACCATTATTTTTTAAAAATCGTAAATTTTAAAAAGAAAGTTGCTCGTCGTTTCTTTTTTCTGGCCAACCAAATACTGTAGTAGAAAAGATTAGGGGACGCTGACTGAACATGTAGGCTCTACACCTTTCTTAATCTAATCATCGAAAAAAATAAAAAAAAAAAATTGTTGAAAAGTCTAACCTAAGAAGGTATAAAGTATTAGGTCTAATGTATATTTTTTATTAGTGAGAGATAGTTTGGCGATAAATCTTTTTGTTGGTTTTGACAGATATTTGGTTTTCAATTTTACCTCTTTTTTTATTTGTTGATTTTTCGTTGACTATCTGTTTAAATTTATATATATCTGTTCAAAAAAAAAAAAAAAAAATTCTATTCCTTCAAATTTATGCCTATATGTTCAAATTTTATCTGTGGAATTTTTTTTATCTATTTAAATTTATATCTATCTATGTAAATTTTATCTTTATAAGTTTTCTATTTGTCCAAATTTTATTTATGTAGTTTTTTACCTGTTTAATTTTTTTGGCTATCTGTTGAAATTATATGATCAATTTTTTTTTTCTTATCTGTGTGAAATTATCTGTTCAAAATCCTTTTTTATATGTTAAAACAACAATTTAACAAGCAATCACAATATTTCTTTATCTGTTGAAATGTGTGAAAGTGGTGATGATCTGTTCAACTAAAAACAAAATAATAAGATTGATGATTTTTAGTGTTTCAAGAAATAGTAGTAGTAGGATCGTCATATATGAACTAAAAACGAAAGAGACCACTTACTTGCTTGGATTAGAGAGAGAAGAATTTTTTTTCTTAGAATTAGAAGTGATTTTTTCCCTTAATTATTGTCGGACGTGTGTATATGTTAGAAATGATATTGGGAAAATAGATTTTTTCTCAATTTTGGTCTATTTTTTAGGTGAGACCCATGCGTCAAAGTTGGCAGGTCTAAGCAGTAACGCGTTCTATGTCGTGTTGTGATTCATGTTGTATATTTGGTTGCTCAAAACCGTTATCGAGTGAATGAGAAAATAAAACCAAAGTGAACTCTATAGAAATAGTGTTTTTAGTGAAATTTCCATTAAGGTTTGAAATAAGGCTTGTCCCATATTGTTTTGGGAGGCAACTTTGGTGTGAGTTTATAAGACTTGGGTTTGGAATTTGGGGTAGGCCCCAAGGGGCACTCAAGTTTTGTAAAGGGGCAGGTGATGAGCAAAATGGGTTAGACCCATTGGACCAAAAATAAACACGTGCCGCCGCCGTCATCGATGTGGTGTGAGGTTGGGTTAGGTTTGTCCGGCCCAATACTTATCTTTTTTGACAAAAAATATTTGAATTTAATTTTATTTTTTGGTAAAGTAAAATCTGTCCAGTTTTAAATTTCAAATTTTGGTTGAAAAAATTCAAATTTTGCTTGCACTTCTTCAAACCTTTTGTACAGATTCATATCTATCTGAACTGGTTCAAGTTTAAACCCATATCTGTTTAAATTCAAATCAAATAGGGTCATACCTGTTGAGTTCAAAACCGAACATATTTTCTATCTGTTCAACACTGTCCAAACAGGTACCATACCTGTTGGATTCAAATTTGAACAACCACATTTTCTCCTATAAATAGATAGACCCTCATTTGGATTTTGCATTCAGAAAATTCGTTCTTTCCGCTGCTATCCCTCTCTGCATTTTGTTGCATTAATTTTTCTTGTGTGAAAGTGTATAAACACAAAGTGTGTTTATAATGCAAATAGTTTGTAGTGTTGCTACTGTTTGTTGAAGATTATTTCAACCTGAGAGATAGACGTCCAAATTCTGTGGGCACCCTAGAGAGGACGAATTTGTTTTAAGGACACAGTGTTAAACACTAGACTTGATCAAAAATTTATTCGAAAAAATAATAAGGTAAGTGCCTTGATTATTTTTCTGTTTAATTATTTTTCCTATTCCACATTTTGATTTTGTTTTTGTTAAAAAAAATAGAAAAAATAAAAAAAATAAAAAAAATTGTTTTTATTTATTTATTTTTATACACTGTTTTTATTTTTGTAATCAAACAGTTTTTCTCATTTCTTTTATTCTTCGAATACAGTAAAAACTGTCCAATAGTATATATGCATAATTCTCATCACTAGCAGATCATAAATTTTAATAATTTCAAAGTGAAAGATCATCAACATAGCTAGTCATCTATTCAAAAAGGTAAATTCACAAATTCTGATCACATTGATCAGAAAAGGAATCAACTGTTCCGAACTAGAGATCATAGTTACATGCTTACCATCAAACAAATAAGAGGAATTATCAATAAGAAACAGAATATGATTAATGATTGCTTGAATTGAAATAGCAAATCTTCAATAAATAGTAGTAGTAGGATCGTCATATTTATACTATATATTAAGTAAAAAGGGATTTTTAACTCCAAATTTTGTGGGAGTTTCAACTCCCAATCTAAATTTCTTGATTTTTTGATTGAAAAAAAAAATCTTAGCATTTATTAACTTATCCCAACTTTCAAGTCTTACCCTCATAATAACACTTTAATACATTAAGAACAAACATAATTTTTTTTTTTTTTTAAATCCAACATATATGAATTCCTTGAAAAGTCCCAATATATATGATTATTATCTCTCATAATAACATTTTAATGCATTAAGAACAAGTATAAATTTTTTTTTAAAAAAGTTCAACACATATGATTATTATCAAAATATTAAACTTTAATATAATATAATAAAAAAAAAGACATTTAATTCCTTGAAAAGTCTAACACATATGATTATTATCAAACTATTAAACTTTAATATAATATAAAAAGGAAAAAAAGAAGGCATTTAAAAAAAAAAATATTTAAAAATCACAATTCACATATATAAATAAATGTAAATATAATCCGTACATAACACGAGTGATATGCTAGTATGAATAGAAAACAAAAGAGATCACATGCTTATCATCAGAAGTGTGCATGCACACACACATATATAATTCTCATCACTAGCAGATTGAAATTTCACCTCCACCTCCAACGCCATATCGAAAATTACAGATCTGCCACCACCATTACACATCTGCCTTAGGTACCGCGGCGCCACTCTTCGGCTGGTCCTTGACGCCGACGACAGCACCAACACCTATATCTCGGCAAAGTCGAAGAGCCAGTCAGCCTCAGATCTAGACCAGAAGCCGGCCAGATCCAGGGCCGACCTTGGCTAAGGTTAGGAAGGTTTGTGCCTAGGGTCCCGAAAATTAGGCTAAAAAAAAGCCTCTAAATTTATTAGTCTTGTACCATAATTAATTTAGGCAATTTTAAAGGGCCTCAAAAATTCTATTTGGCCCAATTGATAAAAAGACCAATTAAAAAATATTTATAAGTGCTTGTTGTTAGCCCAATTAGAAAAATAAAATATAAAATATATGTATATGTATTAGTCGTTAGTCTAATTTTGTGTGGCCTATTTTTTCTCTGTTTATGGCCCAATTATGTGTTTTTTAGTGATTTTTTAAAACATTTTACGCAATTCTTATTTATTTATTTTGTAGATACATCTAATCTAGATACACTTAAAAACTATAATATTTGTATTTATTTATTCATTTATTTATTTAAAGTCGTCAAATACAAAAAATATAGAAAAATATGAATTACAAACTTAGATAATTATTTTTGAAAACTTTAAACCAAACAGGGTGATTTTTATTTTTATTTTTTATGAATATCTAAAAGGCTCCCGAAAAATTATTTCGCCTTAAGCCCGTGAAAACTCAAGGCCGGACTTGGCCAGATCTCGGTGAAACCTTTAACCGAGGTAGTGACGATCCTCCATAGCTTATCGTAGTCTTTCAGGGGAACGAAATCGAAGCTAAGCAAAGACGAGGAAGACGACGACATAGGAGATGGATGCACCGGTTCCTTTACAGGTTGCGGCAGCGGCGTTTAAACTACCAGCGAAGGATTCGACTGAGTCCGAGAAGCTTTTGTTTCATGCTGACGTTAGAGAGGAAAGAGACAAGAACTAAGATGATGCTGGTGGTATTTGGTGTTCATCATTGCTGGTGACGGCGGTGGTAAAGAGATGGGGGATTTCTTATGGTTTGGAGGAGGGAGGGGGAGAGAGAGAGAGAGAGAGAGAGAGAGAGAGAGTGAATTGATTGTCAGGTATATAATTTGAACAGATAAGAAGAGAGTTGTTTCAAACAAATAACTCGGGAACTTTTGAGGATAGGTTGGTCATTTCATAGAATGATGTTCTTAGGGCATACTATTTTAGTGTCTGAACCTTTGGGCAAGGAGAATTAAAATTAAATTTACCACCCAAGCACCCAAAAAAAAATGGTGAAAAGTGAAATCAAGAGAGAGTGAAATGAAAGAAATGAAAGAAAAAAAGAAAGTTTATTTTTCTGCATACATTTAATTAGAAAAGTAGATAGAGAAAATTTTAATTTAAAATTTTGCAAAAAAAGATTCAGAAAATTTTTCAATTTTCATGCCAACAATTTAAATATATATTTGTATATATATATTTTCTCACTTCCTCACTTTCCACCACTTTTATCCCAATCCAATTCAGCCTAACAAACAAGTATTAAAAAAATATGAATTAGTTGTACAATGCTCAGTAGCCCACTTTTAATTTATGAGAGATATTTAAGCGTGTTATTGATGGTAAAAGGATTAGGACCTTCAACCTTTGGAAATGTATTGAAAATGCCAACTACCAAAGTATTCATGCATTTATTGCTTTGTATACTAAAATAATTGTATGGGAAAAGTTAGGAATCATGAAAATTGTCATGAAAATGATCATGAAAAATTTATGATCATTGTATTACTTTAATTAGTGTGTGGTGCTTTATTCTAAGTGTAATCGAAGGGTCACAAAGCTTTCATGATTATTTTCACGAAATGTTTTTCATGATACCTAGCATTACTGTAATTGTATTATAAGTTTGTTTTAGTCTTTTTATTTTATATATGCTTTTTCTTTTTCTTGAACTTAATTTTTTTTTTTACAAATATATTAAAAAAATTATTTATAATATAATTATGACATCACGGTTTGGTTCTAGTTTATCCGTGATTGAATCAATGACCTATCCACCGGCTTATCGGTCCGGTTTTCAAAATATTAGTGTTATCTAGTGCCCTAAAATACCACTTAAGACGCGTAAAAAGTGGGTGTTTGAGAGTTGCTATTTTAGTAGGTTATTTTAGTTTTTGACTATTTTAGTAGGTTAAAATTTTTACATTTGGGAAGGTAATTAATTTTTTTATAGTTGGATATGATATTTGTGAGAAAAAAAGTGAAATGATTATAAATTTAATATAATATTGTGTCTTATTAATTATTTTAATCTTTTTTATTTTTTATTTTTATAAATTTTAACCAAAAAGAGACTAAAATCCAGCTCGCCAAACACTCCCAAAATTATGTAGAGAACTGTCACGCGTTCTAAGCCAACTTGATGAAGTTGAAGGGGAAGGTGAAATACAAGTAAAAGCTTGTGCCTTTTCAATGATGCTTTAAAGATGTGTCAAGTTATAATTTGTGGGGTGTCATTTTCCTATGTAAATGTAAGGTAGATGAAGATAATTTTCACTACTAAAACAATTAACAAACCTCTAACTACTCGCAATGCAATCTCAGTTGGCGTTTCATAAGTTTTATAGTTTATAATTTACTATTTTAATAAAAATAAAAATCAAAAATATTTTCATCTATGTTAGAAATTTGGTCAGATTTGACTTGACCCATAACTCATGGAGCATCTACATGGGTTGTAAATAATTCACATAATTTATAGTATAAAATAATTAAGAGAAGTATCTAAAGAGGTATTTGAGTTGTTGTGGGTGACTACAACTCCATCTCTATTAGTAGAAATTCTTTATATATCTAACATAGAGAAAATAATAATACGAATTATTGGTGCCGGACTTTACTCGAAAAATATCTTTAAAATATTTCTGTCTTTGTTCTTTCCTCTTAGGTCACCATTGTAGAACCTAGGGATTTGGAGTGTAGATACAATATTGAGAAATTCTGGTAACTTTTCAATTGAAGAAGGGTTTTCCAGATGAGGCTCATAATTCAAACATTCGATCCAAATCATTTCCGCATCAAGTAATACGGTTACCCGTGTTATTTCCTTTAGTATATATGTATTTTAAAATTTTGTCTTGAAAATAAATGAACGCAGGTGGCCGGAGGTGGTTACCAGCGATAGATGGTTGTCAAAGGTGCTTATTAGTGGCCGGAGGTAGCGAGCAAAAGAGATCACCGACAATGATGGCTGGAGGTGAGAGGTTAGCTAGGTAATTAAAACTTATTTTTAAAATACAAAAATATTGTTTTTAGTTACAATAATTTAGTAAAATCTGCAAACTGCTTATATTGTTTGAGTGAACATAGACACCATATACATTTTTGTTTACGATTTTCAAAATTTTGATAAACATAAACATTTTCAAATGAGCCCTAAAATGTTATTGTTTTGGGGGAAATTATATCAGTGATCCTTGTAATTTGACTGTTGTGTCAATTTAGTTCAAGTGATTTTAATTGTATCATTTTTGCTATTTATTTATTTTTTATATATTTTTTAAATTTAGTTCAATTGATAATATATCTATTTAAAAATTAAGCATAAATCAATATCAAAATAGTTCATTCAAAAGGTAATAAATTATTTCAAGTTGTATGCTAATCTCTCACCAATTTTTTTTTTTTTAATCAAATAGGAGAGGAATTACAAATATGAGAAATATTTACGTCATCAAATTGACCACTAACCCATAATAGTTAGTGTAAAGGATCAGAAATTAAAGTCCAAATTAAGTATGGACCTAAGTGCGGAGGTCGCCCCTATTAGGCGAATAGGAATGATTAAAGGAGCATGGGCCAAAGCCCAAGGGAAGTGGCTCAATAGTGGGCTGAAGTAGGTCCGACCCGTTGTAGCACGTCCCGCGGGGGGGGACCTCGGCTACAGTTCGGACTCCCTCTTGTGTCGCGGTTCTAAATCTGAACCAAAGAGTCCGAATCCGGCAAATCGTTTGAGAAAACAGATTTTTGAAAAAGTAGTGCCAAACATGGACTGCTTTGCCAGATTACAGAGTCGCCACCTAAATATTTTTTAAATGGGAAATTTAGGAAACCCTGACTCGGTGCCGAAGGCCACATGTCCGTCATCACCAAAGTGGTCTTGGCTCGGGAGCTTGGGTACGATCGAGGAAGGTCAGCTATGAGCACCCCCTTTCGCCCGGTCCGAAGACCGGCCTCTACTAACCGTGATATCCGTTTTTGAAAACTTTATGCGTTCTTATTCCGGTTATTAACCTAGAATTACTATGTGATGCGCACAACACAAAAGTATAGACTAGATTGCCTAACTTGGAAATAAACATTGCATATCCTTTTTGTCTCGAAAAACGTGTTGTTTTCTTTTGCTACTCGCGAGTAGGCTAAAATACGGATTTCAACGAGTTGTTCCGACTCAAGCAATCCAACCTCCACCCACAGGCATTCAAACAGTTCATCATGTAAGCATTTAGCCGCATGGCAATCCTACTGTCATGGCAACACTTACACGCATGTGGTATGCTAAAGCATAAAAGCACACCTCGTACTCCGTGCCAAAACAGTAAACTAGTTTAGCAAAACAATGCATGACCTAGTTCATGTTAAATGATTAATGCAACACAGGCAAGAATGCAGTTAGACAGGCTCGGCTATCCTAAGCATGGCATATGAAATGCTATCACATAGCACGTATTCAATTTGGAATTGAAAGTACGATGCAATTTGTATGATGTACCGAGCCCGGTGCATGTAAACAAATGCATGAATGCACACATGCATTGCATAAGGTATGCTAAAATAAGTATGCCCTAATCTACCATAAGCAGGTAAATAAAAGGGATAGAAAGAAGTGGGGATTGGAAGACACGCACCCACTCACACACACTTATTACAATTGCGCCCTCGCTCGGAGGGATCGAAAGAATATACAAAACCAAATAAATAATTAACTATTCTAGCTAATTAAATATTACAAATCAACTAAATTAAATAAATAAACTAATTAATCTATTTAAGCGATAAATGCCTCGGAAGGAGGGCTGACTGCCGCGTGTGCCCGGGACTCGCTCGGAACTGCACTGCCGTGCAAGTGTGCCTCTGTTTCCTCTGCTCTCCTTCTCTGAAAATTCCCAAAACCTCAGGAGTGCCTCTCAGAGCACTGGGGAGCATCACCGGTGAGGCGAGAGCCACCGTGAGGAGGAAAGCCACCGGCTCTGAATTTCATTATCGGTTGCCAAGAGGCCGGTCGGCACTAAAGTGCCGATCGGCCCTTATCCTGCAGAACACCTGGCCCGGCTGAAGAGAAACCAAAGGCAAGGCAATGCAAATCAAAGCATGTATGCACCAAGCACATCCCTCATCATGCTATGGACTCAAGAGGGCATGTGCCTCGATTCCCGGACCACCAATCGCGCATTTCCATGCGTGATGATCCTAAGAACCAAGGGTGCAAATTTGATTTAAAATGCATACAAACCAAGCAAGCACATAAGGGGTGCTAAACCTCCATCATGGCTTAGTCAAGAGGCCATGTACATGCCAATGCAATGAGGTCCTAAGCATGTTATCTATTATGCACACATGGACAATGGCATGGCATTTATGCAAGCATACAAGCAAGCACATGAACCAAGCATGCAAACCGATTGTAGATTGGGCTTAAACATGAATTGGGCAGCTCTAATAAGGCTCAAAACAGTGGCCAAAATGCCTAGAAAATGAGACTAAACACACGCACACACATGCACATGTTAAGGCCCAAGACTTAGGCAAACCAAAGCGATTCTCATGCATACTTAAAGAGGCCAAACATGGACTAATAGCATGCATTTAAAGCTCTGAAATTCATGTTAAACATGACGCCAAATCATGCGATAGAGCATTCCAAACAAAGCATGTAAATGGCCTAGGCTTAAAGCAAGTCAATAGGGCATTAAACCACACTTAGCGCAATCATACATGGCAATATTCAAGCACTTAAAGACAAAGTTTTAACACATAAAACTAAGCCTAAATGACCACCTAGATGGCATCTAGGAAGCATGGAATCTAAGGCATGCAATAAGGCCTAAACATAGAGCATACAATACATACTCTTAAAGCATTAACAAGGCCACTAAGGCAATCAAACAAGCATGTATGAAGGATTTGAAATGGCATGCTAGATGGTTCCAATCATCAAAAATAAAGCTAGAATAGCATACCACATATTCATGCTTTTGAGGCCAACAAGCCAAATACAAAGAGGCTACCAAATACATGCCAAGATTAGCCAAAATAGCTATGGACAGAGCTGAATCATGGCAAAATAAGCTTACAAGCTTCACAAATCTAAGCTTAAAACATGCTAGAAAATAGGGCAAACAACCTAGTCATGTTAAGGCATAAAAGAGGCATTACAAGGCAACTATACTAAGCATGCATAGGAGACCAAAACCAACTTGAAAACATGTTATATCATAGTAATATAAGCATAGAAAACAACTCAAACATGCCCAACACACACTCGAGCATGGGGCTCTCTCAAGAGGCAAAACTTGCCCTTTTCAAGGTCATCAAGGAGAGGGGGTGGCCCTCTCCTTTCTAGGACTTTATGGCACCATCTCCACCACTGAAATCCATCAAGATTTCAGTGGTGGAGAGGTCCAAGCACACAAGTCCCGGATCTCTCCAAAATAGCACCAAAAGTGACCCTTTTCAAGGTCTAAAGGGGGTCAAACCTCCCCAAACCACAAAACACTCTTAATATACAATAAAGAGGGTTAAAAACAGAACTTTTATGTGCCAAACACTAAGCTCAAAAACAGTTCTAAATTAGGTAGAAATGAGTTGCAAAAATGGGGAAAAAAGTGCAAGTTTTGCTTACCCTCGTAGCCTTCTTCACAAAGGTTGTGGTTGATGCTTCCTTGAGCTCAAAATCTGTCAAGAACCTCCAAGAACAGCCTCTGGAACCTCAGTTGCAAGGAGAGGGTGAAACACTAGGTGTTTTAGTACCATAGTGTGAACTAAACACCTAGTGTACTAAGAGAAAAAGAGAGATATGATATATGTATCTAACTTAACCTAAAACGAGCTCCGGCTCTCTAACAATGTCTAATGCTCGAAAAATGCTAACCCTAAGTCAAGAGGAGAGCTTTCCTCTTATAGAACTTGTAAACTTACAAGCTAAGCAAACAAGACCTCATCCCTCCATACACGTGTATGGAGGAAGCAATGCTCAAAAGGCATGCGAAAATATCTCGAGAAAGCAAGTGCACGATTAATTTGGGCAAATTGGTCATTTCGCCCAAAATAGTGCCGGCGGCACAAAATAGTGCCGACCGGCACAATATAGTCTTGGTGACAACTCTGACCGGCCGGTGGCCTCTAGCCCCAGCCGGTGGTGTGTGGGGATGCCTCATAAAGCATTCCCTACCCTTCCAAGGCAGAACACAAGTGTTTGGTGCAAAACTAAACACAAACAGTCGAGTTCGGAGGTCCTGAGGCAAGGCTCGCCAAATGAGAACTCGGGAACTCCAAGCGAACACAAACATGGATAATCACCGAGTGTTCCAGCGGTGGCGTCCAAGTCTTGAGGACGGTCAAAAATGGGGTGTCTCTGATTGCCCCTCTTTGTGAACTCGAAAGTCATAACAATGGCGGAGTGAATGTCAAAGCCCGAGACGACCCATTTTGACAAGGCCGAAGACTTGGACAAATATACAAAGCACAAATGGTTGAACTACTTAAGTGCCTCGTATCCTTTAGGAATCAAACCGGCGTAGTTCATGCAGAGGCACACATGCCAAGGATAAGATATGCGCCCGTGGCGGGGGCAAAATGCTGAAAATGCAAGCGAGCATAACTTATGATCATGCAAAGAAAGTAATGAAGCATACATGCGACAGTTATAAGCTAACATGCAACAGTCTACACTACAATGTAGAAAGGATGTAAGAGAATTATGCAATTCTCAAAACGTCTCACGCGGAGGATACAATACCTGTGCGGCTCGCCTGGTTGCACCGGCGGTAAATGAACCGTACATACAATATCGTGCTTGAAAAGAAAGCAAACTTAACAGGCATAATATTGTTAGTAAAATGCATGACATATGCAATGCGAATGATGAATGATATGCAATATATACAAAACTATGTATGAATAATGCAAATGAAAATGTAGTGCAATTAAAGCTAATGCGAACTACATGCAGGGCAATTGAATCATGATTCAAACCGGAGCGGTTCGAAACCACACATATGTCAAATAGATTGATGGAGGTGACAAGTCCGTCTACCATAGAAAAGGTGTCGAAGCCCTCAAAGCGGCGCCTACGTAACTACTATGAGTAGTGTAGAACACAAGAACAAGTATTGGGTGGATTGACATAAGTGGAAAGCGACCCATTTGGAGAGAATAATGATCCTAATGCGGACGCAACAATTACACTACAATGTAATGGAAATGGATACAATGGATATGGCACGGCCAAACCGTATCTCGCCTAGGAAAGGCATGTACCGCGTACAAGCCATGTCTAACGAGAAAAGGGTGCCGCAACCTCAAACCAACATACCAGCGTGGAGTAGGCGCGATACACGAGCAGAACTATGCTTAAACATGAGAAGTATAGGCACATACCAGACCAAGCTCAACAAGGAAAGGCGCAAGCCAAGGATGGGAGATGGTGCAGTGGAATGCATGCGATGGTATAGGTACAATGGATATGGCACGCGGGCCAAACCCAGACTTGCCTAGGAAGGAATGTACGATACAAGCCATGTCTAGCAGTAACTTACGCATCTGAAGCGTAGCCGGCGTGAAAAGTAAGGGCACATACCAGACCAAGCTCAACAAGGAAAGGCGCGAGCCATAGATGGGAGATGATGCAGTGGAATGCATGCAAGCTATAATGCAATGGAAATGGACATCTACAAAAAATGCATGACATATGCGCTACACTACGAGGATGATGCATGACATATGCATGGTTTTTTTGTTTTGAAAATGCATGACAATGCATGACAATGCAATAGAATTGATGATGCATGGAATGCATGTTTGTTTTTTTGAATTTTTGAAAATGCATGACAATATGCAATAGTATTTACAATGAAATGCATGATAATGCAATGTGATGCAATGGCTGCAATTGCAGTTTTCCCTATTCTACCAACGGGGTGATATACTAGGTTGGTTCAGTATCCAGAATCGAGGCGTAAACACGCCGCCTCAACCTATGGGGCTTCCATACAGATTTCAAGCCGGTACATCCTGGGTATTTAAACCAGACTTTAGTCTCGGAAATTCGAACCTTTGCGTTCTAGGCACAAGCCATTCAAACTCTAGTTTTCACCGTCCCCATTGGTCTCCTAGGAACTCACATAAGCAGACGGTGGCTTTACAGACCACGAAAGTCGTTCGACACGACAAACACCAAAGGAATTGCACCTTCAGAGGATTTAAGGTCTCCTAGACGGGATGTATAATGTATGCATGACAATGCATGTTTTTTGAAATCTTGGCATGTAGCTTTGAATGCATGATAATGCAAATGGCGGGTTTAAGGTCTCATTTGGACCTAGGGGGGCAACCGATGAGGTGCGCTAAACAATGCGATGGAATGCATGCCAAATGCAATGAGGTGCACACCTTAATGCACCGGAGGTCTTTCACCTCCCGAGGATTTAAGGTCTCCTAGACCGTGCGTGTTTAAGGTCTCGCCAGACCGGGCGGCAACTGTTACACAGTATTCAAGTGCATGCAATGCAAATGAGACGCGCATGAGACGTGCATGTCTCAAAAGATGGAAAACGAAGTGCAAAACGAGGCATATGTGCCTCGAGATGCAATGAAATGCGAAATGAGACACACGTGCCTCATTTGATGGAAAATGAAGTGCAAAACGAGGCGTACGTGCCTCGAGATGCAATGAAATGCGAAATGAATGTGACGAGGTACACCTTAGTGCACCGGAGGTCTTGCACCTCCCGAGGATTTAAGGTCTCCTGGACCGTGCGTGTTTTTGGTCCCGTCGGACCGTGCGTGTTTTCGGTCCATGGACCCGATGAGAGTGCGGAAATAAGCGGCGATGGAATGCATGCCAAATGCAATGAGGTGCACCTTAACGCACCGAAGGTCTTGCACCTCCCGAGGATTTAAGGTCTCCTAGACCGTGCGTGTTTAAGGTCTCGCCAGACCATGCGTGTTTAAGGTCTCGCCAGACCGGGGGGTAGAATGAAATGCACATGAGGCACGCGTACCTCATGGGATGGAGAATGAGATGCAAAACAAAGTACGTGAGGTAGTAGACCTTACGTGACTCAAAATGAGATGCAAGATGAAGGAGTACGACACGCATGCCGCATGACAATGCAAAATGGTGCAAGTCGCAAGAGACGTGCAAGATGGCGCGATGCGCTAGACAATGCACATGGGGCAACTTTTGAATCTCTGTAAATGACAAAAGGATACAAAAGGATACAATCTCTGCTTGAATTTGAGTGCCACACACAGTAGAGACGGTCCGAAGTCAAAACGGAGGCCGGTTGAGCATCGGGGATGCATTTTCTTGTACTTTCTTGAGCTATGAAGACCCAAAACTCCTCAATTTGCCTAAACAGGGCCTTGGGAACACCACCATTTGGGTGGGGTGGTCACCGCCCGCCACCGGCTGGCTGAACCCATCTATCGGCACAAAAATGTGCCGACCGGCACAAAATAGTGCCGACCGGCCAAAAATAGCTGATCGGGGGCAGTTTTGACAATTTGCCTCGGGTCTTTTAAAATAGGGTTCCAAACCCTATTCTAATCACTTTGCCTCCGCCGAAAATCTTTGCTCTCCCTCTCCAAAGTGTTTTCTCTCACTTTTCATCGATTTCCGCGCGTTTCACGCGTTTAAATCGTCCGATTCGCGTATACCTTCGCGTTTGAACACTTTGAACGAATATTTCTCCATTTGGTGTTCCTTTTCGCTATTTTCGCCTTTTGGGACTTGTTCCTCGATTATCTCTTCAATCTTGTGGCTGTTCACAGTCCGGCCCTTCCGGCCATTTCCGACCCTCTCGGGGTTGACTTTGTCGATTGACTTTTCGTATTCCGGCCCATTTTTCATTTTCCGGCCATTTTCTCGCTACCACTACCATGGCAGACGAGGTTCCACATGTCGGGACTCCCCCGGACCATGAGATGGACCCCGGGGTCGAGCTCCTCCCATTGAGCGCCCATTCGATCCGGCGACCTATCGCCCGGCCATCCATGTGCTACCACCGGCGGACTCGCCACTTCAGCCCGGCGAGTTTTGGACCCGAGCCTGGCTGTGAGCGGCCTCCCACTTGTCTGCTTTGGCGCCACCGAGGTAACATTCTCGTCTCTTATTTTACGCCTTGTGAGGATTTTTACATCAATTGCCGTAGCTTCGAACCCATTGCTTGTTTAGTCTCGATGCCTTTGTCTTTGTAGTCGATTGTAGACAAACTCCTCTTGACATCTGTTTAGGACCGCGCATGCACACACTGCACTAGTCTGAATCACCCAAACACACGGCACACATTGCACTGCCAATTCGCCAACACTCGGCGCTTATTTGAATCTGAAAACTCGCACGCATGCTAGATTTGCACAAAACTACGCCAACACGCGGACACATCACACGTTGTAGTTTACTGAAACATACCGAGACTTGGCTTCTATTTGAACGTTGAAAAGCACGCACACACGCTATTTACACCGATCCTCATAGGAGCACTGGCATGTCACAGACCGTAGCCCACACACTGGTAAGCTGAAACCCGATATCTGCTTGAATCTGGAAAATGTGCACACATGCACCGTATTTGCATGCTAACCTTCACAAAACACACTGACACATCACAGGTAGTAGTCCACCGCGGTTCACTGAAGCCCGATATCTGCTTGAATCTAAAAAATGTGCACACATGCACCGTGTTTATACTGGAGCATCTACAATACACTGACGCATTATGCGCTTGTAGTTTACTATAAGCACACCGGCACCCGGTTTCTGTTTGAATTTTAAAAATTTGCACGCATATCAGATTTGTACCGACTGCATATCTTCATATGGCTTTGCAATTTCTTGGCTACAGGGGGACTCCCATACTCTCCGCGGGTATGGGAACATTACGCTTCGCGATTAGTGCCGAAATTTGCCCGACGCCGTTAGATTAGCGCATTGTGGATCGGGCGGTTTGGTACCTTGCGGGGACTTTCGGACTCTCTACTTGCGGACCTCTTCTTGCCGCCTGGCGAGAGGTGGTGGGATACCACCGATTCTTTTCATCTATCGGCGGCGGGGACATGCGATGACCCCTTCGACTTCTCGATGCTCACCGGCATCGGGGTGGTGATCCGATCCCATTTGACCTGAACATGGGCGAGTGGATCGCCGCTCGGGTTTATTTGCTTTCGGCGCCGCCGCTTGTTCGTCGAGGTTCGTCCGCTATTCTCGGTTCGAGGTGCGATTTGTCACGGACCATCTTTGGTGGACGCGGCTCCGATGACCCAGGAGGCTGCTGAGCGATATGCACGCGGCTTCCTCATGTTTTTGCTGGGGGCCACCCTATTCGCCGACCGGGCGAACACCGTGCCTCTCTGCCTCCTCGGCCTTAGCGGTGGACGTCAAGCGGATGTCTTGATATGGCTGGGGTGGTGCGGCTCTGGCCACCCTTTACGGCTACATGAGCTCCGTCTCGCGTGGCGTGAGCGATTGCTAGGGACTCTTGGCGAGGGAGGTATGTCTTCTTCTCTGCTTTTCATTTCATGTTCGTACTTTACGTGATACCTTTGCACCTGCTTGTTGTCGTATCTTGTACACGGCACACACATATACGCTTTATCTTGTTGTACCTTGTTCTGCTTTGTACACCTGCTCAACACAATACACAACACACGGCTCTGTTATTTCTGCTTTATTCTGTACTCTACTTTATTCTGATAATCGTGCTGGCGTCTGTTTTGCAGCTGTGGGTGTATGCCTACTTCCCAGTGGAGCGATCTGGGAGGCGGAGAGCCCTCTGGTTATCCCCTTCTCTCGCCGTTACGACGGGCGATGTGTCCGGAGACCCCGGGACACTTTTGGCTTCTACCGTCGTTTCTTCGACACCATCACCCCTACTGAGGTATGTTTTACTTACAGTCCGTTTAAGCTTCGCTTTCAAACGTACATTTCTATATCAGTAGATAATCAATTGTATTTCGTTTCAGGTCATCTGGCAGCCTTGGGCTCCACTCCCGTGATGATCTGAGATCGATGCTTGGCGCCACCGAGACCTCGCGCTCTGGGATTCTCTGGAGGGCCCGGTCTGTCGAACTGGTACTGGGTGGCGCTTCTTGCGTCGGACCACAGGATTGCGGGCAGAATAGTTCGATCCGGCCTCCCGAGCACATGAGGGACACCGAGAGGTTTTACGTGCGGCAGATGGAGGACTACACCCTTGGTGGGCCATAGATGTGGATGCCTCTGAGGCGAGGCGACTATTCGAGCACGTCCGGACCTTCTTGATGCGGCCTCTGGCGGGGCTCCCGTGATCAGTGAGACCCATGGCGCCCGGCGGCGAGGCAGAGGCGGGGCCATCACAGAGGGCTCGAGCTCATGCGGAGAAGTGCGAGGGGACGAGGGACGGGCTGGCCCGCTCTACCTACTATGTTTACTTATAGGGGGCAGAGCGGGGAGACCTACCAGATCCCTTTTGCTCTTCCTCCGGCTGATCATGAGCTGGCTGGTATTCCTGACTTGCCTCCGGTATGTATCACTTTATTTCTGCTTTATGCATTGTCCTTTCATTTCAGTTCATTCAGATACCCCGCAGAATACTGATGTGTTTAATACTTTTGCAGACCTCCTCCGAGTATACCCGTCAGTCTGTGGAGTTAAATGCCTCCCTGATGGGGATGCTGCAGCGGACTCTTGACGCCTTGGCCGCCTACGGCTTGCCGGTATGTTCTGCTGACCACAGTCTCGAATCATACTCCGTTTCGCACAATCTGCTATACTGCACAAAAATCTGATAAACTGCTCACGGTTTTCATACATTGTACTCATACACTGCATTCTGTACTGATAAACTGCTCACGGCATTCACA
This sequence comes from Camellia lanceoleosa, assembly GCA_025200525.1. Lineage (NCBI taxonomy): Eukaryota > Viridiplantae > Streptophyta > Magnoliopsida > Ericales > Theaceae > Camellia > Camellia lanceoleosa. The sequence goes on along the minus strand of CM045771.1, from coordinate 19,835,935 downwards.
CACTGTACTCATACACTGCATTCTGTACTGATAAACTGTTCACGGCATTCACACACTGTACTCATACACTGCATTCTGCATTGATAAACTGCTCACAGTTTTCTGATGTGTTTGTTCTCTGTATTTTCAGCCTCCTTTCCCGATCCCTCCAGTGGGTGACCTTTGCTCGGTGAGCCTCCGTCTCTACTCGGGATGGCGGGATCTTCCCTCGTACGAGAGGGGCGTGGTCATGTGGAAGCGACTCACGAGCTCAGTTCCAGGAGATGGGGAGTCGGAGGCGGGGACTGAGTCATTTGCGGAGGAGGTTGGGGGTAGCTTCGGGTTCGAACTCCGGCAGTGGCAGCTCCGGCAGCGCTTTGTGCTTCGCCAGGAAGAGGGCGAGGACTGACCCTTAGGCACGAGGCCTACTGCTGATGATGATGACTTTGTTGCTTCTTTTCTTTATTTCTTTTCTTGTACTTTTCTCTTTTTGGTAGATAGAGTACCATGTACTGCCGCGGGCAGGTTTTTGCTTTTTTCAAACTATGTACTTGAAAGAGATGATATAAAATGAACTCTTTATCTGAAAAGTGTTATATTTACATATCTCATACTTTGCACTGCATTGCGTCATATTACACCCCAAATGTAAATGATATTGATTTGTTATCTGACAATTGAACACTTGCACTGTAATAATCAAATAACCAACCAACTAAACAGCAAAACAGCTCATACAAACCACTGCTCAAAACTGGGTTCACAACCCATACTCTGCTAAGGACTAATCTGCTGGGGATTGATTTGCATACAACCCATAACCCAGCGCTCGGTTCATTCTGCCCACAGTAAACCTTAAATGAATAACCCAATCTGACAAGACGGATCACAAAACTGATACGGTTGCAGTTGAAACGCCCTCGGATGCCTCAAATCTTCCACTTCCTTTTCTTGCTTTGCACGGATGTAGAGAACGGCACAGCATTCTGAGCACGAGCAATTGCCTTTTGGAAGAGGATGGGTTTTCAACCGGGGTATCGAGCCTACCACAGGACGCGACGAGACAGACTCAAACGAAGAAACAAAAGGCACACGACCTAGCACAGCGAGACACACTCGGAAGAGACTCAAAGCCAACGTTAAGACTGACAAGTCAAAAGACACGCCACACAGACGTGGACCTCAAATTTCGAGGAGCCAGTTCCTCCGGGTAGGTTTCCCACCCCTTCTGATTTGCGTGATTCTCACATCACTCGACCCTCAGGCTCGGTTTTTCTCACAAAAACCCTTCTCTCACTTTTCTCTCAACTTACTCCTCTCTATTCTTTATTCTCTCATTTTGCATCCCTCCCCGAGGTGAATGACAGATGAATAGGAAGTTGCGGGTTCATGCCCGACACGACTAGCTCGCGGCTATTTCTTCTGGTGGATAGAGTGTCTCTCGGACAATCAGGTTAACGGGGGGAAGACAGAGGACCTGACTCAATCGTGCCCCTAGTTCATCATTTTGACCATTTTTGTTGTGTTTTCTAAGACAGTTCTGACCAAAATGAGAGTTAGATTAACGCACTTATTCAATTTTTTATTTTAAAATTATGCGAGTCAGGTTGTAAGTACTGAAAATTCTCCTTTTGTTGGGTCCAAACATGGTCCTATTTTGAAAGCGAAACAGTTTTCGAGAAAATAAGTCAACCTCAGTAAAACTTTTCAACAACCGTTTTTGTAGACAATCAATGCTCAACGAGCGTAGAACTTACCCTCGAGATGCGCAACCTCGGATCGGAGGTAATGGAAAATTGCCCCTGGCCTAAAAGGGGAAGGGAGGCAACGGAAAGTTGCCCCTGGTTTGAACGGTAGCTCAGGGCGATTTATGGCAATGGAGGGCAACGGAAAGTTGCCCCTTGTTTGGATGATGCCGCGGCATGTTGGTAAGCCAGCCTTTGTTGACGACGGTCGGATCCCCGGACACGGAGGAGTTGAAGACGGTTTGAATCAATATCTGGACACAGTCACCTGGAAGGTGTTGGTGGTTTGGCTTCAGGAGGAAGTTAATCACGCGGCTCCGGGTTACTGTAATCGGGACATTGGATTCGGAGAGGGCAAAAGTGATCAAAACCATGACATGGCCTGAGACGCTATGGAAGCGTTGGGGGCTGGACTTCAGGATGAAGTTGCCTACGTATCCCAAACATGGGAATCAAGCCTTACGTAGTTCCGGCTAAGGTACACTCGGGTATTTTAACCTTCGCTACTTTTAGGCTCTAATTTTTGCCAAGGTGCCCAATGCGGGTTTTCGACCTTGCGAGCTTTTTTCTCTCTCTTTTTCTCATTCTTTTTCTTTTCTTTTGCATTGTCTTTTCTTTCGTGGTTTTCTTTTTTCTTTTCTTTTCCCCTTTTTTTTTTTGCATTTTTGTATCTTTCTTTTGCTCTAACTTTTGCCTGGGTCGCCCTTCCGGGTTTTCGGCCCAGCGAGCCTCTCAAAGGGTAAAAAGTGTAGCAAGTCCATGCCAAATGGTTTTAAGATTGAAGCCTCTCTGTATCTGGGAGAACGGCTATTGTGCTGATTTGCAGAAAGACCCATCACGGTTACTTCTCGGGCTTTGCTTGGTGGGATTTTGATCTTCCTGGTCGGACTCTGATGCCTCTTGCTCGAGGGCTGCTTTGAACTGGGCCACACAGGCGTCGCATTGGTAGCTATCTTTTGAACATTCTGGATACTGGTCCAAGGTTTGAAAATGAGGGGTCGAGCCTCGAGGCTGAGAGCGATCCTAGGCTGCACCATCTCAAGAGTGATTCCACACATGTCTTCGCAAGACCGCGCAAAACATTTTTGAAAGTTTTTAAGAAAGCGACAAATCGCTCGCGCTGAAGACAGTGTAGGACCAATCTGGGTCAAAGCTAGGGTCCTTCTCAGTACTCACGCCGACAAGCATGATTTTATTCATTAAGGGCTTAGCACGCCTCTCTTTCTCTTAATTTGATCAAAGTTTTTGCAAATCCCGAGGAATTCCTTCCTCTTCGTTTTCACCGCAGTGTTCGAAAAAGGTTTTGAAAAACTCAGGTCAAAACAATAATTCTAAGGCACAAAAGGGCAGGTGGAATGCACTGTCACCCCATTCGAGTTCTCTGGCACAACTAGCCCAACATAAATAGTACAGGAATACGATAGCCGCGGCTGTTTCATTCGGGTTCCCCAGATGTAAACTGGCTCCACGGCAGAGGCAGACCCAAAAAGAAAGCAAAAAAAAGTAATTTACGAAACAAAAATAGTGCTCGAGGCAACAACCCCGAAGTCACCTAGTATTCTTATACAAAAGAGGAACTGACTCATTACAATTAGACAGACCCTTAAGCAAAAAGGACTGACTCAAAATAATGAGACAGACTCAAGACAAATCAAAAGACTGACTCGACACCCAAGTCAGGTTTTACAAAACTAGTATTGGCAGGTGCTCAAAAATGCGCGCCAAACGCCATATCCAAAAATGTACCAGATATTGCCCGCAGGCAGTTGAATCCCAATTACATACTCGTAGTATCGGTGTCCTCGGTATCTGTGTCCTCACAATCCAAGAACTCTGTAGTGAGTGGCTTGGGCCAGGTAGGCGGGAGGATGACCTTCTTATCAATCAAATCCTGTGCCTCATGAGGTGGAAACAATTATCGATGGTGTGGCGGGCTGTTGATGAATGCACAAGATCTTGAGTGGCATCATGGCCTGCTGGAAGGGGTTTGGGGAGCGGCCTAGGATCGAGAGGTGTGAGATGCCCCTTTTTGGCTAAAATCAGAAGTGCCCTAGACAACGGCATGTAGAGAGGATGGAAGGCCCTGCGCCCTCGGGGCAAGTACTTCGGAATCTGAGGGCTTTTGCTAGATGCACTAGCGAGCGAATTCGTGGTGCGACCTTGGATTTTATCCTTTCCGGATGCGAGGCGGGGAGTGGGAAGAACCTTCTTGGCATGACGGGGCCTATCCCGGTTCTCTGATTGACTGGAACTGCCCTCAGGCGAAGTAGGGAAAACGTCATCCACACTTTTGGTTACAATCGCGGATACCTGTTGTTTGCTCATTCCCCCGGCTTTCAAAGCCTGGACTGCCCACAGCAGTTGTTCCACGGGATCGGCATCCACCTTCACTTTGTCTTTGCCTCTGGCCTCAGCCTGGTGGGAGGTTTGGGTTGGTACTGGTACATCACTGTTGTGGGTGGAGGTCATCTCCGACTGATTGAGCTCGATCACAATCCGCCCCAGTATCGGGGGCTCCTGGGGTTCGAAATTTCCAGCATACGGTGCAACCGGTGGCGAGGTTGACATTCCGTAAGCGAGATCCGCCACGGACCTCTGGAGCTCGCCTATCATCCCCATTAACTCGAATGTAGTGGGCTCGCGAGCCTGATAGAATTGAGGGGTCCAGTTGGGTGTGCGTGAGGCGACCTAGGCGGAGTGCGGCATGTCAGATAGCCTCATCTTGTGGGGTAGTTCCTTGACTTCAGCTGGCCGTCATGACCACAATCTCTTCTGAGTTCTGCATCATGTTCGGTCCTGCCTCAGCGAGGAGAAGACACTAGCTGTTCTGACTCAACTCTCTGAATCTCTGAACTGAAACGGAAAACAAGCAGCATTTCAGCCCTAATCAGATCAAGCACGGGTGTAGTCAAACAACTGTACTCCACTACTGAACACTGTTCCCCGAGAATCACTGTCCCAAATCTGAATCTGACACCCGCAGATATAACTGATTCTTGATATCTCGATCTTGGTGCCGGGTAGGATGCCCAGACTCGCAAACTGGTATATGCATTACCTGTAGAGATACATTCTAAAAGCACATAGCAAGTAAATGAGAGCCAATACACCCCTATGTTGGGGTAGGGTTTCCCTGTCCTATTTTGTCAGGAGCTAGGGTTTCACTACGCACGCAGCGGTTTTAAACAACCTAATATCGGGTAAGCAACCTGTCCTAGTTTGGAATGGTCACTACGGATTCCGACTATGCAACTAGGTCGAATGGTCCAAAAGGGTGCCCCGGTAAAACCGGGGTTTGTGTTCCCATCTTTGGCGAGCCCGCAGTCGACCTTATGGACATGCCTTGACAAGACAAGCCTCGACAAACCGCTCGGGAATAGCGGATGGCCAACACGGTGTCCTAGGCGCAATGCACATGCAATGCAAAGAGACACATAAATGAAATCAAAATAGGATATCGCGAGTTAGTCAAGCTCTCTAAACTCCCCGTGAGTCGCCAGAAGCTGTACGTCATGAGGACCTCGGCTATAGTTCGGACTCCCTCTTGTGTCGCGGTTCTAAATCTGAACCAAAGAGTCCGAATCCGGCAAATCGTTTGAGAAAAGCAGTTTTTGAAAAAGTAGTGCCAAACATGGACTGCTTTGCGGTCTGAGTCGCCACCTAAATATTTTTAAATGGGAAATTTAGGAAACCACGACTCGGTCGAAGGCCACATGTCCGTCATCACCAAAGTGGTCTTGGCTCGGGAGCTTGGGTACGATCGGGGAAGGTCAGCTATGAGCACCCCCTTTCGCCCGGTCAGAAGACCGGCCTCTACTAACCGTGATATCCGTTTTTGAAAACTTTATGCGTTCTTATTCCGGTTATTAACCTAGAATTACTATGTGATGCGCACAACACAAAAGTATAGACTAGATTGCCTAACTTGGAAATAAACATTGCATATCCTTTTTGTCTCGAAAAACGTGTTGTTTTCTTTTGCTACTCGCGAGTAGGCTAAAATACGGATTTCAACGAGTTGTTCCGACTCAAGCAATCCAACCTCCACCCACAGGCATTTAAACAGTTTATCACGTAAGCACTTAGCCGCATGGCAAGCATACTGTCATGGTAAACATTCACACGCATGCGATATGCTAAAGCATAAAAGCTCACCTAGTACTCCGTGCCAAAACAGTAAACTAGTTAGCAAAACAATGCATGACCTAATTCATGTTTAAATGACTAATGCAACACAGGCAAGAATGCAGTTAGGCAGGCTCGGCTATCCTAAGCATGGCATATGAAATGCTATCACATAGCACGTATTCAATTTGGAATTGAAAGTACGATGCAGTTTGTATGATGTACCGAGCCCGGTGCATGTAAACAAATGCATGGATGCACACATGCATTGCATAAGGTATGCTAAAATAAGTATGCCCTAATCTACCATAAGCAGGTAAATAAAAGGGTTAGAAAGAAATGGGGATTGGAAGACATGCACCCACTCACGCACACTTATTACAATTGCGCCCTCGCTCGGAGGGACCAAAAGAATATACAAAACCGAATAAATAATTAACTATTCTAGCTAATTAAATATTACAAATCACTTAAATTAAATAAATAAACTAATTAATCTATTTAAGCGATAAATGCCTCGGAAGGAGGTGTCGGCGTGTGCGGGACTCGCTTCGGCCAGCTGCAAGTGTGCCTCTGTTTCCTCTGCTCTCCTTCTCTGAAAATTCCCAAAACCTCAGGAGTGCCTCTCAGAGCACTGGGGAGCATCACCGGTGAGGCGAGAGCCACCGGTGAGGAGAAGCCACCGGCTCTGAATTTCATTATCGGTTGCCAAGAGGCAGCCGGTCGGCACTAAAGAGTGCCGATCGGCCCTATCCTGCGAGAACACACTGGCAGTGAGGAAACCAAAGGCAAGGCAATGCAAATCAAAGCATGTATGCACCAAGCACATCCCTCATCATGCTATGGACTCAAGAGGGCATGTGCCTCGATTCCGGACCACCAATCGCGCATTTCCATGTGATGATCCTAGAACCAAGGGTGCAAATTTGATTTAAAATGCATACAAACCAAGCAAGCACATAAGGGGTGCTAAACCTCCATCATGACTTAGTCAAGAGGCCCAGTGTACATGCCAATGCAATGAGGTCCTAAGCATGTTATCTATTATGCACACATGGACAATGGCATGGCATTTATGCAAGCATACAAGCAAGCACATGAACCAAGCATGCAAACCGATTGTAGATTGGGCTTAAACATGAATTGGGCAGCTCTAATAAGGCTCAAAACAGTGGCCAAAATGCCTAGAAAATGAGACTAAACACACGCACACACATGCACATGTTAAGGCCCAAGACTTAGGCAAACCAAAGCGATTCTCATGCATACTTAAAGAGGCCAAACATGGACTAATAGCATGCATTTAAAGCTCTAAAATTCATGTTAAACATGACGCCAAATCATGCGATAGAGCATTCCAAACAAAGCATGTAAATGGCCTAGGCTTAAAGCAAGTCAATAGGGCATTAAACCACACTTAGCGCAATCATACATGGCAATATTCAAGCACTTAAAGACAAAGTTTTAACACATAAAACTAAGCCTAAATGACCACCTAGATGACATCTAGGAAGCATGGAATCTAAGGCATGCAATAAGGCCTAAACATAGAGCATACAATACATACTCTTAAAGCATTAACAAGGCCACTAAGGCAATCAAACAAGCATGTATGAAGGACTGAAATGGCATGCTAGATGGTTCCAATCATCAAAAATAAAGCTAGAATAGCATACCACATATTCATGCTTTTGAGGCCAACAAGCCAAATACAAAGAGGCTACCAAATACATGCCAAGATTAGCCAAAATAGCTATGGACAGAGCTGAATCATGGCAAAATAAGCTTACAAGCTTCACAAATCTAAGCTTAAAACATGCTAGAAAATAGGGCAAACAACCTAGTCATGTTAAGGCATAAAAGAGGCATTACAAGGCAACTATACTAAGCATGCATAGGAGACCAAAACCAACTTGAAAACATGTTATATCATAGTAATATAAGCATAGAAAACAACTCAAACATGCCCAACACACACTCGAGCATGGGGCTCTCTCAAGAAGCAAAACTTGCCCTTTTCAAGGACATCAAGGAGAGGGGGTGGCCCTCTCCTTTCTAGGACTTTATGGCACCATCTCCACCACTGAAATCCATCAAGATTTCAGTGGTGGAGAGGTCCAAGCACACAAGTCCCGGATCTCTCCAAAATAGCACCAAAAGTGACCCTTTTCAAGGTCTAAAGGGGGTCAAACCTCCCCAAACCACAAAACACTCTTAATATACAATAAAGAGGGTTAAAAAACAGAACTTTTATGTGCCAAACACTAAGCTCAAAAACAGTTCTAAATTAGGTAGAAATGAGTTGCAAAAATGGGGAAAAAAGTGCAAGTTTTGCTTACCCTCGTAGCCTTCTTCACAAAGGTTTTGGTTGATGCTTCCTTGAGCTCAAAATCTGTCAAGAACCTCCAAGAACAGCCTCTGGAACCTCAGTTGCAAGGAGAGGGTGAAACACTAGGTGTTTTAGTACAATAGTGTGAACTAAACACCTAGTGTACTAAGAGAAAAAGAGAGATATGATATATGTATCTAACTTAACCCTAAAAACCAGCTCGGCTCTCTAACAATGTCTAATGCTCTGAAAAATGCTAACCCTAAGTCAAGAGGAGAGCTTTCCTCTTATAGAACTTGTAAACTTACAAGCTAAGCAAACAAGACCTCATCCCTCCATACCGTGTATGGAGGGAAGCAATGCTCAAAAGGCATGCGAAAATATCTCGGAAAAGCAAGTGCAGTCAATTTGGGCAAATTGGTCATTTCGCCCAAAATAGTGCCGAGGCACAATATAGTCTTGGTGACAACTCTGACCCGGCCGGTGGCCTCTAGCCCCGGTGGTGTGTGGGGATGCCTCATAAAGCATTCCCTGCCCTTCCAAGGCAGAACACAAGTGTTTGGTGCAAAACCAAACACAAACAGTCGAGTTCGGAGGTCCTGAGGCAAGGCTCGCACAGCCGAGAACTCCGGGAACTCCAAACGAACACAAACATGGATAATCACCGAGTGTTCCAACGGTGACGTCCAAGTCTTGAGGACGGTCAAAAATGGGGTGTCTACACCCGTGCAAGAGTCTGAGTGGATCCCATGAGGGGAAAATGTCTAAGTCAAGTTGCTGAGGCATTACTTGCAGTGGTCAAGTTGCTGAGACACTTTGTCTTAGTGCTGCCATTCCAAGTATTGCCAGTACCGCCGTCATTCCAAGTATTGCTGGGTACCACTGCCATCTGAAGCTGCTGAGGGAAAGAGAAAATTAGAGCAACTAAGTTGCAGAGGTAGCACTTGCAGCGGTCAAGTTGTAGAGGTATTTTGTTAGCGCTGCCATTTGAACTTGCCACGGGAAATAGCCACCATAACAACTATAGCTTCTGCAACTAACTTGCGGAGGAAACACCATCCCCTCCACAAGTAAAAACTAATGCTTGGCACTGTTAGCAGCCCTAGAGACACTAGTATACCGTGGTGACCCCGCGAAGATGGAAGCAGGGCAGCCCAAGTGCAAGGGACTCCCTTTCCATCTACCCAAGTCATAGACCTGCCTTAGTCACATAGGTAGGACCAAGGAAGTCCCCTTGGGCTTGGTACTAAGGCACAGCATGGCTGATAGCTGGCTTGGCTGTGGCCTTCGCTCTGGAAAGCTAGGGAGTTTATAGTTAGGTGGCTAAGGGTGGAGGCTTCGCTGAGGTAAACACAAAAACATGGCTAATAGCAGGCTATGAAGTCATAAGAATGTATGTCTTGGTTAAACTGAACTGAGAAGGCGAGTGCAGCTGCAAACATTATCGCGACAAGTGCACTTGCTGAGGTTCAAGCTGAGGAGGCAAGTTGCAGCGGCAAACACTCCCACTGCAAGTACACTTGCTGAGGCATCTGTGCCAATCAAATAGTCCACAGTACATGCAGAGGGACATGTAGTACCTTCAGCCTGATTCTTAGAGACAGTTGTCTTTACTTTATTTGGCCACTCGGTATCCTTTGGTACCAAGGAAAAGCATAGAAATAGGACCCATTTCCCAAGGCCCAAAGGAGATGATTTTTGGAGATTTGGTAGAGATGTTGCCCATTTGTGCACTGCCATTCTCTTTTTCTTGAGTCACTTGCTCTACCTTCACCTAGCTGCTCATTCTCCAGTCATCTCACCATTATTGGACCATTAACATAGTTTTGCATCTCTAATCACTGCTTATATCGAACCCTCTACATTTCTGGTGACTTCACTAGGGAGGTTGCTTTGTTGATGGTCCATACCTGCAGTGGCTTTTATACTTCATCGAAAAAGATGGCAAATGACAAAGTTCAACAACACCTGCGGCAACAAGGTTCTTCTAATGGCAGAGTAGCACATGCTGAAGAGAAAGCCCAGATTATTGCGTCTATCATAGATCCACCAGACACCCCACTAGGGACTGCTAGACTTTGAAAAGTATCTTCAAGAAGAAAGTTGCTACAAATGAGTTGAAATTCAAAGATAAGGGTAACCGCGATGTAAGAAAGGACCCTTATCCTAACCACAAGGACAAGGGGAAGAATGTACATATGATTAGGTATCTTGAGCCTGTGCGCGATCAAGTGCACATGGCATCCTACTATGATGAGTTAGAAGAAATCGCAACGGGCCAGCTCCCTGAAACAGTACCTACAGAGGAAAAACTCGTAGAGGATACTCATGCTCAGGCTTTACAAAACTCTGTTAAGTTTCGTGCCTTCTTTGACCAACTGGGACTGAGTCAGGCCGCCACGATGGAGGCAACAAAGGCCCTCATCAACATCTTTGAAGTGTATCATAGTGAAGTTATTGAAGCTAAGTGGTATGTGCCACGGCATATCCAGGAAGACTATGGGGCCATTACTTTTTCAGAAGCAGATAGAACATATCCATTTCCTTGTAACTGTTCTCTTTTCGCCATAACTTACATTAATGATGTAGAATTCAAGCATGCTTTCCTTGATGGCGGGGCATCCATAAGCATCATCACTACCGGCACCTTTGCAAAAGCTAGTATCCCAGTGTCTAGGATGGTTTGCCAACCGATTACTATAACAGGCTTCGGTGGTGAGAAAAAAGTTACTAAAGGCTATGTTGTGGTGGACTTAGCAATCGGTCAAATCCATTCCGCAACTAAGTTCCATGTGATTGAAGTAGACAGAAATTACCACATGACACTTGGCAGAGCTTGGATGCACCGATATGGGGCTATTCCGTCGAGTTATCACCAATGTGTGAAGGCAAAATTAGGAAAGCAAACAGTAACCATAAATGCGTCTAAAAAGCCATTTGGACTAGAGGAGGCACACTATGCTGATACAGTCTTATTTACTGAACTGTCGACAGATGAAACCCTAAGGATTGGCAAAGTTACAAGGGTAAAACTGCCAAAGTGGGAAGACATTAGAGATGCGGAGGCTGCTTCAGCAAGTAGTGGGAAAAAGAGGAGCAGCAAGTCTACAAGTCCTTTGCTAAATATTGTTAAGGTGCGCGAGGGTGGCAAGACGGTTTATTGCTTATAACGGTCTTAGGGGCTAGACTTCATACCTTGGAAAGATGTCCCCAAGACAAATAAATGTGATGGCGATGAGTCTCAAGCAGGGTTAGTTAAGATGCCTAAAATAGCTCCAAAGTGCATGCTAGGTAGGCCTAAGCCGCAACAGGAGGTGATTGCTGAGGTAAACCTCAATGACTTACCAGGGCAGAGCAAGCCAATGTTTGTCAGTAGTACAATGGCTCCAGCAGCTAAGACATAGTTGGTAGCATTGCTAAAGTGGTACAACAATGTCTTTTCTTGGACGTATAACGAGATGCCTGGCTTTGATTCATCGTTTGTCACCCATCACATTGACACTTTTTCTAACTCTAGGCTAGTAAAGCAGCATGCCAGAAAATACTATGCTGATCTCGAAACAAAGATTAAGGAAGAGGTAGAGAAGTTGCAGAGGGTTAAGTTCATTGAGCCCATATAGTACCCAACTTGGTTAGCAAATATTGTGCTTGTGAAAAAGAAGAACAGCCAGATCAGGATCTGCATAGATTTTCGTGACTTGAATTAGGCCTACCCGAAAGATGAGTTCCCATTGTTTTGTCGACACCATTGTTGACTCTATTGTAGGGCATCTAATGTTCTCCTTTATGGACGAATTCAGTAGATATAATCAAATAAAGATAGCACCAGAAAATGCAGAAAAAATAGCTTTCAGAACGCCCTTGGGAAATTTTTTCTACACAATGATGCCCTTTGGGTTTAAAGAATTCGAGGGAAACCTATCAACAAGTTATGACTGTAGTATTCCATGATATGCTACATCACGAAGTAGAAGTGTCTGTGGATGATCTGGTGGTAAAGTCTACCTAAGCAAACTGGCACCTCCGCGACTTGGAAAGAGTTTGTTAGCATTGTCAAAAATTCCGCTTAAAGATGAACCCTCTCAAATGTGCCTTTAGAGTTACCGTGGTAAAGTTCCTTGGTTTCTTGATACACCAGTGTGGTATTGAAGTAGACAGAGATAAGATCAAGTCAATCATGAAGATGCCACCGCCACACTCTCAAAAAGCCTTGAAGAAGTTTCTAGGCATAGTGTCATACCTCAGGATCCAACCCTTGCTGAGATAACTTTTTCCTTTGGGACATTGTTGAAAGGGAATCACAAGTTTGAATGGTTACAAGAATACCAACGGGCATTTGATACGGTGAAGAAAACACTTATTTGGCCACTTACAATGATTGCCCCACGCCCTGAAAAGCCTCTACTACTGTTCCTTACCTCTACACCTCGGTCTATTAGAGCTTTACCCGTCCAAGACATAGATGGCATTGAGAAGCTAGTCTATTACATTAGCTGCAAAGTTAATGGTGCTGAATCACGATATATCCCAATTAAGAGGCATTGTTTGGCCTTAATCTTCACAGTGCAAAAGTTGCGCCATTATTTTTTGGCACACTTGATCCAGGTTGTGACCAAGAGTGACCTAGTTCGTTACTTACTGAGCAAGCCCGCTCTGACCGAAAGGATGACGAGATGGTTGTTGGCCCTAGCAGAGTATGACATCACGTGCATCACGCCAATGGTTATCAAGAGCCAAGCACTTGTAGACCTGCTAGCATAATTTATGGCTAGTGAACATGAACCTACAGAGGTATCACTACCTAATGAGGTCCACGTATTAGCAGCAGTGGTTGAGCCTTATTGGGACTTAAAATTTGATGGAGCCTCTAGAGCCAGTGTCATGTCCCAAACCCGCCCTAGAAGTTTAGATCATAACCGGCCAGTAATCATCTAATTACCTATGACCTCATACAAAATATAGAATAATTATAATAATGTGGCCATAAGTGGAAGCATATAACAATGATGAAAGTCCATTGAGCTATGCCAATGTGATCAAAAATATACTTTGCTTTTTATTGTAGCACATTCACACCTATATATCAATGCAAAACTTATTTACAATAGAAAATCTCACACTTATAGTTTACATATCCAAAACCATCATAGTTAATCAAATAAAAGTTATAACATGATATGAGCCAAAATACAAAAGCTCCATCTTGGGGACTCAATTGGTCGGGTTCACAAAAACAATTCCTAAAGTGGACTCTAAGGTTGGGCTCCATGCTGCTGATCACCTACATATACACATAATATAGAGTGGGCGAAGCTCAATGAGTAACAATAAAGTAAATAGGTTTAAATGAATGAGCCCATTGTCAAAGTAAGTATAACATCATAAATTCGTAATTTTTTTCATGATCATAATTATAGAACAACCTCGAGTCCACTGATATTAAAAAACAGCCTTAGGCCTAACATTTATCGGAACGGCCTTAGGCTCACACATAGTACAGAACGGCCTCAGGCCCAAACATATGAACACATATCATGGAACGGTCTCGAGCCCAAACACATTAACAACTATTCAGAACAACCTCAGGTCCAATCATATATTATCATATGATTAACAGAACAGCCTCGGGCCCAAACACATCATAGTATAAATGGAACAACCTTAGGTCCATATTGCACATGTCATATAACATTCATGAAACTCATTCATTTCGATCAAAACACAATTTCAAAATAAGTCACTGTTCATGGATCAAAATAATTAATGAAGAACATATCTTCACAATACTATTACTCACAGTGTGTTTGGTCTTGTGGCATTTCCTCCAGCACACGACCTACAAAACATTTCGTACATACACATTCAATAAATAATTCGCTCCATTTCGTTCACTTTTCTTTTACCTATTCGTATTCTTTTTCAATAGGTAATTAATCATCTTTTGAGTTTCTGGAGGGTGTAAATAAGGTCGAAAACACATTCAAAAGGTCTGCAAGATCATCGAAAGAAATAGAACTTCTCCTTAATTCCGCACATGTGGAAGCCCTACACTGCACGTGCAATTAAAGCATAATCAGAGCCTCTATTTCACCCTGTGTTCTGCATGTACGGGACTCCTAGCCACACATGCAGTTTTGGGTAATTCTGTCCAGTCTGAAAATGGCACAAAGTGTAATCTTTCATACTCATTTCCAATCCCAAATTCATGCAAAACTAATTCAAAAACACGATAAACTAACATTATTCAAGTGTAATTTCAACTCAAACACATAAATCTGCTTAAAGTTCAAAATCAAGGTCTTATCTTTCCATAAATTCAAGATTCTCATGAAAAACCTCACAATACATATTATACATGAATGATCCTTACAAAAATCTTTGTTGTATGAACAATCTAGAGCTTATCTCATGAATTATTCACAATATTGAACTTAAATCAAGTAAATCCTACGAAATCAAGGTTCAATTTCTTAAGTTTAGTTCAAATAAACACACAACCCAAAACCCTAACTCAAATAGGTGATAAATCTTCAAATTCCTTCTTGATTTCAAACAAAAGATGAATTATTACAAGGATTCTAGAGGGATTTTCATACCTTAGCTCAAATCTTGAGTTTTTCCCCTTGAATCTTTCAATCTCCTTTGTTTCTCATCTTCAACTCTAGAACTCTCTTCTTCCTCCCTCTCTCTCTAACTCTCTAGCTAGAGTTTGTTAATATGAGGTGATCACAAGACTTAGCTTAAGTCTTACTACATATATATAACTTAAGCTAATTGAACTTAAGTTAGTTTAATCTAGGATTTATGCTAATTAAACTCAATTAATTCATTACGAATTGTAATTTTACAAAATTTCATAGTTCAAAGTTCTAATTGCAATAGATTTTCCTACACTCAACAAATATAATTTTGAAATCACATAATTCACACAATTAAACATGGAAATTCATATCAAACACATAATCACATGCATAATTAAGCATAATATGGGTTGGGTTATCATAGTCTTCCCCCTTTTAGGAAGTTTGGTCCTCCATACTTATTTACCTCAAGTCAAAAACAATTATGGATATCGTTGCCTCATTTCTTCCTTCCGTTCCCAAGGGGCTTCTTTTCCGTAATATTCCTTCAATTCGACTTTTACCATTGGGATAGTCTTGTTTCTCAATTGCTTGACTTGCCGATCCAAGATCTAAATGGGTTTTTCTCATAAAATGTATCGTCATCCAAAATAATCTGATGATAGTAATAACATGAGAAGGATCCTGAAGGTAGCCTCGCAACATTGCTACATGGAACACATTATGCACTTGTTCCATGCCCGATGGTAAAGCAATTCAATAGGCAACTGGACCCAATCTTTCTAAAATCTGAAATGGCCCTATGTATCGAGGTGACAATTTCCCATTTTTTTCCAAATCTTGTTTGCCCTTTCATCGGAGTGACTTTGACAAAAACATGATCCTAACCTCAAATTCTAAGTCCCTCATTCTTTGGTCCGCGTAGCTCTTTCGTTGGCTTTGAGAAGTTCTCAATCTTTGTTGGATGATCTTGATTTTCTCTATAGTAATTTGCACAATTTCAGGCCCAAACAATGCTCTATCCCCAACTTCGGTCCAACAAACAGGAGATCGACATTTTCTTCCATAACAGGCTTCGTACAATGCCATCCCCATATTTGAGTGGAAACTACTATTATACGCAAATTCCACCAATGGTAGACAAGTTTCCCAATTTTCATGGAAATCTAAAACACACATTCGAAGCATATCCTCCAATGTTTGTATAGTCCTTTCAGACTGCCCATCAGTTTGTGGATGAAATGCAGTATTGAATCTCAATTTCATTCTCAATGTTTTCTATAAGCTTTGGAAAAATCTTGACACAAATTTAGAATCTCTATTTGACACAATGGAAATTAGAACACCATGCATTCGAATAATCTCATTGATATACACAATAGCAAGTCTATCAACATTATAAACAGTTTTCACAAGCAAAAAGTGAGCAGACTTAGTCAATCTATCCACGATAACCCATATAGAATCCATACCTTAAGGTGTTCGGGGTAAGCCAACAATAAAGTCCATAGTTATGTGCTCACACTTCCATTCTAGGATAGGGAGAGACTGAAGTAAACCCACTGGTCTTTGATGCTCCGCTTTCACTTCCTGACATTGAAGACATCTTGAAAAAAACTCTGTAATTTCTCTCTTTATATTAGGCCATCAAAAAGCTTGCTTGAGATCTTGATACATTTTAGTATTTCCAGGATGCATAGCAAATTTGGATTTGTGAGCTTCTTCTAAAATTTTTCCTTTAATTTCTGGAACATTTGGAACGCACCATCTTTTTTTAAACTTCAACACTTGAGCTTCCAAAGAGAATCCCAGTCTTGGCTTCGCTTCCATCTCATCACATATTTTCTTAAGAGATTCATCCTCCAATTGCCTTTGTTTAATTTCTTCAATGATAGTCGATTGTGCTGCCATTGTGGCTAACATTCCATCCTATTCATATAATACAATTTCCACTTCCTTTCTTTCCAAGTCCAGTAGTAATTCATTTCGCTCCGTAAGCAAACATGCTAGAATCCCTATTGACTTTTTGCTAATAGCATCCGCTATCGTGTTGGCTTTGTCGGGATGGTAATGAATTTGCAAGTCATAATCTTTGATGAGTTCTAATCACCGTCTTTGTCACATATTAAGCTCCTTCTGAGTAAAGAAATATTTAAGGCTCTTGTGATCAGTGTAGACTTCACATGTTGCCCCATAAAGATAATGCCACTATATCTTCAATGCAAACACCATTGCAACTAACTCCAAATCATGCATAGGATAATTCGTTTCATGTGGCTTCAGTTTTCAAGATGCATATGCAATTACTCTTCCATTCTACATAAGTACACACCCCAATCCCTTGTAAGAAGCATCACTATAAATAACAAACCCTTCTATACCCGATGGTAGGGCAAGGATTGGTGCTGTTGTGAGCCTTGTTTTCAATTCTTAGAAGGCAGACTCCCTTTGTTCTATCCACTCAAATGGAACACCTTTTTGAGTCAATTGGGTAAGCGGCACTGCAATCTTAGAGAAGATCTTCTGTAGTAACCTGCTAAACCCGCAAAACTATGCACTTTTGTGACATTTGTAGGGGTAGGACAGTTCACAATAGCTTCTATCTTTTGTAGATCAACGGACACACCATCTTTATTAATCACATGTCCACAAAATACAACTTCATTCAACCAACATTCACATTTCTTCAATTTAGCATATAATTTCTTGTCTCTAAGTGTTTGAAGAATTATTCTCAAGTGTTTTTCATGTTCCTCTCTACTTTTCGAATAAATAAGGATATCATCAATGAATACCACCACAAACTCATCCTGATACGATTTGAAATTTTGGTTCACTAAATCCATGAAAGCTACTGGTGCATTTGTAACCCCAAATGGCATGACTAAAAATTCATAATGGCCGTACCTGGTTTGAAAGGCGGTCTTTTCAACATCTTCTATGTTAACTTTCAACTGATGATACCTGGATCTCAAGCCAATTTTGGAAAACACCTGTGCTCCCTGTAACTGATCAGAGAAATCATCAATTCATGGTAAAAGGTATTTATTCTTTACAGTTACCTTATTAAGTTCCATGTAGTCAATACATAACCAAAGTGTCCCATCTTTCTTTTTCACAAAAGAACTGGCGCGCCCCATGGCGATGTACTCGGTCGGATGAACCCTTTGTGAAGCAACTCTTGCAATTGTACTTTTAATTCATTCATTTCTGCCGTTGACATTCTGTAAGGAGCTTTTGAAATTGGCTGAGTACCTAGCACAATATCAATAACAAATTCAATCTCACGGTTTATTAAGTCCCTTGGCAAATCCTTGGAAAATACATCTAGAAATTCTCTAACAATTGGGATAGTATCAACACTCACATCTGTTGTCTGTACATTTAGGATGCTGCACAAATAACCCTTACAACCTTTCTGAAGTAATCAACAAGCTTTCATAGCTGATATCAAATAGGGTGGAGGAATTACCCCATGTCCCACAAAAGTAAATTTAATTTGTCTAGGAGGTCAGAAAACGACTTGTTTAGACACACAATTGATGATTGCATGATACTTAGTTAATCAATCCATTCTAAGAATTATGTCAAAATGATCCATATCAAGAGGCATCAAATTAACATTTAATTAAATATCCCCAATTAGAATCTCACATGCAGGATAAATAGAAGCACATAACATAGAACCGCTAGATGGCGAAGACACACACGACATGTAATCCAATGGTTCCAAGGGTCGATTCAAATTACTAGCAAATGCTTTTGAAACAAATGAATGGGTGGAACCTGAATCAAGTAACACATGAGCAAGTTGACCATTAATAGAGAGTGTACCTAAGACTACAGCCTCTGTATTTTGGGTGTCACCTGGAATTAGGGAAAAGACACTCTCTTGCCTGACATTATCTCTAGTAGAAGCAGGTTTCGCAATAGTCTTCGTTGGAGGAGTGGAACCGGCTA
The DNA here is from genome assembly GCA_025200525.1 of Camellia lanceoleosa. Taxonomy (NCBI): domain Eukaryota; kingdom Viridiplantae; phylum Streptophyta; class Magnoliopsida; order Ericales; family Theaceae; genus Camellia; species Camellia lanceoleosa. The sequence continues at coordinate 19,817,216 of CM045771.1, read as the reverse complement.
AACTAGCAGTTGGCTTATTCACATTTTGTTGTTCAATCAAAGGACAATTTCTCACCACATGCCCCATTTGCCCACACTTAAAACAAGCCCTAGTTGTCCGGTAACAAACTCCTCGATGTTTCTTTCCATACTCTGGGCAAGTTGGTGCTGAATCACAGGTAGAACCAGAAGTACTTGAAGTTTCCAAAATATTTTTCTTGTTTTGTGAGGTTGCCGACCCTTTAGAACCCTGCCTTTTTCCTTTCCAATCTGAGAATCAGTTGCAGTTAGCCATGTTTGCTTCAGACATTAGGGCCCTATCCAATACATCAACATATTTTGGCAGCTTTTAAGATATTAATTTTCACTAGAATGGTATCCCAGAGTCCTCCCTCAAATTTTCTTGCCTTCATATAGTCCGTATCAACCGTGTGTGGTACGAAATGGGCTAGCTCAATGAATTGTGCTTCATACTCTGCTACAATTTTATTTCGTTGTTTCAAGTCTTCAAACTTTGACACTCTTCTATCTTGGATACATTATGGGAAGTATTTTTCATAGAAGACTTCCAAAAATTGAGCCAATTCATTCCCTGATGTTCATCTATAATAAGCATCCACCATCTGCATGCCTTATTTCCTAGTGTAAAAGCAGCAAGTAGGACTTTCTATGCCTCAATACACGGAATGACTGCAAATAATTTTTCAATACCAAGCACCCATGCCTCTACTTTCAGTGGTCAATTCCTCATTTGAACAATGGCGGTTTCATCTTTTTAAACTCTTTCGTAAGCGCAATTGTTCGATCTTCGACTTAGTGGTCTTGCACTACTGGTGGTGGCATAGGCATTGGAGGTGGTGGTGGTGGTTGTTGTTATTGTCTAAAAGCTTCTGCTATCTCCATTATTATTCTCTCTATTCTATCGAGTCGTGTGGATGTTGACTACTCTAATTCTTTCGCTCTTGTTCTCACCATGATCTATATGAACATGTATTACAATTCTCACGGAAAATATACACATAAGTCACACTTATAAATGCACATCTTTATGTCATACCTGGTTATGAATGCATTATGAATGCAACTGAAGCCTTTTTTAAACTCCTTATTGCTCAAATGGACTCGTGTGTAAGATGTTAACTCGTGCTCACACTGAACTTGCCCCTAGATGTTTAGATCATAACCGACCAATAATCACTTGATTACCTATGACCTCATAGAAAATACAGAATAATTATAATAATGGGGCCATAAACGGAAGCATATAACAATGACGAAAGTCCATTGAACTGTGCCAATATGATCAAAAAAATATACTTTGCGTTTATCGTAGCACATTCACACCTACATATCCATGCAAAACTTATGTACAATAGAAAACCCACACTTATAGTTTAGATATCCAAAACCATCATAGTTAATCAAATAAAAGTTATAACATGATATGAGCCAAAATACAAAAGCTCCATCTTGGAGACTTGACTGGTCGGGTTCACAAAAACAATTCCTGAAGCGAACTCTAAGGTTGGGCTCCATGCTATTAATCACCTACATATACATATATAATATAGAGTGAGCAAAGCTCAATGAGTAATAATACAGTAAAGACGTTTAAATGAATAAGCCCATTATCAAAGTAAGTATAACATCATAAATTCGTAATTTTTTTCATGATCATAATTACAAAATGACCTCAGGTCCATTGATATTATAGAACAGCCTCGGGCCCAACATTTATTGGAACGGCTTCAGGTCCACACATAGTACAGAATGGCCTCGAGCCTAAACATATGAACACATATCACAGAATGGCCTCGGGCCCAAACATATGAGCACATATCACGGAACAGCCTCAGGCCCAAACACATTAATAGCTATTCAGAACGACCTCAGGTCTAATCATATATTATCATATCATTAATAGAATGGCCTCGAGCCTAAACACATCATAGTATAAATGGGACGACCTTATTCATTTTGATCAAAACATAATTTTTGAATAAGTCACCGTTCATGGATCAAAATAATTAATTAAGAACATGTCTTTACAATACTATTACTCACAGTGCATTTGGTCTTGCGGTGTTTCCTCCGGCACACAACCTACACAACATTTCACACATGCACATTCAATAAATAATTCATTCCATTTTGTTCACTTTTCTTTTACTTATTCATATTCTTTTTCAATAGGTAATTAATCATCTTTTCATTTTTCCGGAGGGTGTAAATAAGGTCGAAAACACATTTAGAAGGTCATAAAGATCATCAAAAGAAAATAGAATTCCCTTGAATTCCACACGTGCGGAAGCCCAACATCGTACATGCAGAAGGTGCCGCACGTGCTATTAACGCAGAATCGGAGCATCTGTTTCACCCTATCTTTTGCATATGCGGTTCTGGGTAATTCTGCCCAGTCCAAAAATGGCACAAAGTGTAATCTTTCATACTCATTTCCAAGCCCAAATTCATGCAAAACTAATTCAAAAACATGATAAATTAACATTATTCAAGTGTAATTTCAACTCAAACACATCAATCTTGCTTAAAGTTCAAAATCAAGATCTCATCTTTTTATAAATTCAAGAATCTCCTGAAAAAGCTCACAATACATATTATACAAGGATGATCCTTACACAAATCTTTGTTGTACAAACAATCTACAGCTTATCTCATGAATTATTCACAAGATTGAACTTAAATCAAGTAAATCCTAAGAAATCAAGGTTCAATTTCTCAAGTTTAGTTCAAATAAACACACAACCCAAAACCCTAACTCAAATAGGTGATAAATCTTTAAATTCCTTCTTGATTTCAAAGAAAAGATGAGTTATTACAAGGATTTACTAGGGATTTTCATACCTTAACTCAAATCTTGAGTTTTTCCCCTTGAATCTTTCAATCTCCTTTGTTTCTATTCTTCAACTCTAGAACTCTCTTCATCCTCTCTCTCTCTCTCTCTCTCTCTCTCTCTCTCTCTCTCTCTAACTCTCTAGCTAGAGTTTGTTAATATGAGGTGATCTCAAGACTTAGTTTAAGCGTTACTATCTATATATATATATATATAACTTAAGCTAACTGAACTTAAGTTAGCTTAATCTAGGATTTATGCTAATTAAACTCAATTAACATTACGAATCGTAATTTTACAAAATTTCACAGTAGGCTTTAAAAATCATGCTAAACACAGATATGATATCGGTTTTGGTTTCTAGCGCCTCTAAGGCTTTCCAATTTTAGTTCAAAGTTCTAATTGCAACAAATTTTCCTACACTCAACAGATATGATTTTAAAATCACATAATTCACACAATTAAACATGCAAATTCATATCAAATATATAATCACATGCAGAATTAAACATAATACGAGTTGGGTTATCACAGCCGGGAAATGTGGAGCTAGTATAACACTAAAAAGTTAACATAGAGAGAAATTCCACTTATCATACAAGTTGCTTATTCAATTCGATGATGTCCAGATCCAACACACACCTTGAACACATAATCATTTTCCTGATGTATTAGCTACACTGAGGGCAAAGGTGGATATACCAGATGATGGTATAGCCATCGTCATCGAGAAAAGAACAACACCATCAGTGTTAGCTAAAGGACATATAGAGCAAGATGCTGAGGGGTGGAAAGTAGACATAATCCAATAGTTGAAAATAGGCCAAAGAACTATCAGACTGGCAGAACTTGCATCGTTCCTACTCCTTAGAAGAGAGTTATATTTTCGTGGTCCCAACAATCTACTGGTAAGGTGCATCGATAGGCAAGAAGCAACTTAAAGACTTAAGCAGATCCATACTAAGTCATGCGGAGATGGAGATATCAGTCTATACCGATGGATGCAAGGCAAGGGTATTACTGGCCAGAGAAGGAAAAGAAGAAAACTGAGTTCCAGAGGTAAAGTGTCAATCTTATCCTAAAGAAAATGAAGCTCATTTCCTAAGCACTGAAAAATAGAGACAGTCATACATCGAAGATCTTGAAAATGGTGCACTGCCTAAGAACAAAACTGATGTAATTAGAGTTAAGAGGCGGGCCATTTGTTTCTTCCTTAACCAAGGAAAGCTGTATCGGACAAACTTTAAAGAGGCACCTTTGGCGTGTTTATCAAAAGACGAGGCAAATGAAGTATTGAAAGAGGCCCACAAAGCAGAGCATTAAGGAGGACAACGACTATACGAGCACCTTATTCACCTCAGTTACTATTGGCCGACAATAGAGGAAGACACCATAAACTTTGTAAAAATGTGCCAGTTCTGTCAGAAGTTTGGGAACTTGATACACGAGCCTCCAGTTGAACTACACCACATCAAAAGGCCTTACCCTTTTCGTACTTGGGCATTTGATTTAATAGGTCCTATAGCACAGCAGTCCAAAGGCCATAGATGGATACTTGTAGCGACCGAAGTCAGCACCAAGTAAGTAGAGGCCATACCAATGAGAAAAGCGGACGGCGCAGAAGTGGCCAACTTCATTAAGGAAAACATCATTTGTAGGTTTAGCATACCCAAGGTGATGTTGCCTAACAATGGAACTCCCTTCGTGAATCACCATGTAGGAAGGTTATTGGATGACTACCAAATCAAGCACCACAAGTCTATTCCATACTATCCTCAAGGGAATGGACAAGCTGAGGCAACCAACAAAACCCTCATCAAAATACTGAGTAAAATGATGGATGAAGTAGGGAGCACATGGTCTGAACAACTCCTAGTAGCACTCTGGGCATACAAAACATCAAAGAGGAAGCCGACCCAACCCCATTTTCCCTAGTGTACGGGTCTGAAGTTGTGTTACCAGTTGAGTTGGCAGTACCCTCAGCAAGAATGGCTATGTCAGCACACTTAGTCCTAGACAGTAGAAGAAACAAGATAGAGGCAGTCAAAAAAAGACGAGATCGCGCCTCACCGGCAATGGAAAAGTATCATCAGTCCATAGCCCGCGCTTACAATCAATCTATTCAACGCAGGGAGTTTAAAGAGGGGGACTTGGTGTGGAAGGCGGAGGATGTGATTATGCGGGGGCAACCAATCCCCAAGTTCTCACCAAGATGGGAAGGCGCTTACAAAGTTGCTGAAGCAAGCAGCAATGGGTATTACAAGCTGGTGAAGATAGATAACGGGTTCGGAACTGGCCTTGTAAATATTAAATATGTAAAGGAATACTTTCCCTGATTTCCTTGTTAGCAAACAGTTACAAGTTTCTTTTGTTAATATTTTAAACAGAATGTAAAGAAAGTTTTCTACACGTAGTGGAACTTCATCCATGTAAACACTTAGTCACAGTGGAATTTTGTTCATGGCAAAAGTCTTACTCATCTTAGGGAAGCAGTGAAATGAAATTCAGAAATGTCACCAAATATCTTTACTTCTCATAGAAATCAAAGCTTCTCAAGTAACATGATCACAATGTTCACAAAAAAAAAAAAAAAAACAAAAAAACAAAAACAAAAACAAAAACAAAAAAAACAAACAGAAGAAAGGAGGAAGAAACCATAACATGACCATAGTACATCAAATGAAATCCTTCATCAAGGAATCTGTCAAGCCAACATCCCGAGGTAATCGAGCAACAAGAGCAGAGTCTTTGTCCTTGAATCGAGCCAGGTTCTGACTGTGTTGCTCCAAGGCACCCTCACAATCTCTGATGGTCTCCTCTGAAGAAGGAATCATAGCCACGTTATCGGTGTGTTCGAGAAAACCATCGACTGCTTGGAGCCTAGCCCTCATCCATGACAAGTCTAAACCATTCCTTTCAAATCTACTGAGGTTCACCTCTACACCCTTTACAAACTTGCCCGAAGTTGTCAGAACTCTCATAGTGGTGAGGTCGCGAATGAAGTTAGCAAAGGACTCTAGCAGCGCTGTTTGCACCATTGGGTATGGAATATTGAAAGCAGCAAAGGTGTTAGGATGCAGCACTTGAATGCGAACGCGAATAGGGTTAACCTCGGCAAAAACCCAGTAAATAAAAAATGAGACTCTTGTTGAAGACCCTGCTTGCTTGGGTTGTAGGAAGGAGACTTGCAAAATGACCAAAAGTCTAGGGCCGACGCACCTCCCCTGAAGAAGATTGCCCAGCCACAATGGAATGAGTAGAGGTAGAAAGATGGCCAGGCGAACTGATCTCATGAGAAAGACCGAAGCTACCATCACTGCCCTGCCGTTCCGAAAAGAGGTCACCTATATGATAGTCTCTAACATTCAGATCTGGGACAACAGTAGTGTCCATCCCTGCAAAGAAGTCTTGCGATCTCCCAAGATTAGCTGGCACTTCAGGAAAATGAGTAGGATATAGGTCAGCAAGCTGTTTAGAAGTTGTTGAGGCAACATGGTCTGAAGTAGAAATTATAGTAGCCGTTGACCTTCACTTCCCTCGATAACTAGAATAGTAGAAATTATAGTTTGTTGACCAAAGGAGACTTAGCGGAAGGAGATGAATCTCCAGATGCAATTTCTACAGAAGACGACTCGACTTCAACCGCTCGTTTGCTGCATGATCTTCCCTCAGAGTTTTAGGGACAAAATCTTCATCACCAACAGAAGAGTTATCAAAATGAATAGGATTAGCAGGGTCTGGAATAATAACTAGGTCAACAAGGCCTGGGGCCTCTAAGTCTCTAGTGTCCTCAACGGTCACATTGCCCATTGCAACTTCCATGGCAAATGGGGCTTGTCCACCTTTAACAGATAGATTGTCAGGATCTTTCTCCATGTCCTCTGCCTCAGCAACTGGCTCTACCTCAACAGATGGTTTCCCCAGCATCTGGGAGTATCAGTCTACGAGTTTTGGGCCTAGCAACCCTCGAGGCAATAATCGAGGAGAGTCCAATAGCAGCTGAAGGACTTCTAAGGCCTGAGAGTGGAATGGCTGAAGTAGTGCCATATCTTGAGATCAGCAGGCCCTAAAAAACGAAGAAGTATGTAAACTGCCCGAAACTCCTCTGCGCGCCCCCCTTTCGAAGAGGGCGCAAATTGTGTTCTAGCTACTACAGTTCAGACTCCTGTCACGGTTCTGAATCTAATCTCACAAAGTGCAATATAAGACTGATAAATCACCAAAGAGTCCAAATCCGACAAATCGTTTTGAAAAATCTATTTTAATCAAGAAGTGCCAAACATGGACTGCTTTGCTAGATTTCAGAGTCGCCACCTAAATATTTTATTTTAGGAAATTTAGGAAACCCTGACTCGTGCCTAAGGCCACGTGTCCATCATCACCAAAGTTGCCTCGGCTCGGGAACTTAGGTACGGGGGGAAAGGTCATGAAATGAGCACCCCCGCTCGCCCGATTAAAGATCAGCCTCTACTAAGCATAATATGTTGTTTTTGAAAACACATGTGTTCTTATTCCGGTTATTAGCTAATATTACTACGTGATGCGTACAGCACACAAGTATAGACTCAATGGCAAGAATTGGAACAAAACATCTCATGTTTGTCTTTCGAAAATGGTTTGAAAGATGCTACCCTCAAGTAGGCTAAGACGCAGATTTGCCACCCTCAAGTGGGCTTAAAAAACATGATTTGCCACAAACAAGTGGGCTTAAAACGTACATTTTGATGAATTAATCTAATTCAAGCAATGAAGCCTTCATCCATAGGCATTCAAGCAATTATATCAGTTAAGCAAATAGCCTCATGGCAAGCATGCTATCATGGCAGTCACTTGCACACATGCAAGGATGCTAAAGCGTAAACACTCACAGTGTACTCCAAGCCAAAAAAGAAGCTAGTTAGTAATCAATGCATGATCCTAGTTATGTCAAGAATGCCTAATGCAACACATGCAAAAATGCAGCTAAATAGGCTCGGCTATTCTAAGATGGCATATGAGTGCAACACTCGATAACATGCTTTGAAACACGTATTCAAGTAAGTATTGAAATTCAATGCAGTTTGAATGATGCGCCGAGCCCAGTGCATGCAATATGAATGAATGATGCACGCATGCAAAGCATAAGTATGCTAATTGAAACATGCCCTAAACTAACCATCGAAAACTGATAAGTAAAAGGGAGAAAGACGTGGGGTTGGAAGACATTCACACACACACACACAAACACTTACTACAACATTGTGCCCTCTCGATGGAGGGTCCGAATGAATTAGCTAAACTAGCTACGCTAATTAAGCTAACTATTACAAACCGTAACTAATTAACTAACTTAGCTAATTAATTATTACAACACAAATTAAACTAATTAATTACAAAACAAGCAATTAACTACAACTAGCTAGTGAAGCAATAAAATGGCCTCGCAGGCGAGGGAGGCATGCATGCTCGGTCGCATCCTCCCAGAAATCCACCGCCTTGCCTCAAGATGCCTCTGTTTGCACACTTCTGTACTTCTGAAAATTATGCCAACTACTAGAATGCTTCTGACCCATCTCAGGAACATGCTAAGGGATGGTGGCTATCGGCTAGTAATTATGGCCGGTCGGCAGGCTTTGATGGCCGGTCAGCTGCTCTGGTGGCCGGTCGGCCACTAATTTCCTGAATTTCCTCCTTTTGCTTTGAAGCACAGCAGCAAATCAGCATCTTTTCTGAGCCAAACAACCTTCTAACAGCCCAAAAATAGATTCCAAGGGACCTCCACCCAATGATATGCAACTTTGATGAAGGATGCCTAGGCAAACTAGAAGTATTTCTCTATTTCTATGCACTTCTATTCACAAAAAGGCAAGAGAGAATGAACTATAGAGAGAGAGGCAGAGATTTAGGTTTGAAAATTTTCTAGAGAGAGAGGATTCTAGAGTGAGAAGCTCTCAAATTTTCTCTAAGCCTTCAAAATGTTCTAACTCTTTCAAAACATGAGATATGGCTTCATATATAGCATGCGTGCTTCATTACAGCTTTCTTTGCATGATCATAAGTTATGCTCGGCTTCTTGCATTATCTTGCATTTTGCCCCTGCCTTCGGGCGCATACCTTGTTTGTCTTGCATGTTTGTCCAAGTCTTCGGCCTTCTCAAAAATGGGTCGTCTCTGGGCTTTGACATTCACTCTCGTCATTGTTATAACTTCCGAGTTCTGTCAAAGAGGGGCAACTGTAGACACCCCATTTTTGACCGTCCTCAAGACTTGGACGTCACCATTTGAACACTTGGTGATTATCCATGTTTGTGTTTGTTTGGAGTTCCTGGAGTTCTCGACCACGCCTTTGCCTCAGATTTCCGAACTCATTTGTTGTGTGCGGGTTTTGCACCAAACACTTGTGTTTTGCTTTGGAGGGGCAAGGAATGCCTTTTGAGGCATCCCCACACACCACCGGCACTAGCTAGAGGCCACCGGCTAGTTTTTCTTGCCATCGGCAATATATATTGCCGGCCGGCACTATTTGTTGCCGGCCGGCACTAAATTTTGTCAAAATGACATTCTTTGCTGGCCGGTTACTGTGCAGTTGCTTTTTCAGATATTTAGAGGCAGCTGTATGGCATTGGTTTCTCCTCCATACACGTGTATGGAGGGATGCCTCTCTTGTTTGGCTTAGTGACTAAGCTTACAAGATTGCCTCCTCTATAAGAGGAGGCCTTGTCTCCCTTGCTTTAGGGTTAGAAAAACTGGAGAGGAGAAGGAAGAGCTCTGGTTTTTAGGGTTTGCTTTGGTGTATCTAACCTATATCTATACCTCTTCTTCTCTTGCCCTTGTGTGTGTTTGTATCTCATTATTGCACACAAGCACATAGTATTTCACCTTCCCTTGGCTACTGAGGTCCCAAGAGGTTGTTCTTGCTGTTCTTGACTAGTTTGGAGCTCAAAGAAGCAACAAAGTCAACATTTGTGAAGAAGGTCAACGAGGGTGAGAAACTTGCTTTATATACCCCATTCTTGCACTCCATTTTGACCTATCTTTGAACTGTTTTTGTGCTTGGTGTTTAATACAAAAAAGTTCTATTTTTTAGTCCTCTTGATAGTTTATTAAGGGTGCTTTGTGCTTTGGGGAAGTTTGGCCCCTCTTAGGCCTTGAAAGGCCTCATTTTTGTGCTATTTTGTTGAGCTCCGGGATTTTGGTGTTGGGGTCTCTTCACCACTGAAATCTTGAGGGATTTCAGTGGTGAAGATGATGCCTTGAAGTCCCAAGAAGGAGTGGGTCACCCCCTCTCCTTGTTGTCCTTGAAAAGGACAAGTTTTGGCCTCTGGAGGAAGCCTATGTTCAAGTGTGTATTGAGCATGCCATGACTGTTTTTCATGCTTATTATACCATGATATAACATGATTTTAAGTTGGTTTTGGTCCCTTATGCATGCTTAGCATAGTTGCCATGTAATGCCTTGTAATGCCTTTAACATGTCTTAGGTTGTTAGCCTTTATTTGAGCATGATTTAGGCTTAGACTTATGAATGTTTTGTGCTTATTTTGCCATGCTTTAGGTCTGTCCATGATCGTTTGGATTGATTTCGGCGTGTTTAGTATAGCTCCTTTGCATTTGTGGCTTGCCGAGCTTGTATGCCTAAAGTATGTGAATGTGTAGCTTGTGTTGTTTGCATTATTTTGGTGGTTTGGAACCACCCAACATGTAAATTCAGTCCCTTTGGCATGCTCATATGCTTGCCTAAGTCGCCTCTTTATTGCTTTAAAAGCGCATGTTGTATGCCTCATGTTTTGGCCCTTGTATGTGCCTTTATGCTTGGACCATTTAGATGCCATCTAGGTGTTCCTTGGGTGTTGTTTAGGTCTGCCTTTGACCTATTTTGAGTCCCCTTCGCCTTGTGAGGCTTGGTGGGTTTGACCTTGGTTTAAGCCCTTTGGCTTGCCTTAAGTGCTTGGACCTTAATTGCATGTTTGGCTTGCTTTGTTGCTTGGTTTGGCACCATGTCCAACATGATTTTAAAGCTTACATATGCATGTTGATATGTCCATGTTAGCCTCTTTTAAGTGTTCTTAAGAGTTGCTTGTTTGTGCCTAAGTGTTGGATTATGTATGCTTGCATGTGTGCATGTATTGCATATATCTTAGCCTTCACTTCTATGGCATTTGGCCATTGATTCTAGGCTTATCTAGAGCTGCCTAACCTATGTGCAAGTCCATCCTCTTGTTGCTTGCATATGCTCCTTGAGTGTTGTAATGTATTGGTAAGTAAATGCATGTTAGGACTAACATGATTGAATGAAGTCACGTGCTTGTTTGCATGCTTGGACACCCACATTACACCTTGCATACTTGATGGTTGACATTGGTGTTTCATGCCTTGTATGTTTGTTAACTTGTATGCTCCTTTGCATTGGCATGATTGCATACTAGTTGACATGTCTAGGATTACATCACATAAACATGCATGCTCTACCTCTTGACCAAGTCATGATAGAGGCTTAGCACCCTTGTGTGTTTGTTTGGTTTGCATGCATTTGAAATAGAAGTTGCACATTTGGTTCTTTGGGCCATCATGCATGGAAATGCGTGATTGGTGGCAGAATCGAGCACATGCCCTTTGAGTCACAAATATGATAAGGGGCATGATTGGTGCACACATTGTTGGAATTACATTGCCATGCAAGTTTTTGCCCTCTATTTCTTTGTGAGTTGCGAGTTACATGAACATTCGGTCTTTGTGGCGGTATTGATTCAGGCCAAACCGATCTATTGATAGCCGATGAGTTCATTTTGTGCCGATGGACACATATAGCAGCCGGTGGCTATTCTGTTTAGCCGGTGGTGATCCCTAGAATCCAAGGAAGTAGTTCTGAGACTTTGGCAGTCTTCTGAGGTGCAAAGCAGGGAAAACAGAGGCAATCTAGGCATGGCAGTGCAATTCCGAGCGGAATCCAAGCGCGCGTGCATTGAGCCCCCGCCCCGAGGCGGTTTACTGTTTTTTTTCTTAGATTGATTAATTTGTTAATTTAATTAATTTGTAATATTTAATTAGCTTGCGTAGTTAATTATTTGTATTATTTATTTGGTCCCTCCGGGTGAGGGTAAATCTGTAATAAGTGTGCGTGAGTGGGTGTATGTCTTCCAACCCCCACTTCTTTCTTCCCTTTTATTTACCTGCTTTTAATGGTTAGTATTAGGGCACGTTTATTTTAGCATACCTTATGCTATGCATGTGTGCATCCATGCATTTGTTGACATGCATCAGGCTCGGTACATCATACAAACTGCATTGTATTTTCAATTCCAAATTGAATACGTGCATCGAATAAAGTGCATTTCACATGCCATCTTTAGGGTTAGCCGTGCCTACTCTAAATTGCATCCTTGACTGTGTTGCATTAGCCACTTAACATGACCTAGGGACGTGCATGTCTGCTAACTAGTTTCTTGTTTTGGCACGGAGTACGATGTAAGTATTTTACGCTTTAGCATACCACATGCGTGTGAATGTTGCCATGACAGTATGCTTACCATGCGGCTAAGTGCTTATGTGAGATAAACTGTTTGAATGCCTGTGGGTGGAGGTTGGATTGCTCGAGTTGGAATAACTCATTGAAATCCGTATTTTAGCCTACTTGCGAGTAGCAAATTTCAAATTGTTTTCCAAACAAACGGATATGCAATGCTTATTTCCAAATTAGGCAATCTGGTCTATACTTGTTTCTTTGTCATAACATAGTAATTCTAGGCTAATAATTGGAATAAGAGCATGTAATGTTTTCAAAATGGATATCACGGTTAGTAGAGGCGGTCTTGGACGGCGAAAGGGGTGCTCATAATGACCTTCCCGATCGTACCCAAGCTCCCGAGCCAAGACAACTTTGGTGATGACGGACACGTGGCCTTCGGCACCGAGTCAGGGTTTCCTAAATTTCCCATTTTTTAAAAATATTTAGGTGGCGACTCTGTAATCTGGCAAGGCAGTCCATGTTTGGCACTACTTTTCAAAAAATATGTTTTTCTTCAAAACGATTTGCCAGAGTTGGACTCTTTGGTTTAGATTTAGAACCGCAACACACGAAAAAGGAGAGTCCGAACTGTAGCATAGAGGCCCACGGGCGCTGTTACAGATGCATTGGATGTAGTGAATAAGGTACGCGACTAAACCACATTTCTACCTAGAAAACGTATGGACACAAAACAAACCACGTCTAACATAGAAAAGGTGCCGACACCCTCAGACCACAATTCTCTTAGTGGAATAGGCACGTACACATTAACACAAAACCATGCTTCAACGAAGGAAAGTATGGACGCATGCCAAACTAGGCTTAACATGGAAAGGATGCAATGTAGTAGATGCAATAGATTCATGCGATAGATGCTATATGCAATGCGATAGATGTTATGCAATACTTATGATAGATACGATGATGTGGCTAGGAAGCGATGCTCTCGAAAGTACCTTACAGGGGCAATCGGCGATGACTCACCTTATGCTGCTGGGGATCTTTCTCTTCTGCATCTTGCATTCCCGAACCACATGTACTACTTTTCTCCCTGATTATGGTCACAGCTTTCCCTATTCTCCAATAGGGTGACAGACTAGGTTGGTTCAGTATTCAGAATTGAGGCGCATACTCGATACCTCAACCTATGGGGCTTCCATACAGATTTCAAGCCGGGGATACACCCTGGGTATTTAAACCAGACTTTAGTCTCGGAAATTCTGAACCTTTGCGTTCTAGGCATCGGCCATTCGAACTTTAGTTTCCACCGTCTCAGTTGATCTCCTAGGAACTCACCGCGAACACAGGCAGGTGGCTATACCAGACCATTGGAAGTCGTTCGGGCACGACAAACACCAAAGGAATTGCACCTTCAGAGGATTTAAGGTCTCCTAGACCAGAGAGTGCACAAGATAGTGCAAGGCAGAGTAAATGCACAAGACAGTGCGATGCAGGGGTGAATGCACAAAATAGTGCTAACAAGATGCACATAGCAGTGCAATGCAGGTGCACAAGTCAGTGCGATGCAGGTTGAAATGCACAAGACAGTGCTAAACAGGTGCACAAGGGAGTGCTATGCAGGGGCGTGCACAAGACAGTGCGATACAATGCACTACGAAGTGTAGGTAAAGTGCGCAAAACAGCGCGAGTGCAATGCACTAACAGGTGCAGGAAAGGTGCGTAAAACAACGCAAGCAATGCACTAACAGGTGCAGGAAAGGTGCGCCAAACAGCGTGAGCAATGCACTAACAGATGCAAGAAAGGTAGGCGAAATGGCGCGAGCAATGCACTAATAGGTGCAAGAAAGGTATGCAAAATAGTGCGAGTGATGCACTAACAAGTGCAAGAAAGGTGCAAAACAATGCATCGAAGATGTGCAAAACAATGCAAGTGAAACGGTGCATAACAATGCAAGTAGAACGGTGCATAACAATGTGAGTGGAACGTGCATAACAATGAAAGTGAAAAGGTGCATAACAATGCAAGTAGAATGGTGCATAACAATGCGAGTGAAACGTGCATAACAATGTGAGTGAAACGTGCATAACAATGCAAGTAGAACAGTGCATAACAATGCAAGTGAAATGTGCATAACAATGCGAGTGAAGTGTGCATAACAATGCAACTAGAATGGTGCATAACAATGCAAGTGAAATGTGCATAACAATGCGAGTGAAATGTGCATAACAATACAGGTGAAGTGTGCATAACAATGCAAGTGAAAAGGTGTATAACAATGCAAGTAGAACGGTGCACAACAATGCGAGTGAAACGTGCATAACAATGCAAATAGAATGATGCATAACAATGCAAGCGAAATGTGCATAACAATGCGAGTGAAGTGTGCATAACAATGCAGGTGAAGTGTGCATAACAATATAACTAGAACAGTGCATAACAATGCAAGTGAAATGTGCATAACAATGCAAATGAAGTGTGCATAACAATGCAGGTGAAGTGTGCATAACAATGCAACTAGAACGTACATAACAATGCAAGTGAAATGTGCACAACAATGCGAGTGAAGTGTGCATAACAATGCGGGTGAAGTGTGCATAACAATGCAACTAGAACGTTGCATAATAATGCAAGTGAAATGTGTATAACAATGCAAGTGAAGTGTGCATAACAAAACAGGTGAAGTGTGCATAACAATACAGGTGAAGTGTTCATAACAATGCAAGTGAAAAGGTGTATAACAATGCAAGTAGAACGGTGCACAACAATGCGAGTGAAACGTGCATAACAATGCAAATAGAACGATGCATAACAATGCAAGCGAAATGTGCATAACAATGCGAGTGAAGTGTGCATAACAATGCAAGTGAAGTGTGCATAACAATATAACTAGAACGGTGCATAACAATGCAAGTGAAATGTGCATAACAATGCAAATAAAGTGTGCATAACAATGCAGGTGAAGTGTGCATAACAATGCAACTAGAACGGTGCATAACAATGCAAGTGAAATGTGCATAACAATGCGAGTGAAGTGTGCATAACAATGCAGGTGAAGTGTGCATAACAATGCAACTGGAACGTACATAACAATGCAAGTGAAATGTGCATAACAATCCGAGTGAAGTGTGCATGACAATGCAGGTGAAGTGTGCATAACAATGCAACTGGAACATGCATACCAATGCGAGTGAAGTGTGCATAACAATGCGAGTGAAGTGTGCATAACAATGCTGGTGAAGTGTGCATAACAATGCAAGTGGAAAGGTGCATAACAATGCAAGTGAAGTGTGCATAACAATGCAACTGGAGTGTGCATAACAATGCAAGTGAAGTGTGCATAACAATGCAAGTGAAAAGGTGTATAACAATGTAACTGGAACGTGCATAACAATGTAACTAAAGTGTGCATAAGAATGCAACTTGTAATAACCCTCACACTGCTTCGACCATACTCATATGCATTATATATGATCTTGTTTTGTTGAGCTTGCAATTTTAATCTTGACTTGCTTTGCATCCTTGACTTGTCTTGCAGAAGTGATACTTAAGTGTTATGTTCCTTTGGTGTGTGTGTGTGTGTGTATGTGCCGAGGTTGTCATGAGCCTAGATCACCTTTGAATCCTTGTACTTAGAATCGCTTGTCTGGCCTTCCTTCTCACCTCAGCATGTTAGCCGAGATGTCACTACTTAGCCGAGATGTTCTACCCTTAGTGACCTTTGACCCTGGGAAGGTATGACCTAGGCCGAGATGTGGCACACCCTGCCGAGGTGTGTACAGCTTAGTCAAGTGTTGTCCTCCCTAGCCGATGTCTTTGTTACCCTGTTGCGAAGTTTGTCTTTAGCCGATGTTATTTCTGTCAAGTCTTGTTGTTGGCGATGTCATTGCCACGGAGTTCCTTGCCACCAAGCTTGTTGAACACGCCTTGTCGAGACTTGTCTTTTCAATCAATCATTTTTTTAAGTTGAACCAACCAAGCTCGCCACGTGTCCGATGAATGTTATATCGGTAGCGGCCTAAGAAATCTAGAAATGTCTCATTTTGTTATAAGTCTTGTTCTTGAGGAGAGAGAAGCTCTAGGAGGAGTTCTAGAGTGAGAAAGTGATTAGCAAGCTCGATCCTTGGTGTTGGACCGTTAGATTCGTGATCCGAGGTTAGAATCTCAATCTCCTTTTGTTGTTCTTGATGATCATCTAGTCGCATTGCATGATTGAAGGTATCTTGCATATCATGTGTTGATTTAAAGTTGGTTTTGGAAAGAAAATGTGACCTTCATGTGTTCTTGAAGAAAAGCCTTGATTTGATCTCAAAGCTTGCATTGAAATCCATGCATTTGTGTTTGTTTCACCAAGATATTCTAGTATGGGCGCCTGTGTCCATGTTTTCAAACTCATTGCATGAGATCTCGATTTTATAAATGATAAGTTATGATCCTTGCATTCATTCCTTCATGTTCTTCATGATCATGTTCTTGATGTTCTTGAGCGGAGAAACCTGGGTTTTCCCGACTTCATTTGTCCTTGAATGTGGCCTTGGAACCTCACCTCGGCAAGGACGTGTGGGACCTCGGCCAAGACACAGTTAGTTGCCCAAAGATGTTTTCGAAATAAGAAATGTGTTTGCTTTGATTTGACTTAGTCTTGGGGCATGCCGAGATCAATAGCTTGCATGTGAAACTTGGATGTAAGTGTATTCAGTGAACTTGCCATGTATTTGTAGGACTTGGACTTGCCTTGACCCCGACGCTCAAGAACTATGTGAGTGGCATTCTTAATAAAGCTATGTTGCTTTGACTTGATAAAAGTATTGTTTTGCCTTGTTTTGAAAAGTGTTTGTAAGCATGAATGATTAATCCTACCTTGAGTATCAAATGTTATGTCTTGTTTTGATGACCATTCGGAAGTCCCATGCGTGCAGGGGACTTTAAGCATTTGTGGCACCATCAAATGCGTGCTAGGGGACTATAAGCATTTGTAGCACAAGTTTGGAAGTCCGTGACGTGCCGGGGACTTTAAGCATTTGTGGCACAAGTCCTTAGTGTCGGGGACTATAATGCAACGACATCCTTGTTTAGAGATCTCTCTTGTCTTGTCTTGCCTTGCCAACGACGGTTTTACCGTGGGTTTGCTTGTCCGAATGTCATCATCGTATTATATTGATGTTAATGAACATCCCTTGAAGCTTTGAAAGATTTGAAAGACAAACTTGATTTGTACTATGTATAGTTTTGTTAAAGACCTCGGATATCATTCATGTAAACCCTTTATTGTTTATGCCATTCATCGAGTATCCAAGCTCACCCTCTCTATATATATATGTAGGTGATGAGCAGGCGTGAGACGCCTAGACTTGTTTGCCGATGTTTTTGCCGACATGTTTTGCATTCGTGTTTTGCAAAGATCTTGAAGATCATGCTTCTTGGTTATTTCATTGAAATTTTTGTATTTGAAGGCGGTAGCCTTTTTGTCAAGATGTAATTCATGTACTCTATTACGTTATATTAAAGCCATCAAAGATGTATGTCATTTCATTCGACTTAAGCAATCGCTTTTATGGACCTGCTTGTATGTTAATTTATTGCTTCCGCATTTGTAAGCCCCACATATTTACTCGAGTTGTGCGTGAATTCTTGTAAGAGGCCTTTGGTAACCTCGGGTTCATGGCCATCTCGGCGCCGACCTTCTAGGGGCAAAGTTGGGGTCGTGAAATGATTGGTATCAGAGCACAAGTTTCTTATAGTACGTTATTCACACACTCTGAGTCCTAAAGAGCATAGGATTTCCTTAGAAAGATCATAGGATTGCATCATGTTGCTTGCTACTTGACAAATGTGTGCATCATCCCAAAGATGATTACTTGTTGCTAGCATGCATACTTGTTCTACATTACATTTTAAAGTCACATTTCGCATACTCATAGCACTATGAGGAGAGGAAGACCACCAGTTGGCGAGATCGATCGAGGACGACCGGACCGATTAGAAAGACTAGTGGAAGGGTTAACTCGAGAGTTAAGACAAGTGAGACAAATGAATGTTAGTGCTACAACTACCCAGGCCGAACAGACGAATGGCCGATATACAGTTCCACCTCCACCTCCTCCAGTACCTCAAGTACCCTCACAGCCAGCCTTGTATGGAGATGGAACCATGACTTTGATTAAGGAATTCAAGAAGATGAACCCGCCGAGGTTCCAAGGGGGCATAGAACCAATGAAAGCCGAAGCGTGGGTTCTAGGAATGGAGAAGTTGTTTGAAATCTTTCCCAGCACAGATGCTCAAAAGGTGGCATTGGCGCATTTACATTAGATGATGATGCGAAGATGGTGGATGATGACACGAAGGAAACCCCGATTTAACTTGGGCCAAATTTTTGGAACTATTTTTTAATAAGCATTTTCCCCTTAGTGGCCGAGATCGCAAGACCACAGAGTTTCAGACCCTCACACAAGGAAACAGTGATAAAGGCGAGAATCTGATCGTGCCTTCAGAATTGGCGGTATGCACCTCATATGGTCAGTGATGAGTATAGGAAAGCTAGGAAGTTTGAAAGTGGACTGCGTGGACCGATACAGGATAGAGTTAACATGCTCAACATGCCAACTTACGCTGGAGTCTTGGACAAGGCTATCCTTGCAGAAACCAACTTGAGCCGATATCAGAATGCAGGAGAGAACCAGGGAAATAGATGAACTATGACCACCGCCGAGCTCCGTTTAATGCTAAGAAGAAAGCGAACGTGGGAAGCTCCAGCAACTCGAACCAGGAAGGTAGTACTAAGCCGATGTGTGCAAGTTGTGGGAGGCCGCATTCAGGGGTTTGCCGTTGGGCGTCAGGCGCTTGTTTTGAATGTGGAGAGATGGGTCATCGTGTGAAAGATTGCCCAAAGTCAAGGATTGATGATGGTAGGAAAAGTGGGAGCACCTCTGCTCGCAGGAAGCAATGTCGGCAGGACACAAATGAGGCAGGCGTAGTTTTCGCTCTAGTGCCGGAGACACCTGAATCTTTGAAACAAGAGTGTCGTATACTTCAACTGCTCTCAAGATGCTTATGTGTTAATTGATTCGAGATCTACGCATTCATTCATATCCGCTAAGTTTGTCGAGAAGTTGAATAGACCACAGAACCCCTTGGTTATGTGTTATATGTATCTGCTCCATCCGGGAGAACTATGATTGTTGCATCTATTTATAGAGAGTGTGTTGTTGGGATTAAGGGTGTAGAGTTGTTAGTTGATTTGATGCCATTAAGCATGACCCACTTTGATGTTATATTAGGAATGGATTGGTTAGTGATGAATCATGCATCTATTGATTGTGTTTCTAAGAGCGTTACTTTGAAACCCCAAGCCAAGCCGAGGTCATTTTCGAGTAGAGGTGTAGTGTCCCCACCTTACTTGATTTCATCCATTAAAGCCTATAAGCTAATTCGGAAAGGATGCCATGGCTACTTGTGTAGTATCTCGAGTGATCGTAATGGAAATGCTAAGTTAGCCGATATCCCGCTTGTTAGTGAATTCTCCGATGTCTTTCCAGATGAATTGCCTGGCCACTTAGTCGATAGAGAAATAGAGTTTACTGTGGACATCATGCCAGGAACCCAGCCGATCTCCAAAACACCTTATAGAATGGCCCCAGCCGAACTTAAGGAATTGAAGGTACGATTCTGTGAATTGTTGGATAAGGGTTTTGTTAGGCCGAGCACATCACCATGGGGAGCACCAGTCTTGTTTGTTAAGAAAAAGGATGGTACACTTCGTCTTTGCATTGACTACAGAGAACTTAATAAAGTAACCATTAAGAATAAGTACCCATTGCCTAGGATTGATGATTTGCTAGATCAACTTCAAGGAGCACGAGTCTTTTCCAAGATTGTCCTTAGGTCGGGTTACCATCGCCTTAAGGTTAAAGCCGAGGATGTTGAGAAGACGGCATTTGAACCGAGATATGGCCACTACGAGTTTTTAGTGATGCCTTTTGGTGTAACCAATGCCCCTGCTGCATTTATGGACTTAATGAACAGAGTCTTCAAACCGCATTTAGATGAGTTTGTAGTTGTCTTCATTGATGATATCCTAATCTATTCCAAGAGTAAAGCTGAACATGAAAACCACTTGAGACTTGCCTTACAGATTTTGAGGGCGAAGTTGTATGCTAAGTTGAGTAAATGTGAGTTTTGGCTTTCCAAAGATTTCATTCCTAGGGCATGTGATTAATGAAGAAGGTATCTCGCTTGATCCCAAAGAAGATTGGAGCCGAGGTAAATTGGCCGACGCCGACCAACGTGTCCGAGGTTCGTAGTTTCCTAGGTTTGGCAGGTTACTACAGAAAGTTTGTGAAAGACTTCTCAAGGATTGCAGTGCCTTTGTCACAGTTAACTCAGAAGGGAGGGGCATACGAATGGTCCAAAGATAGAGAGTCAAGATTTCAGAATTGAAGACGAGGTTAGTTCTGACTCGTTCTTGTACTTCCATCAAGTAATGAGGAATTTCAGATTTACAGTGATGCTTCACATAAGGGTTTGGGTTGTGTATTAATGCAAAGGGGTAAGGTCATAGCATATGCATCTCGTCAGTTGAAACTTCATGAGAAGAACTACCCTACCCATGACTTAGAATTAGCGTAGTGGTATTTGCCTTGAAGATTTGGCGACATTACTTGTATGGAGTTTCTTGCCGTGTTTTCACGGATCACAAGAGTTTGAAGTATTTATTTACTCAGAGGAACTAAATTCGAGGCAAGAGAAGATGGTCGAATTATTGAAGGACTACGACATGCAAATTCAATATCACCCAGCAAAGCCAACTCAAGAGTCGATGCATTAAGCAGAAGATCAATGGGAAGTTTAGCATGCTTAGCTATAATCTCGTCAGAGCCGACCATTATTGATGAAGTAAAGTCAAGACAGATGAATGATGAATTCCTCAGAAAGGTTGCCGAGGAGATTGATACCAAGCCGAGATCAGGTTACACCTTTGAAGATGGAGTGCTCAAGTTTGAAGGAAGATTGTGTGTGGCGACGTTCGAGTTGAAAAGAAGGATTTTGCAGAATCTCATAGTTCTAGAATTGCTGTTCATCCAGGGAACACTAAGATGTATCAAGATATGAAGCAAACCTTTTGGTGGCCGAACATGAAGAGAGGAATAGCCGAGTTTGTATCTCGATGCTTGCAATGTCAACAAGTGAAGGCAGAACATCAGAGACCAGCAGGACTCCTTCAACCTTTGTCGATTCCCGAATGGAAATGGGAACATATCTCCATGGACTTTGTGATTGGTTTGCCGAAGACACAGAAAGGGATGGACTCGATTTGGGTCATAATCGACAGATTAACTAAGTCAGCACATTTCTTGCTGTTCGGACTACATTCATCGACCGACTAGTCATTTGTCAGATATGAATGAGATTGTGAGACTTCATGGAGTGCCGATGTCAATTGTTTCCTGCATCGAGATCCGAAGTTTGTTTGCGTGTTTTGGCAAAGTTCTGAGGGCTTTGGGAACCGAGTTGAGGTTTAGCACAAAGATTTCACCCCCAAACCGATGGGCGCATGAAAGGACAAATCAGACACTTGAAGATATGCTCAGGTTATGTGTATTGGATTTCAAAGGAAGTTGGGAAACACACTTACCATTAGTAGAGTTAAACACAACAAAGCTTATCAAGCCAAGATTGGCATGGCACCATCTGAAGCTTTGTATGGAAGGAAGTGCGGATCGCCGATATGTTGGACGAAGTAGGAGATAAAGTTTGATCGGCCCTTAACTGATTCAAGTAACAACCGAGAAGATTAAGCTTATTCGACAGAGGATCGGACCGCCCAAAGTCCAAGAAGAGCTATGCCGACCAAAGAAGAAGAGAATTGGAATTTGAAGTTGGAGACCATGTATTCTCAAGATTTCACCAACGAAAGGAGTTTTTAGATTTGGGAAGAAGGGCAAATTAGCACCTCGTTACATCGGGCCATTTGAAATTCTTGAGAAGATTAACACCATCACTTCTGAGACTTGCTCTACCACAGGCGAGTCAAGTTCACAATGTATTCCATATTTCAATGTTGAGGAAGTATATTCGAGATCCCTGCATGTGGTTGATCATTTTGGGATTGTGGTTGATGAAGAATTGAGCTATGAGGAGAGACCAATGCGATTATTGATAGGCAAGTAAGACAATTGAGAAATAAGGCAATCTGAGATGGTGAAGGTTGAATGGAAGGAACATCATGGCAAGGATGCCACATGGGAGATGGAAGAAGAAATGAGGATTCGACATCCAACATTCTTAGGATAAGGTAACTCAAGTTTGGGGACCAAACTTCTTTAAGGGAAGGGTGTAATAACCTCACCTTGCTTCGACCATACTCATATGCATTATATATGATCTTGTTTTGTTGAGCTTGCAATTTTAATCTTGACTTGCTTTGCATCCTTGACTTGTCTTGCGTAAGTGATACTTAAGTGTTATGTTCCTTTGGTGTGTGTGTGTGTGTGTATGTGCCGAGGTTGTCATGAGCCTAGATCACCTTTGAATCCTTGTACTTAGAATCGCTTGTCGGCCTTCCTTCTCACCTCAAAGATGTTAGCCGAGATGTCACTACTTAGCCGAGATGTTCTACCCTTAGTGACCTTTGACCCCGGAAGGTATGACCTAGGCGAGATGTGGCACACCGCCGAGGTGTGGCACAAATTAGTCAAGTGTTGTCCTCTAGCCGATGTCTTTGTTACCCTGTTGCAAGTTTGTCTTTAGCCGATGTTATTTCTTGCAAGTCTTGTTGTTGGCGATGTCATTGCCGCCGGAGTTCCTTGCCACCAAGCTTGTTGAACACGCCTTGTCGAGACTTGTCTTTTCAATCAATCATTTTTTAAGTTGAACCAACCAAGCTGCCACGTGTCCGAAATAATGTTATATCGGTAGGCAAATCTAGAAATGTCTCATTTTGTTATAAGTCTTGTTCTTGAGGAGAGAGAAGCTCTAGGAGGAGTTCTAGAGTGAGAAAG
This sequence comes from Camellia lanceoleosa, assembly GCA_025200525.1. Classification (NCBI taxonomy): domain Eukaryota; kingdom Viridiplantae; phylum Streptophyta; class Magnoliopsida; order Ericales; family Theaceae; genus Camellia; species Camellia lanceoleosa. Next base: position 19,793,947 of record CM045771.1, on the reverse strand, counting down.
TGATTAGCAAGCTTCGATCCTTGGTGTTGGACCGTTAGATTCGTGATCCGAGGTTAGAATCTCAATCTCCTTTTGTTGTTCTTGATGATCATCTAGTCGCATTGCATGATTGAAGTCGCCTTGCATATCATGTGTTGATTTAAAGTTGGTTTTGGAAAGAAAATGTGACCTTCATGTGTTCTTGAAGAAAAGCCTTGATTTGATCTCAAAGCTTGCATTGAAATCCATGCATTTGTGTTTGTTTCACCAAGATATTCTAGTATGGGCGTCCTGTGTCCATAAGTTTTCAAACTCATTGCATGAGATCTCGATTTTATAAATGATAAGTTATGATCCTTGCATTCATTCCTTCATGTTCTTCATGATCATGTTCTTGATGTTCTTGAGCGAGGGAAACCCGTGTTTTCCCGACTTCATTTGTCCTTGAATGTGGCCTCGGAACCTCACCTCGGCAGGAGGTGTGGAACCTCGCCAAGACACAGTTAGTTAGTTGCCCAAAGATGTTTTCGAAATAAAACAGTGTTTGCGTTGATGTGACTTAGGCTTGGGGCAGGCCGAGATCATTTGCGTGCATGTGAAACTTGTTTGTAGGTGTAGTCAGGGAACTCGCCATGTAGTTGTAGGACGTGGAGTTGCCTTGACCCCGACGCTCAAGAACTATGTGAGTGGCATTCTTAATAAAGCTATGTTGCTTTGACTTGATAAAAGTATTGTTTTGCCTTGTTTTGAAAAGTGTTTGTAAGCATGAATGATTAATCCTACCTTGAGTATCAAATGTTATGTCTTGTTTTGATGACCATTCTGAAGTCCGTCGTGCGGGGACTTTAAGCATTTGTGGCACCACAGTCGCGTGCTAGGGGACTATAAGCATTTGTAGCACAAGTTTGGAAGTCCAGACGTGCTGGGACTTTAAGCATTTGTGGCACAAGTCCTTAGTGTCGGGGACTATAATGCAACGACATCCTTGTTTAGAGATCTCTCTTGTCTTGTCTTGCCTTGCCAACGACGGTTTTACCGCGTGGGTTTGCTTGTCCGTAATGTCATCATCAGATTATATTGATGTTAATGAACATCCTTGAAGCTTTGAAAGATTTGAAAGACAAACTTGATTTGTACTATGTATAGTTTTGTTAAAGACCTCGGATATCATTCATGTAAACCCTTTATTGTTTATGCCATTCATCGAGTATCCAAGCTCACCCTCTCTATATATATATGTAGGTGATGGCGTGGCGGAGACGCCTAGACTTGTTTGCCGATGTTTTTGCCGACATGTTTTGCATTCGTGTTTTGCAGCATCTTGAAGATCATGCTTCTTGGTTATTTCATTGAAATTTTTGTATTTGAAGGCCGAGAAGCCTTTTTGTCAAGATGTAATTCATGTACTCTATTCTGTTATATTAAAGCCATCAAAGATGTATGTCATTTCATTCGACTTAAGCACTGCTTTTATGGACTGCTTGTATGTTAATTTATTGCTTCCGCATTTGTAAGCCCCACATATTTACTCTGAGTTGTGCGTGAATTCTTGTAAGAGGCCTTTGGTAACCTCGGGTTACTGGCCATCTCGGCGCCGACCTTCTAGGGGCAGGTTGGGGTCGTGACACAACTGGAGTGTGCATAACAATGCAAGTGAGGAGGTGCATGACAATGCACGTGAGACATGCATAGTAAGGCAAGTGCAAGAAATGTATGCTCCATGCAACATTAAGATGCGCATTTCATGCAATGGTGAGAAGTGCACATTCTATGCAAGCAAGGTTAAAACGTGTTCCATGCAATGTACATACTCTAAGCAAAAGGATCAACAACATACATCCAATGTAACGTGTATATTCTATGCGACAACAAGAATAAGTATAGTACATGATGCATTTATGCAATATGTGTGATGATATGTTACATGCTACAAGCAATGTAGAGCATGATGTCTAGGGAATGCAATAAACAAACAAAGTGGTGCTTTAGAAAGCACCTCATGGGGTGAGTGGCGATGAACCGCTCTACTCTGATGGGGATCTCCCCTTGTGTTCCTCGAACTCTTACCTTGCGTTCTTCGAACTTTTTCCTTCAACTCACAATATAAAGGTTCTGATATGTTGACAAGGATTCTTCGCGTAGAACACTTTGGATTCCACCTTTTTTCCTGACCATATTCATAACTTTCCCTATTCTCCAACGGGGTGACAGACTAGGTTGGTTCAGTATCCAGAATTGAGGTGCATTCATGCTATCTCAACCTATGGGGCTTCCATACAGATTTCAAGCCGGGGAAACACCCCTGGGTATTTAAACTAGAATTTAGTCTCGGAAATCCCAAACCTTTGCGTTCTAGGCATCAGCCATTCGAACTCTAGTTTCCTCCGTCGCAGTTCGTTTCCTAGGAACTCATTGCGAACACAGCCAAGATGCCTTTGGCAGGGAATGGTACTCAAGGAGAGCACTTCTAATCGCCATTCTGGCATTGAAACAGACTTGATCTTGAGCTTGAGGTAGAGGCACACTCATACTTCGAAGCATTGACAAGACTTGAGGAGGTACATCCGGAATGCAATCCTAGAAATTTTTGAAGTTGAAACAAACTCAGATGCCCCACATTTTCCCTCTTTTCTTTTGCTTTGTAGTCCAGAACCTATATAGATTCAAATAGGTCCTGGTTTTACTGTTCTCACATGACTTGAGTTGAACCTTGCAGTTTTATGAAAGAACAAATCCTGTTTTGCATACATGCAGAGAACGACACGGCACTCTGAGCATAAGATGATTTTATTTTTGAAATTGAAATGAGAAAAGGGTTCTCAACTGGGTATTGAGCCTATGACTGACCACAGCCAAAATGACTCAACAAAGAGAAAGACAAGGTAAAACAACCTAAACACATCTATAGACACCCGAAACGACCCAAAACAAGAATCGAGACAAACGAAAAACACACACACACAACACTCAAATGTGTTCCAATGGCAAGAGACCTCTCAGTTCACGAGGAGCCAGTTTCCTCTGGTATTGTTTCCCACCATTTCTCATTTGTGATTCTCATATCACTCTGGCACTCAATCTCTTGTTTTCTGAAAAAGCCCTTTCCTCACTTTTTCTCTCAGCGCACATTTCTCTATTCTTCAATCTCTATTCTTTTTTATCCCTCCCCTGGGTGGTTGATGGATAAACAAGAATTTGCGGGCTCTTACCTCTAGCATTCTGCTAGATTCTTCTTCTTCTGCTCACAACAATGAACTTTCCCACAGAGGGGTTGCGCTAAAGCTGGGTGTGTAGCAAATCTGCAGCTGACATCGGTTGATGAAGCCTTTGGCCAATTCGGATGTGACCAGACCTTTTCAAATAAGGGAGTGGAATATCCTGCTCCTTTTCCAGTTCGTGTTTCTCACTTGACTTGATATCTCGCTGCTCGGAGGATGAGAGAGCTTTCAGCCCTTTGCTGTTTGCTTCAGTTATGCCCTTTTCTAGCAGGTAGAGTGCCCTTTCTGGCAAGTAGAGTGCCCTTTCTGGCAAGTATGTTGACAATGGGGAAAAGATGGAACACCTGACTCAACTGTGCCCCTAGTTTATCATTTTGACCATTTTTTGTTTTGGCTTTCTACTAAAACAATTTTGACCAATATGAGAGTTAGATTAACATATTTGTTCAACTTTTTTATTTGAAATCATGCAAGTCAAGCTATGAGCACTGAAAATTTTCCTTTTTCGGGTCCAAGAAATGGTCCAGTTTTAGAAAAATGGAATAATTTTTTAGAGAAAATTAGTCAACCTCATTAAAAATTCTCAAAAACTATTTTTATAAATGGCCACTGCTCGACCAACACAGAATTTACTCTTAAGATGCACAACCTCAGATCCAAAACAATGGAAAATTGCCCCTTGTCTAAATGGTACTGCACGGCAATGGAAAGTTGTCCCTTGTTTGAATAGCACCGCAGCACACTATACAGCAACGAAAAGTTGCCCCTTGTTTGAATAGCACCGTAGCACACTGTAACCAGTTCTCATAGTGAAGATCACAACCAAACTCTTGGATACAGAAATGACAAAGATGACCAGCACAATCACATGGGCACTGTCAATTTGGAAGTGTTTATGGCTGGACTTCAGAATGAACTTGCCTACATATCCCAAACATGGGAATCAAGCCTAACGTAGTTCTAGGTTAAGGTACACTCGGGTATTAACCTCTCCTTTTGCGCTCTAACTTTTGCCAAGGCCGCCCTTTCGGGTTTTCAACCTTGCGAGCTATGTTCTTCTTTTCTTTTCAATTCTTTTAATTTTTTCTTTTCTTTTTTTCATTTCTATTTTTCATTTTTGTTCTTTTTCTTCATTTTTCTTTTTCTTTTTCTCTTGCTCTAACTTTTTCCTACGTCGCCCTTCCGGGTTTTCGACCCAACGAGCCTGTCAAGGGTAAAAGTGTAGCTTTGTCCATGTTGATCGGCTTGAGATCTCGAAGCCATCTAAATCTAGGAGAATGGCTACTGTTCACTGATAATGTAGAAGTCCATCCAATCGGGTTTGAATTGCCCCCAGTGTTGTGGATAAGAACTCAATTGTCCTTCAGCAATACTTTCTTCTTTTCTCCATTCTAGGATTTGGCATTCTTGCCGATCTTCGTTAGCTTGAGCAATGTCCCAATTTTTGACTCTTCGAGCACATCTGTCATTTTTTGCCCCTAGTTCAAGGGCTGTTTCTCATTCAGCTTTGCAAGCTTTCTTTTGATCATATCTGACCTTCTTGCCCCTAGTTCGAGGGCTGCTTCGAATCTGGCCTGGCGGGCCACCTTTGATGTCATACGACCTTATTGCCCCTAGTTCATGGGCTAGTTCAAGTCTGGCCATACAAGCCTCACATTGTGGTTGACCGTTGAACATTCTGAATCCAAGTTCAGGGTTTGAAAGCAAAAGGGGTCGAGTCTCGAGGCTGAGAGCGATCCTATGCTGCACAATCTCAAGATATATTCCATACATGTCTTCGTCGGGCCACGCAAAACATTTTTTGAAATCTTTTAGGAAAGCGACTGGTCGCTCGCGCTAAAGACAATGCAGAACCAATCTGGATCAAGCCAGGATCTTTCTCAGTACTCACATTAACAAACATGATCTTATTCATTAAGGGCTTAGCGTGCCTCTCTTTTTCTCAGTTGATCAAATTTTTGCAAATCCTGAGGAATTCCTTCCTCTTTGTTTTCATCACAATGTTCAAAAAGTTTTGAAAAACTTAGGTCAATGTAATGATTTCAAGGCACCAAAAAGTAGGTGAAAAGCATTGCCATTTCATTCAAATATTCTGGCACAATCGGCTCAAGGAAGAAACAAACATAAAAGCATGAAAATCACTGCTGCTTCATTCAGATCTTCTGGCTCAACTGGCTCAATGGTAGAAACAGACTCAAAATGAAGGGTGTAAAAGACAAATACAAAACAAGCAAGTGATGCTCAAGGTAACACCCCCGAAATCACTCGACTCCAACACAACAAGACTGACTCGATGCAACAAGACTGACTCAACTGACTCAGTACAAAAAGACTGACTCAATACATCACAACAAGACTGGCCCAATACCCAAGTCGGAAAGTAAAATAGACAGTATTCGCAAAATGCTCAAAACAGTGCATGTCATACGCCATATCCGGAGTAAACTTGGTGCCATCCACAGGTGGTTCATCCCTCCGATCACATGACATTATCTCCCCAAGTGCATTGATCCAGTGCCGATAGACTTTGTAGAGTCTGGTGCGACGATGATCTCGTTATCAATTGGATCTTGTATTTCGTGGCGAAGACGAAAGCAATTGTTTGTGCCATGACCGGTTTGTTGATGGAGGGCACAGTACCTAGCCAGATCATGCTTAATTGGAAGAGGATCCGAGAGATGCTGAGGCTCAAGGCTGAGGATCCATAGTTGTTGCAAAAAATATGGCCTTGCTCTATAAGGATTTTGAGAGCTTTGGACAAAGCCATGTAGAGGGGATTGAAGAACCTGTGGCCTCGGGGTTGATGGCTTGAGGTCTGCGCAGTCGTGTTGGATGTACCAGCAAAAGGGTTGGTAGGTGCTGACTGGGTTTGATGATCTCTGACAGATGTAGGATTGAAGTTGAGAGGGGTGTTTTTGGTCTGACATCCCTTTCCATTGTTTGCCCCTTGATTCAGGATGCGCTCACCGTGAGTAGCAAAAGTGTCATCCACAGTTTTTGCAACAACTGCGAGCACTTGCTGTTTGTTTAGTCCTTTGACTTTCAAAGCCTCAACAGCCCATTGAAGATGTTCATAGGGACCAATGCCTGCCTCGGCCTTTCTCTTACCATTTGTCTCCACTTTGCCAAGGGATTGGCCTTCTTCAAATGCAGCCTGTCCCAAAATTGGGGAGCCTTTTGACATGAAATTCTCGGTAGGCGATGTAGTTGATGATGGAGCCAAAACTCCAAAAGCTAAATCCGTCATTGTTCTCTAAAGATCTTCAATCATTCTCATCAGCTCAGAAGTAGTGGGTTCACAGGTTTGAGATGATTGGGGTTCTGAGACTGGATGTGGGGTAGGTGCCCCAGATGGGCGTTGCATTCCAGCATCAGTCTCACCCTGCATGGCGATTCCCTGGTTTAATGCTGCTACCATGGCCACAGCTTCTTCTGAACTCTGTGCCATTACGGTCTGCTAAGTTTGAACAAAGGTGATGTGACTGGTGACTGTCGGATCAGATGAACCGGTGAGCCTTGACTGGCCTTTCTTTGCCTTGCCTCAGCAAAGGAACACCGGTTGCCCTTGAATTGAATCTCTAACCTGACAAAGTCTATCAACACAAGTCCGGTGTACTCGGGGGATGTTGGAGCCTTCTGAAGCTATGGTTCCAAGACTACCCTAGCAAAAGAGAAAACAGGCAGCATCTCAGCCTGATTTCACCAAAAACAGATATGAGCGTAGCTAAATGACTGTGTCCCCTACAGAATTATGCCTGTAAACTGATACCCTCAGACTGATACTCAAACTTGCAACTGATACATACATCCCTGTAGAGACGCACTCTGACAGCACATATCAAGCAAGTAAGAGCCAAAACACCCCTATGGTGGGGTAGGGTTTCCCTGTCATATTTTCATCAGGAACTAGGGTTTTACTACGCACGCAGTGGTTTCAAACAACCTACATTCGGGTAAGCAACAAGTCCTAGTTTGGAATGGTCACTATGGCTTCCGATATCCAACTAGGTCGAATGGTCAAAGGGAGTGCCGCGGCAAAAATCGAGGTTTGTGTTCCCATCGTGGCAGAGCCCGTAACTGGTCAGCCTTATGGCACGCTTTTCAAAGCAAGCCTTCGGCAAACCGTTCAGGAATAGCAGATGGCAAACACTGTGACTTAGGCGCACCAATGCACATACAATGCAAAGAAACACATCAGTGTAGATAAAACAACATATCATGAGTTCGAGTCAAGTTCTCTAAATCCCCAGCAGAGTCACCAGAAACTGTAGACCACCCGAAACTTCTTCGCGCGCCCCCTTTTCGGAGAAGGCACGAATTGTGTTCTAGCTACTACAGTTCGGACTCCTGTCACGGTTCTGAATCTAATCTCACAAAGTGCAATGTAAGACTGATAAATCACCAAAGAGTCCAAATCCGACAAATCATTTTGAAAAATCTATTTTAATCAAGAAGTGCCAAACATAGACTGCTTTGCTAGATTTCAGAGTCACCACCTAAATATTTTATTTTAGGAAATTTAGGAAACCCTGACTCGTGCCTAAGGCCACGTGTTTGTCATCACCAAAGTTGCCTCGGCTCGGGAACTTGGGTACGAGGGGAGAAGGTGATGAAATGAGCACCCCCGCTCGCCCGATCAAAGATTGGCCTCTACAAAGCATGATATGTTGTTTTTGAAAACACACGTGTTCTTATTCCGGTTATTAGCTAACATTAGTACGTGATGCGCACAGCACACAAGTATAGACTCAATCGCAAGAATTGGAACAAAACATCTCATGTTTTTTTTTCGAAAATGGTTTGAAAGATGCTACCCTCAACTAGGCTAAGACGCGGATTTGCCACCCTTAAGTGGGCTTAGAAAACATGATTTGCCACAAACAAGTGGGCTTAAAACATACATTTTGATGAATTATTCCAATTCAAACAATGAAGCCTTCATCCACAAGCATTCAGGCAATTATATCAGTTAAGCAAATAGCATCATGGCAAGCATGATATCATGGCAGTCACTTCCACACATGCAGGAATGCTAAAGCGTAAACACTCACAGTGTATTCTGAGCCAAAAAAAAAGCTAGTTAGTAATCAATGCATGATCCTAGTTATGTCAAGAATGCCTAATGCAACACATGCAAAAATGTAGCTAAATAGGCTCGGCTATTCTAAGATGGCATATGAGTACAACACTCGATAACATGCTTTGAAACATGTATTCAAGTAAGTATTGAAATTCAATGCAATTTGAATGATGCGCCGAGCCCGGTGCATGCAATACGAATGAATGATGCACACATGCAAAGCATAAGTATGCTAATTGAAACATGCCCTAAACTAACCATCGAAAACTGATAAGTAAAAGGGAGAAAGATGTGGGGTTGGAAGACATTCACACACACACACACACACTTATTACAACATTGTGCCCTCTCGACAGAGGGTCCGAATGAATTAGCCAAACTAGCTATGCTAATTAAGCTAACTATTACAAACCACAACTAATTAACAAACTTAGCTAATTAATTATAACAACACAAATTAAACTAATTAATTACAAAACAAGCAATTAACTACAACTAGCTAGTGAAGCAGTAAAATGGCCTCGTGGGCAAGGGAGGCATGCATGCTCGGTCGTGTCCTCCCAAAAATCCACCGCCCTGTCTAAGATGCCTCTATTTGCACACTTCTATACTTTTGAAAATTATGCCAACTTCTTGAATGCTTCTGACCCAACTCAGGAACATGCTGAGGGATGGTCGGCCAAGATGGTGGCCATCAGCCAGTAATTATGGCCGGTCGGCAGGCTTTGATGGCCGGTCGGCTGCTCTGGTGGCCAGTCGGCCATTGATTCCCTGAATTTCCTCCATTTGCTTTGAATCACAGCAACAAATCAGCCTCTTTTCTGAGCCAAAAACCTTTCAATAGCCCAAAAATAGGTTTCAAGGGACCTCAGCCCAATGATATGCAACTTTGATGAAGGATGCCTAGGCAAACTAGAAGTATTTCTCTTCTTCTATGCACTACTATGCACAAAAAGGACAAGAGAGAGTGAACTATAGAGAGAGGCAGAGATTTAGCTCTGAAAATTTTCTAGAGTGAGAAGCTCTCAAATTTTCTCTAAGCCTTCAAAATGTTCTAACCCTTTCAAAACATGAGATATGGCTTCATATATAGCAAAAGCAAGAGCTTTGGTCGAAAATATCTGAATTAGGACAGCTGGAGCAAGCTGGAAACAACTAGAGGAGAAATATCTTCAAAAATTCTGAGTTTGGGTCACTCTTGGCTGGCTGGCCATCTTCCGGGCCGACCTGCTACTTGTGATGGCCGACCGGCCATCTCCATGGCCGACTGTGCACATTTGTGGCCGATAGGACATTCTGCTCTGTAGGTCCAACTTCAAACAGGCATAACTCCTTCATATGGACTCCGTTTTAGGTCATTCTTGTGTCTAAAATGAAGCCCTGGAAGTAAGCTTTCCAATGGTGTCAACCCCACATCAAAATTCCAACTGTGTAAAAATTTATGCCTCTTTTAGTGAAGACTGCTCAGTTTTGATTATAACGAATTGATGCCCAACTTCCAATAACCATATCTCCCTCATCCGGACTCGGCTTTAGGAGATTCTTGAGTGAAAAATGAAGCCCCAGAAGTATTCTTTCCAATGGTGGTGGCCTCATAGCTTAAATTCAAGTGTATAGACAGATAGGTTTGATTTAGCGAGGACCGCTCGACTCTCTCTTAGCGATTCATACCCACCTTCTTCTTCAACTTGGTTTCTTCTCTCTCCTCCAATTTTCTTTAACTCCAAACCCCTAAAAAAGGTGTTTTGAAAGATTTTCCAAAGATTTCATCTCTCTTTCATTCATTTCCACTTTGTCCTTGCTCGGTTTATCGAAAATCGCAACATTTGACAAAATGCGAGCCTCGAAACATCGTAGAAACTTCTTTTCAAAAATATTTTGAAAGAAAGGGTTTTAAAGTCTAAAAACCATTCAAAATAGTTTTAGTCCAAAAATGGGGTGTGAGGTTAGGATTTGACTCTCCTCTTGCTGAAGAAATCGAACATTTGCACTGCACAACTTTCATCACCAAAGAAGCCATCAGTAGCACCCAAGTCTTAAGGGCGATCAAAAATGGGGTGTCTACAAAGTAATACAACTATTAGAATAAAGATGAAAATTCGAGGAACTATGGAAGAGTGCAAAAATATATATATATATATATCTTTTTCTAGGTAGTGAGGCACGTGCCTCGGCTACTATAGTCGCTCTCTCTTGGACTGCCCATAACTGCGAGCAGGTCATATGCACTGTTGCACCAATAGGAGGGAGTGAGATTTGCAGAGGCTGGATGGATATTGCCCCGGATGGGTGAGGCTCTTCTAGGGTAGTGGAAGGCAACAGTTTGAAAAAACAAAAAAGACTGGTCTATTTCCTAGGGCCAAAGAGGAGGCGTAGGGACAAGTTAGGTTGTTAGATAGTTCCACAGTTGGGATGACAAGATCACTGTTATAAAAGTTGATAAAGGAGCCGAGGTTGCGATGCCAAAAACGTCTATTGTTGGGGGTGAAGCCACCTTCCCTCCCAAGTGAACGAAACTCCATGAGGTCCAAACCTTCCACAAGCAGAGCAATGTAATCACAAGCAAATCACTGGAAACTCTGATGAAAGTCTGTCTGGGGTGGAGGAGCGTGTGGAATGCCTTGGACTGTGCCAAATTATCTAAGGATTCGATCTGGTCAGTGGATGACACTCGACATACCCTCCTCATTCCACACTGGCAAGCACCCAAGGCAGCTCATGCTAGCAACAAGTAGAGAGTTGACTTGAGTGTTGTCAAAAGAGAAGTTCACATGGTGAACTTGTGAAAAGTAAAAAGGGACGATAGAGATGCCCGTAAAAGTCTAGGTAAAGGGGTAGGATACACACTATTTTACACGATCCACGTAGTCCACAAAGGGTCAGTTAGAGCCAACACTGGACCACCTAGTAATACGGGGAAGAGAGTTACGTATTTGTCTTGTGACGGCCCATCCGTTTGCATCCAGAATGGGGTTGCCCTCCGCATCGAGGACTTCATAAAAAAAAAAAAGGGCTTAAACTCCTTGGGAATGGGACCCATAGCAGGAAAACGCTTGTAGAAAAAGGCAGTCAAAAATTGGGAGAAGGGCAGCCCGAGTATAAGGTACTCCCTTTCCATCCACCCAGGTTATAGACCTACCTTGGTGGCACAGGCAGGACCAAGGAAGTCCCCTTGGGCTTGGTACTAAGGCACAACATAGCTTATAGCAGGCTTGGCTGTGACCTTCACCCTGGGAAGCTAGGGAGTTTGTGGTTAGGTGGCTAAGGGTGGAGGCTTCGCTGAGGTGAACATGTAACGCCCCCAAAAATATTATAGTAAACCCAATCCTTAAAGTAGAGGAATAATAGAAATAATATGCTTCCATCCATCAGAGTTTGTTTACAAAAATTAACACATGCATTATACATTCACAAATGTTCATCCTGAATCTACAGCATGTGTTGCAATACAAAGACAATTAAAAGCTAAACAAATAGTCATATGCCCTATAGGCTTACATCTTTCCAAGTCATGGCTTGGTTACACAAAAGTGAACCTAGCTCAATACATTTTCTGCCCTTGGCTATACAAAATAATATAACAAAATAAAGAAGCTCTTGCTCCCAAAAGTCCCTCCAAGCTATTGCCCTAGCGGAGGCATGTCACAAGCACCTGAAAATGGTTTTTCCCAAATAGGGTGAGCCAAAGCCAAATAGAAATAATCTAACACAGTATATGAGATTTAACAAATATATAAGTACAATTGTGCATATACAAGGCTTGTAACAATACATTCATAATACATATGATCGTCAAGTCCCAAAGTTCATATTTCAATTTAATTTCCTTCAATTCATTTCAAGTTCATTTATTCTTCCCAATTCATGGGTCAATTTCGTTATCTTCTAACAACCCAACAGAGACTACAACTCAGCAGTTTTCTCAATTCAATACATTATCACCAAAACACTTCAAATCTGCCATTTAATGAAAATTTCATCCACAGGATCGGCACCCATGTATACGCAAGATTTCTGGACTTTCACCTTGGACACTCCGACCAACTTAATTTCAAAGTACATCCCCTTTCTCCTCTCAAACAATCATACATGTACAATGTATATAAATCATAGTCATATTCAATGACAATCAACAATAGATTAGTTTCAATTTACCTTATTCTCATGCAATTTCTACAACAATCATAGCTATCATCCACCGATATCCCAATACAGATATTTCTAAATAGATAAACAATCTTCCCAACATATACATTATTCAAGTTTCCATCGGTGAAAGACAACACGTGTCCAACTCCACCATGTACATCAACAGTCATCCAATTTCACATTACCATTATCAATTTCAGTTATTTATATAAAATAACAATTTGACCTATTTAGGGCAAAACTCCTCTTTTTCCAAATATCAACCCAAATGCCAAAATTAACTATTTTGCCACCATAGAACCTCATACTCGAACCCCATAATCATTTATTTCACACTCATATTGGAACCCCTCTTTTTATTTCATACCCAAACCCTAGGTTTGTTCACAATACTCCCAAATCTCACCAATGTTACACCACGACAAATAACCAAGCTAAAGACCATATAAAAGTGCAGAAAATCCCTACCTCAAAGAGAGAAGACGAGCCAAGCAAGAGTGAAACTTCAAGATGCCCAAATCCAACTCTATTCGGATCAAAATGGAGATCTTGAGATGGTCTACCTTTTTATCAAAGGGATTAGGGTGAGGAAATCACTAGAACTAGGTGAAATTGTAGAGAGAGAGAGTGTGTGTTTTAGAAAGAGAGGGTCTCAACTTTAGGTTTTAGGGAGAAAAGATCTAAAAAAGTGATGTAAAAAAGCCATTATCGAGATCTGATATATGCATAGTCCACTCGAGCGTGAGAAGTGCCTCTCGAGTGTCAGCCACAAAAGGTTGTCCCACTCAAGCACAAGAAAGGCCGCTCGAGCACCAAGACACAATGAATAGGACGCTCACCGCTCGAGCGGAAGAAGTGATGCCCGAGCATAGAAAACACACATCTAGAAGTTTTGCAGACAACAGACCAACGCTCGAGTGCAAGAAAGGCTGCTCGAGCGCCCACCTACTCGAGCGTAGAGATCACTCTTCCAGTAGTTTTGTAGACCGACAAAAGTACTGAGAGTTTCCAAAGGCCGCTCAAGCGCAAGACGTGCCGCTCAAGCAGATGACCAAAATTCTGGGTAACACAAGGTTTGAAAAACAAGCGACCAACCAGCACAAACACAATCACAACAACCTAAAAAGCCAATTTCCAAGATATACAAGGGAATAAAGAGGTAAACAACAGTATGAAAGCATTAAGCCCGAGTCCGGAATGCCACAAAAGTCGGGTCAAAACCAGGATCGCCATAACCTCCCCCCTTAAAGAATTTCGTCCTCGAAATTACAAATCACATTTCAAAACCAGGTTTTAAACAAATTTCCATGATGATGAGAAATCAATTTTCAATATCATAGCCCATCCACCAGTCATTCAACCCCATCACATGATGAACAAGTCTCAACATATATCTCAACATACATTTCCAATATACACTTCTCGTAGTTTTAACCAATTTCAATATATATTCCATATTTCTAAAACATATTCAATGTTCATGATAAACTCGCATTTCCAAAACTTAAATAATATATACAATGTTCTCATATTTAAACATATACAATGCTTTTACATTTCATTAACATAATCAAATTCTCAATATATGTTCAAACACCAACAAATAAGTCCGGATATTTCTCTCGGACTTCCAATTTAGGTTCCCAAGTTGCTTCCTTAACCCCTGATGTTTCCACAAAACCTTAACTAAGGGAATCGTCTTGCCTCACAAGACTTGGCCCCAAGTATCCAAGATTCTCACCGGTCTCTCCTCATACGAGGCATCCTCGTCTACCTCTTAGTCGGTCCAATCCAACACATGCGATGGATCCAGCTCATACTTCCAAAACATGCCAATATGGAACACGTCATAAACCTCGAAAAGTTGTCGCGATAATGCCAAATGATAAGCAACCTCTCTGATCCGCTCAAGGATCTCAAAAGGCCTAATAAATCAAGGGGACGACTTCCCACTCTTCCCAAATCTCATCAAACCCCGCCTAGGTGATATCTTCAAGAACACATGGTCTCGCACCTCAAAAGACAAGGCTCTCCGCCTACAGTCGGCATAATTTTTCTGTCGACTCTAAGCCATAATCAACCTCTTACGGATAAGTGCCACTTTCTCCGTCGTTTCCTAAACCTACTCTAGACCCAACAAAGGTGCATCACCCACCTCAGCCCAACACACTAGAGATCTACACGGTCAACCATACAAGGCCTCAAACGGTGTCATGCCAATACTTGATTGGAAACTATTGTTATAGGAAAACTCTACTAAGGGTAAGTGCCTCTTCCATGAACCCTTGAAGTCAAGGACACATCGAACCATATCCTCAAGGATCTGAATAGTATACTCGGATTGCCCGTCAATCTGAGGATGATACGCAATGCTAAAGGTCAATCTAGTGCCTAAGGCACTGTGCAAGCTCTGCTACAACCGAGTTGTGAAACACTGATCTCTATCCGAAACAATCATCACAGGGACCCCGTGCAACCTCATTATGTCCCTGATATACAGGTCAGCAAGATAGTCTACCAAATCACTCATGCGTATAGGTATGAAGTGCGCAGACTTGGTTAACCGGTCAAGTACTACCCAAATGGCATCACTATCCCGTTGAGTCCTCGAAAGACCCACAACAAAATCCATTGTGACATGCTCCCACTTCCACTCAGCTATGGGCAAGGGTTGCAACAAACCTACTGGCCTCTAATGCTCGGGCTTCACTTGCTAACAAGTAAGGCACTTAGACACAAACACGACCACATCCTTCTTCATACCTCTCTACCAAAACTGGCAACTAAGGTTATGATACATCTTTGTGCCTCCTGGATGCACTGCAAGGTACAAATGGTGAAACTCTCGGAGTATTTCCTTTTGTCAAGACTCTGGCACAAACAAATGGTCATGATATCTCACACTCAGGTCGAGATACACGCTCAAGCCTTTCTCTACCTTCCCACTAAAGATCTTCTCTCGAAGGGATTCCACTTCAAAATCACTCTTCTGCGCTTCTACCACTCGGTTCACAAGTGTAGGTTGTGTAACTGCTGAAAATAAGGCTGCAGACTCAACGAACTTGCCAAGATACAAGTCAAATTCCCCAAGATTACCCAACATCTCCCACTCCTGGATGGCAATACTAGCCACACTGCTAACAGATTTCCTACTCAAGGCATCAGCTACAACGTTGGCATTTCCCGGGTGATTATGCAACTCGAAATTATAATCCTCTATGAACTCCATCTACCTTCTTTGCCTCAAGTTCAAGTCCTTCCATGTAAACAGATATTTCAGACTCTTGTGATCAGAAAACACTTCAAACCTTTCACCATATAGATAGTGTCCCCAAATCTTCAAGGCAAATATCACCGCTACGAACTCTAGGTGATGAGCAGGATAGTTTCTCTCATGTGTTTTCAACTGCCATGGGCCATAGGCTACCATCTTCCCCTCTTGCATCAAAACACAGCCTAAACCTTCCCGTGAAGCATCACAATAGACTGAATAACCCAAACCCCTCTCTAGAATAATCAAGACTGGAGTAGTGGTAAGTCTAACCTTAAGTTCTTGAAATGACTTCTCACAGGTCTCATTCGACACAAACTTAACTCCCTTTCTCGTTAGTCTAGTTAACGGTGAAGCTAGTCTAGATAAATTCTTCACAAATCTCTGATAATACCCGGCCAACCCCAGGAAACTACGAATCTCAAAAGTATTCTTAGGTTATGCCCAATCTTGTACTGCCTCTATCTTGGATAAATCTACAGTTACCCTTTCCTCGGATACCACATGGCCTAAGAACTTAACCTCTTTTAGCCAGAACTCACACTTCCCAAACTTAGCATACAACTTGTGAGCTCTAAGCAATTCGAGCACCACTCATAAGTGACCCTCGTGCTTTTCCTCAGAGGGTGAGTAAATCAAGATGTCGTCCATGAAAACGACCACAAAATGGTCTAGAAACTCCCAGAAGATCCGGTTCATCAAATCCATAAATATAGCCTTGGTCAGCCCAAAAGGCATCACTAAAAATTCATAATGGCCATACCGCGTACGGAATGCCGTTTTTGGGATATCCTTTTCCCTTACCCTCAACTGGTGGTTACCCGATCTCAGGTCTATCTTAGAAAAGCAACATGACCCCTTCAACTGGTCAAACAAGTCATCTATACGAGGCATTGGGTACTTGTTCTTAATGGTTACCCAGTTCAACTTCTGGTAATCTATACAAAGTCGCAACGCATCATCTTTCTTTTTAGCAAAAAGAGCCGGTGCTCCCCAAGGTGAAGTACTAGGGCGGATAAAACCCTTATCCAACAATTCTTGGAGTTGAATCTTCAACTCGCTCAACCCAGTAAGTGCAAATCGACACGATGCCATAGAAACCAGTGCCGCGCTAGGCACTAAATCAACAGAGAACTCGATCTCTCGGTGAGGTGGCAAACTAGTGTGGTCATCTGGAAAGACATTCGGGTATTCACAAACTACCCTTGGCAACTCCACTTGGATTTCATCACACTCACCACTCAAGAAGTTAGCAAGAAGGCAACTAAGTTCATTCTGCCCACGCAGATCATATACCGGTGATAGGACTCTATGCACCTGGTCTCCTAAGAAGTTAAAACAATCACTGCTTAGGGTACATACAGTGACCCTCTGACAGTAGCAATCTATAATAGTTTGGTATGATGATAGCTATTCCATACCCAAAATCACATCAAAGCTAGACATGTCAAGCAACACAAATGCAAAAGGTAATCGGCGACCGGCAACCTCTATATCACAACCCCAACACCCTTGTTTCAAGATAACCTCACCACCAATAGGTGACTCTACACAAATAGGAGATGCTAACCGTGCCAACTCCAACCCCAAAACTGATGCAAATGCAGATGGAATAAAGAATGGGATGCACTCATATCAATTAACACATTAGCAATTGAATTGCAAAACAAAAAGGTACCTCTCACTACTGAAGGAGCAGGTACAAGGTCTGGTGCCGCAACAGCATACACATACCCAGTAGGCTTCTGATCGACCTGCTCACCCCTTAGAGCATATACCTGGTGCACTAACTGAGCTGAAGAGGCTCCCTGATTGGCCCTCGAGGCCTGTATTAACTATGCCGGCTAGTGGCTTTGTGTCTGTCTCGAACCAGATGCAGTAGACATGCTGCCCAACTATGGCCAAAACCACTTCATGTGCCCCTCCTGCCCACACTGATAACAAGTGAGTCGCTGGCCTCTCCCCTGACTCTGGCTTTGAGAACGAGCAGAAGAATATGATGTTCGCTGCTCTCCTCCTCTCTGTGGGCAAGCTAGAGACTTGTGGCCTAACTAACCACATTTGAAACAAGTGATGTCTCCTTGACCACCCCTCCCAGAACCCGAACTCGGCACTGGAAAAGTGGACCTTGACTGAGCTCCCTAAGATGACTGAGGGTTAGAACCCCTCTACCTCTTACTATCTCCCTGAGTGTCCTGACTCCTCCTGGCGCCTCTCATTCTCTCCTCTTCCATTTGCATGATAGTCTCAAGATGGGCTGCAACCTCCACAAGGCGTCTATAATCCATAATCATGGATTCGGCCACTCTAAACATGAGCCCGATCCTCAACCGCTTCTTGAACTCCAGACAATAGCGCTACTCAGTCGCCACGAGTTTCGATACAAACCTCGATAAACTGGTGAATGTGGCCTTAAACTCGGCCATTGGTGTGTTCAGCTGTATCAACTTAGAGAACTGGTCTCTCAACTTCTCCCTAACAGTGGGAGGCAAAAACTTGTCCTGGAAGGTGTCAAAAAAAGCCTCCCAAGTCCCTCCGATGCGCCCCCGCCCATACTTCCACCATTGACCCGCGTCTTCCTTCAACTGGAAGGACGCCAAGGTCACTCTCAAACCCCTGTCTTCAATGTCGAGCATCTCAAACGTCTTCACCATCTGCTCTAGCCACTCATCCATTTTCAGTGGCTCATTGGGATCACCCAAAAACTCATCCGAATTCGAACGGAAAAACTCCTTCTTTAGAAAAGATGTCCCTGCCTCAGCAACTTGGGCCTGGACTTAATTCTCAGCCCTAAGAATGTCCATGGATTCCTGCAAAGCTCTGAGCATTTCGCGGGCTAAGGCGCCCATGGCCTATTGACCCACCGGTTCAGCTACATTGGCCTGACCAACCCCTTCTTCTTATTTTGGAATATCATCCGGTAGAGACATCTCATGCCTTCTAGGCCTACCACGCCTACCACCACCACGTCTTGACATCCTAATAAAGGTAACAAAAGGTATTAGCACATTTACAAATGTGTCGAAGCTAACTCACTCACATCCTAATGCAATGGACAACAATAAATCACTCCATATGAGCACGTAATCACGTAAACACATACGAATTTCTTTCCTAGATAATGATCGTCCCCGCGACGTTGCTAAAGTTCCAATTAGAAATAGCAGTGATCAAGTGCTCTTCTAATAGGACTTCAAGAAACCCATAGACTCAATCAATATCTTAGGAACTAAATCCAATACCCATATAATCATATAAGCATGTTATCACATAAGCATACAATACAATACATGCTAACGTCTCCACCAAGCGAGACAAACCCGTTGTGGTACTAATCACTTCCCACATACCCAAAGTATTCAAACCCAGTATGCTCTAATACCAAGTTGTAACGCCCCCAAAATATTATAGTAAACCCAATGCTTAAAGCAGAGGAATAATATAAATAATATGCTTTCATTCATTAGAGCTCGTTTACAAAAGTTAACATATGCATTATACATTGACAAATGTTCATCCTGAATCTACAGCATGTGTTGCAATACTAAGAGAACTAAAAACTAAACAAATAGTCATATGCCCTATAAGCTTACATCTTTACAAGTCATGGCTTGGTTACACAAAAGTGAGCCTAGCTCAATACATTTTCAGCCCTTGGCTATACAAAATAATTTAACAAAATAAAGAAGCTCTTATTCCCAAAAGTCCCTCCAAGCTATTGCCCTAGCGGAGGCATGTCACAAGCACCTGAAAATGGTTTTTCCCAAATAGGGTGAGTCAAAGCCAAATAGAAATAATCTAACACAGTATATGAGATTTAACAAAGATATAAGTACAATTGTGCATATACAAAGCTTGTAACAAGACATTCACATTACATATGATCGTAAAGTCCCAAAGTTCATATTTCAATTTAATTTCCTTCAATTCATTTCAAGTTCATTTATTCTTCGCAATTCATGGGTCAATTTCATTATCTTCCAACAATCCAACGAAGACTACAACTCAGTGGTTTTCCCAATTCCATACATTATCACACAAACACTTCAAATCTGCCATTTTACAAAAATTTCGTATGCGGGATCGGCACCAATGTATACCCAAGATTTCAGGACTTTCACCCTGGACACTCCAGCCAACTTAATTTCAATGGAGTCCATCCCCTATCTCCTTCCAAACAATGGAGTACATCCCATTTCTCCTCCCAAGCAATCATACATATACAATGTATATAAATCATAGTCATATTCAATGACAATCAACAATAAATTAGTTTCAATTTACCTCATTCTCATGCAATTTTGACAACAATTATAGTTATCCTCCACCGATAGCCCAATATAGATATTTCTAAACAGATAAACAATCTTCTCAACAGAACATTATTTAAGTTTCCATAGGTGAGAGTCAACACGTGTCCAACTCCACCATGTACATCAATAGTCATCCAATTTCACATTACCAGTATCAATTTTAGTTATTTATATAAAATAACAAATTGACCCATTTAGGGCAAAACTCCCCTTTTTCCAAATATCAATCCAAATGCCAAAATTAACTATTTTTCCACCGTTGAACCTCATACTCGAACCCCATAATCATTTATTTCACACTCATATTGGAACCCCTCTTTTTATTTCATACCCAAACGCTAGGTTTGTTCAAAATACTCCCAAATCTCACCATTGTTACACCACGACAAATAACCAAGCTAAAGACCATATAAAAGTGTAGAAAATCCCTACCTCAAAGAGAGAAGACGAGCCAAGCAAGAGTGAAACTTCAAGATGCCCAAATCCGACTTTATTCGGATCAAAATGGAGATCTTGAGATGGTCTACCTTTTTATCAAAGGGATTAAGGTGAGGAAATCACTAGAACTAGGTGAAATTCTAGAGAGAGAAAGTGTGTGTTTTAGAGAGAGAGGGTCTCAACTTTAGGTTTTAGGGAGAAAAGATCTGAAAAAGTGATGTATAAAAGCCATTGTCGAGATCTGATATATGCACAGTCCACTCGAGCGCGAGAAGTGCCGCTCGAGCGTTAGCCACAAAAAGTTGTCCCGCTTGAGCACAAGAAAGGCCGCTCGAGTGCTAAGACGCAATGAACAAGACGCTCACCGGTCGAGCGCAAGAAGTGACGCTCAAGTGTAGAAAACACATATCCAGAAGTTTTGCAAACAACAGACCTACACTCGAGCGCAAGAAAGGTCGCCTAAGCACCCACCCGCTCGAGTGTAGGAAACACCGCTTGAGTGTAGAGATCACTCTTCCAGTAGTTTTGCAATCCTGCAAAAGTACTGAGAGTTTGAAAAGCCCGCTCGAACGCAAGAAGTGCCCGTCGAGTGAAGGGCCAAAATTCTGGACAACACAAGGTTTGAAAAACAAGCGACCAACCTGCCCAAACACAATCACAACAACCCAAAAACCATTTTGCAAGATATACAAGGGAAGAAAAAGTTAAGCAACAATATGAAAGCATTAAACCCGATTCTGGAATACCACAAGAGTCGGGTCAAAATCAGGATCGCTATAGAACACAAAAACATGGCTAATTGCAGGCTATGAAGTCCTGAGAATGTATGTCTTGGCTAAACTGAGCTAAGAAGGCAAGTGCAACAGCAAACATTACCACTGCAAGTGCACTCCCTGAGATTTAAGCTAAGGAGGCAAGTTGTAGTGGCATACACTCCCACCGCAAGTGCACTTGCTGAGGCATATGTGCCAAATAAATAGTACAGAGTACTTGCAGAAGGACACGTAGCACCTTTATCCTGGTGGTCCAAGGCAGAATATTTCATGTGATTCTTGGGGACACATGTGCTTACTTTATTTGGCCACTTGGTATCCTTTGGTACCAAGGAAAAGCCTATAAATAGGACCCATTTCTCAAGGTCCAAAGGAGAGGATTTTTGGGGATTTGGGGGAGATGCTGCCCATTTGTGCACTACTGTTCTCTTCTTCTTGAGCCACTTGCTCCACCTTTACCTAGCTGCTCATTCTCCAGTCATCTCACCATTATTGGACCGTTAACATAGTTTTGCCTCTCTAATCACTGCTCACATCGAACCCCCCTACAGTTAGAATGTCAACAAAGTCTAACAACTAATAAACCAAGACCCACTAAACCCAAGCCTAACAACCAACAACCATTACTAATTACATAAAACTCCTATAATGGGAGAGAAATAAACAACTACAAAGGGTATCAAACTCCTCTTCATAAGAATTGAACCAGCAAATCTCATACCACAATAGATGTTACACAACTACTAGGTCTCGTAGTTCCCTTAATCACTTTGAGAACAATGAATGGACTATGTTGCCTTTTGATTTTAGTCCACTTTCTAAGAGGACGTTATTAATTGAATTAAATTGACACAACATAAAAAATTTAAGAATAAAATTAATATAATTAAATCATAATAATCAAATTGATAGAGGACCAAGGTGTAATTAATCCTTGGTTTTTCTATTAAGTGGCTACCATAGTATGTTATGACTGTATTCATGGAGAAGTTCGATAAAATAAGCGCATTATACATGAGACTGTTAGGAATTAACTCTTATTAATCTGGATAGTAAGACATGAAATAACAAATAAGAAAAATAAAATGAACTAAGAAATCGCATACACAAGAACATAAGAACACAAGAATTTATGTGGTTCACCTCATAATAGGACTACGTCCACGACTGTTTTGGTTTTCACCATGATAAAAAAACAATACAACTCTCAACAATATAAGAAGCTTTATAATCTATTTATTAAGTAAAATTAGGGCAACACAAAAGCAATAGGAAATTACCTAAGTACCCAAAATTTAGGATCACCCTTTCCTTAGGAAAAGACCCCCCTAAACCCCCTATTGGACTCAAGGCCTAGTAGCCAGTACTTATTAGGGTTCACAAGACCCAACGGAGACATTGTAAGTGACTAGAAGGGTAGTAGTCCAAATGGAACAAAAAGAATATCTAGGACTAGTTTCATTTCAAAAAACTTTCTTAACTCGTTTATCTTTAAACATTTCATCTAATCTACTAGAACTTTTAGTTTATGAAATTTAAGTATGCCTTTATTTTATGATTTCCTTTGTTATTAGAAAATCATTTCAAGACGTAATTTCAAAGGCAAATTTCACCATTGATCCTTCTAGTTTTATTCAAGTTTTAATTTGGTCTTTGTCATATTTCATTTTTTATTTTGTATCAAATAAGTCCAATGGAAAATCATTGTTCAAATCCTAAAGGGAAAATGGTCACATACACTACACATGACCAACATTAAAGGGTAAAATAGTCTTTTACTTTAATCAGTTTATATTAAAATATATAATCGTCCATCTTGTCTAACATGTACTTGAACATACCAAAGTATGACTCCCACTCTACGTTTTGTCCCCAAAAACCACCCCACACTCTTCCTTGGCAAATAATACCCACATCCTCCATAGCTTACCAACACTTCATCCTTAGCCAATGACAACCACTACTGCCACCACCCTTTTTTCTTTCATCTTTTTTTTTTTTCTTCTCTCTCTCTCTTTCTCTGTTTCTCTAACCTAAATCGTGAAAACCAAGTGATGGTGATGGCAAAGTCTTGGACTATTACGAACAAATCAAATCTTAATGATGACAATGAAAAAACCACATCGCAATGGTGACACAACTACTAGATTGTAGTGATGGCATAATCAGATCGCGATCTTGATCAAAACTAGATCGATGAAATCTATCCATAACTCCAGTCGCTCTCTCTTTCTCTCTCTCGCTCTCACACACACACACATACACACACACACGCACATTTTCCTTCACATTCTCTCTCTTCGTTCTTTTCTTTTCTATTAGTGATTAAGAAGTGGATGCCTAAGGTTTGAAATGATCTAGGATTGGACATTAGATTTCAATTTGGCTAATAATGGATAGAAGCAAAAACGATTGGGACCCCTATGACCCCCAAAATGACGTGCACTTATCATGTGTTTTTGTTTTTGTTTTTTTTTCCTTCCTGAACCAATCACAGGTGAGTAGGGGTTGTATTTTTTGGGGGTTTGTAGCATTGTCAGCAGTTTGTTAATTTGGTGGTGGCTAGAATGGTGTAGGCAATGAAAGGTGATGGGTGTGGTGTTATTTGGTCATTTGCTAGTGAGTAGGCATTGGAGTGGACGTAGTTTTGTGGTAATAGTGAGGGGTAAGGACGTTTGGTACAACTTATTGTGATGTGGGAGCTAGAATGGTGGTGATAGAGTGGTTGGAATGTTGTTTGGTAGGAGATTAGGTGGCGATTAATAAGGTAGTAGAGGGGGGGTAGGGTAGTTGATTGCTATTTAGTGGTAAAAACTACAACAAATTACACTTTTGCCGACCACTTTTTTGCCATCAAAGATGAAAAGTAAAATTTATGTTTTTCATTTAGCAACTAAATTAATTTTGTAGGCAAAAAAATACTATACAACGACTAAAAGTATTTTGCTCGCTGAAAATTAATATTTTCTGACCAAACCTTCAGTTGCCAAAGATTAATGACAAACATTATGCTAGCTTTTTGGCAACTAAATTTATTTTAGTAGGCAAAAATTGATATACCACGACTAAAAAAAATTTTAGTAGCCTAAAACACAAACTAATGCTGACCAACAATTTTTAGTCGCCTATTGTGGCATATTTAGCAACTAAGTTTTTTTTAGTTGCCAAAAATTAAGATACAACTACTAAAAAAATTTAGTAGCTAAAAATCATATTCAACGCCGACCAATGTAATTTTTAGTCACCTATTCTACAACTTTTGGCGACTAAAAAAATTTTAATCGCCAAATTTGGTTACCAAAAGTGTAAATTGTTGTAATGAAAGATGATGAACAAACAATTTTGTCCTTAAAAATTAGTCATGTGCAATGCATGTGACCATATTTTGTATGGTATTACTTCTGTTTTCTATTGGAGTTATTTGACAAAAAAGAAAATTTAAATGGTAATTGTGTTACAATTAAAGGACAGAACCAAATTGAAACTCAAGTGAAATTAGATGAACTATTAGTGAAATTTGCACAAATTTTAATTATAAGAACTTTGTTGTAGGATATGAATGTCTCTCTTCATTAGAGAAGATATAACATTAATTACAAGCATAACAATGTCAAATTCAAAATAACCCTCCAACTTTCATTATAATTTTACTTTGCTTTTTTATCTACTAATTACGATAATTAAATTATCAAATTTTAACCTTTGTTTCAAAGACAATTATTCAGTAGTCCTGCAATGTGGTGCTCCAAACCAATCACATAGCGAAATTTTTTTTTAGGTGTACCATATATTGACTCATCTTTGTTTGGTAGTTAAGAGACAAAAGATGACCCATTTAGCGTGTGTATTTGTTTGTAACCTATTTGACATGGCCAATAGGAGGCCACCACATGGCATGAAGATCCAAACAAAGAAGAAATGGTTTGTGGTCAACCCATGGGCCCAAGTTCTAACTGGATCAAGCTATAGTACTTACACCCTGATATATGCACAAAAACAAATAAGGAGTTGACTTGGTAAAGCGTAGCAGTTATAGGCTCTTTGTTTTTAGGAAATAGTTTGAGATCTTGCCCTTATTTTCTCTTAAAACAACTTCCATACAACTATAAATGTGCAAAGAGGATCCAACCATGATGCACACCTCATGTTCATCTTCCAGGATTTGCTGATGTTCAAACCCACTATTTTAGCCAATAGAATAATGGTTGGTTCTTAAAAGCATGGAGAAGGAACATGTGGCAGGCTACCATAAAGATACACCAAGCCAGTTAGGGACGCATTAACTAAGATTGTGGGTTAATGGTGACATGGAAGAGATAATGCATGATGGCATGCAAGAATTTAGCACAAACTATCCACAAATACAACAAGTGGCCAGTTTTAAGCAAGAAAGCGTAGGACTCGTGGCAGGTCCTCATAAGATTGCTAGCAAGGAAATCAGGACTACATAGTTGTCAGCAACAACAACAACTATAAATACCCAATGAAGGGGGCATGCCAAGAGGTCTAGCACTAATGAAACAAACTCAATTTTCAAATCGGCCCAGCGCCTTTCTCTTTTATCTTTCAATTTGTTCCAACACCTTTGTCCTTTACATTCCTTAGTTTTCGTAGCTTCGATTGTCTTAGCTTATTCATTTCAATTTGGCCCAGTGCCTTCGTCTTTTACATTGTAGCTTAGAATGCTTTTCATTTATTTAGCGCCTTTATTTGTTAATTCTAGATTATTCATGGCCCAGTGCCTTTATCGAAATATGTAATCTTTACTTTTTCTACAATAGTAAAGTTTACTTAATTTTCCAACTCCATCACTTGAGAAAATTGTGAAGTCCTCTCATTGAGGCCAAAAAGAATCAATGATTGTTTGTAGACACTCCATTATTGACTGCTCCTAAGACTTGGGTGCTTCATTCTGAACACCCGATGATGAAACGTTATGCTATACAATTTTTGAATCATCAACAAAGGAATTCAGTTTTGAGCTTCAAACCCAAACCTTACACCCCATTTTGGACCAAAACCTAATTTTCTAGCCTGACCACTCAAAAAGAAGCAAGACCAAAAAGTTGACCGGCAGGCCACATTATTTGGGCCAGCCGACCATGTTTAGCGCATACGATATTTTTGCAACACAGGCTGCTCCTATGCACGAGATTTGGCCACTTATCAATTTTTGAAGATATTTCCATTGGAAGGCAGTTGAAAATCTATGAAAAGACCATCTCCCTTTAGAATTTCTGGTTAGAGAATTGTTTTAAAAGCCTATGAGCTTCTTCAAAGCTCTTCCTCTTGATATTCAAAATAGATACACCATTAAAGCTCAAGCTTGAAGCTTTTTGCTAAAGTTTTGAACCTTATTTCAGATACTTTAGGATGATTGGATTGAAGTTGGCTAACTAAGAAGCTCTTCCTCTTTCCAAGAGGTTAACCTTTGAACTCATTTCACCATCTTTTGTTTTACTCTTTGCTCTACATTTCTTGTCATAATACACTGATTTTCAGAGTTATTTCAGCTTAAAAATATGATTGAGCTTTGTTAATAGTGGAAGGGTTAGCCACCCTTCCATAGGCTTATCCATGGTAATGCTCTCTTTGTTTTCTCCATTCTTTTTATCTTCTTCTCCACCTATTTAAATTGATTTCAGCACTGTTTTAGTTAGTTTTTGTGTAAATATGGACTATATATATGTGTTTAAAACTTTAAATAGATAGCTTAATTCTTGAATCTATATATCTTCTTCAAAGTTGTTATAAGCTCTCTTCTAGTTCCATCTTTGAAGCATGGAAATGGATGTCTCATCCATAATCCATGAGTAGGAAGATGAGCATACAACAACTCCTTATAGCTTTCATTCATTTTCTTAGTTTTGTTTTGATTTTGCTTTGAAGCCATATGTGAGCTATTTCATCAGAAGTATTAAAGACTCTTTTCTAGTTCTTTTTGAAGTATGGAAATGGATTTCAATCCATGTTCTCTAAGTAGGAAGAAGAGTCTCTAATTTCTTTCCTCAATGATGCAATCTCCTATTAATAAGCTTCTCTTTCAAAAATAGCTTTCTCTAAACCTATTCTCTCAAAATTTGAGTACTCACTCTTATTTTCCATGAGATAATGTAGGTTTCAGCCATCACTTTGAATGTTTCTTTCTTAATTAGACTTAGTTTTGCATTCATTAAATATTCCATTCCATTGCTTCATTAATCATCATCTAAATACCCTTGGGATGTTTGATGATTTGTGAAGCAAACTTATTCTCTCCTTGAACATCTTCATGATAGGAGGGAGCATGAAGGATGAACATCCTTTGGAAACCCTATGTTTTTGCACTATTCCAGTTCTGTTGTAACAAGTTTTTTCTCCAAAAATAGTGGTCAAGATGTTATTCTCTGCATTTGACCCGCTTAATCAAAGCCGGCCGACCAACCCTTTTGTACGGTAGTGGCAGTTGTTTAGCAAAACAAAGCAAATCTTAAGGCCAAAACAAAACTGTTTTTTGACTGTGAGTAGGGCAATTTTTGGCAACAGGCAGAGAAGTTTCCGAAGGATGTTCTTGCTTGTGTGCACATGTAGACACCCCATTTTTGACCGTCCTCAAGACTTGGACGTCATCGTTTAAACACCTGATGATTGTGCTCGCTCATGTTTGTTTTGAGTTCCCTAAAGGTCTCGGCTGAGCGCCTTGCCTTGGAGCCTCTAATCTTGTCTGTTGTGTGCTTGGTTTTGGAGCAAGAGCTTGTTGCTTCACTTCTGGAGGAAAGGGTGGCCTGTCGGCCATCCCTCTAGCTTGCCGACCATGATTTGTTCTTGTCGGCCACCAGTGGTGGCCGGTTGGCTACATTGATGGCCGGTCGGCCACTGATGATGGCCGACAGCCATTTTTCTCTTTTTTCAGATATTTATTTACCAGCTGTGCCAGCTGTTGTTCACTGATGCTCATCTCCATACATGTGTATGGAGGGATGAATACAAGCCTTTGGCTTGATTTTCTATATAAGGGAGGGGGGGTCTCTCCCCCATTTTGAGAGGTTAGACAATTTTGAGCAAATTTCTCCCTCTCTCTAGAATTCTCTCTCTCTCTCTCTCCTTATTTTGTGCTTGATAGTTAGAATTCTCTACACTTTTGCACTAAGACCCTTAACCAAACATCTTCATCTTGGAGCTAAGGTTCTTTGAGGCTTAGTTTGAGCTCCTAAGGGTGGTTTAAGCTCAGAATTGTGACTGATTTTGTACTGTGCTTCAAGAGGTAAAGGACTTGCCTTGTAGACTTTGTTCTAATCAACTGCTTGGCTATCTTTTTACACTATTTTGGCCTGGTTTTTCAACTATAAAAAACTCTATTTTTAAGGTTTAAAAATGGTACTTTAGGTCTTGGTGTGTTAGGGGGTTGTCTTCGCCTTTTTGCTCTTTGGCTTGTGAAGCCTTTTGTGCCATTTCTTGCCACCTTTAAATCAAAATTTTTGGCCCTTTAAACCACTGAAATCTAGAGCTATTTTAGTGATAAAAATCAACTCTTGAAGTCCAAAATAGGAGGGGTTAGCCTCCCCTCCTTGTGTCTTGCTTCCGTGCCTAAGTTGCTTCACATATTAGCTTTATTTTGTAGCTTGTGTTAGCTTAGTTCAAGCATGTTTTAGGGTCTATTTTTACATGTTTGAACTCTGTTTTGGGTTGGTTGGAGCATTTGTTGCTTGCTTTTTGTACTTGTAGTGCAATTTTGCTTACTAGTCTAGCATGCCTAATGGTTTAGCCTATTATTCTAGCTTGTGTTAGCTTAACTTCAGCATATTTTAGCTACTATTTTGGCCTACTTTAACTCTATTTTGGGTTGGTTAAGTCCTTTAAGGCTTGTATTGCATGGCTATAGTGTAATAGTCTTCACTAGGTCATTGTTTTAAGGCTTTAAGCTTGAAGTGTTTGAGTTGCTTGCATGTTGTAGCATTATTTTGCGTGTAATTTCAGTGTTTATAGCTCTGTCACATGCTCATGTGCTTCACTCTCTCATTGCTTTTTAGAGTTGCTCTTGAGTCTTGTTTGCAAGCTAACATGTGAGCATGTTTTTCTAGCTTTTTGTGCCTTAATCTCAGCAAGTTTTAGCCACTATTTTGGCATGTTTTAACTCTGTTTTGAGTTGGTTTAGCCCTTTAGGCTTGTGTTGTGTGGTTATGGTGCAATCTCTTTCACTAGCTTAATGTTTTAGGCTCTTAACATCACTTGCATGTGTTGTTTGCATGATTTAGTGTTATTTTGTATCCAATTTCAGCACTGAAAAGTCTGCAACCTCTCTCCATTCTTCACTCTTTACTTTATTTTGAAAATGCCTTTGAGCCTCTTGTTGGCTTGAGTGTAGAATTGAGACCCTCATGCCTAATGGTTTAATTCCTTCAGGAGTTCATTACCAATAGCATAAGGCCTCTTTCATGCTCAAGGTACTTGAGGTTTAAGCCCTCTTTCCATTAGAGGACGTTCACCTTTTGGACTTAATCAATTAAAGGACTAATCGGTAATGTAAAATGTGTAAACAAAGCATGACAACTAAAACTTGAGCAAGATAAGCATGTTGTATTGTATTGCATGTGTTTGGATTGGACATTAATCCAAACACAAGAAAAATGGGACGTTTCATACTCAAAGTGATGAAACGTGCCACTTTTCTTAGTCACCATTACCCTTGATCATGCATGATAGGGTGGTGGTCCTTCGAGTCTTATTTGTGCATTCATTAAGTTTGTACAAGCTTGGTTTTCTAGCCATCATGCATTGAAAATGCTTGGTTGATGGCTTGAGAGCCAAGAACTGCACTCCTTTGAGCTTGAGAAATGATAAGGAGTGTAGTAGTATACACATTCCTTCAAAATGCTTTGTTTTGCCTCTGTTGCTTTCTGTTGTAGCAAAAGTAGAAGTCAAGAAAATGGGGTGGCCGACCGAGCACTTGAAGTAGCTGACCAGCCACTTAAACTAGCTGACCGGCCAGTTAAGGTGGCCAACCGGCCACCAGTAATTTCTTGTGCAAAAGTGTTCCTGTGTTGAAGCAAAGGCAATCTAGAAATTGGCACGGTTTTCAGTGATCAAAGTGAGTGCAAACAGAGGCATTCGATGGCAAGGCAAGGGCATTTTTTGGAGGAAGCAATCCAGCATGCATGCATCCCTCGTCCCTCGAGGCTATTTAAATCGCTTTCTTAATTAGTTAGCGTAGCTAATTATTCAATTCAAGTGTTATATTTTAATTAGATTAGCATAGCTATTATTCAATTGTGTTGTAATAATTAGTTAACTAGAATAGTTAGTTTGTTTTGTTTTGTAATAATTAGCTTAGCTTAGTGTAGCTTAGATTATTCATTCGGACCCTCCTTTGAGAGGACACAATGTTGTAATAAGTGTGCGTGCGTATGTGCATGTCTTCCAACCCCATGTCTTTCTCCCTTTTATTTAACCACTTTCGATGGTTAGCTTAGGGTCATATTTCGATTAGCATACCTTATGCTTGCATGTTTGCATCATTCATTTGTATCGCATACACCAAGGCTTGGCACATCATTCAAATTGCATCGTTATTTCAATACACTTCTTTGAATACGTGTTTCAAAGCATGTTGTTCAAGTTGCTTCAAATGCCATATTAATGGCCAAGCCTATTAATTTCATGTTGCATGTGTTGCATTAGACACTTAACATAGTTAGGATTATGCATTTTTCTAACTAGTTTTTGTTTTGGCTTGGAATACTCGGTGAGTTTTATGCTTTAGCATACTTGCACGAATGTGATTGCCATATTACCATGTTTCACATGCTTGCCATGAGGCTATGTGCTTAATTGATTAACTGCATAAATGCCTGTGGATGAAGGCTTTGTTGCTTGAATTGGAACAATTCAACAAATGTGAGTTTTAAACCCACTTTGCGAAGTGGCAAATCATGTTTTAAGCCCACTTGAGGGTGGCAAATTCAAACCATTTTCGAAAGCAAACATGAGTTGAATTCGTTCCAATTCTTGCGATTTTAGTCTATACTTGCTTGTGTGCATCACATAGTAAAGTTAGCTAATAACTGGAATAAGAACACATGAGGTTTATAAAGTAACATATCATGATAGTAGAGGCCGATCTTTGATCGGGCGAGCAGGGTGCTCATTTCAGGACCTTCCCCTCTCGTACCCAAGTTCCCGAGCCGAGGTAACTTTGGTGATGACAGACACGTGGCCTTTGGCACGAGTCAGGGTTTCCTAAATTTTCCAAAAATAAAATATTTAGGTGGCAATTCTATAATCTGGCAAAGCAGTCCAGTTTTGGCATTATTTGATTTAAAATCGATTTTTCAAAATGATTTGCCAAATTGAACTCTTTGGTGTTTATCAGTCTCACATTGCACTTCGTGAGATTAGATTCAGAACCATGACAGGAGTCTGAACTGTAGGACCAATTCGAGCTCTCCGAAAGGGGGCACGAAGAAAGTCGAGTCTACAACACGCGATTCTCCGCCGCTCATGCAATTCCTTTAGATTAGCCACTTTGAGATTCGTATTTGAGATTTGTATTTGTAATAATTAGTTCATTCATTTGAGTTTGTAATAATTAGTTAATTAGGACATTTGGACCCTCTTGTAAGAAGGCAAATTTGTAACACTTGATGTATGTCTTCCAACTTCCATTTCTTTCTCCCATTTATTTACATGCTTATCGTGGTTGTACAAAACATCATGTTTTCATTTCATATCATTTCCATCCCTTGTATCCATTTTTGCTTGCATTCAGATTCGGCTCATAATACTTGATGTCGTTATCATTTCCTACTTGATTATGTGCGTAACCTCATACTTCGAGTTGATTCACATATCAGGTTAGTAGCCGAATCTAGTAGTTGTATTTTTGTATGTGTTGCATTAGCCATTTTGCATATTAGGATCATGCATTTTTTTAACTATCTTCTTTTCTTTAGTTTGCCTCAGTTGAGCACTAGGTGAGCATTTTTGCTTTTAGCATATCATATGTGTGTTTGTATTACCATGATGAGCATACTACCATGAGGCAACTTGCTTACTTGAAATATCTCTATGAATGCCTATGGATGGAGGCTATTTTGTTTAATTTGGAATGACTTTGATTGTTGTACATATGAGCTCATTTTTTCATTGAGTTGTACATATTCCAAACTCTTTCAAAAATTGCATAAGATCAAAGCATTCCAAAGTAAGTGAGGTGGTCTATACTTGTTTTCTTCATGTAGTAATGTTAGTATATTAATAATCAGAACATGAGCATATAAAGTTTATAAGATTCACATCATGATTTAGTAGAGGCCGATCTTTGATCGGGTGAGTGGGGTGCTCGATTCATGACCTTCCTTTAGCCTTTGGCATGAGAAAATATTAGGTGGCGACTCTGCAATCTGGCAATGTAGGCCTGTTTTGGCATCTTTTGTGATTAACGGATTTTCTAAGATTTTCCAGATCTAGACTCTTATTCGTTTTTCCTGTTTCACATTGCACTTGTAAAACCAGATTCGAAACCACGAGAGTCCGAACTGTAGGGAATCGCATCTAAGGAGACTAAACTCCTCCGAGGACCACGAGAAACCAACTATAGTTTTTGGCGACTCTGCTGGGGATATTAGAGAGCTTAACTTGAACTTCGTGATGTGAACTTTTATCTACATATATATGTTCTTTGCATTGCATTTTCATGGTGCTCATAAGTCACTATGTTTACCATCTGATATCCTGGACGACTTGCCGGAGGCTTGCCAAAAGCTTACCAAAAGGCTGGTCGGACGTAGGCAATGTCACGTTGGGAACACAACCCTTGGATCTGGGTTACCATCATAATGTTTGTTCCTCTTTTCACTTTTCGGTGTTAGTTATGAGAGGTATATTAGGTAATCTTGTTGAGGTACCCTTTGTGACCAATTGGCTTAGTGCATGTAGTAAAGCTCCAATGACCTTTCAAATTAGGATAAAATGCTTTCCCACATTTAGGATGTTGTGATACCTTTTGTTTGAATAGTAAAGTTGTAGATCACTACAAAGCTAGGACAAGGAAACCTTAACGTCTCATGGGGTGTTTTGAATTCTTTTGTGCAAAAATATGAAATCTTTGGAAATGTGTGATGCAATCCTTGGAGAGTTTTAATCTTGAGGCAACTCCTTTCAAACTTGAGGGTCATATCAGAGTCAAAATTTGGGTCAAAATCCAGGGGTTTGTGTCTAAATGGTGGGAAAAATATCAAGATTTAAGGATTATATCTGAGTGGTTGAATTTTCAACAAGATCAGAACCAGGGCCAAAAAATTGTATGTTGCTTTATTTTGACCAACATACCCGGTACCTGATCTAATGGGGCATTTGTTTTTAATGCTAGCTTTGTTTGAGCCGAAAGAGTTTGATCCTATATATTTTGGTGGGTCACTAAGAAAAAGCAGTACCCAATTCAGTAAAGGCCCAGTCCAATCCAACCTGGAATAGTTTAACCCATCACAGTCTATCCAATCCCAAAAAAACCTACCTAGCAAAGGTCTAGTCCATCTAATCCCAAAAAGCCAACTCAAAAAGGTCCATCCAATCCCAAAATATCCATTCTGAAAGGCCCAATTCAGTTAAATCCGTCTAGACTAATCCAGTTTAGATATATCAAAACGTAATCAGTTCAAGATCCTTATTAATCAGTACTAAGGTTACACTCATCCATTTCTCCAATTGTGAATGTAGCAGACCTGTAATGGCACAAAGTCCAGAAGAAGTTATGGCCATGATGATGGCCTTTCAAAAGGCCATGGATACGCTGAATAACAGAATCGCTGCTTAGGAGCAGACCATTGCTGAATTGTGCCACCCATTTAGGGCATTTGATGTCCATCCCATCCCGGTCCCCCAGCCGAACTTTGACCTACCTCTACCAGCTGAAGATTTGTAGGGTCCAGATCCTCGAGAAGGGTTGGCTCAGGCTCGAATTTTCAGACCCCTAGTGCAGCCTAATAAAGGACTTTTTCCCCTTGATATTGATGATCTCGACCCGGCCTTGTTAAAAATTGCTAAACTTGAGAAGCAATTCAAAAGGGCACAGGGGATCAACTTCATTCCAGACATTGAGGATAGGTACACAAAGGCTGTTGTAAGGCTCCTAGACAGATTCAAAATGTCATACATTAATTGTTTCGACGGGTCTAGAGATCCTATGGTACATATCCGGGTTTTCTTGGATGTACTGAAATCGATGGGTCTGACCAGGCCTTAGAAATTCTATGTATGGAAGAACCCTGTCGGGTATTATAGCCACTTGGTACACCAAGTTGGAGGATAAAGTGAAGTAGAACTGGGAAGACTTGGTTGAGGCATTTGTCAATCAGCATTCTTACAACACACAAATTGAAATGACGACCCAAGAGCTTGAAGCAACCCACCAAAATCCTAAAGAACCTTTTATGAAATTTGTTATAGAGTAGAGAGCAAAGGCAGCGCAAATGACAGATCGACCTTTTGAAAATGACCAAGTTTGAATAGTGGTATAGAACCTTGAGCCTAATATGTTACAAAAGTTAATAGTCGCTCCACTATTCACTTTCAAAGATTTGCATGAATTAGGGGTTCATATCGAGAATGCATTAAAAAAAAGGGATCATTCAGAGAATGAAATGAACTAACAAGGAGGGTGTTTTTCAAGAATACCAATGCTAGCAGTAGCACTATTCCCAAACCCACTTAAATCAATACCATCGCCACCAATACCAAAATAACCGACTTATTTGCCAATGCTAGCCCACAAATAGCCGGCCCAACCAGAGCTCAAGGCAGAATCTTCACCCCTCTCCATATGAGCCTAACTCGCGCACTAACAATCCTGATGAAAAGAGGGTATCTCAAACCTCTTAATCACCAACCTCTTCCTGACCCACTCCCTGCTAGACATAACCCCACCAAATACTGTGTATACCATCAACAGCGCAGTCATGACACCGATCGTTACTACCGCCTTCGTCATGAGGTTTAAAATCTCATCGACAACCAGATAATAGCTCTACCTTAAAAATCCAATGTTACCACTAATCCACTTCCTATCCATAACCAAGTACCTCCTCCTCACCTTAAGCTCATCCATACACTACCTCCTACCTTCAACCCCAGTATATATATCACTCCATCCTATCTACCCAGGCCGGAGGTGTTCATTTTCGAAAACACCGATTTGTGCACGATGGATACACCTAATCTGGATCGGATACACCAAGAGCGCCAAATGGTTGAACCTACTACTGCTGAGATGTTGAGAATGATTGAAGACCTTCAAGCAACGGTGGCAGATTTGACCTTTGGGATTTCGACCCTATCATTTACCACACCTCATGCTAGGGATTTTGTACCGAAGAATTCTCCAATCTTGGGACAAGCTAAAAGAGTAATGGGCTAACCCAAAATCAAAACTGAGATGAAGACTGGTAGTGATACTAGAAGGGTAACCTAATTAGACAAAATATTCAACCTAGATATAGCTGTCCGACTCTTTGATAGGGCTAAAACAAGTAGCAAGAATGAGTTTGGGGTGACTATTGACCCTTGTGCACATCTCTGACGGGTTGTCGAAGCTCTGAAGACCAAAGGCTTGAACAAATGGCAAGTCCTTGCAATTATTAAAAGGGTTGTGGATGAAACTTTTGCCACTCAACACACCAATGCTCAAGTGGGTGTTACTATGGATGAATTCAATGTGAAAAGCCAGATTGTAGGTACTTTGAATCACGGGTTGGCAAACAAGGGAAGGTTAAACAATGATGAGAGATGTTTTACCAGAAACACCCATCCTAATTCCAATCCCAAGCCCATGAATACCCATCCAACACCTTGTAGATGCGCCCTTGAGCTTCATGCTACTACAGTTCGGACTCAATGTCATGGTTCTTAATCTGATCCAGCAAAGTGCAATGCGAGATTGATAAATCACCAAAGAGTCCAAATCTGGCAAATCATTTTGGAAAACTGATTTTTAAGAAAGAAGTGCCAAACATGGACTGCTTTGCTAGATACAGAGTCGCCACCTAAATATTTTATTTTGGGGGAATTTAGGAAACCCTGACTCGTTGCCTAGGGCCACATGTTCATCATCACCAAAGTTACCTCAGCTTGGGAACTTGGGTACGATTGGGGAAGGTCATCTATGAGCACCCCCGCTCGTCCGATCAAAGATCGACATGTACTAAGCATGATATCTAGTTTTTGAAAACACATGCATTCTTATTCCGATTAATTAGCTAGAATTTACTATGTAATGCGCACAACACACAAGTATAGACTAGATCGCCTAATTTGGAACAAAGCATCGCATATCCGTTTGTTTGGAAATGGTTTAAAGTTTGTTACTCGCGAGTAGGCTAAAATACGGATTTCAATGAATTGTCCCAATTCAAGTAATCCAACCTTCACCCACAGGCATTCAGGCAGTTATATCACATAAGCAATTAGCCTCATGGCAAGCATGTTGTCATGTTAACACTCACATACATGCAAGATGCTAAAGCATAAACACTCACAGTGTACTCTGAACCAAAATAAGAAACTAGGTAGAAATCATGCATGATCCTAGTTCATGTTGAAATGGCTAATGCATCGCATGTGAAGTGCAACTAGAATAGGCTCGGCTAATCTAAAATGGCATGTGAGATGTGACAACTTGATACATGTATTCAACTTGGAATTGAAATACGATGTAGTTAGTATGATGCACCGAGCCCGGTGCATGCAATACAAATGGATGGATGCAAACATGCGAGCATAAGGATGCTAAATGAAATATGCCCTAAAACCAACCGTCGTAAGCGGTTAAGTAAAAGGGAGAAAGAAGTGGAGGTTGGAAGACATGCATCACACATACGCACGATTATTACACAATTGTGCCCTCTCGACGGAGGAACCGAAAGAATAATACAAATTAACTAATTAACTAACTAACAAGCTAATTAATTAATTACAACAACCAAATCGAAATAAATAACTATTCTGAGTTATTAAAACACTAAAATGGCCTCGAGACGAGGGATGAATGCATGCTCGGACGGCTTCGCTTGGAAATCCATCGCCATGCCTCATGTTGCCTCTGTTTGCACTGCTCTGTACCTCTGAAAACTGTGCCAACTTCTGTGACACTTATGAACCACCTTGGGGGCATGCTGAGAGTCAATCGGCCAATAGATAGGGCCATCGGCCAAGGAAAACTGGTCATCGACCAAAAATGAGGATCTCAGCCAAATATGGTTAGCCAGCCAGCACTGAAGATGGCCGACCGGCCATCCCTTCCTGCAGAATGCTGTTTTGCTGTAGTAGAGGACAAATAGAGCATGGCAATGCATTTTCAAGACAATGTATGCACAACCATCCTCCCTATCATGTCATGGGCTCAAGGGAGTGTGGTTCTCGACTCTCGGACCACCAATCACGCATTCCAATGCATAATGGCCAAAGGAGCCAAGTGTGAAATTTAATGTCAAATGAAATGCACAAAAACACATAAGGGGGCCCCAACCTCTATCATGGTTGATCAAAAGGCAAGGGATACATGCTTAATGCTATGCAACCTAGGCATGCAAGCAAGCTAATGCAACATGAGCATGCAAACAAGTAATGTGTAATAGGCATACAACCTAAACAAGTAAACATGCAAGGCATGTAACAACAATGCCAATGACAAACATGCAACAACATGTGAGGCAAACATGTGACAACATGTAAAGGGACAAGTATGCGACAACCATGTAACATACTAGCATGCAACAACATGCAGGGCACTAAATACGCAACAAGCATGCAACAACATGCAAAGGATGGACTTAAACCAAAATGGACAGCTCTCAAATAGGCCCAAATCAGTGGCCAAAATGATGAAACAAAGGCATGAAATACACATACAAGCTCGAAACTAAGGCATAAGAGGGGAACTCTCAAGCACACTTAAAAGAGACAAATATGGACATGTGACAAACATGTTAAGCTCTGAAATCATGCAAGGAATGATGTCAAATCAACCAAACTAGACAAGTAAAACATGCAAGAAAACCCAAAGCTTAAGGCTAGCCAAGGGACTCGAACCATGGCCACACAAAGCAAGCCCCAAAGAGCCAAGGGGACCTAAAACTGTCCTAAGGCAGGTGTAAACAAGACCAAAAACAAGCTCGAAACTAGCCAACACAAGCTAGAACACAACGCCAAAAACATGAGGCATGCAAGGCTACAAAAGAGGTGTTACACTACACCTATTACAACCACACATGGCATGACTTAAACCAATAAAATCAGATTTATGGCATGTCAAAGTAAGCCCCAAAACCCACTTAGATGGCATCCAAATGACCTAAGCATGGAAGCATGCCCAATGATCCAATCATGAGGCATAAAACATCAACTCTTTAAAACATTAAAGGAGTGACAAATGCAAGTATATGAGCATACTATATGGACTGAAATAACATAACAAGTGATGCCAAATCGCCGAAATAAGCCAAGTAATGCATGCTAGGGGATTCAATACACAAAGCTTACAAGCTAAATTGAACCAAAGCTATACAAGGCAAGTCATGGATGACCAATACAACTAAAATCAGATCTTAAACATGATAAAACATGAACAAAATCTTCTTTAATCTAAGCCAAAACATGCAAGAATGGTAGTCTAAACACAAGATGCATGTTAAGGCAAATAAGTGGATTACAAGGCAAGTACATGGTGCATGCAAGAGGCCACTAAACCAACTTGAAATAGAGGAATATTATGGCAAAACAAAGCCTAATACACACTGAAATAAAGCTAAAACAAGCTAAGCATACAAGCCACCAACATAAGCCATTTATGCAAGCATTCAAGACAACAAGGAGAGGGGATGACCCTCTCCTATTTAATACCTCAAAACCACCTTTCCACCACTGAACATCCTCTGGATTTCAGTGGTAGAAAGGTCATGCAAAGCTTAAAGCAAGGGCCAAAAGGGATGGCCTAAAACAAGGCCTAACAAGGCCTTGGAGGGGGTAAACAACCCCAAACCAAGAAGAGACCTTAAAAAAAAGGTCTAAAGCAAGTAAGAATAGAACTTTTATCTGTTAATAGCTAAGCTTAAAACAATAAGAAAGAAGGGCTAAAAGCTTAAACAAGAATATGGTATCTAAAGCAAGAATGTTCACCCTTGAAGAACACCTCCAAGAACACAACACCAGCACCTTTTTCTGATCAAAATCAATCCAAGAACTCTGAAACTAACTCCCTAGTACCTTAGCAACAAAAGGATAGTGTAATGCTAGGTGTTTGTGTGCAATAGTGTGAAGAAAATACCCTTTTGAGCACAAATACACACACAAATGTAGAGAGAGATGAAATATAGAGATAGATAGATATAGAACTCCTATATCAATTTTTCAGAACCTCTGAGAAGGGAGGAGGAGCTCCCTTCTTATAGAAGTCCAAATTCTAAGCTTCTAAGAGAAGCTAAGCAAGGGGCAAATACATCCATACACATGTATGGAGGGAGTGAATTGTGGATGCCAGCTGTTCCAGCTGGCATAAAATATCTGCATAAAGAAGATGAACAGGGTTCGACCAGAAAATATGGCCGATCGACCAACAAAAGGGCCGATCGACCAAAAATAGTGCCGATTGGCCAACACTTTTGGCCGATGGCAAGAAAACAAGGCCGATGGCTTCAAGCCTTGGCCGGTGGGTTGAGGGGATGGCAAACAAGTCACCCTTTTCCCTCAGAAGCAAAAACACAAGTGCTTGGTCCACAACCAAGCACAAAACAAACAAGTTGAGAGATCTTGAGGCAAGGCGCGCGGCCGAGACCTTCGGGAACTCAAAACAAACACAGGCATGGATGATCATTGAGTGTTCAAACGATGATGTCCAAGTCTTGAGGACGGTCAAAAATGGGATGTCTACACACCTGCCAAACCATTTGCTAATATTTCTAAAACTAGTGCTTCCTACTCCCAAAAACGAACCTTTGCCCATCTCCATTTGAGCCCAACCTATGCATTGAAGCTTCTTATGGAAATCCTCAACCTCTCCCTAACCCTCTCCCACCTAGACATGACCCTACCCAATATTGTACATTTCACCAACAGTACGGTCATTATACCGACTGTCGCTTTCACCTTCGCCATGAAATTTTCAAGACTTGATTGACAACAAGGTCATCATCCCACCTGAAAATCCCAAAGTTGTCATTAGCCCTCTCCCTGACCACAATAGATTGCCACCCCATAATGTAAATCCCATCCATGGCTTGCCAACAACCAACCTTGACCCTAGCCAACACGATCAAGGAGATGTGTGGGGACTTCCAAGATAATTGTGAGGCTCAATCTGTGAGACCCAATTTGAAAGTTTGAAATCAATCCTACAAAGTGTGGATGTTAGTGTTGCTGAATTGAAGGCAGGTTTGGACCCTCCTATGGGCTATTTGAAGTTTTTCTCTTGAATCTTACCGATGGACTTGGAGAGTGAAAACCCCTTTTGTCTCAAGGATGTTGATTTTGTTTTGAGTTGTGTCTTGTAAATAGTTGAGTTTGCATATCGAGTTTAGAGTCATTTTTTTTTTTTTTGTCTTTTATTGCATCGTTGTGTCAGTTGAGTCTTTTCCTTTGAGTCGCTCTCGTGTACCTTTAGGTCATCATTTTTTTTTTAATAAGAAAGCGGTAGTCAAGTTTTTGATCATTTTATTGTGCCTACAGTAATTCATGTGTGACCTTTTGAAAATAGAAAAATTTTGAATTTGTTTTTTGAATGAGATTCCGTTAATAGGCTCGAGTGTTGAGAAGGATCCCCCAAATGGTTTGTGTGGATTCTAGATTGTTGTCACAAAGTCCTTCATGATTTCAAAATTTTAAACTATTCCTTTTGCAAACTTGCAAAGATAGATTCAGAATTGTGCATGGTATTCTATATTGTCTTGGGGATTTTCTTCACCTTTAGGCAATCATTTTGATAAGCACAAGACGACTTTTCACAATCATAGAATTTCTCTCCCTAGTGTTTTCATTATTTCAAAGAGAAATGGATAAAAGAAACCAAAAAGAAAGAGAAAAGATAAGAGCGAAAAAGAAGAAAGAAAAGGGGGAAAAAAAAGAAGAAGGAAAAGAAGTCAACCATCTAGCCAGGGGTATCCATTGGAATGAAATCCAATCAACTGTGAAGAAAGGAACTTTTGCCTGAATTCAAGGAAGCCAATGTGAGAAGGTACCACATTGCGAGAAGAATCAACTTTGAAAATGGAGCGAAAGAAAGGAAGAAGACATGCATAAAAGAATGGAGAACCAAGCTCAAATTAAGGTGAAGTTAGTTTTAGTGTTAGGGCAAGGATGACTATTGAACAAATTCACTGCAAATGTTGTAACGTTATCCTCTCAGGCTCGCTAGGCCGAAAACTCGAAAGGACGACCTAGGCAAAAATTAGAGCATGAAAAATGAGAAATCAAACAAATAGAGCTCGCAAGGTTGAAAACCCGAAGGGGCGACTTTGGCAAAAGTTAGAGTGCAAAAAGA
The DNA here is from genome assembly GCA_025200525.1 of Camellia lanceoleosa. Lineage (NCBI taxonomy): Eukaryota > Viridiplantae > Streptophyta > Magnoliopsida > Ericales > Theaceae > Camellia > Camellia lanceoleosa. Next base: position 19,752,226 of record CM045771.1, on the reverse strand, counting down.
GAGTGTCAACATCCGAGTGAACCTCATCCATGAACTACGTTGGTTTGATTCCCATTCTTGGGATACGTAGGCAACTTCATCCTGAAGTTTGGTCTCAACCATATCCATCTCATCCATCTCGACCCAATAACCATGTCCAATTCACATCTTCAGCTTCGCATCAATCCATAAGCTACGCCAACTGCTACACATATGCATTAGGTAAGGAAGAACTAGTTTGAATAAACAAGTGGAGAAATTTTCAATACTTGAACTTATCAGCAGAATCTCTAACTTGAGCACACAAAAAAATGAATTGAAACTCGGTTTTGCAAAATTGAGTTCTAAAGGGAACATAAGTAATACTAGGGGCACTATGAATGATCAGTCACTTTCAGTCTTTTTCTTTGGCTTTTCTGTCAGTTATGAGTTCAATTGTGTCATGCCTAGTGTTTGTCTCGATCTGCCAGCATGTCTATCGCTCAAAGTTCAACAGAGTGGCATGGTCAAAATTCCATACATGAATGTTCGCTCCAAACTCAAAAACAAGTCCATGTGTGGAATTGATAAACGAGTTGAGAGTGACCATACAAGGGGCATTGAGTCCATGATCATTGCAAAGTGTATCTGTCATTACTTTAGAAGGGACTGGATTAAGTTCTTAACATGCTAGGACAAAAGGAAAGCATGAGTCTGATTGGTTGGCAACTATTTCAAAATCTGATGATCCCCCATCATATGTGCCTACATAATGTTGAAAAAGGTGGCCAGTGACTGGACACTAGGGGCAATTTTAAGTACATCTGATCGAGTCATCAAATTGAATAAGGGGCATGAACCCAACATTTCTCTTAGTCTGCTCAAGCCATTTGTCGGGCACTTTCCCCTGGGTTAGGGTAAGCTCACCCCCATGTTGATTCTGACATGATTCAGCTTTCGAAAGTTGTCTCTGACCATTTCAAAACTCTCTTGGGGTTGCCTTCTTCTCTCTGATTGATACATGTGCGTTGGATTATGCATGCATGCTGATACACTCTGGTTGATTTGAATTGTATGATTGGTTGCTCTTGTTCTTGACTTTGTAATAACAGAGTTTCATCGAGTTGTCTCCCTTAGTGTTTTTCAGTAACATTTCCAATAAGTTGTGGCAAGTTTCCCTACACTCATTTCATAAGGTACATAATGCACTACTCTACGTACTGCTCATTTTACTCTACATACCATACATCTTTAACATGATGCACTGTCTTGTGTGCCCACATTGCACTATCTTGTGCACCCTGTATAGCACTATCTTGTGCACTTACATTGCACTGTCTTTCACATCGCACTGTCTTGTGCACCCTACATTGCACTATCTTGTGCACCTGCATCGCACTGTCTTGTGCACCCTACATTGCACTGTCTTGTGCACCTGCACCACACTGTTTTGTGCACTTGCATTGCATTATCCTATGCACCCTGTATTTCACTATCATGTGCACCCACATCGCAATGTCTTGTGCACCCTACACTGCAATGTCTTGTGCACCTGCATCGCACTATCCTATGCACTCTGTATTGAACTGTCTTGTGCACCCTACATTGTAATGTCTTGTGCATCCTACGTCGCACTATCTTGTGCACCTACATCGCATTATCTTGTGCACTCGCACTATCTTGTGTACCTCCACCCACATATTGCCCCCTCTGTATCTCTATTATCATCCCTGTATATAACCATTTGCACAACCACTTTTCAAACTTTCTGGCAACTTGGTATACGTAAGCCCAATTTCAAATCAATATCAAACCCCAGAACAAGATGGCTCCAAACATCGAGTTCCAAAAATCCATTTGCCCTTTTAATGTTCGAGGAGTGTTAATCCCCAGTGTGGGTCTAGGAGATCTTAAATCCTCTAAAGGTGCAGTTCCTTTGGTGTTTGTCGTGCTCAAACGACTTCAGGCGGTCCGGTATAGCCACTTGACTATGTTTATAGTGAGTTCCTAGGAGACCAACTAAGACGGTGAAAGCTAGAGTCCAAGTGGCCGAGGCCTAGAACACAAAGGTTTGGAATTTCCAAGACTAAAGTCTGGTTTAAATACACAGACGTGTGGAGATTATTTCAAAACATCCTCAGTTTGAAATATGAATAGAAGCCCCATAGGTTGAGGTAGCTTGTAAGCACCTCAATTTTGGATACTGAACCAACCTACTCTGTCACCCTGTTGGAGAATAGAAAAAGTTACAAACATAGCCAGGGAGAAAAGTAGTACTCGTTGTTTTCACGTGAAGATTATACCTTTATTAAGTGTTTGGGTTCCTTGAGATTGTTTTCTCTGTTTGGAAGCACAAGATGAAGGAAGAAGTCTTAAAACAAAAAGAAGAGGAAAATCCCCAGCAGAATGAGGTGAGACATCGCCAATTGCCCTTGTAAGGAGCTTTCTAAGGTGCCAGTTCCCGGTTGCTACATCACATCTATTATCTAGTACCTCTATTACATTACATCTAACATTTATCGCATGCATCCACTACATTACCCATTACATCCATGACATCATACCATTTTATTACCTGCATCCTTTCCATGTTAAGCTTAGTTTGGCATGTGCTTATACATTTCCCACGTTAAAGCATGGTTCTGTGATAATCTGTATGCACCTATTCTACAAGAATTGTGGTTTGAGGGTGTCGACACCTTTTCTGTATTAGACATGGTTTATTTTGTGTCCATGCCTTTTCTAGGTAAGCGGTAGTTTGGCCTGCGCCTCCTGTCCATTTTATCCATTCCATCCAATTGCATCGTACTCTATCATGTTGCATTCATCCTTTTTGCGTAGACTAGTTTAGGATCCTTATCAGCCTATTGCATTATTATTCCCCAGTAGATCATTACCCAACAAATCATTCCTCACCTATGTCATACCATCCAATCACTTGTACTCTTTCTGCAAAAGGCATAGTTTTGCATGTGCTCGCACCCCTTTTGCGTTGAAACATGGTTCTATTATGTGTAAGCACCCATGCTGCGCTATTGAGGGTATAAGCACTTAGCCTATGTTAGGCATCATTTGGCTCATGCCCACTTCTTTTCTATATAAAACGTAGTTTGATTTTGCATCCACATTCCTTTATGATATTCGTGTGGTAGGCACTGCTTGTGGTTTAATTATTTCATTGCATTGTGTATTGTTTGCATCATGTCCCCTGAACTACGCCGGTTTGATTCCTTGCAAAGGGATACGCAGGCAACCCTCAAGTTCAACCAACTGCCCAAGTCTTACGGCCAAGTCAAATGGGTCATCTTCGGGCTTTGACATTCACTCACGTCATTTCATCACTTACCGAGTTCTGTCAAAGAGAGGCAACTATAGACACCTCATTTTTAACCTCCCCTAAGACTTGGGAACTTCATTTCGATCACACAATGATGAAACATTATGCTATACAATTTTTTGAATCTTCAGCAAAGGAATTTAGTTTTGAGCTTCAAACCCAAACCTTGCACCCTACTTGGCCAAAAGCTATTTTTCTAGCTTGACCACTCAAAGAGCAGCAAGACCAAAAAGTTGACTGGCAAGCCAAATTATTTGGGTCGTCCATACATCCTTTTGGCCGGCTAGCCATGTTCAACGCAGAAGATATTTTTGCAGCACCGGTTGCTTCCATGCATGGGATTTGGCCACCTGTTTATTTTTTAAGATGTTTCCGTTGGAAGGCGGTTGAAAATCTATAAAAAGACCATCTCCCTTCAAAATTTAGGGTTAGAGAATTGTTTTAAAAGCCTAGGAGTTCCTTTAAAGCTCTTCCTCTTGATATTCAAAATAGATACACTATAGATACACCATTGAAGCTCAAACTTGAAGCTTTTTGTTAAAGCTTTTAACCTTATTTCAGATACTTGAAGGTGATTGGATTGAAGTTTGCTAGCTAAGAAGCTGTTCCTCTTTCCAAGAGGTTAACCTTTGAACTCATTTCACCACTTTTTCTTTTACTCTTTGCTCTTCATTTCTTGTTATAATTCACTGATTTTCAGAGCTATTTTAAGCTTAAAAATGTGATTGAGCTTTGTTAAAAGTGGAATGGTTAGCCAACCTTCCATAGGCTTATACATGGTAGTGCTCTCTTTGTTTTCTCCATTCTTTTTCTCTTCTTCTTCACCTATTTAAATTGATTTCAGCACTGTTTTAGTTAGTTTTTGTGTGAATATGGACTGTATATATGTATTTAAAGCTTTAAATAGATAGCTTAATTTTTTAATCTATCTCTCTTCTTCAAAGTTGTTGTAAGCTCTTTTCTAGCTTCACATTTGAAGCATGGAAACGGATGCCTTATCCATATTCCATGAACAGGAAGATGAGCATACAACAACTCTTTATAGCTTTCATTCATTTGCTTAGTCTTGTTTGTTTTGATTTTGCTTTAAAGCCATATGAGAGCTCTTTCATCGAAAGTATTAGAGACTCTCTTCTAGTTCCTTTTGAAGTATGGAAGTAGATTTCAATCCATGTTCAACGAGTAGGAAGAAGAGTCTCTAATTGCTTTCTTCAATGATGCAATCTCTTGTTAATAAGCTTCTCTTTCAAAAATGGCTTTCTCTAAACCTATTCTCTCAAAATTTGAATACTCACTTACTCTTATTTTCCATAAGATAGTGTAGGTTTTAGCCATCTCTTTGAATGCTTCTTTCTTAATTAGCCTTAGTTTTGTATTCATTAAATATTCTATTACGTTGCTTTATTAATCATCATCTAAATACCCTTGGGATGTTTGATGATTTGTAAAGTAAACTTATTCTCTCCTTGAACATCTTCATAATAGGAGGGAGCATGAAAGATGAACATCCTTTGGAAACCCTTTGTTTTTGCTCTATTCCAGTTCTGTTATAGCAAGTTTTTTCTCCAAAAATAGTGGTCGACATGCCATTCTCCTGTACGGCTGACCAGTTAATCAGGCCGGCCGACCAACCCTTTTGTACGGCAGTGGCAGTTGTTCAACAAAACATAGTAGATCTTGAGGCTAAAACAGAACTGTTTTCTGACTGTGAACATGGCAATTTCTAGCAGCAAGTAGAGAAGTTTCCGGAGGATGTTCTTGCTTGTACGCACGTGATTATCTGCTGTTCATTCAATTTCTTTAGATTAGTCGCTTTGAGATTCGTATTTGTAATAATTAGTTCATTCATTTGTGTTTGTAATAATTAGTCAATTAGGACATTCGCAACCTCTTGTAAGAGGGAAAATTTGTAACATTTGATGTATGTCTTCCAACCTCCATTTCTTTCTCCATTTGATTTACATTCTTACTGTGGTTGTACAAAACATCATGTTTTCATTTCATATCATTTCCATGCCTTGTATCTATTTTTGCATGCATTAAGATTCGGCTCATCATACTTGATGTCATTATCATTTCCTACTTGATTATGTGCGCAACCTCATGCTTCGAGTTGATTCACATATCATGTTAGTAGCCGAATCTAGTAGTTGCATTTTTTGTATACGTTGCATTAGCTATTTTGCATATTAGGATCATGCATTTTTTTATCTATCTTCTTTTCTTTGGTTTGCCTCAATTGAGTACTACGTGAGCATTTTTGCTTTTAGTATATCATATGTGTGTTTGTATTACCATGATGAAATATCTCTATGAATGCCTGTGGATGGAGGCTAGTTTGCTTAAATTGGAATGACCTTAATTATTGTACATATGAGCTCATTTTTTCATTGAGTTGCACATGTTCCAAACTTTTTCAAAAATTGCACAAGATCAAAACATTCCAAAGTAAGTGACGTGGTCTATACTTGTTTTTTTGTGTAGTAATGTTAGTATATTAATAATCAAAACATGAGCATATAATATCTATAAGATTCACATCATGATTTAGTAGAAGCCAATCTTTGATCGGGTGAGTGGGGTGCTTAATTCATAACCTTCCCCTCTCATATCTAAGCTCCCGAATCGAGACACTTTGGTTATGATGGACAAATACCTTTTGGCACGAGTCATGAGCTTCCTAATTCTTCCAAAAATATTAGGTGGCGACTCTGAAATCTAGCAATGCAGTCCATTTTTGGCATCTCTTACGATTAATGGATTTTCTAAGATTTGTCAGATCTAGACCCTCATTCGTTTTTTCTATTTCACATTGTACTTGTGAAATCAGATTCAAAATCACGGGAGTCCGAACTGTAGGAAATCGCATCCAAGAAGACTAAACCCCTCTGAGGAGCACGAGAAATCAACTACATTGTCTAATTAACTACACATAGTTCACTTGATAGAAGTTAGATCTGAGTGCATTGCTCTTAACTATACCTTGGACTAGGTCACAACTCCTGGCATGCCTGTGCACCACCCAATTATCATCTGCTCACTCATTTTGGTACCAACATTCGCAGTATTTTCTTTTCAAAAAAAAAAAAAAAAAAAAAAAAAAGAGGTAAAACAATATCATTGTTTCTTATTAATTGAAGAATATTATGTAGACAATACTACATAGTATTTTGAGAATATGTAATAATTTTTGTTGTTTTAATATAGTCCTCACGTCACTCAAAATTAAACAATGGAGATAAAGTGTTCACATGAACACATTTTAAGGATATTAGTTAAAAGAAAAAAATTATGAAAAGAACTACACTTTTCATCTTGTAATTTTCACTCTATTTTCACTTTTACCCTTCATTCTTCAACTTTCAAAAATTTAAAACGGTGAGACGAGTATACTGAAACTCGGATTGAAATTTATGGATTTAATTATTATAATTAAAAAAAATTACTAAAAATAAATTTTAAGTAAAAATTGATGAGTGAAAAGTATAATTGATTCTTCCAAATGCATCAAACACAATCGTGCCAAGCACGGCGGGATAAATAGAAATGAAAGTATGCGTGTTATGCATTTTGGTCAAGAGCTTTGAACTTTCAAGGTGTCTTACCTCGAAGTCACTAAAGGCAACTCAATAGAATGGATATTTAGCATTCTAGAAGAGTTTTAGATCTCCACTTTAACACGACGTGATTATCTGTGTATAATAAATATGGGGGGGCAAATTAAGTTATACTCGCATTTCTTAAAGTTTGACAAAAATATAATTAGTTTTACAAAATTATTATAATTATTTTTTTTAGTAAGATTAAAATATATCAATATTAATTCAAATGCTGGGTACATAAAAAAATAAACAAAGATAAATATACATTTTAGTAGAAAAGATACGACAATATTTATTTTTCATCTATACAACTTACGAATTATTAATAATAAAAAAATGATGGATAAATTACATTAATAGTCTCTATATTTTTACTATTTTGTCATTTTAGTCTATAATTTCAATTGACTCGATGTTGAGATTTATGATTTTATCTCAATTTAGTTAGATTGACAATTGTTAATGGTTTTTTTTTTTTTTTTTTCTAATAAAAAATATGCACATAAGCAGCATGTATATATTATACTTTTATCTATAAAATTATAAATTATTCAACTTAGTGAGTTAACTTCAACCATACCAATTATCATTTTCCTTTAAAAATCTTAACTGACGTTATCAATTAAATTTAAAATTGAAAACCAAAATCGAGTTAATTGAAATTACAGGAATGTCCAAAATGTTATAAGGGCAAGATACAAGGACTATCAATGTAATTTACCCAAAAAGGATATAAGTGAAATATGAATTAAAATTTTAAGAAAAATTGATATAATTATGTCAAAAGTGTAAGACTAATTATATTTTCCTTAAACTTCGGAAAGGTGAGTGTAATTTACTATATATATATATATAATTAATCGTAGAATCAAAACAAAAAATATATATATAAATAAAGTGATTTAAGTAAAAGTTTTTTTAACAGCGTCACCTTTTAATATATGACGGGATTGATTTTAAATTGATTATATTATTAATTTTATTAGATAATTGATGAAAAATTCACACTTATTAGACTATATGTTATTTAATTCAAGATTTAATATTATTTAGTGATCAATACATGTTTTATAAAATTATTTAGTGAGAATAATAAATTACTATTTAATTTTTTTTTTTTTCTTAAATTTATCCCACCGTCGTGAGACCACTGCTCACCAGACCACCACTAGAAAGTTCGTGGTGCCAAAAAGTTTGCTGAAAAAATCACGAAGGTGACCGCTGATGGCTACCGGCAACATTGGTGGAAGTAGCGATATAGACATATTAGTAGATTAGATAAATAGATAAATGACACTTGAATAAATAGGCAAGGTGAACAAATGAGTAAACAAGTAAAGATAAATATGATTTTTGAAATTATCCTCTTTTTTACCTTAAAAAATTAGCGATTGAAACTATGATCCGTATGCCCTGCTTTTATATCCCTCGATTTATTGATATGCATATGATTATTGGGGAAATTTTATACTACACACCTAGTCTATAAACAAATTGTGTTCAATTGAACTTTATTATATTTTGGCTTATTTATTAAAATTTTAACAAATTCGAACTTGAATCCGAACTCAACAAAAATTTAGGTGCCGTTTGGTAATATTTATGTTTTCAGTTTTCTGTTTATATTTACAAAAATTTAAAAAACTCAAATAAAAACTTGTTTGGTAAATTTTTGATTTATAAATCAGTGGTCTCAGTTTATAAATTTTGTCAAAAAATGTAAACTCAAAAAAAGTGTTTTCATTTTGAGTTTTTAGTTTTTTTTTTTTTTACCACCCAACACTAGCTACCACCCGCTACCATTTTCCACCACAGTCTTTCGCCACTACCACCCACCCCCCACCACCACTCACCACCCATCTGCCACCACCACCCACCACCCGTCACCACCACCCACCTGCCACCCACCAGCCACCACCACCCACTCCTCGCCACCACCACCACCACCACCACTCACCACCCACCTGCCATCTACCGCCCGCCACCACCACTCACCACTCACCTGCCACTACCATCCACCACCCGCTAGCCACCACCACCCACCCACCACCCACCCATTCGCCACCCACCGCCATCACCACCACCACCACCACCCCCCACCACACCCACCCACCCACCCACCACCACCACCACCACTACCACCGCCACCTACCTCTACCACCCATCCGCCACCACCCACTCACCACCCGCCACCGTCACCCACCCACCATCACCACCCGCCACCACCTGCCATCCGCCATCCGCTACCTACCCGCCACCACCCGTCACCTACCTGCCACCACCACCCGCCACCACCACCTGCCACCGTCACCCACCACCACCCGCCATCACCACCCACCACCATCTCCACCACCCAGTCGCTACCACTCGCCACCGTCACCCACCCACCCACCACCACCCGCTACCCACCACCCATCGTCACCACTTTCCACCACCGTCTTCTGCCGCCACTTGCAATCACTTGCCATTTCTCACACTTTTTTTATATTTTTAAAATTTTTTAAACATTTTGTCAATTACCAAACGCATTTGTAGTTTATATTTTTCTAAAAATAAACAAAAATCAGTTTATAAAATTTTTGTAAATATAAACTGAAAACGTAAACGTTATCAAACAGACCCTTAATAAACCGAATTCGAGTTGAGTTGGCTTAGGCTTAACTCGAGTTCGAACTTGTTTACAATGAAAATTTTGATTATACAGTTTTATATGCAATATATATAAATATATATATTTTTTTAAAAAAAAGTCAATATCTTATCAAAATAATATCTACCACTGCTACTATGGTCTTGTTTGGTGTAACTGTTAAAACATATTATAGCTTATGACTTTAATCAGAAGCTGTTAATCTGTTTGGTATAGCTGTTGGATTATACATTTAAGTTGTTGAGTAGTGTTTATTAAATAAGTTGTGAAGTAGTTTTTTCAATTAACTTTTATTTTTTATTATTCATTATTTGTCTACATTTCTCATAAAAAAATAATAATAATATTTTATAGTCCATTTGTATCTTCTTCTATTTTAAAAAAATAAAAAATAAAAAAATTTAAGAGTATAACCGTGAATTAACATGTCTACATCAGAAGCAATGAGTGAGCAGCTTCTCAGAATCAGTTTTTTTGACTTAAAATAAGTTGTTAGAATCAAAAGCTATTTGAAATAAATTTAACCAAACAGTCCAAAATAACTTTTTAAAAGCCAGAAACCATAAGTTGGCTCAAAAAAGCCCCACCAAACACCCCCTATATAAATGTATTATCTATAGTTAGTTATTAAACCAAACCAAACTTTAAGTCTCATCAAATGAGGTCGGTTACATGAATTCTGTGGGGATATATTTTCTGACGTGTCAGCCGAGATGCCATGTGTCCTGGTCGTGACGCCGAGGTGATCTCGGCAAGGCCGAGATTATCTCCGAAGATATCGGAATCCGAGATAAGTGGACAAGGGACAAGAGTCCTAGAATGTAAAGGAAACTCAACCTGGATGAGGGACAAGAGTCCTAGAATGAGAGAAGACTTCAGTTTGTATTAAAATAAGACTCTTAGAGAGTTTGTCTTAATCTTACTGGGAGTCCAAGATTAGCAGTAATCCTGAGTCCATAGAAGTTAGGCTTTTATTGGGACTAGGTTTATGTTAGCTATAAAAGAAAGGCACCCCCATGAGTCTAAGGTATGATTTTGATACTCAAGCTTGTGAGTTTAGTACTTGATTTATCTTTGAGAGATATACTGACTTGATCGTCGAAGTGCCCCCGGGTGGACAAACCACCGCAGGATTCTTATATTTCTGTTGCAGGTCAGCCAGGTGCCATCTATTATGCTGGTGCTCTCCAGCTAGTTACTAAGCGGGCAGTGTGGTCAGAAAATCACTCACACAATTTGGCGCCATCTGTGGGAAAGAAAGAAGAATAGATAGCCAATGAAAGAAAGAAGAATAGATGGCCAATGATAGACAGAAGGATCAGACTGGAGACAAAGCTCCTGCTGGGAATGGGAGACCTATCAACCTTGACGTTGAAGGGGACAACCGCAACACAGAAACTCGTGACCAGAGTCACGGAGTGAAAGACGCCGGCCAGAAAAGTGACGCACCAAAGACAACAGATCGAAGCGGATACTACAACGAAGATGACCTCCAGGTATGGAAGGATAGATACCTGCGGAGGAACGAAGAGCCTTCCAGAAGGGATGCAAAGACAGGGGACATGAGCGCTCCCAAGGAGATAACATTCAAGTATAGAAGAACTCATCCTGAGTGAGTAGATCTCGGATTCCAAATCCTGGATCCCGGATCCGAGAAGACATGATCTTAGCCTAGACAAGTAGGCCCGAGAAGACGAGAGCTCAGCCTAAGTGAGCAGATCCCGGATCCTAGAAGACATGATCTCAGCCTAGATGAATAGGTCCGAGAAGAGAAGAGCTCAACCTGAGTGAGCAGATCCAAGATTCTAACAGACAAGATCTCGGCACTTAAGTCTGAAAAGAGAAGAGCTCAGTGAGCAAATCTCAGATCCCAGAAGATAAAAAAGAAAACACACAAGGTTGGATTGCAGTTAGCCAGGTTGAAGACCTTTTATAAGGTTCACAAAGGAGTATGTGGAAGCCATGCAGGGGGCAGAGAGAAGAAGAATATGTTTACCACTTGTTGAAATTTGTAGAAATTTACAAGTTGGTTAAACCGATATGATGTTTACCACTTGTTAAAATTTGTAGCAATTTACAAGTTGGTTAAAACGATATGATGTTTACCACTTGTTGAAATTTGTAGCAATTTACAAGTTGGTTAAACCGAGATCATGTTTACCACTTATTGAAATTTGTAGCAATTTACAAGTTGGTTAAACCGAGATGATGTTTACCACTTGTTAAAATTTGTAGCAATTTACAAGTTGGTTAAACCGAGATGATGTTTACCACTTGTTAAAATTTGTAGCAATTTACAAGTTGGTTAAACCAATATGATGTTTACCACTTGTTGAAATTTATAGCAATTTACATGTTGGTTAAACCAAGATGATGTTTAACACTTGTTGAAATTCTGTGTGAATTTACAAGTTGAAGTTAAATCGAGGTCATGTTTAACACTTGTTGAAATTCTGTGTGAATTTACAAGTTGAAGTTAAACCGAGGTCATGTTTAACACTTGTTGAAATTTTGTGTGAATTTACAAGTTGAAGTTAAATCGAGGTCATGTTTAACACTTGTTGAAATTCTGTGTGAATTTACAAGTTGAAGTTAAACCGAGGTCATGTTTAACACTTGTTGAAATTCTGTGTGAATTTACAAGTTGAAGTTAAACTGATGTGATATTTAACACTTGTTGAAATTCTGTGTGAATCTACAAGTTGAAGTTAAACCGAGATGGTATTTAACACTTGTTGAAATTCTGTGTAAATTTACAAGTTGAAGTTAAACCGATGTGATATTTAAACATTTGTTGAAATTCTGTGTGAATTTACAAGTTGAAGTTAAAACCGATGTGATATTTAAACACTTGTTGAAATTCTGTGTGAATTTACAAGTTGAAGTTAAACCGAGGTCATGTTTAACACTTGTTGAAATTCTGTGTGAATTTACAAGTTGAACTTAAACCGATGTGATATTTAAACACTTGTTGAAATTTTGTGTGAATTTATAAGTTGAAGTTAAACCGAGGTCATGTTTAACACTTGTTGAAATTCTGTGTGAATTTACAACTTGAAGTTAAACCGATGTCATATTTAACACTTGTTGAAATTCTGTGTGAATTTACAAGTTGAAGTTAAACCGAGGTCATATTTAACATTTGTTGAAATTCTGTGTGAATTTACAAGTTGAAGTTAAACCGATGTGATATTTAACACTTGTTGAAATTCTGTGTGAATTTACAAGTTGAAGTTAAACCGAGATGATGTTTAACACTTGTTGAAATTCTGTGTGAATTTACAAGTTATAGTTAAACCGAGGTTATGATAAAAGAAGATGGTTTAACATTTGTTGAAATTTTGAGAAAAATTTACAAGCTGAAGTTAAGCCGAGGTTATGATAAAGGATGATGGTTAAACATTTGTTGAAATTTTTTAGATAAATTTACAAGTTAAAGTCAAGCTCAAGCAATATCTGCGTACTTGCCGAGACTACTAGGTTGTCCAAACTTGAAATATGGAAAACTGAAATCTTGATAGTAGACATTGAGAAAGTGACAAGTCCTAAGCAACACTTGTGAAAATATTTGTTACAATATTTTCAAGTGTTAGGACAAGGCCGAGATGAGCAAGATTAGAAGTTGTGATAGAGGTATTTTACCCGAAGAGATTGCACAGTCAACGTGTACTTTGAAGACATGCAAATTATTTTAAGTATAGAATCATATAAGAGCAGAAAAAAGAAAACATACATTCAAAGAAGAAATCAGAGAAATGCATTTAAAGAAGAAAGAAGGCACTTCGGCCTGAATATTGAAAAATAAATTATTCAGACTACAAAAATGGCACGTCAGCCGGATTAAAAGCATACAAAGACGGACAAAGTACAAGGTACAAGGTACAAGGAGTAAAAGAAGGAAACAAAACTACTCGGCATCAATGGCAGGATATAGAAGGCAGTTGGGAAGATTTCTCAACAGCCTTCTCGGCCTCGAGCTCAGCATCGATCTCTCGAAGAGTTTGATCAAGGTTCTTCTCGGCGATTGGCACCTCGGAGTTTGAAGGCAAGGATTGAAAGCAAGAATCTAGAAAAAAAACACAGAAAACAGAAACAAGAATGTAATTCGTAATAAAAAATGGTGATGAAACTATCAGGAAATAAAAAAAAAAGATTGCACAGGTGTGTCAAGCCAAGAACAGTGGCAGAAATCAACAGATGTGTGAACAGTGTGTATTCAAGAAGATGATTTGGAAACAACAGGTAAAACAACAATGGTGATTAACAATGAAGCAGAGCTTCTTGGAAAGCAACAAGAAATAAAACCAGGAGGAACAGTGGCTTACCAGAAAGAGGGAAGCCGGAATGAGAATTGCTGAAGTCTGACGACAATGACAGAATGACGTAAGCTTCACCGGAGGAGAGGAACGAAGACAATTGCAGAAGCTTGAAAGCTTGGAACAATGATGGATTTAAGCAAAAGAGCTAGAAAGAGAAAAAGCCAGAGAATTGAATGAAAAAAGAGAAAAATAGTCAAGAATACGACAAAGTTCAAGAATAAAGCCAAGTGCACAAGCACTAAGTAAGTATGTGAAGAACAAGAAAGTAATGACCTGCATAAGATGCTAGCAATGTAAGCGGATATGATATGACAAGAACGATTCGCTCATTCAAACAATTCAAAACTTGAAAACAGACGAAAACAGATGGCAAGTAAACAGATTCAGAAGAGTTATGAAAGATTGAACTTAATAGCAAGTAAGGAGTTTATGAAACCTACCAAGTGAAATGAACGCCGATATGAAAATTGCCGGAGTCAAATAGATGACTGGAAATCGGGAACTCACCAGAGAGTGTGAGTGGAGTAGTTGCAAAGCTCTTGGAGTTTACGAATTAATGGAACCAGAACCTCGGCTAGGAGGTGCGATTTTCAAGCAGCTTGAAAAGCGTGAAACTTGATTCTTGACACCAGTGGACAGTAAAGTCCAGGGAACTTTGAGGTCGGCGAGTTTGATCTCGGACAGAGGGGCACAGATGAACGAACAGTGTAGGTTCATCACCTCAGAATGCCGAGGTAATAGAACCTAGGGGGCAGTTGTGGAGATATATTTTCTGAGTACCAACACGTGGCAAGGTGATGCCGACGTGTCAGTCGAGGTGCCACGTGTCCTAGTTGTGACGCCGAGGTGATCTCGACAAGGCCAAGGTTATCTCCGAAGATATCGGAATTCGAGATAAGTGGACAAGGGACAAGAGTCCTAGAATGAAAAGGGAACTCAACCTGGATGAGGGACAAAAGTCCTAGAATGAGAGAAGACTTCAGTTTGTATTAAGATAAGACTCTTAGAGAGTTTATCCTAATCTTACTGGGAGTCCAAGATTAGCAGTAATCCTGAGTCCATAGAAGTTAGGCTTCTATTGGGACTAGATTTATGTTGGCTATAAAAAAGAGGCACCCCCATGGGTCTAAGGTATGATTTTGATACTCAAGCTTGTGAGTTTAGCACTTGATTTATCTTTGAGAGATATACTGACTTGATCGTCGGAGTGCCCCCGGTTGGACGAACCACCGCGGGATTCTTATATTTCTGTTGCAGGTCAGCCAGGTGCCATCTATTCCACCGGTGCTCTCCAGCTGGTTACTAAGCGGGCAGTGTGGTCAGAAAATCACTCACACAAATTCTTTTTCTTCACTTGATTCTATCCACTACCATTTCGTTAGTCAAATTAACGAGATTCATATCTCTATTTATTATATTACCCCACGTCAATGTAAGTCTATCTCTTCCCCTAACACTTCTATCTACCATCACTGTATCGTATTTCTTCACTACTACTTCTGTTGATCTCTGTTGTATATGATCAAACCATCTCAATCTATTTTCTCTCAACTTATTTTCTATCGGTACTACTCTTATCCATTATCGAATCTACTCATTCCTAACTCTGTCTTTTCTAGTCTTACTATACATTCACCTTAGCATCCTTATCTCAACAATACTCATCTTATCTATATGTTGTTTCTTAGTTGACCAACATTCCGTCCCATACAACATCGCTGGTCTAATAGTCATTCTACAGAACTTCCATTTTAGTCTAATAGGTACTCGTTTATTGCACAATACCCCAAGCATACTTCTCCACTTAAGCCACCCTACTTTAATTCTATGGATCACATCTACTCCAATCTCCCCAGTCGTTGAGACAATCGATCCTAAATAACGAAAAATGTTTAGTCTTAGGTAGTTCTTGTTTCTCAATATTCACTTCTCTTCTACTTCCATTATTACTGTTACTAAAATTATACTTCATGTACTCTATCTTAATTCTACTTATCCTAAATCCTTTAGATTCAAGTATTCTCTCTCCAAATTTTCAACGTAGTGTTAACTCCTTCTCTAGTCTCTTTCACTAACACGATATCATCTATAAAAAGAATACACCATGACACATCATCCTGATTATGGACAAGAAATAACTAAAGCAAAAAGATAAAGACTTAAGGTTGATCCTTGGTGTAATCCTATAGTAATTAGAAATTCACTTGTCTCTCCAGTAAGCGATTTAATAGTGGTCACCACATCATCAGACATATCCCTAATCACATCAATGTAACATTTTGTCACCTATTTCTTCTCTAATACTCACTAGATTATATCCTAAGGCAATCTATCATATGCTTTCTCAAGATCAATAAAAACCATATGAATGTCTCTTTTTTTTTTTTTTTTCTCTATACTTTTCTATGACTCTCTTCAAAAGATAGATCACTGCCATGGTTGACCTACCAGGCATAAACCAAAATTAATTTTCTAACACCTCTGTTACATTTTGCAATCGACTTTCCATCACTCCCTCCCACACTTTCATTATATGACACATTAGCTTGATTTCTTTATAGTTGTTGCAGTTCTGGATATCTCCTTTATTCTTATAGATTGGCACTAAAATACTCTTCCTATCTTCCTCTGGCATTTTCCTAGTCAACAAAATTTTGCTAAATAACCTAGTCAACCAATCAAACCCTTTTTTACCCAAAAATTTCCAAGCTTTAATACGGATATCATCGGGTACTAAAACTTTATTCGATTTCATCTTCTTAAGTGCAATCTCTACTTCAAAGTTCCTAATCCTACAATAGAAACTGTAGTCTTTATTTTCTTTATTACTACCTACTTTCTTCCCTTTTGACCTACATCCATGTTCCTTATTTGACAACTTCTCAAAATAGTTTTTCCATCTGTTCTTAATCTTTTCATCCTTCTGTTCTAGCTCTTAAGATTTTCCTTAATTTTATCATTTTTCCACTTTTTGAAGTACTCTTTTTTTGTCTTTACTATTGCTTGAACCTCCTCCATCCACCACCAAGTTTCCCTAGAGTTAGGTCGTTTTCCTTTCGATTCTCCAAGAACTTTCCTTGAGATTCTCCTCATACAATTGACCATCAAGTTTGTTAGCATCATCTTCCAAGTCTTAAGTAGCTTCTTTATTCACTATATTCTTAAATATTTCTAGTTTATCTTTTTTTAGGTCTTACCATCTCGTCCCACGACGCTCACTATCCTTCCTAATTTGGTATTGCCCCTTAAAGCATAAATCTAGTACCAAAATCCTATGTTGAGACGTCAAGCTCTCTCCAAAAATCACCTTATAGTCGCTGTATTTTAGACAATTCATTTTTCTTACTAAAAAGTAATCTATTTGGCTCCAACGCAAAATTTAAAATACTTTCTCTAGCCTCATTTTTATCACCAAAACCATACCCACCATGCACTAGCTCATAACCTAGTTTATCTATTCTTACATGGCTATTGAAATCACCACCTATAACTAGATTCTCGCCTATGGGTATCTCCTGTAATACCTTATCCATTTAATCCAAAAAATCTCTCTTAGTCTGACCATCTAATCCTACTTGGGGGGCGTATGTACTAATAGCGTTCACTATATTCTCTCCAATAACTAGTTTAACTAACATAGTTCTATCACCTTTCCTAATGATTCCAACTATATTTTCTATAAGACCCTTGGCAACTATTATTCCTACCTCATTCCTATGTCTATCCTTGCCACTTAATATAGTTTAAAACCGTTATCTTCTATTTCCCTAGCTTTCTCACTCATCCACTTAATTTCTTGTACTCAAACTATACTCTTTTCTTAATCATGAAATTTATCAATTCTATAGTCTTATTAGTTAAAATTTCTACATTCCATATGGTTACCCTAAACCTATAGTCTTGGACTAACTTCTTTATCTGTGCTTGTCCAGAAAAACACAAAAACCTTCCTACATTCCATGTGGCTACCCTAGACCTATAGTATTGGACTAGCTTCTTTATATGCGCTCATCCAGGCACAATGCGTTACTTAAGAGGAATGACCTAACATGTAATCGATTTAAAATAGGATTCAATTTTGTAAGGGATCCGAGCTACTTTTTTACGTGCTAGTTATTATTTACATATAAATAAATTTAACTATTATTTACATTTATATTATTTAAATGTATAAATAATATATTTATTCTATTTTTATACATATTCTTGTGTTATCTAATATATTTATTTTTTTATTTAAATTAATGTTGAACGAGCCAACTAATGAGTCGAACTTTAGTATATTTGAGCTTGTTGATTAAAATTTTAACGAACTTGAATTCAAGCTCGAACTCAAACACAATAAAAATTTAACGAACTGAGTTCAAATGAGTCCTTACCGAGCTGAGCTCGAGTTTGTTGAAGAATGATTTTGTTCATTTGCAGCCCTATACAAACATAAAATGAAGTGTATATCATATGCCTCACTTATAACGTTTATGATATTTGGTTATGATTATTGTGGTATTAATTATGACTTAGTTATGACTGGTGCTAGGGACGGCCCTGAGGTGAGGCAGACAAGGTGGTCCATCGGGCCTTCAATTTTGAATAAAATTTTGGGTCCCCAATTAGGGTTGTATATCATGTCGTTTTATTTCATAATGTCATCGTATGTTGTTGTTTTTTATTCGTGTCCAATTGATGTTTAATGTGAAAACTTTCACTTTTAATAAAAAATAACTTAGCAAGTATATGGTGAGATTAAAATTTTTCCCACAGGTTTAATTTTACAAAATTTATTTATATTAAATGAAATTATTCATAAAATGTTTGATTTCAACTCAATTGCATTTCTTTAATTAAAAAAACTGTATGTTATTACTATATATTTTTTACTAGATTAACTCTAAAATAGGTAACAAAAAATACATAACTTAAATGGAAAAAGATCTTAACCTTAAACTATTATTTCACATACTTTTGTATTCAATTAAATGGAATTAAATAAAAGATTAAAAAAATACCATAGTACCCTTACTAAATATTAAAATATATAACTAATAAATCATGTTATTGAGTCGTATCATATTTGGATTAATGCGAAAAATGGTCAACCATTACTTACTAATGTTATATATTGCTTGAATTGTATTAAAAATTCTCATCCTTATCCCCAATTAATTTTAGCTCTTATAGTATTAGTAAGCTAAAAAATAAATATTCGATTCAACAAATTGAAGTTCAACTATTTTATTTTATTTTTGTTATCTAAATTTTGTTAAATCATGGGACTATATTTTTATCTCTTTTAGTTTATGTAATGATTTTTCATGTCTTGATGTTGTTTTATCCAAGCGCTTGTTTTTCTTTATCTTTTTTTTTTTTTTAGTAATGATATATGAAGGGTTTAATTTAAAAAATTTACCTGAGGCCCTAATAATTGGTGTTACTTTTAACTCATTATATTATTGATTATGACCTATTGTAATTATTATTTGATTATAATTAAAAAAATCTTTAATTATATTTTATATAATATTTAGTTATCACTCATTTTTTATTTATTTATTTAATTATGACATTTATACCACAAATATAACAACAAACCCTAACTTTTATATCTTTTCGAGGGTGTACCAAACAGGGCTTGTATAGCATGACGCTGATTATTGAGATGCAGATCGTAAAATAATTTGAATGGGTCCTCATCTTTGACTGAGCTACCTAGTGATTCCCAATCCTCCACGGATCCCATCTTTCAATGATCTTCGACTGCTTACCTACCGGTACTGCATGACACGTGTTAGGAATCATTCAAAAGTACAAATTTAATTTTTAATTAGGGAAAAAATACTATTCAGTTGTAATCTCTAAAAATAATTACATATTAATGAAAAAAATATTAATTTAATTCATATATCTTAATTTTTTGTAATTAATTGTTCTAGCGTCCACTGTCAGGTTATTTTTCCTATAATTAACTACCCAAATGAAAAATAAATTACAAATATATTTTTGAAATTTGTTTAAAATATGAATTTTTTCTTATAGTTTCAAAAATTATAAATACTCCTTTGCCATAATTGTTTATTTAATAGAATTAACAGAAAAAAATAAAATTCTTAACTACTCTTGTATACAATAATAAAATTATTTAAATTACCAATTGAAATACAATTTTGATATCATTAAAAAGTGTAAATTGACTTGATGATTTATTAATAAAAAGTGTCATTTGTTATGAAATGAAAAATTTCATGGGACTAGACAAATCATATTTTAAGCAAATATCAGAGATTTATTTATAATTTATCCAAAATAATAATAAAAAAAAATACATATAAAGTTTCATATTTACCCCATACGAATGGTTTCATGTTAACTAAGTGAATATGAATCAATATTATTATATTTATAAAAGTTTTTATTATATTATTACTAAAAAAAACACATGAATAATATCACATAATATTTTAAGGATGAAGCCCATAAAGGGATCCTTTGGGAAGCAATAAAAAAAAGTTAGTTTTTTAGTTTTTTACTCATTTTGAGTTATATCACCTTTTATATTTTTTATTCATAAAAAGACAAAATAAACTAAAAAAACTTAATTTTTTACTAACTTTCCAAAACACCACAAATTCAAATTTGAATTTTGTTTAGTCAAAAGTCCACATGTTAAAGTACTTTGCTTATAAGGATATATTTGTGTGAAAAAACCAAACTATCCACATTTTCTGTAACACTTCACTTTTGGGCCGTTAAATATATTAAATCAAAAACAATTATACACAAATTTTGCCCCCAAAAATATTATCATACAAATATCTCAAAAATATACAGTATTTTCCAAAATATACTACATTACAATTATCTCCAAAATTTTATATACAGTGGTGGGATCTAAAATCTCTATCTTAATATTTCCATTTATTTGATTCAAATTCGATCATTAAAATCTGCTTCGCACCTGAAAAATAAATTAATTCGGGAAGTATACAATACGACATGAATACAAGGTTCGGATACAAAAAAAATTAACAGGGATCCAAAAATTTATAACATTACACCAACGATGCGATAATCATGCAATTTACCAAATTACACAACAATTCAACTCGACATATGATAATTTATCTAGGAACAAATTTTCGGTCCTACTCAGTATATGACCAGTGACCGATCTCACCCCCTCACCCAAGTATAACCACTTATTCAGGTTATTGGTACAAAGCATATTGGCAGGGTCCACTCGATCTGTATACGGAGCATTTTCACGTTATTTAGCTAGACAAATCATCACTAACTACGCAGAATAATTTCACAGAATTTATCAAATGACTAGAGTAATCAAATGAATCAACAACGAATAATTTCACAGAATTTATCAAATTATCAGAATAATTAAGAGGAATACAAATTTACGATAATTAAAATGAACTCTTTGCAAAGAGATTTAGAGAAGCATATTGTACACCATCCGAATTACCTCAAATCAATCTTCTTCATCGCCAACACTCGAATCTCGATATTTCTCCATGAATCTCCAAAAATGATATATCATAATTTTAAGGCATAAAGTATATAAAGTTTGACAGAATCTATAACTCTTCCTCGAAAAAAAAAAGTTAACTCTCAAAGAAGAATGGAGAAGATTAAACTTATCAATTTTGTCAACTGTGTAGAATGTTGCCAAGACGAAAAAGTTGTACTTGTCAACTTAAGTATAAATTTTGAGAATAATTACTGGGTTATAGTCTCTACTACTGTGTATATGCGCTTGTATGAAATTGACAAGGGCATTATAATTTTAATTATTATTTCTTATGCTCTCAAACAATGTAGGTTGCAAAGGAACTTTGTCAGAGAGGAATTTATTATCATGCAGATATGGATGTAAATGCGCGTGAGAAAGTTCACCAACGGTAAACTCATTTTCTTATGCTTTTAGTTGCTTGTGTTAATCCAATTGTGCCATTTTTCAGTCTATCCTATGGATGCCCTGCTGTGACTGATATATACCCATTTTTATGCATTGGTAAGAAATAATATTTCTATTTGATTCAACTAAAACAGCCAAAATGTTTTCATTTTTTAAGAAATTGAAATGAAACACCAATGGAATATCAAAATTCTATTATTTCCATTAAAATACAATAAAACCCAATTGTTTGATTTAGGGAGAGAAAGTCTTGAGAGGCGATTTCACTACAAGAAAAAGTATCTTTGGCGACTAAAAAAGCATCTTTGGTCGCCAAAAGTGTAGGTTTTGGCGACTAAAACAGTATTAGTAGCCAAAAGTAAAGATTTTTGGCGACTAAAAAAATTTAGTAGCCAAAAGTATAGGTTTTGACGACTAAAAATCTGTTTGGTCGCCGATATATGGCTTTTACTGACTAAAAAAATTTTAGCAGCCAAAAGTAAGACTTTTTGGCGACTAAAAAAAATTTAGTAGCCAAAAGTGAGGCATTGGGCGACTAAAAAGATGTTTGGTCATCAAAAGTGAGGCTTTTATCAACTAAAAAAATTTTAGTAGTCAAAAGTAAGGCTTTTTGGAGACTAAAAATAATTTAGTAGCCAAAAGTGAGGCATTGGGTTACTAAAAAGATGTTTGTAGCCAAAAGTGAGGCGTTTTGGCGACTAAAAAGAAATTTGGTCGCCAAAAGTGGTAATTTTAGCGCGGAAATTAAATTTTTTAACAACTAAAAAATAATTAGTAGCCAAAAGTATAGAATTGACAACTAAAATTATGTTTAGTCGCCAAAAGTGGTCTCTTTTTTTTTCTAGTAAATAATTTATTCTTACATAAATTATGTTCAATAAAAAATAATTATCTTTATATATATACGTTTATATTAATACGAGTCTATGTATTATATAAATAATATATGTTGCATATATAATCATATGGTGTTATAGAAGCGTAGTGGAAAGAGTGTGTTGTATAAGGTTTATGGTGTGGGAGGTTGATGTTTCGAATCTCCACAAGAGCAGATGAGAAGCTAGTGGGTGTAATTTTTTTTTTCACGAATGAGCTTTTAGCGACTAAAAGGTTTGGTCGCCGATTCCTTGAGTATTGGCGACTAAAACATTGGTCGGTAAATGTGTAATTTAAAAAATATAATTCACTATTGGCGACTAAAGTTTTGGTCGCTAAAGACTTACTTTTTGGCGACTAAAAGTTTTTTAGTCGCCAATACCTTTCCCGACCGTCTTGCGGCGACCAAACCGGCGACTAAAAAATTTAGTCGGGGAAACTTAAAAACCGACTTTTGGCGACTAAAAATTGACTTTCGGTGACTAAAAATTTAGTCACCAAATGTGTTTTTTCTTGTAGTGTTTGGCGGAAACGTAGTTGCCCCAAATTGTTTGATTGGAAACCTGTTCAATTTCTTCTTTTGTTTGCTTTGTCATTCTTCCTTAATATGTTGTTTTTTGTTTTGAGAAAATGCCAAATATGCTTGTGATTATGACATTTGTTGGATTTGAGATTATTTACACTCGTATATGGTTAAAATCTAGCCGGTAGATTAGCCAAACTGTAGGAATTTGTTGCGGGAATATTAGATTTCTGATAACTAGTTGAATTTCAGTTGTGCAGTTAGCATTATTAAACTGAATTTATCTTCTTACTAAGTTAATGGCCTATTCCGAATAATCTTTTTTGACTCATTCTATAGTTTGTTATCATTTTAATTTTTCATTTTGCATTAATTGCCTACTTTAATGTCTGGACTTTTATGTAACAATCCTGACCCATGATTAACATATAAACCACGATTAAGAATGTTTAACAAGTCATTAAGGTGCAATTTTTGTGTTTTTTACATGTGTTATATACTATATGAGTTTTTATCTGTTCTGGGTAGGAATATCTGTCTCTGATTTTGTTCTGTTCTGTGAATTGAAGGCCTTATCGGAATTCGAACAATAAATTGACTTGAATTATGTGTTCGTTGGAATTTTTAGAATATTATGGTAAGTTTAATTGAAATTCGATTCGGAACAAAATAATTAGATGAATTAATGCTCATTTGCTTAGTTTAAGCCAAGATTAATTAAGTCAATGTAATGGGCCTATATAAGGCCACTCTCTACACCATTTATACACTTTGCACTCTCAATCCCTCATCTTTGAAGACTAAAACGTGTAAGAGTGAGAAGGTAGGAAACTTGAGCTCAATTATAGAGTAATTGCTGGAGGCTTAGAAGAATTGGAAGGAACTTCAAAGATTACACTTCTATACTTGAGAATTCAAGCCTGAGGTAGGAATTTAACCCTTAGATTGTCTAATTTTGAAGCTTAAACCATGGATTCACGAGAATTGAGCTAGAAGGAAGAATATAGATCATATCATTACATGCATGTGCATATCATGAAGTTTTGAAGTTGTTTAAGCAAGAACTTTCTTTTGCATGACCTTACCTTGGCTATGGTTTCATCATTCAACTTGGTTTTGTACTAAATGTTTCAATTAATCATGGTATGGGTGGTTGAAGAGCATATGTTTGCATGCATGTCATATTTGGAAACTTTTAAGTTGGTTTAAGCAATTCACATACTTTTGGGCCTTGTTTTTAAGGAATGATCTTTAATTCACCATGTTTTCCAAGTTTATATAAGTTTTCTCAAGTTTTTGGCCCAAAAGACCATGATTTGCAGCTTTGAAATTGAGTTTTGCACTTGGCAGAGCAATCTGGAAATTCCATATTTCGTCTCTCCGCTCAAGCGACCACTCTGTGTTTTACACCTTCGCTCGAGCGACCAAAAGTTGGCTCGAGCGTAAAATGTATGCTCCCAGAAGTTCACATGTTTTGCAGACCGCTCAAGCAACCATAGAGTGTCCATCAAGCGTGAAAATCACACAACTAGTACTTTTACAGACTGCTCGAGCGAAAGAAGGTGCGCTTGAGCGACCACTCACATTTTGCATGTCCGCTCGAGCGAAGGAAGTTGCGCTCGAACGGGACTCCTGTTTTCAACAATTTTTGTTAAATGTGTTCAAGTGCATTTTAGCATCCTCATTGGATCCTAGGCATTCCTAGGCCAAGATTAAGACAAAATAATGAGGACAAAAGTTAGAAACACACCAAGATAAGAAAGAACTAAGTTAATCCAGGTGTGCAATTCAATATGTATCTATTCTATGTTTGTATAGGTCACGCGCCATAGACGGTTTGGTTAATCTACTTAATCTGTTCTACAAGTGGAGCCATCTGTGAGTAATAACTCTGGAAAGTTATGTTTAATTTTAATTATTTTCTAATGCTATGAAATGATCAATTTTCTAAAATATGATATTTTGTATGAATGAATGATTGTCCAAATTTCTAAAATGTATTTGTGGCATCATTAGCACAAGGCCCTTGCCTGGGGGTAATAATACCATGGTCTACAAGTATAATGTCCTCGCCCGAGGGTAACAATACCGTGGTGTTATGGCCCTTGACTAGTGGTAATAATATTATGGTCTCAAGGCCCTTTCTTGGGTATTAGAGCATATCGGGTTTGAATGCTTTGGGTACGTGGGAAGTGGTTTGTATCGCCATGGGTTTGTCTCGCTTGTTAGAGACTTAAAGTATAGACGATATGTGCTTATATGATAACATGATTATGTGATTATATGGGTATGAGATTTAGTTCCTAAGATATTGATTGGGTCTACAGGTTTCTGGAAGTCCTATTAGAAGAGCACTTGATCACTGCCGTTTCTAATTGGAACTCTAGCAACGCCGTGGGACAGTCACTATCTAGGAAGGAAATTCATATGTGTTTATGTGATTACGTGTTTATGTAGAGTGAATTACAGTTGTCCATCATATTATGATTTGAGTGAATTAGCTTCGGCACATTTGTAAATGTGCTAATGTCTATCGTTACCTTTATTAGGATGTCAGGATGTAGACGTGGTGGTGGTAGGCATGGTAGGCACGAGATGCCTATATCGGATGAAATTCTGGCACAGGAGGAGGGAGTTGGTCAGGCCAATGTGGCTGAACCAGTTGGTCAACAGGCCATGGGTGCCTTAGCTCGTGAAATGACCGGAGCATTACGAGAATCCATGGACATTCTCAGGGTTGAGAATCAAGTCCAAGCCCAAGTAACTAAAGCAAGGCCATCTTTCTTGAAGAGAGAATTCTTCCGGTCAAATCCAGACGAGTTTTTGGGTGATCCTAAGGAGCCACTGAAGGCTAATGAGTGGCTGGAATAGATGATGAAGGCATCTGAGATGCTTGGCATCGAAGATGGGGGTTTGAGAGTGACCTTGGCGTCCTTCTAGCTGAAGGGAGACACGGGTTAGTGGTGGAAGTATGCGCAAGGGTGCATTGGAGGGACTTGGAAGGCTTTTGTTGATGCCTTCCAGGACAAGTACTTACCTGTTACAGTAAGAGAGAAGTTGAGGGATCAATTCTCCAAGTTGGTACAACTCAATACACTAGTGGCTGAGTTCGAGGCCACCTTCACTAGTTTGTCAAGGTTTGCACTGGAGTTAGTAGCGACTGAGGAGCGCCGATGTTTAGAGTTTGAAAAGAAGTTGAGGACTGGACTCATGTTTAGAGTGGCCGGATCCATGATTAGGGATTATGGACACCTTGTGGAGGCAGCAGCACATCTTGAGACTATCATGCATGCAGAGGAGGAGAGAATGAGGGGCTCCAAGAGGAGTCAGGACAACCAAGGGAACAGTAAGAGGCAAAGGGGTTCTAACCCCCAACAATCCCAGGGAATACATTCGAGAGCTACGTTTCCAGTGCTGAGTTCGGGTTCTGGGAGAGGTGGTCAGGGAGACATCACTTGTTTTAAGTGTGGCCAGTCGGGCCACAAGTCTCCAGCTTGCCCACAGAAGGGAGGAGGGCAACGAGCAGCACCATCTTTGGTTCGTTCTCAGGGTCAGAGTCAGGAGAGAGGCCAATTGCTCACTTGTTATCAGTGTGGGCAGGCAGGGCACTTAAAGAGATTTTGGCCACAGATGGGTGGCACATCTGGTACGTCTGGTTCGAGGCAGACACAGAGTCACCAGCTTGCACAGTCAGCACAGGCCTCAAGGGCCAATTAAGGAGCCTCTTCGGTTCAATCAGTGCAACAAGCTTATGCTCCATGGGGTGAGCAGGTAGATCAGAGGCCAACAGGGCGCGTGTATGCTGTTACCGCGCCAAATCTTGTACTGGCTCCATCTGTTGTGAGAGGTACCTTTTTGTTTTGCAATTCAATTGCTAGTGTGTTGATTGATGCAGGGTGCATCCCATTCATTTATTTCGTTTGCATTTGCATCGATTTTGGGATTAGAGTTGGCACAGTTAGTATTTTCCATTTGTGTGGAGTCACCTATTGATGGTGAGATTATTTTAAGACAGGGGTGTCAGGGTTGTGACATAGAGGTCGCCGGTCGTCGACTTCTATTTGCATTTGTTTTGCTTGATATGTACAGTTTTCATGTTATTTTGGGTATGGACTGGTTATCGTCATACCGAGCTGTTATAGATTGCTACCATCAGAGGATTACTATATGTACTTTGAGCGGTGATTGCTTTTATTTCTTGGGAGACTGAGTGGATAGAGTCTTATCATCGGTATATGATTCGCATGGGCGACATGAACTTAGCTGTCTTCTTGCTAGCTTTCAGAGTAGTAAGTGTGAGGATATCCGAGTTGAGTTGCCAAGGGTGGTTTGTGAATACCTCGATGTCTTTCCCGAGAACCTTACTAGTTTACCACCTCACTGAGAGATGGAGTTCTCTATTGATCTAGTGCCTGGCATGACACTGATTTCTATGGCACTGTATCAGTTTGCACTTGCCGAGTTGAGTGAGTTGAATATTCAACTCCAGGAATTGTTAGATAAGGGTTTTATCTGCCCTAGTATTCACCTTGGGGAGCACCGGCTCTCTTTGCTAAAAAGAAAGATGGAGCCTTGCGACTATGTATTGATTACCGGAAGTTGAATCGGGTAACCGTCAAGAATAAGTACCTAATGCCTCGTATCGATGACCTTGTAGCTCGGTTTTTTCGTGCCCCCTTTTGGAAGTTTGAAAAAAATCCCTACAGTTTGGACTCCCGCGGTTTTGAACCTAATCTCACAAGTGCAATGTGAAATTGATAAACACCAAAGAGCCCAAATCCGGCAAATCTTTTGGAAAATCGATTTTGAATCAAACTGCCAAAAATGGACTGCTTTGCCAGATACAGAGTAGCCACCTAAATATTTTATTTTGGGAAAATTTAGGAAACCCATGACTTATGCCAAAGGCCACGTGTCCATCATCACTAAAGTTGCCTCGGCTCAGGAACTTAGGTACAAGAGGGGAAGGTCATGAATACATTTGAGCACCCCCGCTCGCCCGATCAAAGATCGACCTCTAATAATCATGATATGATTTTTATCAACATTATATGCTCTTGTTCCAGTTTATTAGGCTAGCATTACTATGTGATGCGCACACACAAGGTATAGACAGTTTACCCAAATTGGAACAATTCAATTTCATGTTTGTTTATGAAAAGGGTTTGAATTTTTCACTTAACAAAATGGGCTTACAGTTTGCAAATTTGCCACTAAACAAAGTGGGCTTAAAGTTTGTGAATTTGCCACTTGACAAAGTGGGCTTAAACGTACATTTATTGAATCGTTCCAATTCAAACAACAAGCCTCCATTCACAGGCATTCACACAGTTCAACAAGTAAGCACTTAGCCTCATGGCAATCATGCTAGTCATGGCAATCACTCACACTCATGCAAGTATGCTAAAGTACTAAAAACTCACATAGTACTCCAAGCCAAGATAAACTAAAAGAGTTAGAAAAAATGCATGATTCCTAACTATGCCAAATGGCTAATGCAACACATGCAATAATGGAACTAAAATAAGCTCGGCTACTTAACATGTTATATGGATCAATTAAATAGCATGTGGTCTAAGCACGTATTCAAAGAAGTATTGAAACGACAATGCAGTTAGAATGGTGCGCCAAGCCTTAGTACATGCAATACAATTGAATGGATGCAAGCGTACGATATGCTAATTAAAACATGATGCTCTTAAACTAACCATCGAAAGCGGTTAAGTAAAAGGGAGAAAGACACGGGGTTGGAAAACATACACATTATTACAATATGCTCTCACGAAGGAGAGTCCGAATAGCTAAGCTACACTACTTAACTAATTATTCCAAAAATTGAATGAATAATTAAATTAACTAGGCTAAGCTAATTAAATATTACAACACAAACTACTTTAATCAAAACTAATTAAATAAGTACAAAACAAACTAATTAGCTTCAACTAATTAATTATAAAAAATAAATGGCTAAATGCTAATTAAGCTAATTAACTATTCCCGGGAAGCGAGGGAGGCTCATGCATGCTCGATTTCAACTCAAAAAACGTCTGCTGTTTGCCCTCGAAAGCCTCTGTTGCATAACCCTTGCACTATTTTCCTTCTCCAGATCAACTTTGTCATGATTCACAAGCACATTGCTCAAAATTCATTGGTGGGTGCCCTCATCACGTGGCCAAGAGCGAAGTGGCCGGTCGACCACTGGTGATGCACAATTCCATGCTACAACAGAGAACAAACAGGGCAAAAAGAGGGTATTCTCACAAGTTGTTTGTACTGCGTATCCCTCCTTATCATCAAAACATTTCAAAGAAGTGATACACTTGGTCCTCAAACCATCAATCAAGTAATTTCATTACATGATGGCTAAGGAACCAATTTGTACAAGTTAATAAATGCACAAACAAGACTCAAGACCATCACCCTATCATGCAAGATTAAGGGCAATGGAGACCTAGGAAACTTGACACATTTCATCACTTTAAGTATGAAATGCCCCAATTTTCCTTGTGTTCAATTAATGTCCGATTGAACACATCAAAACACAACCAAATTCTTATCTTTGCTCACTTTTAGTTTCAACTTTACTCATTTTAATTTACCAACCATCCTTTAACCAATTAAGTCCAATGGTGAGTAAGTCCTCTAAAAGAGAAGGAAGTGTCAAACAAGGGGTAGTTTAAGGCAAGAGAGAGGTGTCATGCCGTTGGTAATGAACCCTCAAAAGAGGATTAAACCATTAAGCAATGAACCTCAATCTCAAGCTTAAATTATCCTAAGATTGAAACAACCCTCAAAACAAACAAAGAGTGAAGAATGTGGGAGATTGCAGAGATTATAAGTGCTGAAATGAAGTGAGAAAAGCACTAAAGCATGCAATCAACTCAAACAAGTGGTGTCTAAAGGCCTAAAACACCAAGTTTGTGAGGACTATTACACTAGAAGCATGCAAAACAAGACTCACATGTAATAACCAACCCAAAAAAGAGTTAAAATAGTCCAAAATATAGCCTAAAACATGCTGGAATTAAGCTACAAAAGGCTAGAAAAATTAGCTAACACATAGAGCTATCTAGGCTAGTAAACTAGACACAAGGAGGGGAGGCTAACCCCTCTAATTTTGGACTTCAAAACTTGATTTTTACCACTGAAATTACTCTAAAATTCAGTGTTCAAAAGCCCAAAAAAAGATAGTTTGAAGGTGGGAAACAAAGGTGAAAAAGTCTTCCAAGCAACGACTAAAGAATGGTGAGATACCCCCTAACTTTAAATGGCCTAAGACACCAATTTCAGCCCACAAAAACACAGTTTTTTAGAGCTCAAAAACAGTCCAAAAACAGTGGAAAGAGATAGAAAAACAAGTATACAAAGCAAGCTTAAAAGGGAAAATAGTATACCTCTTGAAGCAAAGATCAACTTTGGGCAACAATTCAAGGTAAAACCACCTTCAAGAGCTCCAAGAAGGCTTCAAGGAACCTCAACTCAAAGATGATCAACTTTGGTTAAGGAGGTATAGGCAAAAGTGTAGTGTATCTAAGCTAATGTAC
Organism: Camellia lanceoleosa; assembly: GCA_025200525.1. Classification (NCBI taxonomy): domain Eukaryota; kingdom Viridiplantae; phylum Streptophyta; class Magnoliopsida; order Ericales; family Theaceae; genus Camellia; species Camellia lanceoleosa. The sequence continues at coordinate 19,721,493 of CM045771.1, read as the reverse complement.
ACAAATTTACAAGAGAGAAAGAGAGAGAGAAATGTAGAGAGGGAGAGAGAGATTTTGTTCCAAATTTTCTAACCCTCAAATATGGGGGAGGAGACCCCATATATATAGAAAAACATGCATTTGCCTGAGAAAAATTCCTCCATACACGTGTATGGAGATGGAGACACTTGTGCTAACAACTGGAACAACTGTTAACAAAATATCTGCAAAAAGATCACTGGTGGCCGGCAGCCACCGGGGTTGCAGGCTTGAAGGTTTTGGTGCAAAACAGGGCACATAATGGATAAGGTTTGAAGGCTCAAAGACAGGGCATTCCACCGAGGACTTCGGGCACTAAAACAAGCACAAATAATCATAATCATCGAGTGCACAAGCGGTGACGTCCAAGTCTTGAGGACGGTCCAAATTGGGGTGTCTACAGACCTGTTTGATCAGTTGAAGGGGTCTTGTTGTTTTTCCAAGATAGACCTGAGGTCTGGTTATCACCAGTTGAGGGTAAGGGAGGAAGATATTCCGAAGACGGTATTCTGTACGCGGTATGGCCATTATGAGTTTTTAGTGATGCCTTTTGGGCTAACCAATGCACCAGCTGTATTTATGGATTTAATGAACCGAATCTTTCGAGAGTTCTTAGATCGTTTGGTGGTTGTCTTTGTGGACGACATCTTGATTTACTCATCCTCTAAATTACTTAGAGCCCATAAGCTGTATGCTAAGTTTGAAAAGTGTGAGTTTTGGCTAAAGGAGGTTAAGTTCTTAGGCCATGTGGTATCTATGGAAGGGGTGACCGTAGATTCATCCAAGATAGAGGTAGTGCAAGATTGGGCATAGCCTAAGAATGCCTTTGAGATCCGTAGTTTTCTGGGGTTGGTCGGGTATTATTGGAGATTTGTGAAGGATTTCTTCAGACTAGCCTCACCTTTGACTAGGTTGACGAGGAAATGAGTCAAATTTGTGTGGAGTGAGACTTGTGAAAAGTCGTTCCAAGAGCTTAAAGTTAAACTTACCACTACTCCAGTCTTGATTATTATGGAGAGGGGTTTAGGTCATTTAGTCTACTGTGATGCTTCACGAGAAGGTTTGGGATGTGTTTTGATGCAAGAGGGGAAGGTAGTGGCATATGGCTCGCGGCAGTTGAAAATCCACGAGAGGAATTACCCTACTCACGACTTAGAGTTAGCAGTGGTCATTTTTTCCTTGAAAATTTGGAGGCACAATTTGTATGTTGAGAAATTTGAAGTATTTTCCGATCACAAGAGTTTGAAGTATCTGTTTACACAGAAAGACTTAAATTCGAGGCAGAAAAGGTGGATGGATTTTACAAAGGATTATGATTTTGAGTTGCATTATCATTCTGGGAAGGCAAATGTTGTAGCCGATGCCTTGAGTCGGAAGTCTATTAGCAGTGTAGCTTGTATCGCCATCCGAGAATGGGAAATGTTGGGTACTCTTTGAGAGTTTGACTTGCATCTTAGCGAGTTCGTTGAATCTGCGGCCTTATTTTCTATAGTTGCACAACCCACACTTGTGAGCCGAGTGTTAGAAGCGCAGATGAGTGATCTTGAAGTAGAATCCCTCCATGAGAAGATTTCCAATGGGAAAGTAGAAAGAGGCTTGATTATGTATCCCGACTAGAGTGTAAGATACTGTGATCGTTTGTTCGTGCCAGAGTCTTGCCGAGAGGAAGTACTCCGAGAGTTTCACCATTTGCGCCTTGCGGTACATTCGGGAGGCACAAAGATGTATCACAACCTTAGTCGCCAGTTTTGGTGATGGGGTATGAAGAGAGATGTAGCTGTGTTTGTATCGAAATGCCTTACTTGTCAACAAGTGAAGGCTGAGCATCAGAGGCCAGCGGGTTTGTTGCAACCCTTGCCTATAGCTGAGTGAAAATGAGAACATGTCATGATAGATTTTGTTGTAGGCCTTTCGAGGACTCAACGGGGTAGTGATGCCATTTGGATGGTAGTTGATCGGTTGACCAAGTCAGCGCATTTTATTCCTATGCGTGTGAGTAACTTGGTGGATTTTCTTGCCGACCTTTACATTAGGGACATAGTGAAATTGCACGGGGCCCCTATGACTATTGTTTCGGATAGAGATCCGCATTTCACAGCTTGATTGTGGCAGAGTTTGCAAAATGCCTTGGGCACTAGACTGATTTTTAGCACTGTTTATCATCCTCAGACTGACGGGCAATCCAAGCATACTATCCAAATCCTGGAAGATATGCTTCGAGGCTGTGTCCTTGATTTTAGGGGTTCGTGGGAAAAGAACCTGCCCTTAGTGGAGTTCGCCTATAACAACAATTTCCAGTCGAGTATCGGCATGGCACCATTTGAGGCCTTGTATGGCCGACCGTGTAGATCGCTTGTGTGTTGGGCCGAGGTGGGTGATGCACCTTTGTTGGGCCCAGAGTTGGTTCAGGAAACAACGGAGAAGGTTGCACTTACCCATAAAAGGTTGGTTACAGCCTAGAGTCGCCAAAAGAGTTATGCCGACCGTAGGAGGAGACCTTTATCTTTTGAGGTGGGTGATCATGTCTTTTTGAAAATATCACCTAGGCGGGGTTCGATGAGATTTGGGAAGAGTGTGAAGTTGTCCCCTCGATTTATTGGGCCTTTTGAGATCCTTGAGCAGATCGGGGAGGTTGCCTACCATTTGGCATTGCTGCCATAACTTTCTGGAGTGCATGACGTGTTTTATATTAGTATGCTTCAGAAGTATGAGCTGGATCCATCACACGTGTTGGATTGGACCGACTTAGAGGTAGATAAGGATGCCTCATATGAGGAGAGACCGGTGAAAGTCTTGGATTGATGGGACCAAGTCTTGCGAGGCAAGACAATTCCCTTGGTCAACGACATTTGTTGATGTTTTGAATTGAATTGGACTTATTTGTTGATGTTTGAGTATATGTTGAGATTTTAGTTTTGTTCATGAACTATAAAGACATTGTATATGTTTTGAATTATGTGAACATTGTATATGTTGAACATGTTTTGGAAACGCAAGTTCAATTTGAACATTGTATATGTTGTTTAAGTTTTGGAAATGCAAGTTTATCATAAACATTGAATATGTTTTGGAAATATGAGATATACGTATTGAAATTGGTTAAATTTTGGGAGATGCATATTGGTAATATATGTTGAGATGTATACTATGGATTTGTTCTCTTGTGAGGGGATTGAATGACCGCTAGATGGGTCATGGTGATGACAATTAAATTGTAATTATTTTGGGAATTGACTAAACATGGTTTATAATTTCGGGGATGAAGTTCTTTAAGGGGGGGAGGTTATAGCGATCTTGGTTTTGATCAAATTCTTGTGGTATCCCAGACACGAGTTCAATGTTTTCATATTTCTGTTTACCTCTCCTTTGCCTTGTATCTTTTTGAAAATTAGATCTTGGGTTGTTGTGGTTGTGTTTGGGCAGGTTGGTCGCTTCTCTTTCAAACCTTGTGTCGCCCAGAATTTTGATCCTCTGCTCGAGTGGGAGTTGCAAACTCTCAGTACTTTGCATGCCTGCAAAAGTATTGAAGGAGTGTTTTTCACGCTCAAGCGTCATTTTCTATGCTTGAGCGAGTGGGAGGTCGAGCAACCTTTCTTATGCTCGAGAGGGTTGTTTGTTGTCTGCATAAATATTGGATAAGTGTATTCTACGCTCGAGCGGGCCATTTTTGCGCTCGAGTGGAATAAAACTTTGTGTCTGACGCTCAAGCGTCAACTTCTCCGCTCGAGCGGACTGTGCGTATATCAGATCGTGAAAGTGACGTTTTATATCACTTTTTCATTTCTCTCTCTCTCTAAAACTTTCCAAAAACCTAGATTTGGACCTTTTTACTTTAGAATACTCTTTTTCTCTATATTTTGACCTAGATCTATTGATCTCTTCACCTTATTTCCTTTGATAAAAAGTTGGACCATCTCAAGATCTATATTTTGATCCGATTAAAGTTGGATTTCGTCATTCTTGAAGTTTCTCTCTTGCTTGGCTTATCTTCTCTCTTTGAGGTAGGGATATTCTACACTTTGTTATGAGCTTTAACCTAGTCATTTGTTGTTATGTATACATGGTGAGTTTTGGAATGTTTGAAGAAAACCTAGGGTTTGGATTCAAATTGAAAAAAGGGATTTCTATGTTGTGGTCTATAAATGAATATGGGGTTTTGAATATAGGGTTATCTTGGGTTAGAATGGTAGATTTTAACCTTTGAATTGATATTTGGAAAAAGGGGGAAATTGCCCTAATATGTGTTAAATAATTATTTTGTATAAATAATGGAATTGGTATGAGAAATGTGAAATTGGGAGGATATATGAATGAATGGTGTAGTTGGATTTGTTAAATCACTCATCTATGGAAATTTGATGAATTATCTGTTATAAAGATTGTATATCTGTTTAGAAATAATTGTATTGGGCTATCGGTGGAGGATAGCTATCATTGTTGTAGAAATTGCATGAGGATTAGGTGAATTGAAACTAATCATTTAATTATGTCATTGAATATGACAGTATGTTAAGGCATTAAATATGTGTAACTGAATGTCATTGTATATGACAGTATCTTTAAATACATCGTATATGTATAATGTTTGGGAGAAGAAAGGGGATGTACTCCATGTTTTGGGAGGAGATAGGGGATGGACTCCATTAAAACTTAAGTTAGCCGGAGTGTTTAGGGTGAAAGTCCCGAAATCTTATGTATACATAGGTGCCGATCTCGCGGATGAAATTTTCATAAAATGGCAAGATTGAAGTGTTTATATGATAGTTGTATTGATTGAAAACCACTAAGTTGTAGTCTTAGTTGGGTTGTTCAGAAAATTATAAACGTGGTCTTTGAGTTGAAATGAAATGAACAAATTTTGAAATGGATAAATGGGAATGGATTTAGATGTGAATGTCAGTATTGTGTGATTATGTGATGAATGTTCATTTGTCATAAATATTGAATATATCTGACACTGATATCTTCGTTAAACCTCATATATTGTGATAGATTATCTCTACTAGGCTTTGGCTCACCCTACATGGGAAACCATTTTCAGGTACAGGTGACATGCTTCCTTCAAGAACGTAGCTTGGGAGGATCTAAGAGCTAAAGGCTCTATTTTGGTATTTTGTGTTTAATGTTATTTCAAGCCAAGGGCTTTATATGTACAGAGCTTATGACTCTCTCTTTGTTGTAACCAAGTAATATCTTGGAAAGATATAAACCCGTAGGGCATTTATTTTGTTGTTTTTAACTAGTGTTATATGCTATAGATTCAGGATAAACATTTATGAATGTATAATGCATGTAATCCCTTTTGTAATACGAACTCTGTTGAATGGAAATAGACTAATTTTATCATATTTGTTTATCTTATGAGTTGGTTCTTTGTATTATTTTGGGGGCGTTACACCAAGGGTAATAATACCATGGCTCAAGTATGTTACAAGTTTCCCAATACTGGAGGTTCCTTAATGGAACTGACAAGCATGATAACGCTAATGGATGTACCATGTATGATAAAGCATGAATTCGATTTCTATATATGATTCGAATAGGAATATGAATATGAACCTGTTTTTGATTGAAATTTAAATATGCATAAGACTCTGTTTCTGATAAGAATCTGTTTTTGATATAAACTCTAATTTTTGACTCTGTAATGGACATCATTCATTAAAACCCTTTGTTATGTTATTATTCACTAGACTCCAGCTCACTGTAATTATTTATGTATGTAGGTGACTAGGCACGTGATCAAGCTCATAATTGAAGGCCTAAGTTCTGTTTTGTCAAGCCATCCACCGTGCTTCCCGGGAAGGTTCCCGTGTATAGAAGTCAAGTTTTGTGAACCATGTCAAGGGTTATTTTGTGTATCATGTTACGAACATTTATTTTTTGTCTTGTTGTTTATCTGTATTTTGGGGTTAAGCCATTTTTGATGATGTTTGCACGGTGTTGCAAGACTTATGTGGACATGACATCTTATGTATATATATTATAAGGTTTCAAATTTCTATCCCATGTATGTCTGCACAGCTCTATGGACTATGTTATTTTGTATATTTGTTTCCGTAACCCCTAATTATATGTCATTCTATTAAAAGGCCTTTGGTAATCCAAGGATTACTGGCCGGTTACGACACTAAACCTATAGGGGTGGGTTTGCGTCGTGATAGAGTGGCATTAGAGCACGTTTCATATTGTACACACGAGTCTATGAGCTATAGGTTGTCCTAGTAAGAAGTTGGGACATTCCATCTGCATTGGTGTGTGTGTTAATCTTTATATTGTGGAAACTGAATTCAATATGAACTCACACAAATGAAACAAATGAATTGAAACTGAATACTTTGAACAGTGTGGGAGGAATTACTTGTCTATATCTAATGGAGAATAGAAGAAGCAATGATGCAAGTGAATCCTTAGAGGCTCGTATGAACCGAATGGAACAAATGATTACTGTTCTAACTGAAGTACTGACATAGCAACAAAGACAACAACCGATGCCTCCTCTGGTCCAAGTTGAATTGGATAATAATGACATCATCAACCTAACTCAGAAATTCACGAAGATGAACCCGCCAACTTTCTTGGGTGGTATTGAACCGTTGAAAACGGAGACATGGTTACTTGAAATGGAGAAGTTATTTGAAGTGTCCCATGTACTGAGACTCAGAAGGTTGTATTGGTGTAACAACCCCGACCCATGATTAACGTTAATCCATACTTAATTATGCCTAATAAGTAATTAAAGTGAAATTTTGCATCATATGTTGCCTTATTTGTGTTTATATCTGTTTAATGTAGAAATATATGTTCATGTTTTCAGTTTACGAATTAAAGGCCTTATCGGCATCCAATTCAGAAATTGACTTGGCTTTTGTGTTAATTAGAATTTTATAGTAGGTTTAATTGAAATTTGATTCGGAACGAATTAATTAGAATAAATTGCACCCATTTGATTAGTTGTAAACTTAATTAATTAAACTCACTAACCAAGCCTATATAAGGCTCATTTGTCTCATGGCACTTAACTTAAACACTCATCCCTTCACCTAGAACATCAAAAACATATGAGAGAGAAGGATAGAAGAAAAATTGAGCTTAAAGCTAGGAAAGGGAGAATGCTATGAATTGTTGGAGATTTGCAAGAAATTGGGAGTTGAAGGTCTACACTTGTGCAATTTAGACTCTGGGTAAGAATTTTAGTCTTTGACCTTGTAATGTAGTTGATTAATGCATGGAAACAAGTGAATTAGGTGACTTTATATGGTAATTGAGCTAGAATTGAAAAAAATTAAGTCATTCCATACATGCATGCATATTTCATAGCATTTTGAAGTTGTTTTCAAAGATTTACTCTCATGCATGTTGTAATTCTAGCATGGTTAGAAGAATTCATAACATTTCTCATCATTGGACCTCATTTAATCATGTTTTGGAAGCTATGAACTCAAGTGAATGTATGCATGTCATGTTCATATCATGTTCTTACATTTCAAGTTGAATTTTGCACAATTGACATGCTTTTGGGCCTTGATTTCATGAAATGATCTTCAAATTATGATATTTTACAAGTTCCTAAATGTTTTATAGAATTTTGGCCCAAGAAGATGAGTTTTGAGGTGTGGAATTCGAGCTTGGAGCTTGGGAGCAATGTTTTCAAAACTGGACTGGTGAGCGAACCAGAAAAGGGACCGGGTGGACGAGTCACCGGTTCAACCGTCGAGTCAAAGCGGTCGAAACCGTGACGTCATAATTAATATAATATAATTAAAAATATAACTATAAATTATAAATAAATAAAAATATATATAAATAATCAAATAAAAATAAAAATTGTTGCATAGTATTTATTAATAATATTTAATAAAGTCATAATTGATAAATAAAAAAAAAGTCACTTATTTTAAAGAAATTAAATATTTTAAACATTCCCTCCAAACAAATTGATTGAATGGTAGATTTAATTTTGGAGGAAATGAAATTTTCAACCCTCCATCCAATCAATATGTTTCAAATAATTTGATTGAATCCCACATAGAATTTTGTAGGTTTTCTTTGAAAAAACTTTTCTTATAAATAGGAATAGACTTTCATAATTTTCTCAAATTTTCAATGAGACTCTTCCTTATGAGAGGAGATTCTTGGAATAAGAATTTTTAGTCAAAATTTTGAAATATATTTATATATATATATATATATATAAATATATAAGCAAGAAAGAAAGAAAGAAAAGAATAGAAAAAAAAAAAAAAAAAAAAAAAAAAGAAAGCAAACCAGGCCGACCCTCCCAACCCAGTTTAGGTCACCAGTTTTGCTAGTTCGACCACTGGGTCACTGGTTTTCACTGATTTTGCTTACCAGTTTTCACCGATTTTGCTCCCACTCCGAGTTAGGTTGACCGGATCGGAACAAGGCTCAGTTCCCGGTCCAACCGGTCCGACCGGCCGGTCCAGTCCGAGTTTGAAAACATTGCTTGGGAGTGCAATCTGGAAATTCCAGATTCTGCACTTCTGTTCGAGCGACAGATTCTACGCTCGAGCGGCCACCTTTGTTTTTGCACATTCGCTCGAGCGAACTTAAGTCCGCTTGAGCGTAAAATGCATGCTCCCAGAAGTTTGCATGTTTTGCAGACCGCTCGAGCGACAAGAGTTGTGCTCGAGAGAGGGAATGGGTCTCATGCTAGAGCGAGAGTCGAGCGGCCATCGAGCGGAGATTTCACATAACCAGTACTTTTTCAAAGTTTACAGACCGCTTGAGTGGGGGAAGTTGCGCTCGAGCGTCACCTCACATGTTTGTATGTCCGCTCGAGCGAGGGAAGTTACGCTCGAGTGAGACCCCAATTTTCAGCAAGTTTTGTTAAATGTGTTCAAATGCATTTTAGCATCCTCATTGCATCCTAGGTACACCTAGGCCATGATTAAGACTCAATAAAAGGTTAATACTTAGAAACACACTAAGAATGAAATAAAAGAAGTTAAGTACCAACCGAGTGTGTGTTTCATTATGTGTTTTTGCTATGTATGTGTAGGCCACGCACCTCACATTATTTGATTTGCCTGTTCTATAAGTGGAGCCATTTGTGAGTAATAACTTAGTAAAGCTATGTTTAACTTTAATTATTTTCTGAATGATATGAATTAAGATCTATTTTATAAAATGTTATATTCTGTGTAATGAATGATTGTCCAAGTTTCTGAAATGTATTCGTGGCATCCTTAGCACAAGGCCCTAGCCCGGGGGTAACAATACCGTGCCTTTATAAGCAAGGCCCTTGCCCGAGTGTAATAATACCATGGTCTCATGGCGCTTACCCGGGCGTAATAATATCGTGGTTCAAGCAAGTTACAAGTTTTTCCCGGTACCGGAGGTTCCCGATAGAACTACCAAGCAAGTTAATGCTAATGGATGTACCATGTATAACGAAGCATGAACTTTGATTGATGTATGTAGTTGAACAAGAACATGAATATATCTGCTTTTAATATGAACTCTGATTTCGGTACCTGGTATGGACATCATTCATTTAAAACCCTTTACTTTGTTATTATTCACTAGGCTCTAGCTCATTATTTATATTATGTATGTAGATGAGCAGGCACGTGACTAAGCTCAGAGTTGAGGACCTAGCGTCTCAGTTTTTGTCAGCCACCCTTCTGTGCCTCCTAAGGAGGTTCCCTTTCGAGATGTTTAGTTTTGTAACCTTACTATAGTTGTTTTTGCTTGTTTGCTTATCTGTACACTGGGCTAAGTCCCCTTTTGGTTCCATTCTTATGAATGGATAACGCATGATTAATGTATTTATGACGTTATATATATACAAGTTTGTTTTGAAGATTTTCGTCTCATATATGTTAACATAGCTCTATGGACATTGTATATTCTCTATATTTGCTTCCGCAGCCCCTTACTATATGTCATTCTATCAAGAGGCCTTTGGTAATCTAAGGATTATTGGCCGGTTACGACGCTAAACCTATAGCAGCGGGTCTGGGTTGTGACAATTGGCCACCTACACTCTTAAAGATGAAGCTCGGAGATGGTGGTTATTAATCCGAAATAGTAATGGGAATATGACCTGGGCTCAATTCAATGAGATCTTCTATAACAAGTACGTTCCCCAATGCTTTAGGGATCGAAAGGTGTTAGAATTTCAAGAACTTAAGCAAGGCAAGATGTCGGTGGCCGAATATGAGGCCAAGTTTACTAAATTAGCTCATTTTGCCCCACACATGGTGGACTTAGATTATAAGAAATCCCAAAAGTTTAAGAGAGGACTAGATCTGGATGTATATGACAGAGTAGGCGTATTGAAGTTGCCTACTTATGTAGAAGTACTTGATAGGGCGTTGATGGCAGAAGCCATTTTGGTAGCAAAGCAACAAGCCAAAGCACCAACAATAGAATAGAGAAGCAAAAGGTTCAGATCCAATTTTTTGAAGGGTCGTTCATTGTTTAGAAACAAAAAAACAAAATAGCGGATCATTAAGCAATTCAAGTCAAAGCAGTGGCTCTATGCCAATCTGTTCTAAGTGTGGGACAAGACATAAAGACACATGTTACCATGCCTCGAGCACTTGTTTTCGGTGCGGCAAAACTGACCACATGATCAGAGATTGTCCAATGAGATCTATTGATGTCTCACAATAAGTTCAGCTAGATCCACCCCTACACCAAGAACAAATGTGAAAACCAATACCGGGAGAAAGACTCTAAGACAAGGCCAAGTATTTGCATTAGTGCTTGGAGATGTACAAAATACCGAATCTGTGGTGTCAGGTATAATCTCTATCTGTGCTCAGAATGCCTATGTGCTGATATATTCTGGTTCCACTCATTCATTTGCATCGCATTCTTTTTCTCATAAATTAACTAGTTCATTAGAACATATGAACTGTTTACTATCCGTGTCTACACCATCTGGAGGTTCTATGATATATACTTATATTTATCCGGCATGTGATGTTGTGATTGGAGATGTGACATTGTATGTTGATTTGTTACCATTGGGTATTGATCATTTTGATTTCATACTTGGTATTGATTGGTTAACGAAATACTGTGCCACCATTGATTGTGTGAGTAAATCTATCGTGTTTAAACCACCTGGCATGCCTGAGTTTGTTTTTACTGGAAACGGGCTAGTTCTTCCATCATACTTGATTTCATTTATGAAAGCTAGAAAATTGTTAAGAAAATGGTGTCGAGGCTATTTGTGTTGTGTGTTGATTAAGTTTTCGGATAGTGCTAATGTGGAAACGATACCTGTAGTCCATGAATTTTCTGATGTATTTCCTACTGACCTGCCTAGGGAGTTAATTGATAGGGAAATTGAGTTTACTATTGATGTTGTACCCGAAACACAACCGATTTCCGAAACTCCGTATAGAATGTCGACTTCTGAACTGAAGGAATTGAAAACTCAACTTCAGGAATTGTTAGACAAAAATTTTATCCACCCGAGCACTTCACCTTGGGGTGCTCCAGTCTTGTTTGTCAAAAAGAAAGACAAGTCTTTGAGACTGTGTATAGATTACAGAGAACTTAACAAAGTAACCATGAAGAACAAATATCCATTGCCACTAATAGATGATCTATTTGACCAACTTCAGGGAGCACAAATGTTCTCTAAGATAAACCTTAAATCCATGTATCACCAGTTTAAAGTCAAGGCAGAAGATGTAGAGAAAACTACATTCAGAATTAGATACGGACACTATGAATTTTTGGTAATGCCATTCAGGGTAACTAATGCACTCGCAGCATTCATGGACTTAATGAATAGAGTGTTCAAACAATTCCTTGATGAGTTTACTATTGTGCTCATCGATGATATATTGATTTATTCTAAAAGTAGGGAAGAACATGAAAATCATCTGAGAATGGCCCTACAGATCCTAAGGGAAAGGAAGTTATATGCAAAATTTTCTAAATGTGAATTTTGGCTTGACAGTGTGGCATTTCTGGGGTATGTAATCAACGAGGATGGTATTTCTGTTGACCCACAAAAAATTGAAGATATTGTGGACTGGCCTAGGCTGACAAATGTGTTAGAAGTTAGGAGCTTTTTGGGACTTCTTGGCTACTACAGAAGATTTGTGAAAGATTTCTCAAAACTTGCTATGCCATTGACACAATTGACACAGAAATATGTACCATTTGACTGGAATGATCAATAGGAGTCAGCCTTCCAAGAATTAAAAACTAGACTGGTAATTGCCCTGATTCTGACCTTGCCTAATGGAACTAATGGGTTTCAGATTTACAGTGATGCCTTATACAAAGGTTTGGGTTATGTGCTAATGCAAAATGGGAAGGTAATTGCTTATGCTTCTCGATAACTCCGTCCTCATGAAAAACACTACCCGACTCATGATCTTGAATTGGCATGAGTGGTGTTTGCTTTGAAAATTTAGCGTCATTATCTGTATGGAGTAACTTGCGAGGTATATACAGATCATAAAAGCATAAAATATTTCTTCACCCAAAAAGAACTAAACATGAGATAGAGGTGATGGCTCGAACTAATTAAAGACTATGACTTGCAAATTCTATACCATATGGGAAAAGCAAATACAGTGGTAGAAGCTTTGAGCCGAAAATCAATTGGAACTTTGTCATGTTTGCTTACTAATCAGAAAGAGTTAATAGCCGACTTGGAGAAGAATGAAATTGAGATAGTCCTACGTGAACAAGGTGGGATTCTAGCTGCCATCTTTGCCCAGCCTGCTATCATAGAAGAAATTAGAGAGAAACAACATGAAGATGAGTTTTTGAAGGAAATTATTAATGAGATTGACTCAAAACCAAGGCTGGGATTTGTGTTTGAGAATAATGTGTTGAAATTCCAGAATAGACTTTGTGTACTGGATTGTTCTAACTTAAGAAAACGTGTTATGACCGAAGCACACAATTCTAAATTCGTTATGCATCTGGAGAACACAAAGATGTATCATGATTCGAAAGAGAATTTTTGGTGGCCTGGAATGAGGAAAAGCATTGCTGACTTCGTGGCTAGATATTTACATTGCTAGCAAGTTAAAACCGAACATCAACGACCTGCTGGACTGTTTCAGCCGCTTCCCATACTGGAATGGAAATAGGAGCATATTACCATGGATTTCATTATTGGACTGCCTCGCTCCTCTCGAGGTATGGACTCTATTTGGGTTATTGTAGACCGTTTAACTAAGTCTGCCCATTTCCTGCCTATTAAAACTATTTATAATGTGGACAAACTGGCTAATATTTACATGAATGAGATTGTGAGGTTACACGGTGTGCCAGTATCTATTGTATCTGACAGAGACTCAAAGTTTACCTCAAGATTTTGGCACAATTTACAGCAGGCTTTGGGAACTGAATTGCGATTGAGTAGTGCCTATTGTCCACAGAAAGATGGCCAATCTGAACGAACCAATCAGACATTAGAAGATATGCTCAGAATGTGTGCCCTAGATTTTCAAGGCAATTGGGAAACCTACTTTCCATTGGCTGAATTCGCATATAACAATAACTACCATTCGAATATCAATATGGTTCCTTATGAAGCTTTGTACGGTAGAAAATGCCGCTTTCCATACAGTACAGTAACAGTCTATACAATACAATGACAGTTGGGTGAAGCTAAGACACCCCAAAAGCAGTCTAAGCTTGATTATACTCGGAACCTCGCAGTGAGGCACAGTGGTTGGCTTGACAAAACTAAATCTTGCCTGACGCTCCTAGCTGCAGTCTGGTGCCTGGATACCTACATATATATATATATAAGCAGTGAGCTAAAGCCCAGTGAATAACATAATGCGTAAAGGGGTTAGAATGAATGTCCTTTCAGTATATTGAAAACAATCATTTAAATAAATTATCACCGTATTCAAAGACAAGAAATCATATGTGGTACATCCATAAGCATAACAAGATGCGAAACAATGAGGTCTAAAAAGACCGAGCAGTACAGTAAGTCTAAAAGACCGAACAGTCGTTGATGGCCAATCAACCAGTAAACAGTAGTGGTTCCAACAAGGGAACCGACAGAGATCTCTGTAACGAGACCAAGAATAAAGAATGCTAAGGATGCCACAAGACAATCTGTAATATAGGACATACATTCATTCAAGTTAACGATGTCAGTTCGAAATGCCAGCTTCGAGAAACAATTCAGAAGATAATCATTTTTGAACATATCTTTACACAATTGTTACTCACAGAGTTTGGGCTTATCAGTAGCTAGAGCGTCTCCTCGGAATGCCAACCCTACACAGTATACAGGATGAACACACACTAAGCTATACAGTTGGGAAAGATCAATAACTTAATCCCTAATTTGCCTCGGTGTGTTCTACATCTATATCCTCATTAAGATGTCTAAAACTAGGCCTAAGAATGCCTAGAATGGAATGAGGATGCAAAGATGCACTTAGAAAACATTTTGCAAAATATGCTGAAAATAGGCTCCTCGCACGAGCGAGCCTTTCTTCGCTCGAGCGAGCTTCCAAAATCAAATGCCTCGCTCGAGCGAGGAATCCTTCGCTCGAGCGGTCTGTAAAAATGCAAAAGTACTGGATGTTCGAATTTTACGCTCGAGCCACCAATCCTTCGCTTGAGCGTGGCTCAGAGTAAACGTTGGTCGCTCGAGTGAGGAATCCTTCGCTCGAGCGAAGAAGCCAAATCTGGAAATTTCAGATTTGCCTCCCAAGCTCAAACCAAGCATCCTCCCACTCCATATTCGACCTCTTGGGCCCAAATTCTGGAAAACACATTTAAACTCAATATACAACAAGTTTCAAAGCTCAATTTAAGAATTCAAAGCCTAAGGGTGAGTCAATTAAACTCCAAATCAAACCATTTTTCAAACCCATTTTTCATAAACATGGAGAAATGCAAACATGCAAGAAATTCAACCATGTTAAAGCTCCAATTCTTGCTCTAATGAGCTCAAACCTTTCGAAACAAGATGAAGACATGGACTTATGCATAAATATGAACATGCATGCAACCTCTTGCCATGAAATCAACTTACAAATCAACAATACCAACATGCATGCCTCAATTAAGCTCTAATCCAACATGCTAGAACCAATTCTTCTAAAATCATGAGGAAAACATGGGTTAGAACTATAATATGCACATGCATGTACAATTCCATGGACAAAAATCCTCAAAACTCAATAATATAAGCATGCATGCACGGAATGAGCTTCAATTCCACAAATTAAACTAATTCATGCCTTTAATCTCTAACCTTCCATGAACCATGCTACATATAACTTGAATGCATGAACAAGAAGGTACAATCTCTACCTCAAGTCTTGAATTAAAGGGAAGGAGGCTCAATTTGCTATCTGCTCCTCAATTTCTTCAAGTTTCTAAGCAAAACCAAGATAGAACCAAGCTACCCTCCAAGAACTCTCTCCCTCTCCCTCTCTCTCTATATTTCGGTGGGGAAGATGAAATGAGCTGATGAATTGTTTTGATCAATTACACAAAGGCTCTAGTATGTCTAGAGTAGTGGCCCCCTAAGGGCTAGTTTGGTAAATAAGGCCAACTTGGTCAATTTAGCTTATTTTAATCTGATTTAAATCATAACTAATCATTTTTCGGATAATTATACCATTAAATCACATAAATTATGAGGGTCATAAACCTCAATCAGTTTCCGGTTCGGCCGCCGATAAGGCCTTTAATTAGCAGTTTAAACATAAAACATGAACAGATAAACAATCAATCAGACAGATAAAATATGCAATACAATGTATATACACAATCATTTTAGGTTCAATTTTAGTCAGTCAGTTCCGCATTTTATTCAGTCCAGTTATCAGTCATTATCAGTCTCAGTTAACGATAATCAGTGGCTAATTCAGTAATTAATCGGTAATCAGTACGAGGGTTGTTACAATTACATGTCATTGAACCAACCCATGTGCTTTTGAAAGATGACTACACGTATGAAGAAAGGCCAATTTAGGTGGTAAACTACAGGATCAAGAGATTGAGGAACAAAAAAATACCATTAGTGAATGTTGATTAGTAAAATCACAGAGGGACTTATGCAACTTGGGAAACGAAAGAAGATATGATAAAGAGATACCCTGAATTGTTTCCTCTAGATCCGATATTCTTGCAAACCAAAGGTAATTTGAGTTTGGAGAACCAAACTCTTTAGGGGGGGAAGACTGTAACAATCCCGACCCATGATTAACATGTAAACCATGATTAAGAATGTTTAACATGTCACGACCCAAACTTGCCCCTAAAAGTTTAAGCCATGACTAGCCTGTACTTAGGCCTCAAAGACAAAATTTCAAAATATTTAAATGACATCGGGGCGTAAAGCGGAAGCAAATCCAATAGTAATGTCCATTGAGCTTGTGCATACATGATAACTGAAATAATTAAAATAATGTAAACACACTAATATACATATATACATATATGTATATATATCACACACATATACATAAAACTTAAGTTAATACAAAATTCTAACAATACAAGGTTAAAGCCTCAACACGTAGGCGTATCTTGGGTGGCTTGACTTAGCAGGTTCACAAAAGAACTCCTGAGGCAAACCTAAGGATGGTCTCTAGATTGATCACCTACATACAAATAAAATACAAAGTGAGTGAAGTACAATGAGTAATAATAAAGTGAAGTGAATCAAGTAAATAATCTAGATTCAAAAGAAGTATAACACAATATTCTTCCACATTTACATCATTCACAATATTATCCATAATCATATTTGCCAAACGGCCTTAGGCCCACCATATAACAAAACGGCCTCGAGCCCACATATAACAAAACGGCCTCGGGCCCAATTATATATCAAACCGGCCTCGGGCCCAATCGAATATCAAAACGGCCTCGGCCCCAATCATATATCAAAACGGCCTCGGGCCCAATTGAATATCAAAACAGCCTCAAGCCCAATCGAATATCAAAACGGTCTCAGGCCCAATCATATATCAAAATGGCCTCGGGCCCAATCGATTATCAAAATGGCCGCGGGCCCAATCAAATATTAAAACGGCCTCGAGCCCAATCATATATCAAAATGGCATCGGGTCTAATCAAATATCATATTATAAATAATTCACATTTCATATCCATATTCCATATCATAGGTCTTGCAACTCATTCATTCGCATAAAACATAATTCAAGAACATTGCAACATTTACATATTAAAGTAAATATAAAAGAACATGTTGTTACAATATTATTACTCACAGTGGTTTAGGTGAGTAGCGGTCTCTATCTGCAAGTGACCTACACGTAGCACACATACACAAACGGATAAATAATGTATTCTTTCCTTAGTTTATCTTTTTAATCTTTGGTTCGATTCGTTTACCTCTTATTCAATTCCAAATATTTTAGAGGGATCAGATAAACACATTAATAGTTTTAGAGGGTCAAAACTAGGTAACAAAAGTGGACAAAATTGCTCCCAATTCTCGCACGTGCGGAAGACCACCACCGCATGTGCGGAAAGGTGTGCCGCACGTGCCTTTATTTCAGAATGCTAAAGTTGTTTTCCTGCTGCATCGACGGTCAGTGAGCCCCATACATGCAACATGCCTCCCAAGACGCAGCCATGGGCCTCGCACGTGCGGTCCTGGGCTCTATTTGAGCAGTCCAAAAATCCAACAAATTCAAGCTTCCTAAACTCCATTCCAAGGTTCAATTCAAGCAAATTTCATTTCAAAACATCATATATGATCATAGTAAACATAAATCTCAAGTTCAATTAGATCACAACTCATTTATTTCGTTTCTTCATCTTTTCATAGTTTATACAACATGTCTTCATATATATATATATATACATGAGCTCTAAGCATGCAAAGATGCAAGACTAAAATTAACAATAAGGCAATTGCTCATAATTTAAGTCAATGTAACTCAAAACATGAGAATCAACTCTTTAATTAATTGAATCCAAAGATCACATGCTCAATTTCATGGAATATACCCAACCAAGACCATAATTCATAAACCCTAACTTCAATGAGTGTAAGGCTTCATCTTAAGACTTGATTCTAACCAATTTAAGAAAGATTAAGAGAATTTTAATGGATTTTCACTTACTTTGAACTACATTCTTGATTCCCTCTTACAATTTCTCAAGTCTTCAAGCTTTAATTTGTGCTCTCTTCTTCTTCTCTCTTTTCTCTTCTCTTATTTCCCTCTCTTGGGTGACTCTCCAGATTTTTTCCACTCCTCCAAATGAGAGAAGATAGACTCAAAAGGGCTTTTAGTATATATATATATATATGTATATGGCTAAACATGCTTGCCAACATGCCTTAGCGAATCAGACTTAATCAAATTCCAATTAAACCTCACAGATGACTCTAAAAATTATGCTGATCATAATTATGTATTCTGTTATGGTTTCTGAAGCCTTTGAGGCCTTCAATTTGTAGTGCAAAGTTAACCACTCAAACATACCTTAACGAATCAGACGAAATAAATTTTCAATTAACTTTCCCAAATAGCTCTAAAAATTCCCATTAGCATATCCATGTATTCAATTTCAGTTTCTGAACTCATAAAGATTGGCAATTTCAGTTTTAAAGTCGTAACTCAACAGATAATTCCTTAATTCAAACAGATATCATTAATTTAAAGCACATTAACCCATAATTAAATAAAGATAATTTCTGATATGCATTTTTGGGTCGTTACATAACAAGTCATTAAGGTTCAATTTTTGTGTTTATTACATGTGTTATGTACTATATGAGTTTCTATCTGTTCTGGGTAGGAATATCTATCTCTGATTTTGTTCTGTTCTATAAATTGAAGGCCTTATTGGCATTCGAACATGAAATTGACTTGAATTATGTGTTCGTTGGAATTTTCAGAATATTATGGTAAGTTTAATTGAAATTCGATTCGGAACAAAATAATTAGATTAATTAATGCTAATTTGCTTAGTTTAAGCCAAGATTAATTAAGTCAATGTAATGGGCCTATCTAAGGCCACTCTTTACACCATTTATACACTTTGCACTCTCAACCCCTCATCTTTGAAGACTAAAATGTGTAAGAGTGAGAAGGGAGGAAAACTGAGCTCAATTGTAGAGTAATTGCTAGAGACTTGGAGAAATTGGAAGGAACTTCGAAGATTACACTGCTATACATGAGAATTCAAGCTTGAGGTAGGAATTTAACCCTTGGATTGTATAATTTTGATGCTTAAACCATGGATTCATGAGAATTGAGCTAGAAGGAAGAATATAGATCATATCATTACATGCATGTGCATATCATGAAGTTTTGAAGTTGTTTAAGCAAGAACCTTCGCATGCGTGACCTTACCTTGGCTATGATTTCATCATTCAACTTGGTTTTGTACTAAACATTTCAATTAATCATGGTATGGGTGGTTGAAGAGCATATCTTTTCATGCACGTCATATTTTGGAAACTTTTAAGTTGGTTTGAGCAATTCACATGCTTTTGGGCCTTGGTTTCGAGGAATGATCTTTAATTCACCATGTTTATCTGCTTAATCTGTTTTGCAAGTGGAGCCATCTGTGAGTAATAACTCTGTAAAGTTATGTTTAATTTTAATTATTTTCTGATGCTATGAAATTATCAGTTTTCTAAAATGCGATGTTTTGTAGGAATGAATGATTGTCCAAATTTCTGAAATGTCTTCGTGGCATTCTTAGCACAAGGCCATTGCCCGGGGGTAATAATACCATGGTCTATAAGTACAAGGCGTTTGCCCGGGGGTAACAATACCGTGGTCTTGTGGCCTTTGCCTGGGGGTAATAATACCGTGGTGTTAGGGCCCTTTCCAGGGGATAATAATACTGTGGCTCAAGTATGTTACAAGTTTCCTGGTATCGGAGGTTCCTTAATGGAACTGACAAGCATGATAACACTAATGGATGTCCATGTATGATTAAGCATGAACTTTGATTTCTGTATATGATTCGAATAGGAATATGAATATGAACCTGTTTCTGATTGAAATCTGAATATGCATAAGACTCTATTTCTGATAAGAATCTGTTTTTGATATAAACTCTAATTTCTGACTCTGTGATGGACATCATTCATTAAAACCCTTTACTCTATTATTATTCACTAGGCTCCAGCTCACTGTAATTATTTTTATATGTAGGTGACTAGGCGCGTGATCAGGCCCAAAATTGAAGGTCGAAGTTCTGTTTGTCAAGCCATCCACCGTGCCTCCCGGGGAGGTTCCCGTGTATAGAAGTCAAGTTTTGTGGACCATGTCAAGGGTTATTTTGTGTATCATGTTAAGAACATTTATGTTTTGTCTTGTTGTTTATCTGTATTCTAGGGCTAACCCCTTTTTGATGATGTTTGCACGGTGTTACAAGACTTATGTGGACATGACATCTTATGTATATATATTATAAGGTTTCAAATTTCTATCCTATGTATGTCTGCACAGCTCTATGGACTATGTTATTTTGTATATTTGCTTCCGTAACCCCTAATTGTATGTCATTCTGTTAAGAGGTTTTTGATAATTCAAGAATTACTGGCCGATTACAACGCTAAGTCTATAGGGGCGAGTTTATGTCGTGACATTTTACTAGTAAATGCAAAAAATCATCTACCACTCTTTCAAATACTGTTACGTGTTTGACATCTGAACTCCACACATAGAAATAGAACAAATACAGGTGCTGCATACTACATACTCATCAAGTGTGCAACTCATCTGATTGCCTAGTTTAATTGAAGCACTTAAGGAATTAGATTTAAACAATACAACTAGAGGCCTTTAAACAATGAATGTTTTATATTAGAATAGCTCATAAAATAATCATTAGTCATAACGGAGGGAGGAGTCAGCTAGGGTTGAAATGTCCTCATATTAGAATGACTGATGGGAATATATTTTGGTTTTGTAGCATTTTTCTCTCTATTTCCTTATAACCTATTGTTGGCTAGGGCCTTGTTTTATAAATATCATATTAAGGCTCTATTTTTAAGACTAAAAAAAGCCACTTTTTGGCTACTTAAGCCAAAAAGAAAGTTTGTCTTTCGGCTTAAAAAGCTAACAATTGAAAAGAAAGAAGCAACTAAGAAACTTTTTAGCTTTTATCGAACACATCAGCTTTTTTAGCAACAACTTTATCCTAAAGAAGTAAAAAAAGCAATTGCCAAACCAGCCCTATAACTGAGTTTTTTTTTTTTTTTTTTTTTTAACATAAAGGATATCTAATGAAGCCTGTTAGAGCAATATAGAATTGATGAATTAGACATTGGATGACTGAAGTAGAGTTGATCATACCTACTTTCAGGTACATTATAACATTGCAGCTAGCTTT
Organism: Camellia lanceoleosa; assembly: GCA_025200525.1. Lineage (NCBI taxonomy): Eukaryota > Viridiplantae > Streptophyta > Magnoliopsida > Ericales > Theaceae > Camellia > Camellia lanceoleosa. The sequence continues at coordinate 19,700,160 of CM045771.1, read as the reverse complement.
CCATTTTTATTTTTGGAATTTTTGGTTGGTGCATGCTCCGCTATCATCTTTTAGCCCATTGCTGGAGGTTAGGGTTTGGATCATCACATCCAAATTCATGCATTGATCTCTCTTCCACATTATGAGAAGGTCAAGTACTTTGTTAAGGAAAGATGGAGGTAAGGATTGTTTTGGGAATTGGCTTTTTGGTTTTTATGAAAACACGTATAAAATAGTAGAGAGAACACTCGACTTTTTGTAGTGTCTTTTTGGTTAAAATTGTGACTTCCCAACATAGGCAAATTATAGATATGTTGTAAAAAATATAGAATTCTCACTCATATTTTAGAAATTACAAATATTTTTTCATCAAATTTTTTTTACAACCGACCTAAAGGAAAAAAAAAAAAAAAAAAACCTATTTTGATAAAACAAATACCAAAAAGAAGTTGGAACAATTTATGAAAGAGATGGTGTAGGGAAAAATTAAAATAACTAATTCACTTCATAAATACAAATTGTTCTGAAATCTAGGACCACTAATATTAAAACATCAAGAATCCAAAAGTTGGCATCAAATGTGAAGATAAGCCCTGTGCCATCTGCTGAAATCCATTGAAATTGAACAAACCATTATTTGATTCATTAGAACTATGATTTTCATCTGCTGTAGATTTTGCTTTTTTCAGTGGTCTAAGTTCATCAGAAGCAAATGTACCATCTACACAATCACCTTTCTCTGGCAGTTGTGGAGGGTTATCCACATTATTATTTGAGTTACGGACCACTTCACAACTGTTAACTTCAATAACATGAGACCCATTTGAAGTAGTTTGATCACTTTCCTCCTTATCTGATACCTTTTCATGTTTTGAGTTCATTTTGACCTGCACTTGGAGTACTAAATCATTAATGAACTCAAATGGAATTGGTAGAGAGCGAACCATAGTTCTAAATATCGGCTGGTACGGTACGTACCGGCCGATTCGTATCGAAAAATGGAAGCACTGATTCAGATATAGACCGATATAGTGGTGAGAATGAAATTCGCAGCCGTAACGTCCGGGTCCCGGTACGTGGCGTCCTGAATCCGATAAATACGGCGATACAGTCCGATACACGTTGGTTGTTGCCGATATGAATGAAAATTCGTGCAAAAAACCTGCAAGATCTAAGCTTCTTTGGGTTGTGGAGTTCACTTCGATCTTCAAGCTTCTTCAAAGAAGATTTATCCCTGAGTTGCAAGTTATAATTTGTGCTTATGCTTATGCCCTGTTTTTGGTCAACCTGAAGTTACTATGCTCTGTTTAGTTGCTGTGCTAATGTTTACATTTTTTTTTCTTCTGTTTATTTGTTTATACACCTACACTACACCACTGTTTATATTAATATATATATATATATATTTTTTTTTCTATTTGGATTAGTGGAAAGGTTTTTTTATTTTTCATATTTTTTTATTTTTGTGCTATGTTTTTGTACTATGTTTTTTTTTTTTTTTTTTTTTTTTTATTTGTGTCTTGGTTTGGTGTAAATGCTTAAGATTTAGATTTTTTATTTATTTTTTATTTTTTAAAGAGGTGTATTCTAATCAATTTTTTGTTTTTATTTTAAATGTATTATTGTTAGTAACTAAATTAGAATTATAATATTTGTCAATTGAAAACTATTATTGTAAATAATTGAAAGTTATAATTGAGACTAAAATAAATACATATCATTTAGTTGAAATGAGTAAAAAATACACCTACATATCAAAATTTTGATTAAAATGTGACAAATTAAGGCTAAAAGAGTAGAAAAAAATGCATAAAATTGAGTTTTAGAGGGATTGTTAATGATTTTTAAAATTTCACGGCCGCGACCCCCGATTCCCGATACGTACCGGCCGATACTACCGATACCGATACTCCGTGATCGACCAAGCTGAATTCGATACCGCGATTTAGAACTATGGAGGGAACACTTAAGGATCCTTGGTTGCCAAAATGAAACGCCAACATAATCAAATTTAATTATTAAAGTACCAGAATATAAAAAACACAAAAACTACCAATGAACTGCAATAGAGATTGAGTCCTTTGTGTTCCTTCTATCTACTAAACAAATTTATTTGTTAGACACAGCCTTCTATATCATAATGATTTTGGTTAATCACATAACACTAATCAACATTTCTTGAAACGCTATGACAAAAACAATGGATTGATTCAATATGGCACCTACAAGAACACCCTAGACCTTATAAAATGTAGAAAAGGGAAGAAATGAAGGAAATGATGGGAAAAATCGAGAAGAAATATATACCTTATGAATTCTGTTGTATGATTGTTGCAGTAGCTACATATATACATTTTTTTGTAATCTCTAGCAACAAATAGAAAAGCAGTGAAAGGAAATGAGAACAAACTTTATGAATTCTAGGTTTAATGTTTTGTTTTATCTGTCTTTTATTTATTGGAGACTAAAAAGAACAATGGGGTTCCTATTAGTCGGTCATAGGTGTGGATGGTCGCATACATGAATATATTGCTAATGCTACCTAATTTGATTCCACTCAGGTGATACTGTTTATTTGATTCTAAAGCTACTTGTTTAATCATTTAAACAATTTGGGAGTACATGATGAACCTCCCTTAATAAATGGATGCATTTTCATAAAAGAATTATGGGACAAAACTAATAATGTGTTAGTTATATTTTCCAATGAATATCTATAATGCTCGTGGGAATTGTGAATAATAGGTTAAATATTAGTGAATATTTGTTTAAAAGAGATGGTATAAGGAAATGATCATACAATGCACAAATTCTTTTGTATTTAAATGATGAGATTTCTATTGCAAACTTGATATCATGATTCTGCCTAGTAAGCCGAATGTATAAATTTCCACTAATGTTGGCTCATAGTTTTGTGAGTCATAGTTGTCCATTTCTTTGACATTTGATCCAATAGCCTTCCCTTGGATAGGAAGAGAATTAATAAATACTGATAATTCTCATTTCTCTCTTTTTTCTTCCTTCCGTTAAAGGTCAAAGGCCATCAAATTTTGTGGATTTCTATTCTTATGCATTTTGATACTGCTTAACAAGTATGGTGATCCATGGCAACTTGTAGTTAATCTCAAAGAGCCTTATTTATTCCTTTTATGCTACTTAACATGATTCCCCCCCCCCCCTATATGGTTTTCAGAGGAAAAACAGAAGAGTATTGACATTGAGAGCATCTGCCAACTACTTGATCTTGTTGTAGGGTCCTAATTCCATGCCCAAGTCGACTACTTTGTTGAGTATCTGAGGGTAATGTAGAAGGTTTTTATGTATTGTATCCTCGATTGTCCAATGCATATACCCTTATTTCTTTTTTAGTATTGGTGAGAGTTTCCTTAATTTTGGACTTGTGATTTTAGGATTTGTCATATTAGTGAATATCATATGGGGCTAGCTCCTCTTTGCCAGTCTTTTTAGTTAAAATCAGAAATTTAGCCCTCAATTGTTTCATTTAGCAGTCTCATATACAATGATGCAGCATAGTTTGGGTGGTGACGTAAAGGACCTTATAGGCATGCACAAGATAGGAGCCAATCCCATTTATTTATCTCATCTGAGTGTTTTTGCTCTGAATGCAGACATAAATTGATTACAAGGTCATAAACATGGACCAATGGATGGGTTTTTATCAGTTTTGCAATGAGGTAATCCAACGGTTAGTTGCTGATCGTTATTTTAGAATTTATCCACATAAAATTAAGGGAGCAATAAACAAGTAAAAAAAAAAAAAAAAATTGGAGTCTTTAACTTAGAACTAGAGGGGGAGCGATGAACGATGACATCTAGTATTTAAGAAATTTTTGTTGCAAGTATTCAGGATTGTTAACCGAGCATATGTTTTCTGTAAACTTCAGTCATTTCTTTTCTTTTCTTTTTTTAAACATTTTATTTGAAGGTTTGAAACTAATATCTTGAGGCAATATTGTGCAAAGCATTAAGTGTTCCTTCATTGCTTGGTTTGCTGTATACGTATAACTTTAATCTGGATTTTTAAGATACTTTAACATTGTTTTGTTTTTTTTTTTAATTTGAAGTTATAGTGCATAATTTAATGAATTGATAGCAATCTTTCGTATTTTTGTATTTTTTCTTTTCTTTCTAAGATTAACTTTTATCCTTATAATTTAGTCCCACAACAATTGACAAAAATTGGGTTATTCAGATTACTTGTTAATGCTCAACATCATTTTTTTTTTTTATCTTGAGCAAGGAGAAAATGAACTCCTTGGAGTTGATGGCAAGTATGACAGCATGTCAAGTTTTCAAGGGACACAATGAGGTTATATTGAACCTGTGGAATTCAATTTCCTGACCATGAAAAATTTGAATTCTCTTCCAGGAGACTCCAAATATTTGACTAATTGATTTATGATTTGTAGTTATGCGTTTTGGATGTTTAAAGTTGTATTTTAGAGATTAGTGAATCTTATGATTTAGATACTTTTCTTGATTTGTATGTTTGAAGTTGTTATCAACTTGATATGATAGAAGTTGAGGATGTAAGTTAGTATGCAGGTTGTTGGTGTATAGATATTAGATTTTTTTGCTTACTTCATAGTTGCTACTTTTGCTTGGTTTGTTCACAAGTTGCATTTTATAAGTTATTGTCTACATACTATTAGGCAAGATTATATTCTTATATATATATATATATATATTAAAAATAACCTTCTACGACATATAAAATTATGTCATGAAAAGTGTAATGATTTATGACATGCAAGAAAATGCCGTAAAAGATTATATATGACATGCAAAAGTATGTCATAAATCTATTAAAAATGACATTCTACGACATACAAAATTATGTCGTGAAAAGTGTGATCATTTATGACATGCAAGAAAATATCGTAAAATATTATGTACAGCATACAAAGTATGTAATAAATATATTAAAAATAACCTTCTACGGTATGCAAAATTATACCATGGAAAATATGATGATTTATGGCATGACAAAAATGTCGTAAAAAACTATATATGACATACAAAGTATGTCATTCATGTTTAATTTATTACTTTTTATAACCTTACCTGCATGCTGTAAATGACGCTTAACTTTTTACAGCATGTAATATAACGGCATTTGTGTGCATGTCATGAAAGAGTTTTTATGGCATGCATTGCAAGTCATAAAAATTCAATTTTGTTGTAGTGAGATGAGAAAATATTCACTTTTTTCTCTCTATAAAGAATAAAACTATGTGGTTTACGTGGGAGGTGTTGGATAGGCTTTTTGGTGTATGGAGGATAGCGGTTATGAGATTACAAAAATACATTTCGGTGGGTCTCGCCAAAGAATGGGAGGTCAGTTGGAGAATGGGTGGTGTTTGGAAATGAGGAAAATGAAGAAGAAGAAGAAGAAAGACATGGAGAGCGATGGATCTGAGGGAAGTGGGTTTATGGAAATATTTGAACATATAGCAGGTTTAAGGAGAGAGAGAGAGAGAGAGATTTTAACAAATAATGGGTTTAATTGATAAGAATAAAAAATTGAACAGATAAAATAAAAATGTGTTAATTTGGATAGATAAGAAAAAATTAAGACATATTTGAACAAATAAAAATTACATCAGATAGAATAAAATAAAAATTTCAACAGATAGAATAAAAAAATTCAACAGATAATTGTTAATAAAATTAAAAGGGGAAATTTGAAACAAAATCTCCTAAAAAAAAAAAAAATAGACTTCTCACCATCTCTCCAAAAGAAAATACCCAACGGATTTAATGCCTTGCACCCTCTTTAAATTGGATTTTTTTACTAATTTTCTCATATTTTAAAGAGTGGTGTTATTCTAACATAAAAATTAGATTTATTTTTCAAACCAAATAATGTGACATTGTACTAAAATTTTTAAGTTATTTTTTTTTTAATCATTAGTCATTTATCTCATTTACACATTACTAGATCAAAACAGTGAGTCTGTAAAATAAATTTCTATATCATTTAAAAAAAATTAAAGAATAATTACTGTGATTAAAAACATGGGAGAATTATTGTTCAATGGAAGGGACAAGAATAATTTACACAAGCATAAAGAAGCACAACTCAAAATTACCCTCACAATATTTGAGTTGCACTCCTCCGCACCTTCTGATATTTTATTAATTTTTTTGTATAAATTATAAATACACTCATGAGGGTTTGTTTAAAATACGAATTGTTTTTTATTGTTTGAAAAATTACAAATACCTTTTTGTCAGAATTTTTTATTTAACAGAATTAATTAAAAAACGTAAAATTTCTAACTATTTATCTATACAATAATAAAATTATCTGAATTATTAATTAAAATAAAATTTTAACATTATTAAAAATTATTAATTAATTTAATAATTTATTAATAAAAGAACTTATTTATTATAAAATTAGAAATCTTAAGAGTATAATATAATTTTTAAAATTACAAAAAATAACTTATAATTTAAATAAACCTCAATAAATGTGTTTGTAATTTACGATTTTTTTTTTTTTTTTTTTTTTCTTGCACCCTAAATTGTAATTCCCCTAAAAACATTGCATGATGATCTGACCTAGTCAACGGAAGCAATAGTTCTCTCTCTCTCTCTGACCTAGTCAACTGAAGCAATACTTCTCTTTCTCTCCGTGTTGATTTTTCCATCTCCATCCAACAATAATGATTAAGACTTCTATAAAATTATAATTTTAAAATGATTTGAACCGTTTATATCACTGTTAAATATGATTTTTTTAAAAAATTTAAATATATTAATAATTAATATATCAATGAAGATCATGAGATTCTCATAAAATATAATTTTTATAATTTTAAAATAATTTAAATTATTCATATCACTGTTAAATATAACTCTTAAAAAATATTTAAACACATTAATAATTAATATATCAATAAAGTTGATGAGAATCCTTCTTTGTGGGGTTCAAACATTTTCTGTCCATCCAACAACATTAAACAACCAAAGAAATACACAACTTTCTAGGTGGCATCCATCCATTGGAGAACACCTCAACGACTTCCAAAGTCATTGGTCTTGCCGTGCCAAGTTGCCTTGCCTGTATTATCTATATGTATATTCAACACACCCACAAGGTTTTAGATAAAACTCTCAGCTTCCTTCTTTACAAACACAAAACACACAGGGACTGAGAGAGTAGTAGGGGTGACCATATTCAGAGAACACAAAAAACACTAACACTAGATAGAGAGAGAGAGAGAGAGAGTGAGATGGCCACCGCAAAGTTGAGTTTTACAAAACTTGTAGTGTTGGCTTTAGCAGCAGCAGTACTGGTAGAGTTCTCGGCTGCTGCAAATCACACCGTCGGAGACACCACGGGTTGGGTCAACAACCCTTCCGGCGGCGCCACCTTTTATTCCAATTGGGCTTCCAAACAAACCTTTGCCATCGGTGACATTTTAGGTAAACTTGGCTTTTATTCTCTTAATTATATAATTTGTTTTCAGCAAAAAGATTCGAAAAAATAGTTTCTTGGACTTTTTGTCAAATAAATTTTATATGTGTTTTTAGAAAAGCAGAATTAATGTTTTAAGAAGTAGGTTTGAATCCAATTACAAATAAGATAAAACACACCTATAGTCAATTTGAATCAATTAATTTTGAATTTTGTCAATTTCTTAATTTTTTGTTTTAGGCCTCGTTTGACAAACGATTTTTTTAGCCAAAAAATTAAAAAATTACTAAAAAAATTAAAAAGTCAATAACACATGCTAAAAAATCAAAGATTCTCTTTTCTCTCTATTTTTACACATTTTTTCGTAAAAAGTCAAAAAGTCATCACAAACATACTAATTTTTTTTAGTTCATATTTTAGCCAAATAATCAAAAAAATATTAAATTAGCCTGTTTCCAAACAAGGCCTAGTTTAAATTAAATTGGTTCAATTGCAAATTACCATCTAAGTTGTTAACCGAAAAACTATGAAATTCACCGTGTTGTTGTACTTTGGTTTCTAAAATTTCAATTTTATAAATTTCATCTCTCAACACTATAACACTATAATGGTATGTTTGATTAGGTGGATTAGAGCATGGAATTGAGATTATTAATCTGTGTGCCCAATTATCCTATGTTTGTTTTAACATTTTGGTTTAGGATTATTAATTCATTGGATAATTAATCCAACAAATTTGTAGGATTATTAGTAATGGGGTAGGGGTAGGATTATTAATCCAATGAATATTAATCTAATTGGATAATGAATACCACACTAATTTAATAGAATTATTAATACTTCACTATTAATCTTGTGAATCAAACATGACCTAAGATTATGTTTTTGTTTCCCTCATCAGTGTTTAGTGATCAAATTAACAAAATTGACAACATGAAGAATATTTTGAATCATATATTTGACTAAGATTTTTGAAAGGAAAGGAAAAATAAATAAAATTAAGGCTAATTTTTTTCACTTTTCACCTCCCGTTTTCCTTTTCTGTTCACTGCACAACTATTCACTCAAATTTTTAATGCAAACACAGCCAAATGACCAAACTAACATAATTACAAAATTAAAAACAAAGGATGACACTGAGATGAAACTGTGAATTTGATCGTTCTATTAATGTTTTAGACACTCCATTTGAAATTACCAATTTAACTCAAATTAAAAAAATTAATGTTTTGATTCTCAATATTTATTGAACTTTTGATCAAGTTTTTTTTTTTTTTTTTTAAATATTTTTTGGCAGTGTTCAACTATGCTAATGGACAACATAATGTGGCTAGAGTTTCAACGAAGAATGCTTATGATACATGCAATTCCGCCTCTCCCATGTATACTGAAACCAATGGTCCAACAAACATCAATCTCAACGCCACTGGCGAATACTACTTCTTCTGCACCGTCCCTACCCACTGTGCCCAGGGCCAGAAGCTAGCCATCAATGTCACTTCTTCCCCCACCGCCCCCTCTCCTTCGGCAGGCTCTCCCCCCCCACCACCACCGTCCTCCGCCCCACCAAAGGCGGTTGCTGCTTTCGCTGTGGTCTTGATGTCCATTGCCATTGGTGTGATGTGTTAATGATTTTTTTGGTTGACACACGAAGAATTTATATGGCACGGCCGTTCTTTTTAGTGTACTATTAATTATTGTATTGGTTGAATGATTTGTGTTATTATTCAGATTGAATAAAGACGGTTGTTTGATTTTCAGATGAAAATTTGATGGATTTATATCATCTATGTTTAGAGTAGTGTAATTTCATTATTTTCTGTAACCCATATTGTCTTTCTCAAATAAAAAGTTATAATTTAGCTGTATCCAAGCAAAAACACTAAAATGGTCATTCATTAATATAATTTACTTTATTTTTCAGTAAATTAAAAATAAATTATTATAATAAAAATAGCGTTCCATTCTATCTTATTTGAGTGAATCAAATACAAACATTTTTATCTCATATGTCCTTTTATGTAAATGACACCAAAAGTGGATTGGAAAAGCCTAGTCGGCCTTATTTTGAGTGCATCTCGGTCTATCTCAATGATTAGAACTCTTTATTTTGTTGAATTTGTCAAATATTTTATTCATAGTGAAAATCTTGTTGATCTGCATTGGTAGTTACTTGATCGTATCATATTTCTTTTTTTTAGACATAATTTGATCAAATAATTAATAATATCTGATGAATATTAATTTTTATATAAATAATATACTTAATGCATCTCAATAAATAGTTTGAATTGTCGAGATAGGCACACAAGGAACCAAACTGAAAACAGAGCTGGAGAAGAAATAATTTTCAGATGGCCAAATTTCAACAAGACAACATAAATGTCTCTGTAAGAGTTTAAAACCGTAATTAAGAGGATTTTGACCTGTTGCAGTCAAGCTTATCCAGCCAATATGTTTGAAAATAAACCTTTACCTAACTCCTTGATGGTAGAGTTTGAAATAAAAACTTTTGATTTTGAGAAATAAAGTTAAAGAAATAACTCTATTTTGGGATGATATACCTCCACCATAATTTCTATGCCTCTACTTTCCATGGACTTTCTGTTGGAATAATTGGTTTTTATAGGCTTATTTTGGACCAATTTTGTGTCCAAAATTAAGTGGCGTCTATACGTCTTTTAGGATGGGTTTGAAGATGTGACGTATTCCTTGCCGCATGGCAAGTTACACGGTAAAGACGATATGTCAAAACCATTTTATGAGTGAATGAGTACTTGACGTCATTTTCGGATTCGTAGAATGGACAATTAAAGAAATAAATATGGGTTTCCTTCAAATGGGTTGTTCTACATCGAAACTTTAAGTGAGCTTTTGGGAGTAGATAAGCTCTAAGTGTACAACCTTTGGTTAGACCCCAAGGGGCATCCTAAGTTTGTAGAAGGGAGGAGTTATGAATAAAATGAACCTTAGCCCAAACCACCACATGTGCGCGTCGCCTTCTTCGTCCGGGCGCGAGTGTGGATCGAGGCGGTTCTTATATTAATTTATTTGATTTTTTCAAAAATTCTTAATGAAATTAAATTCTAATTTGTGCCAAAATTGAATTTAATTTTCTATCCAAATGTGACATCCTCCGGTCCAATTCTCCGAAAAGATTAACTGTCCAAACAATATCTGTTGCACCCGGACGGATTCTTTTTTCTTTTTTTTCAAACTGTTCTAGATAGATTGGATAACTGCCCAGCATTTTTAGATAGTGTTAAAACTGCCAACAAATAAAAAAAAACTACTGCAGATCGGTTCTTTTGAATCTGGCACCTTTTGACCTCATTTTGCACCTGTTCGGGCTGTCTAAACAGTCACCAAATTTGCCTATAGATACTAGCACTTTCCTACAGTTTAAAGAATTCGAAATTCTTCATTTTCCTTCTACTTTTCCTCTCTTGCATGATAAATCTTCATATTAATTTTAGAAAAAATTCAGAAAGTAAGAACACAAGTTTTTGTTCGCTGAACAAATTGTTTGGAGTGCTACTACAGTTTGTGAAAATCATTGTCTCCTGGGAGATAGACACCACTTAATCGTAAGCACTGTAGCGAGACGAATCTGTATTAAGAACAGAATATCACACACTCGACTTGATCTTTTTATGATTCATTCGGTTCGGTAAAATAAATTCAGTAAGTTATTTATTTTATTTGTTTGATTTGGTTTCAATTTATTTATTGTACACAGAAGATTGTTCCAACAATCTTAAGACAGATTCGAATTATTCTGTTTATAGAATTTTTCGTTTGTTTCCTTTTTTCTTTCTTCTTCTTACAAAAATTATTTTTTGTGATTTTACAAAATAATATTCTGGTTGGAAAACAAATAGTAGTAATATCCTGTTTGACAGAGAGTAGTAATATACTGTCTATTTTCTTTGACAACTAGTAGTAATATACTGGTGTCATTAACAATTCAGAATATTTATTTGTGGAATTTTGTCAGAAATTAATTTTGGTTTTCAAAAATTATTTATGAGTGTTCATAAATTAAAATTCTGTTTCAGTATTTTAATTATTGAAGTGTTACAGAAATTTAATTTTCTGTGTGGAATTAATTTGATTAAATAAAATTTTTTTTCATTTTCAAATTAATTGAAAATAAAAGTTACATTTCTTATTTCTTTTATTTTTACAGAATTTAATTAAGTGGTTTTGGTTTAAATTTTCTGTGTAGTATAAAAATTCTAATTATAATTTTGTTTTATAATTTAGAATTCATGGCTACTGAAACTAGTCAAACTAATGCTCAAACAAGTACTAGTATGGTGGTTGCAATTGCTCCAACCGCTCCTATTGTGACTGTGCTAGTTAATCACGGTGAGACGCTAAAAAAGTTCTCATGAACTGATTTTAAAAGATGGAAGCAGAAAATATTATTCTATCTAACAACTCTGAACATGGCTCGTTTTCTTTATGAAAATACTCTTACTCTAAATGAGGATGAAACTGCCCGGCAAATGGTTGCTGCGGTCGATGTCTGGAACATGTTGATTTCCTTTGTCGGAATTACATCTTGAACAGACTTGACAACCCATTATACAACGTCTACAATCCTATCAAGATATCAAAGGAACTTTGCGAGTCTTTGGAAAAAAAAGTACAAAACAGAAGATGTTGGCTCAAAGAAATTTGTAGTTGGCAAATTCCTGGACTTTGTGATTGTTGATTCTAAAACTGTGATCAGCCAAGTTCAAGATCTCCAACTCATTCTGCATGACATTCACTCAGAAGGCATGTCTCTCAGTGAATCCTTCCAAGTTACAGCCATAATTGAGAAATTACCACAAGGCTGGAAGGAATTCAAGAACTACCTCAAACACAAGTGCAAAGAAATGTCTTTAGAATAATTGATTGTGCGTTTGAGGATTGAAGAAGACAACCGCAATTCTAAAAAGCGGGCTGGTAGGCATCCAATGGAGTCTAAGGCAAATGTGGTGAAACATGCTCCAAAAGTAAATAAACGGAAGTTTTCTAGAGAAAGTTCATTACAAGACTCTAAACGGAGGGAAACTAAAAAGTACAAGTTTAATGGCAAGTGTTACATCTGTGACAAAGAGGGACATCGGGCCAAAGATTGCCGTAGCAAAGGCAAAAGTAAAAGAAGAACAAGCAAGAAGCCTGCTTAAGCCCATATGACAGAAGTGGACAATATTTCCAATAGTGTAGATGACATAAATCTTTCTGCAGTTGTTCAGAGGCAAACCTTGTCGGAAATCCTAAAGAATGGTGGGTGGACATTGGTGCTACTCGCCACATCTGTGCCGACAAAAAGATGTGCACATCTTATTTAGTAATGGATAATGGTGAATAACTTTTTATGGGCAACTCTTCGACTTCTAAAGTTGAAGGACAAGGAAAGATAATTTTGAAGATGACATCTGGAAAGGAACTCACTCTCAACAATGTGCTGCATGTACCGGACATTCGCATGAATCTTATTTCCGGATCTTTGTTGAGTAAAAATGGTTTTAGGCTAGTTTTGAAAATGACCAGTTTGTAATTACCAAAAATGGAATGTATGTAGGAAAATGTTACATGTCTGATGTATTTTTCAAAATGAATGTAATGATTTATTGTACCCTCTGTTATTAATAAAATACATCTTCTTCTTACTTGCTTGAGTCTTCAAATTTATGGCATGGTAGATTAGAACATGTTAATTATGGATCTTTGTGTAGATTAATTAATATGGAATGTTTATCTAAATTTGACATTGATTCAAATCATAAATGTGAAATTTACATTGAGGCAAAATTATCCAAAACTCCTTTTCATTCAATTGAAAGAAGTACAGAACCACTTGAATCAATTCATAGTAACATTTGTGATTTTAAATCAATTCAAACTAGAGGTGAGAAAAAGTATTTTATCACTTTCATAGATGACTATACTAGATATAGTTATATTTATTTAATTCAAACCAAGGATGAAGCTTTGGAAACTTTCATTCAATATAAGAATGAAGTTGAAAATCAACTTGGTAAGAAAATTAAGAAACTTAGAAGTGATAGAGGTGGTGAATATGAATCGTCTTTTGATGGATTTTGTAAAGAACATGGAATAATTCATCAAACCATCGCTCCTTACTCACCTCAGCAAAATGGAATTGCTAAAAGAAAAAATAGGACTTTAAAAGAAATGATGAATGCCATGTTAATAAGTTCTAGATTATCTTAGAACTTGTGAAGGGAAGCAATACTTTCTGCTAATTATATACTTAATAAAGTACCCCGAAAGAAAGTGAATCAAACACCTTATGAAATGTGGCATGGAAGAGTACCATCCTACAAATACTTAAAAGTGTAGGGGTGCTTGGCTAAAGTGGTTATTCCTAGTCCTATAAAGACTAAGATAGGTCCTAAAACCGTTGATTGCATTTTCATTGGTTATGCCAAGAATAGTAGTGCATATCGATTTTTGATTCATAAGTCAGAACATTCCAAAATGCATGTAAATTCTATTATTGAATCTTGCAATGCGTCTTTCTTTGAACATGTGTTTCCAAATAAAACTGGACAAGAGACTAGTACTAATAAAACATCTTATGATGCTATTACTAGTCATGATCAAGAACATGATCAAGAACAAGAGCAAGAGATAGATCAAAGTGAGGAAGAGGAACCTAGGCGTAGTAAACGTGCTAGAATCTCAAAATCTTTTGATTTAGATTTTCTAACATTTTTGTTAGAAAATATGCATTTAACTTTTGAAGAAGCTATGTCCAGTCCTGAGGCTCCTTTAGAAAGAAGCTGTAAACAGCGAAGTTGAATCTATCCTGCAAAATCACACTTGGGAATTGGTGGATTTGCCACCAGGTTGTAAACCACTTGGGTACAAGTGGATTTTTAGAAGAAAAATGAAAGCGGATGGATCATTTGACAAATACAAGGCAAGACTTGTGGTCAAAGGCTTTAGACAAAAAGAAGGTCTTGATTACTTTGACACATACTCACCGATTACTAGAATAACATCCATTAAAATGCTAATTGCTATTGCATCATTGTACAATCTAGAAATTCATCAAATGGATGTGAAAATCACTTTCTTAAATGGTAAGTTAGATGAAGAAATTTACAAGGAACAATCAGAAGGATTTTCAGTTCCAGGGAAAGAAAAGAAAGTGTGTAAATTGGTTAAATCATTATATGGTTTAAAACAAGCGCCAAAGCAGTGGCATGAAAAATTTGGCAAAGCAATGATGTCAAATGGATTCAAAATTAATAAATGTGACAAATGTATTTATATTAAAAACATAAACAAATGCTATGTTATAGTATGCCTTTATGTGGATGATATGCTCATCATTAGTAGTAATAATGACATGATTAAAACTACCAAACAAATGTTGAATAAACATTTTGACATGAAGGACATGGGCATTGCTGATGTAATTATTGGCATAAAAATTACCAAAACATCAGAAGGTTATGCATTGTCACAATCACATTACATTGAGAAAATACTTGACAAGTTTAGCAAAGATGATGATCATCTTTCTAGAACACCTGTGAATGTTAATTTGTTTCTTTCTAAGAATGTACAGGAAAGTATTTCTCAATTAGAGTATGCCCAAATTATTGGAAGCTTAATGTACTTGATGAAGCACTTTCGTCGGATATAGCTTATGCAGTAAGTAAATTAAGTAGATATACGAGTAATCCAGAAATAGAATATTGGAAAACAATTATAAGGGTTCTAAGATATCTCCGATTTACTCATAAAATTGGGCTAAATTATACTACATATCTAGCAGTACTTGAAGGATACTGTGATGCAAATTGGATATCGGATACTAGAGACTCAAAGTCTACCAGTGGGTATGTCTTTACTCTTGGTGGTGCGGCTATATCTTGGAAATCTTTCAAACAGACTTGCATTGCTAGGTCTACTATGGAATCAGAATTCATAGCTTTAGATAAAGCTGGGGAAGAAGCAGAATGGTTTCGCCATTTCCTTGAAGATATTCCAGTGTGGCCAAAACCGGTGTCTGCTATATGCATACATTGTTATAGTCAATCAGAAATCGGCAGAGCACAAAGTCATATGTATAACGATAAGTCACGACACATTCGCCATTGACATAATACTGTAAGACAACTACTCTCTAATGGAATTATTTTCATTGAATATGTAAAGTCTAAAGACAACATAGCGGATCCACTAACCAAAGGGTTAGCAAGAGAATTAGTTGAGAATTTATCGAGGAGAATTGTCACGACCCAAACCCGGCCCTATGGGTTTAGCATCAGAATCGCGGCGATGTCGAGATTACCAAAGGCACGCCAATCGATATCTGAGTTCGAGGGCCTGGCGAAAGCCAAAACAGTAAATAACTAGTGTCCATTGAGCTGTGTTAATCTGTATGCCAAAAACATTTTTCATTCAAACACGCAGTCCTACATTTCAAAAACGGTACAGTCTATACAGTCATTCACAACATTCAGTACAGGGACTTAATCCCTGTAGAACAGTACAGTGAGCATTCAGTTATACAAAACAGTGAGACAGTCTATAGTCAGTCATAAGCACACACTTTTCAAATTCATGAGATGCCCTAATTGCTTTTCTAGGACACCCTATAGCTCATTTGGACACGTGTGTGCGGTATAACTCGTGGTTAGGTATCGCTCTGATACCACTCTGTCACGACCCAAACCCGGCCCTATGGGTTTAGCATCAGAATCGCGATGTCGAGATTACCAAAGGCACGCCAATCGATATCTGATAAATCAGAGTTCGGGGCTGGTAAAGCCAAAGCAAGAAATAACTAGTGTCCATTGAAATGTTAATCATATGCAAAAACATTTTCATTCAAACACGCATGATCCTACATTTCAAAAGCAGTGCATCTATACAAATCATTCACAACATTGATGCAGGACTTAATCCTGAGAAAAGATCTGATGAGCATTCGGTTATACAAAACAGTGAGACAGTCTATACAAACAGTGAGGGGACCGACAGGGAAACAAAAACAAAATCCCAAAGCCATAACATAGCACACGGAACCTCACAGTGAGGCACATTTGGTGACAAGATCGGGATGACCCAGCGCCTAGCTCCGGTCATTGCCGAGAACCTACATATATATATAAACAGTGAGCTAAAGCCCAGTGAATAACATAATGTGTAAAGAGGTTATGAATGAATGTCCTTACAGTAATGAAATCAATTCATTATCTGATTTCAATCTTCGATATTCATCAATCAAGATTTCATTCAATCAGTCATATGTGGTAGATACAGTAGCATATAAACAGTATGGTTCAAAGGACCGAGTCTTAACAGACCCAACAATAATGATGGCCATCAATCAGTATGGTTCCACAAGGAAACCGACGAGCTCAATAAGAATCCAATAACAATGGGTGCTAAGGATGCCACAATACAGTTCGAAATAAATGACATACATTCATTCGATAAACAATATCAGTTCAATAAACAATTCAGTTCAGTATTCAAAAGATAACCATTTTGAACATATCTTTACACAATCTGTTACTCACAGTGATTGGGCTATCAGTGGCTAGAGCGCGTCCCCGTGAGCCAACCCTAAACAGTTAACAAATAGAACACACACACTAAGTTCACAGTCGGAAGGATGATAATTAAATCCCTAAATTTTCTCGGTGTGGTTCTATGTCTAAATCCTCATTAAGATGTCTTAAACTAGGCCTAAGAATGCCTAGGATGCGATGAGGATGCAAAAATACAGTTGGAAGGCATTTTCAAAAGTTGCTGAAAACAGGGGTCTCGCTCGAGCGAGCCTTCCTTCGCTCGAGCGAGCTTGCAAAATCAAAGGCTTCGCTCGAGCGAACATTCCTTCGCTCGAGCGGTCTGATGAAATAGTAAAGTATTGGTTGCAGATTTTCTTCGCCCGATGCTCGCTCGATTCTCGCTCGAGCGAGCTTCCAAAGTCAAAGGGTTCGCTCGAGCGAGCCTCCCTTCGCTCGAGCGGTCTGATGAAACAGTAAAAGTACAGGATGTTAAATTTTTACGCGCGATACCACGCTTCGATGCCCGCCGGCGAGCTTACCAAAATCGCAGGCTCGCTCGGCGAGAATCTTCGCTCGGCGAGGAAGCAAAATCTGGAATTTCCAGATTTGTCTCCCAAGTTCGAACCAAGTATTCAACCATCCAAAACTCAACCTCTTGGCCCCAAATTCTGGAAAAACACTTCAAACTCAATGTATAACAAGTTTCAAAAGCTAATTTGCACATGCAAGGGCCAAGGGTTGGTCAATTCAAACCATTTTCCAAGAACAATCCAAGAACACTTTAAAACATGCAATGCATGAGTTTCAAACCAATTTCAATCTTTAAATCTTGCTCCAAAGAGCTCAATAGTTGGCAAATGAGATGAAATCATGGACTTAATATGACTATGAGCTTGCATGTACTAATTAGCCAAGAATTCAACTTCAAAAGTCAACAAATTCAACATGCATGCATGAATTCTAGCATGAATGAACCTATGTGAACTCAAACATGGTTTAATCCTACAATTGAGCAAGAATCATGCAAAATGAAGCTCCAAGATGACAAGAAGACAATGGATTCCTTACCTAGAGTGTCAATTTCAAAGTGAGGAAGCTTAACTTGACAATCTACTTCTCAATTCTTCCAAATTCAAGCTAACACCCAAAAGTTGAGTCCAAATCTCTCACTCTCTCCCTAATTCTCTTCTTGGTCGGCTAAGAGCTCAAATTTGGCTGATGAAATGTGTTTGTGTAGGAGTATAAGGCTCAAAGAAAGGATTAAACAAAGCTCCACTCAAAATGGCAATTTGGTAAATAGGCCTAAGTTCGTAATTAACTCAATTTAATCTAGTATAATCATTCCTAATCAATTTTTAGATAAAAATATCATTAAATCACAAATATTATGCTGATTACAAAACTTCAAACGGTTTCTAAATCGGCCGCCGATAAGGCCTTCAATTAGCAGTTTAAACATAAAATGCAAACAGATAATCATACACTCAAACAGATGCAACACGCAATTCAATAGACAAACTTATTCAGTTTCAGTTTCAGTTCATTCAGTTCACTTATCAGTCATTAGCAGTTCAGTTTAATGGTAATCAGTATATAATTCAGTGGTTTAACGGTAATCAGTACGAGGGTCGTTACAAGAATGAGACTTATGCCTATTAAATAAGAGTTACCACAATGACAACCCAACCTAATTGACTAGAGATCCCAAGATCTAGGTTCAAAGTGACAACCGAGTTGTGTATGACTCAGAAAGATCACCAGGGAGTCAAACTCCTACCCATTTCTGTGATGAAATATTGATATTTGTAGCGTTTTAGGTTAAGTAATACTTTTAATGATTCTTATATCTAGGTATGCCTAGTGGATTATGGTAGGATACTCTTTATAAGAATCATCTATATGAGTGTGAACTGGGCCGGTTCTATGAGATTTGTGAAGGGTTACAATTCTTTAGAGCACTCATGAAAGACTAGGTTGTTCAGGGCCAAAATGAACACAATAGTGAGAACTAAACTATGTCTGGTAATCTACTGTATGAGTTCTATTGTCTTGGTTTACACAAACGGCTGAACAGTTCAAGACATCATGTTCATTGGTTAGCTAGTAAATCTAATAGTGTCTCACAAGGGAAGGTTCAAAGCCAAAAGCTATCTATCATTTGCAGAATATTTCCAATTTTTGTACTCTCTATAATTAGATCATGTTGTTGCATTTTTTCTCCGTCAAATTCCATTCACGTGGGAGATGGTTGGAATAATTGGTTTTTATAGGCTTATTTTGAGCCAACATTGAGCCCAAAATTAAGTGGGGTCCACACGTCTTTTGGGGTGGATCCGAAGAGGTGACATGTTCCTTGTCGCATAGCAAGTCGCACGGTAAAGACGGTATGTCAAAACCATTTATGAGTGAATGGGAACTTGATGTCATTTTTGGGTTCGTGGAATAGACAATTAAAGAAGTGAATGTGGGTTTCCTTGAAATGGTTGTCCTACATTGAAACTTTAGGAGAGCTTTTGGGAGTATATAAGCTGTACAACCTTGGGTTGGGCCCCAAGGGCCACCCCAAGTTTGTAGAAGGGAGAGTTATGGACAAAGTGAATTTTAGCCCAAACCACCACACATATGCGCAGGCGTCGCCCTCGTCCGGCCGAGCCGAGCCGGGCGCAGGTGTGGATTGTGGGTCGAGTCGGTTCTTATATTAATTTTTTGGATAAAAATTCTTTTGAATTTTTTCAAAAATTCTTAATGAAATTAAATTCTAATTTGTGCCAAAATTGAATTTAATTTTCTGTTCAAATGTGACATTCTCCAGTCCAATTTTTCGAACAGATTAACTGTCCAAACAGTATCTGTTGCACCTGGACAGATTTTGTTTTTTTTTTTTTTTTCAAACATATTTAAATTTAACCATGCAGATTTGAACAAATTCAAACCAAAATTCAACAGGTTCAAACTGTTCTAGACAGATTGGATAACTGCCTAGCAGTTTTAGATAGTTTTAAAACTGCCAACAGATAAAAAAACTGCTGCAGATCTGTTTTTTTTTTTTAATGTGGCACCTGTTGACCTCATTTTGTACCTGTTCGTGCTGTCCAAACAGTCACCAAATTTGCCTATATATACCGGCACTTTCCTGTAGTTTAAAGAATCCGAAATTCTTCATTTTCCTTCTACGTTTGCTCTCTTGCATGATATAATCTTCATATTAATTTTATGAAAAATTCAGAGAGAAAGAACATAGGTTTTTATTTGCTGACCAAATTGTTTGGAGTGCTATTACAATTTGTGAAGATCATTGTATCTTGGAAGATAGACGTCACTTAATTGTAAGCACCTTAGCGGAGCGAATCTGTCTTAAAGACAGAGTGTCACACATTCAACTTGATCTTTTTATTATTCATTCAGTTCGGTAAAATAAATTCAGTAAGTTATTTATTTTATTTGTTTGATTTGGTTTCAGTTTATTTATTGTACATAGAAGATTGTTCCAACACTTTCTACCGATGATAACCTCACCATTTCACTGTCTTGCTCAAAAAATAATCAATGAAAAAGACTTCTAGCCGTGCGCATGGCATCCATCGAACAAATGACCCTAGGTAGCAGCAATTCTATAAATGTGAGGAAAGGTAGATGATTTTTCACAAGTAAATTAATTGAAGAAAAAAATTAAATCAACGACATAATAATTTTTATATGGTTTCTCTAATGTGAAGTACTTTTACGGGATCAAAATCTAATTCTATTATCACCTAAGAGTTTTTAAACGATTACAAATGAGACGTCAATGGTCTCACAAATCACCCTCAATTGAATTCCAAATAATCACAAATAAACAACAAGAAAGATCTTACCAAATAGA
Source organism: Camellia lanceoleosa (assembly GCA_025200525.1). Lineage (NCBI taxonomy): Eukaryota > Viridiplantae > Streptophyta > Magnoliopsida > Ericales > Theaceae > Camellia > Camellia lanceoleosa. The sequence goes on along the minus strand of CM045771.1, from coordinate 19,679,321 downwards.
TGAACAAATTATTTTCGAAACAGAGTTAAAAAAGACACCAAATCTGAACCAAAGTTGGCACCTTTGAAGCACACAACACTTTAACCAATCGACCCACAAATTGATAAGAAACAAGCATAAATAAATAAAAAAAATGAAAAAAAAGTAAAGCTCTTAGTGCCCTGAATCCACCAAATTTTTCATCAATATTGGTAGCCACAACATACACAATAAACAATGCCGAAAAGATGTTGTTTACTCTTGGGAATTTTTCTGAAAACTCTAACTGTCACCAAACAGATTTTAAAATGCCAATTGGGCCTCCAAAATATCAGATATAATATATATATATATATATTATTACTAATACCAAACCAAATTAAATATTCCTTTAATAAACCAATTTGGGTCCCATACTCTACTAAGGAGGTATATCCAACAATTTTCCCCTACTGACTTGAGTGGAGACATCAATCATACCCGCCAAAGTTCGACACTTCAAATATTTGTCTCTAGACAAAGTCTTAGTCAATATATCCAAAATATTATCATCCGTGTGAACCTTTTCAAGTTGTAACAAGTTCGAATCTAACACATCATGAATCCAATGGTATCTCACATCAATATGTTTCAATCTCGAATAAAAAGTAAAATTTTTATTTAAGTGAATAGCACTTTGATTATCACAATAAAGTACATACTTCTCTTTCTTCAAACCCAACTATTGTAGAAATTTCTTCAACCATAACTTTTCTTTGCAAGCTTCCATAATGGTGATAAATTCAGCTTCGGTAGTTGAGAGAGTAACACATTTTGCAATTTAGATTGCAATGGCACAGCTCCCCTTGCAAATGTCATCAAACACCCCGAAGTAAATTTCTTATGATTAATATCATTGACTATGTCAGAATTCGTGAACCCATTAAGTATCAGCTTATCATTCCCAAAACACAAACACACATTCGAAATCCCTTAAAGGTGCCTTAGAATCCATTTCACCGCTACCTAATGTTCTTTACCTAGATTAGAGAGAAAATGATTCACAACACCAACAACATAAATAATATCCGGCCTTGTACAAACCATGGCGTATATCAAAGAACCAACTGTTGAGGGATAAGGAATTTTCAGCATCTTTTCCTTGTCTTTCTCACTTGTAGGACATTGATTCGAACTAAGCTTGAAGTGACCCACAAGTGGACAACCAACTGACTTTGCTTTATCTATGTTGAACCACTCAAGAAGCTTCTCAATGTAGGTTTCTTGAGACAACCAAATCAGTCACTTCTTTTGATCACGAACAATTTTCATACTAAGAATTTGTTTTGCCAGTCCCAAATCTTTCATAGCAAATGAGTTGCTCAACTTCAATTTTAACTTTTAATCATGGTAACATCTTGATCCATAATTAATATGTCATCAACATAAATAAAAAGAATAATAAATTTGCTATCCGATATGTTTTTCACAAACACACAATGTTCTGAGTGGTTTTAGAAAACCCATTATCCATCATGAAAGAGTCAAATTTTTGATACCATTATCGCAGTGCTTACTTGAGGCCACACAAATTTTTCTTTAATTTGCAAACTAAATGCTCTTTCCCCCTTTTTACAAAACCTTTCGATTGCTCTATGTAAATTTCTTTTTCAAAGTCACCATAAAAAAATGTGGTCTTCATATCAAGTTGCTCAACTTCAAAATTCATGCTTGTAGCCATGCCAAGTGTAACTCGAATAGAAGACATCTTCACAATCGACGAGAAAATCTTATCAAAATCAACACCTTTCTTTTGTTCAAAGCCTTTAACAACAAGACATGCCTTGTACCTTAGATTCTTGCAATCATTTTTCAATTTTAAAACCCATTCATTTTTCAGAATTTTCCTTTCCTTAGGCAACTTCACCAAATCATTAGTATGGTTTTCAAGCAAGGAATTCACTTCCTTTTCCATAGCCTTTTTCCAACCAGTTTTCTTTGCTTCCTTAATTGCTTCTTGGTAGCTCTCAGGCTCTCTTTGATCGGATATCAACACAAATTCAGTGGGAGGATACTTTTTCGAAGGTTATTGGTCCCTTGTAGATTTCCTCAACTAAAGTTGTGGTGCTGGTTCTTGAATTAGATGCTCTTTCTCAATTTCGGGCTTAACTTCATTTAGAGTAGCATCGTCATCCACATCTTTAAGAGGTGGCTGCACATCTCCCCTATTTTTATCATCTACTGAAAATGAAAGAGATGGATCTATATCAATGATATCACTAGTTTTTGGTTCCAGTTGATTACCTTTGCCAAAGTCATCATTTGTTTGGTCTTCAAGGAACACAACATCACAACTTCGAATAACTTTCTGGTCAACTAGATCCTACAATCTACAACCAAATTCATCATGCCCTATAGCTAAGAAAAATGCATTGTCTTGACTTGCTATCAAGCTTGGACCATTCATGCTTTGCAATGTGAACAAATGCTCAGTAACCAAACACTCTCAAGTGATCATAAGACACATCTTTGCCGGTCCAAACTCTTTCGAAAACACCACCATTCAAAGGATAGGAAGAAGACAAAATTAATTAAATCAACCGTTGTTCTCATTGACTCACCCCAAAAGGATCTTAGCAATTTAGCATGTGAAAGCAGACACCTTCTTGTTTCTACAGTGGTGCGGTTCATCCTCCCGACAACACTATTTTGTTGAGGAGCTTTCTTAATTGTTTTTTGATGCTGAATATCTTTTCTGCGACAATACTCATCAAATGACCCGATGTATTAACCACCATTGTCCGTCTGGATACAATTTAATTTCAGCCACGTTTCTCTTTTAATCGTGGCCCCAAAATGCTTAAACACATCTAGAACTTTATCTTTAATTTTTAATGCAGAAGCTCAAACTTTCCTTGAATAATCATCAATGAAAGTAACAAAACAAAGTGCATCACTATGTGCTATAACTTTCAAAGGACCACAAACATCTGAATGAAGCAACTCCAAAACATTTTATTTTCTAGAAGCAACATTTTTATGAAAATAAACTCTATATTGTTTACCCGCCAAACAATGAACACAAGTCTTAAGATGCGTACCTTTGAAATTGGGTAAAAGCTCTTCCTTGAACAAAACTTGTAGTCATTTTTCATTCACGTGGCCAAGCCGCTTGTGCCACAATTCGGTAGAAGCATCATCCTAAAGTGCATTGACAACACATTTATAAATTTTTTCTTGCATCGAATAAAAGTGTACAAGTCTTCTTACATTTGGCCATCACCAAACAACCTTTTGTGAGCTTCCATTTTCCATAACCAAATTTGTTGCTATAGCCTTCATCTTCTAGTTTCCTAGTAGAGATCAAATTGAGATGAATGTCAGGAACATACCTCATATCTTTAAGCAACAACTTGCCGCCCAAATTTGTTTCTAAGCAAACATCACCCATGCCAACAATCTTGGACAAACCTTCACTTTCCATTCATACACAACCATAATCTCCTTTAGTGTAGGAAGTGAAGAAATCAACTCGAGAAGTCACATGAAAAGAAGCACTTGAATCAATCACCCAATTACTCTACTGGCCTACAAAATTGACACAATCATCTTCACAACCAACCATTAGATCACTATCAAAAGTAAATGCCATTGTGCCTTCTTGCTTCTTATCTACAGTTTTGTCATTCATTTTCTCCTTGTTCTTGAGTTTTTGCCATTCCCGCTTTATGTGCCTTTTCTCACGACAATAATGGCACTCTTATCTTTCTTTGAAAAAGAATCATCTTTTGATTTGTCATGGCTTTGATCATGACCATGAGGAGCGTTACTCCTCCACCTTGTTTTACTTCGGCCTTTTATAACAAATGCCTCCGAATGAGAAGAATCCACTAATTTTTTTTCTTGTTTCTTCATTCAACAAGCTACTAGTGGCGTGGCTCATTGTGACAACTCCATCGGGTGCCGAATTACTAACCGTTACAACTAAAGTCTCTCAACTTTCAAGCAAGGAACTAAGTAGCATCAAAGCCTGCAATTCATCATCAAAAACAATTTTCATTGAAGTAAGTTGATTAACAATACTCTTCATTTCATTAAAATGTTTTGGAATGGGGTTGTCCTTTTTATATTTTAAATTAACTAACTTTCGAAACAAAAAAACTTTATTTGTGGCAGATTTTCTATCATAAAGACTTAATTTCCCCCCCCATAAATCATGTGTTGAAGTTTCGGTAGCAACATGATGAAACACATTATCATCAATCCATTGACGGATAACATCAACGGCTTTTCGTCTAAGCCTTTTCCATTTATCATCCTTCATACCCTTGGGTTTGTCACTATCACCCTCAATAGATCTATACAAATTTTTATAAAATAGTAGGTCCTCTATTTTAGTTTTTCAAGTGACCTATTCGCTTTCACTGAAGCTAGTTATACGACCCACATTTCCTTACATTGATTTATACAAATAAATGCACCCAAAATAAATTGTAAGCTTTGAAACCAGTTGCTAGGGAAAATAGGTGATTTGTCGCAAGTAAATCAATCGAAGAAAATAAAACTAATACGGAAAAATTAAATCAACATCACAAGAATTTTTACGTGGTTCCCTCAATGTGAAGTATGTCCACATGATCGAAATTCAATTCCACTATCAACCAAGAGTTTTTAAATGATTACAAACGAGATACAAATGGTCTCATAAACAACTCTTAGATGAATTCCAAATAATCACAAATAAATAAGAAGAAAGACCTCACTAAATAAATGAACAAATTATCTTCAAAACATAGTTAAAGAAGGCACCAAATCTGAACCAAAGTTGCACCTTTGAAGCACACAACACTTTAACCAACCAACCCACAAATTGATTAAGCAACAAGTATATAACAAAGAAGAGCCCTCAGTGCTTTAAACTCATCGAATTTTTCATCAATATTGGCAGCCGCAGCATACACAATAAACAATGCCAAAAAGACGTTGTTGGCTCTTGAGCTTTTTATCTCAAAAACCTAGGTGTCACCAAACATATTTTAAAATACACATTAGGCGTCCAAAATGTTAGATATAATATATATAAAAGAAATATATTATAATCAACACTAAATTAAATTAAATATTCTTTTAATAAATCAATTTAAGTCCCATACTTCACTAAAGAGGTTTATCCGACAATAAATTTAAAAAAATTATTTAAAAAATTAATTAATGGTTCAAATTTAATTTAGGTGTAGAACTCACCAAACTAAACAACTGAATTTACATCACATATTCTTTTGTTGTACATTTTATGTTAAAAGTTCTGGGTTCGTAGATTTATACCCTAGTTAGCGGTGTAATTTGAAGTCAATATGAAACTTTTTAAGATTTTTTTTATGTGATTTTTTTTTTTTGGATTGAGAAAAATATTTTTTAATTTTCTACGAATTTCTACAAAAATTTTGAAGTTCAAGTTGTGCTTAAGTAGACGTACTCAATAATCCAAACCTGAATTACATATATAAATATATTAAAGTATTATATATTGAAGTCATAGGCTTTTGAATAATGTTAAAATTATCCAAACTATTAGAACATCTCTACTATATATCACATATACAAGTAATACAATACAAAATAATATTTTTTTATTTTTTCGAATCAATTTGTTGATTTTTATCTTTCTTCTTTATGTCTCTCCTTTTCATATAAATTATTTGTATTTATCTATTATTAATGATTTTACTAAAAAATAAAATAATATGGTCTAAATTTAACAAATTAGTTGGCTTAATTGAAAAAATAAAATAAAATAACAATAGCCTAAATTCTATTTATTATGCTTGAATCGAGGATCGATAGAAAAATTTGAGTAATAAATTAAATTTAGGCAGACTTAAGTAACTCACACAACAATTTAAGTTAGGCTTGGTCTCAACATTTTTATTTTTGGTAGATCGGAAATGAAGCTTTGTCTCAACTCAACCCAACGTATGCCCTTAACCTCAACAACTATCGAAGTACGTTATGCCTGGCTCTACGTTAAGATGAGATTATTAGTAGGCGTTAACCAAACCAATCTTGTGTTTCTTCCACATAAGTCATACTTCTTCAAAAGTTTCAGTTGCACCATCTTTCGGGTAGTACACTTCCTCACCTGACATAAAACGTTATAAGTTTGGATTATTCAGGGCTCTTTTGGGAATATGTTTAGATTATTACCAACTCCCTCTCTCATAAAAAAAATTGTTTATAAACTGTTTATAAACAACTTTTTACCAAAAAATTGATTATTACCAACTTCCCAAACGTTATAAGTTTGGATTATTCAGTAAACTCACTTCTCATTCCAAATACATAAATAAAATAATGACACGATTATAATACATAGTAGAATCAATAATCAAGCAGAGTTTATAATAAATTTTAATTCTCAAGACTAACAGTCAATTAAGTTAGCTGTAGGCAATTCCCTGCGAAATGTTGTTCTTACCCAACTATTAACATTGGCCACAGGTAATTCTGACTTCCTCTTGGCTAAACCAAATACCAATGCACCACTTATTGCATAACTACTAGTGCATTGCTTACCATATAGTTGCCAACGATGCCGTCCTAAGATTTTTTTAAAATACGAATTGCTCTCTGTGATTTAAAAAATTACAAATGTCTCCCTGTCAGAATTTTTTATTTAACAGAATTAATTGAAAAAGTAAAATTTCTAACTGTTTATCTATATAATAATAAAATTATCTTAATCATTAATTAAAATAAAATTTTAATATTATTAAAAAATATTAATTAATTTGATGATTTACTCATAAAATGACCTATTTATTATGAAATTAAAAAATTTAAAATTATAATATAATTATTAAAATCACATAAATATGTGTGTGTGTTTGTAATGTACCCAAATTGTAATTCGCCTAAAAACATTGCACGATGATCTGATCTAGTCAACTGAAGCAATAGTTCTCTCTCTCTCTCTCTCTCTCTCTCTCTCTCTCTCTGTGTTGATTTTTCCATGTCCATCCAACAACATTAAACAACCAGAGACGCACTCAACTTTCTAGGTGGCATCCATCCATTGGAGAACCCCTCAACTACTTCCAAAGTCATTGGTCTTGCCGTGCCAAGTTGCCTTGCCTGTATTATCTATATATATATTCAACACACCCACAAGGTCTTAGATTAAACTCTCAGCTTCCTTCTTTACAAACACAAAACACACAAGGCTGAGAGAGTAGTAGGGGTGACCATATTCGGAGAACACAAAAACACTAACACTAGAGAGAGAGAGAGAGAGAGAGAGATGGCCACCGCAAAGTTGAGTTTTACAAAACTTGTAGTGTTGGCTTTAGCAGCAGCAGTACTGGTAGAGTTCTCGGCTGCTGCAAATCACACCGTCGGAGACACCACGGGTTGGGTCAACAACCCTTCCGGCGGCGCCACCTTTTATTCCAATTGGGCTTCCAAACAAACCTTTGCCATCGGTGACATTTTAGGTAAACTTGGCTTTTATTCTCTTAATTATATAATTTGTTTTCAGAAAAAAGATTCGAAAAAATAGTTTCTTGGACTTTTTGTCAAATAAATTTTATATGTGTTTTTAGAAAAGCAGAATTAATGTTTTAAGAAATAGGTTTGAATCCAATTACAAATAAGATAAAACACACCTATAGTCAATTTGAATCAATTAATTTTGAATTTTGTCAATTTCTTAATTTTTTGTTTTAGTTTAAATTAAATTGGTTCAATTACAAATTACCATATAAGTTGTTAACCGAAAAACTATAAAATTCACCATGTGTTGTTGTACTTTGGTTTCTAAAATTTCAATTTCATCTCTCAACACTATAACACTATAAGATTAGAGTCATGCTAGAGACCCCAAATAAATTATCAAATTTTCTACCAAATATCTCACATGAGTGTGAGACCCACGCAAATCACATGTGTGTGGATCCCACAGTTTGGTAAAAAATTTGATAACTTATTTGGAATCCATAGCAATTTCCTATGTTTCGTTTCCCTCATGTGTTTTGCGATCAAATTTACAAAATTGAAAACATGAAGAATCTTTTGAATCATATATTTGACTAAGATTTTTGAAATTAAGGCTAATTTTTTTTCACTTTTCACTTTCCATTTTCCTCTTCTGTTCACTGCGCAAATATTCACTCAAATTTTTGATGCAAACACAGCCAATTGACCAAACCAACATAATGACAAAATTAAAAACAAAGGATCACACTGACATGAAACTGTGAATTTGATCGTTCTATTAATGTTTTAGACACTCCATTTGAAATTACCAATTTAACACAAATTAAAAAATTAATGTTTTGATTCTCAATATTTATTGAACTTTTGATCAAGTTTTTATTTTAAAATTTTTTTGGGCAGTGTTCAACTATGTTACTGGACAACATAATGTGGCTAGAGTTTCAAAGAATGCTTATGATACATGCAATCCCACCTCTCCCATGTCTATTGATACCATTGGTCCAACAAACATCAAGCTCAACGCCACTGGCGAATACTACTTCTTCTGCACCGTCGGTGCTCACTGTACCCAGGGCCAGAAGCTAGCCATCAATGTCACTTCTTCCGCCACCGCCCCCTCCCCTGGTGCCCCTTCATCTCCTCCAACAATTTCTCCTTCTCCCGCATCTCCGCCACCATCCACCACCGCACCTCCGCCATCACCCACCGCATCTCCGCCATCCCCCACCACATCTCCGCCACCATCCACCACCGCACCTCCGCCATCACCCACTGCATCCCCACCGCCATCCACCACTGCACCTCCGCCATCATCCTCTACATCTCCGCCACCACCCTCCTCTCCTTCGCCTGGATCACCCACTAGTCCTGCACCTGGCACGTCAACCTCTCCCCCTCCACCACCAGCGTCCTCCGCCCCACCAAAGGCGGTTGCTGCTTTCGCCGTGGTCTTGATGTCCATTGCCATTGGTGTGATGTGTTGATGATTTTTTTGGTTGACACACGAAGAATTTATATGGCACGGCCATTCGTTTTAGTGTACTATTAATTATTGTATTGGTTGAATGATTTGTGTTAGTATTCAGATTGAATAAAGATGGTTGTTTGATTTTGAGATGAAAATTTGATGGATTTATATCATTTATGTACGTTTAGAGTGAAGTAATTTCATTAATTTATGTAACTCATATTGTCTTTCTCAAATAAAAAGTTACAATTTAGTTGTATCCAAGCAAAAACACTAAAATGGTCATTCATTAATATACTTTTCTTTATTTTTCCGTAAATTAAAAATAAATTATTATAATGAAAAAATCGTTCAATTCTATCTTATTTGAGTGAATCAAATACAAACATTACCTTTTTATCTCATATTTTCTTTTATGTAAATGACACAAAAAGTGGATTGGAGAGGCTTCGTCTGCCTTATTTTGAGTGCATCTCGGTCTATCTCAATGATTAGAACCTTTTATTTTGTTGAATTTGTCAAATATAATATTCATAGCGAAAATCATGTTGATCTATATTGTTAGTTACTTGATCGTATCATATTTATTTTGTTCAGATATATAATTTGATCAAATAGTTAGTAATATATGATGAACATTAATTTTTATATGAATAATATACTTAGCACATCCCAATATGAATAGGTTGAATTATCGAGATTGGCTAGAGATAGGCACACAAGGAACCAAACTGAAAACAGAACTGGAGAAGAAATAATTTTCAGATGGCCAAATTTCAATAAGATAACAAAAAAGTCTCCGTAAGAGCTTAAAACCGTAATTAAGAAGATTTTGACCTGTTGCAGTCAAGCTTGTCCAGCCAATATGTTTGAAAATAAACCTTTACCTAACTCCTTGATGGTAGAGTTTGAATTAAAAACTTTTGATTTTGAGAAATAAAGTTAAAGAAATAACTCTATTTTGGGATGATATACCTCCACCACAATTTCTGTGCCTCTATTTTCCATGGACTTTCTCCCGATGATAACCTCAACATTTCACTGTCATCCTCAAAAAATAACCAGTGAAAAAGACTTTTAGCCGTGCGCATGGCATCATCGAACAAATGACCCTAGGTAGCAGCAATCCTATAAATGTGAGGGAAGGTAGATGATTTTTTACAAGTAAATTAATTGAAGAAAAAATTAAATCAATAACAACATAATAATTTTTATATAGTTTTTTAATGTGAAATATGTTTAAGGGATCAAAATTTAATTATATAATCACCTAAGAGTTTTCAAACGATTACAAATGAGAAATCAATAGTCTCACAAATCATCCTCAGATGAATTCTAAATAATCACAAATAAATAAGAAAAAAGATCACACTAAATAAATAAACAAATTATTTTCAAAACAGAGTTAAAAGAAAACACCAAATCTGAACCAAAGTTGACACCTTTGAACCACACAACACTTAACCAATCAACCTACAAATTGATAAAGCAACAAGTACAAACGAAAAAAGAAAAAGAAAAAAAAGTAGAGCTCTCAGTGCCTTGAATCCACCGAATTTTTCATTAGTATTGGCAGCCACGACATACACAATAAACAATGTCGAAAAGCTGTTGACTCTGGAGTATTTTTCTCAAAACTCTAATTGCCGCCGAATAGATTTTAAAATGCCTATTAGGCCTCTAAAATGTCATATATATATATATATATATATATTATAATTAATATCAAATCAAATTAAATATTTCTTTAATAAATTAATTTGGATCCTATATTCTACTAAGGAGGTATATTTAACAATTCTTTCATAATGACTTGGGTGGAGACATCAATTATACCCGTCAAAATTCGACACTTCAAATGTTTGTCTCTAGACAATGTCTTAGTCAGTATATTCAAAATATTATCATTCGTGTGAACCTTTTCAAGTTGTAACAATTTTAAATATAACACATCACGAATCCAAATGTATCTCGCATCAATGTATTTTAATCTCAATAAAAAGTAAATTTTTTATTCAAGTGAATAACATTTTGATTATCACAATAAAGTACATACATCTTTTGCTTCAAACCCAACTATTGTAGAAATTTCTTCAACCATAACTTTTCTTTGCAATCTTCCATAACCAAACCAAACCAAGCCTTAAGTCCCATCAAATGAGGTCGGCTACATGAATGCTTCTTCTTCACACTGCCTTATCAAAGGCCATTTCATTAGTCAAATTAAGTAGATTCATATATCTATTTACAACGCTAGTCAATGTTAATCTAGGCCTACCCTGTCCCTAACACTTCAATCTACTGTTACCGCATTGCATCTCTTCACTACTGCCTCTGTTGGTCTTCATTGAATATGACCAAATTATCTTAATCGATTTTCTCTCAACTTATCTTCTATCGATGCTATAGTCCTACCCATTCTCGAATACACTCATTTCTAACTCTATCTTGTCTAGTCTTACCACACATCCACCTTAGCATCCTCATCTCAGCCACACTCATCTTATCTAAATATTGTTTCTTGGTTGCCCAACACTCTGTTCCATACAACATTGCTGGTTTAATAGCCGTTCTATAGAACTTGCCTTTTTAGTCTAGTGGGTATTCGTTTATCGCACAATACCCCAGACGCACTTCTCCACTTACACCATCTTGCCTTAATCCTATAGGCCACATCCGCATCAATCTCCCCCGTTATTGTGATAATCGACTCTAAATAACGAAAATGTTCACTCTTAGGCAGTTCTTGCTTCTCAATCTTCACTTCTCCTCTGCTTTCATTGTTACTGTTACTAAATTTACACTTCATGTGCTCTGTCTTAGTTCTGCTTATCTGGAATCCTTTAGATTCAAGAGCTTTCTTCAAATCTCCAACTTTGTGTTAACTCCTTCTCTAGTTTCACCCACTAGCACAATATCGTCTGCAAAAAGCATACACCATGGTATGTCATCCTAAATATTTCTCGTCAATTCATCCATAACTAAAGCAAAAAGATAAGGATTTAAGGTCGATCCTTGGTGTAACCTTACAATGATAAGAAATTCATTTGTCTCTCCAGCTGGCGATCTAATAGTGGTCACCACCCCTCCATACATGTCCCTAATCGTATCAATGTAACCTTTTGTAACTCCTTTCTTCTCTAACACCCACAATATTATATCTCGGGGCACTCTATCATATGCTTTCTCAAGGTCGATAAAACACCATATGAATGTCTTTTTTCTTTTCTTTATACTTTTCTATTACTCTCCTCAAAAGATAGATCGCTTCCATTGTTGACCTACCGGGTATAAACCCAAATTGATTCTCTGACACCTCTGTTATATCTTGCAATCGGCATTCTATCACCCTCTCCCACACTTTTATTATATAGCACATTAGCTTGATTCCTTTATAGCTGTTGTAATTCTGGACATCACCTTTATTCTTATAGATTGATACTAAAATACTCTTCCTTCACTCATCTGGTATGTTCCTAGTCAACAAAATTTTGCTAAACATCCTAGTCAACCAAGCAACTCTTTTTTTTACCCAAACACTTCCAAGCTTCAATAGGGATATCATCGGGCCCTAAATCCTTATTTGATTTCATCTTCTTTAATGCAATCTCCACTTCAAAGTTCCTAATCCTGCGATAGAACCTATAGTCTTGGTTTATCATATTATTGGCTATTTCTTCCCCTATTGTCGTACCTCCATGTTCCTCATTTAATAGTTTCTCAAAATAATTCTTTCATCTTTCCTTAATCTCTTCGTCCTGCACCAATATCTTAGAATCCTAACTCTTGATGCACTTAACTTGATTAAAATCTCTTATTTTTCTCTCCCATATCTTAGCAAGTTTGTATACCCTCTTCTCTCACTCTTTATTATCTAGTCTAGTGTATAGGTTATCACAAGCTTTCAACTTAGCCTCTCTCACTACTTTCTTGGCCTCCTTATTAGCCAATCTATAACTCTTAAGGTTTTCTTCAGTTCTATCATTTTGCTAATTTTTAAAGCACTCTTTTTTTTGCCTTAACTACCGCTTGAACCTCTTCCCTCCACCACCAAGTTTCCCTAGAGCTGGGTCTCGATCCTTTCGAGCCTCCAAGCACTTCCCTTGAGATTCTCCTCATACAATTGGCCATCAATTTTCACATAGTGTTAGCACCATCTTCCAAGTCCCAAGTACCTTCCTTATCTATTCAATTCTTAAGGGCCTGTTTGGTAATGTTTACGTTTTCAGTTTATATTTACAAAAATTTTATAAACTGGTTTTTGTTTATTTTTAGAAAAACATAAACTAAAAACGCGTTTGGTTTAGACAAAATATTTAAAAAAAATTTAAAATATAAAAAAGAGTAAGAAATGGCAAGTGGTGGCGGGTGGTGGGTGGAGACGAGTGGTGGCGGCAGAAGACTGTGGTGGAAAATGATGGCGTGTGGTGGTGGCGGCAGAAGATGGTGGTGGAAAATGGTAGTGAGTAGGAGGTGGTGGTGGTGGTGGTGGTGGTGGGTGGGTGGTGGTGGCGGGGTGGTGGGTGGTAGCAGTGGGTGGTGGGTGGCGGGTGGTGGCGGTGGTGGTGGTGGGTGAGTGGGTGACGGTGGCGTGGTGGTAGCAAGTGGGTGGTGGTGGTTGGCAAGTGTGTGGCGGGTGGTGGTAGTGGGTTGGTGGAAGGGTGACGGTGGCGGGTGGTGAGTGGTGGTGGCGGTGGGTGGATGTGGTGGGTGGTGGGGGTGGTGGTAGGTGGGTGGGTGGTAGTGAGTGGGTCGTGGTGGTGGCGGGTGGGTGGCAGGTGGTTAGTAGTGGCGGATGGTTGGTGGCAGGTGGGTGGTGGGGGGTGGTGGTAGGTGGTGGGTGGTGGCGAGGGATGGTGGCGAGGGGTGGGTGGTGGTGGCGGGGAGTGGGTGGTAGGTGAGTGATGGTGGTGGCGGGTGGTGGGTGGTGGTGGCTGGTGGCTGGTGAGTGGTGATGACTGGTGGTGGTGGTGGTGGTAGTGGAGGATGGGTGGTGAGTGGTGGTGGCGAAAAACGGTGGTGGAAAATGGTGGCAGATGGTGGCTAGTGTTGGGTGGTAAAAAAAAAAAAAAACTGAAAACTCAAAATGTAAACTCATTTTTTGAGTTTACTTTTTTTGGCCAAATTTATAAATTGAGACCATTAATTTATAAATCAAAAATTTACCAAAAATGTTTTTATTTGAGTTTTTAAAATTTTTGTAAATATAAACTGAAAACTGAAAATGTAAGTGTGACGCCCCGGTTCTACACTATTGGTTGCAGTTAAGGGAGAGTCACTAATGAGTCCTATGGTCAATAACCAAGTAAGATCCCAGATCGTCGGAGGAGTCAAATTAGCCTCCCTTCTAAGTCCAGCTTTCTTAGGCAGCGCACTGCCCTTTTGACAGATCTTAAAAGGTATTGACACAAGATCTCATAAACAACGATAAGGTTCTTACATAGAATATAAATACATAACAATCACAATATATATAACTCAAAAGATGGTTCCATTACATTACATCCCAAAAGAAAGCTTAAATCTTCAAATGAGTCCTTACAAAACATCAAAAAAGAAACTTCTAATTATTTATTTATTTATTTATTTATTATTATTTTTTTAGGATAGCCAAAAGTCTTCAAAAGTTTCGGGCTTGTCGTCTCCAGCTATGAGTTCTGCTTCATCACCTGGCATGATACGTCGTGAGCTTTGAATGCCCAATAAACACACACACACACACCCTACTCCTTTTTCCCCAGTCCAATACACAATTACAATTATAACATCAAGTAATAAAGCTCAATACTCAATTAATTAAATAAAGGGTTAAGTTAGGTTGTTAGCAACTAGAAATCCCCCAAAGAGATTTCGTCCTCCCAACCACAAGAATCGGACGCGGATTATTCGATATGCCCCATCTTTTGCTGCTTTGTTGTAGACCTAACCTCGGATGCCTACCAACGGTTATGTACCATGTAGCACCAACCGCAGGGCCTCAAAAGAGACGGTAAAATAGGGCCTTGCCCGAATCCCTCCTTGCACCAAACCACCTAGGGTCCGAATACAACTGCTCCATTCAAGGGTTCCGAAAACTACTTGCGCAAGACTTTAACTTTCAAATAGGGAACGCATCCCAATAATCCATATATCACATATTCTCATTTTTCATTACTCAAGTGTTCGAAAACCAGTACCCTCCCTATTAGGTTTCCCGTTGAATTAAATGTTTTAAATCAAGGTTAGTCCAACTTATAAGACAATAACATCTATATAAGCATGCATTCTTAAGATGAGAAACGTAAATAACACATATAATATCATGCCAAGATATGATCATAAGCTAATAAGCAATCTCATGAACTCAAAGGTATAAAACATCCACACATAACAAAATTTCCAGATTTAATATCACATAAAAATTAAAATGAAAGGACTATTTTAGATCCTTTACCGGACTTGGCCTTCCAATGGTTAGTAGAGGATTTAATCTAGTTTCTAGAACATTTTTCGGAGATGGGATCGCTTTTCCAGATTTTAACTTATTTAGAAAATATTCCAGCGCTGTCCAGATTCTACCTAGATCCGTCGACTGTTACGAAAAATTGATTTTCTTGCAAACTGCTTAATGTTTTTCGACAAAACCAATTTTAGTTGAAAGCTAACACCTTAAGGAAGGTTTTGACATAAAATAGAGGTCCAGAATAATTTTGTACATTTTTTTAGAATTTCTGGAAGTGGGCTGCAAAAACAGATTCTAGGGTACTTTGCCCAAAACAAGAAGATTTATGAAAAAGGGGTTCCACCAAGGAAAAGTTTCATTTCTTTTGTGAAGAAAATATGCCTACTATCACATGTTTAACTCAGAAAATTGTTTGAAAGAGTGTCCTTGAAAAGTTGAGAGATTGGTACAAAAGAAGATGGTTTTGTGCCAAAATGGAGAAAATACAAGAGAGATGGAATCAATACTCAACCCTTAGCATTTTTAACATAGGAACTTAGTAATAACAGATCTGAAAACATTATTTAGAACCTTTAGAAACATGCATTAGAAAAAGGAAATGAAAGAGAAGGTTGTGTTTGTGGCTTACTTGCTACTTTGCACAAGAAGGCTCTCTTCTTCCTCCTTCTTCTCCTCTAGACTTCTTTCTCTTGCTCTCCTCCTTCTCTCTAGCCTAATGTGTGTGTGTGGGTGTGGTGTTTGTGCTTTGCCAAGCTAGGGGAGGTTGGTATATATAGGTAATTTTGATGTAAAATGTCCTAAAAGCCCATTAGTTGGAAATGGATGGAAATGTTAGGATTTTGCTTGGAGTCTAATGGGATAGGAGTAACTAAGGTGCTAAATCATAGGTTTAAGAATTATTTAGTTAAAATAGAACTAGTTTTGGAATTTGCATCCTAGGTCTAGGGCACTAGGTTGTGTTTTTTCCTAGAATTTCATGATGATATATCTTGAAAATGGTTTTCTCACTTTCTCCTAGAAGGGCCATTTTTTTTTATTTATTAATTTTGGTCCTAGGGCACACTCCTCAAGGTGTGTATATATATATATATATATTACAAGATTGATGGTACTTCAAGGTACAAGGTACAAGTACTAGTTTTTGGGGCAAGTTTTGAATTTAATTTAAGGGTGAGGGCTTGGAGTTTAATACATGTAACTTATGTAGAATTAAATTCGGTTAGGGATCCTAATCCGGTGAGGGAAATTCCTGTTTCGATAAAAATAAAAATATTAATGCTAACTGACAAGATTCGAATTAATTCAAGTAAACGAGGGGGCTTTAATAAAATAATTCAACATTAAGCTTTTTAAAGTGAATACATATTTCAGGGGCTTCACAGTAAGCCTGTTTGGTAACGTTTACATTTTCAGTTTATATTTGCAAAAATTTTATAAACTGATTTTTGTTTATTTTTTGTTTACTTTTAGAAAAACATAAACAACAAACACGTTTAGTTTAGACAAAATGTTTAAAAATGTTTAAAAATATAAAAAATAGTGAGAAATGGCAAGTGGTGGCGGGTGGTGGATGGAGACAAGTAGTGGCAGTGAAAGACGGTAGTGGAAAATGATGGCGGGTGGTTATGGCGGAAGACGGTGGTGGAAAATGGTAGTGAGTGGGTGGTGGTGGTGGTGGTGGTGGTGGCAGGTGGGTGGGTGACGGTGGCGGGTGGTGGGTAGTAGCGAGTGGGTGGTGGTGGTGGTGGTGGCGGCGGGTGGTGGGTGATGGTGATGGTGATGGTGGTGGTAGGTGGTGGGTGATGGTGGTGGTGGTGGCAAGTGGGTGGCGGATGAGTGGTTGGTGATGGTGGTGGTGGTGGGTGGTGGGTGGTGGTGGTAGGTGGATGGTGGTGGCGGTGGGTGGTGAGTAGTGGTGGCGTGGTGGTGGCGGGTGGTGGCGGTGGATAGTAGTGGTGGTAGTGGCGGGTGGTGGGTGGTGGTGGTGGTGGCGAGTGGGTGGCAAGTGGGTGGTGGGTGGTGGTGGGTGGCAGGTGGTGGTGGGGGGTTGGGAGTGGGTGATGAGTGGTGGTGGCGGAAGATGGTGGTGGAAAATGGTGGCAGGTGGTGGCTAGTGTTAGGTGGTAAAAAAAAAAACTGAAAACTCAAAACGTAAACTCATTTTTTGAGTTTACATTTTTTGGCCAAATTTATAAACTGAGACCATTGATTTATAAATAAAAAATTTATCAAACAAGTTTTATTTGAGTTTTTAAAATTTTTTAAATATAAACTAAAAACTGAAAACGTAAGTATTACCAAATAGCACCTGTAGACACCCCATTTTTGACCGCCCTCAAGATTTGGACGTCATCGTTTGAACACTCGATGATCATCCATGTTCGTGTTCGTTTTGAGTTCCCGGAGGTCTCGGCCGTACGTCTTGCCTCAAGATCTCTCAACTTGTCTGTTTTGTGCTTGGTTGTGGACCAAACACTTGTGTTTTTGCTTCTAAGGGAAAATTGTGGCTTGTTTGCCATACCCTCAACCCATCGGCCAAGGCTTGAGGCCATCGGCCCTGTTTTCTTTCCATCAGCCAAAAGTATTGGCCGATCGGCACTCCATTTGGTCGGTTCGCACTTATGTTGGTCGATCGGCACTTATGTTGGTCGATCGGCCATTTTTGGTGGCTGAACCCTGTTCATCTGCTTTATGCAGATATTTTGTACCAGCTGGTGCAGTTGGCATCCACAATTAACCCTCTCCATACACGTGTATGAAGGGATTAGAGCCTTGCTTAGCTTCTCCAAGAAGCTTTGCAAAATTGGATTTCTATTAAAGGAGAGCCTCCTTTCCCTTTCCAGGGGTTCTAGAAATCTGATATACAAGATATATATATATATCTCTATATCTCCCTCTTTCTACATTTGTGTGTGGGTTTGAGTTCAAAAGGGTGTTTTGTTCTTACTATTGCACATAAACACCTGGCATTACACTATCCTTGGTTGTTGAGGTGCTAGGGAGTTGATATTATAGTTCTTGAGGTGGTTTTGATCAGAGAAAGGTGCTGGAGCCTTGTTCTTGAAGGTGTTCTTCAAAGGTGAGCACTCTTACTTTAGATCCCCCTTTCTTGCTTAAGCTTTTAGACCTACTTGTATATTGTTTTAAGTTTAGCTATAAACTGTAAAACGTTCTGATTTTGTATGCTTAAGATGTTTGTTTAAGATCATTTTTTGGTTGGGGGTTGTCTACCCCCTCTTAGGCCTTGTTTGGCCTTGTTTTGTGCCTTTACTTTTGAGCTTTGGGACCATCTTATTTTGACCTTCCCACAACTAAAATCCAGAGGATTTTCAGTGGTGGAGAAGTGGTTTTGAAGTCTTGAATAGGAGAGGGACACCCCTCTCTCCTTATGTCTCATATGCTTGTGTCATTGGCTCACATTGGTAGCATGTTTGCATAGCATGTTTTGGCCCCATTTCAGCAAGTATTCGGTGTTATCTTGGTATGATATACCTCTGTTTTGAGTTGGTTTGTTGGTCTCTTACATGCACTACACACTTGTCTTGTAATCCTTTTTTTTGCCTTGACATGCACCACGCATTTGGACCATCATGCTTGCCTATTTTGGCTCAACCCAAAGGAACTTTTAGTCATGTTTTACTATGTTTGAGCTCTATTTGGTGTTGTTTGGATCATATGTGCAATGCTTTGTATAGCCACCATGCATTTTAGATTGTTACCCTTGAGGGTCCAAGCCATTAGCATGCACTAGTTGGACCTTTTTCATGATTTGGCATCATCTCATACGGTATTTTAGTGCATATTTCATGCTCATATACTTGCATTTGCCATCCTTTCAAAGCTTTGAAGAGTTAGTGACTTATGTCTTAAGAATGCATCATTGTGCATGCCACCATGCTTAGGCATTTGGGATGCCATCTAAGTGGGTTTTTGGGCTCATTCTAACATGCCATAACTCTGATTTTATTGGCCTAAGTCATGTCATGTTTGGTTGTAATAGGTGTAGTGCAATTGCCCCTTTTGGCCTTGTATGCGTCTTATTTTGTGCTCACCTTTCTAGCATGTTTCGGCTTTATTCCATACATGTTTTAGCTTCATTTTGGTCTGCGTTGGGACTGTTTTGGGTCACCTTGGCCCTTTGGGGCTTGGTTGATATGGCCATAGTGTGAGTCCCTTGGTAAACCTTAAGCTTCGAGCCTTCTTGCATGCTTTGCCCGACTTGTTTAAGTGGTTTGGCACCACTCTTTGCATGATTTCAGAGCTTATTGCATTGTCACATTCTCATGTTTATCACATCTCTCTCATGTTTGAGGATTGTGCATTATTGCATAGTTTATGGATCAATGTGTGTACATGTGTGTTTTGCCCTTTCGGTGCCTTAATTCATCACTTTGGTCATTGTTTTTGGTATGGATGAGGCCTATCCATTTTCAGTATAAGTCCATAGATCATGTGGTTGGTGTGTTGATTGCATGCTTATCGTATTACATGTTGTTGCATGCTTGTTGTTGGTATAGTTGTTGCATGCCTATTGCATCATATGCTTAAGTTTCATTTTGCATAATTGCTAGCTCGCATTTTGTCACATTATATGTTTAGGTTGCATGCATTTGGCAAGCTTGTTACCTTAGCCTTGTGTGCATATTTGAGCCCTATTGCATTTGGCATGCTTAGGTCGCATAGCATTGCACTTCCATGTTGCATTGTACTTGGTTGCATGCATTGAATTGTGTTTGGTTTGGGGTGTCAAACCAAACACGAGGAGCGAGGAACGTTCGTACTTGAAGTGACGAAACGTGCCTCAATCCTTAGTCACCGACGCTCTTGATCCAACATGATAGAGTGTGAGGCCTTCATGTGTTTTGTGCATTCATTTCATATTGATTTCCACACTTGGCTCCTTTGGCCATCATGCAGTGAAATGCGTGATTGATGGCCCGAGGGTTAAGCACTACACTCCCTTGAGTTCATGACATGATAGGGAGGGTGTTTGTGCACACATTGCCTTGAAAATGCATTGCCATGCTCTGTTTGTCCTCTGCTGCAGCAAAACAGCATTCTGCAGGAAGATATAGCCGGCCGGCCATCTTTAGTGCCGATCGACTAAACATTGGTGGCCGGTATCCTCACAAATGGTCGGTGACTAATTCCACATGGCCGGTGTACCTATACCTTGGCCGGTGACATCTCACAGTGCTCAGGGAGTGGTTCAGAAGCATCATTGGGACTTGTGCAGTTTTCAGAGATGTAAAACAGTGCAAACAAAGGCAACATGTGGCATGACAACAGGTTTCTGAGTGAGGCGATCGAGCATGCATCATTCAATCATTCCGAGGTGGAGCTGCGGCGG
The DNA here is from genome assembly GCA_025200525.1 of Camellia lanceoleosa. NCBI lineage: Eukaryota > Viridiplantae > Streptophyta > Magnoliopsida > Ericales > Theaceae > Camellia > Camellia lanceoleosa. The sequence goes on along the minus strand of CM045771.1, from coordinate 19,658,612 downwards.
CCTCTTTAGTTTCATAGCTTATTTAATTTGTTTAAATTAGTTAAGGGTTTTGTAATATTTAATTAGCTAGGATAGTTGATTATTTATTCGGTTTGTATTATTTATTCGGACCCTCTATCGAGAGGGAAAATTTTGTAATAAGTGTGCGTGAGTGTGTGAATGTCTTCCAATCCCACGTCTTTCTCCCTTTTACTTAACCGCTTACGATGGTTAGTTTTAGTGCATGTTTAGATTAGCATCCTTATGTTTGCATCCATTCATTTGTATTGCATGCATCGGGCTCGGCACATCATACTAACTGTATTATATTTAATTCCTACTTGAATACGTGTATCGAGTTGTTGCATCTCATATGCCATCTTAGAATCATCGAGACTATTTCTAGTTGCATTTTGCATGCGTTGCATTAGCCATCTTAACATAGCTAGGATCATGCATTGATTACTAACTAGCTATTGTTTTGGCTTGGAGTACTAGGTAAGCTTTTATGCTTTAGCATCTTGCATGAGTGTGAGTGTTGCCATGATAGCATGCTTACCATGAGGCTAACTGCTTATGTGTTTAGCTGCCTGAATGCTTGTGGATGAAGGTTGAATTACTTGAATTGGAACAATTCATCAAAATGCGAGTTTTAAGCCCACTTGAGGGTGGCAAAATCATGTTTTCTAAGCCCACCAGAGGGTGGCAAATCCATGTCTTAGCCTATTTACGAGTAGCACTTTCAAACAATTTTCAAGTAAACATGAGATGTTTTGTTCCAACTTAGACATTCTATTCTATACTTGTATGCTGTGCGCATCACGTACTGAGCTAGCTAATAACTGGAATAAGAACACATGTGTTTTCAAAAACAAAATATCATGCTTAGTACAGGCCGATCTTTGATTGGGCGAGCGGGGGCGCTCATAGATGACCTTCCCCAATCGTACCCAAGTTCCCGAGCCGAGGCAACTTTGGTGATGACAGACACGTGGCCTTAGGCACGAGTTAGGGTTTCATAAATTTCCCCCAAAATAAAATATTTAGGTGGCGACTCTGTATCTGGAAAAACAGTCCATGTTTGGCACTTCTTTACAAAAATCAGTTTTCCAAAACGATTTGCCGGATTTGGACTCTTTGGTGATTTATCAATCTCACATCGCACATTGTGAGATTAGATTAAGAATCGTGACATTTGAGTCCGATTTGTAGCCTGAGGCCTAAGGGGCGCGTCTACAGTTTCTGGCAACTCTTCTGGGGAGATTAGAGAACTTGACTCAAACTCATAATATCTTGTTTTGATTACACTTATGTGTTTTTTTGCATTGCATGTGCATTGGTGCGCCTAGGACACCTTGTTTGCCGTATGCTATTCCTGAACGGTTTGCCGGAGGCTTGTTTTGAGAAGCTTGCCATAAGGCTGACCGGTTGCGGGCTCTGGCACGGCGGGAATACAAACCCCGGTGGTTACCGGGGCACCTTTTTTGACCATTCGACCTAGTGCATATCGGAATCCATAGTGACCATGCCAAACAAGGACATGTTGCTTACCCGATTGTAGGTCATTTGAAACCGCCGTGTGCGTAGTGAAACCTTAGCTCCTGACAATAGGACAGAGAAACCCTACCCCAACATAGGGGTGTTTTAGCCCTTACTTGCTTGTTATATGCTTTTTGAGTTGGTTCTACAGGTATGCACGTATCAGTCTACAAGTTTGGGTATCAGGCCTGCCGGCATCTGCATCAGTGTTTTGAGAATCAGTTATATCTATGGGTATCAGATTTAGATTTTGAGCCAGTGATTTTGGGAACAGTGATCAGTGGTTGAGAACGGTTCATTCAGCTTGTATTTGCCAACTATGTGTTGTCTTTATTTAAGCTGTTATGCTGTCTGTTTTTCTGTTCATTATTTCCTTATTATGCTTTATTTATCTTTTTGCAAGGTAGTTTAGCACCATTGATTCCGACCAGGTAGATATCCCCCGAGCACTCTGGGTCAGAGGTCGTAGACTTAATCGATCTAGGGATCTGATAGACGGACAAGCAGTGTTCCTTTCTTTACCCTCGGTTACCAGACGGAGGTCGAGAGGACGCAGTGTATCGGTACAATGGTCGTCAGATCAGTGGTCTACCCCACCAGTGAATAGTCAGGCTGAGGTCTCAGTTTCCATTGCAGGGACAGATATATCAGTTATTCAGCTAGATCAGCATAAAATGGCAGGAATGGAGGAGATGATGCGTCCGCTCCAGGAAAGTATGAGAACTATGCAGCAGGACGCTGCCCGTTAAGCAGAATTTGCCAAACAACAGGCCGAGGTCATGACCCAACAGGCAGAGTTAATTGCTAGGTTACAGCAGCAAACCGGAGCATCTGCTTCATACCAAGTTCCTCCCCCACAAAGAGCTCTAATACTCGGGGATACACCAAATGTCCAGGAAGATACGGACGTTCCAATAGGGCCGGCTCCGCCCCCAATCCTACCCCAGCTATCCAAAACACCTACCAACCTACCAGATTCTCCCTTTGAGTTTGAGGTGGACCCCACAGCGTTGAAAGTGAGCAAGCTTGAAAAGCTGTTCAAGAAATATCAGGGTGTGAAGTCCATTCCAGATATTGAGAATGGGTACACCAACTCAACTGTGACACTGCAAGACTAGTTTAAAATGCCGCACATCCATCGCTTTGATGGGCCTGGGGATCCTATGGTGCATTTACGGTTGTTTTCAGATATACTGAGGTCGATGGGCCTCTTCAGATTGCAGAAGCTTTCTTTGTTTGGCCAGACCTTGTTAGGTGTAGCGGCCATCTGGTATGCAAAACTGGAAGATTCTGTCAAGAGAAACTCGGAGGAGATGGCCGAGGCCTTCATAGCTCAATACTCTTACAATACACAGATCGAGGTTACAACCCGTGACCTTGAGACAACTAGGCAAGAGCTGAAGGAGAGCTTCTCCAATTTTGTGACCCAGTGGAGGACCAAGGCCTTGATGATGACCATCGGGCCTGTTGACAAAGATTAGATTCGGATGGTTGTGTGCAACCTCCAACCCAAGCTTATGCAGAAGATGATTGTTCTCCCTCTCCCCACCTTTGCAGATTTACATGAGATAGAGGTGCAGATCAAAGACGCTATGAAGCAGGGCCTCATTGATAATGAGAGAGAACAGCCCAAGGGGACATTCAGCCACAGTACGAATGCAGGCACAAGTAGTGCTGTAGCTGCTAGAGCTTCAGATGTGAGTATGGTCACCACCACCACCACTCCAAGAACCCTTTCAACTACACCATTCACCGGTGCGTCCGGAAGTAGCTCACAAACAACCAAGTTTCCACCCAGAGGCCAAAGAACCTTTACCCCACTATACATGCCTTTGTCTATGGCTTTGGGGGTTTTGATCAGGAAAGGACACTTGAAGCCCCTAGAGCTGCGGCCATTGCCAGAAAAACTTCCTCCCTCCCACAACCCAGCCAAATACTGCGCATTTCACCAACAGCATGGTCATGACACCGACCAGTGCTATAGATTGCGTCACGAGATTCAAGATCTCATTGACAATAGGGTGATTGTGCCTCCGGAGAAACCAAATGTCACAGTCAACCCTCTCCTACCACATAACCAAGTTCCACCTCCCAAATGCATCAATTTGATCCAAACAGGGGTTATGTCATATGACCCTAGTATATATATCACCCCTTCTCACCTACCCAAGCCGGAGGTGTTCATTCCTGACAGCACTGATTTGTACGTGTTGGACATCTCCCAAACCCAACCTGAAACGGTGGTGGTAGCTATCGAAGATAGAAGTGGGTCGACTGCGGAGGCAGATGAGAATGCAAATACAGAGCCTGAGAGGTCTGCAAGCTTCATGTACAATCCGAGCGGTTACATTACATCAGCAGGCCAGGCTAGGCCGAATAAGGAATTCCTAGTGGGGGCAGAGGTTTGTGTAGTACATGAGGATGGACTTAATCAGGGGTTGGATGACCTGGCAAAACTAGAAGTGGACATCGCTAACCTTCAGTTTTTTAATGACCAAGATCCCGGAGATGTGACAGTCAACTGGTTTGATTTGGATAGGGCAACAGAGTCTACTGGGTGGCTTGACAACTAGCCGGATATTGTTGAACAACCTCAGCTAGAACAGGGTCCGTCAGGGACGGGGACATCAACTGTGGCTGGAAGGGCTGGGAATCTGGACGCATCGTCAGAGAGCGCTGGTGTTAAGAATTTTGCTCGGGATCCGAGCAATTTGAATACAGGAGATGTTGAACAGCAAGCTACGCTGAAGCAGTCTGAGTGGGAAAGGATCGAGGATTCTGAGAGGGCCAGAAAGGCCAAAGCCCTTGCGGGGACAGAACGTGCTGTGTGCACAGGAGCAGAGCGTGTTGCGGGCACGGGAACGGAAGGTGCTATGGGCACAGGAATAGTTGTGACGGAGCTAGACAGGTGTCTATCGACTGCCGATGGCATATGGTGGGAAGATGACGACCTATGTCTTGCCCACACAGATGAGGACTGGGGGAGTAACCAGCTAGATGATACCTGGTACATTGGCGAAGTTGATCACATGACTAGGAGCGGGCAGTATTTCAAACCCCCACATCTAGATCAACCGGAAACGTCCGGGAAGGACAAGGAGGCAGACAAGTGGAAAGAAAATATACTCGAAGAAGAGGCTGTGCTGAAACAGCTTAAGAAGATACAGGCAGACATCTCCATCTGGGGACTGCTTATGGCTTCATGAGTCCATAGACAAGCTGTCCTATCTGCAATGGACAAAGCCAAGCTCTCAATAGATACCACGCTTGAGCAACTGGTAGGATTGGTTTTTCCGGGAGGAGCTTCCCTGACGTTGACCTTTTCTGACAAGGAACTGCCGCCTGAGGGCACAAACCATAACAAACCACTCTACATCTCTGTGGAGTGTAGAGACAAGTGGGTATCGGTAGTTCTTGTCGACACGGGATCCGCCATTAACGTGTGCCCGTCGAGGACGTCATATGCAATCGGGGTGAAGCCCACGGACTTTATGACAACTGCCTAGGTGATAAGGGCTTATGACAATACTAGCAGAGAAGTGATGGGGACTGTGCAGATTTAGACCAAGGTTGGTCCAAGACATCACGAGACTGACTTCATGTCTTGGACGTTCCCACAACCTTCAACTTACTCTTAGGGCGACCGTGGCTACACCAGGTGAAGGCGGTCTCTTCCACCCTGCATCAGATGTTAAAATACCCTTACGGGAAGGGGGTGGCTATTGTTTTTGGGAATTCGTCAATCCATCCACCGCTAGAAGTGTCTACACCAATTTTGGAAATCGAGCATGGCACGGAGGATGTGTTCCTATCAGGATTTACCCTAGCCGAGGCCCGGGTCATACAGAGCATTTTGGCTGTTGATGAAGGGTTGTATGTCAGCGCATAGTCAGTATACCTCATGAACAAGCTTCAACACGTCCCTGGGATAGGACTAGGAAAAAGTGGTCGGAAGGGCATTACTGCATCGGCCGAAGTGCCGCACAATCCGCATACCTTTGGCTTGGGTTATCTGCCTACCAAAGAGGACTGGGTGAGGAAAGGCAAAAAAATGGCCGGGAGAGCTAGGGCCAAGCAGACTGGGAGGCATTTTGATTTGATGCATCGGCCTATCCAGGGCACCCTGAACGGATGCTTTGTCCGGGAGAGGGAAGACTTTCCATTCTGCGGCTTCCCAGAGCCATGGCTGAATGCCAAGAAGAGGTGCTTGCCGAGTTTCGAGATCTTCTTTGACTTCTGATTGGGGATGATGTTGAGGAAGCGAATGACCCATCAGTTAAGGTTGAGCAGTGTAAGGAAGTCGATTCCGAGAGCACCGAGATTGAAATGGGGGTAGCACTGGCTTGTCTACTATCAGATCCTCCAATCGTGCATGAGTGCTTGGGAGATGATCTCTCAGTGTCCATGATTCAGAATGAAGCAGCTGCGAGCCTATTTGCAAACATTTTGGATGCATCCATTGCACCTTCCCTCGTCTGGCAGTACGAGGAAGGTTTCTTATCGACCAACACTGGGTCAGGTAGTGAGCCGGAATCTGATTCCACCGAGTCTTGTGAGTCGGAATCAGGTTCCAGCTCATCTGAGTCTGAGTCCGGTATTCCTGGAGGTGACAACCCGGATGCGACAGTCTTGTCTAGGTCGTCTTTTTCTTTTTCCTTTGGGTCTGTTGTAATAGAGGAATTAGGTGACTTGGAAATGATTAATGAGAATGAAGTGGTTGTGGCTTTTGAGTATTTTTCTGTGCCTTTGATTTATTGCATTAATTCAGACTTTCAAAACTTCGATGAAAACGACGAGGAAGAAATTCCTCCGGTTTTGAAATATTTGCTAGATTAAGAGCATGAGAGGTTTGTAAAACTGCTGGTTGATGAAATCATCCAAATCAATGTTAGTACTGAGAAGGACTCGCGGCTGGTCCAGATTGGGTCCACATTGTCTTCAGAGGAGCGCGAGTGCTTAGTCGCTTTATTAAAAGATTTCAAAGATGTTTTCGCATGGTCCTATGAAGACATGCTCAGAATCGATCATTAGATTATACAGCACCGGATCCCTCTTGACCCAGGGGCCTGACCTGTTAAGCAAAAGCTTAGGAGGATCCGCCCAGACTGGGCTATCAAGATCAAAGAAGAGGTCACCAAGCAAATTGACGCAGGGTTCCTGCTGGTATCTAAATACCCAACTTGGTTGGCCAACATTGTTCCAATGCCGAAGAAAGACGGCAGAATTTGGGTATGTGTGGACTTCAGGGATTTGAACAAAGCTAGTCCAAAGGATGACTTTCCTCTGCCGCATATCGATGAGTTAGTGGACTTCACAGCGGGGCATGCATTGCTCTCATTTATGGATGGCTTTTCAGGCTACAACTAGATTGTAATGGCTTTGAAGACCAGGAGAAAGCTTTTACCACCCATGGGGACCTATTGTTATAGGGTGATGCCGTTTGGGCTGAAGAATGCTGAAGCTACATATCAACGGGCTGCAACCACGATATTACATGACATGATCCACAAAGAGGTTGAGGTGTACGTGGACGACATGATTGTCAAGTCCAAAGAAAGAGAGGGCCCCTACATTGCCTTGCAAAAGTTTTTCCAAAGGATCAGAGAATTTCGGTTGCGGCTGAACCTCAGAAATGTACGTTTGGTGTTACAGTAGGGAAAATGCTGGGGTTCTTGATCACACAGAGAGGTATCGAAGTTGACCCTTCCAAAATCAAGGCCATCTTAGAAATGCCACCACCGAGGACTGAAAAGGAGGTGCAAGGCTTTCTGGGTAAAGTGCAATTCATAAGACAGTTTATTGCTAAATTAACCTTGACTTGTGAACCACTCTTTGGTCTCCTAAAGAAAGGAAAGAAATTCCAATGGGACGGCTGGTGCCAAGCTGCTTTTGAACAAATCAAGCAATACTTACAGAATCCACTCGTGTTGTCACCGCCTGAGCCGGGGAAACCGTTGGTTTTGTACTTTCAGTAACTGAAACTACAATGGGCTGCATGCTTGCACAGGAGTCTGAGGACAAGGTGGAGAGAGCTATCTACTACCTGAGTAAGAAGATGCCGGATTACGAGACCCGTTACACTCCGTTGGAAAAGGCTTGCTTAGCCTTGGTATGGGCTACCAGGAAGCTGCGGCACTACCTGTAATAACCCGACCCTGGTACATGTTCTCTATAATATTTGCGGATTCTATTTTGTGATTTTGAATGCTTACTGTGAAATCCTATGAGAAATTAAAGTTAAGTAAGTGAACTCCATGTTTAAGACATGTTTAAGGGAGTCTATCTGTTTAACAAGACAAGTATCTGTTATGTGAGAATGTTTAAATCAGGAATTGGAAGCCTTAGTGGCTTAATTATCCGAAATTGAGTTCATGTATGTGATCAGCATAATTTTTAGGTAATATTAAGCATTTTTGTGAAATTTCAATTTCGGATGCTTAAATGATTGATTTTCGTCTTTAGTCAATCTAGATATATATGTATGTCTATGAGAAGCCTCAAGACTTAGGAACTTCATATAACATATTCTCTGGGAGAAAAGAAAGAGAGGCTAAGAACAAGGGAGAGTAGAGAGACATTGAAGCCAAGGTAAGTTGGATTTCCCTAACCCAATCCTCTTCCTCAATTTGAAACAAGAAGCTTTTGATGTTGTATAAAGTCTTGGATGTGTGTGTGTTGAAGACTTGGCATGATAATCTCACCATATGTGTATTTTGGACCCAATTCAAGTTGTCTAGTGAAGAGAATCTTCTTGTTTCTTTACTTAGCAAATTAGTACCCATGCTTATGCCCTGTTTTTGTACATCTATACATATGTGTGTGAAGTTAAGAGCCTCAAGAATGAACTTGTGATAATGAGTTTCAATTATGCCATGTTCTTGTCCAAATTAATTGGGTTGTGTTCATGAGCTTAATATGATGTATATTGTACCTTGATTTACATGCTTTTTGACCCTTGAATTAGCTATAAAAAGCCCCAAGTTAAACCCCTCAAATATGCACCAAGAGATGAAATATTGTAGAATTTCAGGAAAATCTTGAGAATCGCCCGCGTCTTGGAGTCATGGTCGCACGTGTGGGAGTCAATCACCGCGTCTTGGGGGTTGTAACGCGCGTCTTGGAGAGAAGAACAATTTTGGGTTTTGATTACGCCTAAAAGGCACGTCATGGACCTCAAGGCCGCGACGCGGCCAATACTGACGCGTGTGGCTCATGCTGAAAAACACTGTCTGCTCCGTTTTGCGTATAGAATCCTCTAATATTGTCGGAATATGTATTTCATGTTTTTTTAATATTGATACACGCCTTCGAAGTGAAGTGAAGTGAAACAGAAAATTAAGTGATGAGAAAACAGTGAACTAAAGTGTAAGTTGTGAATGTGTGCAAGCCACACTCCGGGAGGAACAAGCACATCATCTCAACACTGTGAGTAGTAGTATCATTATCCGCTTTACATATGGCTAATAATTCTCATTAGCATTTTGTTACGCACGATATGCAATTATGTCAATGTTCCAAGAATGTTTCAAGTATGTAAAGAATGAAATGGGAAGATTTCAGGCCTACGACCATTCAATATAAGTTGTTATGATATGAAACAAAGTGCTACACGGAACTAAGTGCTACGATGTGAGCCACCTCTAGAATCCGTGTGAGACACCGCTTGAGTTCATACAAGTATGTTTCAAGGGCTTCGTGCCACCATGTTTAAGGGCTTCGTGCCACAATGTTTAAGGGCTTTTAGCCATCATGTTTCAAGGGCTTCAAGCCATCTATTTAAGGGCTTTTAGCCAGCATGTTTCAAGGGCTTCGTGCCATTATACGCAAGGGCTTATAGCCATCATGATTATGTTGCAAGATTGGGCCTAAGGCCATCATGTACTTAGCACAGAATCAGACTAACTATGTGAACTCTATACTTTCTCTATGCATTACTCTATTATGTTTCAAGTTAAGCATCATTTTATTTAAGTATTACTATTCATTGAGCTTGGCTTACTCTGTGTTATATGCATTTACAGAGGTAACCTACGGTGGTGGAGTCCTAGCCATGACACCCGTCTCCTCTGTCAACCCTCATATGTACAGGCACCTTGCAAGGCCATCTATTTTGTGGCGTCTATTAAGTTAACTGGCCTATTTTGATTGCCTATCTAAGGATTAAATGTAAATAACTTCAATGGTTTCTTTTTGTTAACGCCCGATGTTAGGACTGGGACTGTGTATATATATGTATATGTGTATGTGTATGTCAGCTTTGTATTTTTGGGACTATATCTATTCTATACAGTGCATATGATGTATAAGATCCTGGCATATTAGAAGCAGCTCAATGGAGTTTGTTATGTTCAACATTCTTTTATAATTTTATGCTTTCGATAAGGCCCCTATATGTTATATATATAGGATTATATATCTATTTTTGAATGGGTCATGCCCGGACTTTTAGGGGCAAGTTTGGGTATTGACACTACCTGTTAGCTCACTCTGTAATGTTGGTTTCAAGATTAGATCCCATCAAATATCTCTTCGAAAAACTGGCACTTACGGGTAGGCTAGCTCGTTGGTTGCTTTTATTTTTCAAATTTGATCTGAAGTATGTGACGCACAAGTCAGTGAAGGGGAGAGCGGTAACAGAGTTCCTAGCTGATCACTTAGTTGAAGGGGATGAAGTAGTTGAGTACCTATTCCCAGACGAGGCCATTCTGCATGTTGAGGAAGAGTTTTGGACGATGTACTTTGATGGAGCGTCAAACCAATACGGGTATGGGATAGGGGTGTTGTTGATAGCGCCCGACAATTCCCGTATTCCTCTAGCATTCAAACTCCGGTTCAAAGTATCGAACAACGAAGCAGAATATGAGGCATGTATTGCTGGTTTAGAGGCTACCCTAGAACTAAGGGCAAAACTGTTGGACGTCATCGGGGACTCAAACCTTGTTGTATTTCAAGAAAAAGGAGACTGGAAAGTCAAAGAAGAAAAGACGAGAATATACCACCAGACCTTGGACTTGCTGATTCCTCGGTTTGAGAAGCTGAACTTCGCTTATCTACTAAGAGAGAACAACAGGTTTGCAAATTAACTAGCAACTCTATCCTCTATGATAGACATCCCTTTTGGAGTCCGGATGCGTCCGATCATCATCGAACAGAAATTTGCGCCGGCCTATAACTTGATTGCTGCCGTAGATGAGGTACAAGACGAGAACCCCTAGTATTACGATGTCTGGAACTTCTTGGAAAAAGAGATCTACCCACCAGGGGCAAATACCAAAGACAAAAGGGCAATTCGAAGAATGGCTGCTCAGTTCATCGTCTGCGGAGGAAAACTATACAAGAGAGGTCACCTCAAGATGCATAAGCTGTGTGTTGATGCTGGAGAATCGAAGTGCCTGACGGAGGCCATCCATGGAGGAGAGTGCGGAGCGCACACGAACGGGGTGATGCTGGCCCGGAAAATTCTCAGACAAGGTTACTACTGGTCCACTATGGAGGAGGATTGTATTGGCTTTGTCCGGCGATGCCACAAATGTCAGATCCATGCAAACCACATGAACATTCCGCCGTCAAAGCTATACAACATGACTTCGCCGTGGCCATTTTCAGTCTGGGGGATTGATGTGATCGGGGTTGTCACTCCAAAAGGGTTCAATGGACATGACTTCATTCTGGTTGCGATAGACTATTTTACAAAGTGGGTTGAGGCCCAATCCTATGCGGTGTTGAAGGCGTCGCATGTTGCAAAGTTTATCAGGAACAACATCATCTGTCGCAACGGGGTCCTGAACGAGATTATTTCAGATAATGGTTCCCACTTCAAGAAGGAAGTGATTGACTTGTTGGAGAAATACAACGTGGGTTTTCATAAAGTCATCCACATATCGGCCGCAGACCAACGGAGCAGTTGAGGCCGCCAACAAGAATATCAAGTGTATTTTGAAGATGGTGGAAACCTACTAGGACTGGCCAGATAAGCTGCCATTTGCTCTGTGGGGCTACTGGACTTCAATTCGAACTTCTACTGGGGCGACTCCGTATTCCTTGGTCTATGGGATGGAAGCTGTTCTGCCTATCGAAATTGAGGTTCCGTCTTTGCGAGTACTGGCTGAGTGTCAGATAGCTGAGGTAGATTGGCAGCAGAGCAGATTCGAGGAACTCATGCTCTTTGATGAACGAAGGCTGAAAGCACTGTACCATGTTCAAGGTTATCAACGACGAATTGCCAGGGCTTTCAACAAGAAAGTTAGGTCCAGGAATTTGAAAGAAGGAGATTTGGTGCTCAAAGACAACCGAGCTCCCATCCACAACCCTAGGGGCAAGTTCAGACCTAATTGGACTGGTCCTTACATCATGAAGTCTATCTGGTCGGGTGGACCTGTTGTTCTGATGGACCTAGATGGCCTAGAGTTCTCCCAATCGATCAACATGGACAAGTTGAAGAAACACTTTCCCTGAGAGGCTCGTTAGGCCGAAAACCTGAAAGGGCGACCTAGACAAAAGTTAGAGCACAGAAAATTTGAAATGATAAAAACTGAGCTCGCAAGGTTGAAAACCCGCAAAGAGTGGCCTTGGCAAAAGTTAGAGTGTAAAAGGTGAGGGTTAATACATGAATGAACCTGAACCGAATTACGTAAGGCTTGATTCCCATCTTTGGGATACGTAGGCAACTTCATCTTGAAGTCCAGCCATAAACACTTCCTCGATCAACTTTGTCCATGTGATCACCTTAGTCATCTTTGTCTACTCAGCATTCAAGAGCTCGGTCGTGATCTCCGGTGTAGTGCTACTCAAACTAGGGGCAACTTTTCAGTTGCCGAAATCTGGGGTTGTGTATCTCAGTGACAGATCTCAGGCGTGTTCAGTTCTAATCCATATTGAAAATGGTTTTGACAAGTTTTAATAAAAGTTAATTTTGCTCAAATTAATCTTTTTACAACTTAGACCATTTTTGGACCGAACGGAAAATTTTCAGTACCCACAACCTTCAATTTTATTGATTTCAATACAAAGTCCTCCTGCTCTTGAATACAAAATTAAAGTTGCTTTTCATTATATTCATAAAGAAAACTTGAAAGTTCTGATTAAAGCAAATAAATTCGGGGCATAGTCAGGTGTTCCTGCGCCCTCTCCCAGAGCTGGTCGAAGCCTCTGATGACAAAGCGGGCCCGATCTTTGCCTCTTCATTGAGCCAATCTAAGCACTCATCAGAGAGGATGTAGCTGAAAGTAGGAGCGGGGGCCAAAAGCTCTCTAGTCCTCCATGCTGCGGCATACCGAGCTAGTTGCGTGCCTCGGACCGGAAATGTAGTGGGGTACTCAATCCCCTCCTCTAGGCAAGTCTGATCATGTCCGAACTGGTACCAGAACCGGAACAGAAAGTAAAACACGCAGTGTGTCAGGCCAATCAACTGGATCCCGGGCTGACAGGTCATGTTATAGCTTATTGCTAGTAAATTGAGCCAAGGGCAGCACCAAGCAATGTGATCCGCGGACAAATTGCACATCCAGCTGTACCACCATCCTTTATCCGGAGCATCGACTAGACGTCGTCGAGAGAAATATCTGCGAGCTGAATATGCCGGACACGAGTCCACAACTCTCAACTTGTCCATCAACCACACCTGGGGAGGGATGAAAAATGAGAGAATAAAGAATAGAGAGGTGTACGTTGAGAGAAAAAGTGAGCAGAAGGTTTTGAGAGGAAAACCGAGCCTGAGGGCCGGCGATGTGAGCAATATATATGTGAGATGGGGTGGGAAACATTACCTGCAATAGTAGTGGACTCCCCGCAAACCTAGCCATCTCCCGGCGGTGAGAAGCATCCAATCCCATCAACGTTTCAGCTAGCGTCATGGTGATGCAGCTTTTGCCCTCTTTCAAGCCCTCGGCGACCTCAATCAAACGAGTGCTAAACCCATCGAAGCCTGGGGCGAGTAAGAAATGAGATAGCATGCATAAGCAAAGCGCGTGTCGCCGATAACCTTGCCAATGACAGGCGCCGCGGTCATCGGTATCAGAAAATCGACAAACCCAGCTCGGAATGTCCAGCTCTCCATCATGAATCAATGGTGGCGTCATGCCTGATGAGCCGCATCCGTCCTAAGGCTTGGGCGTGGCGAACCGGCGAGGCAAGATTTCCTCGTCGCGCGCGGATTCCATTAAAGCTTGGAAATCCTCAAAAGTGGGACACATCTCTTGACCGCCAAAACTAAAGACGTGTGTTACCGGATTCCAAAACCTTGCCGCGGCAAGGAGGAACGGAAAACGCAACGGGGTGCGACCCAGCGTGAATAGTGCATTTATGCCGAAACCCCAGAAATTCAGCCTTTTCGAGCCATCCAAGTTGGCAATCCAATTTGTGAGATTTTGGACAAGAAACTCTTCCATTTGGTGCAATCAGTGTTGAAATGAGGAAAACTACGAAGCTGAGGCTTTTATAGAAGATAAGGTGTTGAGTGGAAGACAGGTGTCAACATTCTGGAAGTGCTTGCCAATTTTGGCCAATGGCCATTTATTGTGGCCGGTGGCCTTTCCCTTCGGCCGATGGCCTTCCTTCTTGTTCCCTGAGCTGTTTATGTATTGAACATGTTGAAAATTTGTGACTGCACCACTTCCAATGCCTTCTGATGATGATTTTTCAAAGTCGCGCCTGCGTTACTTCGATTTGTTCATCGAGTTGTTGTACATTTGCTTATCGAGTTGTATTTCACATTCTTTAAGTCTTTACTTTGCTTATCGAGTTGTATTTACACTTTGTTAGCGTATCTAATTCTTTGTTTTGATTATCGAGTTGTTTTTTGGTGTTACTCGGTTCACTACCTGATTATTACGATGCAAGTGCCCAATTTTCAAACAAAAGTTCAAATCTCATTTACATTTCTATGTAATGCGATGTGATGCACAAAATGTACAAATGTAACACTTTTTGAACAAAATAGTTGTTTCATTTCATCATGTCTTTTGCAGAAGTACATAGTTTTGAGAAAGAAAAACCTGCCTGAGGCAGTACAATGTGCTCAAACTACCAGTAAAAAGGAAAGTAAAGCAAAAAAGAGAAAAACAACAAAATGTTTGAACAAAACAAAAAGAAGAAAAGCAGCAAAGGTCTGGATCAATATCAGTTATCTCGAGCATTGGAATCTGTCTTGGTCCTCTTCCTGGACGAGGGTCCAGGATCACCATCGCCAGCTCTGTAGTCAGAATCTGAGCTATCTTCGGCCTCACCCTGGGACGATGCCGCCTCCTCATCAGAATCATTGGGGGAGGGCTCTCACGAACTGCTCTCAGCACGAGCGCGCTTGTGTTTGCCTCGGCTGTGGATTGTCATCCTCCGCCTGGCTCCCCCTCCTTCTCGGGCAGGAACAGATGATCTAGTTGGAGCACCTCCCGCGGCCAGAATCTGGAACGGGGCCCGAAAAGAACAAATGGCAAATGCATCGGTTACACTACGCAAAGCAGAGTATGAATACCGAATTCAGTGTATAAGTACAGTGTATGAATGCCGTGAGCAACGCTGTAAGCAGTATGTGGGTTACAGTGTATCAGTACCATGAGTGTTGTGTATCAAGTGCCGTGTTGATAGTGTGATGCATCAGATTTTGTATGGAATAGATCATGCAAAGTTTGAGACTGCGGTTGAAAGAACTTATCGGGATGCCATAGATGGTCAACAGGTTGATGCTCTGCTGCAGCATCCCTATTACAGAGGCAGTCAGCTCCAGAGACTGGCGAGTGTACTCGACGGAAGCCTGCAAAAGGGTTAAAAGCGTCAATATTCTACGGAATATCAAGAGAAAGGAAATGAAATGGCTGTACAGAATGCAAAGTGTGATAGTACATACTGGGGTCGAGCTGTAGACTCCGATAAGCTCATGATCAGTCGGCGGAGGGGTGATGGGTTTCTGGTACGTCTCCCCACCCTGTCCTTGGCATGTCATCGTCGTGGGCAGCTCTGGCCATCCAGCTTCCTGTCCTCTCCGGGACCCACTCCTCCCACGGGCCTGAGGTACCCTCGATGCTCCTACTCTTGCTCCTGCCGCCGGCGCCGCAGGCCTTTTTCTCTTAGCCCGGCGAGCATCGGCCAAAGGCCGCATCAGATAGGCCTGGATGAACTCGGCGTAGTCCCCCTCATCCCTAAAGGGCTCAGAGTCCCAGCCAATCGTGTAGTCCGCCATCTCCTTTGAGGTGTACCTCTCGGTATGCCTCACGTGGGTAGGAGGAGGTGCTGGAATTATCTGCTCTGGCAAGCCCAAGGTCTGCCGCAAGAAGCGCTCCCCGAAATATCATGCCTGACAGACTGGGCCCTCCAGCAGAATCTTGAACCGAGCAGTCTCTCGAGCACCCATGTATCTGTCTCTCATCGCATCCGCAACACCCGATTGCCGGTGATCGCAAATGATATCTGATTTGTTATCTGCTATTGAAAGTATAATGTAAAGCGAAACTTAAATAAACTGTAATGTTTGACATACCTTGGCTGCGGTGATGGTGTCAAAGTAGTGACGGAAGAACATGAAGGACTCCTGTGGCCTCCGCTCGCACCTCACATCGAAGCAGTGGGAAAATGGAACCATGAGGGGTATCTCCTCATCCGGCACTGGGGCGAGCCTAGGAAAGTAGGCATACACCCACAACTACAGTATGTAACAGAGTAGATATGAGTATGCTTATCAGATAAAGCAACATATAGATAAAGCAGAATGCAGATAGAGCAGAAATCATAGAACAGTGTACAGAGTATGCAGTGTGTGCAGTGTACAGATAATGTAAAGCAGAATTGAAAAGACAAAAAGGGAAGGTGTACCTCCCAGGCTTGCCAGTAGCCTTCAAGCAACTGTCTGCTGCAGCGAGAAGATGAGCTTATATATCCGTAGAGAGTGGCCAAGCCTGCGCCACCCCAATTATAGTGCTGGATTCGCGTCACGTCCACAAGTCTTTCGGCAAGTAAAGGCGGCGATGTTCGCCGGCGAAGTGTGGTCCCCGGCGAACATGATGAAACATGACGTCTTGTTCCTCTTTCTCGCGAGTCGTGGGCGCCTGAATCCTGAAGTGATCCTCGAACCATGAGTACCTCACAAATCCTGCCCAGGTAAGAGGTGGCTGAGTGCCAAGCAAGTATAGCTGAGCGGCGTCCCACTCATCCATATCTGTATCAAAGGGGATCGAATCACCCCCTACTCCGATGCCTGTGAGCATGGAGAAGTCAAAGGGAGTCATCGTCATCTCCCCGGTGGCACAAAGATGGAAGGAGTCGGTGGTGTCCTACCACCTCTCCACTAGTGCGCCGAGAAGAGGCCTACCTGCAGTAAGGCACGAGAGTCCCCTGCAGAAAACGCTGAAGCCGGCTCGATCAACAATGTGGCGAACCGCATCAGGTAGCTCCATATACCATCCTCGAGCGACGATATTCGCATACCCCCGGAAGGCATGGGAATCTCCCTGTGTTCAAAGACAAGTAGATGCGAAGCAGTGTCAGACGTACAGTGTTTTAATGCCTTCAGAATTGGGGAGAATGCAGCGCATGTGCATTGTGTTTAGATTTAAAAAGATATCGAGTGTGGGTGTGCTCACGGTGGACTACGCATATGATATACCAGTGTAGCTGGGTTAAGCAGTTATAGAACAGAATCGACTATCGCAGTTATATGTTCTACATTGTAGAAAACGAAACAGAAGAGAAGAGTGTACCTCAGAAGCGCCATAAGACAGATGTGACTCTGGCTCGCGCAACAAAAGCTCCACTGGCGCGCCCCGCGCATAGCTCTTGAAGTGGCGGATACCGTCGGGAGGCAACACGTGTATCGCCGGCCTGTAGGTCGCTAGATTGAATGGTCGAATGCGAAGAGGTAGGAGCTCAACCTCAGGGTCCACGTCCATGTCTGAGGGAGTCCCACCCAGTGGAATGTCGTTTGCCATCTAAAGAGGAGTGCAAAAATGGCTGAAAATGTGAAAAACGGGCAAGAATGCGAAAGGTCAACCCAAAAGTCAACCCCGAGAGGATGAAAAATGGGAGAAAAGGTCACAGTGTGGAAAAGGCACGAAAACCAAGTAAAATCGGGAGGAAACAAACCCGAAGTAGTGGAAACCAAGAAACAAACACCGAAAACCGAGTTTTGTTTGGTTTAAAGTTTGCGAAACGGGAAGGGTTTCGCGAATCGAACGACGGAAAAAGGTCGAAAACAAGAGAAAAACACGGATCGAAGGTCGGGAAATCACCTAGAAAGAAAGAGGAATGTTTTTCAAGCATGGAGAAGTGAAAATATGGGGTTTGGAACCCCATATTTAAAGACCTAACAAAAGACAAAGCGCCCCAGCGCCATTTTTGGCCGATCGGCCAAATTGTTAGCCGATCGGCTAAATATTTGGCCGATGAGATCATTTTGTGGCTGATGGATGGCCGATGGCCTCCCCTGGTGGTCAGTGAACCTCCCACACCCTTGGTTGGGTCAATTATGTTGCTTAGTACCTACATCTCTCAAGACAATGCAAGAAAATACACTTTTGAAGCTTAACCAGCATTCGTGTTGACCTCGAACCGTGTCTTCCGTGTGCGGCACTCAATACGTACGGAGTGTATCCTTTTTCGTATCCTTTTGTATATGGCAAAATTCAAGAATTGCTCAAGAATTGCTTTTGAATATCATGCCTAACGAATGTTTCGTCACACTTGTAAAGTGCGCATCGGTTATACGTCATTTCACTCTTACATTGAGCATACCTCGTCTTGTTTTAAAGATGCATCTCAACGTCATGAGTAACATGCCTTTACCATGCTTCCGTTGAATATATGCCTCTCTTCACTCTCGCATTGTTACACATTGCATGCGTTATTGCGTATGCTTTACTTATATGTGTTATTATGCTTCACTCGCATTGTTATGCATACACTTAGGTTGCATTGTTATGCACCCCTCACTCACGTGGTCACGCATGTTTTACTTGCATTGTCATGCTTGTTTCAGTTGCATTATCATGCACCACCTTAGTCGTGTTGTCACACACCTTTCACTTGCATTGCTATGCATGTTTCTATCCACATTCATATGTGCATGTGTTTATCTCATATTGAAATGATATCTTGATCTAACGTTGAACATGTGTTTCTACTATATTGTACCTGTTGAATTTCTTTCTTTTGCAGGCACGATATTGTATGTACGGTTCATTCAACAGAAGTTTTTGTTCAGTTTGACCGTACCTCTTTCTCCACTTGCGTGCCGCGTTTGGACATACCCTTTCTCCACTCGCGTGCCGCGTTTGGACGTACCCCTTCCTCCACTCGCGTGCCACGTTTGGACGTACCCTTTCTCTGCTCGCGTGCTGCGTTTGGACGTACCCTCACTGTTAAGTGCATCGCGTTTTCTTGTGCAACCCCTTTCTCCACTCGCGTGCCGTGTTTGGACGTACCCTTTCTCCACTCGCGTGCCGCGTTTGGATGTACCCTTTCTCCACTCGCGTGCCGCATTTGGACGTACCCCACTCCTCTCGCGTTTGGCCCGCATTTGTATGACTGTGCTTTCTTGCACAGTCCTTTCCTCTCATGCGTGTGCCATGCTGAGAGATGCTCTCTTGCCTCTCTTGCGTGTGATACGCTGAGAGATGTTGTGTTTGAGACTCCAGGTGTCCTCGGTAGTCGCTTTTAATCTTCTCCGCGTGAGGCACAGTTAGAATTGCATAATTTTCTTACATCCTCTCTGTTGGATTGTGTAGGACTGTTCTTTCTTATTGACTCACTTAAACTGTTGTATTTATTTTGCATAAATGTTTCATTACAGCTCTCTTTGCATGATCATAAGTTATGCTCGGCATTGAGCATGTCCTTTGCATTTTGCCCCTGCCCGCGGGCACATATCTTGCTATCTTGTATGCTTGTCTGAGTCTTCGGCCTTGTCAAAAATGGGTCGTCTCTGGGCTTTGACATTCACTCCCGTCATCTTTATGACTTTCGAGTTCTATCAAAGAGGGGCAACTGTAGACACCCCATTTTTGACCGCCTTTAAGACTTGGACGTCATCGTTTGAACACTCGATGATCATCCATGTTCATGTTTGTTTTGAGTTCTCGGAGGTCTTGGCCGCACGCCTTGCCTCAAGATCTCTCAACTTGTCTGTTTTGTGCTTGGTTGTGAACCAACACTTGTGTTTTTGCTTCTAAGGAAAGAGGGTGGCTTGTTTACCATACCCTCAACCCACCGGCCAAGGCTTGAGGCCATCGGCCCTGTTTTCTTTCCATCGGTAAAAAGTATTGGCCGATCGGCACTCCATTTGGTCAGCTGGCACTTATGTTGGTTGGTCGGCCATTTTTGGTGGCCGAACCCTGTTCATCTGCTTTATACAAATATTTTGTGCCAGCTGGTCCAGCTAGCATCCATAATTAACCCCCTCCATACACGTGTATGGAGGGATCTGAGCCTTGCTTAGCTTCTTCAAGAAGCTTTGCAAAATTGTATTTCTATAAAAAGGAGAGCCTCCTCTCCCTTTCCAGGGGTTCTAGAAATCTGATATACAAGATATATATATATATATCTCTCTATATCTCCCACTTTCTACATTTGTGTGTGGGTTTGAGTTCAAAAGGGTGTTTTGTTCTTACTATTGCACATAAACACCTAGCATTACACTATCCTTGGTTGCTGAGGTGCTAGGGAGTTGATGTTATAGTTCTTGAGGTGGTTTTGATCAGAGAAAGGTGCTGGAGCCATATTCTTGAAGGTGTTCTTCAAAGGTGAGCACTCTTACTTTAGATCCCCCTTTCTTGCTTAAGTTTTTAGACCTACTTGCATATTGTTTTAAGCTTAGCTATAAACTATAAAAAGTTCTGATTTTGTATGCTTAATATGTTTGTTTAAGGTCATTTTTTGGTTGGGGGTTGTCTACCCCCCTCTTAGGCCTTGTTTGGCCTTGTTTTGTGCCTTTACTTTTGAGATTTGGGACCATCTTATTTTGACCTTCCCACCACTGAAATCCAGAGGATTTTCAGTGGTGGAGAAGTGGTTTTGAAGTCTTGAATAGGAGAGGGACACCCTTCTCTCCTTATATCTCATATGCTTGTGTTATTGGCTCACATTGGTAGCATGTTTGCATAGCATGTTTTGGCCCCATTTCAGCAAGTATTCGGTGTTATCTTGGTATGATATACCTCTGTTTTGAGTTGGTTTGTTGGTCTCTTACATGCACTACACACTTGTCTTGCAATCCTCTTATTTGCCTTGATATGCACCATGCATTTGGACCATCATGCTTGCCTATTTTGGCTCAACCCAAAGGAACTTTTAGTCATGTTTTACTATGTTTGAGCTCTGTTTGGTGTTGTTTGGATCATATGTGCAATGCTTTGTATAGCTACTATGCATTTTAGCTTGTTAGCTTTGAGGGTCCAAGCCATTAGCATGCACTAGTTGGACCTTTTTCATGATTTGGCATCATCTCATATGGTATTTCAGTCCATGTTTCATGCTCATATACTTGCATTTGCCATCCTTTCAAAGCTTTGAAGAGTTAGTGACTTATGCCTTAAGAGTGCATCATTGTGCATGCCACCATGCTTAGGCATTTGGGATGCCATCTAAGTGGGTTTTTGGGCTCATTCTAACATGCCATAACTCTAATTTTATTGGCCTAAGTTGTGCCATGTTTGGTTGTAATAGGTGTAGTGCAATTGCCCCTTTTGGCCTTGTATGCGTCTTATTTTGTGCTCTCCTTTCTAGCATGTTTCGGCCTTATTCCATACATGTTTTAGCTTCATTTTGGTCTGCCTTGGGACTGGTTTGGGTCACCTTGGCCCTTTGGGGCTTGGTTGATATGGCCATAGTGTGAGCCCCTTGGTAAACCTTAAGCTTCGAGCCTTCTAGCATGCTTTGCCTGACTTGTTTGAGTGGTTTGGCACCACTCCTTGCATGATTTTAGAGCTTATTGCATTGTCACAGTCTCATGTTTATCACATCTCCCCCATGTTTGAGGATTGTGCATTGTTGTATAGTTTATGGATCAATGTGTGTACATGTTTGTTTTGCCCTTTCGGTGCCTTAATTCATCACTTTGGTCACTGTTTTTGGTATGGATGAGGCCTATCCATTTTCAGTATAAAGTCCATAGATCATGTGGTTGGTGTGTTGATTGCATGCTTATCGCATTACACGTTGTTGCATGCTTGTTGTTGGTATAGTTGTTGCATGCCTATTGCATCATATGCTTAAGTTTCATTTTGCATGCTTGCTAGCTCGCATTTTGTCACATTATATGTTTAGGTTGCATTGCATTTGGCATGCTTGTTACCTTAGCCTTGTATGCATATTTGAGCCCTATTGCATTTGGCATGCTTAGGTCGCACAGCATTGCACTTCCATGTTGTATTGTACTTGGTTGCATGCATTGAGGAGCGAGGAACGTTCGTACTTGAAGTGACGAAACCTGCCTCAATCCTTAGTCGCCGACGCTCTTGATCCAACATGATAGAGTGTGAGGCCTTCATGTGTTTTGTGCATTCATTCCATATTGATTTGCACACTTGGCTCCTTTGGCCATCATGCATTGAAATGTGTGATTGATGGCTCGAGGGTCAAGCACTACACTCCCTTGAGTTCATGACATGACAGGGAGGGTGTTTGTGCACACATTGCCTTGAAAATGCATTGCCATGCTCTGTTTGTCCTCTGCTACAGCAAAACAGCATTCTGCAGGAAGATATAGCCGGCCGGCCGGCCATCTTCAGTGCCGTTCGACTAAACATTGGTGGCCGGTATCCTCACAAATGGTCGGAGACCAATTCCACGTGGCCGGTGTACCTATACCTTGGCCGGTGACATCTCACAGTGCTCAGGGAGTGGTTCAGAAGCATCATTGGGACTTGTGCAGTTTTCAGAGATGTAAAACAGTGCAAACAAAGGCAACATGTGGCATGGCAACGGGTTTCCGAGCGAGGCGATTGACCATGCATCATTCAATCATTCTGAGGCGGAGCTGCGGCAGCCTCTTTAGTTTCATAGCTTATTTAATTTATTTAAATTAGTTAAGGGTTTTGTAATATTTAATTAGCTAGGATAGTTGATTATTTATTCGGTTTGTATTATTTATTCGGACCCTCCGTCCAGAGGGCGAATTTTGTAATAAGTGTGCATGAGTGTGTGAATGTCTTTCAATCCCATGCCTTTCTCCCTTTTACTTAACCGCTTACGATGGTTAGTTTTAGGGCATGTTTAGATTAGCATCCTTATGTTTGCATGTTTGCATCCATTCATTTGTATTGCATGTACCGGGCTCGGCGCATCATACTAACTGCATTATATTCAATTCCTACTTGAATACGTATATCGAGTTGTTGCATCTCATAAGCCATCTTAGAATAGCCGAGCCTATTTCTAGTTGCATTTTGCATGCGTTGCATTAGCCATCTTAACATAGCTAGGATCATGCATTGATTACTAAGTAGCTTTTGTTTTGGCTCAGAGTACTAGGTAAGCTTTTATGTTTTAGCATCTTGCATGAGTGTGAGTGTTGCCATGATAGCATGCTTACCATGAGGCTAATTGCTTATGTGTTTAACTACCTGAATGCCTGTGGATGAAGGTTGGATTACTTGAATTGGAACAATTCATCGAAATGTGAGTTTTAAGCCCACTTGAGAGTGGCAAAATCATGTTTTCTAAGGCCACCTGAGGGTGGCAAATCCACGTCTTAGCCTACTTGCGAGTAGCACTTTCAAACCATTTTCAAACAAACATGAGATGTTTTGTTCCAACTTAGGCGATCTAGTCTATACTTGTATGTTGTATGCATCACGTACTGAGCTAGCTAATAACCAGAATAAGAACACATGTGTTTTCAAAAACAAAATATCATGCTTAGTACAGGCTGATCTTTGATTGGGGGAGCGGGGGTGCTCATAGATGACCTTCCCTAATCGTACCCAAGTTCCCGAGCTGAGGCAACTTTGGTAATGACAGACACGTGGCCTTAGGCACGAGTCAGGGTTTCCTAGATTTCCCCCAAAATAGAATATTTAGGTGGCGACTCTGTATCTGGCAAAACAGTCCATGTTTGGCACTTCTTTACAAAAATCAGTTTTCCAAAACGATTTGCCAGATTTGGACTCTTTGGTGATTTATCAATCTCACATCGCACATTGTGAGATCAGATTAAGAACCGTGACATTTGTGTCCGAACTGTAGCATGAGGCCCAAGGAGCGCGTCTACAGCACCTAAATATTTCTAGTTTATCCGCTTTTAGGTCCCACCATCCTTCCTAGCTTAGTATTTCCCTCTAAAACATAAATATAGTACCAAAAACCTATGTTGAGAGGCCAGGCTCTCTCTAGGAATCACCTTACAATCATTGCATTTTAGGCGGTTCACTTTTCTCACTAAGAAGTAATCCATTTGACTCTTAACTAATCCACTCTTAAAGGTTATCAAATGCTTCTCCCACTTCTTATATATAGTATTGGCCACCACCAGGTCAGAAGGTAACGCAAAATCTAAGATACTCTCTCCAACTTCATTTCTGTCACCAAAACCGTATCTACCATGCACCCTTTCATAGTTAGTTTATTTATGCCTACATGGCCATTAAAATCTCCACCTATAACAAGGTTTTCTTCTACGGTATCTCCTATAAGATCTCATCCATTTGCTCTCAAAAATCCCTCTTAGTCTGATCTTCTAATCCTACTTGAGGGGCATATGCACTAATAACATTCACTATATTCCCTCCAATAACTAGTTTAACTAGCATAATCCTATCCCCTTTACTAGTGAACGCCACTACACTCTGCACAAGACCCTTGGCAATTATGATTCCTAACCCATTCCTGCATCTATCCTTACCACTATAATACAGTTTAAAATCGGTATCCTCAATTTCCCTAACTTTCTCACTTGTCCACCTAGTTTCTTGTACCCAAGCTATACTAACTCTCCTCCTAATCATAACATCTACCAATTCCATCGTCTTACAAGTTAAGATTCCTATGTTCCAAGTGGCTACCCTAAACCTATAGTCTTGGACTAGTTTCTTTACCCGAGCTTGCCTAGAAAAACGCAAGAATCTTTGCCCATTTTTCACCGCACCTAGGCGTCGATGCGGCGCCCCTTGCTCACTTTTCAAAACACTCGAAGGCAGGCACAACGCGTCACTTGAGGGGAATGACCTAGCATTTAGACGATTCAAAGTAGGATTCATTGTCATAAGGGATCCGAGCTGCTTTTTTACATGTTGGCTGTCAGCTACCTAACACACAACCCTCCTCCTTAACCCGGGCTTGGGATCAACGGAGTTGTTAACAACCTCGGTAGAGTTTCTTTGCAAGCTTCCATAATGGCGATAAATTCAGCTTCGGTAGTTAAGAGAGAAACACATTTTGCAATTTAGATTTCCATGCCACAGCTCCCCTTACAAATGTCATCAAATACCTCGAAGTAAATTTCCTATAATTAACATCACCAACCATGTCAGAATCAGTGAACCCATTAAGCATCGGCTTAACATTACCAAAACACAAACACGTTCAAAATCCCTTGAATGTACCTTAGAATCCATTTCACCACTGCCCAATGTTCTTTACCTAGATTAGAGAGAAAATGACTCACAACACCAATGACATAAGCAATATCCTGCATTGTACAAACCATGTCGTACATCAAAGAACCAACCATTGAGGGATAAGGAATTTTCAGCATCTCTTCCTTGTCTTTCTCACTTGTAGGATATTGATTTGAACTAAGCTTGAAGTGACCCGTAAGTGGACAACCAACCGACTTTGCTTTATCTATGTTAAACTTCTCAAGAACCTTTTCAATGTAGGTTTCTTGAGACAACCAAATTAGTCACATCTTTTGATTACAAACAATTTTCATACTAAGAATTTGCTTTGCTAGTCCCAAGTCTTTCATAGCAAATGACTTGCTCAACTCTAATTTCAACTTGTTAATCATGGTAACATCTTGATCCATAATTAACATGTCATCAACATAAAGCACAAGAATAATAAATTTGCCATCCAAATTTTTTTTCACAAACACACAATGATCCGAGTGGTTTTAGAAAACCTATTATCCATCATGAAATAGTCAAATTTTTGATACCATTATCGCAGCGTTTACTTGAGGCCATACAAACTTTTCTTCAATTTGCAAACTGAATGCTCTTTCCTCTTTTTCACAAAACCTTCCAATTGCTCCATGTAAATTTCTTCTTCAAAGTCACCATGAAAAAATGTGGTCTTCACATCAAGTTGCTTAACTTCAAAATTCATGCTTGCAGCCATGCCAAGTGTAACTTAAATAGAAGACATCTTCACAACCGACGAGAAAATCTCATCAAAATCAACACCTTTCTTTTGTCCAAAGCCTTTAACAACAAGACATGCCTTGTACCTTAGATTCTTTCAATCATTTTTCAATTTTAAAACCCACTCATTTTTCAGAATTTTCCTCTCCTTAGACAACTTCACCAAATCATTAGTATGGTTTTCAAGCAATGAATTCAGTTCCTCTTTTATAGCCTTTTTCCAACCACTTTTCTTTGCTTCCTTAATTGCTTTTTGGTAGCTCTCAGGCTCCCCTTGATCGGATATCAACACAAATTCAATGGGCAGATACTTTTTCGAAGGTTGTCGGTCCCTTGTAGATTTCTTCAACTAAAGTTGTGGTGGCGGTTCTTGAATTAGATGCTTTTTCTCAATTTCGGGTTCAACTTCATTTTGAGTAGCATCATCACATCTTCAAGAGGTGGCTGCACATCTCTCCCATTTTCATCATCTACTGAAAATGAAAGAGATGGATCTATATCAATGATATCACTAGTTTTTGGCTTCAGTTGATCACCTTTGCCAAAGTCTTCAATTGTTTGGTCTTCAAGGAACACAACATCACAACTTCGAATAACTTTCTTGTCGACCAAATCCCATAATCTATAGCCAAATTCATCATGCCCATAGCTTAGAAAAATGCATTGTCTTGACTTGCTATCAAGCACGGACCTTTCATGCTTTGGAATGTGAACAAATGCTCAGTAACCAAACACTCTTAACTGCTCATAAGACACATCTTTGCTGGTCCAAACTCTTTTGGGAACACCACCATTCAAAGGATAGGAAGGAGACAAATTAATCAAATCAACCGTTGTCCTCATTACCTCACCCAAAAAGGATCTTGGCAATTTAGCATGTGAAAGCAAAAACTTTCTTCTTTCCACAATGGTGCGGTTCATCCTCTCGGCAACACCATTTTATTGAGGAGTCTTCCTAATTGTCTTTTGATGCTGAATATTTTGGCTGCGACAATACTCATCAAATGACCCAATGTATTCACCACCATTGTCCATCTGGAGACAATTTAATTTCAGCCCCATTTCTCTTTCAATCATGGCCTGGAAATCTTAAATATATCTAGAACTTGATCTTTAATTTTTAATGCAGAAGCCCGAACTTTCTTGAATAATCATCAATGAAAGTAACAAAATAAAGTGCATCATTACGTGTTCTAACTTTCAAAGGACCACAAACATCTGAATGAAGCAACTCCAAAACATTTTATTTTCTAGAAGTAACATTTTTATGAAAATAAACTCTATGTTGTTTACCCGCCAAGTAATGAACACAAGTCTTTAAGGTGCATACCTTTGAAATTGGGTAAAAGCTCTTTCTTGAACAAAACTTGTAGTTATTTTTCATTCATATGCCCAAGCCACTTGTGCCACAATTCGGTAGAAGCATCATCCTCAAGTGCATTGACAACACATTTGCAAATATTTCCTTGCATCGAATAAAGTGGGCAAGTTTTCTTGCATTTGGTCTTCACCAAAGAACCCTTTGTGAGCTTCTATTTTCCATGACCAAATTTGTTGTTGTAGCCTTCATCTTCTAGTTTCCCAATAGAGATCAAATTGAGGCGAATGTCCGGAACATACCTTACATCTTTAAGCAACAACCTACAACCCAAATTTGTTTCCAAGCAAACATTGCCCATGTCAACAATCTTGGACAAACCTTCACTTTCCATTTGAACACAACCATAATCTCCTTTAGTGTAGGAAGTGAAGAAATCAACTCGAGAAGCCACATGAAAATAAGCACTTGAATCAATAACCCAATTGCTCTACTGGGCCACAAAATTGATACAATCATCTTCACAAACAACCATTAGATCACTATCAATAGTAACCACCTGTAGACACCCCATTTTTGACCACCCTTAAGACTTGGGCACTATTGATGGTTTACTTGGTGGAGAAAGGTGTGCAGGGCAAAGGTTCAGTTTCTTCTGCAATGAGAGAGTCAAATCTCAACTTCATACCCCTTTTGGACCAAAACAATCTTGATCAAAAGATTTTAGACCTTGAAACCCTCTCTTTCAAAATGTTTTGAAAATAAAGTTCCTACGATGTTCCGATGCTCGCATTTCGTTAAATGTTGTGCTTTTTGATAAACCGAGCACGGACGAAGTGGAAATGAATGAAAGAGAGTTGAAATCTTTGAAAAATCTTTTAGAACACCTTGTTTAGGGGTTTGGAGTTGAGAAAAATTGGAGAAGAGGGAAGAAACCAAGTTGAAGAAGAAGGTGGGTATGAATCGCTAAGAGAGAGAGAGAGAGTCGAGCGGTCTTCGCTAAATCACGCCTATCTGTCTATACACTTGGATTTTAACTATGAGGCCACCACTGTTGGAAATCTTACTTCCGGGACTTCATTTTACACTCAAGAATCTCCTAAAGCCAAGTCCGGATGGGGGAGATATAGTTGGTTGAAGTAGGGCATCAATCCGGTTGGATTGAAACTGCGCGGCTTCACCAAAACAGGCATAACTTTTTGCACAGTTGGAATTTTGATGTAAGGCTGGTGCCATTGGAAAGCTAACTTCTGGGGCTTCAATTTGGGCACTAGACGGCCACTTTTTGGCCTTTCCAACCATTGGCCGATCACTTTTCTTTCTGGGAGACCACTTTTTGTCCTGAAAAACTAGAAAAAGTGGCTGGCCGACCACTTTCTCATGAAAAGTGGTTGGCCAACTAGTAAAATTAGTCGGCCGACCAGTTTAACTGGTCGGTGGCCTTCCTGCATATTCTACAGGTATTGTGGATGCCAGCTGTGCCAGTTGGAGGGCACAGACTATGTCCTCTATACACGTGTATAGAGGGATTTATCCAAGCTCTAAGCTTCTCCAAGAAGCTTTAGCTTATGTTTTTTTATAAGAGAGAGGCTTCCCCTCCCTTCTCCAGGCTGATTTTGGCTGAGAGCATAGGCTTACACTCTCTCTATATCCCTATCTTTCTCTCTCTATATTGGTGCTTTGCTTCACACTTGTACACACAACCTCATAGCCAAGCACTCTTACCTTGTTGCTGAGTTGCTGGAGGGTCTTGAAGGAGCTCAAGAGTTGGTTTTGGCTCAGAAAATTTGCTGGTATTGCAGTGCTTCAAGGGTAACCTTCTTTTCTCCCTCCCCTTTTAGCTCTATTTTGATCACTCTCTTAGCCATATTTTCATGCTTCTCTTGGCTTAATTTTAAACTACAAAAAGCTTTATTTCTGAGTACTTAACATGTTTGTTTGAGGCTCCTTGGGTGTTGGGGGTGTTCTATCCCCTTTGTGCCATGTTTGGCCTTGTTTTGTGCCATGCTTTGAGGCCTTTGAATTAGTCTTTGCTTGGCCTTTTAACCACTGAAATCCAGTGGATTTTCAGTGGTAGGCATGTGGTTTTGAGGCCTCAAATCAGATGGGGGTGATCCCATCTATTCTTGTTTTGTTTGCTTGCATTATTGGCCTATCAAAGGAGCATGTGTTTCTACCATTTTGAGGCTTAGTTTAGGCACTTTTTTGTGACTTCTAGGGCCTGCCTTGACTATGTCCATGGCTGGTTTGGTCACCTTTTGCATGCTTCTTGTATGTGTAGTGTAATCCCATTTGTGGCTCATCAAAGTAGCATGTCTTTCTAGCATGTATTGGCTCCATTTCAGTGAGTTTTTGGCCATCATTTGACATGTCATAACTCTTTTTGGGTTGGTTTGATGGCCCCATGCATGCTCCATGCACTTGTA
Source organism: Camellia lanceoleosa (assembly GCA_025200525.1). NCBI lineage: Eukaryota > Viridiplantae > Streptophyta > Magnoliopsida > Ericales > Theaceae > Camellia > Camellia lanceoleosa. Next base: position 19,629,069 of record CM045771.1, on the reverse strand, counting down.
GTGCATTTCCATGAAATAGCCTAACATGCATCATGCTTCGACATGTCATTTTAGCATGCTTTTGGTTTAGCTCTAAGAAGACTTTGTTCATGCTTTAGCATGCTTAAGGTCTGATTTATGTTGTTTTGGTCATGCATGCCGTGCTTTGTATAGCCATAGTGCATTTTAGCTCACTAGCCTTGAGTTCCAAGCCACTAGCATGCGTTGCTTGGGCTATTTGCATGATTTAGCATCATTTGGAATGATATTATCTTTTCCATATTCTCGTGTTTATCACTCCTTCAATGTGTTTGAGAGTTGCACCTTTATGCCTTGTTTGTGAGCTATTGCATGAGCCTCATTTTCTTGCCTTTCAAGCCATCATCTCAGTCCATTTTGGCTACTGTTTTGGCCTGCATAAGGTCTATTTGGGGCTGGTTTGGCCATTTGAGCATTGTCTTGCATGCCTCTAGTGTAATACACTTCACTAGCTTCGATGCTTGAGCCTTTCAACATGCATTACATGGGTTGTTTGCATGATTCTAAGTCATTTTGCATGCCATTTTAGTGCTGGAACATATGCCATTGTACTCCATGTTTCATCATTTCAATGCCTTTGGAGAGTTGTATTTCGTGTCTTGAGCTTGGGCCAATACGCATGCATGTTTGTATAGCATTTTGAGTTTCTATCTTAGCATGTATGGCCACTGATTTGGGCATGACTGAGGTTAGTCCATTTTGGTTTAAGTCCATCGAGCATTGTGTATGCCATATGATTCATTGCATTGTGTATGCCATGTCCATTCGCATTGTGTATGCTAGTTGTTGTTCATATTGTTGCATGCTTATGTTGTCTTGCATTGAGTATGCATGCATTAGCATAATTTGCACGTCTTTGGCTTTGTTAAGTTAATCATGTCACATTGCATTGAGTGGCCCATGTGGTTCTTAGCATTGTGCATTATACATGCCATTAGCATTGAGTATGAGTAGACGTCCCCGAACGCCCCGGGAGGGTTAGGTCCCGTTCTGTTCATATTGGGTTTACTACAGTTCGGACTTGATTTGTGTCGGTTCTAAATCTGAACCAAAGAGTCCAAATCCGGCAAATCGTTTTGAAAAAGCAGTTTTGAAAAGTAGTGCCAAACATGGACTTTGCGGATTCTGAGTCATAACCTAAATATTTTAAAAATGGGAAATTTAGGAAACCACGACTCGGTGCGAAGGCGTGTCGTCATCACCAAAGTGGTCTTGGCTCGGGAGCTTGGGTATGATCGGGGAAGGTTAGCTATGAGCACCCCCTTTCGCTCGGTCCGAAGACCGGCCTCTACTAACCGTGATATCCTATTTTGAAAACATTACATGCTCTTATTCCAATTATTAGCCTAGAATTACTATGTTATCTTGTATGACAAACAAGTATAGACTAGATCGCCTAATTTGGAAACAAACATTGCATATCCGTTTGTTTTGAAAACAGTTTGAAATTGCTACTCGCAAATAGGCTAAAATACGGATTTCAACGAGTTTTCCAACTCAAGCAATCCAATCTCCACCCACAGGCATTCAAACAGTTTATCTCACATAAGCACTTAGCCGCATGGTAAGCATACTGTCATGGCAACATTCACACGCATGTGGTATGCTAAAGCGTAAAATACTTACATCGTACTCCGTGCCAAAACAAGAAACTAGTTAGCAGACATGCATGTCCCTAGGTCATGTTAAGTGGCTAATGCAACACAGGCAAGGATGCAATTTAGAGTAGGCTCAGCTAACCCTAAAGATGGCATGTGGAATGTACTTTATTCGATGCACGTATTCAATTTGGAATTGAAAATACAATGCAGTTTGTATGATGTACCGAGCCCGATGCATGTCAACAAATGCATGGATGCACGCATGCATTGCATAAGGTATGCTAAAATAAACGTGCCCTAATACTAACCACTAAAAGTGGGTAAGTAAAAGGGAGAAAGAAGTGGAGGTTGGAAGACATGCACACACCCACGCACACTTATTACAGATTTACCCTCGCTCGGAGGGACCAAAAGAATAATACAAATTAATTAACTACGCAAGCTAATTAAATATTACAAATTAATTAAATTAACAAATTAATTAATCTAAGGAAAAAACAGTAAACCGCCTCGGGGCGAGGGCTTAATACTGCAGCTGGATTCCTTCGCCGAATTACCGCCATGCCTAGCTTGCCTCGCTGTTTTCCTGCTTTGTTGCTCAAGCGCCAAAGTCTCGAACCACTTTCTTGGATCTTTGGGGATCACCAGGCTAAGCAATGAACATCCAAGGTGCTATATGTGGCCATCGGCACAAATCGAACTCATCGGCTATCAATAGGCGCGGTCGGCACTAAAACCTTGGAAACTTCGAATCTCTGCAGAACACGCAACTCCAGTGAGAGAGGGCAAAACTTGCATGGCAATGTAATTCCAACAATGTATGCACTAATCATGCCCCTTATCATATTTGTGACTCAAAGGGGCATGTGCCTCGATTCTCGGGCCACCAATCACGCATTTCCATGCATGATGGCCCAAGGAATCAAGTGTGCAATTTCAATCTCAAATGCATGCAAACCAAACAAACCGAACAAGGGTGCCAAACCTCTATCATGTTTATCTCAAGAGGCCTAGCATGCATGTGAATGCAATGAAATCCTAAGCATGTTGGCTAGCATGCAACATGGGCAATGTAATGCGCTTGTGTAAGCATACAAGCAAACATGTAAGGCAAGCATGCAAACCAAATAAAAGGTGGACTTAAACGTGATCTAGGCAACTCTAACTAGGCCTAAAATCAGTAGCCAAAATGCTAAGTATGAGAGCTAAACACACATGCACATGTACACATGTTAAGGCACACAACTTAGGCATTAAACAAACCACTCTCAAGCACACTTGAAAGGAGATAACATGAATGACTAGCATGCAACATGAGCTCTAAAATCATGTCAAAGTGTGGTGCTAAACCAACTCAAGATAGGCCAAACAAAGCATGCAAATGGCCCAAGACTTAAAGCAAATCAATGAGGCATTGAACTATACTTATGCAAGACAATTATGGCATGCATTAAACAACTAAAAACAGGTCTTTAGCATGTTAAAACAAAGCCAAAAGGCTACTTAGATGGCATCTAAGAGGCTTGAAACCAAAGGCATGCACAATGACCAAAACATGGAGCATTCAATACATGCTTTTAAAGCATTAAAGAGACAACTAAGGCAAGCATACAAGCACACCAAAGGGACTGAAATGACATACCAAATGGTTCCAAACCATCAAAATAAGGTAAGCAACACATGCTAGATATGCATGCTCAAAGGCTAGCAAGCCTAAAATGCAAAGGGGCTATATAATGCATGCCAAGATCAACCCAAATGACTATGGACAGAGCTAAAACATGTCAAAATAAGCACAAAACATTCACAAATCTAAGCCTAAAGCATGCTCAAATTAGGGCTAACAACCTAAGGCATGTTAAGGCAATACAAGGCATTACATGGCAACTATGCTAAGCATGCATAAGGGACCAAAACCAACACATAGCAATGTTAAATCATGATATTCTAAGCATGAATACCAGTCCATACATGCTCAACACACACTTAAGCACAATGCTCCCTCAAGAGGCAAAACTTGCCCTTTTTAAGGACATCAAGGAGAGGGGGTGACCCCCTCCTTCTTAGGACTTTAAGGCATCATCTACACCACTGAAATCCCTCAAGATTTCAGTAGTGAAGAGACCCCACCACCAAAATCCCGGAGCTCCCACAAAATAGCACAAAATGAGGCCTTTTCAAGGCCTAAGGGTGGTCAAACCTCCCCAAAGCACAAAGTACCCTTAATAAACTATCAAGAGGACTAAAAAATAGAACTTTTTTGTATTAAAAACCAAGCACAAAAATAGTTCAAAGATAGGTCAAAATGAAGTGCAAGAATGGGGTATATAAAGCAAGTTTCTCACCCTTGTTGACCTTCTTCACAAATGTTGACTTTGTTGCTTCCTTGAGCTCCAAACCACCAAGAACAAAGAAGAACAACCTCTTGGGACCTCAGTAACCAAGGGAAGGTGAAACACTAGGTGTTGATGAGCAATAGTAAGCCACAAACACCTAGTGTACAAATGAGAGGGAAGAAGAGAGATAGGATAGATACAAAACTTCTAACCCAGAACCAGAGCTTCCCTGAGGTCTTTTCTCTCTAAAAATGTCTAAGTTTGCTAACCCTAAGCCAAGAGGAGGAAGCCTTCTCTTATAGACAACAAAGCTTACAAGCTAAGTCAATCAAAGGCTCATCCCTCCATACACGTGTATGGAGGGGAAACAAATGCAAGACAGCTGCCTTAAAATATCTCATAAAGCAACTGCACAGTAGTCGGCAGGGTAAAATTGTCATTTTGACAAAATTTACTGCCGACCGGCACAAAAGAGTGCCGATCGACACAATATAGTGCCGATGGCAACAAAAACCAGCCGGTGGCCTCTAGCCACTGCCGGTGGTGTGTGGGGATGCCTCAAAAGGCATTCCCTGCCCCTTCAAGGCAAAACACAAGTGTTTAGTGCAAAACCAGACACAAAACAGTCAAATGCGGAGGTCCTGAGGCAAGGCGCGTAGCCGAGAACTCCGGGAACTCCAAACGAACACGAACATGGATAATCACCGAGTGTTCAAGCGGTGACGTCCAAGTCTTGAGGACGGTAAAAAATGGGTTGTCTCATTGCCCTCTCTTGATGTAACTCGAAAGTCATAAAAATGACGGGAGTGAATGTCAAAGCCCAGAGACGACCCATTTTTGACAAGGCCGAAGACTTGGACAAACATGCAAGACAAAACAAGGTATGCGCCCGAAGGCAGGGGCAAAATGCAAGACAATGCAAGAGGCCGAGCATAACTTATGATCATGCAAAGAAAGCTGTAACGAAGCACGCATGCAACAGTTATAAGCTAGCATACGCTAATCTACACTACAATGCAGAAAGGATGTAAGAGAATTATGCAATTCTCAAAACGTCTCACGCGGAGGATACAATACCTGTGCGGCTCGTCCGGTTGCACCGGCCTCAAATGAGCCGTACATACAATATCGTGCCTGCAAAGAAAGCAAACTTAACAGGTACAATATTGTTAACAACATGCATGACAATGCGAAATGAATGCAAAATGATGTGCATTATATACAAAATGATGTATGAACAATGCAAATGATAATGCAATGCAATTGAAACAATGCAATGCAAACTAAATGCAGAGCAATCGAATCATGATTCAATCATGAGCGGTTCGAAACCACACGTATGTCAAATAGATTGATGGAAGTAACGAGTCCGTCTACCATAGAACGATGTCTGAACTATGAGTGATGAAGGCAGACAAAAGAACAAGTATTGGGTGGAATGACATAAGTGGGGTGACGACCCGCTGAGGAAAAAACAATGATCCTAGTGCTGGATGCAATAATTACACTACAATGTAATAGAAATGGATATGGTGTGCGGCCAAAACCGTATTTTGCCTAGGAAAGGCATGTACACGTACAAGCCATGTCTAACACAGAAAAGGTGCCGCCACCCTCAAACCAAGTTCATCAAGGAATAGGCGCGTACACATGCAGAACTGTGCTTCAACGTGAAAAGTAAGGGCACATACCAGACCAAGCTCAACAAGGAAAGGTGCAAGCCATAGATGGAAGATGATGCAGTGGATGCATGCAACTAAAATGCAATAGAAATGGATATTTACAGGAAATGCATGACATATGCACTATATTACAATAATGATGCATGACAAATGCATGTTTTTTTTTTTGTTTTTTTTTAAATACATGACATATGCAGTATTTACAAATGATGCATGACAATGCATGTGTTTTTGTTTTTGATTTTTTTTTGAAATGCATGATATATGCAGTACTTACAAATGATGCATGTCAATGCATTATGATGCAACGACTATGATTGCAGCTTTCCCTATCTTACCAACAGGGCGATGTACTAGGTTGGTTCAGTATCCAAAATTGAGGCGTAAACATGCCGTCTCAACCTATGGGGCTTCCATACAGATTTCAAGCCGAGGGTACACCCCCTGGGTATTTAAACCAGACTTTAGTCTCAGAAATTCTGAACCTTTGTGTTCTAGGCATAAGCCATTCAAACTCTAGTTTTCACCGTCCCCATTGGTCTCCTAGGAACTCACTACAAACACGGACAGGTGGCTTTACCAGACCACCGGAAGTCGTTTGGGCACGACAAACACCGAAGGAATTGCACCTTCAGAGGATTTAAGGTCTCCTAGACCGAGATGTAATGCATGACAATGCATGTTGTTTCCGAAATACGCGCCAACGCGCGATTTTTGAATGCATGACAATGCATGAATTTGAAATGTGCGGCAACACGCGGCTTTACGAATGCATAACAATGCATGAATCGTGTGTCAAGCAAACGAAGGTCTTGCACCTTCCAAGGATTTAAGGTCTCCTAGACCGTGATGCAAAACGTATGCATGACAATGCATGCTACAACGCATGTGTTTTGAAATGCATGACAATGCGAATGACGCGCGAGGCGACGCATGTATTGAAATGTACGATGCATGATTTCGAAAGGTGCGACCACGCGCTGCTTTTGAGATGCATAACAATGCAAATGAGCGGGTTTAAGGTCTCGCCAGACCGTGGGGCAATGCATGAATTGAGATGCAGTGCACAAGACAATGCGATGTGTAGGATTGCGTGATGCGATGCATGCCAAATGCAATGAGGTGTGCACCTTAATGCACCGAAGGTCTTGCACCTCCCGAGGATTTAAGGTCTCCTAGACCGTGCGAATACGGTGAAGGTTTCGCACCCTCCAAGGATTTAAGGTCTCCTAGACCGTGCGTGTTTAAGGTCTCGCCAGACCCGGGTGGCAAAACAATGAGGTGCGCAAAATAGCGCGATGAAATGCAAAATGAGATGCAAGATGAGGCACGCATACCTCATGGATGCAAAATGCAAAATGAAATGCAAAACAAGGCACGCGTACCTCGAGATGCAATGAAATGGACATGAGGCACGCATACCTCATTAGACGGAAAATGAAATGCAAAACGAGGCATGCGTACCTCGAGATGCAATGAAATGCAAAATGAGGCACGCATACTTCATTGAATGAAAAATGGAATGCAAAACGAGGCACGCGTACCTCGAGATGCAATGAAATGCAAAATAAGGCACGCATACCTCATTGAATGGAAAATGGAATGCAAAACGAGGCACGCGTACCTCGAGATGCAATGGAATGCAAAATGAGGCACGCATACCTCATGGAATGGAAAATGGAATGCAAAACGAGGCACGCGTACCTCGAGATGCAATGAAATGCAAAATGAGGCACGCATACCTCATGGAATGGAAAATGGAATGCAAAACGAGGCACGCGTACCTCGAGATGCAATGAAATGAAAAATGAGGCACGCATACCTCATTGAATGGAAAATGGAATGCAAAATGAGGCACGCGTACCTCGAGATGCAATGAAATGCAAAATGAGGCACGCATACCTCATGGAATGGAAAATGGAATGCAAAACGAGGCACGCGTACCTCGAGATGCAATGAAATGCAAAATGAGGCACGCATACCTCATTGAATGGAAAATGGAATGCAAAACGAGGCACGCGTACCTCGAGATGCAATGAAATGCAAAATGAGGCACGCATACTTTATTGAATGGAAAATGGAATGCAAAACGAGGCACGCGTACCTCGAGATGTAATGAAATGCAAAATGAGGCACGCATACCTCATTGAATGGAAAATGGAATGCAAAACGAGGCACGCGTACCTCGAGATGCAATGAAATGCAAAATGAGGCACACATACCTCATGGAATGGAAAATGGAATGCAAAACGAGGCACGCGTACCTCGAGATGCAATGAAATGCAAAATGAGGCACGCATACCTCATTGAATGGAAAATGGAATGCAAAACGAGGCACACGTACCTCGAGATGCAATGAAATGAAAAATGAGGCATGCATACCTCATGGAATGGAAAATGAAATGCAAGTATGACACGCATGCCACACGAAAATGCAAAACGGTGCAAGTCGCAAGGGACGTGCAAGATGGCGCGACGCGACGCACCGGACAACGTGATGGATGCACGCAACGCACACGGGGCAATTTTGAATCTTGAAAAAGACAAAGGATACAAAAGGATACAATCTTTGCTTGAATCTGGGTGCCACGCACAGAAGACACGGTCCGAGGCCAAAACGGAGGCCGGTTGAACATTGGGGATTCATTTTCTTGCACTTTCTTGAGCTATGAAGACCCAAAACTACCCATATGGCCTAAACAAGGCTGTGGGAACATCACCGGCTGGGAGAGGAAGCCACCGGCTGGCCACCGGCTGCAAAATAACTCCACCGGCACAATATTGTGCCGACTGGCACAAAATAGTGCCGGCCGGCCAAAAATTGCTTATCGGGGGCAGTTTTGACAATTTGCCTCGGGTTTTATAAAATAGGGTTCCTAAACCCTATTTCTTTACTTCTCCACCGCCGAAAACTCTTGCCCTCTCTTCCTAGAGCATTTTCTCTTCCTCTTTTCTTGTTTTTTTCGCGTTCCAAGCCCGTTTCGTCGTCGGATTCGCGATTTTCTTCGCGTTTCAGACATTTTCCACCGATTGAAATTCCGTTTCGGAGCATCCTTTGCTATTTCCACTTTTTCGGGACTTGTTCCCCTTGATTTCCTCTCCATTTTCGTGCCTTTCCATCTTCCGGCCTTCTCGGTCATTTTCGGCCCGCTCAGGGTTGACTTTTTCGATTGACTTTTCACATTCCAGCTCTTCCGGCCATTTTCTCACCACCATTGCCATGGCTGACGATGTTCCACATGTCGGGACTCCCCCGGATCACGAGATGGATCCCGGGGTCGAGCTCCTCCCGTTGAGTGAGCGTCCCTTCGATCCGGTGACCTACCGTCCGGCGATCCACGTCCTACCTCCGGATGGTCTTCGCCATTTCCGCGGCTTTGACCGAGCGCTGGACCCGGAGCTTCTCCTGCGCGAGCCGACCTCTCACCTATCCTTCGGCGCTTCCGAGGTAACATTTTTTTTCTGTTTTACTTTGTGCAATGTAGAACTGTTAACTGCCATAGCTGAATCTGTTCTTTAACTGCTTAGCTCTGATATGATGTACACTGTAGTTGATCGCAATCATGCTTACAACTGATATCTGTTTAAGACGGACACATGCACACACATTGCACTAGTCTCAATCACCCAAACACACGGCACACACCGTACTTCACTGCAAACCTACTGACACCCGGCACTTATTTGAATCTGAAAACATATTGTATGATGTATTTAAACTGAACCACACAAAACACGCTGACGCATCAAACACTGTAGTTCACCTACTGGCACACTATAACCCGATATCTGCTTGAATTTAAAAAAATGTGCACACATGCACCATATCTGTATGCTGATCCTCACAAACACACTGACACATCACAGGTCGTAGTCCACCGTAGTACACTGAAAACCTGATATCTGCTTGGATCTGAAAAATGTGCACACGTGCACCATGTTTACATTGCACTTACTCAAAACACGCTGATGCATCAAACACTGTAGTCCACCGTAGGCGCACCGGCACCCGGTATCTGTTCGAATCTGAAAAACTTGCACGCATGCCACATTTGCACTGAACCACTCAAACACACTGACGCATCAAATGTTGTAGTTCACTGTAAACACACCAACACCCGGTATTTGTTTGAATCTGAAAAACTTTGCACGCACGCCGGATTGGCACCGTTGTTTTTTTCAGAATTGTACATTTCATATTGCTTTGCTGCTATTTGTTTGAAAATAGGGAGATTCCCATACCATCCGCGGGTATGGGAACGTCGTGGCTCGAGATTGGTATTTAGAGCTTCCCGAGGCGGTTCGACGCATCGTGGACGAGGCGGGCTTTGGTTCCTTCTGCAGGGGTCTGACCCGGCTTACTGCCTGCAGGCCTCTCCTAGCCGCCCTGGCAGAGAGGTGGTGGGACACCACCGATTCGTTCCACCTATCCGCGGCCGGGGACATGACGATGACCCCTTACGATTTCTCGGTGCTCACCGCCATCGGGGTAGGGGGTGATCCGATCCCCTTTGACATCGATATGGATGAGTGGACCGTAGCTCAGGTCTACTTGCTTGGCGAGGCGCCACCTCTTGCTCGTCCAGGCTTTGTCTGCTACTCCTGGTTCGAGGTGCAGTTCAGAGTGCAGCCTGCGTTGGTGGTGGCGGCTCCGATGACCGAGGCGGTCAGAGAGCAAGATGCGACGCTTTTTGATGTTTTTGCTAGGGACCCTTCGCCGACCGGCGAACACTGCGGCTTCGCCTACTCAGCGCACTGGTGGACGTCCGAGACATCTTGCGTTTTGATTGGGGTGGTGTGGCTCTGGCCACTCTTTACAGGTACATGAGCTCGGTCTCCCGTGGCAGCGGGCAGTTGCTCGGAGGCTACTAGCGAGCTTGGGAAGTACGTCTTCTCCTCTGCTTTACATTTCTGCTCTATACTTTCAGATTCTCGCACACATCGTAGTCTGCTTTACACTTGTCAGATACGCATATACACGCACACATATACCGCTTATTAATCGACCGCATAATCGCTCACACGGTACACTCTGCTCAATACACTGCACAACACATGGCTTTGTTATTTCTGCTTTATTCTGCATTCTGCTTTTTCTGATAAACATTCTGGTATTCACCTTGCAATTGTGGGTTTACGCCTACTTTCCTAGGCTCGCTCCTATACCCGATGCAGAGACCCCTCTGGTCGTCCCCTTCTCACGCCGCTTTGACGGGAGATGCGCTCGGAGGCCGCGGGAGACTTTTAGCTTCTTTCGCCGCTACTTTGACACCATTACCCCCGTCGAGGTATGTTTTATTTGCAGTTCATTTAAGCTTCGCTTTTCCACCGTATATTTGCAATACCAGTAGGTAACAAACTGTATTTCAATTTCAGATCACCTGGCAGCCGTGGGCTCCTCTGCCAGCGATGATGCAGGATCGGTTTGCCAGCGCCATCGAGACCTCGCGTTACCGGATTTTGCTTGGAGAGGGCTCGATGGCCGGGCTTGGTACTGGCGGCGCTTCTTGCGTCAGACCTCAGGGTTACTTGAGCAGATAGTCCCGGTGCATCCTCCTGAGCATATGAGGGACACCGAGCGTTTCACCGCTGAGCAGATGGCGGACTACACCATCGGCTGGGAGGCAGACGGCTTCAGAGGCGAGGTCGATTACTCAGAGTACGTTCGGACCTTCATCATGCGGCCTCTGAGTGGTGGTCGCCGTGCGGAGAGAGAGAGACCTGCGACACCAGCGGCCGGAGTAGGAGTAGGAGGAGGAGCGCCGAGGAGGGCTCGAGTCCGCGGCAGGAGCGGAGTCCAGAGAGGACGGAAGGCTAGCTGGCCCGCTTTGCCTTCTTCACTGTCTTTCCGGGGGTCGGATGGGGTGACCTATCAGATTCCCTTCGCCCCTCCGCCGCATGATCGCGAGTTTGTCGGTATCCCGGACTTGCGTGCGGTATGTATTACTGCACTTCTGTACAGTCATTTCATTTTAGTTTATCTGATATTCCACAGAATATTGATGCATCCGATATTTTTGCAGGCTTCCTCCGAGTACACCCGGCAGTCATTGGAGATGAATGCCTCCATGGCGGGGATGTTACAGCGGACCTTTGAGTTCCTAGCCTTTTATGGCCTTTCGGTATGTTCTCTCTGACATAGCTTCAAACCATACATAAACTGCTTCGCATAATCTGATGCACGATACAACATCGATACCCAATACCGCTCACGACTTGACACATCAGATTCATACATCGATTCAGATCGATAAACCGCTACGGCATTCAAACATCAGACTCATACATCGTGATTCTCGCGACCGATAAACTGCTCATGGCATTCACATCAGATTTTATAATCGCATTCGCACTAATAAAGCGCTACGGCATTCAAACATCAGACTATACATCGCACCAGATCGATAAATTGCTTCATGTATACTGATGCATTTGCTTTTTGTACTTTTCAGCCTCCCTTCCCAATTCCTCCAGTGGGTGGTGGCTCTCCATCTGGACCTTCCATTTGTACTCGGGATGGCAGGATATTCCCCCGCACCAGAGGAGGGCGTGCGATTACGGGAAGCGGCTCGCGGGCTCCGGTTCCCGACGAGTCAAGAGGCGGAGTTATCCGAGGAGGAGGCTCGGGCTCGAAAGGTGACACACGGTGATGCTCTGGCTTCGCCTGGGAAGAGAGCGAGGACAGATCCCCCAGCGCGAGGCCATTGATGATGTTGATGACCCAGACTTTTGCTATTTCTTTTATTTCTTTTCTTGTACTTTTCTCTTTTGTTGGTAGATAGAGTACTTTGTACTGCCGCAGATAGGTTTTTGTTTCCAAAACTATGTATTTGAAAAAGATGAAATGAAATGAAACAAACTTTTTGTCTGAAAAGAATGTTATATCTGCACATATCTGCATCTTTCATACTTTGCACTGCATGGCGTCATGTTACACCTCAAATGTAAATGATATTGATCTGTTGTCTGAAAACCGAGCACTCGCACTGTACTAATCAGATAACCAACCAACTAAACAGCAAACCACTCAGACAAATCACTGCTCAATCTGAGCACATAGCCCATACTCTACTAGGGATTGATCTGCATACAGCCCATAACACAACATTCGGTTCATTCTGCACACAGCAAACCCTGAACAAATAGCCCCAATCTGACGAGACGGATCACAAAGCTGACACGGTTGCAGTTGAAACACACTCGGATGTTCCAAATTTTCCCTTTCCTTCTCTTGCTTTGCACGGATGTAGAGAATGGAACAGCATTCTGAGCACAAATGATTACTTGTTGGAAGAGGATGGGTTTTCAACCAGGGTATCGAGCCTACCACAGAACACGACGAGACAGACTCAAACAAAGAAACAAAAGGCACACGACCTGACCTAATGAGACATGCTCGGAAAAGACTCAAAGCCAAAATCAAGGTCGACAAATCAAAAGACACGACACACAGACATGTTTACAAAAAGACCTCAAATCTTGAGGAGCCACTTCCTCCGGATATTATTCCCACCCTTTCTGATTTGTGATGCTCACATCACTCGGCCCTCAGGCTCATTTTTCTCTCAAAGCCCTTTTCTTCACTTTTCTCTCAACTTACTCCTCTCTATTCTTTATTCTCTCATTTTTCAATCCCTCCCCAGGGTGATTGACGAGTAAACGAGAGGTTGTGGGTTCACGCCCAATACAGCTAGCTTGCAGCCACTTATTCTGGTAGATAAAGTGCCTTTCGGGCAAGTACGTTGGCGACGAGGGGGAAGACGGAACACCCGACTCAACTGTGCCCCTAGTTCTTCATTTTGACCATTTTTTCGTTTTCTAAAACAGTTTTGATAAAAAATGAGAGTTGGATAAATGCACTTATTCAAGATTTGAAAATCATGCGAATCAGGCTGTGAGCACTGAAAATTCTCGTTTTGGGTCCAAACATGGTCCAATTTTGAAAATGAAACAGTTTTCGAGAAAATAAGTCAACCTCAGTGAAAATTTTCAAAAACTATTTTTGCAAACAATCAACGCTCAACGAGCGCGGAACTTACCCTCGAGATGCGCAACCTCGAATCGGAGACGATGGAAAATTGCCCCTGGCTTAAGGGGGGGAAGGCAACGGAAAGTTGCCCCTGGTTTGGACGGCAACTCAGGGCAACTTATGGCAATGGATGGCAACGGAAAGTTGCCCCTTGTTTGGATGATGCCGCGGCACTTTTGTAAGTCAGTCCTTGTTGATGACGATCGGACCCTCGGACGTGGAGGAGACGAAGACGATTTGAAATCAATATATGGACACAGTCACCTGGAAGGTGTTGGTGGTTGGACTTCAAGAGGAAGTTGGTCACGTAATTCCAGGTTGTTGCAATCGAGACATTGGATTCGGAGAAGGCAAAAGTGATCAAAACCATGACATGGACTGAGACGCTATGGAAGCGTTGGGGGCTGGACTTCAGGATGAAGTTGCCTACGTATCCCAAACATGGGAATCAAGCCTTACGTAGTTTCGGTTAAGGTACACTCGGGTATTTTAACCTTCACTTTTTAGGCTCTAACTTTTGCCAAGGCGCCTGTTGCAGGTTTTCGACCTTGCGAGCTATGTTTTTCTTTTCTTTTTTTTCTCTTTTTTTTTCATTCTTTTGCATTTTTCTTTTCTTTTGCATTTTTCATTTTTTATTTCTTCTTCTCTTTTTTTGCATTTTTCTTTTCTCTTTTGCTTCTTTTTGTACTTTTCTTTTTTCTTTTCTTTGCTCTAACTTTTGCCTGGGCCGCCCTTCCGGGTTTTCGGCCCAGCGAGCCTCTTAAAGGGTAAAAGTGTAGCTTTGTCCATGCCAAATGGTTTTGAGATTGAAGCCTCTCCGTATCCAGGAGAGTGACTGTTGTATTGATTTGCAGGAAAAGTCCATCACGGTTGCTTTTCGAGCTTTGCTTGGTGGGATCTGATCTCCTTGATCTAACTTTGATGCCTCTTGCTCGAGGGCTGCCTCAAAATGGACCACACAGGCGTTTTATGGTACTGATCGTTTCGAACGGATCCAGTTTGTAATAGATGAATTGAAACTTGAGACCGAGAGCGATCCTGGGCTGCACAATCTCAAGAGCGGTTCCACATCGGTCTTCGCAAGACTGTACGAGACATTTCGTTTTTGAAAGTTTTTAAGAAAGCGACAAATCATTCGCGTTGAAGATAGTGTGGAACCAGTCTGGATCGGACCAGGATCCTTCTTAGTACTCACACCGACGAGCATGATTTCATTCATTAAAAGCTCAGTAGGCCTCTCTTTCTCTCAGAATGATCAAAATTTTACAAAAAACCCGAGGAATTCCTTCCTCTTTGTTTTTATCACCGCAGTGTTTGAAAAAGGTTTTTATGAAAAGCTTAGGTCATCACAACGATGTTCAAGGCACAAGAGAGCAGGTGAAATGCACTGTCGTTCCATTCACATCCTCTGGCACGGCTGACTCAAATAGCAACAAGTACGGAACGTGATAGCCACAGCTGTTTCATTCAGATTTGTTGGTATAACCGGTTCCTCGGCAGCAACAGGCTCAAAAAGCAAAAGCAACTATTTACGAGACAAAACGGTGTTTGAGGCAACAACCCCGAAATCACCTGGTATACTATACAAGAGGGACTGACTCGTTACAACAAGACAGACCTTGTAAGCAAAAAGGCTGACTCAATACAGAAAGACAGACTCAAAAACAAAACAAAAGACTGACTCGACACCCAAGTCAGGATTTACAAAACTAGCATTGGCAGGTGCTCAAAAATGCGTGCCAAACGCCACATCCGAAAATGTACCAGACACTGCCCACAGGCGGTCCACCTTCTGATTACATACTTGCAGTATCTGTATCCTCGAAATCCAACAACTGAGTGGTGACGGACTTTGCTGAGGTAGGCGGGAGGATAACCTCGTTGTCAATCAAATCCTGCACCTCGTGTCGGAGGCGGAAACAATTATCAGTGGCATGGCTGGTCTGCTGATGGTACGTACAGTACAAGGAAGCATCATGCGTGGCGGAGAGATTCTTCGGGAGGGGCCGAGGCTCCAGGGGTTTAAGGTGTCCCCTCTCGGCAAGGATTTGAAGTGCCTTGGACAATGGCATGTAGAGAGCATGGAAGACCCTACGCCCTCAGGCGGTACTTTAGTTCGAGCACTCTTGCTAGATGCACTAGCGAACGGATCGGCGGGTGCGGCCTTGGATTTCTGATCCTTTCCGGATGCAAGGCTGAGAGGGGAAAGAACTGTTTTGGCATGACGGGGCCTATCCCGATTCTCTGATTGACTGGAATTGCCATCGAGCGGAGTGGGGAAAGCATCCTCCACAGCTTTTGTCGTAACTGCGGATATCTGTTGCTTGTTCATCCCTCCGGCTTTCAAAGCCTCTACTGCCCACAGCAGTTGTTCGATAGGGTCGGCATCTGCCTTCATCTTGCCTTTGTCTCTGGCCTCGGCCTGATCTGGAACTTGGTTTGATGCGTCGTTATCATAGCTGGAGGCCATCTCCGGTTGGCTGAGTTCAATTACAATTCGTCCCAGTAGTGGGGGCTCCTGGGGTGTAAAGCCTCCGGCGTATGGTGCAGCTGGTGGCGAAACAGACATTCCATAGGCGAGATCCGCCACGGATCTTTGAAGATCACCTATCATTCCCATTAATTCAAATGTGGTGGGCTCGCGAGCCTGATATAGTTGAGGGGTCCAAATTGGATGTGCGGCAGGCGACCTGGGTGGATGCGGCATGTCAACCGTAGTCTCATCTTGTAAGGGGATTCCCTGACTCAACGCGGCCGTCATGACCACAATCTCTTCTGAGTTTTGCGTCATGTTCAGTTCTGCCTCAGCAAGGAGAAGGCACTAGCTGTTCTGGATCAACTCTCTGAATCTCTGAACTGAAACGAAAAACAAGCAGCATTTCAGCCCCAAACAGATCAAACACGGGTGTAGCCGATCAACTGCACTCTACCACTGATCACTGTTCCCCAGAACCACTGTTCAAAACTGAACTGATACCCGCAGACATAACTGACTCTCAACAACACTGATACTGGTGCCCTCAGGCCTGATACCCAATCTTGCAAACTGATATATGCGTTCCCCTGCAGAGATACACTCTAAAAGCACATAACAGGTAAAAGAGAGCCAATACACCCCTATGTTGGGGTAGGGTTTCCCTATCCTATTTTATCAGGAGCTAGGGTTTCACTACGCACACAGCGGTTTCAAACAACCTATATCGGGTAAGCAACCTGTCCTAGCTTGGAATGGTCACTATGGATCTTAATATGCACCAGGTCGAATGGTCGACAAAGGGTGCCCTGGTAAAACCGGGGTTTGTGTTCCCATATTGCCAAAGCCCACAACCGGTCAGCCTTATGGACATGCCTTGACAAGACAAGCCTCCGGCAAACCGCTCAGTAATAGCAGATGGCCAACACGGTGTCCTAGGCGCACCAATGCACATGCAATGCAAAGAAACACATAAGTGTAGTCAAAACAGGATATCACGAGTTCGAGTCAAGCTCTCTAAACTCCCCAGCAGAGTCGCCAGAAACTGTAGACGTCCCCGAACACCCCAGGAGGGTTAGGTCCCGTTCTGTTCATATTGGGTTTACTACAGTTCGGACTCGATTTGTGTCGGTTCTAAATCTGAACCAAAGAGTCCAAATCCAAACCGTCGTTTGAAAAAACAGTTTTGAAAAGTAGTTCCAAACATGGACGCTTTGCGGACATCGAGTCGCCACCTAAATATTTTAAAAATGGGAAATTTAGGAAACCCTGACTCGGTGCCGAAGGCCACGTGTCCGTCATCACCAAAGTGGTCTTGGCTCGGGAGCTTGGGTACGATCGGGAAGGTCAGCTATGAGCACCCCTTTTCGGTCCGAAGACCGGCCTCTACTAACCGTGATATCCGATTTTGAAAACATTACATGCTCTTATTCCAGTTAGTAGCCTAGAATTACTATGTGATGCGCACATCAAACAAGTATAGACTAGATCGCCTAATTTGGAAACAAACATTGCATATCCGTTTGTTTTGAAAGCAGGTTTGAAATTGCTACTGCATAAGTAGGCTAAAATACGGATTTCAACGAGTTTTCCAACTCAAGCAATCAACCTCCACCCACAGGGCATTCAAGCAGTTTATCTCACATAAGCACTTAGCCATGGTAAGCATCTTGTCATGGCAACATTCACACGCATGTGGTATGCTAAAGCGTAAAATACTTACATCGTACTCGTGCCAAAACAAGAAACTAGTTAGCGACATGCATGTCCCTAGGTCATGTTAAGTGGCTAATGCAACATAAACACGGATGCAATTTAGAGTAGGCTCGGCTAACCCTAAAGATGGCATGTGGAATGCACTTTATTCGATGCACGTATTCAATTTGGAATTGAAAATACAATGCGATTTGTATGATGTACCGAGCGATGCACGCCAACAAATGCATGGATGCGCATGCATTGCATAGGGTATGCTAAAATAAGCGTGCCCTAATACTAACCATTAAAAGCGGGTAAGTAAAGGGAGAAAGAAGTGGGGTTGGAAGACATGCACACACGCACACTTATTACAGATTTACCCTCGCTCGGAGGGACCAAAAGAATAATACAAATTAATTAACTACGCAAGCTAATTAAATATTACAAATTAATTAAATTAACAAATTAATTAATCTAAGGAAAAAATAGTAAACCGCCTCGGGGCGAGGGCTCAATGCTGCGCGCCTTTTCAGATTCACTTCGGAATTACCTAGCTTGCCTCTGTTTTCCCTGCTTTGCTCCTCTGAAAACTGCCAAAGTCTCAGAACCACTTTCTTGGATGCTGGGGATCACCACCGGCTAAACATAACATCCACCGGCTGCTATATGTGGCCATCGGCACAAACTGAACTCATCGGCTATCAATAGACTGCCGGTCGGCACTAAACACTGCCGGCCGGCACTGAATGTCTGCAGAACCTGCAACTCACAGCAGCAGAGGGAAAAACTTGCATGGCAATGTAATTCCAACAATGTATGCACTAATCATGCCCCTTATCATATTTGTGACTCAAAGGGGCATGTGCCTTGATTCTCGGGCCACCAATCACGCATTTCCATGCATGATGGCCCAAGGAATCAAGTGTGCAATTTCAATCTCAAATGCATGCAAACCAAACAAACCGAACAAGGGTGCCAAACCTCTATCATGTTTATCTCAAGAGGCCTAGCATGCATGTGAATGCAATGAAATCCTAAGCATGTTGGCTAGCATGCAACATGGGCAATGTAATGCGCTTGTGTAAGCATACAAGCAAACATGTAAGGCAAGCATGCAAACCAAATAAAAGGTGGACTTAAACGTGATCTAGGCAACTCTAACTAGGCCTAAAATCAGTAGCCAAAATGCTAAGTATGAGAGCTAAACACACATGCACATGTACACATGTTAAGGCACACAACTTAGGCATTAAACAAACCACTCTCAAGCACACTTGAAAGAAGATAACATGAATGACTAGCATGCAACATGAGCTCTAAAATCATGTCAAAGTGTGGTGCTAAACCAACTCAAGATAGGCCAAACAAAGCATGCAAATGGCCCAAGACTTAAAGCAAATCAATGAGGCATTGAACTATACTTATGCAAGACAATTATGGCATGCATTAAACAACTAAAAACAGGTCTTTAGCATGTTAAAACAAAGCCAAAAGGCTACTTAGATGGCATCTAAGAGGCTTGAAACCAAAGGCATGCACAATGACCAAAACATGGAGCATTCAATACATGCTTTTAAAGCATTAAAGAGACAACTAAGGCAAGCATACAAGCACACCAAAGGGACTAAAATGACATACCAAATGGTTCCAAACCATCAAAATAAGGTAAGCAACACATGCTACATATGCATGCTCAAAGGCTAGCAAGCCTAAAATGCAAAGGGGCTATATAATGCATGCCAAGATCAACCCAAATGACTATGGACAGAGCTAAAACATGTCAAAATAAGCACAAAATATTCACAAATCTAAGCCTAAAGCATGCTCAAATTAGGGCTAACAACCTAAGGCATGTTAAGGCAATACAAGGCATTACATGGCAACTATGCTAAGCATGCATAAGGGACCAAAACCAACACATAGCAATGTTAAATCATGATATTCTAAGCATGAATACTAGTCCATACATGCTCAACACACACTCAAGCACAATGCTCCCTCAAGAGGCAAAACTTGCCCTTTTTAAGGACATCAAGGAGAGGGGGTGACCCCCTCCTTCTTAGGACTTTAAGGCATCATCTACACCACTGAAATCCCTCAAGATTTCAGTGGTGAAGAGACCCCACCACCAAAATCCCGGAGCTCCCACAAAATAGCACAAAATGAGGCCTTTTCAAGGCCTAAGGGTGGTCAAACCTCCCCAAAGCACAAAGTACCCTTAATAAACTATCAAGAGGACTAAAAAATAGAACTTTTTTGTATTAAACACCAAGCACAAAAACAGTTCAAGGATAGGTCAAAATGGAGTGCAAGAATGTGGTATATAAAGCAAGTTTCTCACCCTTGTTGACCTTTTTCACAAATGTTGACTTTGTTGCTTCCTTGAGCTCCAAACCAGTCAAGAACAGCAAGAACAACCTCTTGGGACCTCAGTAACCAAGGGAAGGTGAAACACTAGGTGTTGATGAGCAATAGTAAGCCACAAACACCTAGTGTACAAATAAGAGGGAAGAAGAGAGATAGGATAGATACAAAACTTCTAACCTAGAACCAGAGCTTCTTTGAGGTCTTTTCTCTCTAAAAATGTCTAAGTTTGCTAACCCTAAGCCAAGAGGAGAAAGCCTTCTCTTATAGACAACAAAGCTTACAAGCTAAGTCAATCAAAGGCTCATCCCTCCATACACGTGTATGGAGGAGAAACAAATGCAAGAAAGCTGCCTTAAAATATCTCATAAAGCAACTGCACAGTAGTCGGTAGGGCAAAATTGTCATTTTGACAAAATTTACTGCCGACCGGCACAAAAGAGTGCCGACCGGCACAATATAGTGCCGATGGCAACAAAAACCAGCCGGTGGCCTCTAGCCACTGCCGGTGGTGTGTGGGGATGCCTCACAAGGCATTCCCTACCCCTCCAAGTCAAAACACAAGTGTTTGGTGCAAAACCAGACACAAAACGGTCAGGTTCGGAGGTCCCGAGGCAAGACGCGTAGCCGAGAACTCCGGGAACTCCAAACGAACACGAACATGGATAATCACCGAGTGTTCAAGCGGTGACGTCCAAGTCTTGAGGACGGTCAAAAATGGGGTGTCTACAGTATGCTAAGTGACATTGCATTGCATGTTTGCATGCTTGTCCCTTGGATGTTGTTTGCATGCTTGTTTAGTTGTATTGCATCGAGTTGCATGCTTGAGTCACATTGGGTATGCCATGCTTGCTTTGCATTTGTGTTTGGAATAGGTGTTAGTCCAAACATGGGAAATGAGGGACGTTTCATACTTGAAGTGATGAAACGTGCCTCAATTCTCGGTCGCTGACGCTCTTGATCATACATGATACAGTTTTAGGCTTTATGTGTTTACTTGTGCATTCATTTCCATATTGAATTGTGTAACTTCGCTTCTCGGCCATCATGCATTGAAATGTGTGATTAATGGTCCGAGGGTTGAGAACCACACTCCCTTGAGCTTATGAAATGATAGGGAGGGTGGTTGTGCACACATATCTTGCAAATACATTGCCATGCCCTTTCTTGCTCTCTGTTGTAGCAAATTGAAGTCTGGCAGTAGAAACTGGTCGGCTGACTAGGTAAAGTGGCTGGCCGACCACTTTTTCTGGTTTTTAGCACAAAAAGTGGTCGGTAGGTGGTCTCCAATGCCAACAACTAGTCGGCAGCATCCCTATAGGTTCCCATGGTGGAGTTTCAGCCTTCTGGAGCCTTGTGTAGAGTTCTGGGACCAGTTGCAAACAGAGGCAAATCGGGGCATCGCGATGGATTTTCGAGCGAGGCGATTCAAGCTTGCATGCATCCCTCGTTATGAGGCCATTTCAGTGTTTTGTTAGCTTAGAATGTATATTTGTTTCAATTTTGGTTGTGTAATAATTAATTAGCTAGAATAGTTAGTTAATTAGTCGATTCTGTATTATTTATTCAGACCCTCCTCCGAGAGGGCAATGTTGTAAATAAGTGTGGATGTGTTTGATGCATGTCTTCCAACCCCCATTTCTTTCTCCCTTTTATTTACTAGCTTACGATGGTTAGTTTTAGGGCATGTTTCAATTAGCATCCTTATGCTCGCATGTTCGCATTCATTCATCTGTCTTGCATGCACCGGGCTCGGCGCATCATACTAACTGCATTGTATTTCAATTCCTCTTTGAATACATGTATCAAGTTGCATTTCACATGACATTTTAGAATAGCTGAGACTATCTTAGTTGCATTTTGCATGTGTTTGTAGACACCCCATTTTTGACCGTCCTCAAGACCTGGACGTCACCGCTTGAACACCCGGTGATTATCCATGTTCGCGTTCGTTTGGAGTTCCCGGAGTCCTCGGCTACGCGCCTTGCCTCAGGACCTCCGAACTTGACTATTTTGTGTCTGGTTTTGCCCCAAACACTTGTGCTCTGCCTTGGAGGGGTAGGGAATGCCTTGTGAGGCATCCCCACACCTGCCGGCGTGGCTAGAGGCCACCGGTGGTTGGTGTTGCCATCGGCACTATATTGTGCGGTCGGCACTCTTTGTGCCGGTCGGCAATCAATTTTGTCAAAATGACAATTTTGCCTGCCGAACTCTTTGTTGATTGCTTTTTGAGATATTTTGAAGTAGCTGTATAGCATTTGTTTCCCCTCCATACACGTGTATTGAGGGATGGGCCTTTCTTTTGCTTTGTTTGTTAGCTTTGTTTGCTATAAGAGAAGGGTCTCTTCTCTTGGCTTGGGGTTAGCAAAATTAGACATTTTAGAGAGAAAAGACAGAGAGAAGCTCGGTTCTAGGTTAGAAGTTTTGTATCTATCCTATCTCTCTTCTTCCCTCTTATTTGTACACTAGGTGTTTGTGATTTACTATTGCTCATCAACACCTAGTGTTTCACCTTCCTTGCAACCGAGGTTCCAAGAGGTTGTCTTGGAGGTTTTGGTGGATTTGAGCTCAAGGAAGCAACAACATCAACTCTTGTGAAGGTGGTCAACAAGGGTGAGAAACTCCCCCTTTTTACCCCATTTTTGCACTCCATTTTTGCATAGCTTAGAACTATTTTTGTGCTTAGTGATTAACACATAAAAGTTCTATTTTTTAGTCCTCTTTATTGTCTATTAAGGGTGTTTTGTGCTTTGGGGAGGTTTGACCACCCTTAGGCCTTGAAAATGCCTCATTTTGTGCTATTTTGTTGAGATCCGGGATTTTGGTGTTTGGGTCTCTTCACCACTGAAATCTTGAGGGATTTCAGTGGTGAAGATGATGCCTTAAAGTCCTAAGAAAGAGGGGGTCACCCCCTCTCCTTGATGTCCTTGAAAAGGGCAAGTTTTGCCTCTTGAGGGAGCATTGTGGTTGAGTGTGTGTTGAGCATGTATGGACTGTTATTCATGCTTAGGATATCATGATTTAACATTTCTATGTGTTGGTTTTGGTCCCTTATGCATGCTTAGCATAGTTTCCATGTAATGCCTTGTATTGCCTTAACATACCTTAGGTTGTTAGCCCTAATTTGAGCATGCTTTAGGCTTAGACTTATGAATGTTTTGTGCTTATTTTGACATGTTTTAGCTCTGTCCATAGCCATTTGGGTTGATCTTGGCATGCATTATATAGCCCCTTTGCATTTTAGGCTTGCTAGCCTTTGAGCATGCATATGTAGGATGTGTTGCTTACCTCATTTTGATGGTTTGGAACCATCTGGCATGTCATTTCAGTCCCTTTGGTGTGCTTGTATGCTTGCCTTAGTTTCCTCTTTAGTGCTTTAAAAGCATGTATTGAATGCTCCATGTTTTGGTCATTGTGCATGCCTTTGGTTTCAAGCCTCTTACATGCCATCTAAGTAGCCTTTTGGCTTTGTTTTAACATGCTAAAAACCTATTTTTAGTTGTTTAATGCATGCCATAATTGTCTTGCATAAGTATAGTTCAATGCCTCATTGACTTGCTTTAAGTCTTGGACCATTTGCATGCTTTGTTTGGCCTATCTTGAGTTGGTTTAGCACCACACTTTGACATGATTTTAGAGCTCATGTTGCATGCTAATCATCCATGTTATCTCCTTTCAAGTGTGCTTGAGAGTGGTTTGTTTAATGCCTAAGTTGTGTGCCTTAACATGTGTACATGTGCATGTGTGTTTAGCTCTCATACTTAGCATTTTGGCTACTGATTTTAAGCTTAGTTAGAGTTGCCTATATCATGTTTAAGTCCACCCCATTGTTTGGTTTACATGTTTGTCTTGTAGGTGTGTTTGCATATTAACATCCTTACATTACATTGTCCATGTTGCATGCTAGCTAACATGTTTAGGATTGCATTACATTAATGCACATGCTAGGCCTCTTGAGATAAACATGATAGAGGTTTGGCACCCTTGTTTGTTTATATGGTTTGCATGCATTTGAAATTGAAAGTGCACATTTGGTTCCTTGGGCCATCATGCATGGGAATGCGTGATTGGTGGCCCGAGAATCGAGGCACATGCCCCTTTGAGTCACAAATATGATAAGGGGCATGATTAGTGCATACATTGTTGTAATTACATTGCCATGCAAGTTTTTGCCCTCTGCTGCTGTGAGTTGTAGGTTCTGCAGACATTCAGTGCCGACCGGCAGTGTTTAGTGCTGACCGGCAGTCTATAGATGGCCGATGGATTAATTTTGTGCCGGTGGCCTCATTCTGATGCCGGTGGAAGTCCTACTCAGCCGATGATATCCCTCAGTGTCCTGGGAGGCACTTCTGAGACTTTAGCAGTCTTCTGAGATGTAGAGCAGGGAAAACAGAGGCAATCTAAGCATGGCAGTGCAATTCCAAGCAAGTCCCGAGCACGCATTGCATCCGGCCTTCATCTCAAGGCGGTTTACTACTTTAATCAGATTAATCAATGTATTTGATTAATTTAGTTGGCCTGTAATATTTTAATTAGCCTGCGTAGTTAATTATTTGTATTATTTCTTTTGGTCCCTCCGAGTGAGGGCGTATTTGTAATAAGGGTGTGTGAGTATGTGTATGTCTTCCAACCGCACGTCTTTCTTCCCTTTTAGTTATCTGCTTATGATGGTAGACTAGGGCATATTTAAATTAGCATAATAGTATGAAAGCATGTTTGCATTTCATTCATCTGTTTCGCATGCATCGGGCTCGGCACATCATACAAACTGCATCGTACTTCAATTCCAAATTGAATACATGTTGCTTGTAGCATTTCACATGCCATGTTTAGGATAGCCGGGCCTGTCTAGATTACATCTTTGCATGAGTTGCATTAGCCACTCAACATGAAACTAGGGTCATACATATGATTACTAACTGGTTTCTGTTTTGGCTTGGAGTACAATGTAAGTATTTAGGCTTTAGCATATCGCATGCGTGTGAATGTTAACATGACAGCATGCTTACCATGTGGCTAAGTGCTTATGTGAGATAAACTGCTTGAATGCCTGTGGGTGGAGGTTGGATTGCTTGAGTTGGAAAAGTCGTTGAAATCCGTGTTTTAGCCTACTTGCGAGTAGCAAATTCCAAAGCATTTTCAAAACGAACGGATATGCAATGTTTATTTCCAAATTAGGCAATCTAGTCTATACTTGTTTGCTGTGCGCATAACATAGTAATTCTAGGCTAATAATTGGAACAAGAACACATAATGTTTTCAAAATCGGATATCATGGTTAGTAGAGGCCGGTCTTCGGACCGGGCGAAAGGGGGTGCTCATAGCTGACCTTCCCCGATCGTACCCAAGCTCCCGAGCCAAGACAACTTTGGTGATGACGGACACGTGGCCTTCAGCACCGAGTCAGGGTTTCCTAAATTTCCCATTTTAAAAAAATATTTAGGTGGCGACTCTGTATCTGGCAAAGCAGTCCATGCTTGGCACTACTTTTCAAAAATCTGTTTTTCTCAAAACGATTTGCCAGATTTGGACTCTTTGGTTCAAGATTAAGAACCGTGACATTCGAGTCCTTGAACTGTAGTGACCCCAATATGAACGGAACGGGACTTAACCCTCCCGGGGCGTTCGGGGACGTCTACAGTGTTGCATTAGGCATTCTTGACATAGCTAGGTTCATGTATGATTACTAACTATCTTTTGTTTTGGCTCGGAGTACTCGGTAAGTGTTTATGTTTTAGCATCCTTGCATGTGTGTAAGTGACTGCCATGATAGTATGCTTGCCACGAGGCTAACTGCTTATGTGATATAACTGCCTGAATGCCTATGGGTGAAGGTTGGATTACTTGAATTGGAACAATTCATTGATTGCGAGTTTTAAGCCCACTTGAGAGTGGCAAATCACCATGTTTTCTAAGCCCACTTGAGGGTGGAAAAATCCACATTTTAGCCTACTTGCGAGTAGCAAACCGCTTTTTTTAAAAAAAAGAGTTGTTTTATTCCAACTTAGGCAATCCAGTCTATACTTGTATGTTGTGCGCATCACATAGTAATTCTAGGTTAATAACCGGAATAAGAGCACATGTGTTTTCAAAAACAAGATATCATGTTAGTAAGGGCCGATCTTTGATCGGGCGAGCGGGGGTGCTCATTGCATGGCCTTCCCCTCTCGTACCCAAGTTCCCAAGCCGAGGTAACTTTGGTGATGACGGACATGTGGCCTTAGGCACGAGTTAGGGTTCCTAAATTTTCCAAAAATAAAATATTTAGGTGGCGACTCTGTATCTGGAAAAGCAGTCCATGTTTGGCACTCCTTTCTAAAAATCAGTTTTTCAAAACGATTTGCCGGATTTGGACTCTTTGGTGATTTATCAGTCTCGCATTGCACTTTGCAAGATCAGATTAAGAACCGTGACATTGAGTCCAAATTGTAGTGAGCCTAAGGAACAAAACGGGATTTTCCCGGGACGTTCAGGCGTGCCTACACCACCATTGTGTCTTCTTGCTTCTTATCCACACTTTTGTCATGCATTGTATCCTTGTTCTTAGGTTTTTGACATTCTTGCTTCATGTGCCCTTTCTCATGACAATAATGGTACTCAATGTCTTCTTTTGAAAAAGAACAATCTCTTAATTTGTCACGACTTTGATCACGACCATGATGAGCCTTACTCCTCCTCCTTGTTTTGCTTCGGCCTCTTATAACAAATGCCTCCGAATGAGAAGAATCCATTAATTTTCTTCTTGTTTTTTCATTCAATAAGCTACTAGTGATTTAGCTCATTGTGACATCTCCATCGGGTGCCGAATTACTGACCATCACAACCAAAGTCTATCAACTTTTAGGCAAGGAACTAAGTAGCATCAAAGCCTACAACTCATCATCAAAAACAATTTTCATAGAAGCAAGTTAATTAACAATACTCTTTATTTCATTTAAATGTTTTGGAATGGGGCTGTTGTCTTTATATTTTAAATTAACTAACTTTCGAAACAGAAAAACTTTATTTGTGGCAGATTTTCTATCATAAAGACCTAATATTTCCCCCCCCCCCATAAATCATGTGCTGAAGTTTTGGTAGCAACATGATGAAACACCTTATTATCGATCCATTGATGGATAACACTAACGGCTTTTCGATTAAGCCTTTTCCATTTATCATCTTTCATACCCTCGGATTTGCCACTATCACCTTCAATGGGTCTATACAAATCATTATAAAATAGTAGGTCCTCCATTTTAGTTTTTCAAGTGACCCAATTGCTTCTATTGAAGCTAGTCATACGACCCACATTTCCCTCCGTTGATTTATACAAATAAATTGTAAGCTTTGATACCAGTTGTTAGGGGAAATAAATGATTTGCTACAGGTAAATCAATCAAAGAAAATAAAACTAATGCGGAAAAATTAAATCAACATCACAAGAATTTTTACGTGGTTCCATCAATGTGAGATATGTCCACGGGACCGAAATCCAATTCTACAATTAAGCAAGAGTTTTCAAATGATTACAAACGAGACACAAATGGTCTCATAAACCACCCTTAGGTGAATTCCAAATAATCACAAATAAACAAGAGGAAAGACCTCACCAAATAGATGAACAAATTATTTTCGAAACATAGTTAAAGAAGACACCAAATCTAAACCAAAGTTGGCACCTTCGAAGCACACAACACTTTAACCAACCAATCCACAAATTGATTAAGCAACAAGTATATAACAAAGCAGAGCCCTCAGTGCCTTGAACTCATTGAATTTTTCATCAATATTGGCAGCTGCAGCATACACAATAAATAATGCCAAAAAGATATTGTTGACTCTTGAGCTTTTTTCTCAAAATCCTAGGTGTCACCAAACATATTTTAAAATACCCATTGGGTCTCCAAAAGGTTGGATATAATATATATAAAAGAAATACATTATAACCAACATTAAACCAAATTAAATATTCCTTTAATAAACCGATTTGGGTCCCATGCTCCACCAAAGAGGTATACCCAACAATAAATTTTGAAAACTAATTCATGGTTCAAATTTAATTTAGGTGTAGAACTCACCAGACTAAGCAACAATTGAATTTACATCACATATTGTCTTTTTGTTGTACATTTTATGTTAAAAGTTCTGGGTTCATAGATTTATACCCCAGTTAGCGGTGTAATTGGAAGTCAATATGAAACTTTTCAGGATTTTTTTTATGTGATTTTTTTTTTGGATTGAGAAAAATATTTTTTAATTTCGTACGAATTCCTACAAAAATTTTGAAGTTCAAGTTGTGCATAGGTAGAGTTACTCGATAATCCAAACCTGAATTACGTACATAAATATATAAAAGTATTATATATTGAAGTCATAAGCTTTTGAATAATGTTAAAATTATTCGAACCATTAGAACATCTCTACTATATATCATATACACAAGTAATACAATACAAAATAACATTCTTTTATTTTTTCAAATCACTTTGTTGATTTTTATCTTTCTTCTTTATGTCTCTCCTTTTCATATAAATTATTTGTATTGATATTATTAATGATTTTACTAAAAAAAATAAAATAATATGGTCTAAATTTAACAAATTAGTTGGCTTAATTGAAAAAATAAAATAGAATAACAATAGCCTAAATTCCATTTATTATGCTTGAGTCAAGGATCGATAGAAAAGTTTGACTAATAAATTAAATTTAGGCGGACTTAAATAACTCACACAACAATTTAAGTTAGGCTTGGTCTCAACCCTTTTTTTTTTTGGGTAGATCGAAACGTACGACCTTCATGTCAACAACTATCGAGATACATTATGCCTGGCTCTATGTTAAGCTTAGCTCCTTATATTTGGAAGGACCACAACCCAAGATGAGATTACAAGTAGGTGTTAACCAAACAAATCTTGTATTTCTTCCACGGAAGTCATACTTCTTCAAAAGTCTCAGTTGCACCATCTTTCGGGTAGTACTCTTCTTCACCTGGCATGAAACGTCATGAGTTTGGAATGTCCAGTAAACTCACACACATCCGTCCTTTTTTCCCATTCCAAATACACAAGTAAAATAATGGCACGATCATAATATATAGCGGAAACAATAATCAAGTAGAGCTTATAATAAATTTCAGTTATCAAGAATTACAGTCAATTAAGTTAGCTGTAGGCAACTCCCTGTAAAATGTTGTTCCTACCCAACCATTAATACTGGCTACGGGCAATTCTGACTCCCCCTTGGCTAAAACAAATACCAATGCGTCACTTATTGTATAACCACCAATACATCGCTTACCACATAGTTACCAATGATGCCCACGCTCCTAGGTTACATATCCAAGTGGTGACATCACGGTCTGCCCCAAGGGAATAGACTTCTAGGGATACTCTTCCTGTGTGAGCTCCTCACTGCCACCCTTATACCTCCCAATTCCTTTAAGCAGCCAGAATACCTCCTTACCACGTTAGGGCTAAAAAACACACTTGTGCAATACTTAACCCCACATGCCATCATTTTTTCCATTTCCAAATAACTTGTTCATTTATCTCATAAAAATATTACAAGTGATCGCAACGCATTACCACCCCCATTAGGTTTTCCTTTTATTAATTACATTATGCTTTTCGATTAGAACAAAGCAAGGTCATAAAAAGATTCCAATCAAAGCTAAACATGTGGTAACTTAAGCACAATAAATAAATCCACGAAATAAGTGTCTATGACATGATGAAGATAGAACATCCAAGCGACATAGCATAGAAGAGTTAAACCACAACAAAGAGCATATTAACATATAGTTTTAGAATTTCTAGATTTGAACCAGTTTAAAAATAGATGTGGCAAAAATATTTTTTGTGGTCCTAAAGACTTGGCCTCTTGAGGGTTTCTAGAGAAATGAGTCTAGTTTCAAATCCAATTTACAAAAGTGTGATAGCCCTTCTAGATTTTAGATATTAACAAAATACTCCAGACCTGTCTAGATTTGTCGGCTACTACGAAAATCAGTGTTTTTCTCAAATCATTTACTCATTTTCATTAAAACCAATTTTATTTGAAAGCTACACTTAAAGGAAGATTTTGACTCAAAAATGGGTTTAAGAGGATTTTCTTGTATTTTTTTACATTTTTTGAAAGATGGTTGCATTTACTAGTTGCTTGTGCCCTAAACTTTAAAATAAAAGGGATTAGAGGGAAAAGTTCTACCATGAACATTACTATGCTTCTCATACATTAAAAATGTGCGAAATAGTGTCCCATAGACTTAGATTTTCAGATTTGAAGGAATGTGTGGTGCCCCCAAAATATCGTTATATGCACTACTCGAAATTCAAGCATTCATCCAGGTTACATTAGAAGCTAGTCAAGATTAGGAGTATATACATGCATAGATCAGTGTTATATTATTACAAAACAAGTACACATGCATAATAAATTCATTGATAACAACCATGAATCTACAACATGTGAGCATTAAACAGTGATATCCAACTATTACAAGTTAGTGCCTTAGTGGCTACAAGTTCCCAAGCTGTTACTTGGTTACAACAAAACTAGGACTTAAGCCCAGTACATAAAAGCCCGAGGCTAAGCACAAAACCAGATACAAAAGATGAGCGCCCAGCTCTAATTTCCTCCGAAGCTATCCTTTTGTCGGAGGCAAACCATCAGCACCTGAAATGTTTGTCCACATATGGTGAGCTAATGCCCAGTAATGACAGATTTAACAAGCTGTATGATGCTGAACGAAATCATGCAGTTAATGCACATGACATGCTATTACTAAAACCATGCATTTTCTCCCAAAACCATGCATTGCCATAGTGTCAATCGCATGTTACAAGATTGCATCATTTCTTTAAAACATGAAATAGAGAGGTAAATACACATAGTGGAAATCTCTAGGTACGTGTTTACAAGTACGCTATACAAGCATTACCAAAGCCATTTTATTGGTATTATCCGAAAGGATCGACACCTAATCGTGCTGGTTTCTAGACTTTCACCAAGAACAAAAAGGCCAACTTAAAACAGCAACCCACACCCCTTAACTAGATTTACCATGATATACACCCATTTTTCTCAAAATAATCTTTTTTCAATACATGATTATGAAGTATTAGAATACGTGCAATGTGTGAGTTAAATGGTTGTTTATAGTCCCCATGCAATTTCTACAACAAACAATGCTATCCTCCACCGATAGTCAAAACAATTATCTATAAACAATAATATATTCAGAAGGGGCAATTCACATAAAGGAGCCCAACTTGTCATTCTTGATATAACATCAAGTATTATATTTCCACCACTTCTATTTGAATCCAAAACCTCCATAACCAATAGTTCCATAACTCAACTACCATTTTCCCAACACCTTCTAACTCAAGATTTTGGGAAAAAAAATGAAAAGAGAATTGATTCTAAAAATCCACTTGCTTCAACTTTCAACGACACATCACATGATTCAACCAAATGGAGTTTTGTTTGGAAATAACATCAAAACAACCTTCTTTTTAAGCCTTTCAACATTTTGTAAATAAAAATCAAAACCTTCCAAATGACAACTTGTTCAACTAACACATAACCAATGTAAATATCAAGCTAGAAGTTAAAGAATCCCTACCTCAAAGCTTAAGGAGTAACTGAAGAATAGCCAAAAGTTAACAATGATGAAGAGTCAAAAATTTTAGATTAAAACATAGCCCAACTTCGCTCTACATAAAAGCCTTAGGGATAAAGGGTCAGAGATGTGTGTAAATAGATCAAAACCAAGGATTTAGACCCTAAAAAAAAAAAAAACAAAAATGGCATCTGGAGTAGTTTTGGAGAAGAAAGGGATCAAAAATGGATATTTTTGCACTTTACTGATATTTATAGGCAGAGGACCATTGCGGGCATGAACTCTAGCTCGTCGGCGCGACCTACCTAACTAGCACCATCGTGGCTGCGACATTCTTCACCGCGGGAGTGACCATGTTGGTCATGGCCCCCTTCACGGCCCATGCACTTCTGCCTCATTCATTGGACCTGAACCTGAGTTTTGGTCGTGAACTAGTCGCGGCCTGTCGCATATGCGACCTATATAGTTATAGGCGCGACCTGTCTGGTAGATAACAATGCTGCCTAGCTGCTGTGTACAAAGTAGGGCTGCTTGATCCCACTAAACCCAAAGAGAAACAGAAACCAACACAAAAAAAGACATAACTCATTAGCCACAATACTAAAAGGTCGGGTCTTAACCCGGTCTATTATAACTTCTCCTCCTTAGAGAATTTCAGCTCCAAAATTAGATTCAATCAAGGAAGCCAAATGTTCAAGTTCTAACCACTACACAAATTCACAACTATAAAATATAACATTCCAATTCAACATATGTAGAAATATTAGTATGATTTACAAAAAGGATGTACAACCTCCATATACTACCATGGAACATCAAAACAATTAGAGATACTCAATCACTAGAAAACAGGTCTGGATATTTATCACAAACTTCCGCCTCTCGCTCCCAAGTGGATTTCTCGACCTTGTGGTGTCGCCACAATACCTTAACCAAAGGAATAGTCTTGCCTCACAAAACTTGATCTCGAGAGTCCAAAACCTGAACTGGTCTCTCCTCAGACGAGGCATCCTTATCTACCTCTAAATGAGTCCAATCCAACATATGTGAAGGATCCAGCTCATACTTTTGAAGCATAGAAATGTGAAATACATCACGAACACTGAAAAGTTGAGGCAGTAAAGCTAAACGATACGCTACCTCTCCGATTCGCTCCAAAATCTCGAAAGGCCCAATGAACCTCGAAGATAATTTCCCACTCTTACCAAACCTCACCAACCCTCGTCTAGGCAAGATTTTAAGAAATACATGATCCCCCACTTTGAACAATAAATGTCTCCTCCTATGGTCGGCATAAATCTTCTAACGACTCTAAGCTGAGACCAACCTTTTACTTATAGGTGCCACTTTCTCTGTCATCTCTATAACCAACTCTGGCCCTAACATAGGTGCATCACCCACCTTAGCCTAACACACAGGTGATCTATAGGGTTGGCCGTACAGGGCTTCAAAAGGTGTCATTCCTGTGCTCTCTTGGAAGCTATTGCTATAGGCAAACTTTATTAACAGTAAATGTCTCTCCCAAGACCCCTTAAAGTTGAGAACACAATCCCTAAGCATGTTTTCTAGAATCTAGATAGTGCATTCAAATTGCCTGTTAGTTTGTGGATGATAAGCGGTGCTAAAAGTCAACTTAATATCCAAGGCACTCTGAAGGTTTTTCCACAACCAAGCAGTGAAGTGTGGCTCCCTATTCGAGATGATAGTCATTGAGACCCCATGAAGTTAAACTATATCTCTAATATACAACTCGGCGAGATAGTCTACTGAGTTTGTCGTGCGCATAGGAATGAAATGTGCAGACTTAGTTAACCGATCAACAACTATCCATATAAACCACTAACTTGTTGAGTTCTCGAAAGACCCACAACAAAATCCGTGGTGAGATGTTCCCATTTCCACTCGGCTACAGGTAAAGGTTGTAATAAACCTGCTGGTCTCTGGTGTTCGACTTTCACTTGCTGACAAGTAAAGTACCATGAAACAAACAATGCCATATATCTCTTTATCCCCCTCCACCAAAATTGGCGACAAAGGTTGTGATACATCTTCGTGCCTTTCGGATGTACCGCAAGGTGTGAATGGTGAAACTCTTGGAGTACCTCCTCCCTACAAGACTTCGGTACCACCAAACGATCTAAATATCTTACATTTGAATTTGAATAGACATTTAGACCTTCTCTACCTTTCCATTGGAGATCTTATCACATATAATCTCCACCTCACAATCATGTTGTTGTGCCTCAATAACCCGACGAATCAAACTAGGTTGTGCAACTACGGTAAACAAGGTAGCCAACTCAACATATTCACCTAGACGCAAGTCAAACTCACCAATAACACACAACACCTCCCATTCCCAGATGGAAATACTCGCTACACAACTCAAGGACTTCCTACTCAAAGCGTCTTCCACTACATTGGCTTTTCTCGGATGATAATGCAACTCAAAGTCATAATTTTTCATAAATTTCATCCATCTTCTCTGCCTCAAGTTCAGATCCTTCTGCAAAAACAAATATTTCAAATTCTTATGGTCGAAAAACACTTCAAACTTCTTGCCAAACAAATAATATCTCTATATTTTTAAGGCACAGATCACCGCTGCTAACTCTAGGTCATGGGTATAATAGTTTTGTTTGTCAGTTTTCAATTGCCATGAACCATAAGCTCCAACTTTCCCCTCTTGTATTAACACACAACCTAAACCTTCACGAGACACATCACATTACACCTAGTAACCCAAATCCCTCTTTGGAATAATCAAGATTGGAGCAGTGGTAAGTCTAGTCTTAATTTTTTGGAACATCTTCTCATAAGCCTCATTCCATACAAACTTAATCCCCTTCCTCATCAACCTAGTTAAAGGTGAAGCCAACCTAGAAAAGTATTTCACAAAGCGTCGATAATACCTAGACAAACCCAAGAAACTCCAGATCTCAAAGGCATTCTTAGATTGTTCCTAGTTCTGTATTGCGTCTACCTTAGACGATTCTAGCGTTACTCTTTCCCCGGACACAATATGGCCTAGAAACTTAACTTCTTTAAGCCAAAACTCACACTTGCTGAATTTAGCATACAACCGGTGCGTTCTAAGCAACACAAGTACCACCCACAAGTGCCAATCGTGTTCCTCTTTAGAGGGTAAATAAATCAAGATGTCGTCGACAAAGACAACCACAAACCAATCCAAGAATTCCTGAAA
The DNA here is from genome assembly GCA_025200525.1 of Camellia lanceoleosa. Lineage (NCBI taxonomy): Eukaryota > Viridiplantae > Streptophyta > Magnoliopsida > Ericales > Theaceae > Camellia > Camellia lanceoleosa. The sequence continues at coordinate 19,594,058 of CM045771.1, read as the reverse complement.
GACTTGATTCATCAAATCCATAAACGAAGCTGGGGCATTGGTTAACCCAAAAAGCATCACTAGAAACTCATAATGACCATAATGAGTACGAAAGGCCATCTTTAGGATGTCCTCCTCCCTTACCCTCAATTAATGATACCCTGATCTCAAGTTGATCTTAGAAAAACAATAAGACCCATTTAACTGGTCAAATAAGTCATCTATCCTTAGCAACGGGTATTTGTTCTTGATAGTAACCTTGTTTAATTTGCGATACTCAATACATAACCATAGAGTGCCATCATTCTTCTTTGCAAAGAAAGTCGGTACTCCCCAAGGTGAGGTACTTGGGCGAATAAAGCTATTCTCTAACAAATCTTGAAGTTGTACCTTCAACTCGCACAACTCAGCAGGTGCAAATCTATGCTGTGCCATGGAAATTTGAGCCATGATTGGCGCCAAGTCAATAAAGAACTCAATCTCTCTATGTGGTGGTAACTTGGTGAGATCTTCTAGAAAAATGTCCGGATATTCTTGAACTACATGTGGCAAGTCATCCTAAGCAATACTACCCTTGTCAGCCAAAGTGACAGCAAAGAGGAAACCTAAGTCCCCTCGACCCTTAAGGTCATACAACGAAGGAATACAACCATCCTCCTGATCACACAAGAAGTAAAAATAATCCTCGAATGGAGTACACACTAATACCCTTCTACGGTGACAATCGATCGCGGCCCAAAAATAAGTTAACCAATCTATACCCAATATCACATCAAAAGCATGTATATCTAAAATAATGAAATCAAAAAAGATTCGATGACCTGCGACCTCAATCACACAAGAGCGGCATACTCAGCCCAATGCCACCCTGTCCCTAATAGGTGTCTCAATAAACAAAGGAGACTCCAACTGATCAAACTCCAAACCCAAGGCAGATGCAAAAGAAGATAATATAAATGAATGCGATGCACCTGTATTAATCAACACATTGGCAACAAAATTGAAAAACAAGAGATTACCTCTCACAATTGGAGGTACTGACAAAGGTTTCGATGTGGTAACAAATACACACACCCAGGAGGCCTCTGGTCTACCTGTTCAACCCTCGGAGCATAGGCCTAGTGTACGAACTAAGCCGAAGTGGCTTCTTAAGTGGTCCTTGAGGCTTGAACCGACTGAGCTGGCTGATGGCTCTGAGTCTACCTTGAACTAGATGCACCAGGTGTGCCACACGACTGTGGACAAAACCTCTGCATGTACCCATACCGTTCATACTGAAAATAGATGAGCGGTTGCCCCTACACTGAGATTGACCTTGTATCACCATCTCTAAATGAGCTGCTAACTCAACTAGCCGACTATAGTCCTGAATCATGGAACCAGCTACCTTAAACAAAAGCTCGGTTCTTAACCTTTTCTCAAACTCTACGCAATGACACTCCTCCATTGTTATGAGCGTAGGCATGAACCTATAAAGACTCGTAAAGGCCACCTCGAACTTGACCACAAGTGTGCTCAATTGCTTGAGTTTCAGGAACTACTTTTCAACTTCTCCTTAGCAGTGGGAGACAGAAATTTGTCCTTGAAGGCTGCAACAAATACCTCCCACGTAACCCCAATATGGCCTTTGGTGAACTTCCACCACTGACTATAGACACCTCGTTTTGATTGTCCTTAAGACTTGGGCACCTCACTTTGAACACTCGATGATGAAATGTTACGCTGTGCAATTGTTCAAATCTTTAGCAAAATGATTCAATTTTAAGCTTTTAAAACCTAAACCTTGCACCCCCTTTGGACCAAAACCCTATGTTTTCTTGCCTGACCACTCAGAGAAAAGCTGGCCAAACAAATGGCCGACAAACCATTTTTAGAGGGCCAAGAAGACACACCCTCATAGGGCCGGCCATGTTTCTTGACGAGATATTTTCTGACAAGAATTTGTCCCCATGTCTTGAGACTTTGGACACGTTGTCTCTTTGTTGATATTTTCTATGTGAGAAACTATTTTTCTATAAATACAAGACCCCTTCTCATGGTTTGGGGTTAGAAAAAATTGCCAAGAGCCTATAGCTTGCTCAACACATCTCTCTCCTCTCTTGCAATATACATACACTATACATACACTTATAAGCTAAAACTTGAAGCTTTTGCTGAGGTTGTTGAAGAGAATTTTAGATCCTAGAGAGTGTTAAGAATCTGGTTTGTGAACTAAGAAGAACATCCTCTCTTTCAAGGGGTAATCTTTGAACTCTTTCACCATCTTTTCTCTCTATTTTTCTTACATTTACTTGCTGTTTTTAGAGTATTTTGAGGCCAGAAATATGTGATTTGAAGTCACAAAAAAAGAGAAGGGTTAGCCACCCTTCCTTTTGCGTTTCCGGATTTTGCTAGAGGGTCCAGTTTGTCGGGCTTGGTACCTGGGCGAGTGTTTCCTACGCCAGACCCTAGGGTTATTTGAGCAGATAGTCCCGGTTCACCCTCCGGAGCACATGAGGGATACCGAGAGACTCACCGCCGAGCAGATGGCCGAGTATACGATCGGCTGGGACGCGATCCGCTTTAGAGGCATCGGCGACTACAGAGAGTATGTGGAGACATACATCATGCGGCTCTGGCCGGTTGGCCGAGGGCGAGGCTGGCGCCGGGCTGGAGCAGGAGCATCGAGGAGAGCCCGAGTCCGCGGCAGGGGTGGAGCTCAGAGAGGGCGGGGGGCTGGTTAGCCTGCACTGCCCACCTCGATGACATATAGAGGGCAGGGCGGGGCGACCTACCAGATCCCCTTTGCTTCTCCTCCGGCTGATCACGAGTTGGTCGGGTTCCACGACTTGCCTCCGGTATGTATTACTGCATTTTGCATTTTGCATCTTGCATTGTCATTTCATTTTCAGTTTATTTGATATTCCACAGAATATTGATGCATCTGATATTTCTACAGGCTTCCTCCGAGTACACCCGGCAGTCATTGGAGTTGAATGCCTCCATGATGGGGATGTTGCAGCGAACTTTCGACCTTCTGGCCCTCTACAGTATTCCGGTATGTTCTTCTAACCACAGTCTCAAACCATAGATAAACTACTTGACATAATCTGATACATAATACAACACTTGACATACGGCCCTTACTAGCATCTGATACACCGGACTCATACACTGCATTCTGCACTGATTGACTGCTCACGGTATCCACACACTGTACTTATACACTGTATTCTGTACTGATTCACTATTCACGACATCCACACACTGTACTCATACACTGTATTCTGCACTGATTCACTGTTCATAGCATCCACACACTGTATTCTGCACTGATTCACTATTTTGCGTAGCATACTGATGCATCTGCGATTTATGTTTTTGACCTCCTTCGATTCCCGTGAGAGGTGCTCCAGGACCTTCCATTCTGCCGAGGAGAGATGAGGAGGCGAGTATTTCCTGCACCAGGCGGCGCACTTATCTTTGGGAGTAGCTCCGGCGCGATTCGAGCGGCGACGAGTCGGAGGTGGAGGCGGAGGCAGAGTCATCGGAGGAGGGGACCGGAGACGACTCGGGCTCAGATGATGATGCTCCTGATGATACTCCTGGACCCTCGTCCAAGAAGAGGATTAGGACGAGCTCCCAGGCTTGAGATCTCTTGATGTTGATCCAGATTTTGATACTTTTTCTCTTTTTGTATTTTCTCCTTTTTTTTTTTTTTTTTGCTGGTAGATTAGAGTATCTTGTACTGCCGCAGGTAGATTTTTGTTTCCAAAACTATGTACTTGAAAAAAAAAAATGAAATGAAACAAAATTTTTATCTAAAAAGTGTTACATTTATATATCTCATGCATTGCATCGCATTACATCACGCTATATCATATTACACCTTAATGTAAATGAAATTGATCTATTGTTTGAAAATTGAGCACTTGTACTGTAATAATCAGATAACCAACCAGCCAATAGCAAACAACCCAAGCAAACCACAGTTTAACCTGAACACACAGCTCATAGTCCGTTGGGGATCAGTCCGCATACAGCCCAGAACACAGTACTCGGTTCATTTTGCACACAGCAAACCGTGAACAAACAGCCCAATCTGACAAGACGGACTACAAAAGTTGAAACGGTTGAAGTTGAAACACACTCAGATGTCCCAAATTTTCCCTTTTCTTCTTTTGCTTCACGTAAATGTAGAGAATGGCACAGCACTCTGAGCATAAACGATTTTAGAAATTGAAAAAGGGTTTTTCAACCGAGGTATCGAGCCTACAACTGAACACAGCGAAAAAGACTCAAAGAAAAGGTGCGCGACCTAAACACAACGAGACACGCTCGGAAAAGACTCAAAACGAAAGTTGAGATAAACAAAACAAAAGACACGACACACGGATGTGTTTACAAAGAAAAGACCGTAGATCTCGAGGAGCCAGTTCCTCTGGGTATCATTTCTACCCTTTCTGATTTGTGATTCTCACATCACTCGACCCTCAGGCTCGGTTTTTTTTTTTTTCAAAACCCTATTCTCGCTTTTCTCTCGACTTATACCTTTCTATTCTTTATTCTCTCTTTTTTTTCATCCCTCCCCTGGGTGACTGATGGATGAATAGGAAGTCATAGGTTCACGTCCAAAGCTATTAGCTCACGACTATATCTTCCAGCGACGTTTAGTCGAGGTTTCGGATAGGGAAAGCTTCTTCCGGCGAATAGGGTGCCTTTCTGGCAAGTATGTTGACGGCGGGGGGAAGACAGAACACCTGACTCGACTGTGCCCCTAGTTCATCACTTTGACCATTTTTTTTTGTTTTCTTCCTAAAACAGTTTTGACCAAAATGAGAGTCGGATTAACATACTTGTTCAATTTTTTATTTGAAAATCATGCAAGTCAGGCTGTGAGCACTGAAAATTTTTCTTTTTTGGGTCCAAAAAAATAGTCTGGTTTTGGAAAATGAAATAGTTTTTCGAGAAAATAGCCAACCTTAGTAAAAATTTTCAAAAACTATTTTCGCAAACAGCCAATGTTAAACGAGTATAAAACCTACCCTCGAGATGCGTGACCTCGGATCGGAGGCAATGGAAAATTGCCCCTTGCTTGAAGGGGCACGTGGCAACGGAAAGTTGCTCCTGGTTTGGACTGCAACTCAGGGCAACTTATGACAACGCATAGCAACGGATGGCAACGGAAAGTTTTCCCTTGTTTGGATGATGCCGCAGCATGCTGAAAACAGTCTTCACAAATGATGATCGAACCCTCAGACACGGAGAAGACGAAGACGATCTGAACCAATATATGGACACAGTCATTGTGAAAGCGTCAGTGGCTGGACTTCAGGAGGAAGTTGACTACGTAGTTCCGGTTGTCACAACCGAACTGTCAGATTCAGAAGAGGCAAAGGTGATCAAACCTATTACATGGACTAAGGCGCTATGAAAGCGTTGGGGCTGGACTTTAGGATGAAGTTGCCTACGTATCCCAAACATGGGAATCAAGCCTTACGTAGTTCTGGTTAAAGTACACTCGGGTATTTTAACCTTCACTTTTCAGGCTCTAACTTTTGCCAAGGCACCCGATGTGGGTTTTCGACCTTGCGAGCTTTGTTTTTCTATTTTTCTTTCTTTTTGCTTTTGTTCTTTTTTTTTCTTTTCTTTCTTTGTTGTTCTTTTTTTTTTATTCTTTTTTGCTTTGTTTTTTTTTTTCTTCTTTTTCTTTTTGCTCTAACTTTTGCCTGGGTCGTCTTTCTGGGTTTTCGGCCCAGCGAGCCTCTTAAGGGTAAAAGTGTAACAAGCCCATGCCAAATGGTTTTGAGATTGAAGCCCTCTGTATCCAGGAGAGTGACTGTTGTATTGATTTGCAGAAGGATCCATCTTCGGCTTTTTGAGCACATCTGACATTTCTTGCCCTTGGTTCAAGGAGGACTTCTGTTCTCGCCTCGCAAGCTTCTGTTGACGACGTCTGAGCTCTTGATCTGAATTTGACACCTCTTGTTCGAGGGCTGCTTCAAAGTTGGCCATACAGGCCTAACATGATGGTTAACCGTTGAACGTTCTGGATGGGTTCAAGGTTCGAAAATATGTTGGTGGAATCTTGAGGCTGAGAGCGATCCTAGGCTGCATAATCTCAAGAGCAATTCCACACAAGTCTTCGCAGGACCGCGCAAAACAGTTTGTTTTTGAAAGTTTTTAAGAAAGCGACAAATTGCTAGTGCTGAAGATAGTGTGGAACCAGTCTGGGTCAAGCCGGGGTCCTTCTTAGTTCTCACACTGACAGGCATGATTTCATTCATTAAAGGCTTAGCACGCCTCTTTCTCTAAAAAATGATCAAAGTTTCGCAAAACCCGAGGAATTCCTTTTTCTTCATTTTTATCACCGCAGTGTTCAAAAAGGGTTTTTTTTTTTTGAAAAATTTAGGTTAATGCAATGAGTTTGGCACACAGGAGAGCAGGCGAGATGTACTATCAGCCCATTCAAATCCTCTGGCATAACTGGCTCAAGACAAACAATAAGTAAGGAAACATGATAGCCGCAGCCGTTTCATTCAAAACTTCCAACTGCAACTGGCTCCTCAGCAGAGACAGACTCAAAAGGAAAACAAAAGGGGTAATTACAAAACGGTGTTCGAGGCAACAACCTCGAAATCACCCGACATCCTATACAAAGGGGACCGACTCGCTACAACAAGACAGACCCTTGAGCTAAAAGGACTGACTCAAGACAATGAGATAGACTCAAAACAAAACAAATGACCGACTCGATACCCAAGCCGAAATTTACAAGACTATCATTCACAGATGCTCAAAAACGCGTGCCGAACGCCACATCCAAAATATACCAAGCGCCGCCCGCAGGTGGTTTACTCTCTGGTTACATACTCGTAGTATCAGTGTCTTCAAAATCCAATAACTGGGTAGTAACGGACTTGGCTGAGGTGGGCGGGAGGATAACCTCGTTGTCAATCAAATCCTATATCTCATGACGGGGGCGAAAGCAATTATCGGTAGCATGACCAGTTTGCTGGTGGTACGCGTAGTACAAAGCAGCATCATGTGTAGCAGGGAGATTCTTCGGGAGAGGCCGAGGCTCCAAGGGTTTAAGATGCCCTCTCTCGGCAAGGATTTGAAGTGCCTTGGACAACGGCATGTAAAGAGCATGGAAGACCCTGCGCCCTCGGGGTAGGTACTTTGAGGCCTGAGCACTCTTGCTAGACGCATTAGTGAAAGGGTCGGCAGGCGCCACCTTGGCTTCGATCTTTCCGGGTGCAAGGTTGGGAGTGGAAGAAGCTGATACAGCGTGTGGGGGTCTATCCCGCTTCGATTGAATTGAACTACCCTCGTGGAGTGGGAAAGCATCCTCCACTTTTTGTCACAACTGCAGATATCTGTTGCTTGTTCATCCCCCCGGCTTTCAAAGTCTCGACTGCCCACAGCAGTTGTTCGATGGGATCGGCGTCTGCCTTCATTTTGTCCTTACCTCTAGCCTCAGCCTGATCGAGGGTTTAGGTTGATGTTGATACGTCATTGCCATAGCTGGAGGCCATCTCCGGTTGGTTGAGTTCGATCACAATCCGTCCCAATAGTGGGGGCTCCTGGGATACAAAATTCCCGGCATACGGTGCGGCTAGTGGCGAAGCTGACATTCCGTAGGCGAGATCCGCCACGGACCTCTGGAGGTCTCCTATCATCCCCACTAGTTCGAATGTAGTAGGCTCGCGAGCCTGATATAGCTGGGGGACCCAGACCGGGTGCGCGACAGGCGACCTGGGTGGATGCGGTATATCAACATTGGTCTCACTTTGCAAAGTGATTCCTTGATCTAATGTAGCTGTCATAACCACAATCTCCTCTGAATTCTACGTCATCATAAGTCTTGCCTCAGCAAGGGGGAAACACTAGCTATCCTGGATCAACTTTCTGAACCTTGAAAAGAAAGACAAGCAGCATTTCAGTCCAAACGGATCAAATGCAGGTGTGGCAACGATCAGATTTCTACTATCGATCACTATTCCCGTAATCATCGCCCAAAATCTTGAATCGGATACCCACAGATATAACTGATTCTCATAGATACTGATACTAGTGCCCATAGGCCCAATACTCAAATTTGCAAACTGATATGCGCGTTCCTGTAGAGATACATTCTAGAAGCATATAGCAAGTAAATGAGCCAAAACACCCCTATGTTGGGGTAGGGTTTCCTTGTCCTATTTTTGTCAAGAGCTAGGGTTTCACTACGCACGCAGCGGTTTTCAAACAACCTAACATCGGGTAAGCAACCTGTCCTAGTTTGGAATAGTCACTATGGATTCCGAATATGCACTAGGTCGAATGGTCGAAAAGGGTGCCCCGGTAAAATCGAGGTTTGTATTTCCATGCTATCAGAGCCCACAACCGGTCAGCCTTATGGTCATGCCTTGACAAGACAAGCCTCTGGCAAACCGTTCAGGAATGGCAGATGGCAAACACGGTGTCCTAGGCGCGCCAATGCACATGCAATGCAAAGAAACACATAAGTGTAATCAAAACAGGATATCACGAGTTCGCGTCAAGCTCTCTAAACTCCCCAGTAGAGTCGCTAGAAACTGTAACAAGCCTGCGAGACCTCGGTGCTTCAGTTCGGACTCCCATTTTTGTTGTGGTTCTAAATCTGAACCAAAGAGTCCAAATCTAGCAAATCGTTTTGAGAAAATAGATTTTTGAAAGAAGTGCCAAACATGGACTGCTTTGCCAGATACAGAGTCGCCACTTAAATATTTTTTAATAGGGAAATTTAGGAAACCCTGACTCGGTGCTAGAGGCCACGTGTCCGTCATCACCAAAGTTGCCTCGGCTCGGGAACTTAGGTACGATTGGGGAAGGTCAGCTATGAGCACCCCCTCTCGCCCAATCCGAAGATCGGCCTCTACTAACCATGATATCCGATTTTGAAAACGTTTATGTGTTCTTATTCCGATTATTAGCCTAGAATTACTATCTTATGCGCACAACAAATAAGTATAGACTAGATCGCGTAATTTGGAAATAAGCATTGCATATCCGTTTTGTTTTAAAAATGTTTTGGAATTTGCTACCTGCAAGTAGGCTAAAGCACGGATTTCAATGAATTATCCCAACTCAAGTAATCCAACCTTCACCCACAGGCATTCAGGCAGTTTATCACATAAGCATCTAGCTTCATGGTAATCATGCTATTATATTAACACTCACACGCATGTGGTATGCTAAAGCATAAAATACTTACAATGTACTCCGTGCCAAAACAATAAACTAGTTAGAAAACATGCGTGACCCTAGTTGATGTTAGAGTGGCTAATGTAACGCATACAAAATGTAATTAGGATAGGCTCGGCTAATCCTAAAATGGCATACGAAATCCACAAGTAGCATGTATTCAAGTTAGATTCAGAATACTATGTAGTTAGCATGATGCGCCGAGCCCGGTGCATGCAATACTGATGAATGATGCACGCATGCATAGCATAAGATATGCTAAAGTAAACATGTCCTAATACTAACCATCAAAGCATGAAAGTAAAAGGGAGAAAGAAGTGGGGTTTGGAAGACATGCACACACTCACCCACACTTATTACAAATTTACCCTCGCTTGGAGGGACCGAAAGAATAATACAATTTAACTAACTGACAAGCTAATTAAATATTACAGACAATTAAATTAATTAAGCAAATTAATTAATCTAAGAAATCAGTAAATAGCAGCCTCGGGGAGAGGGCTCAATGCATGCGTGCTCGATTCCGCCCGGAAATCCACTGCCATGCTCAAGATGCCTCTGTTTTCCCTGCTCTGCTCCTCTGAGGATTGCCAAAGTCTCAGGGTTTGCTCTCGGAATGCTAGGGGACACCACCGGCTGGAGGAAAACACCACTGGCCATAGAGAATGGTCACCGGCCACAGATTTAATCCACCGGCCAAAAAAGATGGCCGGCTGGCACTGTATTTAGCCGACCGGACAAAACTTTCTGCAGAATTTGGTTTGACAGCAGCAGAGGGCAATATTTGGCATGGCAATGCATTTCAAGCAATGTATGCACCAATCATACCCCTTATCATGTTTATGACTCAAAGGGACATGGGCCTCGATTCTCGGTCCACCAATCACGCATTTCTATGCATGATGGCCCGAAGAATCAAGCATGCAATTTCAATTTCAAATGAATGCAAACCAAATAAACAAGCAAAGGGGTTCAACCTCTATCATACTCATTTCAAGAGGTCAAGTATGCATGCTAATGCAATGCAACCTAAGCATGTTAACTAGGCATGCAACATGGCAGTGCAAATGAGCATGCAAGACATGCAAGGTATAAAACAATGCAACCAACAAGTGTGCAAGGCTAATATAGGTATTCAAGTATGCAAGCCAACATGTAACTTCATTCAATCATGCGATTTCAATCATGTGACAGCTCATCAATATGCTACAGCATACAAAGAGTGTATGCAATAAACAAAAGGGATGGACTTAAACTAATTAGGCAACTCTCAAGCAAACCTAAAACAGTGGCCAAAGTACTCAAAGTGAAGGACTAACACACACACACACATGCACATGTTCATGGGCCACCACTTAAGCACAAAGAGGGACTCTCAAGTACACTTAAGAGAATGCAAACATGGGTGTATAGCATGCATGGAAAAGCTCTGAAGTCATGTTATAAGAGGTGCCAAACCAAGCAAACAAGATAAGCATAGCATGTGACAAGCAAAGCCAAGAACCCAAGACAAGCCAAGGGGCTTAAACCAAGATCATGTGACACATGAAGCAAATGACCAAGTTGGATTAAAACAGTCCCAAATCATGCCAAAACAGGGACAAAGGCACACCTAGATAGCCCCTAAATGGTCTAAGTATGGAGGCATTCACAAATGCTTAACATGGAGCATACAACACAAACTTCTAAAGCATCAAAGAAGCATTGAAAGACAAGCATGTAAGCATGATATAAGGACTGAAATTGCATGTTAAGTGGTTCCAAACCACCGAAATATATTGAGCAACGCATGCTCAACACTTCACATATTTAAAGCCTACGAGCTAATAATGCAAAGGGGTTATGCCATGCATGGCAAGTATGACTCAAACAATTTAAAACAGGGCTAAAGCATACAAAAACATGCACTAAAGCATCACAAAGCTAGGCTTAAAACATGCTAGAACAAGGGCTTACAATCCTAAGGCATGTTAAGGCCTAAACATGGCATTACAAGGCATGTATGCTAAACAAGCATGGTGTACCTAAACCAACATACAACAATGCTATATTATGACATTATAAGCCTGAAAATCAGTTAAGGCATGGCCAACACACACTTAAACTAGATGCTCCCTCAAGAGGCAAAAATGGCCCTTTTCAAGAACAACAAGGAAAGGGGGTGGCCCTCTCCTTCTTGGGACCTCAAGACACCATCCTCACCTTTGAAATACCTCAAGATTTCAGTGGTGAGGAGGCCCAAACACCGTGGTCCCGGAGCTCACACAAAATAGCACAAAACAAGGGCCAAACAAGGCTTAAGAGGGGTCAAACAACCTCAAACCACAAAACACTCTTAACAAACTATTTAGAGGCCTTAAAAATAGAACTTTTATATGTTATATGCAAAGCCAAAAAACAATTGCAAGATAGGTAGAAAAGCTTTACAAAAATGGGGAATAAAGGGACAAGCTTCTTACCCTTAAAGACCCTCTTCAACAATGGAGCTCCAGCAGCTTCTTTAGGTTGAAACCAGCTCCAAAACTCCAAAACAACCCTCAGGGGCCTCAGCTCCAAGAGATGGTGTGATGGTGGGTGTTTGTGAGCAAAAATGAGACAAAACACACACTAGAGAGAGATATAGAGATAGGATATGAACCAAACCCTAACCCTAGAACTCAAACCCTAAAAATGGCTGTCTAAAATGTCTAACCTTGTCTCACCTTGTCTAACCTCTATGCCAAGAGAAGAAGCCTCCTCTTTATAGAGCTTTTAGTCTTGTAAGCTTACAAGACAAGCTTCTAAAGAGGGAGATCCCTCCATACACGTGTATGGAGGGGAGCCAAGTGCATGCCAGCTGCACCAAAATATCTGCAAAAGAAGATGCGATGAGTCGGCCACCAAAAATGCAATTGACCAAAAAGATAGCCGTAGGCCATCTAGACCTTAGGCCAAACATTTAGCCGGTGGCAACAAAACACAGCCGGTGGCCTCAAGCCATGGCCGGTGGAGTGTGGGGATGGCTCACAAGCCCTTCCTTGCCTCTTCAAGGCAAAACACAAGTGTTTGGTGCAAAACCAGACACGAAACAGTCGAGTCGAGAGATCCTGAGGCAAGGCACGTAGCCGAGACCTCCGGGAAGTCAAGACGAACACAAACATGGAAAATCACCAAGTGTCCAAGCGGTGACATCCAAGTCTTGAGGGCGGTCAAAAATGGGGTGTCTCCATGTTTGGTTTATAGGCCATAGCCACCAATTAATTTGATTTGATAGTTTTCCTTTGCATATCTATCATGTATATATCCATGTCATTGTAATCATCCACTTTTCATTCACACTTTGCTACCTTTCTCCTTTCTCTGTTTCTTTTGACTGAGGCTTGTATCAACGAAAAGATTTTCGCTCATGGCATAAGAAAGGGGTTCCATGCGCTAAATGGTTTAACCTCTTCGGAGGTTCATTATCAAGGCATCACATCTTTCTTATACTAAGCACAATCTCTTGTTTGATACCTTCCTTTATCGCCGGTGCATTAATTCTAAGGGACTAATTTTCTATTTAGACCATTGGAAATCATAAAGGAAAGATTCATTATATCTTATTATTGGGTTTGGATTTGGAGTCATTATCGCTTTTTTTCGCGTTTGACTCCAAATTCGTTATCACTTATAAATGGGTTTGATTATTCTTTTGTAGTTTTCCCTGTAGAAAAAGGCTTGAAGAGCTCATTTCTCGAGTCAAAGTCATGCTTGCTAATCTTTATTACTTTGGACTTAATGGACATAATCATCACCTTTGGACAAAAAGGAAGAAAATGGAAAGGTAAAGTAAAAAGGCTAATAAAATTAGAGTAAAGAGGTAAAAAGATAATAAAATTGGTTAGGTTAATTCAGACGTTATATTGAACTTGTTGCTTTTAGAATTATTGCATACTATTTTAGTGATGTTTGATAATTCATGAGGCAAGTCCACCCGTTTTCTTGAGGTAACTCCATGATAGGGAGAAGGTATTGTTTGGTCTTTTGTTGGATTTATTAAACTTTTGTTCTATCGCTTCTAAGATCATCACATAACAAATTTGCGATGATTGATGATTTGAGAATTGAATCCACTCCTTTCTTGATCATCTTTATGTTACGGAAGGGAAAAGAGGATAAACTTTTCCCAGAAACATTCTGTCTTGCTTTGTTCCAGCTCTGTTGCAGCAGGGTATTCCTCAGAAATAGTGGTCGGTCGGCCATTACTATGTACGGCCGACCATCTAATTAGGCCGGTCAGCCGCCCATTTTATGCGGCAGTGGCATTTTTACAGCAGAATAGAGCAGATCCTGAGGCCAAAACATAACAATTTTTTGACTGTAAACAAAGTCGGTTCAGGCAGCAAACAGAGAGGTTTCTGTAGGGTGTTCTCGGTTGCGCACATGCAGTTCCTCGCCTCTCGTTCAAGTCCCCTTTAGATTAGTAGGTTTGATTCGTATATGTAATGAATTAGTTGATTTTCTTTCATTCAGACTTGTAATAATTAGTTAATTAATTCGTTTATTCATTTGTGTTTGTAACAATCATTTGGACCCTCTTGTGTGATGGTGAATTTGTAATATTTGTATGTCTTCCAACCCCCATTTCTTTGTCCCTTTTATTTATATGCTTACCATGGTTGCATATAGTGTCATGTTTTCGTTTCATATCATTGCCATGCTTTGTATCCATTTTTGCATACATAAGGTTCGGTTCATCATTCTTGAATATTATTGTCACTTACTATTTTCTTGAATGCGTGCGCTACCACATGCTTTGAGTTAATCCATATGACATGTTAAATAGCCGAACCTAGTAGTTGCATTCTTGTATGCGTTGCATTAGTCATGTGCATTGTTAGGGTCATGCATTTTTTCTAATCACTTTCTTTTTCTTTGGCTTACCTTGGAGTACTAGGTGAGTATTTTTGGCTTTAGCATATTCATGTGTGTGATTGTTGACATGCTTAGCATCTTACCATGAGGCTACATGCTTACTTGAAATGAATTGTTTGAATGCTTATGGATGAAGGTTATTTTACTTGCATTGGGGATGATTTTGATCAAATATATGTACGAGCTCATTTCTTTCCTTTTGAGTTGTGTGCACTCAAAACCCTTTTAAAAACAAACTGCATAAAATCAAGTCATTTCCAAAGCAAGTGAAACAGTCTATACTTGAGTGCCTCACATAGTAAGTTAGCATGTTAATGATCAAAAAAAGAGCATATAATGTGAATAAAAATCACATCATGATTATTAGAGGTCGATCTTTGATTGGGTGAGGAAGGTGCTCAATCCATGACCTTCCCCTCTCTTACCTAAGTTCCCAAACCAAGACAACTTTGGTTACGACGGACAAATGGCCCTTGGCATGAGTCACGGGTTTTCTAAATTTCTCAAAATATTTAGGTGGCGACTCTGAAATCTGGCAATTCAGTTCATCTTTGGCATCTCTGATGATTAATGGATTTTCCAAGATTTGTCGGATTTAGACTCTCATCTATTTTCTGTTTCAAATTGCACTTGTGAAATTAGATTCAAAACCACTAGAGTCTGAACTGTAGGGCTATCATATCTAAGGAGATTGAACCCCTTTGAGGAGCACAAAAAACCAGCTTCAATTTCTGGCGACTTTGCTGGGGATATTTATTGAACTTGACTTGAACTTCGTGGTGTGATATTTTATCTACATATATATGTTCTTTGCATTACATTTGCATGGTGCTCTTAAGTTACTGTGTTTACCATCTGATATCCTGGACGATTTGCCGGAGGCTTGACAAAAGCTTGCTAAAAGGCTGGTCGGATGTAGGCAGTGTCACATTAGGAAAACAAACCTTGGATCTGGGTTATCGTTGTACCGTTTGATCCTCCTTTCACTTTTCGGTGTTAGGTGTGAAAGGTATATTAGGTAACCTTGCTGAGGTACCCTTTCGACCAATTGGTCTAGTGCATATAGTAAAGCTCTAGTGATATTCCAAACATAGGACATGATGCTTATCCATATTCAGGATTTTGTGAAACCACTTGCTTGAAGTAGTGACTCTAGACCATGCCAAAGCTAGGACATGGTAACCTTACCCCCTCATAGGGGTGTTTTGGCTCTCTTTACTTGCTATGTGCTATATGATCTATACATGGGTTCTTGAATACAGATTGCTGGTTTGGTATCAGTTTTTGTGGGGCATAATTTAGTTTTATCCGTAGGGATTATGGTCATACAGCTGTGATCATATCTGTTGCAAATTTGGGCCGAAGTGCTGTCCATTTTTTTTATTATTGTTTTTTTAAAATTTTATTATTATTGTTATTATTTATTTAGTTCTTTTGCTAGGTAGTTTTGAAATCACAGCTCCAAAGAGATCTTATATCTCCCAAATTTTGTGTACTCCCGCCGGTAGGGTTTGCAAAATTTGGGATCTCATTGACGGTTAGCTAGGTGTTAGTCTCTCTCCCGCCAGTTGTTCGAAGAACTAAAACCAGGCAGTCATCACCAGTATAGAGCACTTATCAATCACCCGTTTGTTCCTACCTTCTCAATTCGCTAATATCTAACTCGCCTAGATCTATAATGGCACAAAGTGCAGAAGAAGTTACTGCTATGATGATAGCATTCCAACAGGCCATGGATACACTGAACCAGAGGATAGTTATGCAAGATCAAACCATCGCAGAAATGCGACACCCATCTAGGGCATCAACATCTACCACACATCCAGTCTTGGCTGCCCAGCCAAATCTTGATCCACCTCTGCTAGCTAAAAACCTTCAAGTTCCGAATCCCTAAGAGGTGTTAACTCAAGCTCAGGCTTTCAGGCCTCTAGCACAGCCTCACGGAGGGCTTCCTCCTTTCGACATCAATGACATCGATCTTGCTATGATAAAAATTGCTAGGCTGAAGTAGATCCTTAAGAAATTTCAGGGCTTCAATTCCATCTCGGACATTGAAGACTGCTATACTGAGGCTTCTGTGAGATTTCTCAAGAAGTTCAAAATACTACACATTGACAGATTCGATGAAAGTGGAGTTCCTATCATCCACATCTATTTCTTCTCAGATATCTTAAAACCAATGGGCTTGATGTAGGCTTAGAATTGTCAATATTCGGAAGGGCCTTATCAAAAGTGGCAGCCATCTGGTATGCCAAACTGGAAGACTCGACCAAGTGAAATTGGGAAGAACTATCTGAGAGATTTGTCAATCAGTATTCCTATAATACTCAGACGGAGGGAACGATCATCGAATTGGAGGCAACCTCTCAAAATCCCAAGGAACCCTTTATCGACTTTGTTGCTAGATGGAGGGCAAAGGAAGCCCGAATTGACAAACATGCCTTCAAAGAGGAAACATGTTTGGTTGGTAGTTCAGAACGTCGAACTTGACATGTTATAGAGGATGATAGTCACGCCACTATCTACTTTTGCTACTTTGCATGAATTGGGAGTTCAAATTGAGAGCACTTTTAAGAAGGGAATTATCCAGAGAACAAGTGAACTGACAAAGAGGCCGTTTATTAGGGGTACCAATGCTAGCAATAGCACTATTCCTAGGCTTGCTGAGATCAGTATCGTCACCACCACAACTAAGATAGCCAATCCATTCCTTGGTGTAACCTCACAACCCGCTAGCCCTGCTCGAAACCAATACAGAACCTTCACCCCTTTTCATATGTGTCTAACCCGTGCTCTTAAACTTCTAACAAAAAAAGGGCATCTTAAGCCCCTTGACCATCGACCTCTCCCTGACCCATTCCCAGCCAAACACAACCCTACTCAATACTGTGTCTTCCACCAATGGCATGGTCACCCCACTGATCGTTGCTTTCGCCTTTGTCATGAGATCTAGGATATCATCGATAATAAGATCATAGCTCCACCCTCAAAGCCAAATGTGACCACCAACCGAGTCTTTGTCCACAACCAAGTCCTCCCACCCAAAAATATCAACCTCATCCAAACATTACCGCCCATTTTCAACCCCAGCATATATATCACCCCATCCCATTTGTAAAAGTATGATCCTAGTCAGTGTAATGTGGCTTTTGACCAACCAAAGCCAACTATCATACTATCAGACTCACTCTGCATCAACCCTGTGGGAGAAAATAGGCCTGAACAAAATCTTGAGGGCGTAGCAGAGATAGAGGAAGACTTAGAGAACCTCTATTTCTTTAAGGAAGAGGATATGGACAGTGTTCAGATCGGATGGTGGGATCCGAGCCAGCCTAAATCTAGCCATGGGTGGTTAATTAGTGAAGAGGAATCTGACACAGAAGAACATACAAAAATGAATTTGAAAGAAGAGAAAATTGACGAGGACATGTGTGGACACCCCATTTTTGACCGCCCGTAAGGCTCGAGCGCTTTGCCCGTTACACTTGATGATAAAAGTAGTATTGTGCGTGGTTCGAGGTGTCAACGAAGGGGCCATGTTTCTGAAATAATCCTAAACCTTCCATATTTCCACTGATTATATCCAAGAAATCCATTTTTACACATAGGGGAATGCATTGAGACCTGGCCATGCCTCATTGAGGCTCGACCGTGGCTATTGAAGGCCGGCCAGGCCTTAGTAGCGAGAAACACTGTTCTAGGCGGGAGGCCACCAGCTGTCTATTTTTGAAGATATTTATGACCCCTCTTGCTTAAATTCTATAAAAACGACCATATATCTCTGTTTTGAGGGTTGAAGAATTTCTACAAAGCCTCTATACCACCTTGAGAGCTCCCTCTTCTCCTTCTTCTTGTGCAAGCAACACTTTGAGCTAACCTATCACGTTGAGCCTACATCCATACATCATATACACCTTCACACCTTATTTTAGGAACCTTGGTTAAGCCTTGAACACCATAATTCAAGCTTGAGAGTGTGTTGAGGCTTAGTTTGAATCACAAGCAAAAGATTACTTCTTTGAGAGGCATAAGCTTGTCATCCTCGCTTTTACTTCTTGTTCTTTCATTTCCTATCTAGTTCTTGTAGTTTTGTGTTTCTTTGATTCTATTCTAAGTATTTAAATTTGGGTTTGGAGAGCTACCAAAAGGGTAGAGAGAGTTTATACTTTTTACACCTTTACCAATAGCTCAAACCCTTACTTTTACACTCTTTTTATTTGTTCTCTACACTGATTTTCAGAGTTAAAAAGGGCTAAAAATCATGCTTTGAGGTTTCAAAAGTGGAGGGGTTAGCCACCCCTCCTTATTCTTACTTACTAGTCTTGTTTTTTCTCTTTGTTGATTAGCTTTTTAGGCTATTTTCATGCTTTTTTAGCCACTATTTTTCATCTCTTGAGAGCTATTTTAGGGCTATTCTAAGTTATTTAAATAGTTCACACTTTGATTAGCTTAGTTATTGTCTCATAAGTTTGCCTCCACACCTTGTTGTATATTGTTCTTGACTCTTCTTCAACTCATTTCCATGTTTAAGGACCTCATTTTTAATAACCAATTTTCCATTCATCTCTTTCATTTGAGAGTTGTTTCAATCAGTTGATGGTTATTCAAAACGTGAACTAGCAATTTATGATTAATGGCTTAATCTCTACGGAGGTTCATTGCCAACGGTGTAGTCTCTTTTTCATGTTGAGAATCACTTTCCATTTGACATATTTCTCACTTAGCGAACGTAATCTCTAGTGGACATAACGATCATCTTGGACTTAATAGATTAAAGGATGGTAAAGACTAATGAATTTGGCTTAAAATGAACCAACCCATCTAAAGAAAATGAGTTATGTAAAATCCATTGTGTCAAGGGTTGTCTTACATCAATCCATGATGTTTTGGATGGACCGTGAAGCGTCTCTACCTCCCTCTTTGAGTTCACTCTATGATAGGAGGGAGGGGTGGTTATTGTTCATTTCATCTGTTGATTTTTGTCCAAATTGTACCCGAAATCATTAAGCAATCAACTTGCTCATTAATGGTTTTGGAAACAACTCCAACCTTCTCTCGAGGCTTTCCCATGATAGAGAAGTATAAGAGGGACAAATAGAGTTCAAAGCACTCTGTCTGCACTGTTTTCACTTAAGAGCACAAAACAGAACTTTACATGAAATTGAGGCACAACTGGCCTTCTTTAGGCCCAGCCGGGTTTCATTGAGGGTTGTTCGGTTATCAATGTTTGGTCAACAGTGTATTTTTGCAAAAAACAAAGGGCAATGGCTGAAGGTGACATTGTGCATGTGCATGCAACCCTTGCGTGCGTGTCATATATTAAAAAAAAAAGCTAATAATTGGAACAAGAGCATATAATGTAGATAAAAATCACATCATGATTAGTAGAAGCTGATCTTTGATTAGGTGAATGGGGTGCTCAATTCGTGACCTTCTCCTCTCATACCTAAGTTCCTAAGCTGAGACACTTTGGTGATGATGAACTAATGGCCTTCGGCACGAGTCTTGGGTTTCCTAAATTTCTTAGAAATATCTAGGTGGCGACTCTAAAATCTGGCAAAGCAATCCATATTTGGCATTTTATTCCAAACATCAACTTTTCAAAAAGAATTTTCTGATTTGGACTCTTTTTGCGTTTTTACTGTTTTACATTGCACTTGTGAAATCAAATTCAAAACCACAGGTAGAGTCTGAACTGTAGGGCTATTCATCTTCTGAAAGGAGCACAAAAAGTCGAGCTACAACATGACTATCGCTGAAAGGGAGTGATTGCTGGAATAATTTCAAAAAGAGAGAATGGAGGAGATACAGAGATCAAAACTATCTTGGAAGCAATTGAAAGGAAAAGGAAAAGAGGACGTCGAGTCAAGGAACAACAACGTCAAAATGAAAAAAAAAAAGTCTGAATGGGAATCCAGTAACAAAGAGAAGAAGCCACGGAAAATCAATAAGCAAAAATTGAGTCAACTGCAGAGAAGAAGCAACATACTGACAAAAGGCGCTATGTGAACATGATTAGGGTAGAGCTAGACAATGGCCTAACAATGACCGCGGGAGAATGGTGGTAGAAGGACAAGGATCTAAGCCTTGCTTACACCAATAAAGGATGGGGGACTGGTACCTCTGACAATACATGGCACACTGAAGAGATCAACCACATGACAAGAAGTGGTTGCTATTTCAAACCTTCATCGTTAGACAAAGCGGAACCCTCCAGGAAAGAAGCCGAGAAGCTGAAAGAGGAGGATATAGAAGAAGACCTAGTGTTGAGGCAACTTAAGAAAATCCAGGCAGATATTTCAATTTAGGGGTTGCTGATGGCTTCCTGAGAACACATGCAGGCATTGCTAGAGGAGCGAAACAAGACCAAGCTGCCTATAGACATCATGCCCAACGGACTGGTGTCTTTGGTCACATCTGCGGATTTTACTCCCTTGTTGTCTTTTACAGACAAGGAACTGTCACCCGAGGGGGCCAATCACAACAAACCTCTATATGTGACCTTAGAAAGCAGGAAGAAGTAGATCCCCGTAGTGTTGGTGGACACCGGCTCGACAATCAATGTATGTCCAGTGAGGACTGCTTATGCCATAAGCTTGAAGCCCATTGACTTCACGCCTATGATGTAAGCCGTCCGAGCTTACGACAATACCAGCTGTAATGTCAAGGGAAACTTTAAGAGCTAGATACTGATTGGTCCATCTGAACATAAGGTTGAATTCAATGTGAAGGATGTGCCAGCAACCTTCAATCTACTCTTGGGTAGAGCTTGGCTACACCAAATGAAGGTGGCTTCTTCAATGATGCACCAACTAGTGAAGTGTCCGTTTAAAGGGAGGATTGCGACTGTTTATGGAAATTCTTCAATCCACCCTCCTTCGGGAACCACCACACCTTTGTTGGAAATACTAAATGGAGAAGGGAATGTGTTCCATTCCAGGTTCACCTTAGTAGAGGCCCGATTTGTGCAGTCTATCATGGTAGAGGATGGAGGGGGCTATGTGAACGTCTAATCTATATATATGATGAATAAGTAAGGACACCTTCCCAGATCGGGATTGGGTAAAAGTGTGAGCCAGGAAAATACTATTACCAAAGAAGTAAGCCATAATCCTTATGCTTTTGGGTTAGGGTATGAGCTAACTAGAGAGGATTGGAAGAGAAATGATGATGAATTGAAGGAGAAAGTTAAAACAAAGAGAACTGGAAGGCAATTTGAACTGGCTCACAATGCGGATTTCTAGAGTCGTGGGTCGAACGGGAAACAAAGAAGAGATACCCTGGGTTTGAGATCTTTTTTAATCACCAGTTGTTAGACAACGAGGAGGAAAGGATTGACCCAAGTATTGGTATCGGGCAAGACAGAAGTACAAGCTCGGACAGCGATGAAGAGGAACTGTTGGGGATAGCACTGGCTAACCTCCTGACAGATTCTAACACCGGGGCTAAGTCTCTTAACTTGGAGGGATAGTGTTTCTATCTCTATGATCAGGGAGGAACCAGCGGTGGACTACACCGGTCTCATTTTGGACATAACCGAGGCTCCGCGCCTAGTTTGGCAATTCGAGAAGGAAATGCAGTAGACTTCGCTTACTTCTCTGTGCCTATGGTATGCTGCACTGATATTTATTTTCAAAATTCTGACTTAAACGAAGAGGAAAAAATTTCTCGGGCTTTGAAAAATTTAATTGACCAAGAGGAAGAGAGGCATGCTAAGCCTTGCGTAGATGAGATCATTGCAATTAATGTGGGTACTGAGAAAGATCCACGGTAGTCCAAATTGGGTCCACGTTGTTTTCGGATGAATGTGAGCGCTTTGTGAAAAGATTTCAAAGATGTTTTGGGTGGTCCTACGAAGACATGCCTAGAATTGATCCTGAGATTATTGTACAGCACTGGATCCGTCTTGACCCCGAGGTCCGACCAGTCAAGCAAAAACTCCATCGAATCCATCCAGATTGGGCACTGAAAATTAAAGAGGAAGTCACCAAGCAGATTGATGCAGGATTCTTGATGGTATGTGAATATCTGACTTGGTTAGCCAATATTCTTCCAGTTCTGAAGAAAGACAGCAAAATCAGAGTTTGCATTGACTTCAGAGATTTGAATAAAGCTATTCCTAAGGATGACTTTCCTTTGCCACACATTGATGAGTTGGTAGATTTCACCATTGGCCATGCCTTGTTGTCGATCATGGATGGGATTTCGGGGTACAACCAGATCTTGATAGCGCCTGAGGACAGAGAAAAGACTGCGTTCACCATGCCTTGGGGTACCTACTGCTATAAGGTTATGCCATTTGGGTTGAAGAATGCTCAGGCTACATATCAGAGGGCTACAACCACCATATTGCATGACGTGATCCATAAAGAAGTTGAGGTGTATGTGGACGACATGATTGTAAAATCCAAAAAGCGAGAAGGCCACTACATCGCACTAAAAAAGTTCTTCGAACGAATCAGGGAGTACAGGCTGAGGTTGAACCTGCAAAAATGCACTTTTGGGGTGACTACAGGGAAAATGTTGGTTTTTCTGATTACACAGAGAGTAATTGAAGTAGATTCATCAAAGAACAAGGCCATTTTTGAAATGCCACCATCAGGGACTAAAAAGGAGGTGCACGACTTTCTGGGAAAGGTGCAATTCATAAGACAAGTTATATCTAAATTAACCTTGACTTGTGAACCATTATTTGGTCTCTTGAAAAAGGGGAAGAAGTTCTAGTTGGACGTCGATGTTAGTTCACCTTCAAACAAGTTAAGCAGTACCTTTAGAATCCGCCTGTATTATCACCACTAGAGTCAGGGAAGCCACTGATCATGTATCTGTTAGTGACAAAGTCAACCATGCGATGCATGCTAGCACAAGAATCAAAAGATAACGTGGAAAATGCCATTTACTACATAAGCAAAAAGATGTTGGATTATGAGACCTGTTACACTCCTCTAGAGAAGGCTTGCTTAGGTCTAGTTTGGGCCACTAGGAAGTTGAGACACTACCTGTTAGCTTATTCTATAATTCTGGTTTCGAGAATGGATCCCATTAAGTATCTTTTTGAGAAACTAGCACTTATGGGTAGACTAGCTCGTTGGTTGCTTCTTCTCTCCAAATTTGATCTCAAGTACGCCACTCGCAAGTCGGTCAAAGAAAGAGCTGTAGCGAAATTTTTGGCAGACCACCCAGTGGAAGGAGATGAAACAGTAGAGTACCTATTCCCAAATGAGGAGATCCTGCAAGTAGAAGAAGAGGCATGGAAAATGTACTTTGATGGAGCGACTAACCAATATGGTTATGGGATAGGCGTGTTTCTCATAGCGCCCGATGATTCCCATATACCCCTTGCTTTCAAACTCCGGTTAAAAGTATCCAACAACAAAACAGAGAATGAGGCGTGTATTGCTGGACTAGAAGCTACCATAGAACTAGTGGCAATAAGGTTGGATGTCATCGAAGACCTAAACCTGATTGTTTCTCAAGCCAATTGAGATTAGAAGGTCAAAGAAGAGAAAATGAAAGTTTATCACTAAACCCTGGACATTCTGATTCCAAGGGTTAAAAAACTAACATTTACACATTTGCTAAGAGAGAACAATCGGTTCGCTGACGCACTGGCAACTTTATCCTCAATGGTAGACATACTGATCAGGGTAAAGATGCATCTAATTATCATCGAATAGATATACGCACTTGCTTATGAGACAATAGCTGCAACAAACAAAGTTCAGGACAAGAACCCCTGGTATCATGACATTTGGAACTTCCTGGAGAAGGATGCATATTCGCCAGAAGCAAATGCCAAGGATAAATAGGGAATATAGCGTCTAGTCGTCCAGTTCATCATATGTGGAGGAAAGCTGTACAAAAGAGGGCTTCTGGGCACAAGCTCTGTGTCGAAGGGAAAGAGTCAAAACGTCTCATGGAGGCCATTCACGGAAGAGAGTGTGGAGCACACATGAATGGTGTGATATTGATCAGGAAAATCCTTAGGCAAGGTTACTATTGGCTAACCATGGAGGATGATTGTATCAACTTTGTTCGGCGATGCCACAAATGTCAAATCCATGCCAATCGCATGAATATTCTACCATCAAAGCTCTACAACATGACTATACCATGGCCTTTGTCAGTTTGAGGAATTGACATCATTGGAGTAGTCTCACCAAAAGGCTCGAATGGATACGAGTTCATTCTAGTGGCAATTGATTACTTTACCAAGTGGGTGGAAGTGCAATCGTATTTTGTGTTGAAAGCATCACATGTGGCCATGTTCATTAGGAATGACATCATCTGCAGGTATAGGGTGCCAAACGAGATAATATCGGACAATGGCTCACACTTCAAGAAAAAGGTGGTGGATCTGGTTGAGAAATACAACGTGGCTTTTCACATGTCATCAACATATAGACCATAGACCAATGGAGCCTTTGAGGCCGCAAACAAGAATATCAAGAGCATTCTGCGATAGATGGTGGAAATCTACAAGAACTGGCCAGATAAATTGCCTTTTTCACTTTGGGGTTATAGAACATCAATTTGAACATCTACAGGGCAACCCCCTACTCCTTGGTGTATGGGATGGAAGCTGTTTTGTCAATTGAAATTAAAATACCGTCGCTAAGAATCATAGCCGAGTGTCAGATAGAAAAGGCGGATTGGCAACAGAACAGATTTGATAAATTAATGTTGTTTGATGAGAGGAGGTTGAAAGCATTGTATCACATTTAGGGATATTAGCTGTAGCTCGACTTTTTCGCGCCCCCTTTTGGAAGTTCGAATATAAGCCCAATAGTTCGGACTCCTGCTATTCTGAACCTAATCTCACAAGTGCAATGTGAAATTGATAAACATCAAAGAGTTCAAATTCGGCAAATCTTTTGGAAAATCAATTTTGAATCAAATTGCCAAAAATGGACTGCTTTGCAAAATACAGAGTCGCCACCTAAATATTTTTGAAAAATTTAGAAAACCCATGGCTCATGCCAAAGGCCGCGTGTCTGCCATTACCAAGATTGTCTCAGCACGAGAACTTGGGTATGAGAGGGGAAGGTCATGAATACTTTTGAGCACCACCGCTCGCCTAATCAAAGATCGGTCTCTACTAATCATGATATGAATTTTTTTTACATCATATGGTCTTATTCCGGTTTTTAGGCTAGCATTACTATGTGATGCACACTAAACAAGTATAGACTATCTTGCAAGAATTGGAACACTTGAGTCATATTCGTTTTTGAAAATTGTTTCAAAATATGTGCCACTTAAAAAAGTGATCGCATATGAACATTGCTCAAATTATTCCAATTCAACCAATTAGCCTTCATCCACAGGCATTCAAGCAGTTTATGAAATTTAAGCACTTAGCCTCATGGCAAACATGCTAAACATGGCAAAAATGGCAATCACACTCATGCGATTATGCTAAAGCGAGGAAAGACTCACCTAGTACTCCAAGCCAAAAAGATATGAGTTAGAAAAATACATGATTCCTAACTATGCGAGATGACTAATGCTACATATACAAAGAATGAAACTAATAGGCTCGGCTACTTAACAAGGCATATGAAGCAATTTGATAACATGTGGTCTAAGCACGTATTCAAAGGAGTATTGAAACGACAATGCAGTTAGAATGATGAGCTGAGCCTCGGTGCATGCAATACAAATGGATGCAAACATGGAGAATGCTAATTGAAACATGATGTACCTAAACTAACCATCATAAGCAGTTAAATAAAAGGGAGAAAAGACGTGGGGTTAGAAGACATACATATTATTACATTGCGCTCTCACGAAGGAGAGTCCGAATGAATGAGCTAAGCTAACTAGCTAACTAATTAAAGCTAAGCTACTTATTACAAAACAAATAAAATAAACTAGCTAAGCCACTTAACTAATTATTACAGCACTTGAATTAACTAACTAGTTAACTAACTAATTGCCAAATGAAATTGAATAGCTAGTTGAACTAAATAATTAAATACATCACTTAATTAGCTATAACTAATTAATTACAATAACTATTTAATCTAAATATTTAAGCTAAACATGCTCGATATGCGAAGAATGCTCATGCTCGATTTCCACTCGAAAAGCCACAGTTTGCCTTCTAAACCCCTTTGTTTGCACAGTTGAATACCAACATTATTGCCCACTTCCAGAACAACTCTGCTCCACCTTAGCAACACACTGCTCAATTTTGCATCAGTGGCCGGCCAGCCAGGGATGAAGGTTGCTGGCCACTAGTGATGGTTGGCCGGCCATCAAAGATGGTCTGTTGGCCACCTGCCGGCCATGGGAAGTAGCCTGCTGGCCATAGCTGTGCAGGTTCATCTTGCTACAACAGAGGATAAACAGAACATATACAAGGTATTTCAAGGGTTTGTTTGCATAACTCACCCCTCATTTTCATGAACAAATCCAAGGAGTGGCAAGTTTGGTTCACAAACCATCAATGGATGCAATTTCATTGCATGATGGCTTGTGAGACCAAGTGTGCAAGTTCAATAAATGCAAAACAAGACACAATCCTCCTTCCTTTCATAAATGATCAAGGGAAGAAGTTGACCTTGGAGACTTGAATCATTTCATCACTAGCAAGTATGAAATGGTTCAAGCTTCCATGTGTTCAATTAACGTCCGATTGAACACAACCAAATTATTATCTTGCACCATTTTAGTTCCACTTCTAGTTACTCCATTTTAGTTACCTTTCCATCCTTTAATCAATTGAGCCCAAAGGGTGAGATTAAGTCCTCTAATGGAAAGAGGGCTCAAAACACAAGTTGCTTTAGGTATGAAAGAAGCATCACACCGTTGATAATGAACCCCCTAAGGGATTAAACCATTAAGTACGAAACCTCAATTTCATACTTGGGCAAACAAGTGACTTAAAACCACTTTCAAAGCAAAATAAAAAGCCAAGAATGGAGGGAGGTTGTAGAGATTATTAGTGCCAAAATGAAGTATGAATAGCCAAAAATAGATGCTATAAACTCAAATAAGTGATGTGTAAGACCTGAAACATCAAGCTTATGAGGACTATTACACTAGAAGCATGCTATACAATGCTTAAAAGACTGAAACAACCAAAAATAGTGCCTAAAACAGTTCGAAACAATGCCTAAAACATGCTGGAATCAAGACAAAAAATGCTAAAAAAATAAGCTAACACATAGAGCAAGCTAGGCTGGTAAATAAGACACAAGGAAGGGAGGCTAACCCCTCCAAATTTGGACTTCAAAACATAATTTTAGCCACTGAAAAATCTCTGAAAATCAATGTTTAAAAGCTTGGAAAAAGATAGTAAAAGGGTGGGAAATACAAGGGCTATCAACCCCTCAACCTTTAATGGCCTTAAACCTAAGCTTCAGCCCAAAAAAACAAAGAGTTTTGATAGCCCAAAACAATGGAAAAACAATAAGAAAAATAATAGAGAAAGAAAGCAAATAGGTAAAGCCTTATACCTCTTGAAGAGAAGAAGCAATTCCAAGCAATAAAACCAAGTAAACACACCCTCTAGAGCTCAAACCAAGCTCAAAAGCACCTCAGTTCAAAGATGAGAAGATTTGGTTAAGGGTGTATTGGAAAAGGTTAAGGAATTGTAGGCTAAAGTGTAGAAATTTGCTAGAGAGAGGAAAATTTTTAAGCTCAAAATTTTCTAACCTTAAAACATGAAAGAGAGGCCTCCTATATATAGAAAACATGAAATTTCCTCAAGGAGATCCTGCCCTCCATGTGGGGATAGATGCATGCATCTGTGCAAACAGCTGCCACAGCTGGCATAAAATATCTGTAAAATACACTGGTGGCCGGCAAGCCTCATCAATGGCCGGCCGGCCACCAGAGGCTGCAGGCTGGAAAAGCTAGGCTTGGTCTAAAACTAGGACAACAAAGGTACAGGGTTTGAAAGGCTCAAAGTTGTGGTATCCTGTTGAGGACTTCGAACACTGGGCGACCATATAAACTCATCATCGGGTGTGCCTGCGAGGATGTCCAAGTCGTAAGGGCTATCAAAAATAGGGTGTCTACAGTTGCCCCTCTTTGACAGAACTCAGAGTCATGAAATGACGTGAGTGAATGTCAAAGCCTAAAGATGACCCATTTTGACAAGGCCATAAGACTTGGACAAATAATCAAGATAGAAATAAATGGTTGCGCCCGCGGGCTACTTACGTATCCCTTTACAAGGAATCAAACCAGCGTAGTTCTGGGGCAAGATACAAATGATATGCACAAAAAACTTTGAAAGTTGGACTCACCCGCTTCGCGAAACCGACTATGTTGAAAACTCATGATCATGCAGGATGATGCAATAAGCAATAACAAAATGCGATAAGCAAGAATGAATACAATAAGCAAGATAACAACACATGAATGAGCAACTTCAAGCTTAAAACCAACACAGGTTTCCATAAAAGAGATAAAACGCACTCTAACCAAGCCAAAACAAGAGACGAGGAAGGAAAACACAACTCAGGGTTACGTTTCACACACCTTGAGAAACTGAGAAAACCACTCGGGGTCGTGTTTCACACATCCCGAGATATGAGAGAAATCGCTTGGGCCCGTGTTTCACACGTCCCAAGAAACAAGAAAACCCACTTGGGCTCGTGTTTCACGTGTCCTGAGATGAAAACCGTCCATGGTTGCGTTTTACGCGTCTTGAGATAACAAGAGCCGCTCGGGGCTGTGTTTCACACATCCTGAGGTAAAACCTGTCCAGAGCCATGTTTCACGCATCTTGAGATAACAAGAACCGCTTGGGGCCATGTTTCACATGTCCCAAGCTAAAACCCGCCCAAGGTCGCGGTTCACGCATCTTGAGAAAACAAGAACCGCTCAGGACCGTGTTTCACACGTCCCGAGGTAAAACCCGCCCATGGTTGCATTTTACGTGTCCTAAGAAAACAAAAACTGCTCGGGGCCGTGTTTCACAAGTCCCGAGATACATGAGAGTGGTGTGCGATAGATGCACGAAGGTAAACAAGTGTGATAGATGCACAAAATGAACAAGTGCGATAGATACACAAAGGACAAGTGCGATAGATACACAAAGGACAAGTGCGATAGATTCACAAAGTGAACAAGTGCGTTAGATGCACAAAGGATTTAATCTGAAACTCCCCCAAATGAACCGTACATACAATATCGTTTGCCAGTTAGAATGTGATACAGTGACAATGCATGTTCTATATGAGATAAACAACCGAGATACAATGTTAATTGAAGGCATGTTCTATGTGTGAAACGAGATGCATATTCTATGTGCGACTCATAACTGATGCAAGACATTCGTGCAATATATATGCAAAGTGAAATGCATATTCTAAGCAACAACGTGAAACGCATATTCTATGTAACAAAGTGAAATGCATATTCTACGCAAAAAAGGGAAATGCATATTCTATGCAAGGAACAAAAGCATAATTTGACAAAAATGAATTCAATAGCAACTTTTGATTTACCTCTCGGAAGATTTACAATATATTTTAAAAAGAAGAAGGATACACCTCGTTCATGTTGACAAGCGACGAACTTGTGCACCGAAACCTAGTTTCGAGCTTCCGTAGGGACAATTTGAACCCAACAATGAACCTTCCTTGCAACTCTTGGGAAACAAAGACACAAAACAGCATCAAAACACAAAATAAGGCCACCGACCATTGGCCGGCCATAGGGGGAGGTTGTCGGCCACCTGTCGGCCATGGAAGAGCCTTGCCAGCCACATATGAGACTTGCTAGCCACCTGCCAATCAATGATGGCAGCTCAGGAGCAAACTTGACCTTTTGGCTCGAGTCTTTAAGTATAGACCAAGGCCCTTCATTTTCTCACATCTACACATCCGAAAATCCTCTCTTTCTCTCTCTAAGTGCTTTTTCTCTCTAGATCCGAGCTTTTTATGTGTTTTCCATCGCCCCACGCAAACTTTATTCGCTAAACCCTCTTGATCCTCTTAACTTTGAACCGATTGGAATTTGATTTCAACACTTTTTTTCCTTGTTTGCACCCTTCTAGGTTTGTTCCCCTCGAGTTTCTCTCTAGTTCTATGCACTTTTCCCGGCTTTGACTTTTTCTTCCATTTTCTCTCTCCTAGGGTTGACTTTTTACAAGTTTACCCTCTTTTCTCCATTTTTCTTCGCTTTTCAACTACTTTTCACCAATTCTGCAGATAGTGGATGGTTCACACGACATTGCCCTTCCAGAGGTTCCCCTCGTATTTCCACCTGTTCCCGAGGCGAATGAGCCGATCGTTGCCAAGGCGGCTGGAGGTATTGAGGCTGACCTTGAGGCAGAGTTTGAGCCTGAGCCTGAGCCTAAGCCACTACTAGTGAGGGTACGACCATTTGATCCGGAGAGGTATTATCCTCGAACACATATCTTGCCAGCTGGTGGCATTAGGTGCTTTTGCGACTTCGTTCTTGGTATGCCAAAGGACCTCCTGTTGAGGGAGCCGGCTTCTCACCTGTCATCCATCGTCGTTAAGGTATGAGCTCTGTTTTTATGCATTCATGCCTGTCTTTACTTGCATTTCTTGCACTTCATTTTAGGACTGTACTTTCATTACTGCCTTTCATCTGATTCATCCGTTCTTGGCCACAGGGTAAATCTCGTGCCTTCTGAGGGTATGGAGCTATGACTACATGAGACTGGTACGACGAGCTCCCCGCAGGAGTTTGTGACATTGTAGATAAGACCGGCTTCGGCCTGTTCTGCTCCGGCCTTACGCGGGTTATCGCGAGCCATGCTCTTTTAGGTGCACTTGTGGAGAGGCGGTAGGAGACCACCAACTCTTTCCACTTCTCCACTGTCGGGTAGATGATGATGACACCCTACGACTTCGCCATGATCACGGGCTTAAGAGTAGGGGGCGATCTGATCCCGTTCAGACATGGAGAAGTGGGAGGTAGCCTGGGTTAAGCTGCTGGGAATGTGTCCACCCATATACCAAACATGAATGGTCAGATATAACTGGTTCGCGGAGCATTTCAGAGGAAGCGAGCCCGAGACCATAGAGGAGATGGAGCAGTACGCCAGAGGCTTTTTATGTTCCTCTTTGGTATCGCCTTGTTCTCGAACAAGTGGAACACCATAGGCTTATATTTGCTCAGCGCCCTGGTGACCCTTCCTCGGGTGCACTTCTATGATTGGGGCGGAGCTGACCTTGCCACTCTATATGGATACATGAGCTTGACCTCCTGTCTGAGAGGAGACTTGATCGGCTACTAGCGAGCCTGGGAGGTATGCATCTCAGTTCGCTCTTTGCACTTTACATTTTCTACTTTACACTTTCTGCTTTACATCTGTTCAACACCTGTGCTTTCTGCTCTGCACTTTCTGCATCCGTTCATACATTATGCTTTCTTCTTTGCACTTTCTGCATCTGTTCATACATTATGCTTTCTACTTTGTACTTTCTGTATCTGTTCATACTGTATTGATCACATATCACTGCATTTTCTCCGCAACTGTGGGTGTACGCTTATTTTCCAACTCTGGCTCCAAAGCCTATGGAGGAGCTCCCATTGGCAGTCCCTTACGCACGGAGGTATGACGGTCGGCTCCAGCGTAGGACCCGCGAGACCTTCACATTCTTCCAAAGATTACTTTGACATCAGAGTCGCTCATGAGGTAACCCAAAACACAGTCATTTTCGCTTTATAACTGCTCTGATTCACATTTAGCAATTGACAGTAACTAATAATCTATACAACCTATATTTCCAGATTATGCAGCAGCCATGGGCCATGATACCGGTGGGGATTCGGGACTAGTACGCTGGGGCCTGGGCCACTTCTCGCTTTCGTATTCTACTCGAGAGCCTCTCCTGTAAGCACGGTTTTACGGCGGCGGTTCATGTGCGGTGTGGGCATGCCTAACCTGATCATTCTGATGGTGTCACCAGAATCCATGTGATCAGCAGACAGTCTATCCATTGATGAGGTCACTCAGTTTATGGTGGGTCTAGATGATGACTACTTTCGAGCAAAGGGCGACTATGCATCTTTCATTTAGACATACCTCATGCCACCTCTGACCGATGCTCGTGAAGGTGAGGGGGCTAGAGCTCCTGCTGCAAAAAAGGCGCCTAGAGTGACTAGGATGACCAAGGCCCATACTAGAGGGGCTTCTCGGGCGATGCAAAGGATTGGTCGGCCAGAGCTTCCCACTATGTTGACATGCTAGCGGCATACTGGGGATGCTTACCAAGTCCCGATTAAGCCTGCAGCGGTCGAACACGAGCTTGTTGAGGTTAGAGGCTTGACTATGGTATGGACCACTCTTTCCCAGTTGCACCCCACATTCCATTTCAAATATATTCATTGTGAACATTGATCATCCAAATGCATTTGCAGGCATCTATTGAGTACACAGGGGGCGCTCTTGAGCTAATAGCCTCCTTGATGGGTATGATCTGAGGAGGAGACGCTTTCGATCTCAAGGCATCCCGGTAATTTTTTTAGTTTGCACTTTAAAGTTCCACTGATGTACTAGCATTTCAACTATAGTCTGTTCCAAACTACACTGATACACTGCATTGGCACACTGTACTTACACACTATATCTGACTTCTGTATACATTGATTCTGCGTTGCACACTCACATTTGATACACACACTACATACTATGCTTGCATCTGATACACACACTAAAACTGATATGCGATAACTATCCTCTTCAAATCCCAACTATATCGACTGCTCCAGTGGTTGGAGCACCAGCAGCGGCAAGACCTCCTCTCGCAGTAGGGAGAACAAGTAGAGACAGGAGTACCCGAGCCCAGAGCAGTCCTCCCTAGCCCATCTTAAGAGACGACGATGATGAGACTAGTGGCTCAGCGGAGGTAGTGAGTCAGCACTCTGAGTCGTCTGAGAGCAGAGATAATGACGCCGGCTCAGGTTCCGAGAGCAGAGGCGACGATGTTGAGG
The DNA here is from genome assembly GCA_025200525.1 of Camellia lanceoleosa. Taxonomy (NCBI): domain Eukaryota; kingdom Viridiplantae; phylum Streptophyta; class Magnoliopsida; order Ericales; family Theaceae; genus Camellia; species Camellia lanceoleosa. The sequence continues at coordinate 19,561,052 of CM045771.1, read as the reverse complement.
AGGGTTCTGGAGCAGAGAGCGGAGACAATGCCGACTTTGGTTCCGGCTCAGAGGCAGATTCAGACAGCGGAGCCAATGGAGATACTGCCCTAGAGCCTTCTCCTCCGAGGAAGATGACGAAGAGGGCCTCCCGGGCCTGAGGCTACTGGCGTTGATTTTTTTTTGTAGTTATTTTTGTTTAATTTCTTTTTGTTGGTAGCATTAGCACATTGTATAGTTTTAGGAAGTTTTATTTGCTTTAAAACTTGTATTCTTTTTCTTTGTAAAAACCATGATCGAAATAAAACCTCGCACTTTTTATGAAAAGTGTTATCAGTTTTGCATCATGAGCACCATGTATGCATGAAATGGACATGGCATTGACATGGCCAAGAGCACTTGGTTGAAACAACATTCTTAATCGAGTAATGAACCGACCAACAAACAAGATACAAAATGCTACATACAACTTGATAAACAAAGTAACAACAACTCGATAAATAAATCAAAACAATTCAAACACAATTCAACAAACTTGCTAAAACCAAAAGGACTTAAAATAAGACCTGAAAACATAGAAAAAGAAGAAAAAAAACACATGCTTTCAGCATTGTTTAGCATAAAGGTGGACAGCGAGCCTGAGAAGAAGGCTTCTGGCTAGAAGAGGAGTTTGTCGGCCATCTATCGGCCATAAGAGATGGCCTGCCGGCCACCTGCCAGCCATCAATCTGTATAACCTCCAAGTTGTTGACAGCTTGAACTTTGTGAATTCTTCATTTCAGCTACACATTCTTCACAAATGAAGCCACTTTTCGCTGAAAAACTATCGAATTGGATTGCAACTTTGGACAACTAGGAAAAGGTGAATTTTCGGGGTTTCGGCATAAACGAACTTTTTTTGTTGAGCCGAACTCAACTTTGTTTTCCATTCCTTCATGTTGCGGCTAGATGCTGGGACCCGATTACACACGTCTTTAGCTTCGAAGGACAATAAATATGCCCGACAATTGAAGAATTTCAGGCATTAATGGAATTTCGAGGTGATGATAAGATCATGCATCAGCCCCGCTTTGGCCATGCCCAAGCTTTGGGATGGATGTGTGGGCTCACTCTGCATGAGGCTCGATCTCTAGCACATAACGTAGAACTGGACATTCCTAGTTTGGTCCATCAATTTTTCGGTGCCAGTGACCGTGACAACCTTCTCTGGCGGGGTTTTCGGCAACATGCCCTCTACTTGTGTACGCTTGCACATTTTCTTCTTGCCCCTAGTTTCGGCGGGTCTGGCATATGATTGATTGAAGTGCGCGAGGCCTAAAAGAAGGTAAGAGTTGTATTGGTTTGGCCCTGGCCAAGACTTTGATGGGCTTAGACGCCTTTCATTGACGGGAGACTACTAGGTTCGCGAGGAGCCCACTACTTCTTCAAGTAATGGTTCCCACCCTTTTCTAATGTGTTTTTCACATCTCTCGGCACTCATGCTCTATTTTTCTCTCAAAACCCCTTTTCTCACTTTTCTCTCAACATATATCTCTCTATTCTTTAATCTCTCTTTTCTTTCATCCCTTTCCAGGTGTGGCTTATGGATAAGCTGAAGATAGTGGACTCTTGCCCTGAATACTCAGGTTGTGGCTATTTCTTCCACCACCAACTAGTGGATTTCTCAAACGAGGGGTGGTGGTGCGAATGGATGTGCAACAGGTTTGCTACTAACATAGCCTGGCATTGCCCTTGGCTTAATCTGATTGAGATGAGTTACAGCATGGCTCGGTAGCCTAGCATTTAGTTGATCGGCCTTACACACTGTGTGTTCTACTTTCCCTTTCAGTTCAAACATCAGTTTGGGCATGATCAGATCCGTCTGGAGGAGGGGGTAGAGTACCAAATTTCATTCCCTATCCATGGTTCACACTTGGCTAGGTACCTCACTGCTTGGAGGACGAGAGAGCTTCTGGCCCCTGCCTCTAGTTTCAATTGTGCCCTTTCTGGCAAATGCTTGGCTTGGCTTGATTAGAAGGCACAAAAAGGGCCCACTTTCACTTTAGAAGCTTCCACAAGCATGAGTGGAGGACGTAGGAGCACCTGAAGCATCTATGCCCCTACTTTATTACTTTGACCTTTCTTTTCGAGTTTTTTTTTTTTTATGTAATAAAAGCAACTTTGATTTGTATCAGAGAGTTTGAGAGCTTTTATGTTGAAATCAATGAAATTAAAGTTGTAAGCACTAAAATTTTCCTTTTGGTCCAAAAATAGTCTAAGTTGTAAAAGGTAAAATTTGAACAGAATCAACTTTTATTAAAACTTTCCAAAACCATTTTCGAAAAGGATCACCACTTGACACGCATAGAATCAATCCACAAGATGTACAACCCCGAATCAAAAGATCACAACTGCTCTTTAATTTAACAACATTGCTCAGCATTGTAACCGGCTCTTCTCTCAGAGTAGAGATCACAACCGAACCCCCAGGTAAAGAACAGACAAAGATGACCTGATCAGACACATGGACATGACAGTTGATTTGGAGGTGTTTTCAGTCGGACTTCAAGATGAAGTTGCTTACGTATCCCGAAGATAGGAATCAAGCCTTATGTAGTTCAGTTCAGGTTCACTTGAGTATTAACTCTCTCCTTTTGCGCTCTAACTCTTGCCAAGGCAGCCCTTTAGGGTTTTCAACCTTGCGAGCTTAGTTTTTCTTTATTTCTAATTTTTTGTACTCTAACTTTTGCCTAGGTTGCCCTTCCGGGTTTTCAGCCTAGCGAGCCTCTCAGGGATAGTATTTCTGTAACTTGTCCATGTTGATCGGTTGGGAAAATTCCAGGCCATCCAGGTGCATGAGGATAATAGCTCCACCCGACCAGATAGTTTTGATGATTTAAGGACCAGTCCAATTGGGTCTGAACTTCCCCCTAGGGTCATGAGTGGGAGCTCAGTTGTCTTTCAGCATCAAATCCCCCTCTTTGAGATTCCGGAACATAACCTTCTTTTTAAAAGCCCTAGCAATCCTGCGCTAGGAGCCCTGAACGTGATACAATGCTTTCAGCCTTCTCTCATCGAACAGTATCAACTCCTCAAACCTGTTCTGCTGCCAGTCCGCCTCTGCTATTTTACACTTAGCTATAACTCACAGTGACGAGACTTGTATTTCGATTGGTAGAACAGCTTCCATCCCATAGACAGGAGAATAAAGAGTTGCCACTGTAGACGTCTGGATTGAAGTTCTATAGCCCCAGAGTACGAATGACAATTTATCTAGTCAGCCCCTATAAGTCTTAACCATCTTTTATAAAATATGCTTGACGTTCTTGTTGGCAGTCTCAATAGTTCCGTTGGTTTGCGGCCGGTATGTAGATGACTTGTGAAAAGCCACATTGTATTTCTCCAACAAGTCTATCACTTCCTTCTTGAAGTGGGAGCCATTATCTGAAATGATCTCGTTTGGGACTCCATATCGGCAAATGATGTTGTTTCTGATGAACTTAACCACATGCACTCTTTTCAACAAGGCATAGGACTGAGCTTCCACCCATTTCGTGAAGTAATCAATTGCCACCAGAATGTATTCATGCCCATTTGACCCTTTTGGTGTGACTGTGCCGATGACATCGATTCCCCAGACTGAGAAAGGCCATGGTGAAGTCTTGTTGTACAGTTTCGATGGCGGGATGTTCATGTGATTAGCATGGATTTGGCATTTGTGGCATTGCCAAACAAAACTAATACAATCCTTCTCCATGGTGGACCAGTAGTAACCTTGCCTGAGAATCTTCCAGGCTAACATCACTCTGTTCATGTGTGCTCTGCACTCTCCTCCATGGATGGCCTCCATTAGGCGCTTTGACTCCTCTTCTTCGACACACAACTTGTGCATTCCTAGATGACCTCTCTTGTACAATTTACCTCTGTAGATGATAAATTGGACGGCCATTCTCCGTATGCCCCTTTGTCCTTAGCCTTTACCCCTGGTGGATAAACCTCTTTTTCTAAGAAGTTCTAGATATCATCGTACCAAGGGTTTTGATCTTCCACTTCATCTATTGTGACGATAGTCACATAGGCTGGCATGTATCTCTACTTAATGATAATCGAACAAATCCGGACTCCAAGTGGGATGTCTATCATCGAAGATAGAGTTGATAAGGCATCAGCGAACCTGCTGTTCTCTCTGAGTAGATGTGTGAAAGTCAACTTTTCAAACCTAGGAATCAGAACATCCAGGGTCTGGTGATAAACCGTCATCTTTTGTTCTTTGACTTTCTAATCTTCATCTTATCAATTTCACTTTACCCAGGAAGCCTCGTACCTCATTTTTAGTCCTTGGTGGTGGTATTTCTAAGTTAGCCTTGATTTTGGAAGGATCTACCTCGATGCCCCTCTGTGTGATCAAGAAGCCCATCATTTTCCCTACTGTTATGCTGAAAGTACACTTCTGGAGATTCAACCTCAGTCTGTATTCTTTGATCCGTTGAAAGAATTTTTTCAAGGTAGTGTAGTGGCCCCCTCTTTCTTTGGAGTTGACAATCATGTTGTCCATGTACACCACAACCACTTTGTGGATCATATCATGCAGAATTGTGGTTGTAACCCTTTAATAGGTAGCCCTGGCATTCTTCAGCCTAAACGACATTACCCTGTAGCAGTAGGTACCCCACGGCGTAGTAAATGTAGTTTTCTCTTTGCCCTCGGGTGCCATCCGAATATGGTTATACCCAGAAAACCCATCCATGAAGGAGAGCAATGCATGGCCCGCTGTGAAGTCAACTAATTCATCGATGTGTGGCAGAGGAAAGTTGTCCTTCGGACTGACTCTATTCAAATCTCTGAAGTCCACACACACCCAAATTCTCCCGTCCTTTTTCGGCATTGGGACGATGTTGGAAAATAAAGTTGGATATTCAGATGCTAACAAGAATCATGCCTCGATCTGCTTGGTCACCTCTTCTTTGATCTTCAACACCTAATCTGGATGGATTCTTTATAACTTCTACTTGATAGGTCGAGCCTCAGGGTCAAGAGGGATCCGATGCTGTACAATATTAGGATCGGTTCCATGTTTGTCTTCGTAGGACCATGTGAAAACATCTTTGAAATCTTTTAATAAAGCGACTAAGCGCTCGCGCTCCTTCAAAGACAACGTGGACCCGATCTGGACTAGACGTGAAGCCTTCTCAGTACCCACGTTAATAGCAATGATTTCATCAGCAAGGGGGGTTGCAAACCTCTTCTCCTCTCGATTAATCAAATTTTTCGAAACCAGAGGAATTCTTTCCTCATCGTTTTCATTGAAATTCTAAAAATCTTGATCAATGCAATAAACAAGTGGCACATAGAAATACTCAGAATCAGCAGCATTCTCATTCATAAAGTCCAGCTCATCCAGCTGTTCGGTTACAATCGACTCAAAAGCAAAAGAAAAAGAGGACCTAGGCAAGACCTTTGCATCTGGGTTATCACCCCCAGGAATACTGGACTCAAACTCAGAAGAACCAGAATCTGATTCTGACTCCACAGACTCTGTGGAATCAGATTCAGGCTCATTACCCGACTTAGAACTAGACAGGTAGCCCTCCTCCACCGCCGGACAAGAGACGGTGCCTCAAATGCATCCAAAATGCTACTAGATGGGTTCACACCTAGTTGATCCCGATCATGGAGATGGTAAGGTTACCCCAAAGCTCTTTGAGTCGGCCAGAGGATCTAAAAGGAGACATGCTAGTGCTACCCCTATTCCAAGTTCACTGTTGTCCGAGTCACTTTCCATGCTCTGTCCAGCTTTAGTATTGGGTTCAGCCTTTTTCTCAGCATCACTTTCTTGCAACTGTAAGTCAAAGAAGATTTCGAAGCCAGGGACATGCTGCTTTGTAGAATTCAACCAGGGCTCGAGAAAGTCGCAAAATGGGAAGTCTTTTGTTTCTCGAACAAAGTGGCCATTCAGCATTCCCCAGATTAGCCAATGAATGAGCTCATAGTGCTTCCTGGCCTTCTTAGCTCTAGTTGTGCCTGCCATCTTTTCTCTTTTCCTGACCGAATCCTTTTTGGTGGGCATATAGCCAAGACCAAAGACATGTGGATTATGCGGCACATCGGCTAATGATGTGATGCCTTTCCGGCCATTTCTTCCCAATCCCATTCCTGGCATGTGTTGGAGTTTGTGCATGAAATAAATTGATTGGGCACTGACATACATGCCCTCATTAGCTGCCAAGACGTTCTGCACCACTCGAGCCTCAGCCAGAGTAAACCCTGAAAGGAATACATTTTCCTCGCCATGAACGATCTCCAGCACTGGTGTAGTTACCTCTAGCAGAGGATGTATGGATGAATTCCCGAACACAATAGCCACTCCCTTCCCGTGAGGGTATTTCAGCATTTGGTGGAGGGTAGAAGAGACTGCTTTCACAAGGTACAGCCAGGGCCTCCCTAGTAGTAAGTTGAAAGCGGCCGGCATATCTAGGACATGGAACTTGACATTGAGCTAGGCCCACCTGAACCAAGATTTGTACTATGCTTATCACCTCCCTGCTTGTGTTATCATATGCCCGGATCACTTGGGCTGTGGGCACGAAGTCTGCTGGTTTTAGGTCGATGGCATAAGTTGTACGAGAAGGACAGACATTAATAGCTAACCCGGTGTCGACCAACACCACTAGCACCCATTCTTCTCTACACTCAACAGATATGTACAAAGGTTTGTTGTGTGCTGAGCCTTCCGGCGGGAGTTCTTTCTTAGAAAAGGTTAGGGTTGGGCTGGCGCCACCTGGGAAAACTAATCCCACAAGCTACTTAGGGGTGGTGTCAATGGACAGTTTGGCTTTGTCCATTACTAATAGTACAGCCTGTCGATGCAGGCGAGAGGCCATGAGCAAACCCCAAATTGAGATGTCGGCTTGGATTTTCATTAGTTATTTCAACACTGCCTCTTCTTCCAACTGCTTCTTGTTCTGTTTTTCAACCTCCATATCTTTCCTAGAGGCCTCAGGTTGGTCCAAGTGTGGTGGCTTGAAATACTGCCACTTCTCGTCATGTGGTCAATCTTTTTAGCATACCACATATTATCTGGGAGGGATTCACCCCAGTCTTCATCGGTGTGAGCCAGAAGTAGTTCGTCATCCTCCCACCATACATCTCCGATGACCGACAAACAGTTGCCTAGCTCCGTTTGTATGACTTTCACTTCATAAGTTTCCCCCGCAGGTATTGGGTTATTCCAACTTTTTAGTTGTTTTCAACCCTCTCTTGTTCAAACCGCTTCAATGCAGCCTCCTGTTCTGTGTCTATGGTACTCACAGTACACAATTTGTGAGCTAAATTCTTGACGCCGGTGCTCTCCGGTAGTTTTCCTTTTTCATCGGCCATTCTGGCCACCTTAGCAATTCTTGCTTTCCTTTCCTCAGGTTTTTTTTAGTTTCTTCCTCCCTGTCATGTTCATCACTCAACCACCCTGAGTTGTTTGTTGGCCCACTTAAATCAAACTATTCAATCTACACATCCTCTTGATCTTGTTTATTAAAGAACTGTAGGTTGTCTAAGTCCTACTCAAGCTCTGCCAGATTATCTAAACCTTGGCTCAGACCACTGTTGTTGGCAATATCACTTCCAGCTTGACTTGATCAATTGGCATGATGTAATTACACGGATCATACTGCCCCCCAGTCAAATCCTCAGAGCACTCAGCCACTGTCGCCACCACAGGCTTAGGTTGAAGTACAGACATGTCCATCATGCACAAGTCCGTGCTTTCAGGAATGAACACCATCGCTCTAGGTAGGTGGGAAGGGGTAATATATATGCTGCGGTTGTAGGGGAGGGCCAATGTATGGATGAGGTTCAGGTTGTGAGGTAGAGGAACTTGATTGTGGGCCGGCAGGGTGTTGGTGGTTACATTTGGCTTTTAAGGTGGCGGAATCACCTTGTTGTCGATGAGGTCTTAAATCTCATGACGCAACTTGAAGCATTGGTCAATGTCGTGACCGTGCTGCTGGTGAAATGCACAGTACACTACAAGAAATTGCATTTTTTGCAACGCAACAAAATATGTTGCTAAAAGGGAAAATTCGTTGGCAAAGAGTTTTGCCAACACACAAAGCTACTTTGGCAACCCGTAGGCAAAAGTGAGTCGGCAAAAGTTTTTGCCGACGAAATTATCATTGCGTTGGTAAAAGTAATACCTTTAGCGACGAACATAGTCGTCGTTAAAATCCCTCATCCATCGTCGGCAATTTACCTTGCGTTGGTAAAAGTCATTCAAATATGATGATTGTGTGGCACTTTTCGCGACACAAATTTGCATGGGCAAAAAAAATATACTTTTAGCAACAAAATATGCGTTGGCAAAAGTAAACTTTTGGCGACACATTTACGTCGGTAAATGTTGCCATTTGCCTACGATTTGTTTGTCGATAAAGCTTCACTTTTGGCAACGACAAACTAGCATTGGCAAAAAATATACTTTTAGCAACACAATATGAGTGGGCAAAAGTAAACTTTTGGCAACACATTTACGTCGGTAAATATTGCCATTTGCCGACGATTTGTTTGTCGATAAAGGTTTACTTTTGGCAATGACAAATTGGCATTGGCTAAAAATACACTTCTAGCAACACAATATCAGTGGACAAAAATAAACTTTTGGCAACACATTTACCAACAAAAATAATTGAAAATAATTTATATGTTTTTATAAGATTTACAGATTTACAAGAGGCATCCCTCAGGCACCACTATTACAAACTAATAACATTGATATGAAATCACCTAAAGTTGATATGCAAGTAAAAAAAACACTGTTGATACTGCTTTTAGAAGCAGTGTATAAAACCTGAAAAGGTAAACTCACTAAAATACTCAAATACATCCAAATCGTGAACCCATATTACAAACAACAGATAACAAAATGAAAACATGAAACTAACAAAGACAGGCAAAACGACATGAAAAGTATCCACAAACTTATCCAACATCTAGTAGCGGTAGCCTCCCGGCAACATTTAGAAGCGGGCGGGCAGCAAGCATCAACCATAAGGCGGCGAGAGAACAAACCAAAGAAGACGGACAGGCTGCAGCGAATCTGATTCATGCATCTTAGATGAGCTTGGTGCATCTGCAACCTTCAGGCTAGCTGCTTTACTTGACATTCCTGGGGGCATTTTAGAAGAGATGACCAACATGTAAAGGCATTTTAATAGGAGCTACTCAAGCCAAGTTCTTTGCTAATCCTTGCATGATAATTAGAAGAAAAGAAAAAGAATGTAAAATACCCACTTTGGAGGAGAACATCCTTTCTTCTCTACATGATACAGGTGCATTAGCCTCTTGTACAAATGAAAACAGAGCCAATTCAACCCGGCCAACGAACTTGGGTGCCAGAAGATTCTTACTGATAACAATGTTAGAAACAGTTCAGCTCCTAAGTTTTTGTGTGTTTTTTGGGAAAATAAAAACACGACTACAAACAGGAGAATTTTCATAATTCTCTCTAGGGTGCTTCTAACACAACTCTTCTAAGGAGAAAAGCATTGATTTCCGCAACCATGTTGCAATTTTTAATATACGATGCATGGAAATGTTTGATATGAAAGGGTTTTAATAGTATAATTGTTGAGGATTAAAGAGAGCATATATATATATATATACCTTCCACCTTGTATTACTAAACAGAAAAGAACCGGGCTTGAGGAATATATCAAGTTGGTTAAGCTCAACTAAGGCGCCTCCAAGAGCTTGAGCTAAGTTCTTGTCATCATTCGCATCATAAAAACAACCCCGAGCCTTGGCATCTACAACTAATTTTTTCCACACACTGCCGCTATTAATCAAAGTAGCACCATTCCCCAAAATCCAAAGGCAATGCCTACACCACCCCAAAAAAATAAAAAATAAAAAATAAAATTACCACACAGTAAAGTAGAGCTTAATTATCACAAGGTTCGGCTATGCAAAAAACAATACCTTGCTCGAGTGAGAGCCACATTAGCTCTTTGACGATTGGAAAGAAAGCCCACTGATCCACGCCCATTGCATCGCACAGTAGAGATAATTATGACGTCTTCCTCACATTGGTTGGGTTGTGTTTTGGTAGAAGAGGATCGGGTAGTGGGGGAGGCTCTAACGGCTTGAGATGCCCCTTTTTAATCAACACCCTGTAGACACCCCATTTTTGACCGTCCTCAAGACCTGGACGTCACCGCTTGAACAGTCGGTGATTATCCATGTTCATGTTCGTTTGGAGTTCCCGGAGTTCTCGGCTACGCGCCTTGCCTCAGGACCTCCGAACTTGACCGTTTTGTGTCTGGTTTTACACCAAACACTTGTGCTTTGCCTTGGAGGGGCAGGGAATGCCTTGTGAGGCATCCCCACACACCACCGGCAGTGGCTAGAGGCCACCGGCTGGTTGGTGTTGCCATCGGCACTATATTGTGCCGGTCGGCAGTAAATTTTGTCAAAATGACAATTTTGCCCTGCCGACTACAGTGCAGTTGCTTTTTGAGATATTTTTAGGCAGCTGTATCACACTTGCTTCCCCTCCATACACGTGTATGGAGGGATGAGCCTCTTGTTTGCTTAGTGGCTAAGCTTACAAAGTTGTCTCCTCTATAAGAGGAGGCCTTGTCTTCTTGGTTGAGGGGTTGGCCATTTGAGAGATCAAAAACCAGAGCTCATATATCTCTCTCTCTATATTTTCCATCTCTCTCATCCTTGTGTGTGTATTTTAGACCTAAATAGTGTGTTTTACCTTACTTTTACACCATTACACACACTATTACACCTAGCTCCGAGATTGAGGGGCTTGGGAGGTTGTTTGTGGTGATTTTGGACAGACTTTAACCACTAGAGAGTGGCTGGACCACCTACTCTTCAAGGGATCTTCAAGGGTAAACTCTTTACTTTAGTTTCCCCATTCTTGCAACTAGTTTCTACCCCTCTTGCTTTGTGTTTTGAGCTTTGCCTATAACTGAAAAAACTCTTGTTTTTACTTGCTCTTGAACCTTCATTAAGGTCATTTTGTGGTTTGAGTAAAGGCTCACCCTTTTAGGCTTTGTTTGGTCATTTTGGTGTTCTTTTGGTAAGGCTTTGTTTACTTGTTGTTCTTGGTCTTCTCACCACTAAAAACCAGTGGGTTTTCAGTGGTGAGGAAGGTGTTTTGAAGTTTCATATAGGGGAGGGACACCCCTCTCCCCTTTGTCCCTTGCTTGCCTTTGTTTTTGGCCTAAAAAATAGCATGCATGCTTGGTTGGTTTTGGCTTCATTTCAGAGCATATTTATGATTCATATGATATGTTATACCTCTGTTTTGCGTCAGATTTGTAGCCCTTAGTATGTCTCTCACACTTGCTTTGAAGTGCTCTCTTTTGCTTAAAAGTATGCCATGCATCTAGGCTATGTTCTTTGTATGTTTTAGCATAATTCCATGAGGGCATTAGCATCATATTGCTATGTGTAAGGGCTGTTAGCCACTGTTTTTGCCATGTTTGGCATGTTTGGTATTGTTGTCTTGCTTGTTGGCTTGTAAGCTTTTGGTGTGTGAGACTCTAGCATGTTTAGCCTACCTCGATCTTATGATTTAGCATCATTTTAGATCACATTTCAGTCCCTATTCCATGCCTATATGTCTCCATTTATCACCTCTTCCATGTCTTGAAGTGTTGGTCTCTTATGCTTTAAAGAGGGTATTGTGCATGCTTGCATGATTAATGCATTTTGGGGCTGCCATATCAAGGTTTGTGGGGGTATTTTTTTGCATGATGGAACTCTGTTTTTGCTTAAATAATTCATGCCATGATTGGTCTTAGTAGTAGTGGAAGGGTGCTCCCTTTTTGTGCCTTAATCTTAGGCCATTTGACTTGCATGTTTGCATGAGTGTTGGTCACCATTTCGGGCATGTTTTGCCACTGTTTTGGGGAGATTTGAAGGCTGCCCCATTGTAGTTAAATCCACCATTGCATGCTTGCCTCATGTTATTGCTTAATTGATTCATTAAGTGTTGAAGTATGTTGGTCTCATTGCTTGATTGGTCCATGTTTGCATGACATTGGTACCTTGCATGTTCTAGTATTTTGCATGCTTAATATGATAGTTGCATTACATTTGGCATACCTTGTACCTTAGCATCACATTGCATTGTTGAGCCATGTTGCATACATGCATTTCATGGTTTGGTTTGGGGTTGTCAAGCCAAACATGGGGATTGAGAGGAGTTCACACTTTGAGTGGTGCAACTTGCCTTAACCCTCATGTCACCAAGGCCCTTGACCAACTCATGATAAGGTCTTGGTTTCATTTGTGTGTTTGCATGCATTTTTACATTAAAATGCAAACTTAGTTCCTTAGGCTATCATGCACCAAGATGCATGATTGATGGCCCAAGAACCAAGGGTCATGCTTCCTTGAGTCCCGCGCATGATAGGAAACATTGGCCATGCATAAATTTGCTCTAAAATCCATATCATGCTTTCTTTTTTGTTCATTTGTGTCATTAAATCCTCTCTGTAGACGCTCCTCTGTCAAAATTTTGTGCCGACCGGCAGTATAGAGTGCTGACCGGCACTTTATGAACAGCCAATAACTCCAAATTCAGCCGGTGGCCACACCCTTTAGCCGGTGGTGTTCCCTTTCAGCCGGTGGTGATCTTCAGTGTATGTAGAAGGTTTTCTGAGACTTTGGCAGTTTTCAGAGAAGAAAAGGCAATAAAACAGAGGCAACAGTGATATGGTGCGGACTTTCGGGGCAAGTCGGATTCGAGCATGCATCATTCGCGCATCCCGAGGCAAGGCTAGGGCCCCTTTCTTTTATGTTGATTTTAATTTGATAGATAGAAATTTTGTAATAATTAATTTATTCTGTATTTGGACTGTATTATTTTGGGACTGTATTATTCTTTTGGGTCCCTCTGTGCAAGGGCATATTTGTAATAAGTGTGCGTGGGTGTGTGCATGTCTTCCAACCCCCATTTCTTTCTTTCCTTTTACTTACCTGCTTTTAATGGTTAGTATTAGCGCATGTTTATTTTAGCATACCTTATGCAATGCATGCATGCATCCATGCATTTGTTTACATGCATCGGGCTCGGTACATCACGGTAACTGCATTGTATTCCAATTTCCAAATTGAATACGTGCTATTTGTAGCATTCCATATGCCATGCTTGGGACAGCCGAGCTTGTTTAGATTACACCATTGCTTGTGTTGCATTAGCCACTTAACATGAAATAGGATCATGCATATGATTACTAACTGGTTTCTGTTTTGGCTTGGAGTACAATGTAAGTATTTATGCTTTAGCATATCGCATGTGTGTGGATGATAACATAATAGTATGCTTACCATGCGGCTAAGTGCTTATGTGAGATAAAATGTTTGAATGCCTGTGGGTGGAGGTTGGATTACTTGAGTTGGGAAAACTCATTGAAATCCGTGTTTTAGCCTACTTGCGAGTAGCAACTTCATATTATTTTCCAAACGAACGGATATGCAATGTTTGTTTCCAAATTAGGCAATCTAGTCTATACTTGTTTGCTGTGCGCATAACATAGTAATTCTAGGTTAATAATTGGAATAAGAGCATGTAATGTTTTCAAAAACGGATATCACGGTTAGTAGAGGCCGGTCTTCGGACCGGGCGAAAGGGGGTGCTCATAGCTAACCTTCCCCGATCGTACCTAAGCTCCCGAGCCAAGACCACTTTGGTGATGATTTTATGTGGCCTTGACCGAGTCGCTTTTCCTAAATTTCCCATTTTAAAATATTTAGGTGGCGACTCTGTATCTGGCAAAGCAGTCCATGTTTGGCACTACTTTTCAAAAATCTGTTTTCTCAAACGATTTGCCAGATTTGGACTCTTTGGTTCAAGATTAAGAACCGTGACAATCGAGTCCGAACTGTAGTAGACCCGCAAAACGAACAGAACGGGACCTAACCCTCCCGGGGCGTTCGGGGACGTCTACACACCCTCATGGTTTGGGATAAAGGCATGTAGAGTAGGGTAAAGGTCCTTTGGAATCAGGCCTAGTTGTTTGAAGTTTGTGAATTTGTGTTGCCAAAGGGATTGGTGGCCTTTGTTGTGGTTGTGGTGCTTCTACTAGTGGTTGCATTAGAACTGCGCACAAAAGGCCTCCTGGCCTGCTCTTTTTCATCAGTTATCAAGCCCTGCTTCATAGCGTCTTCAATCTGAACTCCCATCTCATGGAGCTCGGTAAATGTAAACAAATGTAGGACTATCATTTTTTGCAGTAATTTCCCGTGTAGATTGCAGACTACCATCCTTATCTGATCTTTCTCTGAAGGTCGTGTGGTCATTATTGATGCCTTGGCCCTCCACCTTGTCACAAATTCTTTAAAGCCCTTCTTTGGCTCCTGGCGCCATGCCTCAACATCATGAGTTGTGACCTTGATTTGAGTGTTGTAAGAGTACTGTGCAATAAAGGCCTCAGCCATTTCCTCCTAACTTTGCTTCACAGAATCCTCTAGCTTCGCATACCACATAACAGCTATACCAGACAGCGTCCGGCCAAAGAGTGAGATCTTCTGCAATCTGGTTAAGCCCATCAGCCGTAGAATATCTTAAAATAGCTGAAGATGAACCATGGGGTCTCCAGAGCCATCGAACCGATCGAGGTGTGGTATTTTGAACCGGTCTGGAAATGTCACCGCAAAGTTGGTATACCCATCTTCTATGTCGGGAATAGAGTTCACAACTTGCACTCTCTTGAAGAGCTTCTCCAACTTGTTAACTTTAAGCACGGTCGGGTCAACCTCAAATTCAAATGGGCACTCGGTTTGATACGTTGGCGCTTTGGAGGGTTGTGGTGGAATTTGCTCTGTCGGATTTCCCTGATTCTCAGCCTAGGTGTTAGCAGTATGGACTATGGCTTCGGGTGCTGGGATACCCATAGGAGGTGTATGAGAAACGGAAGCCGCTGCTGGCTATGGCTGTTGTTGTTGCAACCTATTGATGACTTCAGCCTGGCATGTTATGACCTCGGCTTGACGAGCAACGCCTTGCTGCATGGTTTCGACTATTTGTTGAAGATGATGAATCAAGTCTTCCATATTGACCGGGGGATATTTAGCCATCGGAATAGGCGAATGATCTTGTATTGGACTGGATGTAGAAAATTGAGCCTAACTAAATATAGGTGATTGCTGGACTGGTAAATTGTGCCTAACTCTTCTCTGTCTAGTAACCGGTTAAAGCAAAGCAAACACATGTTGTCCCCTAACAAGATCTCCGGATCTATAAAGCCTCATAACGCGGGTCCAGAGTGCTTGGGGGATATCCGACTTTTCCGAAGTTATGAAGTTATACTACCTAGCAAAAAGAAATAAAGAAAAAGAAAGCAAAAATCAGAAACTGCACACCACCCCATCTCAGATGTTAACAACACACAGATGTAATCAAAGTTGTAGAACTGCACTCAACACTGAATTTTGCCCACAAAATTGATACCCAACTTGCAACTAATACACACGTTCCTGTATAGTTTCACAATAAAACACATACCAATTAAGTGAGAACCAAAACACCCCTATGAGGGGGTAGGGTTACCCTGTCGTAGTTTGGAACAGTCTCTATGGCTTTCGATATGCAACTAGGCCAAATGGTCTAAAAGGGTACCTTGGCAAGACTACCTAATATACCTCTCACACCTAACACCGAGAAGTGAAAGGAGGATCAAACGGTATAGCAGTAATCCAAATTCAAGTGTTGTGTTCCTATCACGGCAGAGCCCGTGACCGGTCAACCTTTTGGCAAGCTTTTTAGGCAATCCTCCGGCAAACCGTCCAGGAATAGCAGATGGCAAACACAATAACTCAAACTTACCAATGTAAATGCAATGCAAAGAAACATATAAGTGTAGATAAAATATCATATCATGAGTTTGAGTCAAGTTCTCTAAATCCCCAGAGGAGTCGCCAAAAACTGTAGCTCAACTTTTTCGCGCCCCCTTTCGAAAGTTTGAATATAAGCCCTACAGTTCGGACTCCTGCGGTTCTGAACCCAATCTCACAAGTGCAATGTGAAATTGATAAACATCAAAGAGTCCAAATCCAGCAAATCTTTTGGAAAATCGATTTTGAATCAAACTGCCAAAAATGGACTACTTTGCCAGATACAAAGTCGCCACCTAAATATTTTTGGAAAATTTAGAAAACCCATGACTCGTGCCGTAGGCCACGTGTCCGTCATCACCAAGATTGTCTCGGCTCGAGAACTTGGGTACGAGAGGGGAAGGTCATGAATACTTTTGAGCAACCTCGCTCGCCTGATCAAAGGTCGACCTCTACTAATCATGATATGAATTTTATTTACATCATATCGTCTTATTCCAGTTTTTAGGCTAGCATTACTATGTGATGCACACCAAACAAGTATAGACTATCTCGCAAGAATTAGAACACTTTAGTCATGTTCATTTTTGAAAATTGGTTTGAAATATGTACCACTTGAAAAATGATCACCTATGAACATTGCTCAAATTATTCCAATTCAAGCAATTAGCCTTCATCCACAGGCATTCAAGCAGTTTATGGCATTTAAGCACTTAGCCTCATGGCAAGCATGCTAAACACAGCAAAAATGGCAATCACACTCATGCGATTATGCTTAAGTGAGTAAAGACTCACCTAGTATTCCAAGCCGAAAAGATATGAGTTAGAAAAATGCAGGATTCCTAACTATGCTAGATGACTAATGCTATACATGCAAAGATTGCAACTAATAGGCTCGGCTACTTAACATGGCATATGAAGCAATTTGATAACATGTGGTCTAAGCACATATTCAAAGGAGTATCGAAACGCCAATGCAGTTAGAATGATGAACCGAGCCTCGGTGCATGCAATACAAATGGATGCAAACATGGAGAATGCTAATTGAAACATGATGTCCCTAAACAAACTATCATAAGCAGGAAAATAAAAGGGAGAAAGACATGGGGTTAGAAGACATACACATTATTACATTGCGCTCTCACAAAGGAGAGTCCGAATGAATAAGCTAAGCTAACTAGCTAACTAATTAAAGCTAAGCTAATTATTACAAAACAAATGAAATAAACTAGCTAAGCCACTTAACTAATTATTATAACACTTGACTTAACTAACTAGTTAACTAACTAATTGCAAAATGAAATTGAATAGCTAGTTGAACTAACTAATTAAATACACCACTTAATTAGCTACAACTAATTAACTACAACAACTATTTAATCTAAATATTTAAGCTAAATAGGCTCAATATGCAAAGAATGCTCATGCTTGGTTTCCACCTAAAAAGCCATTGTTTTGCTTCTGAACGCCTCTATTTGCACAGTTGAACACCAACATTGTTGCCCACTTCCAGAACAACTCTGCTGCACCTTTCTAACACACTGCTCAATTTTGCATCAGTGGCTGACCGACCAAGGATGAAGGTTGCCGGCCACCAGTGATGGCCGCCCGACCATCAAAGGTGGTCTGCCGACCACTACTGCACAAGTTCATCTTGCTACAACAGAGGATAAATATAGCATATATAGGGTATTTCAAGGGTTTGTTTGCACAACTCAACCCTCTTTTCCATGAACAAATGTAAGGAGTGGCAAGTTTGATTCAAAAACCATCAATCGATGCAATTTCATTGCATGATGGCTTATGAAACCAAGTGTGCAAGTTCAATAAATGCAAAACAAGACACAAACCTCCTCCCTTTCATAAATGATCAAGGGAAGAAGTTGACCTTGGAGACTTGAATCATTTCATCACTAGCAAGTATGAAATGGTTCAAGCTTCCTTGTGTTCAATTAACATCTGATTGAACACAAGCAAATTATTAGCTTGCCCCATTTTAGTTCCACTTTTAGTTACTCCATTTTAGTTACCTTTCCATCCTTTAATCAATTGAGTCCAAAGGGTGAGATTAAGTCTTCTAATGGAAAGAGGGCTCAAAACACAAGTTGCTTTAGGTATGAAAGAAGCATCATACCATTGGTAATGAACCCCCTAAGAGATTAAACCATTAAGTATGAAACCTCAATTTCATACTTGGGCAAACAAGTGACTTAAAACCACTTTCAAAGCAAAATAAAAAGCCAAGAATAGAGGGAGGTTGCAGAGATTATTAGTGCTGAAACAAAGTATGAATAACCAAAAATAAGTGCTATCAACTAAAATAAGTGATGTGTAAGACCTAAAACATCAAGCTTATGTGGATTATTACACTAGAAGCATGCTATACAATGCTTAAAAGACTGAAATAACCAAAAATAGGTCTAAAAGAGTCCAAAACAATGCCTAAAACATGGTAGAACCCAGACAAAAAAAGGCTAGAAAAATAAGCTAACACATAGAGCAAGGTAGGCTAGTAAACAAGACACGAGGAGGGGAGGCTTACCCGTCCAAATTTGGACTTCAAAACATGATTTTAGCCACTGAAAGAGCTCTGAAAATCAGTGTTTAAAATCTTGGAAAAAGATAGTAAAAGGGTGGGAAATACAACGGCAAAGGCCTCTAAAACAAGGTACAAAGAAGGGCTATTAACCCCTCAACCTTTAATGGCCTTAAACCCAAGCTTCAGCCCAAAAAAACACAAAGTTTTGATAGCCCAAAACAATGAAAAAATAGTAGGAAAAATAATAGAGAAAGCAAGCAAATAGGTAAAGCCTTATACCTCTTGAAGAGAAGAAGCAATTCCTACACAACAAAACCAAGTAAACACTCCCTCTAGAGCTTAAACCAAGCTCAAAATTACCTCAGCTCAAAGGTGAGAAGATTTGGTTAAGGATGTATAGGCAAAGGTTAAGGAATTGTAGGCTAAAGTGTAAAAATTTGCTAGAGAGAGAGAGAGAGAGAGAGAGAGAGAGAGAGAGGAAAATTTTTAAGCTTAAAATTTTCTAACCTTAAAACTTGAGAGAGGGGCCTCCTATATATAGAAAACATGAAATTACCTCAAGGAAATCCAGCCCTACACGTGAGGATAAATGCATGCATCTGTGCAAACAGTTGGCATAGTTGGCATAAAATATCTACAAAATACACTGGTGGCTACCACCATCAGGTGGCGGAAAGCCACATCGGTGGGCTGACCCAAAAGGGTGGCAGTGCCACCGAGATCGCATTTGGAAAAGCTAGGCTTGGTCCAAAGCTGGACAACAAAGGTACAGGGTTTGAAAGGCTTAAAGTTGTGGCATCCCGCTGAGGACTTCGAGCATTGGGTGAGCATATAAACTCATCATTGAGCATGCCTGCTGTAGACACCCCATTTTTGACCGACCTTAAGACTTAGACATCACCGATTGAGCGCTCGGTGATGTTGCATATCGTGCTCGTTCAGAAGTCTCAGAGTCGCGGCCGTGCGCCCTGCCTCCGGACTCCCGAACTCTCTTCTGTGCCTTATCTCGGTTTGCGAACCAGACTCGATTTTCTCTGTTTCTTTTCCTGAGGGGATGGAGAGGTCCTGTAGACCATCTCTCAGTGGCCGTGGGCTACATTTCGTGGCCGTAGGCTATTTTGCCCATTTCGGAGCCTGGTTCCCAGTTTTCGGAGCCGTCAGGCCGTGTGCCTCGGTTCGGGACCACCCAACCATCTCTGATTCCTCCGATTTCTGGCATGCATCTCATTTACTACTTTTAAAGGGACACTGGGGTCTTAGATACCCACTTCGCAGCCAAACACCACTTTCGGTGCTTAACGGCCGGTTTTCGGGACCCCGAACTGCGTGTTTTGGCCCCCGAGCATTCGTTTTGCATCGGTTTTTGTTCATTTTTGGCAGGTACCTTTGTTTTATCATAAGGAAGGTCACTGGAGGGTGGGAGGCTAGCAATTGTCTCAGCAACCAGCTTTCTGCTTGGTCAAAAGTGGTTCAGCATGAATCCGGGAAGGAGAAAAGTCTGCGCGGCTTCACCGAAACGAGCGTAACTCTTTGCAGAAGAGTAATTAAAATATGAGGCCACCACCATTGAAAATTTTACTTCCGGGACTTCATTTTGCACTCAAGAATCTCCTAAGTCCAAATCCGGGGGGAGGAGATATGGTTGGTTGAAGTCCGGTTCGATCGAATCATGCGCTTTTACTGAAATCGCATAACTTTTTCTACAGAGGAATTTTAATGCAAAGTTTACGGCATTGGAAAGCTAACTGGGGCTTCATGGCCAGCTCTCTTATTTTTCTTCTCTTTACCTTGCCGGCCACCATTTCCAGCCGGCCACCGCAACTAAAGCACCTTTTTCCCACCTTTTCTCTGATTTTCTTGCCTATATAGCTGGCCTCCCAGCTCTTGTAGAAGGGTTGGAAAATTTCTCTCAAGGATATACATTGATATCTGTCTCTATCTCTCCATTTTTCTCTCAAATCTTCAAGTTTAGGCTCCATTTCTTCATCATCTTCAAGCTCTACTACCACCACTCCATTCCAGCTGCAAGGAAGGGTTTTTCAGAGGCTTAGGAGCAGAAAACTTGAGCTAAGAAGCAACAAGAGTGTGATCTTCAAGGGTAAGTATCAATCACCCTCTTTTGGCACTTTTTTTTGCACCATTCCTCTACCCTACTTTCTCACTATTTTAGACACCGGCCTTAACTGAAAGGGGCCTTCTTTTGAGCTATTCTACATGTTTGTTTAAGGGCTCAACCCTGTTTGAGCCCTCTATGATGCACTTGCTTCAATATCATTTTGTATGTCAATATCTTGCATGCTTTTTTTAGTTCACGTGTGATCTATTTCTGAGCCTAATATAAACTGTGAGTGGGCCTATTTTGAGCCCCTCTCCAACATTGAAGAAGGGCTCAGTCCTGTTTGGGTCCTCTATCTTGCACTTACTTCATAATCTCTCCTATTTACCGTAAGTTTGCATGATTTGTTTGGCCTACATGTAGCCTGTTTCAGAGCATGTTATGAACTGTGAGTAGACTTATCTTGTGTCGCTCTACAACATTGTAGAAGGGGTCAACCTTGTTGGGGGTCTCCATGTTATACTTGTCATTATACCCCTCTTTGACCCCCATTTTTGCATGCTTTTTTAAGCTTATCTAGCTTTTGTTTTCGGCCATCATCAGAGCTGGAAAGAGTCACATTTTGATCTTCCTGACATATTTCATTAAGGGTCTTTGCTGGTTTCATGAATGTTTGGGGTACCTCATGTTATAGCCTTATGTATCCTAGTTCTTGCATGACATTTTTAGCATCTTTTCATACTGAGTTGGGGGATGTCATCTACTGTAAATGTGTATATTTTTAGTCCCTCTTCAGTGTTGTAGAAGGGTATTTTTCCATTTGGGCATTGCATGTATCACTTGCTTCAATACCCCTCTTGCGGAGCCATTTTTGCATTCTTGCTTAATCCTATGTGTGCTTGCTGTTTAGCCCTTTTTATGACTGAAAAATGCTTGTCTTGGGGCTTCCTTGCTACTGTATTTTCATTCCATGTCCATATTGTGCATGCATTGCATAGCTATAGGCCATTTCGGGCACCTAATATCGCATTTCGGGATCATTCCATGCTTCGGGTGCACTTTGGCCATGTTTCGGGACTGTTTTCCCCCACATTTCAGTGCTGAAATTCCATTTGCATGTTTACATATCATATTCCATGCCATTTTATGCCTTAGGGCCATTGCCTCGGTTTGCGTTCCCCCGTGCACGCATTTTGAGGCATCTCTTTTTATCCAACGGCCTCTTATATGAGTGTGGCTGAGGCTCGCTCATATTAGTATAAGTCCATTTCGCATTCTGTATGCCATCTTAGTCTCATTGCATTCTGTATACCATTGCCTCGGTTTGCGTGCCCGTGTGCACGCATTTCGAGGCACTTCATTTTCATCTCCCGGCCTCTTATGTGAGTGTGGCTGAGGCTCTCTCATGTTGGTGTAAGCCCATATTGCATCGCATATCTCATTTTAGTCATGTTGCATTCCGTATGCCATTTTCTCGATTTGCGTATCCGTGGGCACGCATTTCGAGACATCTCATTTTAGTCTCATTGTATGTCATATTTTAGGCCATTTCATGCCTTAGGGCCATCGCCTCGGTTTCCGTGCCCGTGTGCACGCATTTTGAGGCACTTCATTTTTATCCGACGGCCTCTTATGTGAGTGTGGCTGAGGCTCGCTCATGTTAGTATAAGTCCATTTTGCATTGTTTATCTCATTTTAGCATCATTGCATTCCGTAAGCTGTTGCCTCGGTTTGCGTGCCCGTGTGCACGCATTTCGAGGCACTTCACTTTTATCCGACGGCCTCTTATGTGAGTGTGGCTGAGGTCCACTCATGTTAGTGTAAGTCCAATTGCATTGCGTATGCCATTTTATGCCTTAGGATCATTTCCTCGGTTTGCGTGCCCGTGTGCACGCATTCCGAGACATCTCATTTTCATAGCATTATGTATGTTAGGATTGCATATTAGCTACATTTCATGGATGTCATGCATATTGCATCATGTTCGGGATAGGAGTTAACCCGGGCACGGGAAACAAGGCACGTTTCGTACTCCGAGTGACGGAACGGGTCCCAATTCCCAAGTCACCGACACTCCGGATTACCCGTGATGGAGTTAGGTTTTGTTGTAGCATTCATGTGCATTCATCCTATATTGAGTTATGCAATCCGACTCCTCGGCCATCATGCATCGATATGCGTGATTAGTGGCACGAGGATCGAGGCATGCATATATTTGTGAAATACATTGCTATGCCCCTTTCCTGCTCTCTGTTGCAGCAAAATGAAGATTCAGCAACTTTTCGGGACTTGGCACACATTTCGAGAAACATTGCAAACATAGGCTGATTGGGGCATCCCAATGGATCTCCGCGCAAAGCAGCCCAAACATGCATAATATCATTATCCGGAGCGGAGTCAAGGCAGCCCCCTGGCTTGTATGCCAGTTTACAGTTTTCCTTAGTTAATTTGTTAATTAATTAGGAATCTGTATATTTATTTCGGACTGTATTATTCTTTCATTTGGGACTGTATTATTTATTCGAACCCTCTGCGCGAGGGCGAAATTGTAATAAGTGTGCGTGAGTGTGATGTATGTCTTCCAACCCCACGTCTTTCTTCCCTTTTATTTACCTGCTTACGATGGTTAGATATAGGGCATATTTCAATTAACATCCAGTATGACAGCATGTTTGCGTCATTCATCTGTTTTGCATGCACCGGGCTCGGCGCATCATACAAACTGCATTTGTATTTCAATTCCAAATTGAATACTTGATAGCTGTAGCATTTCATATGCCATGTTTAGGATAGCCGAGCCTGCTATAGTTTGCATCTTTGCATGTGTTGCATTAGGCATTTCTGTATACTTAGGTCCATGCATGGATTTCTAATGTAGTTTCTGTTTTGGCTTGGAGTACTCGGTGAGTTTTATGCTTTAGCATCCTTGCATGTGTGTGAGTGACTGCCATGATAGCATGCTTACCATGAGGCTATGTGCTTATGTGATATAACTGCCTTGAATGCCTGTGGGTGGAGGTTGAATTACTTGGATTGGACAATTCATTAAATGCTTGTTTTAAGCCCACTAGATAGTGGCAAAATCGTATTTTTCTTAAAGCCCACCTGAGGGTGGCAAATTCACGTTTTAGCCTACCTGAGGGTAGCACCATCAAACCATTTTCAAACAAACAAGCATGAAATGTTTTGTTCCAATTCAGGCGATTGAGTCTATACTTGTATGCTGTGCGCATCACATAGTAACCTAGGCTAATAACCAGAATAAGAACTCACAATGTTTTCAAAATAAGATATCATGGTTAGTAGAGGCCGGTCTTTGACCGGGCGAGCGGGGGTGCTCACGAAGTGACCTTCCCCAATCGTACCCAAGTTCCCAAGCCGAGGCAACTTTGGTGATGACGGACACGTGGCCTTTGGCACCGAGTCAGGGTTTCCTAAATTTCCCATTTAAAAAAAAATATTTAGGTGGCGACTCAGATCCGGGCGGCGATCCATGTTTGGCACTTCTTTCAAAAAATCTATTTTCAAACGATTTGCGGATTTGGACTCTTTGGTTCAAGATTAGGAACCGTGACATTTGAGTCCTTCGAACTGTAGTAGACCCAATATCGAACTGTAACGGGATTCGCACTCCTTCCCGGGATGCGTTCGAGGACGTCTGATTCGGCGACTCAATGGGGATTTAGAGAACTTGACTCGAACTTCGTGATATCCGATTTTGACTACACTTGTGTGTTTTTTGCATTGCATTGGGATTGGTGGGCCTAGGACACCGTGTTTGCCATATGCCATTCCCGAAACGATTTGCGGAGGCTTGTCTTGTCAAGTCATGTCCGTAAAGTGATTCGGCTCTGAGCTCTGACGACAAGATGGGAACACAAACCCGGTTTACCGGGGCACCCTTGACCATTCGACCTAGTGCATATTCGGATCTATAGTGACCATTCCAAACTAGGACGGTTACCCGCTTTATAGGTTGTTTGAAACCGCTGCGTGCATAGTGAAACCCTAGCTCCTGACAAAATAGGACACGGAAAACCCTACCCCAACATAGGGGTGTTTTGGCTCTCACTTATCTGCTATGTGCTTTTAGAGTGCGTCTCTACAGGAATGCATGTATCAGTTTACAAGTTTGGGCATCAGGCCTGCGGGCACCGGTTCAGTATTTTGGGATTCAGTGTTACCCGAGGGTATCAGATTTGAGGCTGAATTTTGGGGGCAGAATTCAGTAGAGGGCACACTCATTCAACTATGCTCGTATCTGTTCAGATGAAATCAGGCTGAGATGCTGTCCATTTTCTCTTTTGCTAGGTAGTCCTGGAACTATAGCTTCAGAAGGCTCCAAAATCCCCCGGGTACATTGGACTAGTGCTGATAGACTTTGTTAGGTCAGAAATTCAATTCAAGGGCAACCAGTGTTCTTTCGCTGAGGCAAGGCAAAGAAGGGCCAGACAGGGCTCATTGGTTCATCTGATCCGACAGTCACCAGTCACATCATCAGTAGACTCGTGATGGCACAGGGCTCGGAAGAATTTGTGGCCATGATAATAGCGTTAAATCAGGGAACTGCCATGCAGGCTAAGACCAGTGCTGAAACGCAACGCCCATCTGGGGCATCTGCCTCGCACCCAACTTCGAGACCCCAACCGAACTTTGACCCACATCTGTCAGCTGAAGATTTGCAGGGTCCAGATCCCTGAGAAAGGTTGACTCAAACTCGAGTTTCCACACCCCTGGTGCAGCCTACTGAGAGGCTTCGTCCCTCTGATGTCAATAAATGCAATCCGACTGCAGTGAAAATTGCAAACCTTGAGAAGCAATTCAAAAGGGCACAGGGCCTTACCTCCATTCACGACATTGAGGATGGGTCCACTGAGGTTGCCGTAAGGTTCCCAGTCGGGAGTACCAATGCTAGCGGTAACACTGTTTCCAAACCCGCTAAAGTCAACACAGTTGCCATATAGCGACCTTTGCCGAGGCCACCTACAAATAGCCAAATGACCCAAATTTCAAGCTCAGGGTAGATTTTTCACCCCTCTCCATATGACCCCAACCAGCGCACTAAAAGTCCGGATGGAAAGAGGGCATCTCAAACTCCTTAATCCTCAACCTTTGCCAAACCGGCTCCCTGCCAGACATAACCCCAAATCATCGTATATCATCAATTGTGCCATATGGCACCGATGGTTTACATATCGCCGTCATGAGATCCAGAATCTCATTGACAACCGGACAATAGCTCCACTTCAAAACCCCAAGGACCAAGTACCTCATCCACATCTCAACCCCAGCCATACACTGCCACCCACCTACAACCCCAGTATATCCCCCCCGACCCATATACTCAAGCCCGAGATGTTTATCCCAAAAAGCATGGCCTTAAGCACGATAGATGCACTTGAACCCCAATCATCTCAAACCCGTGAACCCACTACTTCGAAATGGGAGCATGATTGAAGATCTTGAGAACAAAGGGCAGATTTAACCTTCAAGTTTTGGCGCCATCATCAACCACATAGCCTACCAGGAGTTCATGTCAAAAGGCTCCCCAAGCTTGGGACGGCTACATTGGGAGAAGGCAAATCCTTGGCAAAGTGGAGGCGAGTGGAAAGAACAAGATAGGGGCGGACATGGATCCCCATGAGCATCTTCGTTGTATCGTTGAGGCTTTGAAAGCCGAGGGACTGAACAAAGAGCAAGTGCTCACATTTGTTGCAAAAACTGTGGATGACACTTTCGCTACTCAAGTCAGGGGCAGTTTGAATCAAGAGGCAAGCAGGGAAAAGGGCCGTTGTACCAGAAATGATCTGTTAGCTCTAATCCTCGACTCGAAGAGATCGAAACCAAAGCCAAGACCGCCAATCCTTTTGTTGGTACGCCCGGTATAAACCCACAAACCATGAAGTACCAACCCCGAGGTCAGAGGCTCTTCCATGCCCTCCACATGCCTTTCTCCAAAGCTTTCCAAATCCTTGTTGGACAAGGTCATCTCAAACCCTTGAGCCTCGGCCTCTCGAACCCTCTTCGCTACACATGATGCTACCCAAGATCGCTGCGTACCATCAAAGAAACCGGCCATACTACGACGATCGCCTAGTCTTCGCCATGAAGTACAGGATCTGTTTGACAACGGAGTTGTCCTCCCGCCAAGCTTTGCAAAGTCCATTGGCACTGGATCAGTGAACTTGGGGGACAATGCCATGTGATTAGGGGATGAACCATTTGCGGTGGCGCCGATTTAACTCGAGACGTGGAAATGGCATGCACCGTTTTGAGCAATGTACAAGTGCTGTTAATTTTGCATTTTGACTTGGGTATTGGGTCAGTCTTTTGTTTTGTTTTGAGTCGGTCCTTTTGTTTTGAGTCTGTCTCTTTTGTTTTGGGTCTGTCTTGTTGTATCGAGTCAGTCCTGTTGTATAGGAGTCAGGTGATTCCGGGGGTGTTACCTCGGGCGTCACCATTTTGTTTCACGTTTGTCTTTTTGTTTTGTTTTGAGTCTGTTTCTGCCAGGGAGCCAGTTATGCCAACAGATTTTGAATGAAACAGCAGTGATTTCCACGCTCTCGCATTTGCTTCTACCGTGTGCTAGTTGTGCCGAGATTTGAATGAAATGGCAGTGCATTCCACCTACTTTCCACGCTTTCTCATGGTCTATCAGACCTTGCTTCATTACATCCTCTATCTACACCCCTATTTTATGGAGTTTAGCAAAAGTAGACAAAGGTAAGACTATCATCTTCTGTAACAGTCTTGGTTGTAGATTACGAACCACCATTCTGATCTGGTCCTTTTCAGCTGGCCGGGTGGTCATCATGGAGGCCTTGGCCCTCCACAGACTTACAAAATTGGAGAAGCCCTCATTCGCCTCCTAGCGAGTTGCTTCGAAATCACGAGTTGTGACCTCAATTTGAGTGTTGTAGGAGTACTACGCTATAAAGGCCTCGGCCATTTCCTCCTAGTTTCTCTTCACAGAGTCTTCAAGCTTAGCATAACAGATGGCTGCTACACCCGACAGGGTCTGGCCGAAGAGCGACAGCTTCTGTAGTCTGGTGACACCCATGGGTCGTAGAATGTCCAAAGATAGTTGTAGATGGACCATAGGATCCCCGAAACAATCAAATTGGTCTATATGCGGCATTGTGAATCTGTCTGGCAATGTCACCGTTGACTCAGTATAACCATCCTCTATGTCAGAGATCGAGTTCACACCCTGTGCCCGTTTAAAGAGCTTCATGTCAGTGCAGTAGGGTCGACCTCGAATTCAAATGGAGACTCTGTTGGGTAAACCGGTGCCTTGGAGGTCTGAGGTGGGATAGGATCTGCCTGAATGCCCACATTTTCCTGGACATTGATTGTGACCCCGGGTACTATAATTCCCATTGGGGGTGCATGGGATGCAGAGGATACTACCGGTTGTGGCTGCCGTTGTTGAAGCCTTTCTATTACCTCTGCTTGGCAGGCTACAACCTCGGCTTGGCGAGCGGTGGTCTTAGCTTATCGGGCAGCATCTAGCTGCATGTTCTCAATAGTCTGTTGGAGTTGACTCATCATGTCTTCTCTGTTGACTGAAGGACTTTGAAATACCAGAACTAGTGAATACTCTTTGTCTGGAGTAGTTATAAATGAGTGGGCCTGACTGGGCACAGGCGAGGTAAACGGTGATTGCTGAATTGGCAAACTCTTCCGAATCCTCCTTCGTCTAGTAACCGGCGGGATAGAAACAAACATTGGTTGTCCCCTGACTAGATCCCCAGATCTACAAATCCTTCTAACTCGGGTCCAGAGAGCTTGGGGGGTAACAGACTCGTCTGAAGCAATGGTGAAAGACTACCTTGCAAAAAGAAAATAAAGCAAAAAGAAATAAGAATAAGAAATCGCACAACACCTCGACTCAGATAGAAACAACACACAGTTGCAATCTTAAGCTGGATAATTGTACTCAAACACTGATTTTTGCCCCAAATTCTGCCTCAAAATTGATACCCTCAAACTGATATCCAGACTTGCAACTGATACATACATTCTTGCAACTCTAAAAGCACGTATCAAGCAAGTGAGAGCAAAAGCACCCCTATGATGGGGTAGGGTTACCCTGTCCTAGTTTTGTCAAGAGCTAGGGGGTCACTACGCAAAACAAGCGGTTTCATACAATTCCTGCATTCGGGTGAGCAACTTGTCCTAGTTTTGGAACAGTCTCTATGGCTTTCGATATGCAACTAGGCCGATTGGTCAAAAAGGGGTACCTCAGCAAGACTACCTAATATACCTCTCACACGTAACACAGAGAAGTGAAAGGGGGATCGAATGGTACAGCGGTAGTCTAGATCCAAGGGTTGTGTTCCAATCGTGGTAGAGCCCACAACTGGTCAGCCTTTTGGCAAGTTTTTCCAAGCAAGCCTCTAGCAAACCGTTCAGGAATAACAAATGGCAAATACTGTGACTTAGGCACACCGATGCAAATGAAAATGCAAAGAAACACA
This sequence comes from Camellia lanceoleosa, assembly GCA_025200525.1. Lineage (NCBI taxonomy): Eukaryota > Viridiplantae > Streptophyta > Magnoliopsida > Ericales > Theaceae > Camellia > Camellia lanceoleosa. Next base: position 19,532,173 of record CM045771.1, on the reverse strand, counting down.
TAAGTGTAGATAAAACAACATATCATGAGTTCGAGTCAAGTTCTCTAAACCCCCAACAGAGTTGCCAGAAACTGTGGACTTGCCTTTTTCCATACCCCGCTTTTCGGAAAAGGGTTTGAAAAGAAGGCTACACAGTTTGGCCTCCTACGGTTCTGAATCTAATCTCACAAAGTGCAATGTGAAATTGATAAACACCAAAGAGTCCAATCCGGCAAATCCTTTTGGAAAATCGTTTTTAAATCAAATAATGTCAAAATTGGACTGTTTTGCCAGATACAGAGTTGCCACCTACATATTTTGTTTTGGGGAAATTTAGGAAACCCTAACTCATGCCAAAGGCCATGTGTCTGTCATCACCAAAGTTGCCTCAGCTCAGGAACTTGGGTACGGGAGGGGAAGGTCCTGAAATGAGCACCCCCGCTCGCCTGATCAAAGATCGGCCTCTACTAACCATGATATGTTCTTTTATAAACATTATGTGTTCTTGTTCCATTATTAGCTAACATTACTATGTGACGCACACAAGCAAGTATAGACTAGTCACAAGACTTGGAACAATTCAACTCGTGTTTGTTTGCGAAAATGGTTTGAATTTTCCAACCTCAAGTGGGCTTAAAAGCATGGATTTGCCACAAAACACAGTGGGCATAAAACATACATTTATTGAATCGTTCCAATTCAAACAACAAGCCTTCACCCACAGGCATTCATGCATTTTAGCAAGTAAGCATATAGCCTCATGGCAAGCATGCGAAACATGGCAATATGGAAATCACACTCATGCGAGCATGCTAAAGCATAGGGACTTACCGAGTACTCCAAGCCAAAACAGGTTCGAGTTAGAAAAATGCATGATCCTATCGATGTTAAGTGTCTAATGCAACACATGCAACTAAATAGGCTCGGCTACTTAATCATGGTATTTGCAACACCTTGATAGCATGCTTTGAAACACATATTCAGAGAAGTATTGAAATTGCAATGCAGTTTGAATGATGCACCGAGCCTCAGTGCATGCAAGACAAATGAATGGATGCAAAAACGCGATATGCTAATTGAAACATGTCCCTAATTTAATCATCAAAAGAGATTAAATAAAAGGAAGAAAGACGTGGGGTTGGAAGACATACACACACGCATGCACCCTTATTACAACATTACGCTCTCGCGAAAGAGGGTCCGAATGAATAAGCTAACTAACTAGCTACGCTAATTAAGCCAACTATTACAACACAATTTAACTAACTATTCTAAGCTAATTAAAGAGATTAAATAATTAACTATCTAAGATAATTAAATAGTTGCAACACTTGCATTAATAAAGCGAATAAATGGCGGCGGGGCAAGGGACACATGCATGCTCGGTTGGCTTCCACCCGAAAATGCTACCGCCTTGCCATTGAACGCCTCTGTTTGCACATATTTGAACACCAACAGTGCTGCCAACTCTCAGAATGCCTCTACTCCACCCTAGGAACACTTTTGAGCAATTTTTCATTGGTGGCCGGTCGGCTATTGCTGGTGGCCGGCCGGCTACCCCTTCCCTGGACTTCTTTTTTTTCTATAACAGAGAGCAAATAGACGCAAAGCAGTGTATTCTCAAGGAGTGTATGTACTGTTGCCCTCCTTATCATCACACAAGTTCAGAGGAGTGTAACTCTTGGCCCTCAAACCATCAACCAAGCATTTTCCATGCATGATGGCTAAGGAACCAGGCTGGTACAAGTTCAATGAGTGCACAAACAAGACTCAAAAGATCGCCACCCTATCAAGCATGATCAAGGGTGATGATGACCAAGGAAAGTGACACATTTCATCACTTTGAGAATGAAATGTCCCATTTTCCTCATGTTTGAATTAACGTCTAATCCAAACACATGCAATGCAACACGTAAGATGCTTATCTTGCCTCTTTTACTTGTCATGTTTTATTTACTCATTTTAGCTTGCCAATCCATTCTTTAATTTATTAAGTCCAAAAGTGAGTGTCCTATAATGGAAAGAGGGCTTAAACCACAAGTGCCTTGGGCATGAAAGAGACCTTATGCTGTTGATAATGAACCCCCAAAGGGATTAAAGCATTAAGCATGAATGTCTCAATTTCACACTTAAGCAAACAAGTGGTTCAGAACCACTTTCAAAGCAAATGAAAGAGTGAAGAATAGAGGGAGATTGTATAGATTTCAGTGCTGAAATAGAGTGCAAAATAACACTAAAACATGCTTTTAACTCCAAAGAATGATGATCAAAGTATTAAAACACCAAGCTAATGAAGGAATTAATACTACAACCATGCCATACAAGGTTCAAAGGACTTAACTAGCCTAAAATAGAGCTAAAACAAGTCAAAACAGAAGCAAAAACATGCTGGACCAAAGCTAAGTTAGGCTATAAAAACATGCTAACATGTAAGGCAACTAGGCATGCAAGTAAGACAACAAGGAGGGAAGGCTAACCCCTCCAATTTTGGAAATCAAAAGAAGGTTTTTGTCACTAAAAAACCTCTGAATTTCAGTGGTTAAAAGGGCCAAAAATTTTGATTTGAATGTGAAGAAAAATGGCACAAAAAGCTTAACAAGCTAAGGAACCAAAAGGAGGGGACAACCTCCCAACTCACAAAGGCTCAAACCACCCTTTTTATGCCTCCAAAACATACACTTCAAAAACAGCCTTAAAACAGTTGAAAAAGATAGGAAAGTAAGTATGCACAATAAGCTTAAACTAAGGTAAGTCCTCTACCTTTTATACCAAGCACAATTCAGCCACAAATTCAAGCTCAAACCCCCTTCAAAAGCTCAAACAAAACTCCAAGGGACCTCAGCTCCAAGGTGGTCAAATTTGGTTAAGGGTTGATGTGCAAAAGTGTAGAGAAAACTAACCTTGAAGCACAAAATATCAAGTGAGAGAGAGAAAGCTAGAGAGAGAGAGAGAGAGAAATTTTTGGTCTAAAATGTCTAACCCTTCAAAATAGGAGAGGACACCCCCTATATATAGAAAATCGAGGTTTGAGCTTGTATACATCCAACCATACATGTGTATGAAGATGCAGTTCAGTGAGGAACAGCTGGCACAACCGGCAAACAAATATCTGAAAAAGGAGACCAATGGCCGTTGGCCACCACTGGTAGCCGACAGGCTTAGCCATGGCCGACCGGTTTAAAGGTTGGCCGACAGGTCACCCTTCTCTCTAGGCAAGAGGCAACAAGCTCTTGGTCCAAAAACATGCACAAAACAGACAAGATTTAGAGGCCCAAAGACAAGGCGTTCCGCTGAGGACTTCGGGCGCTCAAAACAAACACAAACAAGAGCAATCATCGGGTGCACAAACGATGATGTCCAAGTCTAGAGGATGGTCAAAAATGGGGTGTCTACATTCACGTTTATGAGGTTTGATAATCTTGAATTGATTGGTTGCTTAGATTCAGACTTTGGAAAATGTATTGATAGTAGAAAGTTCACTTTTGATTACTTGTTCTTATTATGTTAAGAATAAATATCATGAAAAGTGTGAAATGAACTATAATGAATATATCCTATAAAATTTGAATTTGTGGTGTGCTTGGAGACCACAATACATGAATTGTTATTGAGAAACTTTATCTCAAGACTTGAAATTGCCAACTTTTGTTGCCAAGTTTTTGAGAATTTATTGTGATAATTTTGCAATTGTTTTATTTTCTTAGAATGGCAAGTATTCTAATGATGTTAAGCACTTAGAATTGAAATACTTTGTCATTAAAGAAGAATTTCAGAAACAGAAAGTGTAAATAAAACACATAAGTAAATAACTTTTAAGTGCAAATCTATTAATTAAGGGATTACTCTTAAAGACAATTAAGAAAACTTGCCAATTGAATGAGTCTTGAATGTAATCCATAACAATTGTTTATGGTTGATTGTGCTATTTGACACATTAAGGTCTCATTAACTATATTTTTTTATATATTTCCTGTTACGAATGGTGTACGTATATATATGAGAAAGGATGAATGATAACGGGAATAGTCTTTGATAAAAAAGACATTATTGGACCTTTTAAATACACTCCTCACTTAAGGACTATAGTAAACTAGTTGCTAATGTTATGATACATGGAAGAGACTGTAGACGTGCCCGAACGTCCCGGCTCCGCGCGCAAATGGCACGAAATCTGTTTTGTTTATTAGCTACTACAGTTCGGACTGAATGTCACGGTTCTGAATCTAATCTCGCAAAGTGCAATACAAGACCGATAAATCACCAAAGAGTCCAAATCCGGCAAATCCTTTTGGAAAACTGATTTTAATAAAGAAGTGCCAAACATGGACTTTAAGACAATTAAGAAAACTTGCCAATTGAATGAGTCTTGAATGTAATCCATAACAATTGTTTATGGTTGATTGTGCTATTTGACACATTGAGGTCTCATTAACTATATTTTTTTATATATTTCCTGTTACGAATGGTGTACGTATATATATGAGAAAGGATGAATGATAACGGGAATAGTCTTTGATAAAAAAGACATTATTGGACCTTTTAAATACACTCCTCACTTAAGGACTATAGTAAACTAGTTGCCAATGTTATGATACATGGAAGAGACTGTAGACGTGCCCGAACGTCCCGGCTCCGCGCGCAAATGGCACGAAATCTGTTTTGTTTATTAGCTACTGATTGGATTTGAATGTCACGCTCAATCTAATCTCGCAAAGTGCAATACAAGACCGATAAATCACCAAAGAGTCCAAATCCGCAAATCCTTTTGGAAGCTTTTAATAAAGAAGTGCCAAACATGGACTGTAAGACAATTAAGAAAACTTGCCAATTGAATGAGTCTTGAATGTAATCCATAACAATTGTTTATGGTTGATTGTGCTATTTGACACATTGAGGTCTCATTAACTATATTTTTTTATATATTTCGTTATTTAATGGTGTACGTATATATATGAGAAAGGATGAATGATAACGGGAATAGTCTTTGATAAAAAAGACATTATTGGACCTTTTAAATACACTCCTCACTTAAGGACTATAGTAAACTAGTTGCTAATGTTATGATACATGGAAGAGACTGTAGACGTGCCCGAACGTCCCGGCTCCGCGCGCAAATGGCACGAAATCTGTTTTGTTCATTAGCTACTACAGTTCGGACTGAATGTCACGGTTCTGAATCTAATCTCGCAAAGTGCAATGCAAGACCGATAAATCACCAAAGAGTCCAAATCCGGCAAATCGTTTTGGAAAACTGATTTTAATAAAGAAGTGCCAAACATGAACTGTTTTGCCAGATATAGAGTCGCCACCTAAATATTTTGTTTTGGGAAATTTAGGAAACCCTGACTCGTGCCTAAGGCCACGTGTCCGTCATCACCAAAGTTGTCTCGGCTCGGGAACTTGGGTACGAGAGGGAAGGTCATGCAATGAGCACCCCCACTCGCCCGATCAAAGGTCGCCCTTTACTAACATGATATTTTGTTTTTGAAAACACATGTGTTCTGATTTCGGTTTATTAGCTAGAATTACTATGTGATGCGCACAGCATACAAGTATAGACTAGATCGCCTAAGTTGGAACAAAATATCCCATGTTTGTTTAAAAATGGTTTGAAGGTACTAATCACAAGTAGGCTAAGAAATGGATTTGCCACCCTCGAGTGGGCTTAGAAAAACATGATTTGCCACCCTCAAGTGGGCTTAAAACTCGCATTTCTATGAATTGTTTCAATTCAAGCAATCCAACCTTCACCCACAGGCATTCAGGCAGTTATATCATTTAAGCAGTTCGCCTCATGGCAAGCATGCTATCATGGCAACACTTACATACATGCTAGATACTAAAGCGTAAAAGCTTACCTAGTACTCCGAGCCAAAACAGAAGCTAGTTAGAAATCATGCATGATCCTAGTTTATGTTAAGATGGCTAATGCAACACATGGAAAATGCAACTACAAATAGGCTCGGCTATTCTAAGATGGCATATGAGATGCAACTTGGTAACATGTATTCAAATCGGAATTGAAATACAATGTAGTTAGTATGATGCGCCGAGCCCGGTACATGCAATACAAATGAATGATGCACGCATGCGAAGCACAAGGATGCTAATTGAAATATGTTCTAAAACTAACCATCATAAGCGGTTAAGTAAAAGGGAGAAAGACGTAAGGTTGGAAGACATTCACACACTCACGCACACTTATTACAAAATTCGCCCTCTCGACGGAGGGTCCGAATAATAAATAACACAAACCAACTAATTAATTAACTACCCTAGCTAATTAATTATTACAAAACTCTTAACTAATTAAGCAAATTAATTAAGTTACAAAAACAGTTAAAGAGGCCTCAAGAAGAGGGGCACATGCATGCACGATCGGCTTCGCTTGGAAATCCGTTGCCATGCCTCATGTTGCCTCTGTTTGCACTATTTTGCACCTCTGAAAACTGTACAAATCTCTGCGATGCTTCTGAACCACCTCATGGACACTTTGAGAGGCCATCGGCCAAAAGATATGGCCATCAACCAAGGGAAAGGGGTCATCGACCACTTTTGAGTCCATCGGCCAAAAATTGTTAGCTGATGGGCACTCTAGATAGCCGATCGGCCATCTCTTCCTGCAAACTGCTCCTTTTGCTGCAGTAGAGGACAAACAAGGGCATGGCAATATATTTGCAAGATAATATTGTGCAACTACACCCCTTATCGTGTTTGGAACTCAAAGGAATGTAGTGTTCGACTCTTGAGCCATCAATCACACATTTCGATGCATGATGGCCAAAGAGGCCGAATTGCACACATCAATATGGAATGAATGCACAAAAACACACAAATGCTTCACACTCTATCATGTTGGATCAAGAGTGTCGGCGACCGAGGATTCAGGCACTTTTTGTCACTTCAAGTACGAAACGTCCCTCGGTCCTCGTGTTTGGTTTGACACCCCAAACCAAAAACAATGCAATGCATTGAACATGGAAAAGCTATGCAATGCAACATAAGCATGCCAAATGCAATGTGACTCAAACATGCACACAAGGCTAAGGTAACAAGCATGCCAAATGCAATGCAACCTAAACAAGCATGTGACAAAATGCAAACTAGCAAGCATGGAAAATACAACCTAAACATACAAACATGCATGGCATGCAAAGATGGACAAGTATGCAACAACATGCAAACTAGCAAGCATGCAACAACATGAAACATGTCAAGCATGCAACAACATGCAAAGATGGACTTAAACCAAAATGGGCAGACCTCAGCCATGCCCAAATCAGTGGCCAAATGTGATGAAATGATGGAATGAAATGCAAAACAAGCATGCATTCCAATTGGCCTATCACTAGGCAACAATGCACAATCCTCAAACATGAGCAAGGTGTGACAAACATAAGAATGTGGCAATGAAATAAGCTCTGAAATCATGTGAGGAATGATGCCAAATCAACCAAATAATGCAAGTATGGCATGCAAGAGAGCTCAAAGCTTAAGGCTAGCAAAGGGGTTTACACCATGGCCATGCAAAGCAAGCCCCCAAGGGCCAAGGGCAACCAAAACAGTCCTAAAGCATGCCAAAGTAAGTCTAAAACATGCAAGGAATGAGGCCAAAACATGCAAGAAAGGTGAGCACAAAACATGATGCATACAAGGCCAAAAAGGATGATTGCACTACACCTATTATAACCAAGCATGGCATGACTTAACCAATAAAAAAAAAAAGAGTTGTGGCATGTCAAAATAAGCCCAAAAATCCACTGAGATGGCACCCCAAAAGCCTAAGTATGATGGCATGCATAATGATCCATTCTTGAAGCACAAAACACCAAACCTTCAAAGCATCAAAAGGGTGATAAATGCAAGTGTATGGCTACACTAAATGGACTGAAATCACATATGAAATGATGTCAAATCATGAAAATGGTCTAAGCAATGCATGCTAATTACTTGGACACTCAAAGCCAACAAATTAGATTAAACCAAGGCTATACAAAACAATGCATGCATAACCTAGACAATATAAATCAGAGCTAGAGCATGGTAAAACATAACTAAAAGCTTCTTTGAGTTGGGCCAAAACAAGCAAGAATGATAATCCAAATGTAAGATGCATGCTAGGGCAATAGAGAGGATTATACTACAAGTGCATGATGCATGTAAGTGGCTACCAAACCAACTTTAGACAGAGGTATAGCATCGCAAAATAACACCAAATACTTGCTGAAATGGGGCCAAAACATCCAAAGCAAACATGCTACTATTATGAGCCATTTATACTAGCAAATGAGACACAAGGAGAGGGGGGTGTCCCTCTCCTATTCAAGGCTCCAAAACCACTTTTCCACCACTAAAAGTCCTCTGGATTCCAGTGGTAGAAAGGTCATGCAAAAGCAAGAACAAGGGCCAAAAGGGATGGCTCAAAACAAGGCCAAACAAGGCCTAAAATGGGGTAAACTACCCCCAACACAAAAGTGACCTCAAACAAACATCCCAAGCATGAAAAATCAGAACTTTTTTTAGTTTAGAGTTAAGCTTAAAACAATATGCAAGTAGGTCTAAAAGCTTAAGCCAAAATGGGGGATCAAAAGGTAGTTGACTCACCCTTGAAGAACACCTTCAAGAACACAACTCCAGCACTCTTCTCTGATCAAAACCAGTCCAAGAACTCCAAAACCAACTCCTAAGGACCTCAGCAACCAAAGGATGGTGTTCTAGTAGGTGTTTGTGTGCAATAGTGTGAAGAATCTACACTTTTGGGCACAAATAAGGGCTAAACAAGAGAGAGAGGTAAAATATAGAGAGAGATATAGAACTTGTATATCAAATTTCCAAAACCTTTGGAAAGGGAGGGGAGGCTCCCTTCTTATAGAATTTCAATTCTCAAGCTTGTTGAACAAGCTTGAGTCTTGAATGCAATCCCTCCATACACGTGTATGGAGGATGAGAATTGTGCCCACTAGTTGTCATAACTAGCAGAAAATATCTGCAAAAAGCAAATGGAAAGGCCTCGGCTCAAAAATATGGCCGATTGACCAAAAAGAGTGCCGATTGGCCAACACTTATGGCCGATGGCACCAAGCCTTAGTCGATGGGTTGAGGGGATGGCCAACAAGCCACCCTCTTCCCTCATAAGCAAAACCACAAGTCCTTGGTCCACAACCAAGCACAAAAACAAACAAGTTGAGAGATCCTAAGGCAAGGCGCGCAGTCGAGACCTTCGGGAACTCAAAACGAACACGAGCATGGATGATCATCGAGTGTTCAAACGATGACGTCCAAGTCTTGACGGCGGTTGAAAATGGGGTGTCTACAAGGACTATGTCGCACTATTGGTGTAGAACTGCCATGACTCGCATTAATGAAATATTTAATTATAGTATTATGATGATGACCAAATTAAAATAAGGTTAGATATGTGTAGACACCCTATTTTGACCGACCCAAAGACTTGGGCGCTTTCTTTTGATTACCCAATAATGAAAATATGAATGTGTTTCTCGCATAATTCTCAGTAACAAATATGGAATTTGTGTGCCATTCTCAACCCTAACTTTGTTTTGGCCAAGTGTTTAAGTCTCGTTCAAAACTCTTTTTTGAAACTTGCTTTTTACGCTTTGTTTTGAATATTTTTGTAGTGTTTCAAGGCTTGTTTTTAAACTTCAAAATAAAAATTTCTCTAAGAAAATCAAGCAAAGAACAATGTGGAAATAGGAGGAAAGGATGATAATTCTATCTAAAAATCATGTTTCCTACAAAATAGTTAGCCACGACCAACATTTTTTAGCTACCTGGCCATTTTTTTAGCTAGTCAGCCAATAAGTTGGTCGGTCAAGTTTTTAGCTAGTCAGCCAATGATTTTTGGCTGGCCAACCAATAAAATTGGTCGGCCGCTAATTTTCTTAGAAGCATGGCAGTATGGGTAGAATTCTTGTTTAATGTGTGTGGGTCATACCATTACAGCTGTTTTTTGATAGATTCATGCATGAGATACACACCCACGCCCTTTCATTATCTTCCTTTGGCCTCCATGGTCAAAAGGGAGATAGTCTTCTTCCCAAAAGATGGCATCCATTTCAACCACCCTTATCACCCCATCATCCTTGTCTCCCACCTTCTCCTTGACTTACTAGCCTTCCCTATTTGCTTATAGAGATAGAGAGGATCATAATGATTGAATTGAAGGAGAAAAGAGAGAAAATGGATTAAGAGAAGAGAGTTAGAGCAATAGAGAGAAAGTTGGTTAAGCTTTGAACCAAAACTTCCATTGTTTAGTGATACATTGATATATCAAGTTCCATATATCAAAACCAACCTAGCAATTCTGTGAGAGCCGTATTCTTGAGCCTTATTCCAAAAGAGAGGAAGTGTTGTTGAAATTGTGAAAAGCAGAGAGTTGTACAACTCTCCCCACATACACTGTTAAACAACCCAAAAACACTATTCTAATTAGAATTTCAAATTTTCAAACTGAGAATTAAGAACACACTTCCTAAACTTGAAGGTGATCAAAAGGAAGTTTAGAAATCAAATCCTTCATTGGAAGGTAAATTCTGTACACTTTTTATTTTCTTTTACTTTCTTGCATTTTCTTTCTTATATTGTTTTTCTTGCTTCAATTTCATGTTATAAACCTGTTGTAGGCTAACTAGAAGTGGTTAGTTGAGCCACTTGCATATTTTTTGTTTATTTTCTAATGTTTGAAGCAAAATAGAGTTTTTAACCTAGCTTGATTGGCCGGCCAGCTAGCTTTTTGGTCGGGTAGCACATCGTTCGGCCGGCCAGTCACTTTTTCCTAGACAAAACCCAACAGTCTTCCGATGTTGAGCAGAATAGTCTCTGACGGTCTCCGACGGTCTCCGAGGCCCCCTGAAGCTTTCTGTGTTTCTGTTTTTCTTTTAATTATAGAGTGTTTGTGAGGATATACTTTGTTATAATATTTTTCCTCTCCCCCCATTCGGATTTGTAATATTCAAAGCGTTGTAATAATTCCCCACTCTCGCTTCTTTCTCTCTCGTTTTTTTATTTGCTTTCCATATTTGTACATATTCATCTTATACTGTCTTGTCATCATATCGATGCTTTGCATCCACTTTCATGCCTTAAGATCCGGATAAATTTGCATTTGTGGGTTTAATTGATTATTATGTGATTTTGTGGACTACTTATTGTCTTGAGATGATTCACATGTCATATAATAGAAGCCGGATCCTTAGTTGCATATCATAAGTAAATTGCATTAGCATCTTGTATATATGATTATGCATGTTTTACTATTTTTTTTTTTTTATGTGCGAGACGTTGGTAAATATGTAAGTTTTCGTACTTTAACATCCCGCTTGTGTGTATTTTTCTTACTACGTTTAGCATCCAACCATGTGGCTATGTGCTTATTTGATATAACTTTATGCATGCCAGTGGGTGAAGGTTGTGTTGTTTAATTTGGAATAAAATTGATTTTCATGATTATACTATTCAAAACATTTTCAAGATAATGAAATCAAGTTGTTCCAAAATGGACAGCACAGTCTATATTTGTTTGCTTCACATAGTAAATTTTAAGATTTATTATTAATAATCAAAATATGAACATATGAAGTTAATAAAATTCATACCATGGCTTAGTAAAGGCTGATCTTTCATTGGGTGAGTAAGATTACTCAATTAATGACCTTCCCCTGTCATACATAAGGTTCCAAGCCAAGCATCTTTGGTTATGACGAACAGTGACCTTGGCACGAATCACAGGTTTTCTAATTTTTCCAAAATATTAGTTGGTAACTGAGATTTGATGACGTAGTTTATTTCTGGCAAATGTTGTTTGCAATAAAAATGAATTTTCTATAAAATTGCCAAATCTAGACTCTCATATATGTTTCACATTGCACTCGTGGGACTAGATCAAAGATATCACGCGTCCGGGTACCCCAGGGCATGTTACAGTTTCCGGCAACTTTGCGTAGCTTGCTTTTCGTGCTCCTTTCGGGTATAACTAGCCCTACAGGTCAGACTCTTGTGGTTCTGAATTTGATTTCACACAAGTGCAATGTAAAATAGTGAAAACACAAAAAGAGTCCAAATTCGACAATTCTTTTTGGAAAATCGATATTTGAATCAAATGCCAAAAATGGACTACTTTGCCAGATTATAGAGTCGCCACCTAAATATTTTTTTGGAAAAATTTAGGAAACCTATAACTCATGCCAAAGGCCACTTATTCGTCATCACCAAAATGTCTCGGCTCGAGAACTTAGATACGAGAGGGGAAGATCATGCATTAAGCACCCCACTCGCCCGATCAATAATCAGCCTCTACTGATCATATGTGATTTTTATTTACATTATATGCTCATGTTCTGATTTATTAGCTATATTACTACGAGCTACACACAAGTATGGACTAGTTTGCAAAAGTTAGAACTCTTTGATTTCATGTTTGTTTGAAAATTGTCTTTAATACTCGTCACTTAAAAAGGTGAGTTTGTTTGTAGATTACTAAATTTATCCCAATTTTTGCAATTAGCCTTCATCCACAGGCATTCAAAGAGTCATATCATTTAAGCAAGTAGCCTCATGGAAAGCATGCTCAGTATGGCAACAATCACACGTAATGCAAAATGCTAAAGCAATAAACACTCACCTAGTACTCCAAGGTAAGCCAAACAAAGAAAAATAATTAGAGAAAACATGCATGCCCCTAAATAATGCGATATGACTAATGCAACACATACAATCATGCAAGTAAATAGGCCCAGCTACTACCATGGTATATGAACCAATTCAAGGCATGCGATAAATCATGTATTCAAGCAATAAAGAAGTTGATATCAGTTGGTATGATGAGCCGAACCCAAATGCATGCGAGACGAGTGCATGTAAATCATGGGAATGCTAAGTAAACATGATGCTCTATGCTACCATTATAAGCGGGTAAATAAAAGGGAGAAAGAAATAGGGTTGGAAGACATACAACTTTTTAGATATTTGCCCTCGTGCAAGAGGGTATGAATAAATGTTTGAGTGTCCGATTTTAAACTAATTATTACAAATTCGAATAAACAATTTAAATAACTAACTAGCTGACTACTGAATAGATATCTAAATTATCATTTAGCTATCTAAGTTATAAGTTATTACAACAAAGATGAACAATATAACTAACTAGTTGAGTTAACTAATTATGAAAATTTGCAAATAATAATTATAACAATGATGAGAACATTAGTTTACAACATTGATCTAAACAAGGATGCACAAGGATCTTATGCACAACGTCCAGAACCTGCTCTGTATACCCAAATTGATCTGCCTCACCTTCAGTTACTACCATCTATTTTCTGCAAAACGTTCTGTTTACCAACCATTGGGAGCCTGTCGGCTCCAAATGAGTTCCGGCCAGATCCAACAAGTGCTGGCTGGCACTAAATTTTATGCCAAAAAATATTTTTGTGCTCTAAGGTGAGAACAGTGTAGACAAAGCCTTTCTAGGACCTATTTGTCCTCTCTGCTCTTCACTGTCATGAAAATCTTCAAGAGAAGAACGAAGTCATTACCAAAACCATGAATGAACAAGTTGATTGCTTGATAATTTTGGACATGAGTTTGGACAAAAATTAATGAATGCAATGAACAACGACTATCCCTCCTTCTTATCATGGAGTGGTCTCAAAGAGGTAGAGATGCTTCAAGGTTCATCACAACATCATGAATTGACGTGTGATGACCCTCGACTCAAAGGATTCGGCATAAAGTCTAGCCAAACCTAAGCAAAATAACTCATGTTCTTTATATTGGTTGGTTCATTTTAAGCCAAATTCATTAGCCTTTGCCATTCTTTAATCCATTTTTCCATGGTGATGATTACATCCACTAAAGATTACGTCCACTAAATGAGAAGTATGTCAAATGGGAAGTGATTCTCAACATAAAAGAGAGACCATGCCATTGACGATGAACCTCCGTAGAGATTAAGCCATTAAGCATAGATCTCTAGCTCATGTTTTCAAGAACCATCAACCGGTTGAAACAACTCTCAGATGAAAGAAATGGATGGTAAGTTCCTTATTAAAATGAGGCTCTTAACATGGAAATTAATTAAAGAAAAGCTAAGAACAACATACAACAAGCTATATATGAAAATTTATAAGACAACAAATGAACTAATCAAAGCTTAAACCAATTAACTAACCTAGGACAGCCCTAAAACGGCCCCTAATAGGTAAAAAATAGTGGCTCAAAGTGCATGAAAAGAGCCCAAAAAGCTAAAAAACAAGAAAAGAAAATAAGGCTGGTGAGCAAGAACAAGGAGGGATGGCTAACCCCTCTACCTTTGAAACCTTAAAGCATGATTTTTAGCCTCTTTTAAACTCTAAAAATGAATTTGGAAAGAAAAGTAAAAGGTGTAAAACAAGGGTTTGAGCTATTTCTACCCTTTGGTAGCTATCCAAACCCAAGCTTATACACTTGAACTAGGCTCAAAACAATATAAAAACACAAGAAATAGATAGCAAGAGATAGCAAAGAGAGCAAGAGAAGAGATAGCAAGCTTATACCTCTCAAAGAAGGTAAGCTCTTGTTTGCGACACAAACTTGGTTCAAGCCACTCTCAAGCTTGAATTGTGATTCACAAAGCTCAACTAAGGTTCTAAGGTTATGAACCAAGGTAATAAATGGTGTATGGATATTGATCAACAGGGATAGGTTAGCTCAAAGATGACTTGTAGAGGAAGAAGGAGCTCTCTCTAGTGTGTATAGGCTTTCTAGAAATTTTTTAACCTTTAAAACAAAGGTATCACCTCGTTTTTACAGAATTTGAGCAAAATAGGTCAAAAATATCTTCAAAAATGGACAGCTAGGCTATTCTCGCCGAAACCAGTGTTTCTCACTATCGAGTGCTGATCAGCACCAAATGGCTACGGCCGACGCCCAAAGTTTTCCCTTATTCCACTGTTTTAAACTCAATGTAGGGTGGCATGATGTTCAAAAATGAATTTGTAGGGTAAAAATAGTGTGAATATGAAGGGTTGGGATTGGTTTTGGAGCACGAGCTTACGTTCCTTCGTTGAGACTTCGAATCACACTCAACACGACTTCATCATCGAGTGCGTAGGACAAAGCGTCCAAGTCTTGCAAGCGGTAAAAAATGGGGTGTCTACACTCTGTCGGGGATTTTAAGAAACCTTAACTCAAACTCCCTTATATGAATTTTTTTTTCACTTATATGTTCATTACATTTCATGCATTGGTGCGCCTAAGTCCCGTGCTCATCACCTATTATCTTGGACGGTTATTCGGCTTCAAGCGAATAGAGAGTCATGGGCTCTAATATAGTGGGTGCATATGCCTTGGAATTAGGATCACCACGTACTACTTGATCCACTAGACTGGGCAGGTATATCGCTATCCTGCTAAGGTATCCTTTTGACCAAGACTAACCTAGTGCATGTAATAAACTCTAGAAACTTCCAACATTAGGGCAGGATGTTACCCAATTATAGGATGTATGATGCCACTTGTATGAATAGTGAAACCCTAGATCATGTCAAAGTTAGGACAAGATAACCCTGCCCTTCGTAAGGGTGTTTGTTCTCTTTCCTACTATATGCAATGTATGGGATCTAGGGTTCTCAAATCTGATCAGTGGGTTAGGTATATCATTTTGAAGGGTTGAGTTCAGTGTGTATAATGAGCAGTTGAGCCCGAATATTTCTGAAATTCTGATTGGAAGTTTCATTTTGTTTTTGTTAAGTAGTCATAGCATTATAGCTTCAAAATGGTCTAATATCCCCTAAGTTTTGTGGACTCGCGTTGGTAGACTTAGTAGAACTGCAAATTTGGTTCAAGGACAGCCAGTGTTAGTTTCTCTACCGCTAGTTACAAGGAGAAAGGTTAAAACCTCATTGTTAGAACCTTACCAGCCAAAATTTCTAGGATCTGTGATAGACCCACTTCCAGTAGTGACGGACCCATTTCCAATAATGAGGCACCTACTTCCAGTGGTGATGGACCAACCTCCGATAGTGACAGACCCACTTCCAGTAGTGGTGGACCCACCTCCAGTAATGACGGACCAACCTCCAATAGTAACGGACCAGCCTCCAGTAGTTATAGCAAATATGTTTTTGGCCCTTCAACGAAGCATGGATGCTATACCAACAAGGTTGCCACCAAATGGAGGATCTCGCCGAATTACAACGCCCATCTAGGGCGTCCACATCTCATCCACCTCCAGTGGTTCATCCAGATCTAGAACCACCTCCACCAATTGAGGAGCTTCATGTACCTAATCTACTAATGGGAGGACTTTTCCCCATAGATATTGATGAAGTTGACCCAGCTATGCTAAAAATATCCAAATTAGAGAAAATGTTCAACAAATCACAAGGGATCAACTCTATTTCAGACATTGAGGATGGGTTTACTGAAACTACTGTGACATTGCCTGAGTGGTTCAAAATGCCGCACATAGATAGATTTGATGGGGCTAGTAATCCTACGGTTCATATTTGCCTCTTCTTAGACATTCTGAAGCTAATGGGCCTATCTCGGCTCAAAAGCTTTCCATGTTCAGAAGAACCATGTCAGGAGTGGCTGCTACTTGGTATGCCAAGTTAGAGGATTTGATCAAGAAAAACTAGGAGGAGTTAGCTGGAACATTTGTCACACAATACTTCTATAATACATAGATCGAAGTAACCACTCAGGAACTAGAGGTGACCTAATAAGAGCCCAACGAGAACTTCATGGCATTCATCACCAAGTGGAGAGCAAAAGCAGCCATGATGACAAACCAACCCTTCAAGGACCTCAAGTCCGCATGGTTGTCAAAAATCTGCATGGAAGATTACTGCAAAAGATGATAGTTCTTCCCCTCTTCAACTTCAAGGACCTCTATAAGATTGGGGTTCAAATTGAGGATACTATCAAATAAAGGATCATTATGGAAGGAAATGAGCCCGTGAGAAAGATATTGACTCACAGTTCCTATGCTACTCCCAGTAATAGCACAGCTGCCAATGGCATGCCCTCAGAGATCAACACTATCACCACTGCCAAAACAACCACTCCCTCCGCCAACCTAGCCCGAACCTCAGACAGAGCATTCACCTCTCTCCATATGTCCCTTACCAAAGCCATGATGATCTTGATAGAAAGAGGGTATCTCAAACCTCTTGACCCTCGACCACTTCCTAATCTACTCACAGACAAACATGACCCTGCCAAACACTGTGCCTTTCACTAGCAACCTAGACATGACAATGATCATTGCTATCTCCTTTGTCATGAGATTCGAGATCTCATTGAGAACAAAACAATAGCTCCACCTCAAAAGCCCAATGTCACCAAAAACCCATTGCCACCCCATGACAAAATACCACCCTTTCCCAACCTCAACCTAATCCATACACTGCTATCCACAATCAACCCCAGCATATACATCACATCTTCCTATTTCCCCAATCCTGAGGTGCTTATTCCAGAGAGCATTGGTTTATTCATGATATATGCACCTCGATTCCAGCCAAAACTACAATATCCCATGGTGGCAGATGATTTGGATCCAGAATTGGGCATTATGGCAAATAGTCTCACGGGTATGCACTTCCCTCTTTATGGTTTTCTTGAGCTATGGATTGATCAAGAAGCAAAGAAGCACTAAGGAAGTTTTGGGTCTAACACTGGCTGAATCTGTGATAGATTTTGAAACTAGCGCATGACCAATAAACTCAGGGGATATTATGATTATTGTTGTGATCGGGGATGGACCACCTTCTAATTGCACACATTTCGTTCCAGACGTGGTGGATGGCACGCACTGTATTTCGCAAATTTAAGAATGATTTAATTTTACTTTCTAAATTTGATGTTGAGTTAGAGTTTGGTGATTTCGGGAGTGATAATGTAGACATCACTGTCCTTTCTGTGTTTGTCTTTTCTTTTTCTTTTGAGTTTGTGTCAACCATTGAGCTAGAAGTTCTGAATGAAAATGCAATAATTTTTACCCACTTCTCTATGCCTGTAAATCATTGCATTGACCCAAAAAAAATTGTTCAAAAGTTTTTTTTCCCAAAACTTTGATAAAAACGAAGAGGAAGGAATTCCTCAGGATCAGCAAAATTTGATCGACTGAGAGAAAGAGATACGTATTTAGCCCTTGATGGATGAGATTATTTTCGTTAATATGGGTATTGAGAAGGATCCTGGCTTGGTCCAAATTGGTTTTACATTGTCTTTAGAGGATCACGAGCAACTAGTCACTTCATTAAAAGATTTCAAAACATATTTTTGCGCGGTCCTTCGAAGACATGCTTGGAATTGATCCTGAGATTGTACAACGTAGGATCACTCTTGACCTTGGGACCCGGCCCCCTAGCTTTCAAACCTTGATTCAGTATGTTCAATGATCCACCAAATTATGAGGCTTACATAGCCGTATTGGAAGTAGCCCTTGAACTAGAGCAAAAAGGTCAGATGTGATT
The DNA here is from genome assembly GCA_025200525.1 of Camellia lanceoleosa. Classification (NCBI taxonomy): domain Eukaryota; kingdom Viridiplantae; phylum Streptophyta; class Magnoliopsida; order Ericales; family Theaceae; genus Camellia; species Camellia lanceoleosa. The sequence goes on along the minus strand of CM045771.1, from coordinate 19,513,715 downwards.
GAAGAGGGCTCGTATAGTCGGATTGGAAGCAGCCCTTGAACTAGAGGCAATAAGGTCAGATATGATCGAAGATTGAAATTGGGTAGTTTCTCTAGCCAATGGAGACCGGCAAGAAAGTCAAATCCCAAAATTTGAGAGAAGAAGATTTATTGTTGAAAGACAATTGAGTTCCTAACCATGACCCTAGGGACAAATTCACACCCAGTTAGACTGGTCCCTACATTATCACGTGTATCTACTCAAGAGTAACAGTCATTCTCATGGATTTATACGGCCTAGAGATCTCACATCCAATCAACATAGATAAGCTAAAGAGGTTCACTAGGCCGAAAACCGAAAGAATGACATAGACAAAAGTTAGAGCAGTGAAAAATAAAAGAAAATTAAAAACAAAACTTGAAAAATGAAAACACAATATATATAGAAAACGAAAAAGGAAAATGAAATGAAAAACTGAAGAATAAAAGAATATATATATATGAAAGAAAATAAAAAAAATAAAAAACTTCAAAAATGAAAAAACAAATATATATATATATATAGAAAACGAAAAAGGAAAATGAAATGAAAAACTGAAGAAAAGCTCGCAAGGTTGAAAATCCAGAAAGGGCGGCTTTGACAAAAATTAGAGGACAAAAGGAGAGTGTTAAATACCCTAGTGAGCCTTACCCTGGGAACTACGTAAGGCCCGATTCCTATTTTTGGGATACATAGGCAACTTCATCTTGAAGTTCGACCCCAACAATTTTCAACTCACTCGTCCCGTCCATGTTTGATTGGTATATTTTTACTTAACTAGACCGTCTTGTCCATGTTCAATTGGGTTAACTTTATTCAATTTGATTGTCCTACCTCTTCTTTACGGCAGATTCAGCTGCAAGATAAATCAAGTTCAGGTCATTTGATTTGAGGTTGTGCATCTCAAAGGGTTGATTCCATGTTGGTTAGGTAGTGACCACTTGCGAAAACAAATTTTGATGATTTTTAATGAAGTTGACTAATTTTATCGAAAAGTATTCCATTTTTGTAAAACCCAAACCATTCCTTGGACCAAAAGAAAAAAATTTAGTACTCACAGCTTGACTTACATGATGTCAAAACAGGGAGTAGAACAAGCATGCTAATCGAATTCTCATGTTCGTCAAAATCTTTTTAACAAAAAATAAATAAATAAATAAAATAATAATAATCAAAGCAATGAACTAGTGGCATAGTCGAGTTAAGAATTCTGTCTTCTCCCCGCACTCTCGAGTCTCATGTTCATGTTTCAGTCGGCCCGCTAACAATTTAGGCAGCTGTCCAAGTTGTTAGTTGACTCCAGGTGCTTCTTGTTTGTTTCAGCCAGCCAACTACTTGTTAAGCCGGCCGGTCAATTTTCTAACCAGTTCATCAGTTCATTCATTAGTCATTAATGAATTGACGACGAAATCAATTTTTTTTTGGTTGGACAACTAATCAGTTGGCCAGCCAAGTTTTGATATCCAGAATAGAAAATTGTAGAATTTGTGTAGACACAATGGTTTGTCTTTTAGTCTTGTCTTGAGTATCTTTTAATCCAGTAAATGTAAATAGGTGTGTTTGGATTGCTTTTGCTTTGTTTTTCTTTCATTGAGTCATTCTTTGATTTTTGGCCAGTTGAGGGTTCAATGTCCAATTCAAAATTTATTGAAATTCAATCATTCTCAGATTCAAGTTCAAAAGAAAAAAAATGTTTTTCATGCTCAAGTGTTGTGCCATTCACACATCCGATCAATATTACAAAATAAAAATAAAAAGGAAATTTCAAAAACAATAAATCATCTAAAGCATTGGTGCTCCTTCCTAAGCAAAAAGAGAGGGAAAAAGTTGAAAATAAAAAATAAAAATAAAAAAACTGAGGGACTTTTTCTAGAATTTCGGCAGTAGCCTGGCGACAAAGATAACTTACTTCATTGGCAAACAACTTCGTCTTTCGACTCTACCATCAATTGCCTCGCCACATCTTTACTCTCGAGAGGCCTTTGAAGACTCTGCCTCGGCATTGGCAGAACTTTTGAAAGAAATTACTTCCCACCGGCCATCAAATGAGGAATACGAAGGAACTCCGAATTGGGCCACTGAGGTGGCCTGTTGTTTTAGCTCTTTATTTTGCTTCTTCAAAGTGCTGATCCCTTCTCGAGCATACTTGTACATACGCTGAAGGAAGGAGAGTTGGGCGTTTAATCGATGTACTTCACTCGTCCTACACTACAATCGGTAGGACAAATTGGAAACCGCAGTCACGGTCTCCACACAGGATTTCAATGTGTAGTGGTTGGCATTGATATCAGACTGTGGTGCCATCAGTTACTCGATTGATAGTGCAGGAAAGCTGAGAACAAGGGCAGGGATAGGGGCACTCTGTCGAGGCTCAAAGGAGCTGGTAATCTCGATTTGGGAATTGTTAAGGTTAGGGAAGAGAGTGGGGACGGCGAGAAGAAGCCATGTTAGAAGAGAGTAATGTCGCTAAAGGGAGAATTGGAAGAGTAATGATAGAGAGAGTTTGGAGCTTTCTGTTATGCTCTCTCGCAAGTCTCGGTTTAAGAAGAGAATGGAAAAGAAAACGAAGCAAAAAGAAGAGTGGATTGCCGAGGCAATCTTTGACTAATCGATTTCAGTCTAGTTACTGTCGATCAGGAGCCATGATTGTTGAAATCGTGCGCCAGACACGGTGCTCAACAAAGACGAACGAGGCAGAGAGCAAGAGATAAAAACAGGGGAGAAGTGTATAAATGTATATATTTTGTATATATTTCGTATGTATATGTCTATGTCCATGTATATGTATGTATCCATGTATTCGTATGTATATGTATATAGTTTGTATGTATATATCTTGTATGCGTATGTATATGTACATGATACATATTTTGTATATCATTTGTATCTATATATGTATATATAGTATGTATATAAATGTTGAAAAAAAAAATTACAAAATAAAAATTTTCAAAAAAAAAAATTCAAAAAGAAATTGTCAAGAAAAAATTTGAAAGGAAATTTTGAAAGAAAATCGAAAAAAAAAAAATATCATTTGTGTATTCATCTATTGTACATCCATCATATCATATCATTACATATTGTATGTCTCACATTGCCCTTTCATGTTTTTGCATTCACCATCACACTTGCACTGTATATTACATTTGTTATGCAAGTTACAACTTTTCTCCTTTATCTGGTTGAAACCATCACCCTATTTCGTATTGAGGTACGGTCTAGGTCTTGTATATTGGTTAAGACCCCTTCTCTTTTACTCGGTTGAAAACCATCACCCTATTTCGTATTGAAGTATGGTCTAGGTCTAGTATATTGGTTAAGACCCTTTTCTCTTTTACCCAGTTGAAACCATCGCCCTATTTCGTATTGAGGTATGGTCTAGGTCTTGTGTATTTGCTAAGACACATTTCTCTTTTAGCCGGTTGAAATCAATTCCCTATTTCGTATCAAGGTACGGTCTATGTCTCATTGTTTGATTAAAACCTTCCTTTCTTCTCTCACGTGAGTGTGTTTGGATTGTACCACTTTGTTATGCTTCATTTGCATATGGCTTGCCTCACCATATATTACATCTTGCATTGCATAAATCATACATTTTCAACAGGAAAATGAAAAAATTCTACTTTCAATTGCATTAGCTTATCATTTGCACGGTTACAACTATCACTGTTGCATCACTTGGCTACAATCTATTTACATCAACATTTGATTACAACCTTTTTCATCAGTTAATATTGGGCCCTTCCTTTGGGTTCTAGGTTCAAACCACTTGGTTAATACTAGTCCTTTTTTGGGATGATGATACTATCCCTTGCTCGGGTTAACGGTTCAAACCACCATCGGTTAATACCTTCCATTTTATGGGTTGTTAGTTGAGCGTATCCATTGGTTAATACATCCCCTGTTTTGGGTTTTAGGTTCAAACTATTATTGGTTGCATTTCATTCTCTTATGTGAGTGTATTTGGATTGTGTCCCTTGTTATGCTTCGTATCATTTGCACAAGGCTTGCCTTACTGTATATTACTCGTTGCATTGCATTGTAGATCATGAATTTTCAAAACAAATGGCTTCGTAACGCATATAAATCTAGTTTTCATTTGTATTTCAAGCATGTCATTTGCATTTTGTCTCTGAACTATGCTGGTTTGATTCCTTGCAAAAGGATTCGTAGGTAACCCTCGAGTTTAACCAACTACATTTGCATCTTGTTTGTTTGCCTAAGTCTTACGGCCTTGTCAAAAGGGTTGTCTCACGTCAAGAAATGACTTCGAGTTCTATCAAAGAGGGGCAACTATAGACACCCCATTTTAACCAACCCTAAGACTTAGGCTCTTTTGAATACCCAATGACGAAAACAAGAATGTGTTTCTCGCATAATTCTCAGTAAGAAATGTGGAATTTGTGTTTCATTCTCAACCCTCAACCTATTTTGGCGAAGTGTCTAAGTCTCGTTCAAAACTCTCTTTCAAAACTTTTTTTCCGTGCTTTGTTCTAAATATTGTCATAGTGTTCCGAAGCTCATTTTTAAACTTCAAAATGAAACTTTTCTAAGGAAATCGAGTAAAGAATAGTGTGGAAATAGGAGGAAATAACTCTATCAAAAAATCATGCTTCGTGCAAAATAGTCAGCCATGGCCAACTTTTTTTAGCCGGTCAGCTAATGTTTCTTGGCTGGCCAGCCAATAAATTGGCCGGCCAGCTAATTTTCCCAGAAACAGGGCAGTTCCGACAACATTCTTGTTGAATGCATGTGGGTCATGCCATTACAATTGTTTCTTGCTAGATTCATGCACGAGATATACATCCACTCCCCTCCATTATCCTCCATTGGCCTCCATTGTCAAAAGGGGGATTATCTTCTTCCCAAAAGAGGGCATCCATTTCAGCCACCCTTGTCACCACATCATCATTGTCTCTCACCTTCTCTTTGACTTGGCAGCCTTTCCCGATTGCTTATAGAGATAGAGAGAATCAAAATGATTGAATGGAATGAGAGAAGAGATAAAAATGAATTAAGAGAAGAGAGTTAGAGAGACAGAGAGAAAAAAGAGAGTTGGTTAAGGTTTGAACCAAAACTGCCATTGCTTAGTGATACGTTGATATATCAAGTTCCATATATCAAAACAAGCCCAACAATTCTGTGAGAGCCATATTCTTCAGCCTTAATCCAAAAGAGTGTAAATGTTATTGAAATTGAGAAAAACATAGAGTTGTATGACTCCCTCCACACACACTATTAAACAACCCAAAAAACACCATTCTAACTACAATTTTGAATTGAGAATTGAGAATTGAGAACACATTTCCTAAACTTGAGGGTGATCAAAAAGAAGTTTAGAAATCAAATCCTTCCTTGGAAGGTAAATTTTGCACACTTTTCATCTTCTTTACTTTCGTGCATTTTCTTTCTTATATTACTTTCTTGCTTCAATTTCATGTTATAAACCTATTGTAAGCTAACTGGAAGTGGTTAGTTGAGCCACTTTCATATTTTCCGTTTGTTTTTCTGGCGTTTGAAGCAAAACAGAGTTTTTAGCCTGGATTGATTGGCTGACCAGCTACTTTTTTAGCCGGCCAGCTCATCTTTTGGCTAGCCACCCACCCACTTTTTCCTGGACAGAACCCAACAATCTCCGACAGTCTCTGAGGCCCCCTAAAGCTCTTGTGTTTTTGTTTTTCTTTTAATTAGAGTGTTTGTGATGATATATTTTGTTGTAATATTTTTACTCTCCCCCCCCCCCCAATTTGGATTCGTAATATTCAAAGCATTGTAATAATTCCCCACTCCAACTTCTTTCTATCTCGTTCTTTTATTTGCTTTGCATATTTCTATATATGCATCTTATATTGTTTTATTATCATATCCATGCTTTGCATCCATGTTTCATGCCTTAAGATCCGGCTAAAATTTGCATTTATAAGTTTAATTGATTATTATGTGATGTTGTGAGCTACCTCGTGTCTTGAGATAATTCACATATCATATAATAGAAGTTGGATACTTAGTTGCATTTCATGAGTGAATTGCATTAGGATCTTGTATATAGGATCATGTATGTCTTGCTAACTTTGTTTTGTAATTATTTGTAGGATGTCGGTAAATATGACAGTTTTCGTGCTTTAGCATCCCGCTTGTGTGTATTTTTCTTACTATGTTTAGCATCTTACCATGTGGTTATGTGTTTATTTGATATAACTCTATGCATGTCAGTGGGTGAAGGTTGTGTTGTTTAATTTGGAATAAAATTGACTTTCAGGATTGTACTATTCAAAACATTTTGAAGATAATGAAATCAAGCTATTCCAAAATGGACAACACAATCTATATTTGTTTGCTTCACATAGTAAATTTTCAGATTTATTATTAATAATCAAAATATGAACATATGAAATTAATAAAATTCATATCATGGCTTAGTAGAGGTCGATCTTTGATCGGGTGAGCTAGAGTTCTCAATTAATAAAGTTCTCCTCTCATACCTAAGGTTCCGAGCCAAGTATTCTTGGTTACAATAAACAATGACCTTGGCATGATTCACAGATTTCTTAATTTTTCCAAAACATTAGGTGGCGACTCTGAAATCTGATGACGTTGGCCATTTATGGCAAATGTTTTTTGCAATAAAAATGGATTTTCTATAAAGATTTTAAATCTGGACTCTCATCTATGTTTCACATTGCACTCATGAGACTAGATCAAACAAATCGAGGGTCCAAACTGTTTAACGCGCACAGGTACCCCTGGGCATGTTACAATATGATTTATTGCACACCTTATTAAATTTTGATGTATGTTATCATATGGGTCAAGTGAGAGAATGTAAGACTAAATTTACTTGTTTAGTCATTATAGTGACCCACATGATATGGCAACATGAATTATATATTTAATAAGATTGTAGTTCCATATCTTGAATCACAATTTATTATTTGATTGGTCAATAGATGGAGTAGTTTCCAAGTCTCCTACTTGGATGGGCAAGTGGAGTTATAGTTATATTAGAAAACTGGTTATCTCTCTACCTATAAAAGTATATTTAGATCGCCCATCAATTATTCTGAATATAACGTATTCTAAAGAGGGTCAAGAGAGAGAAACCTTTTTTCTACTAATATTGATCTTAGATTTATGTTCAATCAATTTTGGATCACTCGAAGGTTTCGCATAACTGACCTGGATATGTTATTTATTTTTCGTATTATGTTATTATTTGTGAAAATCATGATAATTCACGATTTTGGATTATGAAAGTTGTTATATGCATAACACCATAAAATTATTTACAAAATATTCTTTCTTACTTTGTATGCATTTTTCCAATGTTTATTACTTTGTGGGTAGATATATTTTTTCAATATTTTTCAGTGACGAGTATATTCTATAATAATGATTTAATCCAAACTATTTTATTTCATTCATTTCATTTTTCATTTTTTCTTCTACATAAATTTTAATATTCTTTATTAATTTTTATGTATTTTTGCAGTGTTGGTACATTTTGCAAGTTTGGAAATCGTTCTAATATTTGTAGTGATCTCTGAAAACCATTACAAGATTAGTTCAATATTCTTTCTTATTTTGTATGCATTTTTTCATAAGTAATACTAGGGACCCCAAATGTCTTACCAACATTTTTATCAAATATCTCATATGGGGGTGAGACCCACATAGGGCCCACATGGTGTGGGTCCCACACCCATGTGAGACATTTGGTAAAAATACTGGTAAAATATTTGGAATTCCTAGCACTTTTCTTTTTTCAGTGTTTGTTACTTTGTGTGTATATATATATTTTTTCAATGTTATTCAGTGAAGAGTATATTCTACAATGATGATTTAATCCAAATTCCTCTATTTCATTTGTTTCGTTTCTTTTCTTCCACATAAATTTCCATATTTTTTTCTTACTTTGCATATAGTTTTGCAGTGTTTGTTACTTTGTGTGTATATGTTTCTTTTTTTCAATGTTTTTTAATGATGAATATATTCTACAATCATGATATTTAGAACAAATAGCCAATCAACAAAATGTTTGATCACACAAAATCAATCAAACTTAATTGAAAGAACAAATTATTTTGATTTAGTTATTTGTTCTCACATTAATATTTCACCATAATTTTTATCCCACCATAACTTAAATAAATTTCAAAAAAAAAAAAATGTCACCCATTCACATAATGACTGAAATAAATTAATATTAAAAATATAAACCCACAAATACCTATTACTTAAATAAATACAAACTGTATGATCACAAAAATCAATCAAATTTATTTAAAAGAACAAACTGTTTTGATTTTTTATTTTATTCTCACATTAATAATGGTTACTTTTCACCATAATTTTTTTCCCACCATTACTTAAATAAATTAATAAGAAAATACAAATCCATAAATATCTATAAATTAATAAATTAATATATATATATATATTACAAATATTCAATGTCTATCACATTATTTAAATTTAAAAAAAAAAAAAAAAAAAACTCTAGAATTCCCAGAACTCTAATTCCCAATAAATTAAAAATTATATATATATATATATATTACAAATATCCAATGTCTAACACATTATTAAAAATAAATTTAAAAAAAAAAGGAAAAACAAAAACCAAAAAAAAAAAAAAAAAACAACAACAACAACAACAACAACTCTATAATTCCCATAACTTTCATTCGCACAATTCACTCATGCATATCCATCACCAATAATTTACTCAATCCGATGTTTATCACATAATTTTTTTTTTAAAAAAAATACAAATAAAAATTCACAACTCCCATACTCTCAATTAAATAAATTAAAACCCACAAATATCTATAACTTAAATAAGCTATAATAAATAAACTATAATAAATTATAAATATCCCTAAATTAACTAAAAAGATGTCTCACACTCACATAATGACTTAAATAATGTAGCACTCCGTACTTCTTTGCATAATGGAATTATATTTGACTCTTCAATTATCATAGTTGAAAATATTCTTAGTTAATATTTGAGCCTTGGTTGAGGTTTTACCATAGTGGTTAGGAGAGATTGGATCAAAAACTCTAAATTTGAATAGTTGTTATTGAGTAGTTTTCACTGTTTTATCATTTTCTCTCTCCACACTTTGAATCTTGATGCGAGGTTAGAACCATTAGAAAGCCTACTTCTAGGGCTTCAATTTGAACACAAGAACAACACTAGACAGAGTTTGGATGAGAGAGTTATGCCCATTTGAAATTTGGGAATTTATACTGTGTGCATAATTTGCTCGAGCGCAAGTTTCACAGCTCAAGCAATCCATAGACCCTTCCAGCTCTGTTTTTCAAAATTGTCTGAGATACTGCAAGCCTCGATTCACCACTCGAGTGCACTTTTGACAACTTGAGTGGTCTATCTAGAATCAGATCTTTAAAAGTCACTTTTTTGTCAAATCTCTTCACTTTTCACTCTCTTCTACCTCTTTCCGCCATTTTTGAGTTTTCAAGCTCTTTAACCTTGATTTCATTTATTTCTAAACATCTTTGACCCCTAGTTCCACATACCAAAATGTAGATGTAGCATTCTAAAATTTTTCTTCATCACTCGAGCGATGGATTGGTTACTCGAGCGGTCTGGCGAGTCTTCCAATACTTTTATAGGTCTGTGATTTTGAGAGTTGTTGATGTTCGCTTGAGTGCAAGTTTGATCACTCGAGCAGTCTATCTTGTATAGTCTAAAGTTCCGCGAGCTTGCATTCTTCATTCGAGCGACGATTTCACCGCTTAAGCAATCTGTTCTAATTCAACATCTATAAAAGTCACTTTTGGTCACATCTATATCACTTTCCTCTCTCTCTCATCTCTCTCCTTCTGCCATTGTTGAGCTTTCAAACTCTTCATACCTGGTTTTCATCTACTTCTACTCATTTTTGACCCATAGTCCTTTAGACCAAAAGATAGAGAGTTGCGAGGGCTTCATCTTAATCAAAGCGGATCGTGATTTTATTGCCGTAACTTTTTTTTCAGCTTTCTTCTCGTCGCTTCAAGAGATAGGAATTTATTTGTTCCTCTTCAATATCTCATCTATAGATAGACGTGTGGTAGATTTTATTGCATAAAAATCATATCCATTATGGATTTCTTTGAAAATCATAAAAGGGAGTCTAGGTTTCAAATGTTTGGTATTCAAATTGTTAATTGATTTTTGTTTGGGCTAATTAGGGAGTAGTTTAACATGTTTATGTTGAGAAAAGGAAAAAGCCCTAATTTAATCTTATTACCTTAATGAGTTGAAAGAGGGTAAATTTAAATTTGGTTATGTTCTGTTGGATATGGCTTGTGTAATTGTGTTAACAGTTAAAATGGAGAATCTACCATGGTATTGGATTAGTTTGGTTTAATAATCTTAAGTTAAGTTGGTTATTTTGGTTTAATCATGTTAAGTTGAGTTGGGTTATGGTTTAGATACCCATACATTTAGTTTTGTGAAAAAAAGAGAATTGATTTTGTATAAAGATTGAATTATGTTGACTTGGGAAATGAGGAAATTGGTCTTCAAAAGAAAATGAAATTATAACCCTTCATAAGTTAAGAATGAACTTGAGGTTGGATTTTGAACCCTTTAAATATTATTATTGTTGTTGGACTTAAGGTCTTGTGAGAATTGGATTATTGTATTACTTGTATTCAATACATATGTTTAGAGGTTTTGTTCTTAGTCATCGATGCAGGATACATTGTGATGTTGAATCGATTTTGTGTACGTAGTACACTCGAGTTATGTATTCTTGTTATAGATTGTACTGGTTGGAAATGTGCACGCGCTTCGAATAAGAGGTACCATTACCTTCCACCTAACGCTTGTAGCATTGGTTGCGCTTTGAATGAGAGGTACCAGTACCTTCCAGCTAGCACCTAGAGAACTTGGTAGAGGTACCATTACATTCCAATAGGTGTCTGGTAGATTGGCAGATGTCCCATTCCCTTCCAATTGGTGACTGGTAAATTGGCTTGTATTATGGAAAGGTGTATCCTTGGCTTACTGTGCTTAAAGCAGGTAGAGCAGAGTTTTGTTTATCACTTTTCTTCCAACGTATCTGTCACGACCCAAACCCACCCTATAGGTGAGGATCGTAACTAGCCAGTAATCATGAGATTACCTAGGGCCTCAAACTAAAATCAAATCATAATTAATAATAGGGGACCAAAAGCGGAAGCAAAATAATAGATTTTGTCCAATGAGCTGTGCCTATATGGCATAACAAAAACTTTTCACTTATGTAATAACTCACACCCAACAGAACATAAAAGATTATACATGTCCAGGACCATGTAGAAACTGGCAAACCAAAAACCAAGGTTTATATACAGGCCTAGTCTTACATAACCATCGAAAGTAAGCAAAAGAAAATCAAAACAAAAGCCTCATGCATAAGGTAACCTTGGCTGACTCCAAAATCTCGATAACCTTCACAATCTCACTAAAGCTGGGGCTAGACATCCTGTTGCTCACCTACATATATATAAATATGGAGTGAGATAAAACCCAGTGAATAATACCAAAGTAAAGAGGTTAATGAATGAGATTCGTACATAAATAAATCATACTTATAATTAAACATTTGAATTACTATTCTCATTCATATCAGATATAGAGATCATAACAAAGGAAAACGACCTCAGGTCCTATATATCTTATCCATATGCAAAATGATCTCAGGTCCAACTTATATACAAAACAACCTCAAGTCCGTTATATGCAAAACGACCTCAGGTCCATTATATGCAAAGCAACCTTAGGTCTATCTATACAAAACGACCTCGGGTCCAATACTCATTTATAGACGGACCTCAGGTCTAATGGATCCATACACAAATGACCATCCGGTCCTTCAAAACACGTGTACAAAAATACCTTGGGTCTAATATTCTTATGTTCATATTTATGCGCATATTCATATTATGATCATGATCACATCCGTATTCATATTCAAAACGACCTTTGGTCCAATCAATTCCTTATTCAAAATGACCTTTGGTCTATTTAACATTCATCCAAAACGACCTTCAGTCCAATTCATATATAAGACGACCTTTAGTCTATCTTGTTAAACATTCCCAACGGCATTAGGCCCAATCTGTATCCTTGTCAAATATACCAAATGGCCTTGGGCCCATTTTGTATTCATACATCAACCACTTTATAGATTCTATTACGAATCAAACAGATAGAATACTCATTCATAGTACAAATTCATAAGTTCAGAAAACTTACCACATAGGTAACATTTAGAAAATAATACATACACAAAAATATCTTTACTAAGATATTACTCATAGAGTTCAGATGCCTAGTTTACCCTTGAAGTTGACCCCACACAATTCACAACACACATAGAAATCTTGTCACAAAGTAATTCAATCCGTTCTCTAACTTGTTTAATTCTCTTAGGCTTCTTATGTGTTCTTTAATTCATTTAAAATGTTCAATGTATGCCTAAGAATGCTCAGAAATGAAAAAGAACCAAAATTGAAACATAAAACAACTTTTCAAAGTTTCCTGAAACAGGGCACTTCGCTCGAGTGCAACATTGGTCGCTCGAGCAATCCCCTTGGTCTGCAAAAATACTAGATCGGTCTAATCTGCTCTCAAGCCAACACTTAGTCGCTCGAGTGGTCCAACTATATACAAAGGGTTCGCTCGAGCGCACACTTGGTCGCTCGAGCCACCTGTAAAGTTTGCAAAAATACTAGGAGATCGTCAAGTTTGCTCGAGCGCACACCTAGTCGCTTTAGCGGTTTGCAATTTTTCTGGGTTTTCCAGATTGTTCTTTGAAGTTCAAAAATCAACTTTCACACTCAAAGCTTGCATGGCTCACTAAAAATATGTGGAGACTCTCCATAGTGCATAAATTCATGGAAATTATGAAACCACATAATCAAAACCCCTTTCAAGTTTCCAATATTAAGTTCAAAACTCCATGTTCTTGACTTGCATGTAATGATCTCTTTTCAAAACTCATGAACTTTACAATTTTGAGCTCAAAAGCTCTGTGCATGTACAAAACCTCTTTCTAAACATAAATTTAAGAATCAACTCATGATGGATGAAACATGCATTTACAATTTATTCCACAATTTCAACGTAGATGCAGGAATTCATACTCGACATGGCTAAATTCAACATATTGCTACATACATGTAAAGTTTCTTCACATTCGTGACTATAATTGCCAAAATACATGCAAATGCTCACATACAAGCCATCATCTCAACTCTAAATTACATCATTTCAAGACTTGAGAGGTAAAAGCTTACCTAAAGGCTTCAATTACTTTTATTCTTGCATAATATTAAGCAATTCAAGCTATATCTTCAATTTCACCTTCAATCTCTACACTTTCTCTCTCTAGAACATGAGTGCTCTGTCTCTAAAGTCTCTCTCAAATTTCTTGAACTCAAATGAAGAGGTACAATGAGCTCAGATGAGCTTATGACACAAATATATGGCTAGGATAGCATAATGCAACAATAAAAACATTAGACCAATTAACCACAACTTAATTAATCAATCTGAATCAATTTTTAATCAAACATTCCATATGGTTCTAAAAATTCCAATTAGTCAAATCATGTACTCAATTTTGGTTTCCAACGCCATTAAGGCCTTCAATTTCAGATTCAGAGCAAAGATTCTAACAGATTTTTCCACAATTAACATATAGGCATCCAAAAATCACATAGAACACTTAATTAGCATTCAAATTCATATTAGGCATATAAACAGATACATAATTAAGGATTTAAAAGCCTAATATGGAATAGGGTTGTGATAGCATCTGTGTAGATCATGTGTTATGATTGTTATGGTTCAAGAAAAACTTAGTTGTCTTATGTGTTAAGTAAGCAGTTGTTAGGTGTTTGTTGTTTGCTTTTTCATATTAGATGTTATGTATACATGTGAGCATATTAAATAAATTATTGATAGTATCCTTTTATTTTACTTTGGACTTGCAGGCTGGAAAATGTGATGAACGTGTTGGAAATGGACATAGAATACATATTGAAGCTATAGGTAATAGGAGGAAATCAAAACTTTTGTTGATATATTTCAAAATAAAACAAAACAGTTGTCATGTGATATTGTTGAAATGGAAAACAAGAAAGAAGTGGGAACTATCTGTATTGTCTAAGGTTAACTGGATCTTAAGTGGGACTGGTGTGACCCCTTCAGTCTTCTTGGAAACTTTTCTGACCATGTTCGATTTTAGGGCAAGTGGTGAGACTAGTTTTGAATTAAATTTCCAACTTTGAGATTTTCTAGTGTTAAGTTTAATTTCTAGAAACACAGAATAGTGAAATTCTGTTGAATTTTCATAAATAGCAACTGTCATTGATGCTACTACTACTGCTGCTGCTAATGTTGGTGGGGATTAGAACCCCGGGACAACTGGCTTGCCAAACCCTACTATGACCTCTGTGGTCAACCCTGATGTCGGGGCCTTTATGGTCAACCCTGTTGCTACTCCTGTTGTTCCGAGAGGACCGCTCAACCATTATAAGTGCCCAGAGAAGTTCACTAGAGTGAATTTCAAGAGGTGGCAGTAGAAGATGCTGTTCTACCTGACTACTCTTAGTCATGCAAGGATTTTGAGCGAGAATCCACCAGTCGTAGAGTAAAATCAGCAAGACAAGAAGAAGCTCATGGCTCTAGATACCTGGAAGTGGTCAGACTTCCTTTACCAGAACTATGTTTTGAATGGCTTGGCAGATACATTGTTCAACGTGTTTTATGCTAAGAAGTCAACAAAGGGGTCACGACCCAAACCCGCCCCTATGGGTTTAGCACCGTAACCAGCCAGTAATCCAAGATTCCTAAGGCTTGCTTAACAGTAAGACAGTATAACAGAGTACAGGGGCATGGCGGAAGCCAATACAGTAAATAAATAATGTCCAATGAGCAGTGACAGTCTGTATGCAAAAAGATTTTTCATACATATAAACATTCAGTACAGAACAGTTATGCACAATATTTACAATCATTCAAGACAGGACTTAATCCGTTAATATGCAGATAAAGATGGTCTTTGTCGGTCTATCTGATATTACAAAACAAGACAGAGACAAACGGAAATAAAACACCCCTAAGCCATAGCTTGGCGGTTTCGAACCTCGCGATGAGGCACATTGGTTGGCTTGACAAAAGCTGGAGTTTACCGGCGCTTCTAGCATTGGTCCCAAGTGCTGTACACCAACATATATATTTGAGCAGTGAGCTAAAGCCCAGTGAATAACATAATGCGTAAAGGGGTTTAGAATGAATGTCCTTACAGTAATGAAAAATAGTTCATTAAATCAGTATATCAGTTGTTCAATACGATGTCGGTCATATGTGGTACATCCATTAGCATAACAAGAAGCGAGAGGTCTTAAAAGACCGAGCGATAAATGATGGCCATCAATCAATAACGATGAGTGGTCCCACGAGGGAACCGAGAGATCTCTAATGATAACGATAAGCGAAATGAGGTGCTAAGGATGCCACAATACAGTTCAGAATATAGGACATACATTCATTCAGTAAACAATATCGATTCAAGATGCAGATTCGAAGATTGAAGATAATCATTTTGAACATATCTTTACATAATTGTTATTCACAGAGTTCTGGGCTACAGTAAGCTAGAGTGTCTCCTCGGAATGCCAACCCTATACAGCTAACAGATTGAACACACACTAAGTTTCACAGTTGGGAAAGATAATAACTTAATCCCTAAATTGCCTTGGTGTGGTTCTATATCTATATCATCATTAAGATGTCTTAAACATGCCCTAGGAATGCCTAGGATGGAAAGAGGATGCAAAGATGCACTTTTGAACACTTTACAAAATTTTCAAAAAACAGGGGTCTCGCTCCGGCGTGGCTTTCTCGCTCGGCGGACATCTGAACAAAGGAGCTACGCCGGCGTGGACTTCTCGCTCGGCGGATCGTATGCTCTGATAAAAATACTGGATGCTCAAAATTCACGCTAGATGGGCGCTCGAGCGGACTGTGAACTCATGCAAAGTACTAGATGCATGCATTTCACGCTCGAGCGTAACTTTTCTCGCTCGAGCGGAAAGCACGATCGCAGAGTGTACGCTCGACCGTGGACTTCCTCGCTCGAGCGTAGGTCCAAAATCTGGAAATTCCAAATTTGAACCTCAAGCTCAAAATCAAGTTCAAATGCATTAAAATCGATCCTCTTGGGCCAAAAACCTAGAAAACGCTTGTAAACACATGATATTATATATTTCAAAGATCAATTTGAGAAATCAAGGCCCAAGGGTGTTTCAATTAAACTTAATTTTCAAAAAAATTTCATGAACAATCTTCAAACATGACGTGCATGAGTTGGGTTCAATTCAAAGCTTCAATGTTAGCTCAAATGAGCCAATTCCTTCCAAAACATGATGAAATCATGGCCTATTCTCAAAACATGGACATACATGTGACAAGTTTGTGAAGAACAAGCTCAAAAATGCAAGAGTATGCCATGCATGAAAAGATTAAGCCTCTAATGCAACAATTTAACCAAATCTAGGCTCACTTCTCAAATTAGCATGAAGCATGCAAACATCAACTCAAAGACACAATGAAGAAGATGAGTTTCGTCACCTAAGTCTTGAATTAGAGGTATGGAGGCTCAATTGTCAATCTACACTTCAATTTCTTGAATTCACCAAGCAAATCACAAGGAGGAACTCAACTCTCTCCCTCTCTGTCTCTCTAGGTCGGCAAAGACAAGGGACTTGGCTGATGAAATGTTTGTATAGAGTGTATGTAAAGATCAAAAAGGCTCAAGTAGTGGGCCACTTAGGTGGCATTATGGTAATTAAGTCGAGCTATGCAATTTACCAATTTTAATCTAATTTAATCATACCTAATCAGTTTTTAGATGATTACACCACAAAATCACAAAAATTCTACTGATCACGAAACACTAATCAATTTCTGGTTCGGCCGCCGATAAGGCCTTCAATTAACAGTTTAAACATAAAAATACAAACAGATAATCAAATAATCAAACAGATAGAATACAAAATAACATATATATACTCAGTCAATTCAGTTCCAGTTTTCAGTCAGTCAGTTCAGTATTTCAGTTGATTCCTTACTTATCATAATCAGTCTCAGTTTAGCAGTATTCGGTAGTTAGTCGACATTCAGTGGTGAGGGTTATTATAGTCTCCCCTCCTTAAAAAGTGTTTAGTCCTCTAAACTCGAGTTACCTTCATTCCAGAAGAAAACAGGATTCAGTGGAAACAATTCAGGATATCTTTTAGCCATGTCATCTTCCCTTTCCCAAGTGGCATACACGCCACCATGGTTTTGCCGGTCAACTTTCACTAACGGGATCTCTTTATTTCTCAACTTCTTGATCCGTCTGTTCACAATCCGGATAGGCCATTTTTCATAAGTGTAGTCATCACTTAGCACTACACAGGTCGGCTCAATCACATGGAAAGGATCCCGAAGGTAGTCCCTCAACATCGAAATGCGGAAGACGTTATGCATATGCTCCATTTCAGGAGGAAGCGCAACTTGATACGCCACCGGATTGATTTTCTCAATAATCTCATACGGACCGACATATCTTGGCGCTAACTTGCCTTTAACTCCAAAACATGTCTGGCCTTTCATCGGTGTCACTTTCACAAAAACGTGATCACCCACTTCGTACTCTCTATCCCGTCTTCTAACATCCACATAACTTTTATGTCTACTTTGTGCAGTTTTCAGTCTCTGTTGTATCAGTTTCACCTTCTCAGTCGTTTTATATACGATCTCGGGCCCAAGCAAAGGCCCATCTCTAACTTCTGTCCAGCAAATTGGAGATCTACATTTTCTGCCATACAATGCCTCGAAAGGCGCCATACCAATACTCGAATGATAGCTATTGTTGTAGGCGAACTCAGCTAAGGGCAAATAGCTTTCCCAGTTTCCCTGAAAATCAAGGACACACATTCTCAATAAATCCTCCAGAGTCTGGATAGTTCTTTTTGATTGGCCATCTGTCTAAGGGTGATAGGCACTACTCAGTCTCAGTTCAGTACCCAATGCAGTCTGTAGGCTCTGCCAAAACCTCGATGTAAACTTAGAATCCCTGTCAGAAACAATGGACACAGGCACTCCATGTAGTCTAACAATTTCATCAATATAGAGTATAGCTAATTTGTCCGCATTATAAATTGTCTTAACAGGTAAGAAGTGTCCAGACTTAGTCAGTCTATCAACAATAACCCAAATCGAGTCCATACCTTTTCTGGAGCGAGGTAATCCCACAATAAAATCCATGGTAATATGTTCCCATTTCCACTCCGATATCGGTAAGAGCTGCAATAAGCCTGTGGGTCATTGATGCTTAGCTTTGACTTGTTGGCAATGAAGACATTTTGACACGAAGTCGGTGATTTCTTTCTTCATTCCCGGCTACCAGAAATTCAATTTCAGGTCTTGGTACATCTTCGTATTCCCCAGATGAATAGAAAATTTTGAATTGCAGCCCTCTTGCAGAACTCTTCTTTTCAGTTCAGTATCATTCGGTACACACAGTCTTTCTTGAAATTTCAGTACATTATTTTCAAATTTTAACCCTGGCCTCGGTTTAGATTCCCTTTCTTCGATGACCTTCTACAAGAAATCATCCTGTTGCTATTTCTCTTTAATTTCTTCAATCAGTGCTGGTTGAGCAGAAATAGCAGCTATTGTTCCACCTTCTTTCAAAACAATTTCAATTTCAGATTTTTCAAGGTCACAAAGCAACTTTTTCTGTCCAGTGAGCAACCAAGCTAAATTTGCGATCGACTTCAGGCTTCGATGCATCTAAGCGGTATTGGCTTTTCCCGGTGATCTGAGAATCAGAGGTCATAATCTTTGATCAATTCTAGCTATCTCCATTTGTCTCATATTCAGTTCTTCGGGTGAAGAAATACTTGAGACTCTTGTGGTCGGTATATACTTCACATGTTGCCCTCTGAGATAGTGGCCTTGATTTTCAAAGGCAAACACTATTGCTGCAAGTTCTAGATCATGGGTTGGGTAGTTCTTTTCATGTGGTCTCAGTTGTCGGGAAGCATAAGCAATAACTCTCCCATTCTGCATTAAAACACACCCCAAACCCTTATGAGAAGCATCACTAAAAATGGTAAAACCATCCGTACCTGAAGGTAGGGTAAGAACCGGTGCAGTCACCAATCGAGTTTTCAACTCTTGGAACGCTGATTCCCTTTGGTCAGTCCAGTCAAATAATATCCCCTTCTGTGTCAGTTGAGTCAATGGTAAGGCAATTTTAGAGAAATCTTTGACAAATCTTCTGTAATATCCAGCCAATCCCGAAAAGCTTCGGACTTTAGTCACATTTGTTGGTCTAGGCCAGTTATTTTCTGTGGATCAACAGAAATTCCATCCTTGCTAACAACATGCCCTAAAAACATAACATGATCAAGCCAAAACTCACATTTAGACAGTTTAGCATATAGTTTCTGTTCTCTTAGGGTTTGCAGGGCAAGTCTTAGATGATGTTCATGTTCTTCTATACTTTTGGAGTAAATCAATATGTCATCAATGAATACCACAATAAAGTCATCAAGGTACGGTTTAAAGATTCTATTCATGAGGTCCATAAATGCTGCAGGTGCATTGGTAACTCCAAAAGGCATAACTAAAAATTCGTAATGTCCATACCTCGTTCTAAAAGCAGTTTTATCAATGTCTTCTGGTTTAACTTTCAGTTGATGGTACCCCGATCTGAGGTCAATCTTGGAAAACACTTGAGCACCCTGTAACTGATCAAATAAATCATCAATACACGGCAATGGGTATTTATTTTTCACAGTTACCTTGTTCAATTCACGGTAATCAATACACAGTCTCAGTGAGCCGTCTTTCTTCTTTACAAACAAAACCGGTGCGCCCCACGGTAAAGTACTGGGCCTGATAAACTTCTTGTCTAACAGTTCTTGCAATTGTACTTTCAATTCCTTCAGTTCAGTCGGAGTCATTCTGTAGGGAGCTTTAGATATTGGCTATGTACCTGAAATCATATCAACGGTGAACTCAATCTCCCTGTTAATCAGATCCCCTAGCAGATCATCTGGAAATACATCTGGGAATTCTCTGACTATAGGAATACAGTTCACATCAGTTTTAACATTATCATCAGTAGATAAAATCAGTACAGAAAACAGATATCCTTTACACCCTTTTCTAATCAATTTAACAGCTTTCACAGAAGAAATCAAATACGGAGGAGGTACTACTCCAACCCCATTAAACACAAATTCAGGCAAACCAAGTGGGCGGAAAACAACTTGCTTTGTTACACAGTCAATGGTAGCATGATATTTTTGTAACCAGTCCATCCCCAATATCACATCGAAATGATCAATGTTCAATGGCAGTAAATCAATAAACAGATGCATATCCCCAACAATGATTTCATATGCAGGGTACATATAAGCACATGTCATGGATCCCCCAATAGGTGATGATACAGCTAACAGATAATTCATAGGTTCTAAGGGTCTATTCAATTTCCGTGAAAAAGCATGCAATACATATGAGTGTGTAGACCACGAATCAATCAGTACATGTGCATTTTGAGTACAAATAGAGAGAATACCTGACACAACAGTCTCAGTATTTTGTACGTCTCCCGGTACTAGGGCGAACACTCGGCCCTACCTCGTGGGCTCTTTCCTGGTAGCTTTGGGGTTCAATTTTGGTGCAACAGTTGATGCTACTGCGCTTGGTACATCTTTTCTATTGGTCTGCGGAGTAGAGGGGCAGTCTTTAACCATGTGGCCCACCTTGCCACACCTGTAACAAGCACCAGATAGTTTATAACAAACTCCCTTATGATTCTTACCACATTCGGAATAGGTGGTATGGAACCACTCCCTTGGCTGGGGCTAGTTGTTGACCCCATATTCTGTTTTCTGTTCGATGGATTATGCTTGCCTTTCTTGAATTTAAAATTTTGTCTTTTACCACACCATTCAGATGCCGGTGTTTCAGATTGTTTCACCGCTTCGATGTTCGACTCGGCCATCAATGCTCGGTCAAGAACACCTACATAGGTCGGTAGCTTTAAAACACTTATTCTGTAGAGTATTGCAACATTCAGGCCGCCTTCGAACCTCCTGGCCTTCTTATAGTCGGTGTCCACCATGTGTGGTGCATATCTAGCAAGCTCAGTAAATTTTGTCTCATATTCCGCTACTGACATGGTGCCTTGTTTTAGTTGCTCAAATTCAGTCACCTTTCTGTCCCTGACACACTGAGGAAAGTACTTTTCAAAGAAGACTACTTTGAATTGAGCCCAAGTCATAACGGTGTTGTCATCACGGGTAAGCATCCACCACCTTCTTGCTTCCTCTTGCAGAGTAAAGGTAGCCAACAGCACTTTATGTGCCTCAGAACATGGAAAAACCTCAAACAGTTTTTCGGTCTCAAGAACCCAAACTTCAGCCTTTAACGGTTCAAGGCCTCCCTGAAAGGATGGCGGTTTCAGTTTGCTGAACTTCTGGGTGAGGGCAATTATGTCCCCATCGTTAACATTCACATTCTGTACATTCGCATTCTGTTCCGGTACAATCGGAGGAGGAGGTGGGGGCTGTTGGTTCTGTTGTTGCTCTAGTCTTGCAGTTATCAGTTCCATCATTCTTTCCATTCTTGCCACAGCGGATGAGGACTCAGATTCATTTGCATTATCCATTTCACTATATAAGCAGTTATAGCAATTATAAACATAAGCAGTTGCATACTTAACAGTTTATCACATTAGCACATATTCAGTCATGTCATAACCACACACTTATCATGCCCATGTAATGCCCTAATCGATTTTCTAAGACATCCTATAGTTCATTTGGACACGTGTGTGTGGTATAACTCATGGTTAAGTATCGCTCCGATACCACTCTGTCACGACCAAAACCCGCCCCTATGGGTTTAGCACCGTAACCGGCCAGTAATCTGACATTATCGAAGGCCTGCTTAATAGTAAGACAAGATATAAAATGTGACAACCGTAGATGCAAAAAGATTTTTTCATACATATAAACATTGATCTGAAATGCTTATGCACAATATTTACAATCATTTAGCAGGACTTAGTCCCGTTAACGATCTGATATGGTGTTAGTCTATCTGATATTACAAAATAGTACAGAGACAAACGGGGAAATAAAAACACCCCTAAGCCATAGCTTGGTAGGCTCGGAACCTCGCAGTGAGGCACATTGGTTGGCTTGACAAAACTGGAGTTTACCGCGACGCTTCTAGCATTGGTCCGGTGCCTGTACACCTACATATATATATATGAGTAGTGAGCTAAAGCCCAGTGAATAATATAATGCGTAAAGGGGTTTAGAATGAATGTCCTTACAATAATGAAAAACAGTTCATTAAATCAGTATATCAGTTGTTCAATACAGTAATCAGTCATATGTGGTACATCCATTAGCATAACAGTAAGCAGTAGGTCTTAAAAGACCGAACAGTAAATGATGGCCATCAATCAATAAACAGTAGTGGTCCCACGAGGGAACTGACAGAGATCTTTGTAACAGTAACAGTAAACAGTAGGTGCTAAGGATGCCACAGTACAGTTCAAAATATAGGACATACATTCATTCAGTAAACAATATCACCCGAAAGTTGATTCCAAGATTCAAGATAATCATTTTGAACATATTTTTACACAATTGTTACTCACGAGTTACAGGCTCTGATAGCTAGAGCGTCTCCTAATGCCAACCCTATCTGACTAATGATTGAAAGATAATAACTTAATCCCTAAATTGCCTTGGTGTGGTTCTACATCTATATCATCATTAAGATGTCTTAAACATGCCCTAGAAATGCCTAGGATGGAATGAGGATGCAAAGATGCACTTTTGAACACTTTACAAAATTTTCAGAAAACAGGGGTCTCGCTCGAGCGTGGCTTTCTACACTCGAGCGGACATGCAGACAAAGGAGCTACGCTCGAGCGTGGACTTCCTCGCTCGAGCAGACTGTATGCTACAGTAAAAATACTGGATGCTCAAAATTCACGCTCGATGGGCACTCGACCCTCGCTCGAGCGTAAGACACATGTCCTCGCTCGAGCAGACTATGAACTCATGCAAAGTACTGGATGCACGCATTTCACGCTCGAGCGTAACTTTTCTCGTTCGAGCGGAAGGCACGATCGCAGAGTGTACGCTCGATCGTGGACTTCCTCGCTCGAGCGTAGGTCCAAAATCTGGAGATTCCAGATTTGAACCTCAAGCTTAAAATCAAGTTCAAATGCATTAAAATCGATCCTCTTGGGCCAAAAACCTGGAAAACGCTTGTAAACACATGATATTATATATTTCAAAGATCAATTTGAGAAATCAAGGCCTAAGGGTGTTTCAATTAAACTCAATTTTCAAAAAAATTTCATGAACAATCTTCAAACATGATGTGCATGAGTTGGGTTCAATTCAAAGCTTCAATGTTAGCTCAAGTGAGCCAATTCCTTCCAAAACATGATGAAATCATGGCCTATTCTCAAAACATGGACATGCATGTGACAAGTTTATGAAGAACAAGCTCAAAAATGCAAGAGTATGCCATGCATGAAAAGATTAAGCCTCTAATGCAACAATTTAACCAAATCTAGGCTCACTTCTCAAATTAGCATGAAGCATGCAAACATCAACTCAGAGACACAATGAAGAAGATGAATTTCGTCACCTAAGTCTTGAATTAGAGGTATGGAGGCTCAATTGACAATCTACACTTCAATTTCTTGAATTCACCAAGCAAATCACAAGGAGGAACTCAACTCTCTCCCTCTCTCTCTCTCTAGGTCGGCAAAGACAAGCGACTTGGCTGATGAAATGTTTGTATAGAGTGTATGTGAAGATCAAAAAGGCTCAAGTAGTGGGCCACTTAGGTGGCATTATGGTAATTAAGTCGAGCTATGCAATTTACCAATTTTTAATCTAATTTAATCATACCTAATCAGTTTTCAGATCATTACACCGTAAAATCACATAAATTCTACAGATCACGAAACACTAATCAATTTCTGGTTCGGCCGCCGATAAGGCCTTCAATTAACAGTTTAAACATAAAAATACAAACAGATAATCAAATAATCAAACAGATAGAATACAAAATAACATATATATACTCAGTCAATTCAGTTCGGTTTGATCGATCGATTCCAAGATTTCAATTGATTCCTTACTTATCATAATCAGTCTCAGTTTAGCAGTATTCGGTAGTTAGTCGACATTCAGTGGTGAGGGTTATTACAAAAGAAGTAGTGGGATACTTTGGACAAGAAGTACAAGACCAAGGATGCTGGGGGAAAAAAAATTATCGTTAGCCGATTTTTAGATTTCAAAATTATGGACCTAAAAATCGTTAACAGCAAAGTCTAAGATTTCCAAGTAATTCTGCACAAGATTCATACAAAGGGAATGTTCCTAAGTGAATCATTCCAAGCAACTGCTTTGTTTGAAAAGTTGTATAACGGCTACAAAGACTTGAAGAACTACTTGAAGCACAAACAAAATGAGATGACAGTGAAAGAGCTCGTTGTTAGGCTCCGAATTGAGAAAGACAACAAGAAGAAATGGGAGGAGTACCTCCACTGTGAAAGCAAACATGGTTGAGCATGGCTAGTCCTCGAAGGTGAATAAGAAACCACCGACAGACAAAAGCTCGAAGCTGGGGTCTAGAGGCAGTGTCTCCAAAATGCCGGTCTATAAGTCGCAAGAACGTACTTTAGGTACAATGGAAAGTGATTCAACTATGGAAGCGATGGGCATCGGAGCCGTTGATTACCACAAGAAGAAGAAGTCTTACAAGACGTATCCTCCATAGAACAAAAGCCCGGCTTACATGGCTGAAATGGAGGATCTGTCACAAGATGTGGATGACATACTTCTGTCATCTCTAAGGTGACCATGGTGGGCTCCAACCCAAAGGAATGGTAGGTGGACACTGGTGCCACTCACCACATCTGTGCTGGGAAGAAGATGTTCACAACTTTCAAACTAGTTTCAAACAGTGAGAAGTTAGTCACTTGAAATTCTGCGACCTCAACTATTGAGGGTAAAGGCAAGGTGGTCCTGAAGATGACTTCAGGAAAAGAGCTTACTCTAAACAATGTCCTATTTGTGCTGGACATTCGTAAAACATTGTCTCGAGGTCACTCTTAAGCAAACATGGCTTCTGCATGGTGTTTGAGCCTGATAAGGTCGTGTTGACCAGGAGTGAGGTCTATGTAGGGAAAGGATATACGTCGGACGGTATGTTTAAGCTTAATGTAATGACTATTATCCGTAAAGTTAATGAGAAAACTTCTTCTTCTACTTATAAGCTTGAGTCCCCTAAATTATGGCATAATAGACTTGGTCATGTGAATTTTGACTCTTTGCGTATATTAATCAAGTTAGATCATACACCATCTTTCAAGATTAATCCAAAACATAAGTGTGAAACTTGTATATAAGCTAAATTGACAAGGACTTCATTTCATTTTACTGAAAGAAGTACCAAGCCTTTAGATTTAGTGCACAGTGATGTATGTGACTTGAAAGTCACACAATCACATGGTGGCAACAAGTACTTCATCACTTTTCTGGATGATTGCACTAAATATTGTTATGTGTATTTGTTTAAAAGCAAAGATGAAGTGATTGATAAGTTCATTCTTTTTAAGAATAAATTTGAGAATCAACTAAGTCGTAAGATCAAGACTTTAAGAAGTGATCATGGTGAAGAATATGAATTGCAGCTTATTGAGATTTGTGCTCAATCATGAATTATTCACCAAACTATAGTGCCCTATTCCCCTCAGTCAAATAGTGTAGCTGAGTGAAAAAGTAGGACATTGAAAAAATGATGAATGTAATGTTAATAGGCTCTGGGTGCCACAGAATTTGTGGAGGGGAAGCAATTCTCTCCGCGAATTACATTCTAAATAGAATACCTCGAAAGAAAGTGGACAAAACTCCGTATGAATTATAGAAAGGTCACAAGCCTTCCTATAATTTCCTATGAATGTGGAGGTGTCTTGCAAAAGTGGTGTTACCTACACCCAAGCGGGTTAGGCTAGGTCCAAAAACCGTGGATTGTATTCATTGGTTATGCACAGAATAGCAGTGCATATAGGTTTCTTGTGCACAAGTCTGATATTTGAGATATACACAAGAATACCATTATGGAGTCAAGGAATGCGTCTTTCTTTGAGGACATGTTTCCTTGCCGAACCCAAGGAGAGAATCAAAGTTCTGAAAAGGAACTTGATGATGATCCTAGTGATAGTGACCAAGATGAGGAAGTAGATGAGCCAAGAAGGAGTAAGAGGACTAGGACTTCCAAGTCCTTTGGTCTAGACTTCTTGACTTATGTCTTAGAGGGAGAACCTTGAACTTTCCATGAAGCTATGACTTCACCTGGAAGTCCTTTATGGAAAGAAGTAATTAAGAGTGAGATTGACTTCATCTTACAAAGCCATACCTGCGAGTTGGTTAATTTACCCCCAGGCAGTAAGGACTCGAGGAGTAAGTGGATCTTTAGAAGAAAGATGAAGGTTGATGGGTCAATTGATAAGTATAAAGCTAGGCTACTTATCAAAGGATACAAGTAGCGAGAAGGCATGGATTACTTTGATATGTATTCACCTGTAACAAGGATTACATCAATTCACATGGTGATTGCGATAACAACTTTATGTGGTCTGGAGATACATCAAATGGATATGAAGACAACTTTCTTAAATGGAGATTTAGATGAAGAAATCTACATGGAGCAACTCGAGGGGTTTTCAGCCCCAGGGCAAAATCAGAAGGTCTGTAAGCTTGTCAAGTCATTATATGGTTTGAAGCAAGCTCCTAAGTAATGGCATGAGAAGTTTGACAATGCTATGTTATCAAATGGGTTTAGAATCAATGACTGTGACAAATGCGTATATGTTAAAGAAACTGGCAAAGGTTATGTCATTTTATGTCTATACATCGATGACATACTCATTGTTAGTAGTAATGATGAAATGATTAGAACTACCAAGAGATTATTAAACTCTAAGTTTGACATGAAAGATATGGGCCTTGTAGATGTTATTCTAGGTATTAAGATTACCAGAACATCTGGTGGTATTGTACTTTCTCAATCTCACTATGTTGAGAAGATACTTGCGAAATTTAGTAAATCAAATACGAGTGTGTTTATGACACTGGTAGACTTGAGTCTACACTTCACCAAGAATAATGGTGAGAGTGTTTCTTATTGGGTATACCTCCTTAGTAGAGTATGGGACCCAATTGGTTTATTAAAAATATTTAATTTGGTTTGGCATTGGTTACAATATATTTTTATATATTATATCTGACTTTTGGAGGCCTTGATGGGCATTGAAAAATCTGTTTGGTGACAGCTAGAGCTTTCATAAAAAAAAAAGCTCAAGAGTAAACAATATTTTTGGGTGTTTTTTTTTTTTTTCGAAAAAGGCAGCAGCTAATACATCTTTTGGTGGTATATGCTTGGTGATCAATTTGGTGGGTTTGGCATTGTGTGGGAACATAGTGCTTGGTGTAAAAGTTTCAATTGGTGAGAATTGTTCAAGCTTTTGATTGCATTTCGGCTTTTCTTTAAAGATAATTTATTTATCTATTTGGTGAGGTCTTTCCTCGTAATTATTTTGTGATTATTTGGTATTCACCTAAGAGTGGTTTCTGAGACCATTCATGCCTCATTTATAATCGTTTGAAAACTTTTTGGTTGATAGTGGAATCAGATTGTGGTCTCATAGACATACCCCACATTGAGGGAACCACGTAAAAATTCTTGTCCCGTTGTTGATTTAATTTTTCCGCATTAGTTTTTATTTTCATTGATTGATTTACTTGTAGGAAATCATCTATTTTCCCCAACAACTGGCATCAGAGCGTACGGTTTATTTAGATTTATTTATTTGTGTAAATCAATGGAGGGAAATGTGGGTCGTATGCCTAGCTTCAATGGAAGCAATTAGGTAACTTGAAAAATTAAAATGGAGGACCAATTAATTTGTACAGATTTGTATGGGCCTATTGAGGGTGATAGTGGCAAACCCGATGATATGAAATATGATGAATGGAAGAGGCTTAATCGAAAAGTTGTTAGTGTTATCCGTCAATGGATTGATGGTAATGTGGTTCATGATGTTGCAACTGAAACTTTGGCACATGATTTATGGGGAAAAAAAATTAGAAGGCTTTTATGACAGAAAATCAACTACAAATAAAGCCTTTCTGTTTCGAAAGTTGGTTAATTTAAAATATAAAGATAGCAGCCCTATTCTCGAACATTTGAATGAAATAAATAGTATTGTTAACCAACTTGCTTCAATGAAAATTGTTTTTGATAATGAGTTGTAAGTTTTGATGCTACATAGTTCTTTGCCCGAAAGTTGGGAGACTTTGGTTGTGACAGATAGCAAATCGGCGCCCGATGGAGTTGTCACAATGAGCCAAGTCACTAGTAGCTTGTTGAATGAAGAAACTAGAAGAAAATTAGTAGTTTCTTCTCATTTGGAGGCATTTGTTATGAGAGGCCGAAGTAAAACAAGGGGGAGGAATAAGACTCCTCATAGTCGTGATCAAAGCCGTGACAATTCAAGAGATGGTTCTTTTTCAAAGAAAGACATTGAGTGTCAGTGTTGCCATAAGAAAGGGCACATGAAATGGGAATGCCAAAAGCTCAAGAATAAGGAGAAAAGGTGTGACAAAAGTGTAGATAAGAATCAAGAAGACACAACGGCAGTTACTACCGATGATGATCTCATGGTTGTTTGTAAAGATTATTGTGTCAATTTTGTGGGCCAATGGAGCAATTGGGTAATTAATTCCGATGTTTCTTTCATATGTCTTCTCGGGTTGATTTTTTTACTTCCTACACCAAAGGAGATTATGGTTGTGTTCGAATAGGTAATGAAGGTTTGTCCAAGATTGTTTGCATGGGTAATGTTTGTTTGGAAACAAATTTGGACTGCAAGTTATTACATAAAGATGTGAGACATGTTCCCGACATTTGCCTCAATTTGATCTCTACCGAGAACTAGATAATGAAGGCTACAACAACAAATTTGGTGACGGAAAAGGGAAGCTCACAAAGGGTTCTTTGGTGGTGGCTAAGTGCAAGAAGACTTACATACTTTATTCGATGCAAGGAAAAATTTGTAAAGGTGTTATCAATGCACTTGAAGATGATACTTCCACTGAATTGTGGCACAAACAGCTCGGGCACATAAGTGAAAAAGGGCTGCAAGTTTTGTTCAAGAAAGAGATTCTACCCGGTTTGAAAGGTACGCATCTTACAACTTGTGTTCATTGCTTAGCGGGAAAACAACATAGGGTTTCTTTTCATAAAAATATTGCTTCTAGAAAAAAAAAAATTTTTGAGTTGATTCATTCGGATGTTTGTGGTCCTTTGAAAGTTAGAACACATAGTGGTGCACTTTATTTTGTTACTTTCATTGATGATTATTCAAGAAAATTTGGGCTTTTGCACTAAAAACTAAAGATCAAGTTTTAGATGTGTTTAAGCATTTTCAGGCCATGGTTGAAAGAGAAACAAGATGGAAATTGAAGTGCATCTGAATAGACAATGGTGGTGAATACATTGGGCCATTTAATGATTATTGTTGTAGCCAAGGTATTCGGCACCGAAAGATAGTTAAGAAGACTCCTTAACAAAATGGCGTTGCTGAGAGGATAAACCACATCATTGTGGAAAGAACAAGGTGCTTGCTTTTACATGCTAAATTGCCAAGATCCTCTTGGAGTGAGGCAATGACGATAACGGTTGACATGATCAATTTGTCTCTTTCCTATCCTTTGAATGGTGATGTTCCCGAAAGTGTTTGGACCGACAAAGATGTGTCTTATGAGCACTTGAGAGTGATTGGTTTCCGAGCCTTTATCCACATTCCAAAGAATGAGAGGTCTAAGCTTGATAGCAAGTCAAGACAATGTATTTTTCTTAGCTATGGGTGTGATGAATTTGGTTATAGATTGTGGGATCCGCTCGACAAGAAAGTTATTCGAAGCAGTGATGTTTTGCTTCTTGAAGACCAAACAATCGAAGACTTTGGCTAAAAAGTGATCAATCGGAGCCAAAAACTAGTGATCTCATTGACATGGATCCATCTCCTTCATCTTCGATGGATGATGAAAATGGGGGAGATGTGCAGCCACCTATTGAAAATGTGGAGGATGATGCTAATCCTAATAAAGTTGAGCCTGAAATTGAGGAAGAGCATCCAACTCAAAAACCACCGCCACTACAACTTGAGTTGAGAAAATCTACAAGGGACCGACAATCTTCTTAAAAGTATTCTCCCAATGAGTTTGTGTTGATATCCGATCAAGGGGAGCCCGAGAGCTATCAAGAAGCAATTGAGCATGCAAAGAAAGATGATTGGAAAAAGGCCATGGAAGAGGAAATGAATTCCTTACTTGAAAACCACACTCATGATTTGGTGAAGTTGCCTAAGGAGAGGAACATTCTGAAAAATAAGTGGGTTTCCAAATTGAAGAATGATGGCAAGAATCTGAGGTACAAGGCACGTCTTATTATGAAAGGCTTTGGGTAAAAGAAAGGTGTTGACTTTGATGAAATTTTCTCGCCAGTTGTGAAGATGTCTTCTATTCGGGTTGCACTTGGCATGGCTATAAGTATGAACCTTGAAGTTGAACAACTTGATGTGAAAACCGCATTTCTTCATGGTGATCTTGAAGAAGAAATTTACATGGAGCAATCGGAAGATTTTGTAAAAAAAGGAAAAAAGAAATTTGTTTACAAATTGAAGAAAAGATTTTATGGTCTCAAACAAGCGCCACGGCAATGGTACAAAAAATTTGACTCTTTTATGATGAATAATGGTTTTTCTAAAACCACTTCTGACTATTGTGTGTTTGTGAAAAAAAATTCGGGCGACAAATTTATTATTCTTTTGCTTTATGTTGATGACATGTAAATTGTGGGTCAAGATTCCACCATGATTAACAAGTTGAAGTTAGAGTTGAACAAGGCTTTTTCCATGAAAGATTAGGGACCGGTAAAGAAAATAATTTGTATGAAAATTGTCCATGATTACAAAAAGGGACTGATTTGGTTGTCTCAAGATAGCTACATTAAAAAAGTTCTTGAGAGGTTCAACATGGATAAAACAAAGCCGGTTGATTGTCCACTTGCGGGTCACTTCAAGCTTAGTTCAAGTCAATGTCCTACAAGTGAGAAAGACAAGAAAGAGATGCTAAAAACTCCTTATACTTCAGTAGTTGGTTCTTTGATGTATATCATAATTTGCACAAGGCCTGATATTGCTCACTCCGTTGATGTGGTGAGTCATTTTCCCTCTAATCTAGATAAAGAACATTAGGCAGCGGTGAAATGGATTCTAAGGTATCTTCGAGGGACTTCGAAGGTGTGTTTGTGTTTTAAGCCGATGCTTGATGGTGTAGACACTCCATTTTTGACCGTCCTCAAGACTTGGATATCATCGTTTGAACACTCGATGATTTTGTATGCTCGTGTTCGTTTTAAGTGCTCGAAGATCTTGACAAAGCGCCTTGCCTTTGAGCTTCTAAACCTTATCTGCTTTGTGCTTGGTTGGGAACTAAGAGCTTGTTGTTTCAAGTCTGGAGGAGATGGTGGCTTGTCAGCCAGCCCCACAGCCTATCGGCCATGACTTGTGCCTGTCGGCCATCAGTGGTGGCCGGTCAGCTATGTTGGTGGCCGGTCGGCCAATAGTGGTGGCTGACGGCCTTTTGTCTCCTTTTTCAAATATTTGTTTGCCAGTTGTGCCAGCTGTTGTTCATTGAAGTACATCTCCATACACATGTATGGGAGGATGATTTCAAGCTTAAACCTTGGTTTTCTATATATAGGGGGTGCTCTCCCCCATTTGGAGGGGTTACAAATTTTGGATCAAAATTTTCTCTCTCTCTCTCTCTCTCTCTCTCTCTCTCTCTCTCTTTATTTTATGCCTTAAAGCCTAGTTTCTCTACACCTTTGCACATCAATCCTTAACCAAACACTCTCACCTTTGAGTTGAGGTCCTTTGGAGTTTAATTTGAGCTCTTCAAGGAGGTTTGAGTTAGAATTTGGGGTTGTTTTGTGCTTGAGCTTCAAGAGGTAGTTTACTTGCTTAGTGTACTTGCTTTGGCTACTTATTTTGCCATCCTTTTGTATTGTTTTTGAGCTGGTTTCTAACTACAAAAAACTCTGTATTTTGAGGCTTAACATGATGGATTGAGGTTATTTTGTGTTAAGGGGTGATCTACCGTTCTTGTTGCTTAATTGTGTAGATTTTTGCACCATCTTTTAACATATTCAAATCAAACTTTTTGGGCCTTTTAACCACTGAAAATCAGAGTTATTTCAATGACAAAAACCTTCTTTTGATGTCCAAAATTGGAAGGGTTAGCCTCCCCTCCTTGTGTCTTGTTTGCATGCTTAGATAGCCTGATATGTGAGCATGTTTTTCTAGCATTTTGTAACTTGATCTCAGCATGTTTTTGCCACTATTTTGATTTTTTTTAGCTCTGTTTTGGGTTGATTAGGTCCTTTGAGGCTTGTATTGCATGGTTGTAGAGCAATTTCCTTCACTAGCTTAATGTTTTAGGCTTTTAAACATGAATTGCATTAGTTGCTTGCATGTTTTAGTGTCATTTTGCACTCCATTTCAGCACTGAAATCTCTGCAATCTCCCTCTATTCTTCACTCTTTTTTTTATTTTGAAAGCGGCTTTGAACCCCTTGTTGGCTTAAGTGTGTAATTGAGACATTTATGCTTAATGGTTTAATTCCTGCGGGAGTTCATTATTAATGGCATGAGGTCTCTTTCATGCTCAAGGCACTTGTGGTTTAAGCCCTCTTTCCATTAGAGGACACTCACGTTGGACTTAATCAATTAAAGAATGGATTGGTAAGCTAAACTGAGTAAACAAAATTGGACAAGTAAAAGAGGCAAGATAACATCTTTTGTGTTGCATTGCAAGTGTTCGGATCAGACGCTAATTCAAACACGAGAAAAATGGGACATTTCATACTCAAAGTGATGAAACGTGCCACTTTCCTTGGTCATCATCACCCTTGATCATGCATGATAGGGTGGTGGTCTTGTTGAGTCTTGTTTTGCACTCATTAAGCTTGTACAAGCTTGGCTTCTTGGCCATCATGCATGGAAAATGCTTGGTTGATGGTTTGAGCGTTAAGAGCCACACTCCTTTGAGCTTGTGTGATGATAAGGAGAGTAGCAGTACATACAAACCTTGAAAATGCACTGTTTTGCCTCTGTTTGCTCTCTATTGCAGCAAAAAAAAAGAAGTTCAGGGAAGGGGTAGCAGACCGGCCACCTGTACCAACCAACCGGCCACCATTGGTAGCTGATCAGCCATTGATAAACAAAGTTGCTCAGCGTGTTCCTATAGGGGATCGGAGGTGTTCTGGGAGATGGCACAATTTCCAGTGGTCAAAGATATGAAAACAGAGGCTGCAATGGCAAGGTGGTTGATTTTCGGGAGGAAAACGGCCAAGCATGCATGCATCCCTCGCCCTTGGGGCCATTTAATTGCTTTAGTTAGCTTAGAATAGGTAGTTAATTCAACTTTTGTACTTAATTAGTTAGTGTAACTAATTATTCAATTCTGATTTGTAATATTTAATTAGCTTAGAATAGTTAAGTAGTTTAATTAGCTTAGCTTAATTAGCGTAGCTAGTTGCTTAGCATATTCATTCGGACCCTCCTTCGCGAGGGCATAATGTTGTAATAAGTGTACGTACATGTGTGTATGTCTTCCAACCCCACGTCTTTCTCCCTTTTATTTATCAGCTTTTGATGGTTAGATTAGAAGCATTTTCAATTAGCATACCTTATGCTCGCATGTTTGCATCCATTCATTTGTCATGCATGCACCGAGGCTCGGCGCATCATTCAAACCGCATTGCACTTTCAATACACTTCTTTGAATACGTGTTTCAAAGAATGCTATCAAAGTTTTGCAAATACCATGATTAGGTAGCCGAGCCTATTTAGTCGCGTTCTTTGCATGTATTGCATTAAGCGCTTTGTATAGTTAGGATCATGCATCTTTCTAACAAGTTTTTTTGTTTTGGCATGGAGTACTCGGTGAGTTTTGCGCTTTAGCATACTTGCATGACTCTGATTGCCATTTTGCCATGTTTTGCATGCTTGCCATGAGGCTATGTGCTTACTTACTAAACTGCATGAATGCCTGTGGATGGAGGCTTGGTTGCTTGAATTGGAACAGTTCAACGAATGTGCGTTTTAAGCCCACTTTGTTGTGGCAAAACCCTGTTTTAAGCCCACTTTGTTTGGTGGCAAATCCACATTTTAAGCCCACCTAAGGGTGGCAAATTCAAACCATTTTCGAAAACAAACATCAGTTGAGTTGTTCCAATTCTTGCGATTCTAGTCTATACTTGCTTGTGTGCGTCACATAGTAAGGTTATATTAATAACTGGAATAAGAACACATAATGTTTATAAAAGAACATATCATAATTAGTAGAGGCTGATCTTTGATCGGGCGAGCGGGGGTGCTCATTTCAGGACCTTCCCCTCTTATACCCAAGCTCCCAAGCCGAGGCAACTTTGGTGATGACGGACACGTGACCTTTGGCACGAGTCAGGGTTTCCTAAATTTTCCAAAAACAAAATATTTAGGTGGTGACTCTGTAATCTGGCCAAGCAGTCCAATTTTGGAACTATTTGATTTTAAATCGATTTTCCAAAAGGTTTGCCGGATTGGACTCTTTGGTGATTATCAGTTTCACATTGCACTTGCGAAACTAGATTCAGAACCATGGGAGTCCAAACTGTGAGGCCTTCTTTTCAAACTCTTTCTGAAAGGCGGGGCGCGGAAAAAGGTGAGTCCACAGTTTTTGGCGACTCTGTTAGGGATTTAGAGAACTTGACTCGAACTCATGATATGTTATTTTATTTACACTTTTGTGTTCCTTTGCATTTGCATTTGCACTTGCATCGATGCGCCTAAGTCACAGTGTTTGCCATCTGCTATTCCTGAATGGTTTACCAGAGGCTTGCTTGGAAAAGCTTGCCATAAAGCTGACCGGTTACGGGCTCTGCCACGATAGGAACACAACCTGTAATAACCCAACCCTCGCATGTGTTCCTGATATATTTTCAGTCCCTCATTATGCGTATTTATATGCCTTTTGTGAAATGTCATGTGGACTTAAGTTTAATTAAGTGGACTTAAGTTTAATTAAGTGAACCTTATGACTATGGATTCATATTTGTTGAATAAGAAGACATATTTGTCACAAATAAAATGTTTGGATTAAGAATTGAAAGCCTGAAGAGCTTGATGATCTGGAATTTTTCCCTCCGCTCGAGCGGGGGAGTTACCGCTCGAGCGAACTTTTGGGGTTGCTAGCAATTTTGCAGACGGCTTAAGATTCTGAGGGTTGTAAATTTCCGCTCGAGCGTAGAAATGGTCGCTCGAGCGGGAGGCTTTGTTGGTCCGTACGCTCGAGTGCAAGGTTGGGCACTCGAGCGGGTCGCCAGGTTGAGTTTGAATTTCTAAGACACATGGGTTCATTTTTGACATTTTTATTGGTATGTTTTGAACCTCCTCATTTCATTTTGGGGTGTTTCTTGAGGTAGTAATATGATGGTAAAGTAAGATTGGACCAAAAAATTGTAACTTGAGTATTTCGTCTACGATCAGCCGGCACTCTTTTGCCTTTTTCTTTTTACACACTTTGAATTTGGATGTGAGGTTAAAACCATTGGAAAGCTTATCTCCGGGGCTTCAATTTGACCACAAGAATGACCTAAAACGGAGTCCGGATGGGAGAGTTATGCCTGTTTGAAGTTTTGGAATCTGTGCTGAGAACAGGTCCGCTCGAGCGGGTTTCGCGGGTACAGTAGATTAAAAACGGGATTTTGAGGTCATTTCTTACATTTTCTTTTCCCCTCTTCTCTTCTGTCTCCCTAGGTCCGAAAACCCTACGGTTTTGATCCCAAATCCTCACCATTTCTCTAAGTTTTGATCAAGATTTTCCACCAAGGAGTGAAGAATGCATAAAGATCAACATTTGCAACCAATTGGAATTCCGAAATGATGGAGGAATCTCACCAAAGCTTGCTTGATTCTTGAGGTATGGAATCTTGAGAGTTAAATTGATGGGTTAAAATGGTGGATTATGACTCCTAGGTGTTTAATCAATGGGAAAATTGGAATAAAAAGTAATGAGTTAATAAGTTTGAATTTGTCTTGAAATTTCAATATTTTCTTGAAACCCTAGGTTGATTAGTGATGATAACCAATGATTTGGCCCAAATTGAAAGTAGAATAATGAAATTAAGATATTGAATTGTATATGTACAAGTTTAATTGAAATTTGGAAATATTTGGAAATTATGTTTAAAATTTGCGAATGAACTTTGTTATAAATGTTGGAATTCATGCTATTATGTAAAGGAAAAATTGGGGAAATAATCTATTAAGGATATGGATGACATGAACTCGGTTGTGGAACGTTGAAATGGGATTCAAGGATTTAGTTGGAATTATGTTGAATTACAAATTGATGTGTAATTGGTATAAAGAGAATTAAACAAGTTAAGAACGGACTAATTATATGTGACCTGATTTCTATGTGTATTATGAATTGTGTAAGGTCAGCTACAGGGGCGGACCAAGCATCTGAAAACTGTGAGTAGTAGTACAAAAATATACATTTTATCTATTGTTGATAATTATTGTCACTAATGCTCTGTTCTTTGTAAGTGTTATACAAACATTTATAATGATTGGAAATCAATGTGAACTTACATGAACGCTAAAAGATTCGCGTATGTCGGTATGATTTTGGAATCCTTGTTCTGTTAATGACAAATATTAACCCTTTGTTATTTATAAGCATACTATGTTATTTTTTAAAGAATAAGTGGAACTTATGTTCATCTTCGAAGAATCAGAATAATTGGAAAGTTATGTGAATCCATATGAATCTGAAGCTATTTTATTGTGTTACATATGAATTCGAAGTTATTCGGAATCTACGACATGAATGCAAAAGTTTAACATCATTATGTGACCCACATAAGAATATGAATTATTCTATTTGGTTAAGCGCACAACAGTGATGTGATATAACAAAAAAATGCTCTGTTTTCTGATATGTTACGTTATGACTTAATGAATTATTATTCATATATGTAAAAGTATTCACATCATCTTTAGCACAAGGCCCTTACCTGGGGGTAATAATACCGTGGTTCAAATAATTAAGTTACAAGTTTACGTATGTTCTAAGTTTAAGTCTGTTACAAGTTTACATATGTTATAAGTCAGAATGTTACAAGCTCAAGAATATTACAAGTTTATATACGTGACAAGTTCAAGTATGCACAAGTTTAAGTAAGTTTACAAGTACAAGTATATACAAGTTTAAGTATGTTACAAGTTTTCAAGTTTAAGTATGTTATAAGTTCATGTATGTTACAAGTCCAAATATGTTATAAGTTCATGTATGTTACAAGTCCAAGTATGTTATAAGTTCAAGTATGTTACAAGTATACGCATGTTACAAGTTCATGTATGTTATAAATTCAAGTATGTTACAAGTATACGCATGTTATAAGTTCACGTATGTTATAAGTTTAAGTACGTTACAAGCCTAAGTATGTTACAAGTTTAAGTACGTTACAAGCTTAAGTATGTTACAAGTTTAAGTACGATACAAGCTTAAGTATGTTACAAGCTTACGTATGTACAAGTTCAAGTATACTACAAGTTCACAATGTTGAGGAATTTCTTTATGGAACTAACAAGAATGCTTTTTATTGATTTGCCAGCGCTATTAAAATGCTAAGTATAAGCAAGTATGAATTTTGATTACTGTTTATGATTCAAGCATAATGCATATGTATGAATTTATTTCCGTTTATGGTATGACATTTATATATGGTTTGGTCTGTAAGACCTACTAATTATTGGTATGGAACAAAGTGCTACTTGGAACTAAGTGCTACATTGTGAGCCACCGCTAGAGTCCATGTGAGACACCTCTTGAGTCCATACATATGTGAAAGTTATGAGGCTGAAAGCCGTTATGTGCAAGTTATGAGGCCTATGGCCATTCTGTATAAGTTGTTATGATATGAAACAAAGTGTTACACGGAACTAAGTGCTACAATGTGAGTCACCTCTAGAATCCGTGTGAGACACCTCTTGGGTTCATATATATATGTTTCAAGGGCTTTAATGCCGATATGTTTCAAGGGCTTTAATGCCAATATGTTTCAAGGGCTCAATGCCATTCTGATAAGGGCTGTAATGCCAATCTGATAAGGGCTTTATGCCATATGTTCAAGGGCTTTATGCCATGTGTTCAAGGGCTATATGCCAACATGTTTAAAAGTTTAATGTTAATATGTTCAAGGGTTATATGCCAACATGTTTAAAAGTTTAATGTTAATATGTTCAAGGGCTATATGCCAACGTGTTTAAAAGTTTAATACTAATATGTTCAAGGCTATCGCCACTTTGTTCACAGGCTTAAAGCCACTATGTTCCAAGATATTATGTTTCAAGTCAATATGTTTCAAGACTAGGCCCTAGGCCATTCAAGAATTAATACAGAATCAATTAACCTTTTGCCTCATTATTTATGAA
The DNA here is from genome assembly GCA_025200525.1 of Camellia lanceoleosa. NCBI lineage: Eukaryota > Viridiplantae > Streptophyta > Magnoliopsida > Ericales > Theaceae > Camellia > Camellia lanceoleosa. Next base: position 19,474,978 of record CM045771.1, on the reverse strand, counting down.
TGCATTGATATGTATTATAATTCAAGTTGAGCATTGAATCGTTTATGTACTATTATTCACTGAGCTTCGCTCACTTTATATTATGTCTGTTCTGTAGGTAATCACTTTGGGAGTCCGTCTTAACCCTTGATGCTCACCCTTCAGTTACCAACCTCAGTATGCCCAGGCTCCCAGACCAAGTCTTTGCATTTATGACAAGTTTTGTTAAGATTTTGATTTGCACTTTAATTATTTACCTAAAGCTAATAAGTATGTATATGACCTCTTTCTATACCAATGTTCGATTATGCGGTCATGTATGTGTATGGGTATAAAAAAAAAATAAATGGCTCTCACGAATGTGATCCTGGCATGTTAGATTTAGCTCAATGGATGCTTTTCTGTGTTACGTTATAATTTTAAATGCTTCCGTTCAGGCCCCATATGATATGTATATCAGGTTATGTGTCCGTTTCTGTATGGGTCATGCCCGAACTTTTAGGGGCGAGTTTGGGGCGTGACACAACCCTTGGATCTGGACTATCGCTGTACCGTTTGATCCTCTTTCACTTCTGGGTGTTAGGTGTGAGAGGTATATTAGGTAGTCTTGCTGAGGTATCCTTTTTTGACCAATCGACCTAATTGCATATCGGAAACCATAGAGACTGTTCCAAACTAGGACAGGTTGCTCACCCGAATGCAGGATTGTATGAAACCGCTTGTTTGCGTAGTGAAGCCCTAGCTTCTTACGAAACTAGGACAGGGTAACCCTACCCCATCATAGGGGTGTTTTGGCTCTCACTTGTTTGATACGTCCTTTAGAGTGAAACTCTGCAAGAATGTATGTATCAATTACAAGTCTGGGTATCATTTTGAGGGTATTAGTTTTGAGACAGAAATTTGGGGCAGAAATCGGTGCTTGAGTAAAGTTATCCAGCTTAAGATTCCAACTATGTGTTGTTTCACAAATTTGGTCTTGTCTTGGTTTCTAATTTTTGTTTCTTTTGCTTTATTTTCTTTTTGCAAGGTAGTCTTTCACAATTGCTTCAGACGAGGCAGTTACCCCCCAAGCACTCTGGACTCGAGTAAGGTGACTTTGCCGATTTGGGGATCTTGTAAGAGGACAACCAGTGTTTGCTTCGCTACACCCGGTTACAAGACGGAGGAGAGTCAAGCATAACTCACCGGTCCGACAGTAACTTTCATTTAACAAAGTCCAGTTTTCTGCGTCCACTTCGGAAAGAGAGTACACACCAGTTCTGATAGATCAGCACCCCTTAGTCAACATGGAAGAAATGTTCCGCCAACTTCAACAGACTATTGAGAATATGCGCGACGCCCACCAAGCGTAAGTCACTTCACCGTTTAAAATTGCGGCCAAAGAAAGGTTAATCGCTAGGCTACAGCAACAATAGCCGCAGCAGGCAATAGCCTCTGTATCCCATCCACATCCTACAAACATTCCAGTACCTAGAGCTCCTGCTCCCACAGCCAACGTCTAGAAAAATACGGACATTCCGATAGAGCCAATTCCATCCCAAACTTCGAAAGCACCGGTCTACCCAACAGAGGCGCCGTTTGAGTTTGAGGTCGACCCTACTATGCTAAAAGTGAGCAAGCTTGAGAAGCTATTTAAAAGGACACAGGGTGTCAATTCAATCATGGATATAGAGGACGGCTATACCGATGCAGCAGTGACCATGCCGGATAGGTTTAAAATGCCGCATATGGACTGCTTTGATGCCTCGGGTGATCCCATGGTCCATTTGCAGTTATTCTCAGACATCTTACAGCTAATGGCCCTATCTAGAGTGCAGAAGTTATCCCTCTTCAGCCGGAACCTATCAAGTATCGCGGCCGTTTGGTATGCTAAGCTTGAAAACTCTGTGAAAAGGAGCTGGGAAGAGATGGCTGAGGCCATTATTGCTCAATACTTCTACAACACACAGATCGAGGTCACAACTCGTGATCTCGAAGCAACTCACCAAGAACCGAAGAAGGCTTTTTCAATTTTGTTACTCGGTGCATGGCCAAGGCCTCCACGATGACCACCCGACCAGCTAAAAAAGACCAGATCAGAATGGTCATCCGTAATCTACAACCAAGGCTACTATAGGAAATGATAGTCATACCTCTGCCTACTTTTATTAAACTTAGACCACAAGAAAAAGCAGCCTAAGAGGGCTTTCACACGCAATTCCAATGCGGCTACGAGTAATAGTGCAGTAGCAAGGCCTTCTGATGTCACCACCACACCAAAAATTGCCAACCCCTTTGCCAGTACATCCGATACAACCTCACAAACTGCAAAGCACCAACCCCGAGGCCAAAGGGTCTTTACCCCTCTATACATGTCCTTATCTGCAGCCCTGAGAGTCCTGATCAAAAAAGGACATCTGAAGCCACTAGAGCCTCGCCCTTTACCCGACCTTCTTCCCCCAAAACATAACCCGGCCAAGTATTGTGCCTTCCACCAACAACATGGTTATGACACCGACCTATGCTTCAGATTGTGTCATGAGATTCAGGATCTCATTGAGAACAAAGTGATAGTGCCTCCTTAAAAGCCTAACGTCACTACAAACCCCCTCCCACCACATAACCAGGTCCCCCCACCTCGGCAAATAAACCTTATCCAAACAATGGCCGTCCCTTACGACCCCAGTATATACATCATCCCCTCCCACCTACCCAAGCTGGCATTGTTCATCCCAGAAAGCACAGATATGTGCATGATGAACGCGTCCACATCCCAACCCAAACCTGAGGTGGTGACCGTGGTAGATGAAAATAGTGTGGCCTTGGTGGAGAATGTGAATGTCAGCTCAGCGCCTTTGGGCTCTATGGACTCATCTGAAGAGGAATACAACCCGTGCCGCTAAATTTTGCCAACTGATCTGGCCAGACCAGAGGTAGCAGTGCCAACAGGGATGGAGCTTAGTGTGGTCTGGAAGGACGGCCTAAGCCAGGGATTAGATGACTTAGCCGACCTCGAAGAGGACATCAACAATCTGCAGTTCTACGATGAGCAAGATCTGGGAAATATACAAATTAACTGGTTCAATCTAAACGGGTCAGCAGATAATTCAGGGTGGCTTAATGATGAACTAGATGTGGACGAGGGACTTCAACCTGTCGAATTTGGAAGCAGAATCGCATAAGGGCCTGAACGGCGTAGATGACAAGGAAAGTTCTTTGGAGAGCACCGGTACTAAGAATTTTGCTCAGGAATTCAGTAGTGTTAGTACAGCTGATACCAAGCAAGAGGCCATACTGAAGCAGTTTGAACAGAAAAGAGGTGAGGATTGTCGAAAAGCTGGAAAAGCCAAAGACCCTGAGGGGAATAATCGTGATGTTGATGTGGGAATACTTACAACGGAACCGGACAGTTGCTTGTTGGTTGCCGGAGGAATATGATGGGAAGATGATGGCCTGCATCTTGCCCATACTGATGAAGATTGGGGACAGAATCTGCCAGACGATACTTGGTATTCTGAGGAAGTGGATCACATGACTAAGAGTGAGCGGTACTTTAAGCCGTCACACCTAGACCAACCTGAAGCATCTGGAAAGGACAAAGAGGCTAAAAAATAGAAGGATAAATTATTGGAGAAGGAGGCTGTACTGAAGCAGTTGAAGAAGATCCAAGCGGACATATCTATCTGGGAGTTGCTCATGGCTTCACGTGTGCACCGATATGCTGTATTGTCTGCAATGGATAAAGCCAAGCTATCTATCGACACAACTCCAGAACAGTTACTGGGACTGGTCTTCTTGGGAGGAAGTTCGCTGACTTTGACTTTCATGGAAAAGGAATTACCGCCTGAGGGCTCTGAGTATAATAAACCACTATACATCTCAGTTGAATGCAGAGAGAAGTGGGTGCCCGCTGTATTGGTCGATACTGGATCTGCAATTAATGTTTGTTCGTCGTGCATGGCCTATGCTATTGGCTTGAAGCCGACAGATTTTGTACTAACGGCCCAGGTGATCTAGGCTTACGACAACACGAGTAGAGAGGTGATAGGGACAGTTCAGATCAAAACACAAGTTGGCCCGGCACAATAAGATATTGAGTTTCACATCCTGAATGTTTCGGCTACCTTCGACTTGTTACTTGGGCGACCCTGGCTGCACCAAGTAAAAACTGTCTCTTCCACCATGTATCAGATGTTGAAGTATCCTCTTGGAAAAAGGGTGGCCACTGTTTTTGCAAATTCTTCTTTACATCCTCCACTGGAGGTCACTATACCAGTACTAGAGATTGTACATGGCGACGCGGATGCTTTCTTGTCTAGTTTTACCTTGGCTGAAGCCCGGATGGTGCAAGATATCATAGCTATTGATGAGGGGTGGTACGTTAGCGCTCAATCAATCTACCTCATGAACAAGCTACACCATATGCCTAGGATGGGATTAGGAAAGAGCGGCCAGAAGGGCGTTACCGCACTGGCCGAAGTGCCACATAACCCTTATGCCTTTGGTTTGGGCTACACGCCTACCAAAGAGGACTAGATGAGAAAAGGGGAGGAAATGACAGGAAGAGCCAAAGCTAAGCAAAGTGGGAAGCATTATGAGCTTATACATAGACTAATTCAGGGAACTCTGAATGGCCGTTTTGTCCGGGAGGGGGAGGACTTCCTATTTTGCGGCTTTCCTGAGCCATGGTTGAACTCTGAGAAGCGGCGTTTGCCCAACTTTGAGATTTTCTTCGACCTACAGCTGCAAGAGGATGAAGCCACAGAGGAATAGACCGGTCTACCTACTGAGGCAGAACAAAGTATAGAGGATGAGTCTAACAGCAATGAACTTGAGATAGGAGCAGTACTCGGTTGTCTCCTTTCGGATCCTCAGATCAAACCGGAGTGTTCGGGGGGTGACTTCACCGTTTCTATGATCGGAGAACAATAAGGTGTGGACCCTTCCAGTGGTATTCTAGATGCATCTATCAGACCCTGTTTCGTTTGGCAGCTAAAGCAGGGCTTTTTGTCTAGCAGTTCTGAATCAGGTAGTGAGCCGAAATCTAATTCCACAAAGTCTGTGGAGTCAGAATCTGATTCCAGTTCTTTTGAGTTGGAGTCCAGTATTCCTGGGGTTGATAACCTGGATGCCGTTGTTTTGTCCAGGTCTTCTTTTTCTTTTTGTTTTTTGAGTCAGTTGTAATCGAGGAATTGGATAAGCTGGAGGCTTTTAATGAGAATGATACAACTGCTATTTCTGAGTACTTCTCTGTGCCACTTGTATTTTCATTGATCATGACTTTCAAAATTTGGATAAAAACGATGAGGAAGGAATTCCTCTGGTTTTCAAACATTTGATTGATCGAAAGGAGGAGAGGTTTGTAAAACCCCTTGTTGATGAAATCGTTGCAATTAATGTGGTTACTGAGAAGGATCTACGTCTGGTCTAGATCGGGTCCACATTGTCTTCGAAGGAACGTGAGCGCTTAGTCGCTTTATTAAAAGATTTCAAAGATGTTTTCGCGTGGTCCTACGAAGACATGCCTAGAATCAATCCTGAGATTGTACAGCATCGGATCCCTCTTAACCCCGAGGCCCGACCCATTAAGCAGAAGCTTCAGAGAATACACCTGGATTGGGCTTTGAAGATTAAGGAGGAGGTCACCAAGCAGATAGATGTAGGGTTTTTGCTAGTATCTGAGTATCCGACTTGGTTGGCCAACATTGTTCCGGTGCCCAAAAAAGATGGCAGAATTCGGGTGTGTATGGATTTTAGAGATCTGAACAAAGCTAGTCTGAAGGACGACTTTCCTCTATCGCACATCGATGAATTGGTGGACTTCACCGCAGGCCATGCGTTGTTATCCTTTATGGATGGGTTTTCCGGGTATAACCAGATTTTGATGGCACTCGAGGACAGAAAGAAGACTTTCTTCACCACGCCGTGGGGAACTTACTGCTACAGGGTGATGTTGTTCGATTTGAAAAATGCTGGAGCTACTTATCAACGGGCTACGACCACTATCTTGCATGATATGATCCATAAAGAGGTTGAGGTGTACGTGGACGACATGATTGTCAAGTCCAAAAAAAGAGAGAGCCACTACACCGCCTTGAAGAAATTTTTCCAACGGATCAGAGAATATCGGTTGAGGCTAAATCCGCAGAAGTGCACATTTCGTGTTACAGCAGGGAAAATCTTGGGGTTCTTGATTACACAGAGAGGCATTGAGGTTGATCCTTCCAAAATCAAGGCCATCTTAGAAATGCCACCACCAAGGACTGAAAAGGAGATGCGAGGTTTTCTGGGTAAAGTGCAATTCATAAGACGGTTTATTACAAAATTAACTTTGACTTATGAACCACTATTTGGTCTCCTGAAGAAAGGAAAGAAATCCCAATGGGAAGACCGATGCCAGTTTGCTTTTGAGCAGATCAAGCAGTATTTTCAGAACCCGCCCTTGTTGTCACCACCAGAGCCAGGGAAGCCGTTGATTTTGTATCTATTAGTAACCGACACGACTATGGGCTACACGCTTGGGCAAGAATTTGAGGATAGAGTGGAGAAAGCCATCTATTACCTGAGCAAGAAGATGCTAGAATATAAGACCCGTTACACTCCGCTGAAGAAGGCTTGCTTGGCCTTAGTATGGGCTACCAGGAAGTTGAGGCACTACCTGTTAGCTCACTCCGTAATTCTAGTTTCGAGATTAGATCCCATCAAATATATCTTCGAGAAACCAGCGCTTACGGGTAGGCTCGCCCATTGGTTGCTTCTTCTCTCTGAATTTGATCTGAAGTATATGACTGCAAGTCTATCAAGGGAAGAGCGGTAGCAGAGTTCCTGGCAGATCACCTAGTGGAGGGGGACGAAGTAGTAGAGTACTTATTCCCAGATGAGGCTATTCTGTAGGTCAAGGAAGAGATTTGGACCATGTACTTTGACGGAACATCTAATCAGTACGGTTATGGGATAGAGGTGTTGCTGATAGCACCTAACAATTCCCACATACCTTTAGCCTTCAAACTCCAGTTCAAGGTATCTAATAGTGAAGTAGAATACGAGGCATGTATCGCTGGCTTAGGAGCTACTCTGGAACTAGGGGCAAAAAGGTTGGACGTCATTGGGGACTCAAACCTAGTTGTGTCTCAATCGAAAGGAGATTGGAAGGTTGAGGAAGAAAAAATGAAAATCTATCACCAGACCTTGGATGTTCTGATTCCTAGGTTTGAGAAACTAACCTTCACGCATCTGTTAAGAGAGAACAACAGGTTCGCTGACACTCTATCAACTCTATCTTCCATGATAGACATCCCTTTTGGAGTCCGGATGTGTCCGATCAATATTGAACAGAGGTATATGTCGGCCTATGAGTTAATCGCCGTAGTAGATGAAGTACAAGATCAAAATCCCTGGTATCATGATATCTAGAACTTCTTGGAAAAAGAGGTTTATCCACCAGGGGCAAATGCCAAAGATAAAAGGGCAATACGGCAAATGGCTGCTCAGTTTATCATCTGCGGGGGTAAATTGTACAAATGAAGCCATCTTGGAATACACAAGTTGTGTGTTGATACAGAAGAGTCGAAGCGCTTAATGAAGGTCATCCACGGAGGGGAGTGCGGATCACATATGAGTGGAGTAATGCTAGCCCGGAAGATTCTCAGGCAAGGTTATCACTGGTCAACCATGGAGGAGGATTGTATTGGTTTTGTTCGACGATGTCACAAATGTCAAATTCATGCGAATCACATGAATATCCCACCGTCGAAGCTATATAACACGACTTCACCACGGCCGTTTTCAGTTTGGGGAATTAATGTCATTGGGGCAGTTACGTCGAAAGGCTCAAATGGGCATGAGTATATCCTAGTGACAATAGAATATTTTACAAAGTGGGTCGAGGCCCAATCCTATGTAGTGCTGAAAGCGTCGCACGTAGCCAAGTTCATCAGGAATAACATTATTTGTCGTTATGGGGTCCCGAATGAGATTATTTCAGACAATGGTTCCCACTTTAAGAGAGAAGTGATTGACTTATTGGAGAAGTACAACATGGCTTTTCATAAGTCATCCACATATCGGCCGCAAACCAACGGAGCTGTTGAGGCCGCCAACAAGAACGTCAAGCACATTTTATAGAAGATGGTGGAGACCTACAGGGACTGGCCAGACAAACTACGATTTGCTCTCTGGGGCTATAGAACATCAATTCAAACATCTACTGGGGCAACCCCGTATTCTCTGGTTTATGGGATGGAAGCTGTTCTGCCGATTAAAGTTAAGGTTCCGCTGAGTTATCGTGAGTGCCGGATAAGCGAAAGCAGATTGGTAGTAGAGCAGGTTTGAGGAACTTATGTTGTTCGACGAAAGGAGGCTGAAAGCACTGTACCATGTCCAAGGATATCAACGTAGAATTGCCAGCGCTTTCAACAAGAAATTTAAGTCCAGGAATTTGAAATAACGGAATTTGGCGCCCAAAGACAACCGAGCTCCCATCCATGACCCTAGGGGCAAGTTCAGAGCTAATTGGACTAGTCCTTACATCATCAAATCTATCTGGTCAGATGGAGTTGTCATTCTTATGGACTTAGATGGCCTGGAATTCTCCTAACCAATCAACATGGACAAGTTGAAGAAATACTACCCTTGAGTGGCTCGCTAGGCCGAAAACCCAAAAGGGCGACCTAGGCAAAAGTTAGAGCACAAAAAAATTTGAAATAAGAAAAACTGAGCTCGCAAGGTTGAAAACCCAGAAAGGGCAGCCTTGGCAAAAGTTAGAGCGCAAAAGGAGAGTGTTAATACCTGAGTGAACCCAAACCGAACTACGTAAGGCCTAATTCTTATATTTGGGATACGTAGGCAACTTCATTCTGAAGTCCGGCCGCAAACACGTCCAAATCAACTGTGTCCATGTGTTTGATCAAGGCATCTTTGTCTGTTCGTCATTTGAAAGTTCGGTTGTGATCCTTACCCTGAGAGAAGAGCTGATTGCAGTGTTGAGCAGTGTTATTCAGTCAAGGGGCAATTTTCTATTTCTGGATTCGGGGTTGTGCATCTCGAGGATAGATTCCATGTGTGTCAAGTTGTGATCCTTATCGAAAATAGTTTTGAAAAGTTTTAATAAAAGTTGATTTTGTTCAAATTAATCTTTTTACAACTTAGACCATCTTTGGACCGAAAGGAAAATTTTCAATGCCCACAACTCCAATTTCATTGATTTCAGTACAAAGTTCTCTAACTCTTGATACAAATCAAAGTTGCTTTTTATTACATTCAAAAGGAAAACTTAAAAGTATAGATCAAAGCAATACACTTGGGGCATATAAATTAGGTGTTCCTGCATCCCCTCCCTGAGCTTGTGGAAGTTTCAGATGTTAAAGTAGGCCTAGTTTTCACCTCATCTTCAGGCCAAGCTATGCATTCGCCAGATAAGCTGCATTTGAAATTGGGAGTGGGAGCCAAAAGTTCTCTTATCCTCCATGTAGTGAGATAGCTAGCCAATTGTGAGCCTCAGATTAGAAATGAAGCCAGGTACTCTACCCCCTCTTCTGGACAAATCTGGTCGTGTCCGAATTAATGCCTAAACCGGAACGAAAAACAGAACACACAGTGTGTCAAGCCAACTAACTAAATGCCAGGTTGCCGAGCCATGCTGTAGCGTATCTTGGGCAGATCAAACCAGGGGCAAAGCCAAGCAATGTCAGCAGCGGACCTATTGCACATCCAATCACACCACCACCCTTCGTTCGGGAACTCAACTAGCTGTTGGTGAAAGAAATACCGTAATGCTAAATATACAGAGCAATAGTCCACTACCTTCAACCTGTCCATGAGCCATATCCGGGAAGGGATGAAAAATAAGAGAGATTAAAGAATAGAGAGGTGTATGTGGAGAGAAAAAGTGAGAAAGGGTTTTAAGAGAAAAATAGAGCATGAGTGCCGAGTGATGTAAGAAACACATGTGAGATAGGGTGGGAAACATTACCTGCAAAAGTAGTGGACTTCCTGCGAATTTGGTTGTCTCCCGTTGATGAAAGGCTACTAAGCCCATTAAAGTTTCAGCCAATGCTAAGCCAACGCAGCTTTTGCCCTCTTTCAAATCTTGGGCCACCTCGATCAAGGGAATGCTAGACCCTCCGAAACCCGGGGCAAGAAGAAAATGAGCCAACATGCACAAACAAAGGGTATGCTGCCGAAAACTCTGCCAGAAACGATCCCTGCGGTCACCGACGTCAAAAAATCGATGAATGAGACTGGGAATATCCAGCTCCCCGTTGTAAACTAAGGATCGAGCTTCATGTAAAGTGAGCCCACACATCCTTCCTAAAGCTTGGATGTGACCAAAACGGGACTGGGGCAAGATTTCCTCGTCACGTCGGGATTCCATCAGAACTTGGAATTCTTCAGTTGTAGGGCATATCTCTTGCCCCCCAAAGCTGAAAACATGTGTAACCGGGGTTCCAACACCTAGCCCCAGCATACAGGAACCGAAAACACAGAGGGGTATGACTTAGTGGGAATAGTACATTTATCTCGAAACCTTGGAAATTCACTTTTTCCGAGCCATCTAAAGTTGCAAGCCAATTTGAGAGTTTTTCAGTGAAGAATGGCTCCATCTGTGGAAAAAATAGAGCTGGAATGAAGAAACTACGAAGTTCCAACCTTTGTAGAAGATAAGGCACTAAGTGGAAGACATGTGGTAGCAATCTAGGAGCTCTTGGCACTGGTGGCCAACAGGCCAGTGTTGGTAGCCGACCGGCCACTACTGGTGGCCGACCGGCCACTACTGGTGGCCGACAGCCACCACTGGTGACCAACAGCCTCTGTTTATGGCTGGCAAATTTCCTTTGGTCTTCCTGTGAGTTGAGAGTGCTGAGAACCTGTGTGTTGTTCTGCTCTTGGCGCCTTCTGTTGTCTTCTTGTAGTAGTTTTGTCGAGTTGTTTGTAAGTTGTTTCAATTTGTTTATCGAGTTATTGTATTGCTTATTGAGTTGTTGTTTTGTTTATTGAGTTGTTGTTTTGGTTTAACGAGTTGTTATTGTAGTTGTTTGTCGAGTTGTTTTACCTAGTTTGTTATGTGTTGGTCGGCTCATTACCTGATTAAGAAATTTCCAATACAATGTGCAGTGTTCAAAATTTCATCAATCTCCTTTTTATGCAATGTGGTGCTATGCAATGCTCAAAATGTAAAATACAACACTTTTTCATCAAAAAGTTGTTTTCATTCCGATCATGCTTTCTTTTACAAAAGAGTACAAGTTTTTTTTAAGAAAATAAAACTGTCTAAGTTGTACAATGTGCTAACACTACTAGCAAAAAGAGACTAAGCAAAAACATATGAATCGGCGCCAGCCACCTCAAGATCGAGAGGCCCTCTTCGTCCTCTTCCTGGGCATGGACTCAGAGTTATCTCCATCGGTGCCACTTTCAGAGGCCGCCATATCGGAGCTAGCTGCTGAACCTGCCTCAGCATCATCACCGCCCTCAGAATCTGAGCCAGCGTTGTCGTCTCCATTCTCTGATGACTCTGACTGTGGACTTGTTGCCTCCTCGTCCTCGTTCGTCTCATCATCATCATCATCTAGGGCGAGCTCTGAAAGGCCACTCTTGTCACAGGTGCCCCTAGCTCTCCCTTGGCTACATGCTGGAGCCTTCCATTTCTCTCTCCCTGTTGCCGAAGGAGCCACTAGTGGTCCAACTGCGGCTCCCGTTGGAGTGTCCGGTGTGGCTGGGATCTGAAAAGGGCAGTGTGCCAAATACATCAGTCGCGGTATATATCAGATGCAAAGATGATATGCAGTATGCAATGTATGGATGTAGTGTATGGATATAGTGTAAGGGTGCAGTGTATGAATGCAATGTTTTAATGCAGTGTTTGAATGCAGTGTATCAGATTAGTGTAGTGTAGAACATATTACAGTTGCAATGTTAATTTATCAGCAGAAAGTTTGATGACATGAAGTGCAAACTGAAGGAAATTACCGAAATCCTGTAGAGGCTAAGCAGGTTTATGCTTCTCTGCATCATCTCTATCAGGGAAGCCGCTAGCTTGAGAGCCTGCCTGGTGTACTCTATGGATGCCTACAAGTGCGTTAAGAGAATCAGTGTTCTATAAGCATAACTGAAATGAATTGAACATGCAAAATGTAAAGTGTGGTACATACTTGAGTTAGGCCTCGAACCCTGACAAGCTCGTGCCCGGCTAGTACGGGCTTAATAGGGATCTGGTAAGCCTCCCTGGCATGGCGCCAACAGATGAGTGTAGTAGGCAGCTCTGGCCACCCTATCCTCTGTCTCGTCTAAGAATCTCTCCTGCCACGGGTCCTGGTCGCCCTGGCCCCTCTGTCCCTCTCTCGCAGCTAGAGCCCTCGCTCTCTCACCTCCACGGGCGCCAGTCAGAGGTGGCATAAGGTATGTCTAAATGAAAGCTATGTAATCACCCTCGACTCGGAAAGAGTCAGCATCCCAGCCCTTGGTGAAATTAATCATCTCCTGAAAGGTGAATTTCTCTATGGCTCTCATATATGTCGGAGGTGGCATGGAAACTACGGCTCGGGCAAGCCGATGGTCTAGCGTAAGAACCACTCCCTTAAGAACCATGCCCGACAAACCAGGCCTTCGAGCAGGAGCCGAAAGCGGGAAGCCTTTCGGGCACCAACAAACTGATCCCTAACTCCCTCAGGCATCATCGCCCAAGGCTGCCAAGTGATCTATAAATAGAAAATGCGCAGATTGTTAGCTGTCATCAGATATTGAGATATGAATCAGAATCAAAGGAAAATGGAAATAACAGTAAATCTTGAGTTACCTCAGCCGCAGTCACAATGTCGAAGTATCGACGAAAGAATGGGAAGGACTCCTGGGTCCTCCGCTGGCATCTCCCGTCATACCGGTGACAGTATGGTACGACAGGAGGCATCTCCACCTCCGCCTATGGGGAAAGTATCGGAAAATAGGCGTACACCCATAGCTGCGGAAAGCAAAAGGGCAACAAAGGAGTATACAATGATAAATACAGTAAAGGAAAAGTAGACTTTGTGTGCAGTGTATAGAAAGTGCAAAGCAGAAAGCACAATAAGAAATGCAAAACAGAAAAGTAAAGCATACCTCTCAGGCCCTCTAGTAGCCTCCAATCAGATATCCACTCCTGCAGGAGGTCGAGCTCATGTATCCACACAAGGTGGCCAAGCCTGCACCGCCCCAACCATAGAAAAGGCGCTCATGAGATATAGCCCGACAATGTTTGCCCAGTCAGCAAACAAGGTAGTGCCAAAGAGGAACATCAGGAAACCTCGGGCATACTGCACGGTCTCCTCTCGGGCCGCTAGTGCTGTCCCTCTGAAATGATCTACAAACTAGGTGTATCAGACCATCCCTAATCGAGAAATAGGTGGGCGTGTCCCCAGCATATAAATCCAAGCGGCCTCCCACTCACCCATATCAGTATCGTAAGGAATCGGATGACCTCCTACCTCTATGCCAGTGAGCATAGAGAAATCAAAGGGAGTTATCGTCATCTCCCCTGCGGTATAGAAGTGAAAGGAGTCGGTGGTATCCCACCACCTCTCTACCAAGGCGCCCAGTAAAGGCCTACTCACTATGAAGCGTGATAGCCCCATGAAGAACGAGCCAAAGTCAGCCTCGTCAGTGATGTGGCGAACATCATCGAGGAGCCCCATGTACCATTCCCTCGCGGAGGTGGTCCTGTACCCTCTGATGGCATGTGAATCTCCCTGTGATCAGGACAAGCATATGAAAGGTAGTATAAGAAATACAATCCAAAAGTGTGATTTAGGCAAGCATGCAAGGTACATTGGGAAAATATAAGAATATAGTGTATACCTCGGAGGCGCCATAAGATAAATGAGACTCTGGCTCACGTAGTAAGAGGTCCTCTGGTGCGCCTTGTGCAAACCCTCTGAACTGACGAATGCTATCAGGTGGTAGCACATGTATCTCAGGATGATATGTCGCCAAGTCAAAAGGTCGAACGCTGAGTGGCAATGGCTCAAGCTCTGGATCCACCTCCATCTCCAGAGAAGCACCGTCATGTGGGATGTCATCCGCCATCTCGAAAGAAGATGAGACAATGGTCAAAAATGGGGAAAATGGGTGAAGAATGCCAAAAGTCAACAAAAATCAACTCTCAGAGAGGAAAAATGGGAGAAAAAGTCAAAGCCCAGGAAAAGGCACTGAATCCAAGAGAAACTCGAGGGAAACAAGCCTCAAGTGGTGAAAATGAAGAAAGAAGCACCGAAATCGACTTTCAATCGATTCAAAACGGAGTAAACTACAAGGGTTTAGCGAAGAAAATGTTTATGGGGCGTTGAAAAACGCATATAATAGTTGGATCTACGGAGAAGGAAGGTCTAGAGAGGGAGAGAAGGGATGCGTTTTGTACTTTAGTGTGTAACATGCTTTGCATAAGATATGCATTGTTGTTATTTTGCATAGAATATGCATGTTGCATTTTATTGCGTTGTATATGCTCTTACATTCACATAGAAAATGTTCGTACTTGTTGCATAGAGCATGCTCTAATTTTCGTTGCATAGTATATGCTTCTGTTTTGTTCCTTGTATTTTATGCATGAAACATGTCCCTAACATTGTGTCATGGTTATTCATCTTCCATAGAACATGCATTCTTGCTAGATTATGCTTGTTGAGTTTCTTTCTTATGCAGACACGATATTGTATGTACGGTTCATTCAAAGCTGGTGCAACCAAATGATATCGTTTCATACAGTTCATTTAGAAGAGTTCCAGGTGAGACCACTCATGTCCTTTGATCCAACTCCTTTTGGTTAGAAGCATTCGGGCGTGCTCCGGTGCTTACACCACCGCTTTTGGTTAAAAGCATTCGGGCGTGCCCCGGTGTTTACACTAATCCTTTTCGATTAGAGACATTTGGACGTGTCCCGGTGTTCTCATTGCCTTTTCTCCTCTCGCATGCGACGCGTTTGGACATTTTCGGTTAGAGACATTTGGGCGCATCCCGATGTTCTCGTTGCCTTTTCTCCTCTTGCATGCGACGTGTTAGGACGTTTTCGATTAGAGACATTTGGGTGCATCCTGGTGTTCTTGTTGCCTTTTCTCCTCTCGCATGCGACGCGTTAGGACATTTTCGGTTGGAGAGATTTGGGCGCGTCCTAGTGTTCCCGTTGTCTTTTCTTCTCTCGCGTTCGACGCGTTAGGATGCTTACGGTTAGACACATTTGGGCTCCCGGTGTTCACACATTTTTTTCCTCGTGTGTTCCACATGTTGGAATCATGTTTGACGCCTCGAGTGCGCCTGACGTTTGTGTTGTTCTTCGCCTTTCCTGCGTGATGCGTAGTTAAGATTGTATAATTTTCTTACATCCTTTCTGTATGAAATGTGGTTTAGTTCATGTTTACTTACTTCTGTTCATGTTTAAGTTCATTGTACCGTGTTTCAGTTTGTTCAAATATAGCATTTCTTTGCATTGCATGATACTTGCATCTAAATGTTTCATTACAGCCTCATTGCATGATCACAAGTTATATTCTCGCATCGTGTATATCACTTGCATATTGCCTCAGAACTACACTGGTTTGATTCCTTACAAAGGGATACATAGGCTGCCTACGGGTGCAACCGTTCTTTGTTTTGCTTGTTTGTTTGTCCAAGTCCTCGGCCTTGTCAAAAATGGACCATCGCTGGGCTTTGACATTCACTCCCGTCATTTCATGACTTTCGAGTTCTGTCGAAGAGGGGCAACAGTAGACACCCATTTTTTGACCGTCCTCAAGACTTGGACATCATCATTTGAACACTCGATGATTTTGTATGCTCGTGTTCGTTTTGAATACCCAAGTGCCTTATCTTTGAGCCTTTAAACCTTATCTGCTTTGTGCTTGGTTGTGGACCAAGAGCTTGTTGTTTCAAGTCTAGAGGAGATGGTGGCCTGTCGGCCAGCCCCACAGCCTATTGGCCATGACTTGTTCCTGTCGGCCATCAGTGGTGACCGGTCAGCTATGTTGGTGGCCGACGACCTTTTGTCTCCTTTTTCAAATATTTGTTTGCCAGCTGTGCTAGCTGTTGTTCACTGAAGTGCATCTCCATACACGTGTATGGTAGGATGATTTCAAGCTTAAACCTTGGTTTTCTATATATATGGGGTGCTCTCCCCCATTTGGAGGGGTTAGAAATTTGGGATCAAAATTCCCTCTCTCTCTCTCTCTCTCTAGAATTTTCTATCTCTCTTCTTATTTTATGCCTTAAAGCCTAGTTTCTCTACACCTTTGCACATCAATCCTTAACCAAACACTCTCACCTTTGAGCTGAGGTCCTTTGGAGTTTAATTTGAGCTCTTGAAGGAGGTTTGAGTGGGAATTTGGGGCTATTTTGCACTTAAGCTTCAAGAGGTAGTTCACTTACTTAGTGTACTTGCTTTGGCTACTTATTTTTCCATCCTTTTGTATTCTTTTTGAGCTGGTTTTCAACTACAAAAAACTCCGTATTTTGAGGCTTAACATGATGGTTTCAGGTTATTTTGTGTTAAGGGGTGACCCTTATTTTTTTTATTTTTTTTTGAAGACTTTTGCACCATCTTTTAGCATATTCAAATCAAACTTTTTGGGCCTTTTAACCACTGAAAATCAGAGTTATTTCAATGACAAAAACCTTCTTTTGAAGTCCAAAATTGGAGGGGTTAGCCTCCCCTGCTTGTGTCTTGTTTGCATGCGTAGATAGCCTAATATGTGACCATGTTTTTCTAGCATGTTTTTGCCATTATTTTGATTTGTTTTAGCTCTATTTTGGGCTGGTTAGGTCCTTTGACGCTTGTATTGCATGGTTGTAGAGCAATTTCCTTCACTAGCTTAATGTTTTAAGCTTTTAAACATGAACTGCATGAGTTGATTGCATGTTTTAGTGTATTTTGCACTCCATTTTAGCACTGGAATCTCTGAAATCTCCCTCTATTCTTCACTCTTTCTTTTATTTTGAAAGTGGCTTTGAACCCCTTGTTGGCTTAACTGTGGAATTGAGACATTCATGCTTAATGGTCTAATTCCTTCGGGAGTTCATTATCAATGGCATGAGGTCTCTTTCATGCTCCAGGCACTTGTGATTTAAGCCCTCTTTCCATTAGAGGACACTCACTTTGGACTTAATCAATTAAAGAATGGATTGGTAAGCTAAAATGAGTAAACAAAATTAGACAAGTAAAAGAGGCAAGATAACATCTTTTGTGTTATATTGTATGTGTTTGGATCGGACGTCAATTCGAACACGAGGAAAATGGGACGTTTCATACTCAAAGTGATGAAACGTGCCACTTTCCTTGGTCATCATCACCCTTGATCATGCATGATAGGGTGGTGGTCTTGTTGAGTCTTGTTTTGCACTCATTAAGCTTGTACAAGCTTGGCTTCTTGGCCATCATGCATGGAAAATGCTTGGTTGATGGTTTGAGGGCCGAGAGCTACACTCATTTGAGCTTTTGTGATGATTAGGAGAGTAGCAGTACATGCAAACCTTGAGAATACACTGCTTTGCCTCTGTTTGCTCTCTGTTGTAGCAAAAAAAGAAGTTCAGGGAAGGGGTAGCCGACCAGCCACCAACGGTAGCCGACCAGCCACCACTGGTAGTCGACCGACCATCAACGAAGAAAGTTGCTCCGTGTGTTCCTACATGGGATCGGAGCTGTTCTGGGAGTTGGCAAAATTTCCAGTGGTCAAAGATGTACAAACAGAGGCTGCAATGGCAAGGTGGTGGATTTTCGAGAGGAAAACAGCCAAGCACGCGTGCATCCCTCGCCCTCGGGGCCATTTAATTGCTTTAGTTAGCTTAGAATAGCTAGTTAATTCAAGTGTTGTACTTAATTAGTTAGTGTAACTAATTATTCAATTCTGATTTGTAATATTTAATTAGCTTAGAATAGTTAATTAGTTTCATTATGTTGTAATAGTTAGTTTAATTAGCTTAGCTTAATTAGCATAGCTAGTTGCTTAGCATATTCATTCGGACACTCCATCGCGAGGGCATAATGTTGTAATAAGTGTACGTGCGTGTGTGTATGTCTTCAACCCCATGTCTTTCTCCCTTTTATTTACCAGTTTTTGATGGTTAGATTAGGGGCATTTTCAATTAGCATACCTTATGCTTGCATGTTTGCATCCATTCATTTGTCTTTCATGCACCGAGGCTTAGCGCATCATTCAAACCTCATTGCACTTTCAATACACTTCTTTGAATACGTGTTTCAAAGAATGCTATCAAAGTATTGCAAATACCATGATGAGGTAGCCGAGCCTATTTAGTTGCGTTCTTTGCATGTGTTGCATTAGGCACTTTGTATAGTTAGGATCATGCATCTTTCTAACAAGTTTTTTTGTTTTGGCTTGGAGTACTCGGTGAGTTTTGCGCTTTAGCATACTTGCATGAGTGTGATTGCCATTTTGCCATGTTTCGCATGCTTGCCATGAGGCTATGTGCTTACTTGCTAAACTGCATGAATGCTTGTGGATGGAGGCTTGGTTGCTTGAATTGGAACAGTTCAACAAATGTGCATTTTAAGGCCACTTTGTTGTGGCAAAACCCTGTTTTAAGCCCACTTTGTTTGGTAGCAAATCCACATTTTAAGCCCACCTAAGGGTGGCAAATTCAAACCATTTTCGAAAACAAACATGTGTTGAGTTGTTCCAATTCTTGCGATTCTAGTCTATACTTGCTTGTGTGCGTCACACAGTAAGGTTATATTAATAACTGGAATAAGAACACATAATGTTTATAAAAAAACATATCATGATTAGTAGAGGCTAATCTTTGATCGGGCGAGTGGGGGTGCTCATTTCAAGACCTTCCCCTCTCATACCCAAGTTCCTGAGCCGAGGCAACTTTGGTGATGACGGACACGTGGCCTTTGGCACGAGTCAGGGTTTCCTAAATTTTCCAAAAACAAAATATTGTGGTGGCGACTCTATAATCTGGCCATGCAGTCCAATTTTGGCATTATCTGATTTCAAATCGATTTTCCAAAAGGTTTGTCAGATTGGACTCTTTGGTGATTATCAGTTTCACATTGCACTTGCGAGACTAGATTCAGAACTGCGGGAGTCCAAACTGTGAGGCCTTCTTTTCAAACCCTTTCCGAAAGGTGGGGCGTGGAAAAGGGCGAGTTCACAGTTTCTAGCAACTCTACTAGGGATTTAGAGAACTTGACTCAAACTCATGATATGTTATTTTATTTACACTTATGTGTTTCTTTGCATTTGCATTTGCATCGATGCGCCTAAGTCACAGTATTTGCCATCTGCTATTCCTGAACGGTTTACCAGAGGCTTGCTTGGAAAAGCTTGCCATAAAGCTGATCGGTTGTGGGCTCTGCAACGATGGGAACACAACCCTTGGATCTTGACTACCGCTATACCGTTTGATCCGCTTTTACTTCTCGGTGTTAGCTATGAGAGGTATATTAGGTAGTCTTGCTGAGGTATCCTTTTTTGACCAATCGACCTAGTTGCATATCGGAAACCATAGAGATTGTTCAAAACTAGGACATGTTGCTCACCCAAATGCAGGATTGTATGAAAACCGCTTATTTGTGTAATGAAGCCCTAGCTCCTTACGAAACTAGGACAGGGTAACCCTACCCCATCATAGGGGTGTTTTCGCTCTCACTTGTTTGATACGTCCTTTAGAGTGAAACTTTACTTTATTTTCTTTTTGCAAGGTAGTCTTTCACGATTGCTTCAGACGAGGCAGTTACCCCCCAAGCACTCTGGACTCGAGTAAGGTGACTTTGCCAATCTAGGGATCTTGTAAGAGGACAACCAGTGTTTGCTTCGCTACCCCCGATTACAAGACGGAGGAGAGTCAGGCATAACTCACCGATTCGACAATTACTTTCATTCAGCGAAGTCCAGTTTTCTGCTTCCACTTCAGAAAAATAGTACACACCAGTTCCGATAGATCAGCACCCCTTAGTCAACATGGAAGAAATGTTCCGCCAACTTCAACAGACTATTAAGAATATGCAGCTGGACGCTGCCCACCAAGCGGACACCGCACACCAAGCAGAAATAGCGTCCGAGCAAGCTAAGTTAATCGCTAGGCTACAAAGAACAATAGTCAAGACACAACAATTTCCGTGATCCCATCTACCTCCTACAAACATTCCAGTACCCAAAGCTCCTGCTCCTATAGCCAACGCCTAGGAAAATATAGACATTCCGGCAGAGCCAATTCCACCCCAAACTTTGAAAACACCGGTCTACCCAACAGAGGCGTCGTTTGAGTTTGAGGTCGACCCTACTGCGCTGAAAGTGAGCAAGCTTGAGAAGCTATTTAAAAGGACACAAGGTGTCAATTCTATCCTGGATATAGAGGACAGCTGTACCGATGCAGCAGTGACCTTGCCGGATAGGTTTAAAATGCCGCATATGGACTGCTTTGATGGCTCGGGTGATCCCATGGTCCACTTGCAGTTATTCTCAGACATCTTACAACTAATGGCCCTATCTAGACTGCAGAAGTTATCCCTTTTCAGCCGGAACCTGTCAAGTATCGCGGCCATTTGGTATGCTAAGCTTGAAGACTCTGTGAAAAGGAGTTGGGAAGAGATGACTGAGGCCATTATTGCTCAATACTCCTACAACACACAGATCAAGGTCACAACTCGTGATCTCAAAGCAACTCACCAAGAGCCGAAGAAGGGCTTCTTCGATTTTGTTACTCGGTGAAGGGCCAAGGCCTCCATGATGACCACCCGGCCAGCTAAAAAAGACCAGATCAGAATGGTCGTCCGTAATCTGCAACCAAGGCTGCTATAGAAAATGATAGTCATACCTCTGCCTACTTTTGTTGACCTTAGACCACGAGAAAGAGCAGCCTAAGAGGGCTTTCACACGTAATTCCAATGCGGCTACGAGTAGTAGTGCAACAGCAAGGCCGTCTGATGTCATCACCACACCAAAATCGCCAACCCTTTGCGGTACATCCGACATAACTCACAAATACAAAGAACCTCGAGGCCAAAGGGTCTTTACCCCTCTATACATGTCCTTATCGCTGTTCGAGAGTCCTGATCCAAAAAGGACATCTGAAGCCACTAGAGCCTCGTCCTTTATCCGACCCTCTTCCCCCAAAACATAACCCGGCCAAGTATTGTGCCTTCCACCAACAGCATGGTCGTGACATTGAGCCATGCTTCAGATTGTGTGATGAGATTCAGGATCTCATTGAGAACAAAGTGATGGCGCCTCCTCAAAAGCCCAACGTCACTACAAACCCCCTCCCACCACATAACCAGGTCCCCCTACCTCAGCAAATAAACCTTATCCAAACACTGGCCGTCCCTTACGACCCCAGTATACACATCACCCCCTCCCACCTACCCAAACTGGCATTGTTCATCCCGGAAAGCACAGATCTGTGCATGATGAACACATCCACATCCCAACCCAAACTTGAGGTGGTGACCGTGGTAGATGAAAACAGTGTGGCCTTGGTGGAGAATGTGAATGTCAGCTCAGCGCCTGAGGGCTCTATGGACTCATCTGAAGAGAAATACAACCCGTGCCACTAAATTGTGCCAACTGAGCAGGCCAGACCAAAGATGGCAGTGCCAACAGGGATGGAGGTTAGTGTGGTCCGGGAGGATGGCCTAGGCCAGGGATTAGATGACTTATCCGACCTCGAGGAGGACATCAGCAATCTGCAGTTCTACGATGAGCAAGATCTGGGGAATATACAAATTAACTGGTTCAATCTAAATGGGTCAGCAGATAATTCAGAGTGGCTCAATGATGAACCAGATGTGGATGAGGGACTTCAACCCAAGTCGAATGCCAAAATGTAGAATCGCAAAGGCCGGAACGGCCGATGACAAGGGAAAGTTGCTGGAGAGCACCGGTACTAAGAATTTTGCTCAGGAATTCAGTAGTGTTAGTACAGCTGATACCAAGCAAGAGGCCGTACTGAAGCAGTTTGAACAGAAAAGAGCTGAGGATAGTCGAAAAGCTGGAAAAGCCAAAGACCCTGAGGGGAATAATCGTGATGTTGATGTGGGAATACTTACAACGGAACCAGACAGTTGCTTGTTGGTTGCCGGAGGAATATGGTAGGAAGATGATGACCTGCATCTTGCCCATACTGATGAAGATTGGGGACAGAATCTGCCAGACGAGACTTGGTATTCTGAGGAAGTAGATCACATGACTAGGAGTGGGTGCTACTTTAAGCCCCCACACCTAGACCAACCTAAAGCATCTGGAAAGGACAAAGAGGCTAAAAAATAGAAAGATAAATTGTTAGAGAAAGAGCCTGTACTGAAGCAGTTGAAGAAGATCCAAGCAGACATATCTATCTGGGGGTTGCTCATGGCTTCGCGTGTGCACTGACAAACTATATTGTCTGTAATGGATAGAGCCAAGCTATCTATTGACACAACTCCAGAACAATTAGTAGGACTGGTCTTCCCAGGAGGCGCTTCACGGACTTTGACTTTCACGGATAAGGAATTACCGCCTGAGGGCTTTGAGCATAATAAACCACTATACATCTCAGTTGAATGCAGAGAGAAATGAGTGCCCGTTGTATTGGTTGATACTGGATCTGCAATTAATGTTTGTTCGTCACGCATGGCCTATGCTATTGGCTTGAAGCCAGCAGATTTTGTACCAACTGCCCAAGTGATCCGGGCTTACAATGATGGAGACAGTTCAGATCAGAACACAGGTTGGCCCGACACAATAGGATATTGAGTTTCACATCCTGAATGTTCCGGCTACCTTCAACTTGTTACTTGGGCAACCGTGGCTACACCAAGTAAAAACTGTCTCTTCCACCTTGTATCAAATGTTGAAGTATCCTCTTGGAAAAATGGTGGCCACTGGTTTTGTGAATTCTTCTATACATCCTCCGCTGGAGGTCACTAACCAGTACTGGAGATTGTACATGGCGACGAGGATGTTTTCTTGTCTAGTTTTACCTTGGTTGAAGCCCGGATAGTGCAAGATATCTTAGCTATTGATGAGGGGTTGTACGTTAGCGCTCAATCAATCTACCTCATGAACAAGCTACAGCATATACCTGGGATGGGATTAGGAAAGAGAGGCCAGAAGGGCGTTACCGCACTGGCTGAAGTGCCACATAACCCTCATGCCTTTGGTCTGGCCTATACGCCTACCAAAGAGGATTGGGTGAGAAAAGGGGAGGAAATGACAGGAAGAGCCAAAGCTAAGCAAAATGTGAAGCATTATGAGCTTGTACATAGACTAATTCAAGGAACTCTGAACGGCCGCTTTGTCTGGGAGGGAGAGGGCTTCCTATTTTGCGGCTTTCCTGAGCCATGATTGAACTCTGAGAAGCAACGTTTGCCTGGCTTTGAGATTTTCTTCAACCTACAGCTGCAAGAGGATGAAGCCACAGAGGAACAGACTGGTCTACCTGCTGAGGCAGAACAGAGTACAGAAGATGAGTCTAACAGCAATGAACTTAAGATAGGAGCAATACTCGGTTGTCTCCTTTCAGATCCTCAGATCAAACCGGAGAGTTCGGGGGGTGACTTCACCGTTTCCATGATCGGAGAACAATCAGGTGTGGACCCTTCCGGTGGTATTCTAGATGCATCTATCACACCCTCTTTCATTTGGCAGCTAAAGGAGGGCTTTTTGTCTAGTAGTTCTGAATCAGGTAGTGAGCCAGAATCTAATTCCACAGAGTCTGTGGAGTCAAAATCTGATTCCAGTTCTTTTGAGTTGGAGTCCGGTATTCCTGTGGTTGATAACCCAGATGCCATTGTTTTGTCCAGGTCTTCTTTTTCCTTTTCTTTTAAGTCGGTTGTAATCGAGGAATTGGATAAGCTAGAGGCTTTGAATGAGAATGATACCACTGCTGTTTCTGAGTACTTCTCTGTGCCACTTGTATTTTCATTGATCATGACTTTCAAAATTTTGATAAAAACGATGATGAAGGAATTCCTCTGGTTTTCAAACATTTGATTGATCGAGAAGAGGAGAGGTTTGTAAAACCCCTTGTTAATGAAATCGTTGCAATTAATGTGGATATTGAGAAGGATCCGCGTCTGGTCTAGATCATCTCTACGTTGTCTTCGAAGGAACGTGAGCACTTAGCCGCTTTATTAAAAGATTTCAAAGTTATTTTCGCGTGGTCCTATGAAGACATGCCTGGAATCAATCTCGAGATTGTACAGCATCAGATCCCTCTTGACCCCGAGGCCCGACCCATTAAGCAAAAGCTTCGGAGAATACGCCCGAATTGGGCTTTGAACATTAAGGAGGAGGTCACCAAGCAGATAGATGCAGGGTTTTTGCTAGTATCTAAGTATCCGACTTGGTTGGCCAACATTGTTCCAGTGCCGAAAAAAGATGCCAGAATTCGGGTGTGTGTGGATTTTAGAGATCTGAACAAAGCTAGTCTGAAGGACGACTTTCCTCTATCACACATCGATGAATTGGTGGACTTCACCGCAGACCATGCGTTGCTATCCTTTATGGATGGGTTTTTCGGGTATAACCAGATTTTGATGGCACCCGAAGACAGAGAGAAGACTGCCTTCACCATACAGTGGGGAACCTATTACTATAGGGTGATGTTGTTCGATTTGAAAAATGCTGGGGCTACTTATCAACGGGCTACGACCACTATCTTGCATGATATGATCCACAAAGAGGTTGAGGTGTACGTGGACGACTTGATTGTCAAGTCCAAAGAAAGAGAGGGCCACTACACCGCCTTGAAAAAAATTTTCCAACGGATTAGAGAATATCAGTTGAGGTTGTGTCCACAGAAGTGCACATTGATTACACCGATATTCTAGCAGGGAATATCGGTGTAATCTTGATTACACAGAAATCTTGATTACACAGAGGCTGAGGTTGAGATTTCTGTAACATGAGGGAATATCGGTTAAGGTTGAGGTTCAGATTTCTGTGTAATCAAGATTTTCTCTCTCTGTTCTTATTTTATGCCTTAAAGCCTAGTTTCTCTACACCTTTGCACATCAATCCTTAACCAAACACTCTCACCTTTGAGCTGAGGTCCTTTGGAGTTTAATTTGAGCTCTTGAATGAGGTTTGAGTTGGAATTTGGGGCTGTTTTGTGCTTGAGCTTCAAGAGGTAGTTCACTTACTTAGTGTACTTGCTTTGGCTACTTATTTTTCCATCCTTTTGTATTGTTTTTGAGTTGGTTTTCAACTACAAAAAACTCTGTATTTTGAGACTTAACACGATGGTTTGAGGTTATTTTGTGTTAAGGGGTGACCCTTCTTGTTTTTTTTTTTTTTTTTTTTTATAGACTTTTGCACCATCTTTTAGCATATTCAAATCAAACTTTTTGGGCCTTTTAACCACTGAAAATCAAAGTTATTTCAATGACAAAAACCTTCTTTTGAAGTCCAAAATTTGAGGGGTTAGCCTCCCCTCCTTGTGTCTTGTTTACATGCGTAGATAGCCTAATATGTGAGCATATTTTTCTAGCATTTTGTAACTTGATCTCAAAGATGTTTTTGCCATCGCTTTTGATTTGTTTTAGCTCTATTTTGGGCTGATTAGGTCCTTTGAGCCTTGTATTGCATGGTTGTAGAGCAATTTCCTTCACTAGCTTAATGTTTTAGGCTTTTAAACATGAATTGCATGAGTTGCTTGCATGTTTTAGTGTCATTTTACACTCCATTTCAGCACTGAAATCCCTGCAATCTCCCTCTATTCTTCACTCTTTCTTTTATTTTGAAAGTGGCTTTGAACCCCTTATTGGCTTAAGTGTGGAATTGAAACATTCATGCTTAATGGTTTAATTCCTTCGAGAGTTCATTATCAACGGCATGAGGTCTCTTTCATGCTCCAGGCACTTGTGGTTTAAGCCCTCTTTCCATTAGAGGACACTCACTTTAGACTTAATCAATTAAAGAATGGATTGGTAAGCTAAAATGAGTAAACAAAATTAGACCAGTAAAAGAGGCAAGATAACATCTTTTGTGTTGCATTGCATGTGTTTGGATCGGACGTTAATTCGAACACGAGGAAAATGGGACGTTTCATACTCAAAGTGATGAAACGTGCCACTTTCCTTGGTCATCATCACCCTTGATCATGCATGATAGGGTGGTGGTCTTGTTGAGTCTTGTTTTACACTCATTAAGCTTGTACAAGCTTGGCTCCTTGGCCATCATACATGGAAAATGCTTGGTTGATGGTTTGAGGACCGAGAGCTACACTCCTTTGAGCTTATGTGATGATAAGGAGAGTAGCAGTACATGCAAACCTTGAGAATACACTGCTTTGCCTCTGTTTGCTCTCTGTTGTAGCAAAAAAAGAAGTTTAGGGAAAGGGTAGCCGACCTTTCACGAACGGTGGCCGACCAGCCACCATTGGTAGCCGACCGGCCATCAATGAAGAAAGTTACTCAGTGTGTTCCTACAGGGGATCAGAGGTGTTCTGGGAGTTGGCACAATTTCCAGTGGTCAAAGATGTACAAACAAAGGCTGCAATGGCAAGGTGGTGGATTTTCAGGAGGAAAACAGCCAAGCATGCATGCATCCCTCGCCCTCGGGGCCATTTAATTGCTTTAGTTAGCTTAGAATAGCTAGTTAATTTAAGTGTTGTACTTAATTAGTTAGTGTAACTAATTATTCAATTCTGATTTGTAATATTTAATTAGCTTAGAATAGTTAATTAGTTTCATTATGTTGTAATAGTTAGCTTAATTAGCTTAACTTAATTAGCGTAGCTAGTTGCTTAGCATATTCATTTGGACACTCCTTAGCGAGGGCATAATGTTTTAATAAGTGTGTGTGTATGTGTGTATGTCTTCCAACCCCACGTCTTTCTCCCTTTTGTTTACGAGCTTTTGATGGTTAGATTAGGGGCATTTTCAATTAGCATACCTTATGCTTGCATGTTTGCATCCATTCATTTGTCTTACATGTACCGAGGCTCGGCGCATCATTCAAACCTCATTGCACTTTCAATACACTTCTTTGAATACATGTTTCAAAGCATGCTATCAAAGTATTACAAATACCATGATTAGGTAGCCGAGCCTATTTAGTCGCATTCTTTGCATGTGTTGCATTAGTCACTTTGTATAGTTAAGATCATGCATCTTTCTAACAATTTTTTTTGTTTTGGCTTGGAGTACTCGGTGATTTTTTCACTTTAGCATACTTGCATGAGTGTGATTGCCATGTTGCCATGTTTCGCATGCTTTCCATGAAGCTATGTGCTTACTTGCTAAATTGCATCAATGTTTGTGGGTGAAGGCTTGGTTGCTTGAATTGAAACAGTTCAACGAATGTGCATTTTAAGCCCACTTTGTTGTGGCAAAATCCTGTTTTAAGCCCACTTTGTTTGGTGGTAAATCCGCATTTTAAGCCCACCTGAGGGTGGAAAATTCAAACCATTTTCGAAAACAAACATGAGTTGAGTTGTTCTAATTCTTGCGATTCTAGTCTATACTTGCTTGTGTGCGTCACATAGTATGGTTAGATTAATAATCGGAATAAGAACACATAATGTTTATAAAACTACATATCATGATTAGTAGAGGCCGATCTTTGATCGGGCGAAATGGGGTGCCCATTTCAAGACCTTCCCCTCTCGTATCCAAGTTCCTGAGCCAAGGCAACTTTAGTGATAACGGACACATGGCCTTTGGCACGAGTCAGGGTTCCCCAAATTTTTTGAAAATAAAATATTTAGGTGGCGACTCTGTAATCTGGCAAAGTAGTCCAATTTTGGCATTATTTGATTTAAAATCAATTTTCCAAAAGGTTTGCCGGATTGGACTCTTTGGTGATTATCAATTTCACATTGCGCTTGTGAGACTAGATTCAGAACCGTGGGAGTCCAAACTGTGTGGCCTTCTTTTCAAACCCTTTCCGAAAGGCGAGGCACGGAAAAAGGCGAGTCCACAAATGGGTTTGCGGATTCCGACATGGCCAGTGATGTTGATTCTAGGAAATTTACTTTGGGGTATTTGATGACATTTGCAAGGGGAGCTGTGACATGGCAATCTAAATTACAAAATTGTGTTGCTCTCTCAACTACCGAAGCTGAATTTAGCGCCATTACGAAAGTTTGCAAAGAAAAGTTATGGTGGAAGAAATTTTTGCAAGAATTGGGTTTGAAGGAAGAAAGGTATGTGCTTTATTGTGATAGTCAACATGCTATTCATTTGAGTAAAATTTCACTTTTCATTCGAGATCAAAATACATTGATGTGAGATACCATTGGATTCGTGATGTGTTAGATTCAAAATTGTTATAGCTCACAAAGGTTCACACGGATGATAATATTTCGGATATGTTGACTAAGACTCTGCCGAGGGACAAACATTTGAAGTGCAAACTTTGGCGGGTATGGTTAATGTCTCCACCTAAGTTGGTAGGGGGAGAATTGTTAGATATACCTCATTAGTGGAGTATGGTACCCAATTGGTTTATTAAAAATATTTAATTTGGTTTAGTGTTGGTTATAATATATTTTTATATATTATATCTGACTTTTGGAAGCCCAATGGGTATTTAAAAATCTGTTTGGTGACAACTAGGGTTCTGATAAAAAGCCCAAGAGTCATCAATATTTTTGGGTATTGTTTCTTTTTTCCAAAAGAGGCAGTAGCTAATACATCTTTCGGTGGTATATGCTTAGTGATCAATTCGTTGGGTTTGGCATTGTGTGGTAGCATAATGCTTGGTGTAAAAGTTTCAATTAGTGAGAATTGCTCATGTTTTTGATTGCGTTTCGGCTTTGTTTCGAAGATAATTTATTTATCTATTTGGTGAGGTATTTCCTTTTGATTATTTTGTAATTATTTGGAATTCACTTAATGGTGGTTTGTGAGACCATTTGTGTCTTGTTTGTAATCGTTTGAAAACTTTTTGGTTGATAGTGGAATTAAATTTTGGTCCCTTGGAGTACCTCACATTGAGGGAACCACGTAAAAATTCTTGTGTCATTGTTGATTTAATTTTTCCGCATTAGTTTTTATTTCCATTGATTGATTTACTTATGGGAAATCATCTATTTTTCCTAACATTTCTCAGCTAAAATATTCTTGGGTCATTGGGAGTTTGATATATCTAATGAGTTGTACAAAGCCGATATAGCCTACTCTATTAGCAGGCTCAGTAGATACACAAGCAATCCTAATGCTACTCATTGGAAGGGCATTATGCTGGTGTTGTGTTATCTACGCTACACCCGGGATTATGGGCTATATTATACCAAATACCGAGTGGCACTAGAAGGGTATAGTGACGCTAATTGGATATCTAATATAAAAGACTCTAAACTCACTAGTGGTTATGTGTTTACCTTCAGAGGGGCAACTGTGTCTTGAAAAACTTTCAATCAAACGTGTATATCGAGATCAACGATGGAATCTAAGTTTGTTGCTTTGGATAAAGCAACTGAAGAAGCTAAATGGCTTCAGCAATTCATTAAAGATATTCCACATTGGCCGAAACTTGTGCCAGCTATCTGTATTCATTGTGATAGCCAATCAGCAATTAGACAGGCACAGATTAATATGTATAATAGAAAGTCTAGACATATCCGTCGTAGACATAATTCTATACGACAACTACTCTCTAATGAAGTTGCTTCTCTAGATTATGTAAAATCTAAGGACAACATTGCAGATCCGCTAACCAAAAGGTTAACTCGAGAGTTAGTAGAAGCGTCGTCAAGAGGAATAGGGCTAAGGCCTTAGGTAAATGTTACCAGAACGGGAAACCCAACCTAGTTGATTGGAGATCCCAAGATCTAGCTTCACAGGGACAACCTAACTGCGTGTTATAGGTGAGTCATTAAAGAGATAAATCCTCTTGCCCATTCCTTTATACAGCGATACCTTGTAAAGGTGGAAGGTTAAACTAATGCTTTTAATGACCTAAGTGAGATAAAGAATCAACCGTGATATAATGAGATACCTTATGTGAGTGTGAAGTGGGGCCACTTCTTTAAGAATTAACAAGGCCGAATTCTTTAAAAACACTCACTAAACCAGGCTAGTGTTCCAAGACCATACCAGACACACTAGTGAGAACAAGAACAATGGTTAGATTAACTCTTGTGTGAGGTCTATTGTCTCAGTTTACACAAACGGCAGAACAATTCAAGACATCACATTCACTGGTCAACCCGTAAATCCGATAGACTTTCACCACGAAAGGTTTAAGGGCAACAGCTACCTTTTCTAATGCAGGGTTAGTCTGTGTGCTCTCTCTCCGAGTCTTTGTTGTAAACGTTGTCCGTTTTCTTTATTCGGTCAATTTTTATTCATGTAGGGGATTGTTGGAAAAAAATAGTTTTATGGTGATTTTAATGGGATAATAAAGTAGGTCCCAACTATCAGTCGAGGTGAGATCAAATAAGCTTAGATTCTTTGTAACAAGATTTTTACACCACAAAAAGAATGACAAAAAAATTGTTAAGAATTGAATGAGAAATTGTCTCATAAAGTTGGCCTCATGAATGAGGTATTAGGAATTGTGTATAACTACCAATCCCACATTGATTGTAGAGGAAAGCTTTGATGGGTATTTAAACCTCAAGATTTTGATAAGGGCATGAGCCATTTGGGGAATTCAAATTTTCTGAAGGAAGAGAGTTATGGATGCTTCAAGGATAGGCTTAGGCCAAAACTATGGTCCAAGTAGGTTATGCACAGATTGCCATACGCACACAACGCTAGCATGCACGGACCGAACCGAGCCAGGTTTGGGTCCGTGTGATGCCCTGATTCTACACTATAGGTTGCAGTCAAGGAAGAGTCACTAGTGAGTATGGTCAATAACCAAGTAAGATCCCAGATCGCCGGAGGAGTCAAAAGAGCCTCCCTTCTAAGTCCAGCTTTCTTAGGCAGCGCACTACCTTTTTGACAGATCTTACAAGGCATTGGCACAAGGTCTCATAAGCAACGATAAGGTTCATACATAGGATATAGGTACATAACAACCACAATATGTATATAATTCAAAAGATGGTTCCATTACATTACATCCAAAAGAAGGCTTAAAACTTCAAATGAGTCTTTACAAAACATCCAAAAAGAAACTTCTAATTTTTCTAGGATAGCCAAAAGTCTTCAAAGGTTTCAAGCTCGTCGTCTCTAGCTATGAGTTCCGTTTCGTCACCTGGCATGATACGTCGTGAGCTTTGAATGCCCAGTAAACACACACACACACCCCACCCCTTTTTCCCAGTCCAATACACAATCACATTTATAGCACCAAGTAGTAAAGCATGATACTCAAATAAACAAGTAAATACATTAAGAGTTGAGTCAGATGTTAGTAACTAGAAATCCCCCAAAGAGATTCCGTCCTCCCGACCACAAGAATCGGACGCGGATTATTCGGTATGCCCCCTCTTTTGCTGCTTTGTTGCAGAACTAACCTCGGATGCCTACCAACGGTTATATACCGCGTAGCGCCAACCGCAGGGCCTCAAAAGAGATGGTAAAAATAGGGCCTTCCCAAATCCCTCCTTATACCAAACCACCTAGGGTCCGAATACAACCGTTCGGTTCAAGGGTCCCAAAAACCACTTGTGCAAGATTTAACCTCGAATAGGGAACGTATCCCAACAAACCATATATCACATTTTCTCATCTTTTCATTACTCAAGTGTTTGAAAACCCAATACCCACCCAATTAGGTTTCCCATTGAATTAAGTGTTTTAAGTCAAGGTTAGTCCAACTAAACGATAAAATAAAATCCACATAAGCATGCCTCCTCAAGATAAGAAGATAAATAACATAACATACCCATACAACAGCATGCCAAGATATGATAATAAGCCATTAAACATTTTCATGAATACAAGGGTATAAAACATCCAAACATAACAAATTTCCAGATTTAACATCACATGAAGGTTAATATGGAAGGACTACTTAGGTTCATCCACCGGACTCTGTTTTCCTATGGTTCGTAGAGAATTTGATCTAGTTTCTAGAACATTTTTTGGAAATGTGATTGCTTTTCCCGATTTTAAGTTATTTAGAAAATAGTCCAGCATTGTTCCAGAATCTGTCCAGAATCTGCCCAGAATCTGTCGACTGTTACGAAAACTTGATTTTCTTGCAAACCACTCAATGTTTTTCGATGAAACCAATTTTAGTTGAAAGCTAACTCCTTAAGGAAGGTTTTGACATAAAATAGAGGTTCAGAATATTTTTGTACATGTTTTTGGAATTTTTGAAAGTTGATTGAAAAAAATAGGTTTTAAGGTAGAATGCCCAAAACAAGGAAATTTATAAAAAAAGGGGGTTCCATCATGGGAAAGTTTCATTTCTTTTGTGAAGAAAATATGCTAACTATCACATGTTTAACTCAGAAAATTTGTTTGAAAGAGTACCCTTGAAAAGTTGAGAGATGTGTACAAAAGAAGATGGTTTTGTGCCAAAATGGGTAAAATACATGAGAGATGGAAACAATACTCAAATCTTAGTATTTTCAACATAGGAACTTGATAATAATAGATCTGAAACTTTATTTAGAATCTTTAAAAACATGCATTAAAAAAGAAAATGAAGAGAGGGTTGTGTTGGTGGCTTAGCCTCCAAGCTTTGCACAAGAAACTCTCTTTTCTTCCTCCTTCTTCTCCTCTAGATTTCTCTTCCTTGCTCTCCTCCCTCTCTCTAACCAAAATGTGTGTGAGTGAGTGTGTTGTGTGTATGTTTGCAAGCTAGGGAGGGTGTGGTATATGTAGGCAAATTGGGTTAAAATGACATAAAAGCCCTTTAGTTGGAATTGGATGGAAAGTTAGGATTTTGGTTGAATTCTAAAGGAATGGAAGAGACTTAGGAGGTGTGTTCCATTGGTTTAGGCCACATCTAGGGTTAATAAAACTAATTCTTGGATTTTGCATCCTAGGTAGGTCACTAGGTTGTATTTCTCTAGGATTCCATGATGACATATCTTGAAAGTTGTCTCCTCACTTTTTCCTAGAATGATGGGGTTATTTTTTTTATAAATTTTAGGTACAAGGGCACATCCCTCAAGGTGTATACATATATATATATATATATATAGCAAGATTGATGGCATACCAAGGTCCAAGATATAAGTACTATTTTAGGGCAAGTTTTGAAATAAATATATATATATATATGAGGGCTTGAAGTTAAATACATGTAACCTAGGTATAATTAAATTAGGTTAGGGAATTTCTGTTTGGATAAAAATAAAACTAGCAATTACTAACTGTCAAGATTCGAATTGATTCAAGTAAATGAGGGTTTTAAGAAAATAAATCATCATTAGGGTCTGAGAAGTAAATACATATTTCAGGGGCCTTACAGTCCGAGTCCGTATGTTGTGGGTTGTGGATCGTAGGACTTAGGGCTTGGGGCTTGAGGCTTGAGGCTTGCTGGAATTTGTTAGGTTTGGGCTGGACCGAATTGGTGGCCCATCAACTTAATCTTTTTGGGTTGGGTTTGTTTGGTGGCTACAGATATACACACATATATATATAGAGTATGTAACTCACACACGTATTCCCCATCAGTTTTATGCATTACTCAGTTTTGCAAGAGTAATTGGCTGCATTTGTTGCCAGCCTTCATGGCTAGGAGGCTCCTCTTCTCTCCCCCATTGTGTATAAAAGGAGACCATCTTCTTTGGTTTCTACACAGAAATTTTTGCTCTCATATTATATTTAGTCTGCTCCTATAATATATTCTTCTTGTGTGTGAGAGTGCTGCCGTTATCAACTCACCGGAGCTAACAACAGGTGCTTCTATGTTAGTGGGTTCTAGACTGTCGTATCTTGGGAGACAAACGCCGACATACCTTCAGCACCCACGGTAAGGCGGCAAATTTGTTTTAGGGAGACTGTAGTATCACACAGGCTTCAATTTGTTTCCTTTACTATTTTATTTCAATCTTTGATTTTGTTAAATATTTACATTCATCAAAATGTAATCTCTAACATGAGTTAGATTTATGAATTCTTATTCTGTAATATAAATTTGATTAATTATGAATCTTTTTATTTTATTTAATTTTTACAATTTATACAACATCAACTTGATCAAATACTTATGTAAGTACATACATAAAGGCTCTAATCATGCAATGGTTGTAATT
Source organism: Camellia lanceoleosa (assembly GCA_025200525.1). Taxonomy (NCBI): domain Eukaryota; kingdom Viridiplantae; phylum Streptophyta; class Magnoliopsida; order Ericales; family Theaceae; genus Camellia; species Camellia lanceoleosa. Next base: position 19,440,949 of record CM045771.1, on the reverse strand, counting down.
GAGGATAATTTTAATATTGATGGACAAAGTAGTTATAGAGAAGTTGACGAGGATAATAAAGTGGAACAACGGCAACAACAATAAAACAATAATTATGAAAACAATGAATTGGAGCAACAACATAAAAATGAGAACAATTAAATCGGAGCTCCTCATAAAGTAATATATCTTCTTCTTCTTCTTTTTATTTTTTTTTTCTAAGTTTGTTTGTATGAAAAAAAATGTTAATACTTTTTTTTCATTTTTTTTAACGTGTTCTTTTTGGAACATTTGGACATGATGGGTTACTCTATTGAGTTGTAATTTATCAAATATAGATAGATTTGATTTATGACATTCAGCTTATTGTTAGATTTTTTAGCATATATATGTTTTAAACATTAAGTTCATTGAGAAATATCTTATTTATTGTTAGTATTATTTCATTAATTAGAAATCAAGTTTATTGTTGCAACCAAAAAAAAAAAAAAAAACAATAGATCAGTTGGATGTTTATAACATTTTGTGAATATATTTGTTTTGAAGTTTTATTGTTTTTACTTATGAAACTTTTTAAGATAATCTATATGCATTATGATTATAATTTTATGATTTAAATTAGAACTTAATGCATTATTAAAAAATTTACACATTATTAAATCAATTCCGTGTATAACACGGGTTTACCACTAGTTTAGGATATTAGTCATATGTGTCATTATGGTCAAATTATTTTATGTTTTGATAAATTGTACTCGGATTTGGTTAGATTATCTCTATTTTAGTTGTGGATTGCCTATTTTTGGGTGCAAAGCAATTATATTATTAGAATGTATTTCCATATTGTTTGAAGATTATTTAAGAATATGCTATGAATCCATGCAGATGACTAGGAAGATTATGTTGGCTCTGAACGAAAAGAGTATTAATAATGAGATAATAAAGGTTAAATGGGAGGAGGCAGCACAAAAATCTCACAAAATTAATTTTCGTCACTATATTTATCCAAAATAATAATTTGATATCATTTCTTCTAGTTGTTTAAAATAGTTTCCATTGGATCATTGCTATTTTATTTTTTTTTAAGGCTGTCATTTGTTATAATATTTCTTCAATCCCATCTCTCAATTCAATTAGTTTCTATTTGAAATTTTTGTTTTTCTAATAATAAAATTTAAAACCAATTTCTTATCAAATTTGTTTTCTTGGTATTTATTTTATTAAAGGATTTAGATGAGTAAAACTTTCATATGATACATAAAATTAATGAACATAACAAAGAAATGGTAGGAGGTACTTCATATTTGTCGACCTCTCTTTATTATTGTTAGTTGATTTGCAAGATTATATTATCAATTTAGAGCTTATATAATTCAATTCAATATCCATGACTTTAGTTGCATTGACCATTGTTTTCTGGGGAAGCCTATATAATTTTTTTTTTTGCTGCTATATAATGTTTAAAACTATCGTTTGTTATTTTTCTTCAAGTACAATTTAAATAGTTTGTCATCACTTTTTTATATAAATAAAATGGATTAAAACTATTTTCTTATATAATTTTTATAATCATACGAATTCTTATTTTGATTTATTTTTGTAAAATACAGTAGGAACTATGCAAGTTTTATTCAAACTACTATAGAGAAAATAATTATGGAGCTAGAAAGGTACTTGGATGTGATATGCAAGGGTCATTGATAGAAGAGATCAATTGATGGTTTATTCATTTGTTTGAGAATTTTTTTTTATTTTTTTATTTTTTTATGAACAGGACAACGAACTCAGATTAAAAAAAAAATTTAAAAAACTACTTGAAAATTATAGTTGAAAGTTAAAACATAATTTAAGATTAAGATCACTTATTTATCACACAAAATATATATAGTCTATTTTTCTGTGCATCGCAAGAGTTACCGTTAGTAATACATAATCAAAAGTATACATGAAGCTCAAATATTATAACACCCATGACATCATTTACACGGTATTGAACACAAGAGATCAAAAATCAAAGTAGGTAATAAGGTTGACTGAATGCTATTCAACCATGTGAGCATCGAGAAGTTAAGGAACACTAAAAGGGAAAAAATGAATAATTTTTTTTTTCCCTAACAAACTAGGGCATTGGATCACCGTGTTTGATTACCCTTCAAATTGTAACAATAGAGATAGTAGTAATGTCAATTGGTCATATTCGACATTGTGAGTATATGGAGGAGATAGAGAAAAAAAAAAAATGCATACAATTTTTTCAACAAACAAGTCATGGGATCACCGTGTTTGATCATGTTTTATTTTCAAAGTAAATTGACTATCAAGATATTTTAATGAATTGAGGAGTAAGAGAGATTGTTATCATTTTGAGTTTCATAAAATTGTATGTGTTGAATAAAGTTTTGAAATTAAAGATGAGTGCACAACAAACTTAGTAAGGCAAAGTAACCCTAAAAAACTAGTTTGGTTAGGTTTTTTAAAAAATACTTTTCAGAAAATTATACTTTCTTGTTTTTTGAGTTTTTTTGTTTTTACTTAATTTTTTTAATATTTTAAGCATTTTTTTTTTAACTTTCTAGACATACCTAACATAAATATACCTAAAAAGTAAAAATATTGTGAAAAAAAAAAAAACCTTTTAAAAATTCATTAAATACCAAAAATACAAAAAAAAAAAAATACGAGAATTCAATATATTTTTTTGTATCTTTATGTATTTATTAATTTTTTAAAATATTTTTTCACAAATTTTTTACTTTTTAGATATATCTAAGTAAGGTGCGTCTAAAAAAGTAAAAAAAAAAATGTTTAAAATTTTAAAAATATTCACTAAAAATAAAAAAAAAAATTACGAATACCAAAAAATTCAGATTTCAAAACTTAATCTAAAAAACTCAAATCAAACACACTATTAACAGCAATATTATGAACTTAAAAAATTTATTCAAAAAATACTTAGAAAATAGAGTGTGTAGTTATAATTTGTTTCAAGTGTAAATCCTCCTATACAATAATAGGATCTAGACCACATATAATGTTTGGGAGAATTATTTATTTATTTATTTTTATAATTTTTCATGATTCTTAACTTTTCTGTTAATTTAAATTAAGTATTTTTTTTTTTTTTTTAAATGACTAGTAATGAAATCTCATTTTCTTGCATTTATAGAGTCCACACGCAATTGCAATTATTTCTTCGCCCAAGGAATGGGTCACCTCATGGTAATTAAGCGTGTTTGACAAATTCCCTCTGTCGAAAGTGTGCCAAAAACGAAATTTTGACTATAGAGAAAACTGAAGTCAAGGAGGGGAAATTCACAAACCCTGCGGTGGGGTGGGAATAGTAATTATTCCCAATTTGAGAAAATTCACACAACTTGTGGTAGGAATAGTGACCATTCTCAGATGCATAATTAGAATTTTAATTCGAGAGGAGTCAAATTAGGAGAAAAGGATTTTTATCAATCAATCAGCCAACTAGAGGTAATTTGAGGCCTCAAATAAGAATTTTAAAAGAATTTTTATTTTTTTTAATATTGTTGTATTTTTTTATTTAAAATTTAGAAAAATGCTAGGTATCATGAAAAATCTTTCATGAAAATAATCATGAAAGTTTTGTGACCTTTGGATTACACTTAGAATAAAGCACAATGATCAGAACTCTTTCATGATCATTTTCATGAAAAAAATTTCATGATCCCTAATTTTTCTCTAAAATTTAATCAACTTTTTTAAAAATTAAAAATATTAATGCTTATGCTAAGAATTTTGTGATTGAAAGACAAAAAAGTGAAGGTATGCTAATTGGGCTTTTTTTTTTACCACTATTCCTGTATTGGAAAAGTGAATTGGAAGTTGTATTATATATATATATACTAGTTTACCCAGTTCCGTGTTAGGCAGAGGTTATTATTATAGTATATTTAAATTTTATATTTTGATAATTTTTTTAAAATTAAAATATTATTCTACAAAATTGAATAGAATAAATCATTAGATATGTGATAGAATTATGTGGTATGATATACATCATTTTTTGATTTGTTATACAACCAATGATGTCAACTCCAATTCTATTATCATATCATTTTGGGTGAATTTATGAGTTTTTAATACTTCTTCCGAATTTATAAAATAAAATAAAAAATATATGTTGTGTAGTTTTTCTCAACAGATAAATATAAAAACAAATATTAAGATAATTCTCCTATCTAAAAAAAAAAAAAACTATTAAGATAGCCACTGAACTAATAAAGAAGTAGAAGAAAATACATATATACAAATGACTAATTTTATTAATACATAAATCATACTAGCATAACAAATTATTAATTTTATTAATAAGTAAATCATTAAGTAAATTAATAATTTTTAATGATATGAAAAATATTTTTTTGTTAACCATTTTGTTAATAAATAAATCATTAAATCAACTAACAATTTTTAATGATATGAGAAATATTTTTCAATAAACAATCTTAATAATTTATTATTTCATAGGAGAATAGTTTTTTTTTCCTTGAGTATTGTGTTAAATTAAAATTTATAACAAACAATAGTTGTAATTTCTAATATTATAGGACCGATTCATATTTTAAACAAACTTTATGAGTGTATTTGTACTTTGTTAAAAAATAAATGATTTATTTTTTATAATTGACCAAGAATATTTGCGTAATTATGAAAAAAAAAAAAAACCAATTACATAATTGACTAGGAATATTTAAATAATTGCAAAAAAAAAATTCACTCAACATATACACTACAAGAAAATGCAGAAATAACGACTAAAAAAATTATTTTGTTGCTGAAAGTGCCATTTTCGGCGACTAAAATGGAATTAGTAACCAAAAGTGAAGACTTTTGGCGACTAAAACAATTTAGTAGCCAAATGTATAGTTATTGGCGACTAAAAATCAATTTAGTCGCCGATTATATGGGTTTTACCGACTAAAGGTTTTTTAGTAGCCAAAAGTGACGATTTTTGGCGACTAAAATAATTTAGTAGCCAAAAGTATAGGTTTTGGCGACTAAAAAACAGTTTGGTCGCCAATTATACGCGTTTTGGCGACTAAAAACAATTTGGTCGCTGAAAGTGAAGCTTTTTTGCTACTAAAAAAAAATTAGTAGCTAAAAACAGGCAATTGGTGACTAAAATTCTGTTTAGTAGCCAAAAGGGGACTTTTTGGCGACTAAAAACAGGTTTAGTCGCCAAAACTGTTTATTTTTAGGTAGAACTTATTTTTTTAGCTACTAAAAAATAATTAGTAGCCCAAAATTACAGAATTGGCGACTAAATAATGGATTTAGTAGCCAAAAGTGGCCTCAATTTTTTTTAATAAATAATTTATTTTTTACATAAATTATATTGAATAAAAATAATTATATTTATGTATATAGTTTTATATTAATACGGGTCAATATACTATATAAATAATATATATTGCATATATATTCATGTGGTATTATAGTGGCATAGTGGAGGGAGTGTGTTGCTAAAGGTTTAGAATGTGGGACAGGTTGGTGGTTCGAATTTCAAAAAAAGCAAAAAAGTTGGTTTTTTTTTTTCACGGAAGCATCTTTGGCGACTAAAATTATTAGTCGCCAAAAGTCTTTATTTTGGCGACTAAACAGTTTAGTCGGCGATTCAATGAGTATTGGCGACTAAAGGATTAGTCGCTGAATGTATGATTTTCAAAAGTGTAAATCACTATTGGCGACTAAAACTTTGGTCACTAAAGACCTGTTTTTTGCCGACTAAAAAAGTTTTAGTCGCCAATATCTCCGGCGACCATGTATTCACGACAAAAGCGGCGACTAAAAATTTTAGTCAGGAAAACTAAAAGGTCGACTTTTGGCAACTAAAAATGGACTTTTTGTGACTAAAAATTTAGTCGCCAAAGGTGATTTTTCTTGTAGTGATATGTCATCATTAGTAGATTATTCAAAATGAAAGGGTAAACTGAATAATTAAAAAAAAAATATGCAGTTGTTATATATATAAATGATCTTTTAAAAAAAGTTGTCAAGCGTAATTGATTTTGAACTTTCTTTTTAAATGAATGCTTTTACAATTTTAGTAAAGTAAAAGACTAAACATGACACCTGGTGAGCAGAAGTGAAATGAAATGGTATGATGATTATTTGTAATTTTTTGCATTTGTATAAAATGACATTTACTTGTAATCGTGAATGGTATTTTATTGGTAATTTAATTTTTATTATTTTTTTTAAACTAAAAGAAAAAATGAATATTTTGATAGAATTATCATTTTATTTCACTATCATTCTAAAGAATCAAATACTAAAAGGTCTTTATTTTTATTTTTTTATTTTTGATAAATTTTATTTATATATATATATATATTTTGTGGAGGGGGCTGAGCCCAACATAGTTCTGCTCCTAACCATATCAATGATGGGAAATTCAGACAGCCTACGACAGAAAGAGTAATGCTATATAAACAAAAAATTTAACAAAAATTCTATAATGATATGGCATTTTATGATTCTTTCATTTCAAACTAAAATGCTCACTATTATGCCTTATAATTAGAAACATACCACTTCCACACCATTTTAGATGCACTTTATATATATAAATTTTATTTGTAAATCACTTGGAGTGTAATGTCTCGAAATAAATACAATAACTCATCTACAATATTAATTTCAGAATAACATGCGATGAAATAATTATCTTTCATTTATTCCCATTTTATGTACAAAAATGTGACATATGCAGATATAAATTTACAAGTCTAATCCTGAATCTATAACATATGTTACAACAAGAGGTAAGATGTGAAAGTAAAAACAATTAATAAATACCCTAAAGGCTTACAACTTTTCAAGACAGTTATTGATTACAGCAAAAGTGGAATTTCAAGTTCAATACAATTAAAGGCCCTTGACTTGTACAAAATATACATAAAACAACCAACAAAATGAAGCTCTTGCTCCAAGTCCTCCCAAGCTATTGTCTTGGCAAAGGCATATCATCAACACCTAAAATGTTTTCTCACATAGGGTGAGCCAAAGCCCATTAGAAATAATCAAACACAATATATGAATCTTAACAAAACTATAAGGTGAATGCATATACAATGCTTGTTCCAAAACATTTAACATCTCTTTCCAAAACTATACAATGCTATGTTGATATCATAATTCATAAATCATTTCCTTCACAATAGAAAATATAGCAGTGAATCACACTCTGGGAATCTCAAAAACAATACAACATTTTACAGAAATTTCGTCCGCGGGAAACCGTAAACCGACACCCATATAAACGTAAGCTTTACAAGCACAACTATTGTCATTTTACGAATATTTCGTCCATGAAATTGGCACCCATATATACACACGGTTTTTAAGACTTTCACCATAGACACTAAGGCCAACTTATTTCAACTAAGCAATACATATTTGCTAGATTCACCCATTTTTTTTCAAAACGATAAACATTTTCAAAGTATAAGTGTGAGATAATGCTCAATGCAAATGAATGAGAAAATAATTTCAATTTTCCTAATTCTCATGCAATTTCTATAACAATCATAGCTATCCTCTATTGATAGCCCCAAACAGATATTTCTAAACAGATACATAATTCTCATTAAAGATAAACTTTCCAAATTTTCAAGATATGATGATAATAAAATCCAACTCCGCCATTCTCATCGAAACCAATCCAATTTCATATTCCCAACACCAATTCCATAATTTATATAAAATTAGCATTTAACATAATTAGGGCAAAACCCCTTTTTCTTCTAAAATCAATTCTACACAACAAAACCAACTATTTTATCACAACTCAAATCTCATTTTCAATCCCACAACCATTTCCAATAATCCATTGTAAATACCCTTATTTTGATCTTTAACCCAAAATCCTAGGTTTGTTTCAAAAATTCCCAAAATCACAATATTGTTTAGAAATTACAAATAACTAAGTTAAAACTCATAGAAGGTGCGAAGAATCTCTACATCAAGCTTAGAAGACGAGAAAAAGAATGGAGATACTTTAAAAATGTCGAAACCCAACTTTGTTCGGATCAAATGGAAGCCCACAGCATGCTCTACCCTTTTAACAAAGGGGCACAGGTAAGGAATTCGATGGATATAAGTGTATTTGAGTGAAATAGATAAGTTTTAGAGAGAGAGAGAGAGAGAGAGAGACTGAGAGAAAATAAGGTTTTGAAATGTTTAGAGAGAGAGAGCTAAAAAAATGACTTAGAAAAGTGACTTTACGAACTAATATACGTGCAAAATGCTCGAGGGCAAGAAGCGTCGCTTGAGCGAACAAACACAATAAGTTGCACCGCTCAAGCGCAAGAAGCTCACTCGAGCGAAAAATACAAAATGTCAGAAGTTTTATAAACAGAAGACTAACGCTGAAGCACAATAAGGGCCGCTCAAGCACAAAAAGCTTCTCTCGAGCATAAAATACCACTTCCCAGTAGTTTTGCAGACCCTACAAAAGTACTGAGAGTTCACAAAAACCGTTTGAGCATAAGAAGTGACTCTCGAGCGAAGGAACAAAATTCTGGACAACAACGGTTTAAAAGAAAACAAGCTACCAACCTGTTCCAAATGCAACCAACACAACCCAATAGCCAAACTCAAAGAGAAATAGGGAGAACAAGAAAAGAACAACTATATAAGAAAATGAAACCCGGATCCAAAACGTCAAATGAGTCGGGTCTAAACCAGAATCGCTATACTAAGAGAATAATAACCATCATAGTGTATTTAAAAATATTTAGAATCTGAAATGTGCTTTTCTTGGTTTTCGATTGTTCTCCCTTTCTCCCTCTTTTGTAATGCTTTATACCATTAATAAAATATTACTTTGTTTTGCTAAGAAAAAAATTACATTTTGTCACACTATACTAAATTTATATCTATACTGTGTATTTAAAATTTTAGATAATTAATTTTGATCATTTTTCTAGGTACATAATATATGAAATAAAATTTAGAGATAAAAATAAGATTCTTAGTTGTTGTTTAATAACGTTATCAATTTATTTATGATATTAGAATACAAAAAAAAAAAAAATACAAAACAAGTCTTTGTGCATTTTTATTTTGTAAAAAAATATAACCAAAAAATTGTTTGCTGTACGTAAACGTTTCAAAAATAAATGAAAATAAAAATAAAGAATTTTTTTTTTTATTGGCAAAAAGAAAGTTTTATTGATGCATCAATCTGTGAAAACAAAGAGGAGAGATACAACAACAAAACAAAGCATGCGAAGGGGGAAGCATCAAGCATTAAAATGGATCCCAACAAGGTTGGCACCCAACAAAAAGTAAGAACGAAGTAGCCCAAAGCATGAGATACAAGGGGAAGAAGGCAACATGCCAAATAAAGCCGTAGACAAAACCCATAAAAATAATCTGAAAGAAATAAACTAAAAGTAAACAAAACAAAGAAACTAAAAAAAACATAAAAGCTTATCTTCTTTTCTTTGCTTTGATCTTTCGAATGTGTTGAATATGGAGAACAAAGTCTTGGACTGAAAAGCCAGTGAAACCCAAGTTCAATTTTGTCCATAAGGCTAAATGAATTTTAATTTCATCCACTAAATTATCCAGATTAGGTTGGATGCCATTGAATATTAGAGAGTTCCTTGCTAGCCATAAATTCCAACATACGCATGAGAACAAAGCCAACCAGATGATTTTCTTTAGACTTTTGAACCGAAATCCTAACCACCAAGAGAAAAGTGACTCCAAGGAATGAGGACAAATCCAATCCATACCCCACCATAAGAGTAATGCAGACCACACACTCCATGAAAAGTGGTAGAGAATAAGAAGATCGTCTGATGATTCCAAGGTATCATGGCAGAAAACACAGAAGCTGTCAACATCTAGAGGTAAAATGTGCCTTCGGATTAGTAGGTCACAAGTGGAAATTCTACCTTGCAACAATAACCAGCTAAAAATTCTTACTTTTGGTGGGGCAACAGATTTCCAAATGGGCTGAAAGTTACCTTCAACAATAGAAAGTGATGATTTATACCGATGACACAATGATTTTACTGAGAACCAAACAAAATTTTCTAGTTTCCAAACAATCTTATCCTGAAGGATAGGGTGAGGAAGGGAGTTAATGAGTAAAGAAGTTAATTGGCATAGAGACTTTGATTCCCAAGCATGAAGGCTTCGACTGAATTGCAAATTCCAAAGAGGACCAGACAAAGAGAATAAGAAGATTTCTCTATAAAGCAATCTTGCTGAGAGGACAAGAAGAATAGTCTTGAGAAGAATTCCGAGAGGGGAGCATTGTTGAGCCAAGAGTCAGTCCAGAATAAAATGTCAACTCCATAAACAAGTTTGAGAATCAAATTATTCAAGGAAAAATGTCTAAGCTCTTCATTTTTTAAATTAAATGATAGAATACCTTCCTACAAGCCTGAGTAAGAGGTAGAAAGAGGTCGCATAGGTGTTTGAGTTATAGCGATTCTGACTTTGACCCGTCACTTGTTGTATTCCGGACTCAGGTTTGTATGGTTTTGAATAGTGATTCATATCTTGTTTCCCTTATCTTCTCTCCATTTTGGTTATTGGATTGTAGTTGTGCGTGTGGAACATGTTGATTGCTTGTTTTTTCAAACTTTTGTTGCCTAGATTTTTGCTTCTCCGCTCGAGCGGCCATTCTTGCGCTCGAGCAGGCTTTGTAATATTTGCTCCTCCGCTCGAGTGGCCTTTCTTGCACTTGAGCGAACTTTACAAACTCTCAGTACTTTGCAAGTCTACAAAGCTACTAAGAGAGTGATTTCTACGCTCGAGCAGGTGGGCGCTCAAACGACCTTTCCCTGCGCTCGAGCATTGGTTTATTGTCTGCAAAACTTCTGGATGTGTGTTTTTTACGCTTGAGCGGTGAATTCTTGAGCTCGAGTGGTGAGCGTTCGTTGTGTCTTGGCGCTCAAGCAGAACAACTCTTTTTATGTCTGACGCTTGAGCGTCAACTTTTCCGCTCGAGCGGATTGTGCGTATATCATATCGCAAAAATGACATTTTATATCACTTTTTCATTCTTCTCTCTCTCTCTAAAACTTTCCAAAACCTAGATCTTGACTCTCTCTCTCTCTCTCTCTCTCTCTCTCTCTCTCTCTCTCTACATTTTGGCCTAGATCCTTTAGGTTCTCTACCCTAGTGTCTTTGAGAAAAAGTTAGAACATTCCAAGAGCTTCATTTTGATCCGATTAGAACGTGGTCTCAACATTGTTGAGGTTTCTACTTTGCTTTGCCTGGTCTTCTCTTCTTGAGATAGGAATTTTCTACACTCTAATATGATTTTTAACTTAGTTATTTTTCGTTGTGTAACAATTGTGGGATTTGGGGGGGAATGTGAACAAACCTAGGGTTTGGGTATAAAATGGAAAGGGAGGTTTTTTGGTGGATGAGAGGAAAATGATTGTGGGGTTTGAAAATGATGTGGTATGGTATCAAAATTGTTGATTTTGGTACATGGTTGAAATTGGGAAAAGAAAGGAGTTTGCCCTAAAATGATTGTGATATTTATTTTGTATAAATAAATGAAATTGGTGTTATAAACATGAAATTGGACGAGTATTGAAGTACATGGTGGAATTAAGTAGATGGTACGTCTCATCTTTCAAAATTTTTGAATAAATTATATATCTTGAGATTGTATATTTGTTTAGAAAACTGTATTGGGCTATCGGTGGAGGATAGTTATGATTGTTGTAGAAATTGCATGAGGATTAGGTGAATTAAAACTAATCCATGGTTGATTATCAGTGAATATGATCATGATGTAAATACATTGTATATGTATAATTGTTTAGGAGGAGAAAGGGGATGTATTCCATGTATGATTATATGTTTAAATACATTGTATATGTATGATTGTGTGGGTGGAAAAAGGGGATGTACTCCATTGTTTGGGAGGAGAAAGGGGATGAACTCCATTATAATTAAGTTGATCGTAGTGTCCTGGGTGAAAGTCCTGAAATTTATACATGGGTGCCGATCCCGCAAATGAAATTTCTATAAAATGGCAGATTTAAGTGTTTGTGTGTTAATGGTGTGATTGTTGAACAATTGAGTTGTATTCTCATTTGGGTTATTGAAAAATAATGAAATGGGCTCATGTATTGAAATGAATTGGAGGGGAATGAAATGAAATATGGACTTGGTATTCAATGACTATATAAAAATGTGAATGTTTTACCCTTGGCATTGTATAGGCACATTGTACTTATATCTTCGTTAAATCTCATATATTGTGTTAGATTATTCCTACTGGGTTGTGGCTTACCCTATTTGGGAAAAACCATTTTTAGGTGCTGGTGACATGCCTCCACCAAGGCAATAGCATTGGAGGGACTCTCGGGGAGCATGAGCTTCTTTTTTTTGTTTCACTTTTTGTATAGCCTAGGGCTTTAATTGTATGAGCTAGTCTCACTTTTGTTGGAACCAAGCCAAGGCTTGGAAATGTGTAAGCCTAAAAGGCATTTATGTATGCTAAACTTTTCTATACTATTAATATTATGAAATGAAAGAACTTTACACTCTGATTCATGCCGTTATTCATATATATTTGGGTTAAACTTATGGTTATATTTTGGGGGCGTAACATGAGTGAACGCCATATTTCTAGACAATGACATTTCTCCGTAGAGACTTCTTTTCTTATCCAAACCACCACCACCATTTGGCAAGAACAAAAGCATTTTTGATCTTTAGAGAAAGGACACCCAACCTCCCATCTCCCCCCCCCCCATGCGTCAGCCTTTTTGTAACAACATTCCATTGCGCTAGACGAGGTTTGCGTTTGCCATCACTATCACCCCAAAGAAATTGCCTCTATAATAATTCAGGCTCACTATAGATTGATTCTGCTAACTTGAAGAGTGACATATAATAGATAGGTAGATTGGAGAGGGTAGCTTTTAAGAGAGTGAGCCTCCCCCCTAATGAGAGTTGTCTTCTTTTTTAGAGGATCAATTGAGAGCTAAATCTTTTTACCACTGGCTGCCAAGCACTAAGGGGTCTTGGATTAAAATCGATTAGGAGGCCCAAGAAAGATAAAGGTAAAGTTACAATTTTACAGCAAAGTATGCTTGTTGCCTGTGCCAAGATGCATCATTAACTCCAACTCCTACCAAAGAGCTCTTGGAGTAGTTAATTTTTCAACCAGAGATGCTCTCGAAGTTGAAAAGCACACTTTTGATTTTTCTATTCTCAATCAAGTTGGGATTTGCAACAATCATGGTGTCATCTGCAAATTGAAGATGGAAAGTAACAAGGCCCTCTTGCCCAATGGCTACTCATTGGATGAGAGTACTCCTTGGATGAGAGAGGTTTGCCTTGCCTTTTGGAATAGACAATTGAGGCCTTTAGCCACAATAAGAAATAAGAAAGGAAAAAGCGGGTCTCCTTGTCTAAGTCCCCTCGACATTTGAAATTGAGCTGATGCTGACCCATTAGTTAGAACAAAAACATATGCAGAGGAAACACATTCTTTAATCCAAGCGATCCATTTTGGGTTAAACTCCATCAAATCCATAATGTGAAACAGATAGTTCTAATTGACTAAATCGAAGGCCTTTTCAAAATCAATTTTCATAATAATACCTTTAGATTTTTTCTTTTTCCACATGTTGATGACCTCATTTGCAATAAGGATATCGTCAAGAATTTGCCTTCCCTTTACAAAAGTTGTTTGGCATTCACTAAGGACCTTGTGGATTACTAACTTGAGTCTATTAGCAAGGGTTTTTTCAAGAATTTTATAGGTTGAACTAATGAGACAGATTGGTCTGTAGTTGAGGAGAGAGTTTGGAACCTCAGCTTTAGGCACAAGAACGATGAATGAAGAATTTTAATTATTTAACTAGTTTACCGTGTTGGTGAAACTCGTTAATGAATCCCATGATGTCACTTTGCATTCAGGGCTAGAACTTTTTGAAGAAGTTAAAGTTAAACCCATCAAGCCCCGGGACTTTATTACCAACACATACCCAAATTACAGACTTTACTTTGGAGGTTGAAAACGGTGCTACGAACATATTTGAGCTGGGAGCAAAGAGTTTCAACACTAAGTTACCTCTTAGAAGAAGGCGACACACTCGGGGGTTTAAAGAATAAATTTAAGAAGAAGGAAACAGCTTCAAACTTGATTTCATCAAGAGAATGAATAAGGCGATTCCCCACATAAAGATGCCCAATAAAGTTCTCGCGAAATATCCTCTTCATTAACTTATGGAAGAAAGACAAACTTTTATCTCCAAACTGAAGCCAAATCACCCTAGATTTCTATCTGACAAGTTGCTCTTCTATACTGTGAGCTTCCCACATATTGGCTAATAGGGATCTTCTATGCACTTGTTGAGAGGAAGAATTGTCGTTATCTTCAAAGTGAAGATCCATTCTACGTAAATCACCTTCAATAAGCGAAATTCGATTATACACATTGCCATAAAACATTGGCGTTCCACTCTTTGATACACTGTTTCAGATAGTGGAGTTTACGAGATATAACAACCATTCACTGGAAAATCTTTCCATTCTTTCTCAACTAGCTTGATTAGAGAGGTGTTTTGAATCAAAGTATCAAAAAACTTAAACAATTTTAGGTCCCAATCCAAAGTTTCATCATATACAAGGATAAAACTGTGGTTAGATAAACACCTCGGCAATCCCTATTGACTAAAGGAACAAGGGTCAGGCTAGAAGGAGGATACGAGAAAACAATCAAATCTACAACATTTTTCCACTGATTGCTTATTAGACCAAGTAAATTTTCTACCAAGAAGAGGAAGATCAACCAGATCCATATTCTAAATAAATGTGTTAAACTCGATCATATCTCTATTACGACAAAATGAGCCTTTTTTTTTTCACTGATACGACAAACTTCATTGAAATCTCCTCCAATAATCCATGGGCACGGAAAGAGAGGTTCAAGAGCCAAAAGCTCTACCCATAAGGCGGACTGCTCAATTTCATCATAATAGATCACGAAGAGACCAAGTGAAGGAATTGTTTCCCACTGAAAATCACCTTTCCCCCAAATTATATGAACGGTTTTTTTTTTAAACAGATTATAGTTTCGAATCCTGAATAAAAATGACATCAACATGACGAGAGGCCGTAATGGATCTGACCATACTCTTCTTTTCAGACCTCCTAATCCCTCTCACGTTCTAAGAGAGGATCTTCATATCACCTTCTTGGAAGACTTCTAAAGTCGAGATTTATTAATCATCTCCATTTCAATGAAATCATTGAAGAAAACCTCTTCTTTAACTTGAAGATCGAATCCCAGGATTTTGGCAGCTTCCAAAGCATTCTCAGCATGCTTATGAGGAAGTGACTATGGAACAGAGTCAGAATCATCATTGAACCTACAATTGCAATTTCTAATGGCACTAAATTTGATTGAGGATTGGGATAGGGATTTGGATTAGGGAGGGTTTTAGGTTTGTACTTCCTACTAAGCCTTGGAGAGTTGGAGAGGGAGCCCTAGGTCAACCAACCCTTTCTTAGGCTTTAGTTTGGGCTAGATAGCTTTCTTAATTATGGTTATTTTGGTTGGAAGGGTTGGAATGGGAATAACTGATGTGTTTGAAGGGGTTAGGCTAATGGGTTTTGGCATGGAAAGGGCTGATCGGCCTAGTGAAATAATGGGTTTAGAAATGGGAGGGGTTGATAGGCCTAGTAAACGAGAGTTAATGGATTCAGGGAAAGGCATATCAAGAGGTGTATTCGAGTTGATAATGGATAAAGCATTTGAAAATGGGCCAACACTCTCTCAAGACACAGAGCAACGGTAAATGGGGGAAAAGAGGAACTTATGTGGGAAAGATGAGAGTCTGAAGAGAGGGTGTCTCTAGGTTGAGCATCTAAGGAAGAGCTTTTGTCATTATTGACAACAATAAGTGGTTCTAGTTTAGTGGATGCTTTAGGTGACACACGGGACAAAAGGGAGTCATCTACATAGTTGATAAGCGCTATGTCACTTGCCACGGAGGTAGCACCCAGATTAGACAAATCAACAATTCTATCGATCGGAGGGATAACAATTTCCCTTGTAACGCCCCAAAATAAAAACAATGATCTGCCTCATGATATTCAAAGGAAAAACATAAACTTACGTAATATTAGCCTTCCATTGATATCCTTTTACCATACAAAAAATAACATATGCATGTATACATTCATAAATCCTAGATCCTGAATCTATAGCATATGACATGCGTGAGTGAACTGGGACAAAAGAAAGTACAAATAAGTTAATGCCTTACTGGCTACATCTTTCCAAGTCGATACTTGGGAAGAACAAAATGAGTTGAACTCCATACATATAAAGCCCAAGGCTTGTACAACAAATATTTACATAAAAGAGACAAAAAGAAGCCCTCGGCTCCAAGGTCCTTCAAAGCAATGTCCTTGGTGGAGGCATATCATCAGCACTTGAAAGTTATTTTCCACATAGGGTAAGCTAAAACCCAATACAGATACTTGAACATAATGTGTGAAGCTTAACAAAGTCATATGGTGAATGCATATGCATGCCATTTGTCAAAAACTTTACATATTCTCTTTCAAAGCAATGCAATGCCATAGTTATATATATATAAATCAATACTTTTTAAATCAAAAAATAGGGCAGTGGATACAAAATACTAGGAATCTCTAGGTACGTGTCTACCAGAAAGCTACACAAGCGCTACCAAAGACATTTTATCGGTACTAACTAGAAGGATCGGCATCTAACCACGCAGGTTTCTAGACTTTCACCAATGATACACAGACCAACATAATAAAACCACAACTACACCCCCTAACCAGATTTACCAAGGTATACACCTCTTTTTTCTCAAAATGATACATTTTCAGTATTTAAGTATGAAACGACGCTCAATTCAAGATGTATGAGTGGTTGGTTTCAATTAACCTAATCCGCATACAATTTCTACAACAATCAAAGTTATCCTCCACCGATAGCCTAAAACAGATATCTCTATACAACTGATAAATTTCCAACAACAATATATAAGTTCAAAACTCAAAATAGAAGTAATAATACATATCCAACTCCACTCTCATCATCAACAGATACATTCATTTTATCTTTTCAAAACTCAACATCTTTCCATTTTTTTCACAGGTCAATCACTAATGATTTCCAACAAAATCTCATTTTCTTTCCAAAAACACATTTAAAGGAGAAATTTCCAATATTTCAACACAACTCAACCATAATTTCATTCCCACAACATTCTTCATAAACCCATTTAAAAACCCTTCTTTTATATTTCAAAAACCAAACCCTAAATCAAAACCCCAACTCCAAATCACAATACTCTACAAGGAACACATAATAAAGCTAAGAATCATAAGAAAATGTTGAAGAAACCCCTACCTCAAGACTAGAAATGTTGACAAACAAGACGTAAGATTTGACGAAGTCGAAACTCAAACTTTCTCCGATCAAAACGACCACCTATATGTGCTCTACACTTTTCTTCAAAGCATTAGGGTGACGAGATCAACAGATTTGGGTGTATTTGAGGTGTTAAGACAAGAACTAGAGAGAGAGAGAGTCAATAAATTAGGTTTTGGGGTGTTTTAGAGAGAGAGAAAAGTAAAAAGTGACACAAAAAGACCTTTCCCCGATCTGATATACGCACAAACTGCTTAAGCGACCAAACCACTAATCGAGCATCAGACACAAGTAAGTGACACCGCTCGAGTGACAAAAATACGACTTGAGCATACAATGACCCCCCTCCTAGAAGTTTTACAAGCTGCAAAGACCGCTTGAGCGAAGAAAGGACCGCTCGAGCAAAGATAGGATCGCTCCAGCGAAGATCACCCTACTCCTAGTAGTTCTGCAGACCTACAAAAGTACTGAGAGAATTCAAAGACCGCTCGAGTAAACCTGAAGAAATAAGACATGAATTCTTTTAAAAAACGAATTATCAACCTGTTCACAACACAACTAACAACTCCAAACAACCAAATTTAACAACAAGAAGACAAGGAGTATAGACAACAATAAAGAGTATCAAATCCCATATTCAAGAACATGAAAGGGTCAAGTCTAATCCAAGCCATTATATCGCCAGTGGCACCATTCAATTTTTGACACTCATTGGCTGGGATGTGATTGCATGAAAAGCTTTGGACAGAATATGGAATTTTGAATCTGAGACTCTGATTTTGTATAAGAAACCACCAAATTTTAGATTACAAGAACTGCAAATTAGTGATTGAAATCGAGTTTCAATTAGCACTCTACCACATTCAAGCTCCAATCGTGATGAAGTGCAAGCGTTGATCTCAATGACTTGGCCCCAAACACTTGCTATCTTCTCAAAAGTGCTATAATTCCAAGCATGGAGTGGGACGTCTTCAACAGAAATCCAAACATGTCTTGATGCCCTGGTTTCATTATGTCATGTCAAACCATGGTTCCAACCATTATGTCATGTCAAACCATGGTTCCAACCATTATTTGCCATTATTAATCCTTGCAAGTTTCTCCTCTTTAGAAATGAATTGTAATAAAACTTTTAAACCCCCTAAAGGTTTGATAGTAATAGGGTTTATCCCAACTCCTTCATTTGATGCTCAATCAAAGGGATTTGATTATAATCCTTTGCAACTCCAATCATACAATTCTATAATCATGTTGTGCTCTGTCACTACTATTGATGAGTTGTCAGAATGAATGGTCGTATGGATTGGTTTTTTTTTTACCTTCCAAAGCATGTGTTTACCTGCTAGATTTGCAGCTCTTTTAATCACCATGATATGGTTCTTCCATCACACTCCATTGAAGGTTCTAATCGCTTCCTCTGCCTCAGCTTCCTATTGGAATCTCACAAAACCATATTTGCTATTGCTTGTTGATCGTCTCTTGGTTGGAATAAATGCATCAACAACGTACCCGCTTCTACTTAAAACTCTTCTTCACCACTAGTTGTAGGTTTCTTCTGGCAAGTTGTCAATGAAGATTGAGAAGCACTTTGTGGTGGATCCACTCTGAAATCTCTGACCCAACACTATTTTGAGTGTGTTCAGGTGGGTCTCCTCCTCATACCGCCTGATCACTATTTGATGGATCGGCATCACTAGTGGTTTTGAGAATCAGAAGGCAAAAAGTGGTGGTGATAAGGGTTTTTGAGAGGGTTGCAAATATTAGTGAGAATGTGTCTTTACACACTTCATCTCTTCATGCTAATAAAGAAACATATTTGGTGAGTCGTTAAAAGTGATGGTCGATGATGGAGAGTGAACAAATGTGGTGGCTAACAATGGAGATGGCTAGAGTGCCGATACAGGTCACGAGGCGGCTAGGGGTCCCCAACGGTCACGAACAGTCGGTTGCTAATAGATAGTGGCAACATTAATGAATGGTGGCCGAAAGTTGTGGACAGGAAAAAGAAAGAGTGAAAAGTTTTTTGAAGACAAGTGAAAATACTCTCTCTTTCTCGTTTTTAATTTTTAATTTTTATTTTTTATTTTAAAATCAATTTTATTTTTCTAGAAACCAAAACAAAAAATTTACTAAATAAGTTTTGTTTGTAATTTTCAAAAAATGAAAGCAAACAGAAAAAAACTTAGGAGAAACAAGGTTTAAAGAGCTCTATAAAAATGTCAAAGTATCCAACCTTCATCAGTTTTCAAGAAAAAAAACTTAGCAGACACAAGGTTTAAAGAGCTCTATAAAAAGGGTCAAAGTATCCAACCTTCCATCAGTTTTCATTTTTCAGTATCTCATATTTTCAAACACAAACTTCATTCAGCCATAAGCCCAAGTTTGGCAGTTACCATAACAAAACAATGGCCAGAAGACTCAGTTCAGCCATTATGGTGACACTAGTAGCTGCCCTTCTACGAACCACAGTGGCACAGAAAGTACATGTCGTGGGTGACACCTTAGGGTGGCTCGTCCCTCCTGGTGGTCCGATTGCTTACGCCACCTGGGCCACCATGCAAACATTTAGCCCTAGTGACATCCTCGGTAATATATATTTGTAGCTAAAAATTTTAGTTTTTAAATTATTCTCAAAGTATGAATGGAATATACACAACGGCATAGTATGTTCTCAAAACAATGATGATGTTTTTACCGTAGTCCTCTTTTATTGATATTTTTTGTGTATTGTTTGTACTATTTTTTCATCAATAAATTTTTCTTTGTCGATACAAAAGAAAACGGAGCTACACTAAGGCAAGTCGAGGCAATGAAATTATAAAAAATATATATATATATATATATTATTTTGCCTATGATTTTATTATTTTGTTCCATTTTCCACAATAAATTTCTAGAAAATATTATTTAACCCATTATTTATTTTTATTTTTTTTGAATTTCCCCTCAGATTTATTTTTACATCTTGAATTTTTCAGACTCCCTGTATATACATATGAATGAATACTAGAGCTAGCTTGATTTATTTTCAACGTTTTTCAGTGTTCAATTTCACAACTGGGCAGCAAGATGTAGCTAGGGTTAGCAAGGAAGCATTCGATATGTACAATTCGACAAACCCTATTTTGCTTGAAACAAATGGTCCTGTGAATTTTACCCTAAGTTCAGGTGGTGAGTACTATTTCATAGGCACCATGGAGATGCACTGTCCCTTGGGACAAAAGCTAGCCATGTATGTTCCACCACCAGCACCACCTAGAGCACCAATGACATATGAGGTTGGGGATGGTTTGGAGTGGCTTGTGCCTCCTGGTGGTGCAATTGCGTATGCTACTTGGGCTTTCAACAAAACCTTCATTGCTGGAGACACTCTAGGTATGAAATTTGAATCTCTCTCTCTCTCTCTCTCTCTACTTATGCTAACTTTTTTTTTTTTTTTGATCAGCAAAAGAAAACTCTTTATTGATGATAACATAACAAAACATCATGGCATACATCAACAAGGAGGGAAGGCAAGAGCCAAAAGCCTCTGCTAGCTCGAGCCCGAAGGTTGGAGAGAATCCAACCAAAAAGGGAAACAAAACAAAAATACACAGCATCCTCAACTGCCAGAAGAGGATGGGGAGACCACTAATCGTGACTAAAGCAAACCAGTAGGACATCTCACTTCAAACCAGAGCCAGACCAACCCACTGTAGACCACCAAATATGTGTTAGCCATCAGCAGCCTAAGACTCCAGGACTATACCATCAAACAGCAGAACCCCTCATAGCTACTGATATGTGGCTTTGCACATCATCCTATCAATGCACTCCAAATATTAGCCAGCCAACCAACCCACTGCAGACCAACCCACTGCAGACCACCAAATATCAGCTAGCCACAGCAGAGTAGAGAAAAAAACCATATCAGCATACAGATCAAACCAGCCAACTACAGCAGTGCAGTAGCTCCAACTGCACTCCATCCATACAGCATTCAGAGCATAACAGACTGATCTTCCTCCCAAACAGATCACCCATTAACAGCCCATTTCATCCCAGCTAGTGTTGAAGGAAGTCACATCTCCCCTGCTAGAACAAGAGTTGAGAGCAACACCAATACTCAAACCAGAGCAGCAAAGCAATTACTAAGCAATTAATCACCACCAATATTACACTAGTCAAAAGACAATTATTCCCCAAGGCCAATCAGCCAGCCCAGTACAGCAGACAGCCAGAGTCTAACATACTGACTTACAAAGAATCATTTTGCAATCAATCACTGAAACCTCCTCTGCTTTACCCATCCAAATCCTGATGTACTGAAACCCTGTTGAGCTGCAGAAAGTCAAAAAAATTCCATTTCTATATTGCATTCCATCTCTATAAACCACCAGTGCAATCTACTGCAGAACCTCCTAAGCCAAGCACCATCTAATCTGTTGCAAATTATGCACTAGGTCATTGACAGTGAAGTTCAAAGCTGGGACAGAGGACTTAATCCACAAAGCAATCCGAACCTCAATAGTTTCACACAAAGCTACAAAATTAGGCTCCACCCCATTGAACACAGAGTCATTTCTCTGTTTCCATATGGACCAGAAAATAGCATATGGGATTACACTCCACAGCTTCTTTTCAAGTTTCCTCATTCTACAACCAGACCACCACTGGATAACACTCTGAACAGAACCTGGTGAAGCCCATTGCCACCCCCACCTTCTGACAAAATAAGACCAGATCAGCCACACACGAGGGCAGTGAAGTAACACATGGTTTATAGTTTCCTCCACTTCTTTGCAAAAAACACAACAAATATCATTGGCATTTAGGATACCAATCCTGCGCAAATAACTAGCAGACTTAATTCTACCCTTCCAAACCAACCAACCAAAGAATAGTGCTCTTGGTGGAGCAGGAGCCTTCCACAAAACTCTAGAGATCAAACTATTAGACCCAAAGCCCAATTCAAACCACTGATAAACAGATGAGACACTGAAGCAACCAGATGTATTTGCATTCCAAGTCAAAAAATTAGCCACATTACCTCTGAGCAAAGGGGGACTACTCAGATGTACTAGTAATCTACTCAATTCTGCTTCCTCCCAAGCAAAGAGAGGCCTCCTAAAATTAAACACCCAATTCCCATATACATCTCTATTGCTGTGAAACATGAATACAGACTCTTCTTTATCAACTGATAGAGAATATAGTCTAGGAAACTCATCTCTAAGACATACACCCTCTGCCCAACAATCAGACCAAAATCTAATTCTTCTACCATCCCCAATCTTGACCACAGCATTACTCCTAAAAAATTGCATAAGATCTGCCCTAGAAGCCACAGTGTAAATAATGTCAGCCCAGGTTTTGGACAACCTGCTAGTCCTCTCAGTAGAGGGATACCATGCCCAACCTGACTCCCTGTACTTTCCACATATAACATCCTTCCAAAGAGAGTGCTCTTCAGCACCAAACCTCCACCACCACTTCAGTAAAAGGCATACATTGATGATTCTAATTCTCTTAACACCCAACCCTCCTAAGTTTTTACTTTTAGAAACCTCCTCCCATTTCACCAAGTGCACTTTCCTCCTTAAATCTGAGCCACCCCAAAGAAAAGCAGATTGAATACTTTCCATCTTTTTTGCTACCATCTCAGGCATCTTAAATATTGAGAGATAAAAAATAGGTAAGCTGGCAAGAACAGACTTAATCAAGGCCAGCCGACCTGCAAATGAAAGATATATTCTCTTCCAAGAAGCAAGTCTTTGCTTACACTTTTCAATCACTGGCAACCAAGTTCTGCTACTTCTTGGGTTGGCCCCTAATGGCAACCCGAAGTATTTGATGGGCAATTTTTGAAATTTACAATTCAACCTACTTGCAAAATCTTGACCCAACTCATCTGGAATCCCCACCCCACAGACCACGCTTTTGTTAAAATTAATTCTAAGTCCAGATAAAGCTTCAAAGCACCTGAGGATTCATTTTACATTAACTATTTCCCGCCAGTCAGCTTCACAGAACAATATGGTATCACCCGCAAATTGTAGATGCGTAATCCGCAGACTACTAGGCCCAACAGACGCCCCTCTAATTAGTCCCAAATTTTTTGCTCTACCCATTAAGATATTAAGTGCTTCAGCCACAATAATGAACAGAAAAGGTGACAGTGGGTCTCCCTGACGAAGTCCCTTCTGTGGACAAAATTCAAGAGTTGGAGACCTATTAACCAACACTGAAGTTCTTACAGAAGCAACACATTCCTTCATCCAACTCACCCACTTAGTACCAAAACCAAATTTAAATAACATAGAGAACAAAAATTCCCAATTGACAGAATCATAAGCTTTATGAAAATCCAATTTAAGCACAACTCCACATCCTCTAGCCTTCTTCCACCCATCTACTATCTCATTAGCAATAAGTATGCCATCTAAAATGTTTCTGCCCCTCAAAAAAGCCGATTGAGTTTCACTTATGATCCTAGGCAGCACCTGTTTCAACCGATTTGATAGTACCTTGGCTAATATCTTGTACATGGAGCCCACTAAGCTGATGGGCCTATATTCATTTAGGTTAGCTGGGTTCTCATTTTTTGGGATTAAAGCTATGAAGGAGCTGTTTAACCCTCTAACCAACTTGGCATTTTGATGAAAGTCCCTCATAAATAGCAAGACCTCCTCCTTCACTATATGCAAGCATTTCTGAAAAAAGCCCATATTAAATCCATCAGGCCCAGGGGCCTTGTTTCCCCACAAGATTTAATAGCACTTAAGATTTCCTCCTCTGAAAATTTCACTTCCAAAAATCCTGAATCATGGCCTTCCCCAATTGACTTAAAGGGGCCATTTAAGGTGGGCCTAACCCTCCAGGACTCCTCAAACATATTGGTAAAGTGTTTCAATACCTCAGCTTTAATGGCTAGAGGCTCTTCTACAGTAATTCCACTCACCAAAATGGAGCATATGGCATTCCTATTACTTCTACATCTGGCCATAGCATGGAAAAAAGAAGTATTGCGATCACCCAATAATGCCCATTTAAGTCTAGATTTTTGAAACCACATCCTCTCCAGCATTTTACTTAGCTGCCAAGCATCACCTTTCAGTTCTCTCTTCCTAACTAATTCATCTGCAGATAAGACCCTTGCTTCAGCAACTAGATCAAGGGCATGAACTTCCTCCTCTGTAGCTTTGAGCTTGCTCTCCACATTTCCAAACACCTCCTTATTCCACCTCTTCAAAGCTGATTTTAACCCTTTGAATTTGACTAAACATCTGAATCCAGCCCAACCCAACACATTTAGAGCAGCCCAAGTTTGTTCCACAAATGGCAAGAAATTTGGATGTGATGACCAAGCATTTATGAACCTGAATGGTCTAGGACCCCAATCCCTCTCATCCTCCATCAGAATAATAGGACAATGGCCAGAGACCAGTCTAGGTAAACCCCAAAGCTTAAAATTGAAAGTCTGCAACCATTCTGGATTTAATAAAAATCTGTCAAGCCTGCTCCATCTATCACCCTCTTGTGAATGACACCAAGTAAACTTCCTTCCACACATAGGTAGATCAAAGACCTCTAGTTGCTCTATCAATTCATTGAACTCCCTCATACCCTTATCCCTCCTAGAGCAACCTTTTCTTTCAGAAATGCTTTTAATTTCATTAAAATCACCCCCCAAGCACCATGGTTCCAAGAATTGTGATTTAAGATTCACAAGAATATCCCACACCCTTTTCCTTCCTCTGAGGATCATTTGGCCCATAAACATTAACAATCACACGCTTAAAAGAAAAAATATTGAACGCTAGGAGGATAAAATTGCGATTGCAACAACAATTCTTAATTTGAAAAACTTCAGATTCCGAGATCTGAGAGAAGCCCACCAATGAGACCCTCTTGAATCAATCGACATAAACTCCATTTTTCCCGGCCCAAATAGTTTGCACATTTCTGAATTAACTACCTCTTTTTTGGTCTCTTGCAAGAGAGCCATGTCTATTTTCCCTTCCTTAAGCACCTGCTTGATTCTCCTACACTTACCAGTCCTACCTAACCCCCTAACATTCCATGATAAAAGCTTCATTTAACAAAATAGCACACCTGAGTCTCCTAGAAGAAGTCAATTAACTGACTACTCCCTTTCCCTTCTGGTGCACCTTGTCCATATCCATGGATTCTAATTCCATAAGCTTGCTCATGACCTTCTCCTCTTTGCCTTCACAGTTGAGCCCAAGTACTCGCCCCATCTGTAAGGACCTTCAGCCTCATTGAGTAGTAATCTACCACGACTAGACTCACTTGCCATAAACAGCGAAATAGCAGCTACTGCAGACCTAAGAATTGCTCCTTTCTTGACTTGTACTGATGGACCAATTCGGTTATGAAGCTTGAGACCCCATTTCTTATTCTAAACTCTCATTTTCATACATTTACTCTTCTGTTTCCTGTAGGTTTTTCTAACCTGATGTGAAGGTCATGAACACTCCCCGGACTTACCCAAACCCACTCCACTGGCTGGCTCCATTTATAGTTGGTGCTGGGCCGAAACCCCACAAATAGGCTGAAAATAATTCTTAACATAAGTTGGACTTTCTAAACATCTAGTGACACCAAGGCTTTGGGCCTGATAAGAATTATCCCCCCCATGTTGGGCTTGGGCTTTACCCAACACTACCTCAAGATTTAAACCAGCTCCTTTACAAACAGAACCACTCAAACTTCGAATGAAACTTGGCGTGCATATTACATCATTGACCTTTGCATGACCTCCACTCACACCTTGCATAGAGCCCACCAAATTGACTTCAGGGCTGACATTACGTACTCCACATGCCACCTCCAACCTATTGATTGTCTCTTCCACCACAGAAACACTCTGCCCACTGTTTATCTTTCCATCATCCTCTGACACAACACGCTCCCCTGCTGCCGTAGCAACTCTCTGATCACCAACCCCTACCTTGGCCGCCTCATCGACCCCCTGCACCACCGGAAAGTTGCCCAGATCTGAACCGGAAGCCTCATCAGCGGCCTCATTGCTTTAACTCTGGCTGGCTCTATCCTTTTGGAAAGACCGACAGCTGCAATGTTGCATTACTACCTTAGAGATGACAATCTGCTCCTCGCATATCTTGACTGGGTAGAAGACACCTTTGCAATCTAAGATAATGGACGCGTTAATAGATTCCATACAGGATGTAGTTATCCTTACCTTACCACATTGCAAGTTTTTTAACTGCAAAGTGTCATCATCTAACTCAATAACCTGCCCCCACTGCCTTCCTATACTGTTGAAAGTGTTAAAGCTCCACAAGTTAGGAGGCACTCCATAACAGCTTAGCCACACAATACGTTCTTGCTCCAACGTCATACATTGTTTCCAGACTTTTACTGAGTCACTCCAATCCTTAATCCAACCTTCCATTTTCATCATTTCCTGTTGCATCATCTTTACTGAGTTAAAGGAGAGTATCACATCTCTACCCCCACCTATTGCAAATTTCACATCCCTCAAATCCCTGATCAACAGCTCCTTAAAATCAGCTACAGAGCAAGAGGGCTTCAACCTAACTATTACACTCTCATATAACCAGCCATTTCCTTCTTCAAGTGCCCTGACAGTGATTGTTGATTTTGACTTTGATCCACCTTCTCGGAGAGCTTGCGCATAAGACATATTCCCTCTATGTGACCCTGGGACATCAATAGCCTTACCTCTATCATCTCCACCAACATATGGATGTGCTGAGTTATGCTTCACGACCTCCTCCTTCCCATACTGGGCCATCTTGACCTTCAAAGCTTTATCATCACACCACATCCCATCTGTTTTTTGAATCGCCATAGTTGCTGCCACTAAGCAATCATACCGAACAAAACCAAACCTGGTACGAGACATTTTCCTTCTCTTAAAGGGGATGAAGACATCCCTTACAACACCAAAGTTTGAATATAGAGAATACAACCTCCTCGGATCCATCGAGTCAGGGATGTCATCAACGAAAACAGTATGGACAGCAGACTAAACCCTCATTCCCTCAGATCCTTGCCCTCTATGTCTACGGGCCACTGGCCGCCAATCTCCTAACTCTCTCGCTCTTCTTCTCTCCATTTTTTCATCTGTACACCCTCTCTCACTCATAAGGTGCTCTCTACTTATGCTAACTTGAATAATTGGAAAGTGTGCTCTTTAAAATTAATACTAATGCTCTGTTTAGTTGTGGGATTTGAAAAAAGATTTAGAAATGTGAATAAAATATACTAACATTTCACTTAGTTTCACACATTTTCTTTTCAAATTTCTCGCAAATTTCAAAATCAAACACAACGAAAGAAAATGCAAGATGAATCAAATTATATGTATGTAGAAAAAATGTTTAGTGTACCAAATTTGTTCAATTTCATACTCATTAACTAAGGTGATAATTGTATTAAGAAATTGTCGATACCCATACGATTCAGTTGTTGTGGATCTTGGGCACACCAGGGGACACTCACAAGCAAAAACACAAGACTTTTAACGTGGTTCGGCAAACCGGCCTACGTCCACGGGAGCGATGTTGTTATATATCAACAAATGGAGGAGATTACACAACTCTCTACTCACTGTCTCTCTATATAACTCACTCTCTCACACTCTCTGATACACAAACAGAAGCTCTCACTAGCTCTCTCTTGCTTGTGCCTCTCTCTACCGTGTGTTTCTTCCTTGCTTGTATCTCTCTAAGCCTCAAGCCTTCATTTTATAGCCACAATGAAGAAGGGTGATTGGTTGCCACCAACCCCATACCACTCTCTCCAAAGTGCTCCATTAGTGTAGTGGATTCAACAACCCCATTCATCTCTAATGGGTTCTCCACTTGTTGGCCACCATGGGTTGACACCAACATCAGTAGCATCCGGTTGATAATAGCATTACTATTCTGTTCTTAGGGTCTTGAGTTCGACTCCCCAAAACTTGATGACGTTGTGGTTGTAGTGTATGTTGTATACTTATAACTAATTGGTAACATGCTGTTAAATTTTCTGAGATAGTTTCAATTTGATATAACTCCTTGATTTAAATTGAGGTAATGTTAAGGATATTAAATTTTTTATCAAATAAATGACTAAATGTCTCACATGCGTGTGGGATCCGCAATTTTGTAAATCACACACCCATATAAAATATTTGATCATTTATTTTGTAAAAAATTTAAGGCATACAACATTTTCCATTAAATTGTCTCCCATCCATTGACAAAGAATAGTACGTTGAAATTAATAGAGTAAGAGAAGCTTCTTGTGAAATTGACAAGTCTGGTCATTTTTTTGCATTTATTAACAATGTAGACATATAATCGGAAGGTTAGAATAGCAATACAGTTAAAGATTTATATTTTATTTTTTTTAAAAAAAGGAAAACTGTTTTTTCGGTACAAAAAATATGAATTACTAATGTGCCGACAATTTATAAAAACGTCACTAATTGTAAGTTTGGCGACAATTTATAAAAAACGTGACAAAAAAAGTCATTAATGGTCAACTTTCAGCGACGTGCAAAAAAATCATTACATAAAATTATTTTTATAGGATTTTATGGGAATTAAATCCAACTATTAAAACTTATTAGTAGTTTACCCTGTTTATGTTTATTTTTTGTAAAAAAAAAAAAAAAAAGAGTTATGTGATTTAAAAACTTATTTTGAAAACAAATGAGATGGATGCCAAGGAAAATGGTGGTGACCAAAGGTGGTTGTTGATGGTCAGATATTGTGGCTAGTGGTCGAAGGTGGTTTCTGGGACCAGGTGGTGACCGAAAGTGATAGCCAAAGGTCATTTCAGGCAAGAGATGGTGACCAAAGGTAGTTGTTGACGGTGGAAGGTTGTTGCCAATAGCAAGAGGTGGTTGTCGAAGGAGGTCACCGGTGATGGTGGGTGAATGTGGGAGTGGTTGCATGTGATGGCTGGTAGTGGTGATGAGCTGTGGGTGGTGGCCAGAAAGAATGGAAAAATAAGGACAGGATAAACTTTTGAAATTCATTTTTTTACAAATTTTATAAAACGAATTGTATATAAGTTTCAAAACTTTAATAAAAATAAATAAATAAAACTATAAATATAAACATTACTGGGTTTCAAATTTCTTTTGTTTGATTAAAAATCATACTGTAAAGGTTTGTCGTAATGGTGAGGTTTCTTAATAAGGTCTATAAGTCTAGTATAATTGGTGTATTTTCATGGTTATGCAGTTTTCAACTTTGTCAATGGAACACAAGATGTGGCAGTGGTAACAAAGGCAGCATATGAGTCTTGTGACACCAACACCAACACCACCACCAGTGTCTTAACCACCAGTCCAGCAAAGATCACCCTCTCCAACCCAGGCGAGCATTACTACACCAGCACATACCCACTACACTGCAATTTGGGTCAACAGCTTGCCATCAATGTGATCGCCTCTAGCACTGCCACGTCCCCTTCCACACCTGTCGCTTATCCACCAAGCACCACCACCAAGGCCTTATCCGTGTTTGCCCCTGCAGCTGGTGGACCCATTCCTCCTCCCACCAGCTCAGCCCCGTCTCACGTTGTGATTGGATTCTTTTTTGTCACATTCTTGTCCTCTGCCACAACTTTTCTTCTTTGATTTCATACTAGTTGGGTATAATTTTGATGTAATTTCACTCTTGATCATTCTGTGTAGTCAGATTATACTTGTAATATTCAATTCTACTTGTGAGTTATTTTAGAAATAAAAACCAGTTTATTTAAGGAATGCTGATTGAATATTATTGAAGTGATTGATAATGTCAAGTTTAAAATCAATTAAGTTCTTAGAGAGTAGAAGAGATCATCCAAAACAATAACAGACATAAAAGAAATATGATTTAAATTTAAAAAAAATACAACCCAAGCAAGGGTGGAGTATGCATAGAGTTACAAAGTCAAGAACTCAATGTTAAGATTGAGACAACATACATGGAAACCCCAAATAACATCATGAATAAGAACATGTGCTATATACAAGGTATTGAGTGTATGTCCTTAATTATCTAGGACCTGGTAATTGCACTGCGAAAACTTTGCATCACTATGGCAATATGGTGCAGGTAACCTTCTCTCCTCTCTGACTGGTCTAACGAAATTTGCAAGAAAGTGGAAACCAGCTTCAGAGGAGCTCGGAGGCTCCGGTACAGAGCAGGAACCTTCAAGCATTTGAACAATTCTACCCATGGATGGTCTTCGGTGCATGTCCCTTTGTATACACCACAAAGAAACTTTGATTACGTTTTCTACCCTCTTGTCTTCTTCATCAATCTCAAGCTTTGAATCGATTATTTCTTGCAGCTTTCTTTCTTCCATCATCTTGAGGGCATAAGATGGAAAATGAGCTTTCTCTGAACACTCTGCAGGGTTGAAGTTCCGTCTTCCCCCAACAATTTCAAGCAAAACCATGCCAAAGCTATATACATCAATCTTCTCTGACAAGGCATTGGTTGTGACCCATTCAGGTGCCAAGTACCCCCTTGTGCCTCTTAGTCGGGTGACAACTTGACTCTGTTCCTTTGTCATCAACTTGGCCAAGCCAAAATCTGATACCTTAGCTTGGTAATTGTCATCAAGAAGCACATTTTCAGGTTTTATATCACAGTGGATGATCTTCATATGGCAGTTCTCATGGAGATAAGCCAATCCTTTCGCCACACCTATTATTATACTAAATCGGGTTTCCCAATCCAAAGTTAATCCTTCTCCATTGGTCTTGAAGATCCATTTATCCAAAGACCCATTTTCCATGTACTCATAAGCCATAAGGAGATTAGTGCCCTCTATACAAAAGCCCTTGAGCTTGACCAAATGGAGATGGTGGATGCTGCCAATAGTGGTAACTTCAGTTCGAAATTCTCTCTTTCCCTGATTAGTGCCCTCCAATTTCTTCACGGCAATTTGAGTTCCATCTGGAAGCATCCCTTTGTAAACTGAACCGAAACCACCCTGACCGAGTTTCACAGAGAAGTTGTTTGTAGCGGTCTGAAGATCTTTGTAGCTATACCGATTGGGGTTATGAGATAAAATCTCTAAGAAATTTTCTACTTGAATGTCATCGTCTTGGCAAGAAAAATTATCCTTTCCCATGAAATCTTTGAAAAATTGTAGCATTCTTTTGTTTCTTTGGTGGAACCGATATCCCAAAAAAAGTAAACAACTAGCAAGTAAGAAGATTGTAGTAGCTATCATAACAATCCGCAAGTGGTTCTGACTATTGCTTTCTTTCTTGGCAGGGTTTAGCCTTTGGCCTGCATCACTAGGTAATTTGATGTAAGAAATAAACTTGGAAGTGCCATTGCGTAATTGAAAGCTTCCTGTTTCATCAAACAAAAAGCAATTACCAGAATTGTTCTCAAAAAATAACATGAGACATGAGCAGTTACTAACACATGCATCCCTGCAACCTTTCAAATCACAATTGGCATAGGGTGAAACAAACTCAAGAGCAAAGTAGTCAAGTTTATCCCCCATATTTAGCAACTGTATAGAACTCTTTGAGCCATCACATGGAGAGCCAATCCAATGGTTGCAACTTGGAGGGTTGCTAAGCTCCAGAGGACAGTAGCAATTTTTTTTAGTCAGAAACTCACAACGGTAGTAGGGATCACATGGTTCAGGCGTGCTACACTCATTTTGTGGAATCTTCATTGTTACTGCATTAGACTGGTCACCATTATGAAGACTGTAGAATGAAATAAACCCATCATCTCCTAAAACTGCTGCCCAAGTAACATCAAAACTAAAATCATCAGACAATATAAATTCCCAAATTAGATTCTGATTGTGATCAAAGAAGCTCCATGAATTGGAAATTAGAGAAGCAGAAGTGACTGGTCCATCTTCTTTAGTTATAACTTTCCAGTACTCATTTGCCATAGACCAATAGGGTTGAGGAGTTTGGAATCCTCCATAGAGAATTGCATCACCTGATTTCATTTCAAGGTAGCAACTCAAGTTATTGGAATTGGGCTCACTTACTAGTCGCATTCCTTCAAAGAAAAGTTGATTTGACAAAAGGGTGTCTGTGGGATAGCTAAAACTCTGCCAAAGAACTCTGGAGTCATTTCCAAGCAAAACCAAATTGCCTGAGTCCTGCAGCTTGATGGAAGTAACTCCTTTTCCTGCAGTATGAGTAGACCAGGCTATACCACCTTCTTTCTCCAGATATACATTCCCAGTTTTGTCAAAAACAAATTTATCATAATCCCTTACCCCAAAGCCTCTGTTGGCAGTCCAGACGACAATTGCACTATGAACGTGAATTATAGACAAAGAGAACAATGCCAACTCCTCCTTTGTACTTGAAAATCCAAAAGAAAAATTTGAGTTGTTCGAGAGCAAAAACATTCCACCATAATCAAGCCAATTAATTTGAGACCCTTCGAACACTGAATAAATACTGCCAATTACTGGAATATTTGCAACAGATTTTTCAGATAGGAGGACAATTGACAAACAAATGGACATCATAAATGGAAAGAAGCCTCGCAACTCCATGGGCACACAAAACCTGGATTAATTCACCTGCATAAGAGAACAATTGCCTTAATTAACTGAAATAACTGGAATGAAGGGAAAATTATTCAGTCATGAAGCAATGCATCATCTTTGGTTCCACTTAAGCATTAAATATGGGCCCATTTCCAAGCCAATATATATTATTATAAAGTGTAGGGCACCCGAACCCATCTCATGCTCACCCCTGCTCCACACCGTTCATTTAAAACTAGAGATCTATAACCCTAATTCATCCGCTTTCATGTTGTATACTCTTTTAGGACTAACCAAAGCCCAAAACTTTAGTGAATACAATTTAGTGGTGGTGGTGGATGTTGAGTTTGACGCAATAGTGGACCCAAAAAATACAACCTTTACCTTTATTGATAACACTCAAGTACACTTGTACAACCACACATTAATACACATTGCTTATTCACTCTCATAATACATTCAAGCATTAAAACTAGAGATCTCTAACCCAAATGCATCCGCTTTCATGTTGTATACTCTTCTTAGGACTAACCAATGCCAAAAACTTTAGTGAATTCAATTTGGTGGTGGTGGTGGATGTTGAGTTTGACACAATAGTGGACCCAAAAAATACAACCTTTACCTTTATTGATAACACTCAAATACACTTGTACAACCAGACATTAATACACATCACTTATTGACTCACATAATACATTCAAGCACTCACACAGTGTCTTCCTCACACAAGACCTTAAAATACTTCACACTAGATCACCCTTGTAGTGATTGACCACTCCATCACTCAATTACTATATTTCTCCAAACTTCTCCAGTGTTCCGGAACCTTCTAAGATGTTCTAGAATCTTCTGGATTTCTCTTTCCAAAGTCTTCTAGATTCATGTGGAAACTTCTAGAATATTCTAGAGAGTAAGAAGAGTTAGTGATGACTCTCAACAATGGAGTGAGGTGTGGGTGTGGGTGTGTACTTGTAAGAAAACAATGGTTTAATGCTTGTTTTCACTATATCCTTCATGCTTGTTTTGATTTTGAATTTTGGATTTGTTGAGTGATTTGCTGAGGAAAAAGAAAAGAGTAGTAAAATGAGAACCTGATCACTGGGCTTGCTCAAATCTATGCCATACTAGAGTAATCTTTCACGCAATATGCATCACAACTAAGAAAGAAAAAAAAATTATCTTCTATTGCATTCCATTTCTTTTATATTGACAAATCAAAGTTCCAAACACAACTTAAAAGAAATGCTCATTTGAGTTTGTAAACATATTGTGACAATTTACCTTTCAAAATTCACTGCAGCCTTTTCACAAATTCGCAATAATAATTTGAAAACAACTTTTGATTTTCTCAAAATTAAACTTCTTATAATTACTACATGAAAAGAAAAAAAAAAAATGCCAAGAACAAGGACAAATATAGGATTCTAACTTTGGGGGCAAAAACTCCTTCCTAATCGAAAAAAATTACCATAAAAGTT
The DNA here is from genome assembly GCA_025200525.1 of Camellia lanceoleosa. Taxonomy (NCBI): domain Eukaryota; kingdom Viridiplantae; phylum Streptophyta; class Magnoliopsida; order Ericales; family Theaceae; genus Camellia; species Camellia lanceoleosa. The sequence continues at coordinate 19,406,542 of CM045771.1, read as the reverse complement.
TAAATATAGATTAATACCAGCAGAAAAAAGTGAATAATATTACTATTAACTAGGTATTCTTTGTCAACATAGTTGAGCAAAAAAAATATGTCTGAACATATTTTTTTTTTCTTGCATTAAATTACAAAGAAGTAGTAACTATTATAATATGTATCCATCCACTGAACTTCACCATCTGTTTGTACCCATTATTGCAAACTTCCACGTGGCAAAGGATGGGTGACATGGTAGAAACGTGGCATGACAGTAATGCCACAGGAATGATGAGTGGAAGGACTGAGGTGGCAAGGATTAAGTACATTTATTTAATAAAATTTGATAAATAAAGGAAGATATTTTAGTTTTGCCTCAACCATTCTTAGAAAATCGGGGGTGGTTGAGCCCCACGTTTTACAAAAATGTTGGGAGTTATGTCATGATCCTAATTATTTGCACATGTGGAGAATAAAAAGGGATTTAGTGAACCACTTGTCGACCAAATGATAACAAACGTTCATAACTAGCCGATAGTGGGGAAGTGGTTGCAAAATTTGGGCTCCAAACAAGGAATCATAGGACACTTTCCTAGCAGTTGAAGCAGAAACAAGAGACAGTTTTCTAGTCGTTTTTAAACTATAAAAGGACTCCATGGCCAACATTTGAAGGGTCCAACAACAAACAACTCAAAACTAGCTCTTACACACTGAATTTCCATATATTTCCAGCAATTGCTAGCAAATCAATTAGCAATCTTTTCCTAATTATTTTTCATTTTACTTCAATTGTACTTCATTTCCAGTCAATGCAAGTTCAATTTCTTTTCAATTTAGCAACCATCCATTGAGTCTTTGTTTATTTTCCACACTTAGCAAAATCAGGAAATTCATCTTCATTGACGCAAGATCCAAACCTATGACCCATCCTCTTGGCCACACACAGTCTAAATTCTTTAGTTATGAGTCAAAAATCCACATCTTGGACTACGTTCACAAGTCCTGCATGCCCACAATCATCACACATCACTGCCTACATGTTCACTCTCTTTCGAGGTGCAATCACCACCTGAAAATATTATGCTCAATAGATTTTATAATATAGAAACCATCTATGACAGGCTCGACATCAAAATTTCAATTCATATCTTTCTCAATAAATGTGATCAAGTAACTTCCTAGAAAATCATCTACCATGTTATTATGCACGCTTTAGTCTTGACAAATTCCGTAGTTGATAATGTAGGTTCCTATACATATAGTTGAAATGTGTAAAATTAACACAACACAAATTAATCTATGAATAAGATGATAATCATTTCAATACATAATTTCAAATTTTATAAACTCATTTTTCAAAATGTCACATGAAACATAGACAATATTCTTGTTCTCAGATAATGGCCAAACAAAAATGAATGTCAAAAATAATACTAAAAAAAAAAAGGGCTTGAGCAAATTAATGTGTGATTTATAAATAAATAAAATACCTAAGTGACACATAGACAGAAAATAGAAGGGAAATGCTACAACGTGCAAGAGCACATTATAAGAAAAGTTAAAATTTTTGTGATGATAGTCACGAATTTTTGTGATGGAAGTTGTGAATTTTTGTGATGGAAGTTACGATTTTTGTGATGCACGTTATGAATGGTGAAGTTATGGTATGTACCCCTAAAGTTATGTATACCCAAAATTATGGTTTTTATGGTAAAAGTTATACTTTTGTGAAAAGCCAAAATTTCTATTTTTTGTAATGAGAAAAATTATACTTTTTGTGATGAAAGTCATACATTTTGTGATAAAAGTTATACTTTTTGTATAAGGTGCATACCAAATGCACCCTTTTTGGGGTGCACATGGAAACCATTCCCATAATTAATTTGGGGATGCGAATATAATTTTGAGAGTGAAAATTACTCTAATTTTGCAAATAGAAGGGATCCGTATTTAATAAAACCCAACTTGAAAACTATGTTTAAAGTTTTGTTTTATAATTAATTTGGGGATGCGCATATAATTTTGAAAGTGCAAACTACTCTAATTTCATATTTATCTTACTAATTACTAGTATAATATAAGGAGTGACCGCCCCTGCACTACACCCTTTGGATGCATCCTTTGCCAAGAATGTAAAATGTTGTATACCAATGAAGCCTTAAGATAAAAGTTTTGAAAGGTGATAATTTCTTCCTAATTAAAGCTCCCATAAAAACCAAAGGAAAAAAAAAAAAGGTTAATTACACCTTCTTTTTTTTTTTCTAGAGGATTTTGACTATTATGGAGACCTCTTGTGATGTTTTTGATATTTCATTCCTTTCATACTTTTTTTTTCGTGAAAATCTATACAAACCTCCCTTCATTAATTAAGCATTATAACATAAACAAAAAAATGTGAGAGTTTTTATTTCCACACATAAAAAAGTCTCAGCATACACATTTTCTCAATACACACACTAAATGGTTTTAAAATCTAATATTTTGCTTAGTACACAACCTACCATGTCAAAAATACCCTCACCTTCTTCAATATTCAAACTTTGACCCTAACCCTAACCTTACCATTAACCACCGTTAGCCAACCACCTGCCACCACCACTAGCCTCCTCCTCCAACTAGCTTAACCTCTCCCCCACCCTCTCTTGCCACTGTCACCCCCTTACTCACCTTTCCCTGACCACCCTAGCCCCTTTCATACTATCCATGACCACCCCAGAAATTCCAAAAACCACCAGCCATCGTTCCCCAACTCTCTCTTCTACCCCTACCAACCTTTCAACTCTTCCCTCCACTGCCGCCTTCCACCCCAATCTCTCTCTCTCTAGATCGTCATCATATCAACTACCATTAGAATGCCAAATCTCTTCAATGGTAGTTCTCTGAATAAACACTTTTGGTTCGATGGTTGAAATCCAAACGGCGAAACGGCAATGATTGTTTCAACACTGGTAGTCGAACGGTGAAAGTGTTCATGGAGAGGGTTTACAATAGTGTGGGGGTTCCCTGATGGGAACTTCATGGCAATAGTGGTTCATGAGGGGGTTTGCAATAGTGTAGGGGTTTGCAGAAGGGGGTTCACAACGGTGGGGATTCGCAAAAAAGGGTTCATAGTGGTGGTGGGGTTCATGATAGTGACAATGGCAGTGATAATGGTGGTGGTTGCTGGTGTGGGGTTGTGTATTGAGAAATTGCATTTTTAAAAATGATAATTTGATTAAAGGATAAGATCATAATCTAAAAAATACATTGTGCGCGAACTTAAAAAATGATAATTTGATTAAAGGATAAAATCATAATCTAAAAAATACATTGTGCGCGAACTTAGATTTTTGGTATACGAAAATATAAACTCAAAAAAAAAAAAATAAATAAATAAATAAATAAAAAGTGTTGCTATTTGCCCCAACTTTCTTCTTTGGACCTATAACCCTTTTATTTTTATTGTTTTCTATGACAATTTTACCTCAACATACAATTCACATTTTCTCCCCATCCTTAACCTTACGTTCACCACCATCCTCCCTCCTCTTTCACTGGCTCCATCTGACACCTTCCCCACGCATCCTTTAACTCCACCGACACTTCCTACACTTGCCAGCCTCTCTGTAGCCCATCCTTGCCACCATTGTCCATCCCCTAGCCTCCCTCAGCCCCACATCCTCGCAATAGAGAGAGAGAGAGAGAGAGTTACAAAGAAAAAGAAGAAGAAGAAGAATAAGAAGGGGGTGGGGGGTCATGGTGGTTCACAAGAAAGGGAAGGATGGGGCACCTTGAGGGTGAGGGTGAGGCAACTGGGAGTGCATTGCGAGGGTGCGAGAAGCAGGTTGCCAATGGGGGTTGCAGGGGGGAGGGGGTCACCAAAGGGGCGACAACAGTGCTAGAATTGAAGGCCTAGGGTTTTTGATTTAGGAAATGATGGTAGAATTGGGATAAGGTGGGGTTCTAATAAAATAAAATCAAAAATCAAAATTTGGAGGTGGGAGATCTGAAGTAGGGAGCAAATAGCAGCAGTCTTCCAAAAATATGATCATCTTAACATTTGTAAAATGCTAAATTTACCATTGATTGGGATAACTGAATTATTATTATTTTTTTTTAAAAAAAAAAACATTAAAGAAAATTTTAAAATATAAAAGAAAATCCTCCCCATGTGTTCTCTCTCTCCCTCTCTGTTCTACTCTTTTAGTCTGAGGTGGTTTTCTTTTCTGGGACTATTTATAGAGAGTACAATTTGTTTAACCCGTTGAACACAATTTTAGCCAAAGCAAATCTTCAAACAGTTGATGGGCATGGAAGAGTCACCACTCTTCCACCCTTTCGGCATTACGACCTCAGTTGGCCGCGAAAATTCCATCACCATCACCCCCAATCATCACAGTCCCACCGCCACCGCCACCCATCACCATTAAACACCCCATCACCATTAAACACCACCACCACAACACCTTTCAAACCATAGTTTGCGTGTATATATTATGTATATGTATAATAATGTGTGTGTAAAGGTATCAAATGTCCACAAATAGATAATAAATTGGATTCAAAACACATGATATCTAATCAGTAATATTTATAGTCATCGATGATCACGTTTAACTGTATAAGCGAGTGATCACATATAAATAACAATATAATATTGTAATATGAAATTGAAATTGAAATGGCCATGACTCCTACTACTACCTACAATTAAACATGTATGCAATCCAAATGATACTAATTAGCAACCCATCATTTCAAAACATAGAATTTGAAATGCAATTCATAATAAATCAACAGTGTTTTGATTGATATTTAGTAATGTTGAAAGCTCACATGTAAATCAACTGGCTGTAATTGCTTCAGCTCTCCCAGCAGAAGCAGTTGCAATGTTGGACTTCTCTTTTGGAGCTTCAGAAGCAGAGATCGAATTGGGTTTTTTTGCTTAAATCGGTTGTTGAATACTTAGAATAGTTTATGATGTTACAAATTTTCAAACAAATATTGAAACATTTTTGCATCCAAATTTCAAAGTTTTTGACATTTTGGGTACACTGTCCATGTGCGTGGATTGAAAAAGGCTGCAATCGAAAGAGTAGACCCGTTCGGGGATAGATTTTTTTAACTTAAAAATCAAAAAAAAAAAAATCATTATAAATAATTGGATAAATTATAAAAGTAGTGGCTTCTTTTTAATCTGGAATTAGACTGGAGCGGGGTGGATGAGCTCGCCAAATATTTTATTTCTATAAAATCTCACAACGAGCCGGATTGGACCGTCTAGTTGGCTAATCCAACTATAGACAGTCCAAGTCCAATTATAAATACATTTTGGATAATTTTATTTACACACCACTATTTTTTTCAGCGCACATTATTACTCATTACACTACAAAATAATTTTTATGATTTAAAAATATCTTAGTTTATATCTTAACTTTCCATTATAGTAAAACACCACTTATTTGTTTCAATAACACCACTACACACACAAAAAATTCTCCATCTTCACCACAACAGACACCAAAAATTCTCCATCTTCAAAACAGAGACCATCTTCATCGTTGTTGATCTCTGTCGTCAATGTTGAACTCTATCACCGGCAGAGGGTTTCATTTGGCCTCCATCTTCATCGGTGTTGATCTCCATCGTCAGTGTTAAACTCTGATGGTGTCTCGTTTCGTTGTCTCATCGTTTCAGATCACTAACGGAGGGTTTCATTTGGCTTTCATTTTTGCTGGTGTTGATCTTTATCGTCAATATTGAACTCTCATCTTCAAATTGTCATTATCACCCTTAATTCACTTGTGTAGTCACCAACATAATCAATTTCAAAAATTGTTACATTCGGTGAGTATAGAATTCTGTAAAAAAATTAATAAAAAAAAGTTAAGTCATGTTCATGAATACAAAGTTGAACAAACTTAATGTGTTCAAAAATTTGTAAGTGAACAAAGAATAAAAGTTTAATTTATTTTAACCGAACTAACTTAAAATGTTCAATTTTTTATGTATGAACATTTAATATTTGGTCAAGTTTAATAATTTGAACAAAATTATTTTGTTCAAATGTAAATAATCGAACATTATGTAAAAATTAAACTCTGATTATCTGAACACATGACAAACAAGCTCATCTTCCCAACACACAAATAAGATAAACAAAAAATAAAAAGCTAAGTCATAAACTAACATTTTCAATGTTCAAATCAACTTTTTCAATGTTTATATCAGAACCAATTATTTTAGTGTTATCCATGGTGTGCAAATTTTCAAAACAAATTGATTTTAATGTTCTTAAACTCTAAATCTTTAAATGCAATAATATTTTGAGTTTGGAAAATAAGTATAATGGAGAAGAGAATAAAGTGAACTAATTGATAATAAATGGTATCACGAGTGTAGTGTGTTAATGGTGAAGATGATGAATAAATACAATATTTATATGTTTACACCCTAAACCATATAGATGATGATCGTGTGAAGAGTTTTTGGTATTTTTAAATATAAAATCGTTGAATGGGTAGAATACACTCCCATATTGTCCTTAATGATCTTTTTATTTGAGGATATTATTAGAATATAATCTATTAATGGTGTATACTGAGAGGATTAGTGATGTGTAAATAGAATCTCCCATACACTTTCGGAGGTTTGTTTAAAGTACGAATTGCCCATGTGGTTTGAAAAATTACAAATACTCCTTTATCAAATTTTTTTATTTAATATAATTAACTGGAAAAGAAATTCATAACTATTTTCCTATACAATAATAAAATTACTTGAATAATTAATTGAAATAAATCTCTGACATCATTAAAAACAGTTAATTCACTTGATTATTTATTAATAAAAAGGTCATTCGCTATGAAATTAGAAACTTCAGAAGGCGGGATGTAATTTTCAAAACCATCGAGGCAATTCATATTTTAATCAAACCTTAGGGGGTGTATTTGTAATTTATCCTAAATTATAATATCTGTCTATCTATTTTTTGTATATTTTTTTGTAAAAAATCAAAAAAAATAACTAAAATAGTCAATTTCAATTTCATGATAAATGTTGATTGTGAAATATTTACATAAATAAATTTTTATTTTAATAAAATTGTTAATAGGGTAAAGCTATGATACACACACATTGTGATGACCGGTTCGAAAACTGTCTTGTTTCCCTCGCGTGATGTTAGGAAAGTTGGTGTTGATTTTTTCCTTCCTAAAATTTTGCTTTCAATTGTAGTTGTTTCAATTCTGAGTTTTCACTCACTTCGGAGGGTGCGGGGTTGGCTCCGGAGTGTCGGAGGAGAAGCCGGGGATTTTCCGGGGCAAGAAGCCAGGGCCGCACGTGCGGGGAGGGGGCGCACGTGCAGGAGGCCAAGCCGTACATGCGGAAAACAGGAGAGTGTGCTGTGTGCACACTGAAATAAAAGCAGTCTTGAAGGAGAGTCTGGGTAGGCCGAATGTGGGGTGAGAGCCGACGTCGAAAAGGCCACTCCACATGTCGGAGTGTGCGCCTTGACGTCTTGGAAGGCCACTCCACATGTACGGGAGTGTGCGCCGCACGTACGGCGTTTTGCGTTTCTGCTCCGTTTTTCGCGCCTTTCAGCTATATTTTGCATTTTTGGTCTTTTTCCCCTTTATATTTAGATTGTATATCTCTCTACAATATTTCATCTCTTTTCCTCTCATCTCTCTCTACCCATACCCTCAAAATTTTATATCTCCTTTGATCTCAAGAAATCCATGGGGGTTTTGGTGCTAGTCCCTTATACCAAAATGATGAGCGTGTCGGGGGCTTCGTTTTGACCGGTGGAGATCGTTTTCCGGCAAAGTTGATTTTGGAGCTCTTCTCCTCTTCTGTCTTGAGGTAAGGAATTTCTTAAGTTATATATACATGTTTGCTATTTTGATGATAATTTAAAGGTTTTCTCCTAGTTTGGTGATTTCAACTTTGTGATTTCAAAATGTAGAGATTCACTTCAAAAGAGGATTTTTCTTTAAACTTTCAAAATGTTGGTCAATCTTGGAGGGTTCAAATTTTTAATCAAAGAAAGATGTTTTGGTTAGAGTTTTTTTCACCAAGGAAATGAGAAGTGTTTTGTCTTGATGGAAAAAAAAAAAACCCTAAAATTTGGGGATTTTGACAAATAAGAAAAATACCTATGAAATTCTTTGTTCTTTTATGATAAGAGGGTGAGTGAAAGTAAACTTCATTAATGTTTAGAGAAATGACCATCTATGTGAGGTAAGAGAAATGAAATGTTATTCTTTTTATATAATTGTTGAACATTAGAACATGGGTTATTGGAAAATGATAAATGATTGTGTGTCTTGAATTGTAAGAGTTGTAAATCTTGGAGGGTTATGTTGAGAACATATTAGATATATTCTCGAAGAGGCTAACTTACTATGAATTGTGCATAGCAAGTAATTGTGGTTGTTGCTATGAGTGGAAGGCTATGAGGTATTTCTTATTGCTTCGCATTCTCATTTGATATGTTATCATTGATGTGCATGAAATACTAGATGGGTATGAATGTCTACATATATACATGAATGTAACCCTTTTTATTGATGAAGAAACATCTTATACTACAAAAGATTTTGAGAAGTAGAGAATTGCATCTACATGTTGCATTGGCTTAAATAGAAATGGATGTTGAAAAAGCATGTACTGTGGTCATATAGTTGCACATGGTCAAATGTTAATAAATTCTTGACTATTGGTTGGAAGAACATGGAAATGGTGAATGGAATAGTTTTGTGATGTTGTTGGAATGACTTGAGAATTTTCCCATGAGGCATGGAGAAATGTTGCATTGCATATTTATTTGATTTACTATCATGCACGGTGTATTTAGGTTGAAATCATTTACCTCATGAAAGAGACGTGTATTGAAATAAGAACTATGGAAATGTGAAAGGGGTAAATACGTTGGTAAGTCCAGTTAGTGGGTGTAGATTACTTTGATAAGTTGGCTTAAGTGTCCATGGTGAAAGACCAGAAAACCGCGCGGATAGGTGTCGAGCCTTCCAGTTAATACTGGTAAAAATGACAGTTTGGTAGTACTTGTATAGTTTACTTACAGACACCAGCCTAGGGATTATTAGTGTTGTATTTACCGCATCTTTTGAGTCAATTGGAAATTGGAATTAATGGGATTTGGAAGATGTTGTTGTCAACATTATGATTTTCATTAAAACAGGACACCTGATTATTTTTGAAAAAGGCATAGCATGGCATCGCATGGTATTAAATGTTGGGCATCTTGCATAGTTTTATTGAAAGTTTTGAAATATGTTGAGAATGCAATGGTTATTGAGAAAAATGGTAATCTTTGAAAACGAGCATGAAATGAATTTCTTTTAAAAAAAATACATGGCATGGCATTGACATTTGCATGTTTATTGAAGTGTTTGCATAACTGTATATACTTTGTTAAAATTTTTCTACTGGGCTTTATGCTCACCCCTATGGAATTTGGTGCAGGTAAAGATGTGGTAATCCCACCAATCTGAGAGCGTGGACATGTTTGATGAAGAGTAGATAGCTCTTTAATTTTGTTGCAAGTTTTGTAAAGCCAAGGACTAATGTATATGGGTCTGAGAGACCATTTTGTGTAACCGGGCTATTGCCTTGGAAGATATAAGCCTACGGGCACTCTATTTCGTTGTGTACATGTTGCATTTACTTTGAGTTGCGAATGAGAGAACCATTATTTATTCTTGCACTTGATGTAAAGAGTTTCCGTATATTATCTCTGAAATTAAATAAACTTAATGGATTTGGTAATGGATTCCGAAAAATAAAAAAGTGGGGCGTGACACACATAAGGTATGACATTTGTGAATTTTATTATCACAAATGTCGTCACTAAGAAAATTAAATTATAACATAAGGAATAACAAAAAAATAATGTCATAATCAATACTATAATAATTTTAAATTAATAACACAATAAATCATAATAAAATATCACAAAAGTCATAATAAAAAATGCATATGGTCAAAGCCAGCTTTGGTTCAAAAGTCAGCAAAGCCACCACTTTGGCCCCGAAAAAATTGTTAAAAAAAGCCCCAAATTTTTTATAACTATTATATTAACTCACAAAAAAAATCCCCCTAAATTTAAAAGGATATGACAAATTTTGTTGAAAATTTAAAATTAATAAATAGTTGATGTAGTAAATTATTTAAAATTAATGAATAGTTATTTTTATCAAAAAAAAAAAAAGAAAATCAATTGATATGGGGAATTATTTAAAATTAATTAATAGTTGTTTTCTAAATGCATGGATTGTGCATAAAATACGATTCATTATACCTGTTACATTTATTTATGGGAAAGAAAACTTTCCAAATTTACAATTGATTAAATCTTAAGAGAAATATCAAAAAAGTGAAAAATATAAAAAAATAATTACAAACTCATCAAAGTACAATACACACTTGTACTTTAATGAATTTGAATTTTTTTTTCTACTTTTTACTTTATTGATATTTCCCCTAAATCTAACCTTCGGTTAACTATGTAACAAAAAGATTGAATAAATCAACAATTATATCAAATAAAAAGGACTCTATTGATAATTAGATTATGCAAGTTTGATTAGTCATTTTATAGCTAAAAATACTAGAATGATAATGTTTAAGCATTATTTTATTACAATTTGTTCACTTTTTATTTGGTGTTTAAGCTTAGATTATTTTAATTATTTTTCTTATTATAAACTTTTGTGTATTTAAGTAAATTTTGATATTTATATATGTAAGTAGTGTTTTCATAAATACCGTCAAATAAAAACAAAAAAAAAAAATTAAATACATAATTTTTTATCACAATGTTTATTTATTTATTTATTTATTTTAATATATGAAAGGCCCATATCAAAATTTCTCTTTAGACCCAAAAACGTCTAAGCTGACCCTCCAGATGGTATACGCCTCTTTTGGGTGCGTACCATAAAATGTTCCCGGTTAATCAATGCTTATTACTTTTCATTTGCCTATGAAAATGATTAAAAATAGTTAAAAAAATATTATTTTAAAAATCTGAAGAATACATATATTTTTCACTTTTTTTGTATTTTGAAAATATCCTTCTAAACTTATTAAACATCATACAACAATCTACATCTACCAAACAAAATTTTTATTATATTCAAATTAAGAAAAATTATGAAAATATATAAAGAAAATAAATATTTTTGCAATTGATCTACTTTGAATGAGTGGTGATGATTCAAAGTGGCCTTATCAGGAAATCGATAGCCCTTTGATTTTTTTTTTTTTTTTTTTTTTGTCAATTTGGTTTTGTTTATTAATAATAGACTCTGTTTTGGAGGGTTTGAAACAATCACCTATTACAATCCACTACAACACTATCACAAATAATAATCGACTCTGCATCAGAGGGTTCAAAACAACCTTGTTTCACAATCTAAAATATATTCTACAATCAGTATAACCCACTCTATTTCAAATGTTTCGAACAAAATCTGTTACATAGCCTAATGGTTTTAAATCCAAATGCAAAAACCCAATTTGTTTCAAAACCAAACAGTCGATCGCATTGTCTCTCAATCAACTATGTTTCTCCGTTCATAGTTCTGATATATTAATTTTTAATTGCTTAAGTTTATTTATCATCTACTTAATTGATTTATGTAAAATTTTCATCATCCTTTTTGTTCTATTTACTTTCTTTGTACATAGTTATGGTATATTAATTATTAATAATTGCCTAAGTTTTTTTTATCATGTACTTCACTTTTGTAGAGAAAACTCAATATATATAAACCATTATGATAATGTTAACTATGAAAACCAAACAGTAGATCACATCTGGTATATTAATTTTTAATTGCTTAAGTTTCTTTATCATGTACTTCACTTTTGTAGAAAAAACCCAATATATATGAACCAACTATGATAATGTTAACTATGAAAAACAAACAGCCGATCACATTGTCTCTCAATTAACTCTGTTTCACAATCTTTTTGATTTATTTTTATTTTCATTTTCAACCATAGTTCTAGTATATTGATTTTTAATTGTTTAAGTTTCTTTGTCATGTATTTAGCTGATTTGTGTAAAATTTCATCATCATTTTTGCTCTATTTGCTTTCTTTGTACATAGTTCGGATATATTGATTTTTAATTGCCTAAATTTCTTTATCATGTACTTCACTTTTGTGGAGAAAACCCAATATATATGAACCAACTATGATAATGTTAATATAAAAATATACATTAGTGGCTTTTCAAACTCACATATTAATGCATATGAACTGATTGGATTTCCTTGCAAAATAACTAAATTTTTGCTTTGATCTAAGTAAATTTTTTAAGTGAAATAAGTTCAATCCTTGTATTGGTTGATGTCAATTCATTCTTATTAGTTGAAATTGATTTTGTTTTCCTTTTGGTTTTAATTAATTTTTTTTTTTTTTTGGATTTTCGATCAGAACAAGGAAAGAAAATACTCCTTCACCAACAAAAAGAGATGGACAAAACTAATGGTATGAACTTGTATGTCAATTTTGATGAAAAAAGAGAAAAAAATGTGTTGGAACAATCTTCTGTGTAAATAAAATAAATTGAAATAATTCAAATAAAATAAAATAAAACTTACAGAATTTATTTTGTTGAACCGAATCAATAATTAAAGACCAAGTCGAGTGTGTGACATTCTGTCCTTAAGACAGATTCACCCCGCTCCGATGCTTACGGTTATGTGGCGTCTATCTTTCAGGATACAATGATCTTCACAAATTTGTAGTAACACTTCAAACAAATTTGTCCGGCGAACTAGAACCTTGTGTTCTATAATTCTCTGAAATTTATTTTAAATCTAATATGAAGAATAAAAGACGCAAGAGAGCAAAATGAAGGCAAGGAAAATGGATTTTCGGAATCAATCAAAATTGGAATGGGGCTGCCTTTATATAGGCATTGTTGGCACCTATTCAATTTGAATAGAAAATGTATGAAGAAGGGACATAACCCTTCCTTTAAAATAAAAAGACACCATGAAAGGTTTGCACCTTTTCATTCAAATGGAGGTTTGACCCTTCCTTTAAAACAAAAAGACACCATGAAAGGTTACACCATTTCATTCAAAATGAAGTCTATTTCAATTCACAACTACCTCTTTATAAATTTTCCAACAATCCCCCACATGAATGAAATTGACAGAGAGAAAATGCAACAACATGATGTAAATACAGAGAGTACAGAAATTGGAAATATTCTGCAAAGGATAGGTAGCTTTTGGCTTTGAACTTTCCCTTGTGAGACACTATCGGATTTACTAGCTAACCAGTGAACGTGATGTCTTGAACTGTTCTGCCGTTTGTGTAAACCAAGACAATAGAACTCACACAGTATATCCCCAGACACAGTTTAGTTCTCACTATTGTGTTCATTTTGGCCCTGAACAACCTGGTCTTTCATGAGTGTTCTAGAATATTGTAGCCCTTCACAAATCTCATAGAACCGGCCCAGTTCGCACTCACATAGGTGATTCTTATAAAGAGTATCCTGTCATACCCCACTAGGTATACCTAGATATAAGAATCATTAAAAGTATTACTTAACATAAAACTCTGCAGTCATCACTATTTCATCATAGAAATGGGTAGGAGTTTAACTCTCCAGTGATCCTTCTGAGTCATACACAACTCGGTTGTCCCTTTGAACCTAGATCTTGGGATCTCCAGTCAACTAGGTTGGGTTGCCGTTGTGGTAACACTTATTTAATAGGCTTTAGTCTCATTCCCCTTGATGAATTCTCAACTAACTCTCTTGCTAACCCTTTGGTTAGTGGATCCGCTATGTTGTCTTTAAACTTAACATATTCTATGGAAATAATTCTATTAGAGAGTAGTTGTCTCATGGTGTTATGTCGACAACGAATGTGTCCTGACTTACCGTTATACATATGACTCTGTGCTCTACCTATAGCTGATTGACTATCGTAATATATGCATATAGAAGGCACCGGTTTTGGCCATATTGGAATATCTTCAAGGAAGTAGCGAAGCCATTCTGCCTCTTCCCTTGCTTTGTCTAAAGCTATGAATTCTGATTCTATAGTAGACCTAGCAATGCAAGTCTGCTTAGAAGATTTCCAAGATACAGCCGCCCCACCAAAAGTAAAGACATACCCACTGGTGGACTTCGAGTCTCTGGTATCCGATATCCAATTTGCATCACAGTATCCTTCAAGTACTGCTGGATATCTAGTATAATTAAGCCCAATGTTACGAGTAAATCGAAGATATCTTAGAACCCTTATAATTGTTTTCCAGTGTTCTATTCCGGGTTACTTGAATATCTACTTAATTTACTTACTGCATAAGCTATATCCGGGAGAGTGTAGTTCATCAAGTACATTAAGCTTCCAATAATTTGGGCATACTTTAATTGAGAAATACTTTCCTGTACATTCTTAGATAGAAACAAATTAACATCTACAGGTGTTCTAGCAAGATGATCATCATCTTTGTTGAATTTGTCAAATATTTTCTCAATGTAATGAGATTGTGACAAAGCATATCCTTCTGATGTTTTAGTAATTTTTATATCAAGAATTACATCAGCAATGCCCATGTCCTTCATGTCAAAATGTTTATTCAACATTTTCTTAGTAGTTTTAATCATATCATTATTACTACCTATGATGAGCATATCATCCACATAAAGACATACAATGACATAACCTTTGTCTGTGTTTTTAATATAAACACATTTGTCACACTCATTAATTTTAAATCCATTTGATATCATTGCTTTGTCAAATTTCTCATGCCATTGCTTTGGCGCTTGTTTTAAACCATATAATGATTTAACCAATTTACACACTTTCTTTTCTTTTCCTAGAACAGAAAAACCTTCTGGTTGTTCCATGTAAATTTCTTCATTTCACTCACCATTTAAGAAAGCGGTTTTCACATCCATTTGATGAATTTCTAGATTGTATAGAGATGCAATGGCAATTAGCATTCTAATGGATGTTATTCTAGTAACTGGTGAGTATGTGTCAAAGTAATGAAGACCTTCTTTTTGTCTAAAACCTTTGACCACAAGTTTTGCCTTGTATTTGTCAATTGATCCATCTGCTTTCATTTTTCTTTTGAAAATCCACTTGTACCCAAGAGGTTTACAACCTGGTGGCAAGTCCACTAATTCCCAAGTGTGATTTTGTAAGATGGATTTAACTTCACTGTTGACAGCTTCTTTCCATAAAGGAGCTTCAGGACTGGACATAGCCTCTTTAAAAGTTAAAGGCTCATTTTTTAACAAATATGTTAGAAAATCTGGACCAAAAGATTTTGAGGTTCTAGCACGTTTACTACGCTTAGGTTCCTTTTCCTTATTTTGGTCTAACTCTTGCTCTTGTTCTTGATCATGTTCTTGATCTTGACTAGTAATAGCATCATGAGATCTTTTATTGTTACTAGTCTCTTGTCCAGTCTTATTTGGAAATACATGTTCAACGAAAGATGCATTCTGAGACTCAATAATAGTATTTACTTGCATTTCGGTATGTTCTGATTTATGAATCAAAAACCGATATGCACTACTATTCTTAGCATAACCAATGAAAATGCAATCAATGGTCTTAGGACCTATCTTAGTTTTTTTAGGACTAGGAATAGCCACTTTAGCCAAACATCCCCACACTTTTAAGTATTTGTAGGATAATACTCTTCCATGCCACAATTCATAAGGTGTTTGATTCATTTTCTTTCAGGGTACTTTATTAAGTATATAATTAGCAGAAAGTATTACTTCCCCCCACAAGTTCTGAGGTAATCCAGAACTTATTAACATGGCATTCATCATTTCTTTTAAAGTCTTATTTTTCCTTTCAGCAATTCCATTTTGCTGAGGTGAGTAAGGAGCAGTAGTTTGATGAATTATTCCATGTTCTTTACAAAACTCACCAAAAGGTGATTCATATTCACCACCTCTATCACTTCTAATTTTCTTGATTTTCTTACCAAGTTGATTTTCAACTTCATTCTTATATTGAACGAAAGTTTCCAAAGCTTCATCCTTGGTTCGAATTAAATAAACATAACTATATCTAGTATAGTCATCTATAAAAGTGATAAAATACTTTTTCCCACCTTTAGTTTGAATTGATTTAAAATCACAAATGTCACTATGAATTAATTCAAGTGGTTCCGTACTTCTTTCAATTGAATGAAAAGGAGTTTTAGATAATTTTGCCTCAACGCAAATTTCACATTTATGATTGGAATCAATGTCAAATTTAGGTAAACATTCCATATTAATTAATCTACGCAAAGATCCATAATTAACATGTCATAGTCTACCATGCCATAAATTTGAAGACTCAAGGAAGTAAGAAGAAGATGTATTATTATTAATAACTGAGGGCACAACGGTCATTACATTTAGCTTGAAAAGGCTATTAGACATGTAACATTTTCCTACATACATCCCATTTTTAGTAAGTACAAATTTATCACTCTCAAATACTAGCCTAAACCCAATCTTACTCAACAAAGATCCGGAAACAAGATTTTTGCGAATGTCCGGTACATGCAGCACATTGTTGAGAGTGAGTTCCTTTCCAAATGTCATCTTGAGTACAATTTTTCCTTGTCCTTCAACTTTGGAAGTTGAGGAGTTGCCCATAAATAGTTGTTCACCATTGTCCATTGTAGAACAAGATGTAAATATCTTTTTGTTGGCACAAGTATGACAAGTAGCACCAGTGTTCACCCACCATTCTTTAGGATTTCCAACAAGATTTGCCTCGGAAACAACTGTAGAAAGATTGATATCATTTATACCATTGAAAATATTGTCCATTTCGGTCATATGGGCTTGAGCAGGCTTCTTGCTTGTTCTTCTTTTGCTTTTGCCTTTACTACGACAATCTTTCGCCCGATGTCCCTCTTTGTCACAGATGTAACATTTGCCATTAAACTTGTACTTTTTATTTTTTCCCCCTTTAGAGCCTTGTGATGAACTTTCTCCAGAAGACTTTCGTTTCTTGGTTTTTGAAGCATGTTCCACCACATTTGCCTTAGACTCCATAGGATGCTTACTAGCCCGCTTTTCAAAATTGTGGTTGTCCTCCTCAATCCTCAAACGCACAATTAATTCATCCATAGAAATTTCTTTGCGCTTGTGTTTGAGGTAGTTTTTGAATTCCTTCCAGCCTTTTGGTAATTTTTCAATTAAGGCTGCAACTTGGAAGGATTCACTGAGAGACATGCCTTCTGCGTGAATGTCATGCAGAATGAGTTAGAAATCTTGAGCTTGGCTGATCACAGTTTTTGAATCAACCATTACAAAATCCAGGAATCTGCCAATCACAAATTTCTTTTAGCCGGCATCTTCCGTTTTGTACTTTTTCTCCAACGATTCCCAAAGTTCCTTTGTTGTCTTGATTGGACTGTAGACGTTGTATAATGTGTTGTCAAGTCCATTTAAGATGTAATTACGGCAAAGGAAATGGGCATGTTTCCAGGCATCAACTGCAGCAACCACTTGCTGGTCAGTTTCATCCTCTTTCAAGATAGGAGCTTCTTCATGGAGGAAACGAGCCAGGTTCAGAGTTGTAAGATAGAACAACATTTTTTGTTGCCATCTTTTAAAGTCAGTTCCTGAGAACTTTTCTGGCTTTTCACCATGATTTACCGGTATTGTTACAACAGGAGAGCGGGTTGGCATCATTGCAGCCACCACAGTAGTACTTGTTTGGGCATTAGTTTCAGTAGCCATCAATTCTAATTTATAAAAAAAAAATTATAATTAGAATTTACACTACACAGAAAATTAAACCAAATTCACAGAATTAAATTCTATAAAAAATAAAAGAAACACGAGTGTAACTTTTATTTTTCAATTAATTTGGAAATAAAATAAAATTTTATTCCACCAAATTAATTCCACACAGGAAATTAAATTCTGTAAAATAAAATAAATAAGAAAATAACTTTTATTTTTCAATTAATTTGGAAATAAAATAAAATTTTATTCAACCAAATTAATTCCACACAGAAAATTAAATTCTATAAAATAAAAGAAATAAGAAAATAACTATTATTTTTCAATTAATTTGGAAATAAAATAAAATTTTATTCAACCAAATTAATTCTACACAGAAAATTAATTTATGTAATACTTCAATAATTAAAATACTAAAACAGAATTTTAAGCAATGAAAACTCAAAAAATAATTTCTAAAACCCAAAATTAATTTCTGAAAAAATTTCACAAAAATATATTCTGAATTGTTAATGACACCAGTATTGTACTGCTAGTTGTCAAAGAAAATGGACAGTATATTACTATTATCTGTCAAATAGCATATAATCACTATTTGTTTTTCCAACCAGAATATTATTTTGTAAATTTACAGAAAATAATTTTCTTAAAAGAAGAAAGAGAAAAGGAAACAAACGAAAAAATTCTGTAAACAGAATAAATTCGAATCTGCCTTAAGATTGGTGGAACAATCTTCTGTGTAAATAAAATAAATTGAAATAATTCAAACAAAATAAAATAAAACTTACAGAATTTATTTTGTTAAACCGAACCAATAATTAAAGACCAAGTCGAGTGTGTGACACTCTGTCCTTAAGACAGATTCACCCCGCTCCGGTGCTTACGGTTATGTGGCGTCTATCTCTCAGGATACAATGATCTTCACAAATTTGTAGTAGCACTTCAAACAAATTTGTCCGGCGAACTAGAACCTTGTGTTCTATAGTTCTCTGAAATTTATTCTAAATCTAATATGAAGAATAAAAGACGTAAGAGAGCAAAATGAAGGCAAGGAAAATGAATTTTCGGAATCAATCAAAATTGGAATGGGGCTGCCTTTATATAGGCTTTGTTGGCACCTATTCAATTTGAATAGAAAAGGTATGAAGAAGGGACATAACCCTTCCTTTAAAATAAAGAGACACCATGAAAGGTTTGCACCTTTTCATTCAAATGGAGGTTTGACTCTTCCTTTAAAACAAAAAGACACCATGAAAGGTTACACCATTTCATTCAAAATGGAGTCTATTTCAATTCACAACTACCTCTTTATAAATTTTCCAACAAAATGTTCATGATTTGTTACAATTACCAATGAAAAGATTTATCAGAGATACAATTTCAGAACGTTGTACTCAACAAAGGAATCAATATGCCAATTGATTTACACCCGAACAGCAAAAATAACATATTGAATTTTTTTCAAATAATAGGAAAAAGAAATGCAAAGGCCTAAACACATTTGACAATACAACTTAATCTTTGGAAGGGCATGATGAAACAACTCCAATGAATGGTAAACATACAAAATTAATTATTATTTTGGACATATTTTACTATATAGACTTGAATCTAATGCCTTTAGTTTGTTTTATATATATGACAAACAGGTGAAACATCATTGCAAATTGTTTGCTCTCTGACACATGAATTATGTAAAATGACACGTTGTAGCTTTTCGAAGGCTAAAAGGTTTGAACATGAACCCCCTAGCTTTTGTTGCTATAACAAAGATGTAGTTCTTACAAGCCCCAAAGTTCCAGAATATCTAAGAACTGTTCACTTCCCAAACTATAGACATTGTTGAATTTCATAGACATATTCGAGCATATAATAGCATTTTTGTATTCACATTATTTGGTGTCAAGTTAGACAAGGAATTGGCAAATTCTAAATAAGGTGTTTATACATTTCATGCACAAGGTCAAATATACTATGATTTGCCATCTTTGATTCCATGTAGACAATGAACTTCAAAATAGATTGAGTAAACTAAACGATGTACCATTTTGTAAGGTTGTTATTGATAATCTAATTGAAGTACTTTTAGAAAATCCTTATACTCAGTTTTTGCATACACTAGAATGTTCCATTAGATACTTTTCAAATCCATATAAGTAGTGATTTCAAGTTGGATCAAATGGTTTACAACTTACCATGAGTTGATCAGGTGGCTGCTATTTGGATTGAACGAAACAACCCAAATGTATCCCATTAACATGATATTATAGTTCACTCAAATTCGGGTTATAAGCATAGAGTAGGACATTATCATGGTTGCTACGATCCATTGCAATACCCATTATTATTTCCTAGAGGGCAGGTTGAATGGCATCAAAATATCCTTAAAAGAAATAAAGTTTGAGTAAACAGTGGTGCCATTAACATGAAACAAAATTCAAATATGCATTCAATTACATCAACTAAAGACATTTTTAGACAGGAACAATAAGGTACTTACTCTTTTCTAATGAAATCATTTTTCATTTTTGGATTTTATATATAAAAATATTAATTAAAAATTTTCAATTAATATACGAAGGTACTAAACACTTTGAAAAACTTAAAATATTTTTCAATCAAACTTAAAATATTAATTTAATATTTTTAATTAATATACAAAGGTATTGAAAATTTTCAATTAATATATTTGAAAAACACCAATCAACACATAAAAATATACATTAGTGGCTTTTCAAAGTCACATATTACTACATACGAACTGATTGGATTTCCCTACAAAATGACTAATTTTTGCTTTGATGTAAGTTGGAATTTTTAAGTGAATTAAGTTCAATCCTTTTGTTGGTTGATGCATGTTCATTCTTCTTAGTTGAAATTAGTATTCTCAAGATGTTTGTATTCTTTTTTGTAGTATGAGGCATGGTCAATTAATTTAAAATTAATTTCACTATTATTTTGTATGTTTTCTTATTGTAAATTTAATGTTCAGTGCAGATGTTGATGGTAGTGGAAGAAAGAATGTATTGTATCGGCAATACTACTGTTGTAAACTACAAATAAGAGATGAGGACCACTCCATCCTCTTATTATCTGGGCGGCTATTGCAGCAATTTGTTGTCAACATGTATGTCAAACTTGAGAATACAAGGTTCGACTTTTATCTAAATAAACACTAAACTTTAAGATGGGATTGCAGATAGTGTATTATCTGGTGAGAACAAGGGAAACAAAGTGGAAAAAAGAGTAGTATTACTTGTATCCTTTGTAGGAGGCCCAAGAGATATGCATATAAGGTAATTAGATGCTATCTCATTAGTACAGTGGTTTGGAAAGTTAGATCTTTTTATCACAATGACTTGAAATCCTGAATGGAAAGAGATTAGGGATTCATTAAAGGAAGGACATGTAGCACAAGATAGACCTATTTTAACTACGAGAGTTTTTCGAGCAAAGTTACAAGACCTATAACTACAACTATTTAAGAAGCATATTTTTTAAAAAGTACCAACACATGTTCACGTTATTGAGTTCCAAAAAAGTGGCCTATCCCATGCACACATGTTAATCATCTTCACGACAGCTTGCAAGATTACAAATCCATATGATTATGACAAATTTATTTGCGCTAAAATTCGAGATCCAGGCAAGTTTCCTAATTTATATGAAAAGATTGCTAAACATATGATGCATGGGCTTTGTGGAGTTTTAAATTCAAAAAAAAAAAAAAAAAAAAAAATCCTTGTATGCACGAAGGTAAATGTGAAAATCATTATCCCAGCTCTTTTTCACCGAAAACCATGCAAGGGAATGATAGCTATCTAATTTGTAAGATTAAAGATAGTTTTATAGTAAATGTATAGAATGCTATTTTGGATAATAGATGAGTGGTACATTATAATCTTTATCTTTTGAGTAGATATAACTATCACATTAATGTTGAGATATGCTCATGGGTGAAAGTAGTTTATAATAACACAAATTAATGCTTAGGGCTTGTTTGGTAATCATTTCGCTTTCAGTTTTCAGTTTATATTTACAAAATTTTTTAAAAATTGTCATAAAAACTTATTTGATAATTTTTTTGGTTTATAAATGGTTGTCTCAGTTTGTAAATTTGAGGAAAAAAATGTAAACTCAAAAAAAGAGTTTACGTTGGTTTTTAAACAAAAATTTAAAAATTTGACCAACATTTTTTTTTTCAATTAATTTTTTTAATTAATTTTTTTTTTCAATTATAATGTGTATGATCCCATTGTCATAAATAATAAAAAAATAAATATAAATATTTTAGGCCTGAACAAACATATTTTTTAGTTTATGTTTTTAAAATTTTTCAAACATTTTGTTCAAACTAAATACGTTTGTAGTTTATATTTTTCTAAAAATAAACAAAACCAGTTTATAAAATTTTTGTAAACATAAACCAAAAATGTAAACATTACCAAACGCTACCTTAGTAATTGTTAAATATCAAAATTACAAACTCATAATTTGCTTACATTTGCGACATCAAATATCATATATTTAATGAAACTTATAGTGGGAGATAGAGAAAAACAACTATATGTCACATTATTTGTAGCAACTAAGAAAATTATTGGATGTCTAGCAACTGAATTCATAACATCTAAAGAAAAGGCAAGTTTACCAAATGCACAAGTAGTGTCACATTAGTAATATACATACATTGCCAAGGAAAGAATTTAATTTAAAACTATATTATTGTTATTCTTATTGTTATTGCAGGAAGGTAAGAATAGCAAATTTTACAAGGCACTAAAACTTGCTTCTAGACAAACATACATATTTTTCATAAGGTTAAACGAGATAAATGACAAGGATCGCACACCTGGGAAGATTGTAGCAAAAGAAGTACACAATGGCGAAGATTAATATGGAATGAAAAATAGCAGTATAACAAATTCCCCATGTTTAGCTGCAAAGAGGATCAAACTAGAGAATGAATGAATTTTATAAAAAAATACTTTAGTTTTCAATTTCCTTTACTTATTTTATTTCATAATAATAATAATAATATTATTGTGTTAGTTGGATGTTTTATTTCTTCACCTTTAATAATAATAATAACAATAATAATAATATTACAATGTTAGTTGGGTGTTTTATTTCTTCACATTTTAATTACCAAGTGGTTTCTACATACATACACATAACAAAAGTAAAACAACTTGGTGAATTATATATTTAATAGTAATAAGTCCAACCATGTGATATGGACTACAATAATTTTTATGTGATTAGTTTAGATCTATTTTCAAAATTTTATTGTTTAAACATTAATATAAAAATATAAGATAATATGTAAAATTTACCACGTGCAACACACATGCACCTCTACTGGTATATGGAGATATGCAAAAGTATTGAAGAAAGGACACAGCTTGTTTGTAAGAAAATTGAACTTGTTCAACTCATGTTCATTCTTTTGGTTTCACCATAGAGTTCATTTTGATGATCCAATTGAATTAATAATTGTATTCATGTGATTTTTGTAATGCCCCAAAATAATCAACAATAGATAATCCTGTAAAGTAAGCTAAATGTGTGGAAAACCAATAATGTTTCATTATTTCATTAACTCTCTTGATAATATTACAGAAGATGCAACATGCATTTATACAATCATAAACCCTAGATCCTGAATCTATAGCATGTGATATATATCAATGCAACGAAATGAAAAGAAATGCACATGGGTTTATGCCTTAGTGGCTACATATTTTCAAGTCCATACTTGATTACAACAAAAGTGGCGTCAAGCCCCAAAGCAAGTAAAAGCCCGAGGCTTTGTGCAATAGATATTTACAACAACAAAAAAATAAATGAGCCTTTAGCTCCACGATTCTTCCAAGATAAGTCTTTGGCGGAGGCATACAATTAGCACTTGAAAGTTGGTTTCCACATAGGATGAGCTAAAACCTAGTAGAGAATAGTTGAACACATTGTATGATGCTTAATAAAGTTAGATGGTGAATGCATATGTATGCCATTTACCAAATCGTTACACTTTCTCTTTCAAAACAATGCAAAGCCATGATTATAAATCAATTCATAAAACAATACTTTTTAAACCAGAAAACAAGGTAGTGGATACACAACACTGGGAATCTGTAGGTAGATGTCTGCCAATACGCTATACAAACTCTACCAAAGCCATTTTACCGGTACTAACCGGAAAGATCGACACCTAATCGCGTAGGTTTCTAGACTTTCACCAAGGATACATAGGCCAACATAGATAATACCACAACCACACTCCCTAACCAGATTCACCAAGGTATTCACCATTTTTTCTCAAAACGAGACATTTTCAATGTATAAATATGAAACAATGTTCAATGCAAGATGTATGAGTAGTTGGTTTCAATTAATCTAATCCTCATATAATTTCTATAACAATCAAAGCTATCCTCCACCGATAGCCCAAAACATATCTCTATACAAAGGATAAATCTCCAACAACAATCATAATTTCATAATCTCAATATAGGAGTAACAATCCATATTCAACTCCATTCTCTTATCAATATACATTCATTTTATTATTTCAAAATCTCAACATCTTTTCCTTTTTTCCTTAGTTCAAACCTTTAACGATTTTGGTTTAGACTCGATCCATTTTCTTGCTTTTGAATCCAACAACCCATGTACTTAATTGTTGTTTGTTTCATTTCCATCTTTTTGCTTGTTAAGATTGGCTATTGGGAGTTTTGATTGTGTTTGAAACAGGTTGGAAAGTTAGTTTTTCCATGAGTTGTTGCCCATATTTTGCTTCTTCGCTTGAGCAGTTTTCCTTGCGCTCAAGCGATCTTTTACAATCTATAAAATTACTGGAAGTGTGATATCTGCGCTCGAGTGACGCTTCTTGTGCTCGAGCGGTCTTTTGCAATTTGCAAAACTTCTAGGAGGGGGTCATTGTGCACTCAAGCGGTGGTTTTGGTTGCTCGAGTGGTGTCACTTATTGTGTTTGTTCGCTCGAGCGGTTGTGTGTATATCAATCCAAGAAAAGACCATTTTGAGTCACATTTTCATCTCTCTCTCTCTCTAAACATTTCAAAACCTTAAAACCTTTACCTTCTCTCTCTAGTTCTTGTACTCTAGCTCCAAATACTCTTAATTCGTTGATTTCTTCACCTTAGTCCTTCAGAGTAAAAGATAGAGCACATCGAGGGCTTCGTTTTAATCGAAGAAGTTAGAGTTTTCAGCTCCGTCAAGTTCTACCTATCGTTTCTTCTTGTGTTCTACCTCGAGGTAGGGATTTTTTTAACTCTTTTATATGATTTTTAACTTAATTATTTGCCTTTTGAAAAAGGTTAATGATTTGGGGATTTTTAGAAAAACCTAGGGTTTGAGTTTGAAATCAAAAGAGAGGTTTTTCCAAATGGGTTCTTGAAACTGGTTGTGGGGATGTGGTCATGGTTGAGCTTTGTTAAAATGACGGATATCATTTCTTAAAATTGATTTTGTAACAAAAGAGGCGTTTGACCTAAACTTTGGATGTTTGGATTTGTGAAGGGAAATAGAAAATGATGGTGGGTATTGTGAAATTGAAACAATGTTTATGTTGATGATGATGGTGGAGTTGGACCTCTTGTTGTCCTTCACATCCCCCTGAGAGTCCTGCTCTCTCTGCCTGGAGCCTCTCATCTATTCTTCCTCCTCCTGAATCCACTTTTAAATGGGCCGTTGGCTAGATAAGGTGCCCACAATCCCAAATCATAGACCTAGCCACCTTGAAAAGGAGCTTGGTCCTCAATCTCTTCTTGAACTCAATACAACAGTGCTCCTCCATTGCCACAAGTTTTGGTGCAAACCTCGAAAGGCTAATGAATACCGCTTCAAACTTGGTCACAAGTGTGCTCAATTGCTTGAGCTTCAGAAACTACTCCCTCAACTTCTTCCTCGTTGTGGGCGGTAAAAACTTGTCTTGGAAGGCAGTAACGAAAGCCTTCCAAGTCACCCCGATGCGACCCCTCTCAAACTTCCACCATTGACTTGAGTCACCCTTCAGCTGAAAGGCTACCAAGGTCACCCTTAAATTGTCGTCCTCGATGCCAAGCATCTCGAACGTCTTCACCATCTATTCAAGCCACTCATCGGCCTTTAGTGGCTCTTTTGGATACCCGATAAATTCGTCCTAATTTGACCAGAAGAACTCTCTCTGCAGAAAAGATGGCCCTATCTCTGTAACCTAGGCTTGGACTTGATTCTTAGCCTTGAGAATGTCCATGGATCCTCACAATGCTCTTGCCATTTCACAGGCTAAAGTGCCCATGGCTTGCTGACCTACTGGTTCGATTATATTGGCATGACAAACTCCCTCCTTCTGTGCCAGAATTTCATTCAAAATTAGCACTTTCTGCCGCCTAGGCTTGCCACACCTACCACCACCGTGTCCGTATCCTGACATACTAATAAAGGTCACACAAAATTTAGCACATTCACAATATCCCATAACTAATTCACATATATCCTAATACAAGGGACGACACAAAAGTTTACTCCACATAACACTGAATCACGTATTCACAAACGAATCTATTATCTAGATAATGACCGTTCCGCGACATTTCGAGGGTTCCTGTTAGAATAAGCAGTGATCAAGTACTCTTCTAACGGGACTACTAGGAATTCGTAGACACAACAAATACCTTAGAAACTAAATTCCATACTCACTTAATCACATAAACATGTTATCACATAAAATACCAGGTATACGTTTATCATTATCTAGCGAAACAAAACCCATTGTGGTAATAACTAATTCCTACGAGCCAAAGTATTCAAACTCGGTAAGCTCTAATACCAAGTTATAACACCCCAAAATAATCAACAATAGATAATCCAGCAAAGTAAGCTAAATGTGTGGAAAACCAATAATGTTTCATTCTTTCATTAACTCTATTGATAATATTATAGAAGATGCCACATACATTTATACATTTATAAACCCTGGATTGTGAATCTATAGCATGTGACATATATCAATGTAAGAAAATGAAAAGAAATACATATCGGTTCATGTCTTAGTGGCTACATATTTCCAAGTCAATGCTTGGTTACAACAAAAGTGGGTCAAGCCCCAAAGCAACTAAAAAGCCCGAGGCTTGTACAACAGATATTTATAACAAAAGAAAAACAAATGAGCCTTAAGCTCCACAATCCTCCCAATCTAAGTCATTGGTGGAGGCATACCATCAACACTTGAAAGTTGGTTTCCACATTGGGTGAGCTAAAGCCTAGTAGAGAATACTTGATCACATTGTATGATGCTTAACAAAGTCATATAGTGAATGCATATACATGCCATTTACCAAATCGTCACACTTTCTCTTTCAAAATAATGTAATGCCATGATTATAAATCAATTCATAAAACAATACTTTTTAAATCAGAAAATAGGGCAGTCGATACACAACATTGGAAACCTCTAGGTACGTGTCTACCAGTAAGCTATACAAGCACCATCAAAGCCATTTTACCGGTACTAACAGGATGGATTGGCATCTAATGGCGCGGGTTTCTAGACTTTCACCAAAGATACACAAGCCAGCATAGATAATACCATAGCCACACCCCCTACCCAAATTCACCAAAGTATTCACCCATTTTTCTCAAAACAATACTGTAGACGTCCCCGAACACCCCGGGAGGGTTTATGTCCCGTTCCGTTCGTATTGGGGTCACTACAGTTCGGACTCCCTTTTTGTGTCGGTTCTAAATCTGAACCAAAGAGTCCAACTCTGGCAAATCGTTTTGAAGAAAAACAGATTTTTGAAAAGTAGTGCCAAACATGGACTGCTTTGCGGTCTGAGTCGCCACCTAAATCTTTTAAAATGGGAAATTTAGGAAACCCTGACTCGGTGCCGAAGGCCACATGTCTGTCATCACCAAAGTGGTCTTGGCTCGGGAGCGTGGGTACGATCGGGGAAGGTCAGCTATGAGCACTTTTTCCGGTCCGAAGACCGGCCTCTACTAACCGTGATATTCGACTTTGAAAACATTACATGCTCTTATTCCAATTATTAGCCTAGAATTACTATGTTATGCGCGCAGCAAACAAGTATAGACTAGATTGCCTAATTTGGAAACAAGCATTGCATATCCGTTCGTTTTGAAAACGCTTTGGAATTTGCTACTCGCAAGTAGGCTAAAACACGGATTTCAATGAGTTTTCCAACTCAAGCAATCCAACCTCCACCCACAGGCATTCAAACAATTTATCTCACATAAGCATTTAGCCACATGGTAAGCCTACTGTCATGTTAACATTCACACGCATGCGATATGCTAAAGCATAAATACTTACATCATACTCCGTGCCAAAACAATAAACTAGTTAGCAAACATGCATGTCCTAGTTCATGTTAAGTGTCTAATGCAACACATGCAAGGATGTAATCTAGAGTAGGCTCGGCTAACCCTAAAGATGGCATGTGAAATGCACTTTATTCGATGCACGTATTCAATTTGGAATTGAAAATACAATGCAGTTTGTATGATGTACCGAGCCCGATGCATGTAAACAAATGCATGGATGCACGCATGCATTGCATAAGGTATGCTAAGAATAAACGTGCCCTAATCTACCATCATAAGCGGGTAAATAAAAGGGAAGAAAGAAGTGGTGGTTGGAAGACATGCACACACCTACGAACACTTATTACAGATTTGCCCTCGCTCGGAGGGACCAAAAGAATAATACAAATTAATTAAGTACGCAAGCTAATTAAATATTACAAATTAATTAAATTAACAAATTAATTAATCTAAGAAAAACAGTAAACGCCTCGGGAGGAGAGCCAAATACAACACGTGCTCGGGTCCTGCTCGGAATTGCACTGCCATGCCTAGCCTGCCTCTGTTTTCCCTATTTTCCTCCTCTGAAGACTGCCAAAACTTCAGGAATACTTCCTTGGGCACTGGAGATCACCACCGGCTGGGGTAGAACACCACCGGCTGAAGGATGTGGCCACCCGCACTGAATTCATCTATCGGTGCCAAGATATATCTTGCCCGGTCGGCACTAAACTTGATGCGGTCGGCACAAAATACTGCAGAACTGCAACTCACAAAGAAGAGAGGCCTTAACTTGCATGGCAATGCAATTCAAAGCATGTATGCACCAAACACACTCCTTATCATGTTTTTGACTCAAAGGAAGATGTGCCTCGGTTTTCGGACCACCAATCACGCATTTCCATGCATGATGGCCCAAAGAACCAAGAGTGCAACTTCTATTTCAAATGCATGCAACGCAAACAAACACATAAGGGTGCCAAACCTCCATCATGACTTGGTCAAGAGGCTTAGCATGCATGCCAATATGATGCAATCCTAGACATGTCAACTAGTATGCAAAATGGACAATGCAAGGCACTTATGCAAACATGCAAATAAGCATACAAGACAAGCATGCAAACCAAGCAATGGGGTGGACTTAAACATGGATTAGGCAGCTCCAAATAGGCCTAAAACTATTGGCCAAAATGCTAAAGAGGTGAAGTCACAATGCATGCAAACATGCAACCATACATGCTCCAACACTTAGGCACAAACATGGCAACTCTTAAGCGCACTCAAAGAGACCAAACATAGACAATGAGCATACATAGAAAGCTCTGAAAATCATGCAAAACATGGTGCCAAATCATGCAACAAAGCAAGTCAAACATGCAACAAATGGCCCAAGTACTTGAGGTTCACCAATGAGGCTTTGAACTACACATAGTACAACCACACATGGCAATACTTAACCAACTAAAAACAGAGTTTTAACACATAAAACTAAAGCCAAAAGACTACTTAGATGGCATCTAAGAGGCTTGAAATCAAAGGCATGCAACATGACCAAAACATGAGGCATACAACACATGCTTTTAAAGCATTAAAGAGGCAACTAAGGCAAGCATATAAGTACACCAAAGGGTCTGAAATAGCATGCTAAATGGTTCCAAACCATCAAAATGATGCAAGCAAGGCATGCTACACTCTCATGCTCTTAAGGCCAACAAGCCAAATACAAAGGAGCTATGTAATGCAAGTCATGGCCGACCAAAACAAGCATGGACAGACCTTATTCATGGTAAAATAAGCATACAAGCTTCATGGATCTAAGCCTAAAACATGCTAGAAATAAAGGCATACAACCTAGGCATGTTAAGGGACTATTAAGGCATTACAAAGCAACTATGCAAAGCATGCAAGGAGTGCTAAAACCAACACTTAGCAATGTCATATTAGGGCATAATAAACATAAAATGCAGCCAAGACATGCTCAACAAACAATCAAACACTATGCTCTCTCAAGAGGCCAAAACTTGCCCTTTTCAAGGACATCAAGGAGAGGGGGTGGCCCTCTCCTTCTTGGGACCTCAAGGCACCATCTTCACCACTGAAATCCCTCAATATTTCAGTGGTGAAGAGGCCCAAGCACCAAGGTCTCGGATCTCAACAAAATAGCACCAAAAGTGGCCTTTTCAAGGCCTAAGGGTGGTCAAACCTACCCAAACCACCAAGCACTCTTAATAAACAATAAAGAGGCTTAAAAAATAAAACTTTTATGTGTTATAGACTAAGCACAAAAACTTTTTTAAACTAGGCAAAAATGGAGTGCAAAAATGGGGTAAAAAGGGGAAGTTTTGTTACCCTTGAAGACCACCTTCACAAAGGTTGAAGTTGTTGGTTCCTTGAGCTCCAAACCAGTCAAAAACTTCAAGAACAAGCCTCTGGACCCTCAGCAACCAAAGGAAGGTGAAACACTTGGTGTTGATGTGCAATAGTAAGACACAAACACCTAGTCACACAAACAAGAGAGAAAAAGAGAGATAGAATAGATATAGGACTCAAACCCTAAAACCAGAGCTTCTTCTCACCTTTCTAACCAAAACTTTTCTAACCCTCCAACCCTTGAGCCAAGAGAGCAAGAGTTATGTTATAGGCAACCAAACTTACAAGTTAAGTCACCAAGAAGCTCATCTCTCCATACACGTGTATGAAGGGGAAACAAGTGCTACAAAGCTGTCTGAAAATATCTCCAAAAACAGCTGTAAAGTGATCGGCAGGGCAAAATGGTCATTTTGCCAAAAAGAGTGCCGACCGGCACAAAATAGTGCCGACCGGCACAATATAGTGCCGATGGCAACACCAACCAGCCGGTGGCCTCTAGCCACTGCCGGTGGGGTGTGGGGATGCCTCACAAAGCATTCCCTGCCCCTCCAAGGCAAAGCACAAGTGTTTGGTGCCAAACCAAACACAAAACAGTCGAGTTCGGAGATCCTGAGGCAAGGCGCGTAGCCGAGAACTCCGGGAACTCCAAACAAACACAAACATGGGTAATCACCGAGTGTTCAAGCGGTGACGTCCAAGTCTTGAGGACGGTCAAAAATGGGGTGTCTACAAATACATTTTCAATGTATAAATATGAAATAATGTTGAAGGAAAGATGTATGAGTAGTTGATTTCAATTAATCTAATCCTCATGTAATTTCTACAATAATCAAATCTATCCTCAACCGATAGCCCAAAACATATCTCTATACAAAGGATAAATCTCCAACAACAATTATAATTTCATAATCTCAATATAGGAGTGACAATACAGATCCAACTTGATTATCTTCATTAAAGATGTATTCATTTTATTATTTCAAAAACTCAACATCCATTCCCTTTTTCCTTAGTTCAAACCAATGATTTCCAAGATTTCCGACAAAACATCTATTCCTCTCTAAAACACTTTTAAATGAGAGATTTTCAATATTTCAACACAACTCAACAATATACTCATTTTCACAACATTTCTCACAAATCCATTTGAAAACCCCTATTTTATATTTCAAAACCAATTTCTAAATCAAACCCATAACTCCCAAATAGCAATACTTTTCAAGGAACACATAACGAGGCTAAGACTCATATAAGGAGGTTGAAGAAATTCCTACCTCAAGAGTAGAACAAGAGGAGAACAAGACCCAACTTTTGATGGAGTCGAAAATGGAAACCTTTCCGATTAAAATGTTCACCTTAACGAGCTCTACACTTTTCTCCAAAGCGCTATGCCGGCGAGATCAACGAATTTGGGTGTATTTGGGGTTGTTTAGACAAGAACTAGAGAGAGAGAGAGAGTGAAGAAATTTGATAAAGTTAACTTTTAGAGATAGAGAGAGAGAGATCAAAAAGTGACTGAAGATATTTTTTTCCCATGGTGATATATAAACAGACCATTCAAGCAACCAAAATACCGCTCCAGTGTCAGACACAAGGAACCCCTTGAGAGAACAACTCAGGGCTCAAGCGCACAATGACACCCTCCTAGTAGTTCAGACCTACAAGAGACCACTCAAGCGAAGGAAGGACCGCTCAAGCATCAGACACAAAATATCATTCGAACGACCAAGCCATGGCTCAAACGGAGAACACCCCCTTCCAGAATTCAAACTCCAAACACAAATACAGAAAGGAACCAAAGATCACTCGAACGAAGGAAAGACCACTCGAGCGAACTTAAAGAAAAACAGACATATACTCATTTGAGAAACAAACTCTCAATCTGTTCACAACACAACCGAATAACTCCAAACAACCAATCGACACTACAATAAGGCAATGAGGAGTATAAACAACAATCATGATCACCGCATCTCGGTCCAAGAATACAAAATGGTCGGGTTTTGACCCGACTCGCTATAATTTTATTATATTTATTTTCAAAGAAATTGACAAATTAAGATTAACAAATTATATCATTTTAATAAAATCACATTGTCATGATTAACAAATTATTTTTGGATAAATTTTACTTTTAACCCCTAAAGTATGAACTTTTTCTTACTTTGGTCCTTAGAAATTTTCTTTTTCCCTACTTTAGACCTTAAACTATTTGTTGTTTCCCATTTTAGTCTAATTGGTTAAGGTGATAGTTTAGAATTAAAAAAAATTAAGTTTCTCATGTTGGTCTCCTTAAACGTTAAGTTTTTTCACTTTAGTTGTAAAGCCCCAATTTCTAAAACGATAATAAATTAAATAAATTTTCAATTTACAATTCCAGACAACTAATAATCTCAAATATAAAAATCATCACCAAAAAAATAATATATACAATTATCACCAAAAATAATATCACAATGGTGTGCGTAAAATTTTTAACTCAATTAATCCTCCGAAATGTCACTAAATTTGCTTCGCATTTGAAAAATAAATTAACTCGGAAAATATAAATATGACAAGAATAACAAGGCTCTGATAGAAAATAGATCAACAGTGATCCAACAATTTACAACATTGCGCAAACAATTCGATTCAAGGTTATCAAGTAATTTACTAAATTGCACAAACAAATCAATTCAACATATGATAATCTATACAAGACCAAATACTTAGTCCTCCTATGTACATGACTAGTGACTGGCCTTACCTACCTCACCCAAGCACAACCGCTTATCTGGGCTTGTTGGTTTAGGCAATATTGGTAGGATCCAATCGAGCCATGTACAAAGCAGTTTCATGACACGTAGTTAGACAAATCAACATTGTTAACACTAAATAACTTCACTGAATTTATCAAATCACTAGAGTAATCAAACATATCAATAGATAATAATTTCATAGAATTTATCAAATGACTAGTATAAATAAACGAAGTACAAATTGGAAGTAATTAAAATAAAACTCTTTGCTAAGAGATTTAGATAAAGCATATTGTATAGCATCGAATTATCTCAAATCAAGATCATGACCATAACATGATTAGATCTCACCATCATCAACACCATATCAAAGTTTTATAACAATTTGCCAGTAATTCGCCATATGATCTACTAGTTTAACACACCTCACACCTATAAAAATATATTATTTTTTTCTCCTTCTTCCTTGTTCCGTTTCTCTATCTTTCTCTCTTCTCTTATTTATAGATAAAAAGACATCCATCCTCAAAACAAGAAATTTTGAAAGAAATTTTTTTATTCCTTATTTTCTTTTCCTTTCCCTCCAAGCAAACTTGGGTGTCACTTCTCCATACAAGATAGATCAAATCCAGAATTTCATTTTTTTTTTTTTATAAAAAAAGTACTATGTTCTCATATAAAAATCTCACCACCAAATTACTATCTTAAATAAAATAAAAAGCCAATACCTAAAAAATACAGGTCTGGGATCTCCCCGGGAGAGGGGGGAAGGTCCAACAACTGAAGACTTCCTCAAACTGTTTGCCTCATGTCTCGCTCATGATGAATAGGATCGGTCAATGGTGCAATGTGAGGTATGAGCAAATGGTCTAGACTTAGCATATCCTATAAAAACCCACTAATCATATAAAAGTACTGACTCGTACCAAAGGCCATTGCCTGTCACAACCAAAGGATCTAGTCCAGGAGTTTAGGTATAAGGGAGGAAGGTCATGAATTGTGCACCCTCACTCATCCGATCAAAGATCTACTTCTACTAGTTCTTGATATGAGAATTATTAACATAATATGACAACACAACCCAATTATTAATGCTATCTTTACTATGTGGAGCAAAAAAGTATAGACCGGATCACCTACTTTGGAATACTCTAATTTCTCGCAATTTGAAAAAGGGTTTGAAAGTAGAAATCTCATTGAAATGTGAGATAACTAGCATATGAAAAGATCAGAATCATTCTAACTTAGGCAATGAGGCCTCCATGCAATGAGAAATCATAGAGATATATCACAAAAGCACGTAGCTTCATTGTAGTATGTTAGACATAATAAAAAGCAAACACACTCGATGTGGACGGCGTGCCTTTTTTGGGTATTAGGCACATTTCAACATTATGTTGTACCAACTCATTATCTCACATCAATAGAGTCACCAATTAATTTTTATGGGAAACTAAGAAAACTTTAACAATAAAAACTAAGTAGAGGCACTAATCCATCACAACAAAATATTCTCAGTTCGAGAACTTAGGTACAAGAGAGGAATGTCATTAATTGATGCTCCCTCTCTCACCCAATCGAGTGATTGGCCTTTACTAACCTTTTATTTTATGTGATTAAATGATTAATTAATTCCATGAACTCAATTTTTAACCCTAATTTATTACTAACCTAACAACTAGGTGATTGAATAAAATACACATCATTCAAGTTGGATTAATGAATACAACCACATGAAGCCAATAATTTTCCACAAAACAATGATTTTCTTACACAAAAAGATGGCTTAAACATCATATGATCATAAACATAATCTAACTCAAACAACATGTGAAAAAGCATTCAAAACACATAATTGATCACCAAAACACCTAACTTGCATTATTTAAAGAACAATGCATGAATCAAGCAACATGCTATGGAGAATAAGAAAACTTACCCGAATTCTGCCGCAAAGCATCCATCCATGCAAAATATGATTAAATAAAACACAATGAACCTAAACATACTATTAACACAAGAAACATGAACCTAAGTCCAATTTAAGGCTACCAACATGATTTAATGCCAGCAAAGCAACTAACACATAAAGCTAAACATGCTTAATATTATACAATGGTTAAACCATCATATATGCATGTTTAGATCATGAATAAACTAGCCTAAACATGCAACAAGTATACATCTAACTAACACATGCAAGATAGCTAACCTACATGATGCTTTATGATTACAAACACCCTAACCATGATCTAATAGCAAAAACATAATTAAATCATATTTGAAAACAAGGAAATCAAATCACTTATTTATTCGTTTGAAACAAACTGAAGAACACAATTGAAAAGATAAGAAGTCTTGTTTGAAAGCTTACCTCAAGCTTTAGCTTTGCTTTGATTTACTTTGCTTCACCTTAGATCTACTTTAGGATGCTAAAGCTACTGTAAAGGTGTAGATTTTTAGATTCAAGGGTGAGGGGTCAAGTTTGCAACTCTAACTCACTTCAAATACCTCAAAAATTGTCTAAAAACTTGGTCCCTCACAGAAGGGAGGGGGTAGGGGTCTTATTTATAGACAAGGAGGAGCCTTGTGGGTCAATGCCCCATCACTAAATCCTTGCGCCTCTTGTCCAAAATGCACCAACAGTTTTAATCAAAATCGAATTCTAGGTGTTAGTTGATTGTGCGGGCATAATAGAAATGTGCGTGTGATAACCACATTATGCATATCCTTTATTACATTTATTTAATTACGTGGAATTTAATTTTGATTGTATATTCTATGTCTAATTTGTGTATATGTGATTGATTTCAGACTCAACTGTTAGGAACCTTATTTTGAATATGAAATTGGAGACCTAAATGAATTGAGAAACCAAAATTGACGAGCTTAATTAGTTTAATTTAATATTTAGAGCTTTTTAGGGAGTTTAATTAAAATTTGATTCAAATTAATAAAATTAAGATTTGATTAATTAGTCTTAAGTTTTGATTAATTAAGATAATGAGCCATTAGTGTTTTAAGCTAATTTATTAATATATAACTCAAGAAGAAGAGGAATTGAGCTCATTTTTATCTATTGTGTTGAAAATTTTAGAGAGAGAGAGAGAGAGAGAGAGAGACTTGTATAATTGTAAAGAATTGTAGGACAGGCTTAAGATAATTGCAAGAACACATCAAATTCAAGCTTTAGGTAAGTAATTGGCCTCTAATTCTTGTAGATAATCCACCTAAGAGTTGAATTCATGAAGAATTTAAGATCATACATCAGTAATTTGAAAGGAATTAGCTTGAAGAAGATGATAATTGAACTAGATGAACATGCATGGTTAATTATGTAATGTTTCATCGTTTTGAACATGATTTTTTTATTATCTTTGTTGAATTTGAGAGTTAATTACACATACATCATTGATTTCTAAAGTTTTGAACGATTAATTTCATGAATTCATAAGTTCAAGTTCATGTTTTGAGAAACAAGTAGAAAAGAGCATGAAATTTCTACATACATGGAAATTAAGTTTCAATCTTGTCAAATTCATGAAGTTTTGAACAAATGGTTTAAAATTGATCATGTATTTGTGAATGTTAAAGTGTTTTCATATTTTTTTAGCAAGCCATGCAAGACCTTAAGCTTTGAATTTGCATTTGGAAGATTTTTCTTCAAGCTTTGGAACACAAAAATCACACAAACCGCTCAAGTAATAAAGTAACCACTCGAGTGCCCTTTCCGAACATCTTGTATTTTTTTAAGACTGCTTGAGTGACCAAGTATTCTCTCAAGCCTACATTTGTGTCTTCCATAATGTTTTTTTGCAAACCAAAGTTCTGAAAGCATGCATTCATTGCTCGAGCAGTCTTCACCGCTCGAGTGGTCACCTTGTATTTAGTAAATTTTGAAAAGTACTCTTGTGCCTGTGTTTTCATTCTCTTCTATTTCTGAGAATTCTTAGGCATGATTTAAGCCTCATTAAGAAAACTGGAAACCGACTTAAACAAAATGAATATAAGAGAAATAATTCGATTAAGTATTGTGTTTCAATATGTGTGTGTTTATGTGTAATGTGTAGGTTGGACTATAGAGGAGTAATAACTAATCTAATCACTGTGAGTAATATTTTAGTAAAGATATTTGTGCTAAAGTTTATTTTCTACATGTTTTGATATGGTATACTTCTTTGAAACTATGTTTTCTTAGAATGAATGAGCTTTTTTTCTGCTTAACCAATAAGACATTCGTTTATGACGTCGCTATGATATTGTATACATTGGACCCAAGGTTGCTCCATATGTATGTTTAATTTGTTATGACTATCTCTTCTAATGTATCTATCGTTTGATGGACCAAAAGGTCATGTTATCATTTTAATACAATTGTCATAAATTGGACCTAAGGTCGTTTCGTTAAGTTTGGTTCTGCTATGTATGTTATGTTTAATGTTATCGGGATGTTTCTCATTATCTATTACCTTTAAAAGGCTCAATGAATTTCCGTATGATATGTTTCTAGATATGGATATGTATATTGCTCTGAATCTGTTAAGAATGTTTATGGAAAGTTTTGGAACTCATTCATTAAATCCTTTACTTTGATATTACACGTTGGGCTCTAACTCACCCCTTTCCCTTACATATGTAGGTGAGCTTCAAAAGGATCAGCCCGAGAGTTTGCTTGGGAATTTGCTTGTTTTGTCAAGATAACCTAAGAAGTGCCACCGTGATAAAGCTTTAGTTTTTGTTTTTGTTCAGGTCAAGTTTGACCAAGTCATGTACATAAGCTTATGTTTAATATAACTATGAATTTGTAATCCATGCGTATGTATTATAAGTGGGTTATAATATGTTTGAGTTGTCTATTTATGCCATTTATGCATGGCTCAATGAACAACTTTATTAATCATTTATTAATCTGTTTCAGCTTCAAGCCCCGATATAATTAAATACTTTGAAATTTTGTGTGAAGGCCGTAGGTAACCTATGATTATTGGCTGGTTATGATCCAAACCTCTGTGATGGGTTTGGGTCTGACAGAGTGGTATCAGGGCACGAGTTATTAACCTACACACTTGTCCATTTGAGCATACTTCTTTGTGTTTACTATAATACGAGTTTATATAGATCGTGGTGAGAACAATGGCAGATGAATTGGAGAAGTCTTCATCCTCTTGGTTTGAGAGATTAGAAAGGATGATGGAAGGAATGGTTGAGACTTTAAGGCAACAACAACAACCTCCACTAGCGCCACAAGTGCCTATACCGCCACCTATGCAAGATAATTAGGTGGATGATTGAACCATTGCTCTGATAAAGGAATTCAAAAAGATGAAACCACCACAGTTCTGGGGAGGAGTTGATCCTTTGAAAGCTGAGGCTTGGGTACTCGGAATCGAGAAATTGTTTAAGGTATTTCTATGCACTAATGCATAAAAAGTTTTGCTAGCTGCATCCGGCATCAAAAAGTTTTTGAATTTGAGAGGTTAAAATAAGACAACCAAAAAGTAGTTAAATATGAAGTGCAATTCACTGAGTTGGCTAGATTTACACCACATATGGTCGGCACTGACTATAAGAAGAAAATAAAGTTTGAAGGTGGGCTTCGAAATTCAATACAATAAAGGGTAAATGTTCTGAAGTTGCCTAGCTATGTGGACGTGTTAGACTAAGCTTTAATGATTGAAACCAATATGACTATACATAACCGACCTTCAAAATGGAGAGGAAAAAGGCAAGGCCCTTATTCAAATAAAGGGAACAACGTCATCTAAGAAGTCAAATTTGGGACCATCAAGTACTTCCAATTCTACTTGGGATTCAGCTCTAACTTGTACAGAATATGGAAAGAAACATCAGGGAGTCTGTTACCGTATGTGGCTTGTTTCAGGTGTGGTAAGACAGGTCATATGTTAAGAGATTATCCTCAAGTTGAGCGAAGTGGTGGAAGACCAGTTGCAAGTTCAACTGGTTTGGTTCCAATGCCAAGAAACTCTACAAGACCTATTGCTACAAGAGAAACACATAGACAAGGAAGAGTTTTCATGCTCATCCTAGGGGACGCTCATAATACTGAGGCCATTGTCTCAGGTACTGTGACATTTGTTCCAGGCGCCCACTCGAGCGAAGGATGTTACGCTTGAGCGGAGAATTGCAGCTCTCAGAATCTCGCGAGTTTGCAGGCGGGTCGCTTAAGCGCAGGGAGTTGCGCTCAAGTGGAGAATGTTGGCTCCCAGTTGTTGCACTGTAGCTCTGAAAAACTTTTGGGACTTGTCATTTTATGCTCGAGTGAAGGATTTGCCGCTCGAACGAGCCTTCTGAGTTTGTGTCTCATGCTCGAGCATAAGAAATTGCGATCGAGCAGTCTGCGTGATAGCAACACTTTAAAAAGTATGATTCTAGATCATTCTCTCCACTTTTCTTTTCTCTCTTCCTCCTTGTCTCAAGCCCGAAAAACCCTAAGTTGCCACTTCACAATACTCGTCAATCTCTTAAGATCCAACCTAAAGTTCTTGCAAAGGGTGAAGAACACTTGAAGATCATCATCCTTACTGATTGAAATTTTGTTTGGTGAAGAGTTCAACTAGGAGCTTGATTCTTGGACTCATAACTTGAGGTAGGGTTACCTTTAACCTTGTATTTCTC
This sequence comes from Camellia lanceoleosa, assembly GCA_025200525.1. NCBI lineage: Eukaryota > Viridiplantae > Streptophyta > Magnoliopsida > Ericales > Theaceae > Camellia > Camellia lanceoleosa. Next base: position 19,366,751 of record CM045771.1, on the reverse strand, counting down.
TATTTTGAAGAAGTAATGATGGTATTGGTGTGGCTTGATATGAAATGTTGATGTTGAGTTGAAATAAACCATTAATTTACATAAAGTAGATTTTCCCTCACTTTTAATTGAAATTTCCCAAACTCCTTTGATCAAATATGCATATTATGGTAATGGAAACATGTGTAAGTGAAGAAGTGAAGAAAACCCCAAATGTAATAAAACCATAATTTTAAAATTGGATAGAGAATGGTATTTAATTCAAGGTTGTCACGACCCAAACCCGCCCCTATAGGTTTAACATCGTAACCGGCCAGTAGTCCTTGGATTACCAAAGGCCTCTGAACAGATAAACATAAATAAAGGGCTAGCGGAAGCAAATACATAAATATAATTGTCCAATGAGTTGTGCTGACTTATATGAACGGAATATTTAAAACTTTATATACATATCCAAAAGTCATTCTTACATTATACCCACACACATTATAGCGTCTTGAGTACAGCCAACAAAAACAAAATAAGTCTCACATAAAAAAACGACCAGAACTTATAACACATGACACTTTTGGAACCTCCACGTGAGCCACAATGGTTGGCTGACAACAGAACACAGATCCAGACAAAAGCCTTCAGGCTCAATCTCCAAAATGCCCACCTATACATATATATACACACAGTGAGCTAAAGCCCAGTGAATAACATTAAGGTAAAGAGGTTAGTGAACGTATTCCGAACATTTCATAATCATAAGACAAATCATAACATAATCATCATCATATCTGAACATACTAATGGTACATCCCATAGAACACATCACATATCATCTTTCAACTAGAGTAATCGGTTCCAGATACCGATTAAACAAATATCACCACAATGAAGTGGCTAACGAGATCTCGTACTCACATATATGTCATGGACCCGCACTTACATGCTGTCCCCCATGACTTGGGACTATCTATGGATGCCATAATAGATTTCAAGCATAGGACATCCGTTCACGTAAATAGTCATTTCAGAAATCATGACTTAACATATCACATTTGGAACATAATTCATATGAACATATCTTTACAATAACGTTACTTACAGTGGCTCTCGTAAACGGTCAATCAATCTTCGGACGTTGACCTACAAACACAAAAGTACATAACACAAACATATCATATCATTACACATTCATATGGCCATCACGGCTTAGCTTTCTTTATGTTGTTTTTCTTATTCGGTCTAATTCTCATCTTATAAACACGTGAATCACGTTCTTGAGTCTCGGATTAGCCTCATATTTTCTAAATCAATCACTCATGTTATTTCTTGGCTCATTACTCTTAAAGGACTCACAATTCATGCCTAAACATGCTCAGAAAAAGGATGGGAACAAAAATATAAACATTGAATGCCTTTTGAAAATATGCTGAATTTGGCCTGGTTGCTCGAGCGTATCTTTGGCTGCTCGAGCGGACTGGTCTACCTACAAAAATACTGGATGGTCTCAATCTACGCTTGAGCCACAACTCCTGCGCATGGGCTGTAATAGTCTGCAAAACTACTGGATGCACGAAATGTTCGCTTGAGCGGCAAATCCCCCGCTCGAGCGACCTTAAAAAATTCTAGGTTTCCAAAATAGAGTTTTGAGCTTCCAAATGCAAATTCAATGGCAAATTCGTGCATGGCTTGTTCATAAACTTGGAAAACTTATTCATAAACATGAACACATGATCCTTTATAAACCTTTTTGCTCAAAACTCATGATTTTAGTCAAAATTGAGTTCAACATTCATGCATGTAAAACCTTTCAAGCTCTTTTCTCCAAAACTCATGAAGTTAGCAAATTTGAGCTTATAAGCTCCATGCATGTAAGAAATTATTTTCCAAAACATGAAATCAAGGTTCAAAACACGATAATTCAAACATGCATGTGCCAAATAACTTATGATAATAACTTAGATGCTCAAAATTAACTTATATGGCAAGACTCTTCATGTTTATTAATGTATGAATTACAACCAAATTCTTCATTCAAAGCTCAATTTACACATCTAAACACATAATCTTCAAGTTGATAACTTAGATTCATAAATTGGGGGTTGAATTCTTACCTAGAATCTTTAAACACACTTGTTCTTCCACAATCTTGATGAGTTCAACACAAAACCTTCAGTCCATCTTCAATCTCTTCTTTTCTCTCTCTAAAATGAGAGTTTCTCTCTCTATAATGTAAATCTCAGATTTTGGGAGCTCAAAGTGTTGAAGAAATGAGCTTAAGAATGAGCTTAAAGGGCCATATATATAGTCATGATGCCATAATACATTAATTAGAACATAAGGCTTGCCAAACACAACTTAATTAATCAGATTGAATCAATTTTTTTAATAAGATTGCCATATGGTTCTAAAAATTATGAATAACATATTCATGTAACCAATTCTGATTTTGGATGCCAATAAGGCTTTCAATTTTCATATTAAAGTAGAATTCCAAACAGATATTTCTACAAGTAACAGATAGAAAGCCAAAAATCATGCAAAATACATAATAAACACATAATATATTTTATCTACTTAATTAACATCCTTAATTACGGATTAGTAGCTAATTGCGGATCGGGGTTGTTACAAAGGATTTTTTTTTAAAGTAGTAGGCTATCACGAATAATGAGGAGATAAGATGTATGAATATTATTGTAGAGATGGAATTGTGATTTGGGTGGTGGTTCTCTTGCATGTTATGTATTGTTGCCTGCTTGACAAGTTGAGTGTTTGATGATTGAATGGAAATTTGATGAATTGTTTATTAAACATATGTCCAGGTAAGAGTCGGTTTTGGTGTTGTGTGAGTTGTGTTGGTACCCGCGCGTGACGGAAGTTAAAGGTGCCCAATTGCCCTGTTTAGGCTTATCACTAGACGAATGTAGGAAAATATTTTTGGGTATCAGCTGGTCCTGCCATATTGTAGTCGGCAAAAGTGGAAAAACGGATGATTTTTTGGTGCCCACGTCCTGTCGTATAATAGTAGGCAAATGTAGGGAAGGTTTTTAAACAAAAGAAACTGGTGTTTTGACTTGGACTGTTACAAGGGACTCATGGGTTATTTTCTTTTGATGTGATGATGAATGATATGGGATGTAAATGTGATTATTCAATTGTTATGGTATTTACATTATTGATAATAATTACACGTGTATATAAACTTGTTGTGTTTTATCTCAATGATGCCACAAGCTTATTCGAATAATTAAATACTTGGTTAAATGTATTCCTACTAGGCATATAGCTCAACCCTATTTTATTTTTCAGAAATTGATGATACATCACATCCTTGATGAGTTGGGGAGGACAAGTAGTAGTTTGATATGGAAGAGACTGGTTTGAGTATATTTTGTTGTTAAAGTAGAAGGCATTGTACCTAGACTCTTGAATTTGTTTTGTTATTTTGTATGCCCTTGAGGCGTATTATTTTGTAAGGCCATCTAGTTTATTGAACTGGAAAGTGAGCATAGGGCGTTTTGGGAATGTAAATGTTGAATTGTAATCTCTTAAATCCTAGTTCAATAAGAAAGATGACCCTTGGGGTACATTATGGTATTTGCCTTGGTATGTTCTTGTATGGTTTTGGCAAGGCGTTACAGGTACTCTTTCTATTTGCAATCAAGATGCTTATGGGTTAATTGATTTGGGTTCAACGCATTCATTCATTTCCACATTATTCGTTCATAAAGTGAATAGACCATTGGGATCATTGGATTATGTATTGTGTGTATCTTCGCCATTGGGGGGATCTGTTTTCTATACATCCATATATCCTGTTTGTGAAATTCTAGTTGGAAATGCTACATTGTATGTAGATTTAATGCCTCTTGACACGACTTGTTTTGATGTGATATTGGGCATGGATTGGCTATCTAAATACTGTGCCACTATTGATTGTGTATCTAAATGAGTTTTGTTTCAGCCTCCGGGACTAGATGAGTTTTCTTTTGAGGGTAATGGCATAGTTCCTCTACCCTATTTGATCTCAACAATGAAAGCATGTAAATTACTTAAGAAAGGATGTTAGTGTTATTTATGTAGTATTTTGAGTGTTCAGTCAACAGATGCTACTCTAGACAATATTTTGGTAGTCAAAGAATTTTCAGATGTCTTTCTGGAGGAATTGCCAGGGGAATTGATAGATCAAGAGATTGAATTTACCATTGACGTTGTATCAGACATTCAACCTATCTCAAAGACTCCATACCAAATGTCAACAACACAAATGAAAGAGTTGAAGGTTTAGTTAAAAGAATTACTTGACAAGTAATATATCCAGCCTAGCATATCACAGTAGGGAGCAATGATTTTGTTTGTAAAGTAGAAAGATGGAACACTTCGATTATGCATCGATTATTGGGAGTTAAATAAGGTAACAATAAAGAATAAATATCCTTTACCCTGAACTGATGATTTGTTTAACTAGTTACAAGCGGCACAAGTGTTTTCGAAAATTAATTTGAGATCTGGGTACCACTAATTAAAGGTAAAAGCTGAAGGCATTGAGAAAATTGCATTTCGAACAAGGTGTGGACACTATGAATTTTTAGTTATGCCATTTAGAGTTACAAATGCATCTTTAGCTTTATGGACTTAATGAACACAATTTTTAAGTCATATTCGGATGTGTTTGTAGTCGTGCTTATTGATGATATCCTGATTTACTCAAAAAGTAGAGAAGAACATGAACAACATTTGAGAACAATTCTTCAGACACTTAGGGAGAGGAAATTGTATGCAAAACTAAAGAAATGTAAATTTTGGTTAGATGAAGTCATATTTTTGGGGCATGTGATTAACAAAGATGGAATTTCAGTGGATCCGCAAAAGATTGAGGCAATTGTAAATTGACCTACACCAAACGAAAGTCCAGAGTATTATGGGTTTGGCAGGTTATTACAGAAGATTTGTGAAAGATTTTTCAAAAATTACTGTATCGCTTAATCAATTAACATGGAAGGGAGTACCGTTTGAATGGACTGATCAAAGAGAGTTTGCATTTCAAGAATTGAAGACAAGGCTAACTATAGCCCCAATCCTAACATTACCCCCAGGTGCTGAAGGTTTTGTCATTTATAGTGATGCTTGGTATAAAGGGTTGGGTTGTGTACTTATCCAAAGCTGAAAGGCGATTGCTTATGCATCTTGTCAATTGAAGCTACATGAAAAGAACTACCCAACTCATGATTTAGAGCTAGCCGCTGTTGTTCTTGCAGTGAAAATTTGGCGCCACTACCTTTATAGAGCAACTTGCGAAGTCTACACTGACCACAAAAGTTTTAAATACTTCTTCACACAAAAGAAGTTGAATATGCATCAAAGAAGATAGTTAGAATTGATCAAAGACTATGATCTACAGATCCAATATCATACAGGCAAAGCCAATACCGTAGCTGATGCGCTTAGTAGTAGAAAGTTAATGGAGAATTGGGCATGCTTGCTTACAGGCAATAATAATTACTAGAAGACTTGGAAAGATCCAAAACAGAAGTTGTACTTCATGAACAAGGTGGAGTGTTAGCTGCATTTTTAGCACAATCGGCAATCATAGAAGACATCAAGCAAAAGCAAATGGAAGATAAGTTTCTCAAGAGAGTATGTGATGAGATTACATCTAAGCGAAGACCGGAGTTTACTCGAGAAGATCAAGTGTTGAGATTCTAGGGAAGACTATGTGTTCCAAATGTTTTAGAACTTAAAAGAAGAATCAAGGAAGAAGCTTATAAGTCCAAGTTTACTATGTATCTAGGAAATACCAAGATGTATAAGGACCTCAAGAAAACTGATTGGTGGCCTCACATGAAGAAGGAGATTTCTAAATTTGTGTCCAAATGCCTTCAATGTCAACAAGTTAAAGCAGAACATCAGAGACTAGCAGGATTGCTTTAATCCCCTCCCTATTCCGAAATGGAAATAGGAGCACATAACCATGGATTTCATTGTTAGACTACCTTGAACACCTAGAGGTATGAACTCTATTTTGCTTATTGCGGATAGGTTAACTAAGTCTACACATTTTCTACTTGTGCAATCTTTCTATAATACAGATAGGCTTGCTACCATTTATATCAATGAGATTATTCGTTTGCATGGGGTCCCAGTATCTATTGTTTCATATAGGGATTCTAAGTTTGTGTATAGATTCTGGCAAAGTCTTCAGAAAGCAATGAGAATAGAATTGAGATTTAGCACTACTTTTCATCCACAAATCGATGGACAGTCTCAAAGAAACATTCAAACCTTAGAAGATATGCTTCAGATATGTGCTTTGGATTTTCAGGGCAATTGGAAAACCTACTTGCCGTTGGTAGAATTTGCATATAATAATAGTTTCCACACTAGCATTGGTATGGCACCGTATGAAGCATTATATGGAAGGAAATGTACATCTCCGGTTTGTTAGATAGAAGTTGGGGATAGAGTTTTGCTTGGACTAAAAATTGTGCAAAGAAATTGTGCAAACAACCACCGAAAAGATAAAGATCATACAACAAAGGCTCAAAACCGCACAAAGCCATCAGAAAAGTTATGCGGATCAAAGAAGAAGAGATTTAGAATATGAAGTTGGTGATCATGTGTTTATAAGGGTGACTTCGATAAAAGGGAAAACAAGATTTGGGAACAAAGGCAAGTTATCATCTCGATACATAAGGCCATTTCAGATTTTGGAGAGGATGGGTCTAGTTGCATATCAAATAGCTTTATCGCCGGGAATGGAGCAAAAGCACAATGTATTTCATGTATCAATGCTATGGGATTATCTTCGGGATCTATTTCAGGTTATTGATTATCACTGAATAGCCCTTGAAGATGATATGGAGTATGAGGAATCACTGATTCAGATTATTAACCAGCAAGTTAAGCAATTAAGGAATAGATCAATTCCTATGGTGAAAGTAGAATGGAAAAAACACTATGGTAAAGAAGCTACGTGGAAAAAAGAGAAAGAAATGTGACAAAGATATCTGCACTTGTTTATAATAAGAGGTAACACAAGTTCGGAGGACCAAACTTTCTCAGGGGGAAGATTGTGATAATCATATCATGCATTTCCTTTATTGTATTTATTTCATTACATGGAATTTAATTTTGATTGTATATTTTGTGTCTGATTTGTGTATATGTGATTGATTTTAGACTTATCTATTAGGAACCTTATTTCGAATATGAAATTGGAAACCTATATGATTTGAGAAACCCAAATTGATGAGCTTAATTAGTTTAAATTAACATTTAGAGCTTCTTGGGGAGTTTAATTAAAATTTGATTCAAATTAGTAAAATTAAGGCTTGATTAATTAGTCTTAAGTTTTGATTAATTAAGATAATGAGCCATTAGTGTATTAAGCTAATTTATTAATACATAACTCAAGAAGAAGGGGAATTGAACTCATTTTTATCAATTGTTTTGAGAATTTTAGAGAGAGAGCAAAGAACAACTCTAGAGAGAGAGAGAGAGAGAGAGAGAGAGAGAGAGAGAGAGAGAGATGTAGAATTGTGAAGATTTGTAGGAGAAGCTCAAAAAATTTGCAAGAACACATCAAATTAAAGCTTTAGGTAAGTAATTGACCTCTAATTCTTGTAGATAATCCACCTAAGAGTTGAATTCATGAAGAATTTGAGATCATACATCAGTAATATGAAAGGAATTAGCTTGAAGAAGATGATAATTGAACTAGATGAACATCATGGTTAATTATGTAATGTTTCATCGTTTTGAACAAGATTTTTATTATCTTTGTTGAATTTGAGAGTTAATTACACATGCATCATTGATTTCTAAAGTTTTGAAGGATTAATTTCATGAATTCATAAGTTCAAGTTCATGTTTTGAGAAACAAGTAGAAAAGAGTTTGAAATTTCTATGTGCATGGAAATTAAGTTTCAATCTTGTCAAATTCATGAAGTTTTGAGAAAATGGTTTAAAATTGATCATGTATTTTTGAATGTTAAAGTGATTTCATGTTTTTGAGCGAGCCATGCAAGACCTTAAGCTTTGAATTTGCATTTGGGACATTTTTCTTCAAGCTTTGGAACCCAAAAATCACACAGACCGCTCGAGCAATAAAGTAACCGCTCCAGCACCCTTTTCGAACATCCTGTATTTTTGCAGACTGCTCGAGTGACCAAGTATTCACTCGAGCCTACATTTGTGTCTTCTAGAATCCCTTTTTGCAGACCAAAGTTTTGAGAGCACGCATTCACTGCTCGAGCAGTGAAGTGACCACTTGAGTGGTCACCTTGAATTTAGTAAATTTTGAAAGTACTCTTGAGTTCATGTTTTCATTCTCTTCCATTTCTAAGCATTTTAGGCATGATTTAAGCCTCATTAAGAATTAATAAACTGGAATCTAACTTAAACAAAATGAATAGAAGAGAAATAATTCAATTAAGCATTGTGTTTCAATGTGCGTGCGTTTATGTGTAATGTGTAGGTTGGACTACGGAGGAGTAACAACTAATCTAATCACTATGAATAATATCTTAGTAAAGATATTTTTGATAAAGTCTATTTTCTACGTGTTTTGATATGGTATACTTTTTTGAAACTATGTTTCCTTATAATGAATAAGCTTTCTTTTTGCTTAATCGATTAGACATTCGTTTATGACATCGCTATGATAATGTATGTGTTGGATCCAAGGTCATTCTATATGTCTGTTTAATCTGTTATCACTATCTCTTCTAATGTATTTATTATATGATGGACCAAATGATCATTTTATTGTTTTAATACAACTGTCATGAATTTGATCGACTATCGTTCCGTTAAGTTTGGTTCTGCTCTATATGTTCTGTTTAATGTTATTGGGATGTTTCCTATTATCTGTTACCTTTAAAAGGTTCAATGAATTTCTGTATGATATGTTTCTAGATATGAATCTGTATATTGCTTTGAATACATTAAGAATGTTTATGAAAAGTTTTGGAACTCATTTATTAAATCCATTACTTTGATGTTACTCATTGGACTCTAGCTCATCCCTTTTCCCTATATATATATATCGGTGATCTTCAGGAGGATCAGCCCTAGAGTCTACTTGGGAGTCTGCCCGTTTTGTGAAGATAACCAAAGAAGTGCCTCCGTGATGCGGCTTGAGTTTTTGTTTTTGTTCAGGTCAAGTTTGACCAAGTCATGTACATAAGCTTATGTTTTGTACAACTATGAATTTGTACTCCATGTGTATGTATTGTAAGTGGGTTATAATATGTTAAGTTTTATGTTTATGCCATTTATGCACAGCTCAATGGACAACTTTGTTAACCATTTATTAATTTGCTTCCATTTCAAGCCCCGATATAATTAAATACTTTGAAATTTTGTCTGAAGGTTGTAAGTAATCTATGATTATTGGCCGATCATGATCCAAATCTCTAGGGGCAAGTTTGGATCATAAAAATACAGGTGCACAAGGTATGTGTGGGCGCATAACCAAGTTACGGTTACATAATGTATGTGTGGGCATATGTGCCACCTTAGGGGACAGGTGTCAACATGCATGCCAAGTTGCGGGGTTCCTTGCTTTTGGGCTTGCTTGTAGCCTAAGTAAGTCCAATTGACTCTCAATCAATTATTTGGTGAAAATTGGTCAACGCTTTTGAAAATATCATCAATTCAAGTTCAATCAGACCTTCCTCCCTCCCTTTCTTATAAGTGGGATCAAAGATTTAGGTTTTGGATAAAAATGAGCTTAGGGGCAAAATGGTCGTTTTCATAAAAAGATGGTTTTGGCTTATAACGGGGTGATACAACATCTTGTAACAATTTCAAATATCTCTAGGGATGAAGTATTTGCCATTTTATCATCAGGAAGCTTTCAAGCACTTAAGCCTTAACAGTTGGACAAAATACTGTGTCTACTCACAGAATGCAAGAGAAATGGGAAAAGGCTCACCTAATACTCCTCTACACCATGCCTTGAGCATAAGGGGTCAGAAATCTATGCATGATCTTAGATGTAAGCCTAAATGATATGTAAAGAAAATAAGAAGAAAACTCACTGGGTACTCCAACCAAGTGCAACAAAAAGAAAACTAGTTAGAAAAGATGCATGATCCTAGTTACGGTAATCTACAAAATGCAAATACACACACAAAATGAATCCTACGAGTATGATTGCTACTAAGGATGACATATGAATCATCAAGGAAAGAACACCACATGATGATATAGCAATATCCACTAAAACATGATAATCTAGGCTTAGATGCATAACCCTAATCTAATCAGGTGAATGTCATGATGACAACTCAATAATCAAAGCAAAGTAAATATGCTTAAAACAAGAGAGAGAGAGAGAGAGAGAGAGAGAGAGAGAGAGAGAGAGAGAGAGAGAGAGAGAGAGAGAGAGAGAGAATAAGGGTAGAGAGACAAGAAGTTCATTCTAACGCGCACGACAAGTACATCAACTATCATAATTAAACTAAGAACTCCGACGAGTATAAGGAGGTTATATTCTTCATATGCATGGAAACAAGTATAGACTACCCAAATCCATGAAGAAGAGATTTGAGAAAGTATGTCCAACTTATCCTCGTGGAGGAAACCATGCCTGGGCTTCTATAACATCAATAATTAACAAAATAATGAAATAAGAAGGCTCCTACGAAGATAGAGAGATTCTCACCCTCAAACATATAAAAAAGGGTATGAACTACCCAAATTCATGAAAAAGAGTGACGAGAAGGGAGATTCAGTCTATTCTCATAGAGGAAACACTATCTGCGTTTCTATAGCAGCAAAAATCAATAAAGCAATAGATGAGGGAAATTCTAATGAGAATGGAGAGATTCCACCCTTTAAACACATGAATAAGGGTGTATACCACCCAAATCCATGAAAATATATAACAAAATGGGAGAATCAGACCATTCTCATTGAGGAAGCCAGTCATGGGCTTCTAACCCATAATTGTGGGCGCCATGCCTTTTTCAAGTCTAAGGCATTGCTTCCCACACTAACTTGCTTTGACCAAGAAAGAGTCGCCACTTAATTTTTAAAGGGAAATTAAGAAAACTTTAACGATGAAAACTAAGTTAAGGCCTAGTCCATCATAACCAAGAAAATTCTGGGTTTGGGAGCTTAGGAACAAAAAGGTAAGACCATTTACATGGAATGACCCTCTTTTGCCCAATCCGAAGATTGGCCTCGACTCACTTTCTACTTTAAGATTTTAATGTTTAATTATGTCATACAATCTATTTTAAGCCTAAACCATTACTACCTTAAACTAAATGATTTGAATACCATAAATATCACTCAATTTAGATTTCATGAATAGAGCCATATTTTTTTCTATTATAAAAAATGAAGATTTCCTACCAAAAAGAAATTTATGGCCATAAACGTGAACTAAACTAAGCAATATTCATAAAAATTATCAAAACATCCAATTTTGCATAAAGAGAGCATTTAACTTTGGTTTTCTTGAAAAACAATGCATAGAACAAGCATATGCAATGAGAGTGGAGAAAACTTACCCGGATGCCCACTCAAGTGTCTTTCATACAATACTAGAAATAAATATGACCTAATATGTGACTAAACATACAAAATATGATCATAGGCCTAGTTTGAGGCTACTAGTATGATGATTATGCAAGAACACAACTAACATGTAAGAACCATAAATACAAACTAAACTACAAGATGATTCAAACCGGGCTATGCATGATTATTATATGACTAAATGAAGCCTAAAACATATTGTTCTAATAAAATAAATAAAACATGCAAGAAAAAGGCACAAAAAAAAAGCTAGTAAGATGAATAAACTACATAATAGAATGATGAACTAACAACCTAGTATATAGTACTGAAAAGTGAGACAAAAAGGTACTGAAATACAAAAAGTAAAGGAGTTTTACCTGTTGGTTTGATGAAACCAAAGAAAATGCAAAGAAAAATACAAGAAAAGCTAAGTTTTTGCAAGACTCCCTCATGTTAGGGTTCTGATATAGTTTAAGTCCTTTAAGCTTTTAGATGATTTTTAGAAGTTAGAGTTGCTGTTTGGTGGGTTATTTTCAAAGCTAAGGCCAGAAGAGGGGAGAAGAGGATGTTTTCTCTTAAAATCTCACAAAAGTGGCTCCATTTTTCTAACCCCTAAAAGGGAGGAAGAGAGGTCCCTTTTATAGGCAATGGGGAAGGTTCTGGAATCCCTCTAGGGTTTCCATTGCCATCCCATACCAAAAATATACCAAGATTGCATTGCCAAAAGTAACTTTGCTACACTTGAATATGAGTGGTCACATTGGACATGAGTGCTCACAATGAACGTAAGCACTTACACCTCTTACCTTGGTATGCATGCCATCCATGCATGCACAAGTGAGGGGTCTCATGCCCTTCACTTGCTTGTGGCCGAAGTAAGCCCAAGTTGCCTTATGATCAATGTTTTTGATAAAATCAGTCACTAATTTTGGAAAATGTGTTTGATCAAAGTATAATCGAGCTTATCTCTCTTTCTCAGGGTTAAAAAGTTGGGTTTTTTTTGGCTAAAAATGAGTTTAAGGGTAAAATGGTCATTTTTACAAAAAGTTGATTTTTGGCCAAAACGGTTTTATACAGCAACTCCAAATGACCTTAAACATTCTAAATATGAAAGGAGTACCATTTCATCATCGGGAGGTTCCAAGCGCCCAAAGTCTTAGGGTCAGTCAAAATGGGGTGTCTACAATAATAAAATAAGAAAAATAAGTTAGACTTGGCCAAAGTCTCTATACAAGCCCTAAATCACTACAAAAAGGGGTTGAGAAAGAGAAAATGCAGCTAAGCTATCAACAACAACCCAACAACAATCTCTAGATCTCAAGAAGATTCCAAAAATAGAGAAAAAGGGATAGAAGATGCAAGAAATGTGAAATGAAAGTGGGGATCACCTTCAATACTGGCAGAGATAAGGCCCAAGCTAGTCACAAACTCCGATCCAAGCTCCCTGAAGCTGATGGAGATCTCTAGCTCCAAATCTCCAAGCTAAAAGGATGAGGAATAGATTCCAAGTGCATAGGTATAGTGAGTGTGTATGAAGCTCAATGTCCTTTAGATTTAACAACCAGAATTCATAATCTTTTGAAATTCACCAACCCTCACTAAATTTATCAGCCCTTATCTCTCCAAGAAGAGGGGTTTTTATAGGCTTGGGATGCTTGGAATATGTCATTTGGCCCTCAACGATCTAGATGGCATATTCCAATATGCTAGGAGACACCTCATGAGAAATCTGTTTGGCTGACACCAGCGAGCTTGGTCGGACAAGAAGTTGTACAGCCGACCTAAATTAGTCCCTCGTGCTTTCTAAAAAAAATGTCTATCAAAGCAAAAAGGGTCTGAATGTGCTTATCTGGATAGAAGTAATCCAAATGTGCTTATCTGGACCAAAGTTGTTCGTCGTGTGTTTCAAAAAGTTGTTCGTGTGAGAACATGTATTTAATTATTCTTAGAAGTGCATTAAAAGATATGAATAATGAATTAATTTTATCTAAAAACTATTTAATAAATATATTAATGTATAAATTAGTTAAAAATTATTCCAATTTAGTCACTAACAAAAATATTGCTAAGAATAATAATTTTGTGAGTATTCAATGTTTTTCATTTGTAACTATCTTTGACAAAGATTCAACTTAATAATTATCCCTACTAAATACCTTAGTTGAAAAATTATTTAATTGTTTTTTAAGAAACTCACACAAATACACAATTATACAAATTTATCATTCAATTAAAAAAATATATATTAATGCATTAGGTAGCTGGTGGGGGTTAATCACCTCACCACTTGTTCAGCCCCATGTAACCTATTCAATAGGTCATGATGAAAACCTAGATATTGAGAGATTTGTGATCATGCATCACAATAAAAGAACATATGGTTGAGTGTATATATGCATGGCAACTCTCTCCTTAACTAATTGGAGAAAGAGCAAAGACAAAAAATAAAAATAAAAAATTTGTGAGAGCAAGTTAGAGTAAGGAAAAAGAAGAGAAGAAGAAGGAAAGCAAAAATTTTCTTACCATTTCACCACCTTATTTCAATCAAATTGCTAGGTAAGAAAGCCTTTAAAACCATCTCAATATTGTCTTCTATTTCAGAATATTTAAGTGTTAATAATGCTAAAAATCATGATTTAGTATTTTTTTGTAGTTGCATGTGTAATTGCTAGGTAAGAAAACCTTTAAAACCCTCACACTCTTTGCTTGAGCCATGGGTTGGTCGCTCAAGTGAAATTTTGTGTCTTTTGCTTGAGCGGTCTCTTTGTAGGTCTAAACTTCTATGAGGGAGTCATTGTGCACTTGAGCCATGATTTGGTCACTCGAGCGGTTCTTTGTGTTTGACACTCGAGCAGTGTCAAGCAGTGTTTTGGTCACTCGAGCAGTCTGTGTGTATATCAGTACAGGAAAAAGATATTTTCTTTCACTTTTTTTTTGATTTCTCTCTCTCTCTCTCTAAAAGATAACTTTATTAGATTTCTTCACACACTCTCTCTCTCTCTCTCTCTCTCTCTCTCTCTCTCTCTTTAGTTCTTGTCTAAACACCCCTATACACTCAAATCCGTTGGTCTCCCTGCTGTAGTGCTTTGGGAAAAAGTGTAGAGCTCATAGAGGTGAACATTCTAATTAGAAAAGTTCTACTTTTCAGCTTTGTCAAACTTGGGGTCTTGTTCTTCTCTCCTTCTAATCTTGAGGTAGGGATTTCTTCAATCTATTCATATGATTCTTAGCCTTGTTATGTGTTCCTTGAAGGTGTAGTGATTTGGGAGTCGTGGGTTTGGTTTTGGGAGTATAAAAGAGGGGTTTTCAAATGAGTTCATGGGAAATGTTGTGGAGATGAGTATATTGTTAAGTTGGGTTGAAATCTTGAAAATCTCTCATTCAAATGTGTTTTGAAAGGAATAGATGTTTTGTTGGAAATCATGAAAATCATTGGTTTTGAACTAAGGAAAATTGGGAAAGATATTTAGCTTTTAAAATAATAATATGAATATACATGTTGATGATGAGAGTCGAGTTGAATATGTATTATCACTCCTATATTTAGATTTTCAATTTTTAGCTATTGCTTGGATATTTATCTTTTGTATAGAGATATATGTTTTAGGCTATCAGTGGAAGATAGCTTTGATTGTTTCAAAAATTGCATGAGGATTAGGTTAATTGAAACCAATTACTCATTCATCTTACATTGAACATTGTCTCATATTTGTACATTGAAAATGTATCGTTTTGAGAAAAAATGGTGAATACCTTGGTAAATCTAGGTAAGGGGTGTGGCTGTGGTATTATCTATGTTGGTCTGTGTGTTTTTGGTGAAAGTCCAAAAACTCGTGCAGTTAGGTATTGATTCTTCCAGTTAGTACCGGTAAAATGGTTTTGGTAGTGCTTGTATAACCTACTAGCAGACGTACCTAAAGATTCACAGTGTTGTGTATCCATTGCCTTGTTTTTTTATTTAAAATTATTGTTTTACGAATTGATTTATAATCATGGCATTATATTGTTTTGAAAGAGAAAAGTGTAATGTTTTGGTAAATGACATGCATATGCGTTCACCATATGACTTTGTTAAGCCTCATACAATGTGTTAAGGTATTATTCTCTACTGGGTTTTAGTTCACCCTATGTGGAAACCAACTTTTAGGTGCTGATGGTATGCCTCTGCTAAAGACTTAGCTTGGGAGGATCTTGATGCTGAAGGCTCATTCATTTTTGTATTGTAAATATCTTTTATACAAGCCTCTTGCTTTTATTTGTTTGGGCTTGACCCATTTTTGTTGTGACCAAGTATCATCTTGGAAATATGTATCCATTAAGGCATGAACTTATCTCCATTTCCTTTCATTTCTATTTAGCACTACGTGTCATATGCTACAGATTTAGAATTTAGGGTTTATGAATGTATAATGCATGTGGCACCTTTTGTAATGTTACCAGAGAATTAGTGAAAGACCACCTTATTAGTTTTCTGCATATATGATGTATATTATGGGTTTATCTATTGTTACATTTTGGGGGAGTTGCAAAAACCATTGTTGGGAAACCTTAAGATGGAACGAGTTGTATTTGAACCCTTAACAGTATTTTAGTTTTGGATAAGGGTGGAAGTGCGAGTGGCACAACAAGGAAAAATATCCACTGCAGACAGCCGTTTTGGTAGACCACAAATGTCACCACTTGGGTATGTAATCCTGGTCATGGGTATCTCTAGTATTATAGTTGATACTAATTATATAATTTTACCAAGGGTGGTTTCAAATCATTCGTGGCCATAGCTTAACGGTTGGTAAGTTGAATCTCTATGGTGAGATTTCGAGTGTCACTTAATAAGATGATTTATTAATTTTAATAAATTGTGTGTAATTTATGCATGCATTTATATTGTAATGTTGTTAATATCATGTTTATAATCTCAATATTTTTCCTTAAAAAGAAAGGTAAGTTTGTTGTGTTTTCTTTTTGGGCTTTACAGTTCATGATGTTTTATGCCAGGTTTTGACAAAGAAAGAATGGAAGCTGAAAACAGGGTTGATGATGTAGAGCCTTGGCTAATTTGAAGCCATGACAAGAGTCGAATAAATTTTATTATTTAATAATGTAGTAGATATTAAGGGCTTTACGATTATTTGGATAATTTTAAGTTTTTAGCTAATGTTGTTTGAACTTTTGGTAATGTATTAGAGTTGAAATTTTCAATTAAAATGTTAAGTTTTAATTTAGTAAGTCATTTTGTTTATTTAAAATCCTTTGATGTTCCAAAAATTTGGAGCTCCACAATTTGGCTGACCATATCTTGTTCGGCCAGACTTTTCTCAGAAGGTTTCCCCATCTTTTCACTCATTCTAGCTTTCTAAGCTCTCTTTTCTGAAAAATAGATCAATACTTTTGGAAAACACAATGCTAGAAATAGCTAAAACAAGTGAGAAAGTACCACTCGCCTAAAAAATCATTTTGAAAAATAAGTTTGAAGGTATGGAAAACTCTTTGGCAAAAACAGGTGTAGGAATGTTTGTCTCTTTTCATCGACGACTTATGCTTGTATTGATCTTTGCTTTCATCATCGGGAGCTCTTCACAGAGCGCCCAAGTTTTAAGATCAATAAAAAATGAATTGTCTACAATGAAGTGTCTACAATGAGATTTCACATTAGTTCCTAAAATTAAAAAAAAAAAAAAAAATTACTTTGATCCCTATATGTATATTCAAATCTACCCAATCTCAAAAACTAGCTTCATGTTATAGGGAATTGAAAAAATACAATGAGCATGTTGTGGGCACCACACCTTTTTGGGGGTGCATTTCCCACACGTTAGTTTTAACCCACTCTTTTGAAGATGAAATGTGTGTTAGAAATGGGCGCCCATGTGGCATGAACCTTTAAATCTTTTGAACCTTATCCAAATGGGTTTTGAATTCAAATTCAAACCTATTTGGATAATCACTCAGGATATATATATATATATCATATATCTGATATGGATAGATGATATATCTTATATTATCTCATATAACTGATATGGATAAATGAGATAAACATATTATATATCTGATAATATGAGATATGGGTGATTAAGAGAAAAACAATGTATGTTTGAGTTTTTTTTCCATATACTGACTCTCTCCCAAAAACCAACGATCAAAGCCATTTGCACTGTGATTTGTGTGGGTGATATTCACTATTGTAATATCACTCCATTGCTAGGTTAACTGATCAGATTCAGGAAGCACGTGATTTACCCAGGAGATCCTTTCTTCACAGACTCTGTTTTAAAGGTATGACCATAATTTTTATTCCGTTGCGTTATACTTTATTTTACATTGGTATCAAAGCGTGAATGGGTATTTTCATGTTTTTCTTTAATCATGTGTATATTTTTTATGTATATGTATACATTATATACATGAATGTTTATAAAGGAGGAAAAATGTCTACTTTCATTAGATTAAGAGCATAAATACCTATTTTTATGTTCATTAATGTCTTTTTTAATACCATAAATGGTTTTATTTTAAAAAATGGAGTCTGGCAGTACAATAATTAGACCGAAAAACACCCTGGAAGGCGGCGCGTGGGCCTCACGTGCCACTTGACGCCGTGAGCCACTCCCACACGCTAGACGCCTGGCGCCTTGACGCGCGCCTCACGCGTCCATGGCGCTATCCATCTTGCGCGCCCGTCCAGTGCCACGCCGCCGCCGCATCTTGAGCAGCTTAGCTGCTTGGTCGATGCATAAGGCACTATTTGTTTGTTTTTAATTCTGAATTGCGTTAAATGGTCATAATTAATTCATTATAGATTTGTTTTATGCATGGTTAGTACTGTTAGACTCAGAATTAAATTTTCTATATTCTGTAAAATTTTGAAAATTTTATGAAAATAAAAAGTATTTTTCCTGTGATTATAATTCATTATTTATGCTTTAAAATGCTTCTGGTATTGCATAAATTTTTTTCAGGGGTTGAATTTTTTATTGTAGACTTCTGAAATGTTTTACTATTTACTGGAATAATTTTTTCAATTTATCAGATTCTGCAATTTTTTATTTCTAATTTAATGTGTGTTTATTAGTTATTTAAAATTCTAGAAAAATTTCAGAATAATTCCAGAAAATTTTAGAATGATGTATATTTTAATTATGGCATAATCTGAATGTTGTTTCAGTTTATCAGTTTCTGGATTTTTTATTTCTATTTTTATGTGTGTTTATTAGTTATTTAAAATTCCAGAAAATTTCAGAATGATGTACATTTTATTGTGGCATAATCTGAATATTGAATACAACATTTTTTTTAGGGTTTGTAATATGTTGAAATTAAAGAAGCATGATTATTTATTTATTTATTTATTTGAATTCCGTTATTAAATGAATATAGCATGAGTTATTTGTACATTAAGATGCTATTGTATGGAATTTATCATGCTTTGTATATGCCATAAGTAGTGGGAGATTGATTTTTTTTGCGCATGGAGTTAAATTAAAATTTGATAATTATCACTAGAGGCGCAAGAGATGATTATGAGCATAGCAAATTTTCGATCTTGAGACATGTGTAAAATTATCATTATTTAATTTAGATTCTTTTGCTGAAAAATAAATTTTTTTGTGTTGCTATCATTAATGTCCCCTGCACATTTGTTTACTCTGTATGTAGAAATGGCTGCTAAGACAGTGGTGGCAGACTTAACTAAGGAAGAGAAATTGGATGGCGACAATTATGACATATGGCGCCGTAAGATCCAATACCTCCTCAATGAGCAAGAAGTGTTGACCACACTTGAACAAGTGATGGTTGAGTCAGAGCAGGGCAATACAGCTCAACATTGTTGTGATCTTGAAGCCTTTCAAACTTGGCGTAACAAAGATCGGTGTGCGCGCTTTACTATGTTGAGTAGCATGCACAACGACTTGATTAGTGAGTTTGAGCATTGCCAGACTGCATTTGAGATGTAGGAAGCTCTCAAGCAAAAGTTTGGTATTACCTCTTTGGCAAAGCTACGTGGGCTGACTATGAAGTTTGACTCATATCAGAAAAGGGCGCATCACTTGATGAAATAGCATTTGAGGGTCATGTCAGCCATGATACGTGAGTTTGCGGCTGCTGGGCACAATTTGACTCAAGAGCAGCAAGTACAAGCTGTGATTCGCTCTCTGCCAAATTCATGGAAGCAGATGAAGCAGAACATGATGCATAATGAGAGTGTGAAAACATTCGAAGACATATCACGTCATTTGGAGCTAGAGGCTGAGCACCTTGAGGCGGCTAAGTCTGATGGTTCTGCTATGGTGGTTGAGTCAAGCTCACGTGGGACTTCTCAGTTCAAACGTGGAAAAGCAAAAGGTACCCCTAAGAAGCAAGCAGCAGCTGCGCTTAAGCCCAATGGCGCTAGAAATTTCAAGCGTAGGGGCAAAAGAGGTGGTAAAAAGACAAAGGCTAAATTGACATGCTTTAACTGTAACAAAGAAGGACACTTCGCTCGGGATTGCCCTGAGCAGAAAAAGGTACTCCCTTACTTAATTTCTCGCATTCAATGCTTTGTGTCTAGTCAAGCATTAATTGCTCATTCTCCTCATTTTTGGGTTGTAGACTCCGGAGCAACATACCACATCACGAGGGACAGAGTAGGGTTCGTTGAGTATCGCCGAGTACCTGTTGGGAGCAGAAAAGTTTACATGGGGAACGAGTCCAGTGTGGAGGTGCTTGGCATTGGCACATTCAAACTGGAAATGCGACGAGGGCGCACCTTGTATCTTCATGATGTTCTTTATGCTCCGGATATTCGGCGAAACTTAGTTTCAGTTATTAGCATGATGAACCTTGGTTTTAGCTTTTGTTTTGAGAATAATGGTGTTAGCATTTATTTGGGAACAATTTTTTATAATTTTGGTTATCTTTCAGATGTTTTTTTTAGTTTTGGATGTGGATGATTCTAGTCTTAATAAAAATGCCAATGGCTCTGTTTCTAATATTGCATCTTTTTATGATAATGATTCTATGAGATGGCATGCTAGATTAGGCCACATACGGCAAGACAGGATGACTAGATTGGCTAGAGAAGGTCTTTTAGGCCCACTCGCTAGAGTCACTTTGCCTACTTGTGAGCACTGTCTTGCTGGAAAGGCAACAAGGAAACCATTTGGGAAAGCCATAAGGGCATCTATCCCATTGCAACTTATTCATTCTGATATATGTGGACCAATGAATGTAAGGGCAAGGCATGGAGCCCCTTATTTCATCACATTTATAGATGATTGCACGCGTTTTGGTCATGTCTATTTGATTTCTCACAAGTCAGAAGCATTAGATTGCTTTAGACGGTATGTTAATGAGGTTGAGAATCAATTAGACAAGAGCATTAAGGCTCTAAGGATTGACCGAGGACGTGAGTATCTATCTGAGCAATTTAAAGTGCTCTGTGAGGAAAAAGGAGTTATCAGGCAATTGACAATTCCTAGGACTCTGCAACAAAATGGTGTGTTGGAGAGAAGGAATCGCACATTGCTTGACATGGTAAGATCTATGATGGCGCAAGCTAATCTTCCCATTTCTTATTGGGGAGATGGTTTGTTGACTGCTGCCTATGTCCTTAACCGTGTGCCCTCCAAATCAGTTCCTTCTACCCCATATGAGATGTGGATTGGCAAAAAGCCTGATTTGGGCAATTTGCGGCCTTGGGGTTCGACAGCTTACATACACAACACTTCTCATAAGTTTGGGAAGTTGGGCCCTAGAGGAAAGAAGTGTATCTTCATTCGCTATAGTGAGCATTCTAAGGGCTATGTGTTTGTTGGGGAGCATCCGGATGGAAGTGTAACTGAAATTGAGTCACGAGATGTGGATTTCCTAGAGGAGGATTTCCCTAGCAGAGGTGAGGTAACTAGAGAAGTAGAACTCTATGAGATGGAGGATCTACTTGAAGGCGCACCTAGTAGCCTATTAGAGAATGAGGAGATAATTCCTCAAGCTCTTAGGGACAGTGGGAGCGATCTACCTGCCCATGGATTAGATCCAATGGATGAGGATTCTTAGGATTCTCAACTATGTAGAAGCAAACGTGGAGCTATACCCCGTCGTCGTTTTGAGATTGAAGGGGAAGCATTCATGATTGCTCCGAGTGATGAGATGGAGCCTAAGAATCTCAAAGAGGCTCTCTCATCCCTTGCTATTAAAGAATGGAGTACTATAATGGATGAAGAAATAGAGTCTATGAAGAAAAATCATGTCTGGGACTTGGTTGATTTGTCGCCAGGGCGCAAGACTATTGGGAACAAATGGGTTCTCAAAATCAAGCGCAAGGCGGATGGTTCTATAGAAAGGTATAAGGCTCGCCTAGTGGTGAAAGGTTACACCCAACAAGAGGGTGTGGACTATGAGGAAACTTTTTCACCAGTTGTAAGGTTTGCCTCTATTCGCCTAATCCTGGCCATAGTAGCTCAGTTGGACTTAGAGCTATATCAAATGGATGTTAAGACTGCATTTCTGAACGGAGAAATGGATGAAGAGATCTATATGGATCAACTAGAAGGCTTTGTGGCAGTAGATCAGAAGTGCAAAGTTTGCAAGCTTCAACGATCTATTTATGGCTTAAAGCAATCATCTAGACAGTGGAATCTGAGATTTCATCGAGCCATTGTTTCTAATGGGTTTACGATGATTGATGAAGATCACTGTGTGTACGTTAAGCTGTCCAAGGTCATTTTTCTGATATTGTCATTATATGTAGATGACATATTATTGGCTGGAAATGACAAGGAGATGATTGTCGCCACTAAAATGTGGTTGTTCTTTACATTTGAGATGAAGGACATAGGTGAGGTGAGCTATGTGCTCGGTGTTAAGATCCTTAGGGATCGCTCTAGGAGACTTCTTGGTTTGTCTCAAGAGACTTACATTAAGACTATTCTAGAGTGATTCCAGATGCAGAGCTACAAACCCATTGACACTCCTATTGCAAAAGGCGAGAGCCTAAGCCTTGATATGGGTCCTAAGACTCAAGAAGAAAATGAAAAGATGGCCCGTGTTCCCTATGCAAATGCTGTTGGAAGCTTGATGTATGCTATGATGTGTATGCGTCCTGACATTTGTTATGCAGTCTAATTAGTGAGTTGTTACCAATCCAACCCAGGACCAGCTCATTGGAAAGCAGTTAAGAGGATATTACGATATCTTAGAGGGACTGCAGATTACACACTTTGCTACCAGAGTTCAGATCTACATCTAGTTGGCTATTGTGATGTTGATTGGGGAGGACACCTAGATGAGTGTAAGTCTACTTCAGGATATGCTTTCATGCTTAGCGATGGTGCTATTTCTTGGAGCAGTAAGAAGCAATCCTGTATCGCCTTATCGACTATGGAGGCTGAGTTTGTGGCTTATTCATCTGCCGTTCAGGAAGCCGTGTGGTTGAGGAGATTCCTTCAGCATTTGGATGTTGTCACACACACTTCAGACCCTATGACTATCCATTGTGACAGCATGGCTGCACTCGCTTACGCTAAGGATCCTAAATACCACGGCAGAACCAAACACATTGATGTGAGGTTCAACTTTATCAGAGACACTTTGGCGCAAAAAGAAGTGATCCTGGAGCACATCCCTACGAGTCGCATAGTTGCGGACCCTTTGACTAAGCCTATTGCTAGAGATGTGTATCTTACTCATGTTAGGGCTTTAGGACTACGTAGGTGGTGTTTTTTTTATGTGTATTCAGTTGAACTCATATTTTTTGGGGATAGTTATGCCATTAGTATTCATATTTGTTTCTATTACACATTTATGTTTACTATCTTTTGCAATGGTTTGTGAATTAGCATACACAAAATAATTAAATTGATGTCAGTAGGCAAGATTGGCTCACTCACATGAGCAATCGCCCTTAGCGCTAGATAGCAAGTAAGGATGAGACTAGTGGCTTATTGTATTTGGAGCAAATAGAGAAGCTAAAATTATCCACTAGCTATGTCGCCTTGGTTGGAGCCAAGATGAGGTCTTGTTGGAGACCGACCATGGATATGAAAGTACCCACTTTTCCACGATGTGCTTGTTATGGATAGCCGGATGCGAGATCTCATTTGATGCCTGAGAGGTGAGCAAATAGAGAATTCGAGTTAGACGCTAGGAAGCGACTTGGGCGCTTAAGAGCGACTAGACTAAGATCTGTATGGTGTGTGAGTTTAACATCACTCTTTGAAAGAGTTACTCCACTACAACATGCATTCGTACTGCATGTGCTTATCGACCCGTTAGCGAGGTGAAAGAATGGATCCCTGCTTCTTCACCGTGTGAGTCCTAAAAGTCATTTTTCCCTAAATGACTTCACTTTGTGCCTTTTTTGACCTTTGACTATGTCATAAGATGAGGAGTTGATGTTCAGCTACTTTGGTATGTTGCCTGCGGTCATGTATAATTCGGCTTTAAGGGACATTACTGGGAAAGCAGTCAATTTCAAATTGAATGATATGAGGGTGAAGGGAAGATCATCTAGTTCTACATCTCTGTTCTATATTCACCATCGACAACTCATATCGCTCTTTATAGGATGCTGATTGGGTGTGAATATAATGTGGGACCTAGGAGAGTCAAACATGCTCTTTGAGGGATTAGAGATGTTTTTGGACTGATGTAGCTAGATGGGTCTGGGTACATGAGACACTATTTCTGTTCTTTTTGGGTTGATGTCTCTATGCTGACTCATATTGAGTTTCTAGTATAGAGCTCCCACATGCAGGTGTTCTCAGCGGTCGCACGGTGCATTGGCTAGTATGAGATTGTTCATTTTTGGGGAGATTGAGATAGAGATGTGGCAGTGTCATGCCAACTCATGTGCGAGTGGGAGATGTTAGAAATGGGCGCCCATGTGGCATGATCCTTTGAATCTTTTGAACCTTATCCAAATGGGTTTTGAATTTAAATTCAAACCTATTTGGATAACCACTCAAGATATATATATATATATCATATATTTGATATGGATAGATGATATATCTTATATTATCTCATATAACTGATATGGATAAATGAGATAAACATATTATATATCTGATAATATGGGATATGGGTGATTAAGAGAAAAACAACGTATGTTTGAGTTTTTTCCCATATACTGACTCTCTCCCAAAAACCAACGATCAGAGCCATTTGCACTGTGATTTGTGTGGGTGATATTCACTATTGTAATATCACCCCATTGCTGGGTTGACTGATCAAATTCAGGAAGTACGTGATTTACCCAGGAGATCCTTTCTTCACAGACTCTGTTCTAAAGGTATGACCATAATTTTTATTCCGTTGCGTTATACTTTGTTTTACAATGTGAATCATCTACATCCGAACTTGGCAGTAAATCACTTTTCCCACAAGTCATTGGATTCTATTCTATTTTTATTTAGGGACCATGGAATCTAAATGACTTAATTCGTATAGGCTAAAATTTGCCAAAATAGATCGATTCACAAAAGAAATGAGCCACCACCTAATTTTTATGAAACAACTAGAAAACCCTAACTCCATGCTTATTTAGGCCATTAGTCCATCATCGCTAGAAATCTTGGCTCATGAGTTTAGATATGAGATAAGAAGGTCATTAATTAAGCACTCCCTCTTGCCTAATCTAAAGGATTGACTGTTTCTAGTTTTTTTTTTTTAGATATTTATTTTCTTATTTAACTCATATTCCAATTTTACTTTTATATGCCTTTGGACTATAGGTGGCAAATGGACAGGATTGGACAGGTCAAAATGGGTTATGCATTTAAAGCCACCCAATCGAAACCCACTCATTTAATAAATAGGTTTAAATTAGTTGGATTGAATTAGATACAAGTTGGACAAATGAACCCAATGAACCCATTTATTGGACAAGAGAAACATATGTCGTTAATTGGAAGCAATGGAATCACATGCAATAGATGGAAAAGAAGGAAGGGAGAATTATTGAAATCCTCAGCACCAAAACCATGAAAACAATTTATATGACACTAAATATGCAACTAAGGCAAGAACACAGATGTCGAAGGCTAGGGAGCCTCTCTCGTAGGAACATGATGCCACTAAACCCAATTCTAATAGTCAAAATATTTGATGTTTGGGGGCATTGATTTTATGAGTCTATTAACTCATTTAGAAATTCATCATTTTCGCAGTTGATTGTGAGTTTAAGTGGGTAGAGTTTATTGCAGGCAAAACTAATGATCACATAATTGTGGTCCAATTTTTGAGAAACAACGGCCATGTTTGGTTTGTATTTGTGAAACAATTTTGAAAAATAATTTTTTAGAAAGAGTTTACAAAATTTAAAAATTTGTTTGATTGTATGTTTTGAAATAATTTAGGAGTTTTGAAATTTGGGATGATTTATTTATTTTTTATTATTATTTTTATTTTATTTATTTTTTATTTTTATTTTTTTTGTAGTTGAATAGTTGGGTGTGATAGTTGTGTAGTTAAGAGAAGCGATCTTGGATTTATTTTTTTCAAAAATTTTCAACCAAACAAATTTTTGAAATTTTTGTCAAATATGTCTCTCAAGAGACAAACCAAACAAGGTCAAAGCAGGTGCTGATGGAACACTTAAAATTAGTGAGTAAGAGGAAATCAGGAATGATGTGTACAATTGTTCTAAATCATATAAAGAATGTATGAAAAGGGCTCATGACCATCGTATTCTAAGAAAATATTTTACACCTGATCAAAAGGTTCTTCTTTATTTCTCGCTTACATTTATTCCCAAGGAAACTTTGTCTATCCATATGGAGTTGTTGAGGTTGAAAATCCTAAAAATTGTCGTGTTTAAGGTGAATGGGTAATGTAGAAAAGCATTTATAGAATTGAGAAGTGAAGAAGTAGAAGAAGTTCATCTAGGGGATTTGCCTATTTATCAACATTAAATCCATAGTTTTTCAAAGAAATGGATCAAACTTTGTACCTTATTGTTTATTATTTTAATATCTTACTATTCTTTTTCTATCTTAATTTATCTTAAATATTATAGTAATTTAATTTGGTCGATCTTTTTTTTTTTTTATCTGTTCGATTATACTTATAGACATCCTTTCTTTTGTACAATCAACACGACATAGGCCCATTTCTGCAACATGTCAAGTGGCCTATGTTGCTCTAGAATCAGACCCCCCCACTTGCCGCGCGTGACAATCCCTATTTATACGTGCACATGTACATTGCCACTATTTAGGTTTTCAACATCAATGATTCTGGCCCTGCTTGGTAGAGCTGTGGGAAAGTGATTATAGCTTATACCTTAACAGCTTATAGCTTATAACTATGAACATAAGCTGATTTCTGACTTATAAATTAAGCTTCTCCTGCCCCACTCAAAGAATAAGTTGATTTCTGACTTACAAAAAGCTAGAAGCTGTATTGTTAAGCTAAACCAAACACATTAAAATAGCTTAAATTAAGCTGAAAGCTGAAATAAGCTGAAATTAAGCTGTACCAAACAGGGCCTCTATCCTTTTAGAGGGTGGTTGGATTACAATTTTTTTTTATTAGTAAAAAGAAACTTTATTGATATAAGAATCAAATACAAAGTACAAAACAAAAAATATCAATAAAAAAAAGAAAAGTGCAAAAGTATCACAATGAGCTAAATCATCCAAACTAGGTTGGCACCAAAAAACTCATCCTATCATTTGCTAGCACCTCCAGAGTTGGTGAGAAACCAACAAGAAAACAAACCAAACACCACACCACCACAACAACAACAACACAACTGAGCAAGCTGAGCAGCAAAGAACAACAAACTCAACTACCCTACCAATGTTGCTGCTAGTTGAGAACCCAAAGCAAACACACCAACAATAGGTCACACCAAATTCCATCTTAGCCATATATATCAGCCAACATAACAAATAGAACAAAAAAACCAACAAGACAGACCAATAACAGAGCTTAGCTGACCAACAGACCACTACCTAAGCAAAACATTCCAGCAGTAGTGAGCATAGCTGAGCAGCCAAGAAACAAAACACCCAAAAAATAGCTGGTTTAATGTACACTTCACACATATACCTCATCTACAGTTTGATAAACCCCAGTCCTTGAGCCCAACCTTCCCACGTAGCAGACCTCACACCAATGCAAACCACACACCAGAGAAGTTGAGGCCAATACACAGCAAAATACAGCAGAACACACCATAAAATAGCACCAAGCTCCAAGCCACACTCCAAAAACTCAAGGTCATCTCAACCTTCACCAATGCATACTCCTCCCAAACAATATCTGATGCCTCTAAGATTAGAAATAGAATCTTGTTGCCAAGAAGAGCATGGAATTGGATGATGAACTATTCTTCCTGCAAGCTGAACTTGCCTTCAACTACCAGAATAAAGATCAAGAGCTATAGCTAGCAGCACACCCTCGCCCAGCAAGCCTCACACTGATGTAGACCACCCTCCAAAAAATAGCACCAAAACTCAAGGCCACATTCCAAAAGCTCATGGCCATCTCAACCTCCACCAATGCACTTCTAACCAACAAAAACAAAAAGGCAGCAGTATGAAGAACAGGATAGCAACAGAAATCTTTGCTCAGCCAACACCCCTACTGTAGAACTTTACTTGTTGCAGGTTGTTCACAATATTAGTTACTGAATATCCTGAGAAAGAAGAGCCAACAACTTTGATCCACATCGCAACTCGCACTTTAATGACTTCACACAGCTCCTCAAAATTTGGATAAATGCCATTAAAAATGCAATCATTTCTCAGTTTCCAGATGGACCAAAGCACAGCCAGAGGCATGGCCTTCCAGAACACCCTCTCCTATTTTTTCAACCTTGTACCAGCCCACCATTCTAATAAACAGTTTATAGTACCAGGTTAAACCCACAGAAAACCCCACCATTTTAGTATATGTAACCAAACCTTCCAAAAAAAAGAAAAAACCAGAAGCTCATGATTGACACTCTCCACTTCCAAATTACAGAAAATACAATTCACATTGGCCTCATCAGAGAGCACTCTAATTCGTTGCAAAAAATTGTAAGTCTTTATCCTTCCTTTCCCTGCCAACCAACCAAAGAATTGAGCTCTTGGTGAAGATACATTGTTCCATATAAGATCTGTTACCTTACACACTGTACCTAAGGAATTATCCCACCACTTATAAGCAGAAGAAACGGTGAAGTTTCCTGATGGGTCTGCTTTCCAATGCAAAGAATCAGCCAGATTTTCCCTAAGAGCTGAAGCATTAATCAACAGCAGTTTCAATCTATTCAATTCCTCCACCTCCCACTGAAAGAGTGATCTTGTAAAATTAAGGTTCCACTCCACCTCGCTATTTCTTCTGATATGCATCACATTCACAGATTCAAACTTATCCAAAGACAAGGAATAAAGCCTAGGGAAAACTTCCATCAAGCACACATTATTACACCATTTACCTCTCCAGATCAGAGTGTTTTTCTCATTCCCAACCACTGGAGCAGAGTTTTCTTTATGTAATTCCACCAATTCAGGTCTAGTTCTTGCAACATCCAAAATCTCAGCCCAGATACATGAGTTCCTAATGTTATCAATAGGTTCTGGACACCACCCAACACCCACTTGATTGTATTTGTTATATATCACCTGTTTCCACAGAGCATCAGGTTTAGCCCCAAACCTCTACCACCATTTCCATAAGAGGCAATCATTCATAAGTCTAATCCTTTTAACATGTAAACCCCCCTGCTGTTTGCTTTTTGAAATGTCCTTCAATTTGACCAAATGTATTTTCTTTTTAAGGCTATCCCTACCCCATAGAAAATTGGATTAAATTGTCACAAATTCCTTAAAAACCCCTGTTGGCATTTTGAACAAAGATAAATAATAAATTGGTAAGCTAGACAACACAAATTTAATCAAAGTCACCTTACCGGCAAAATGAGAGGAGTCTTCTCTTCCAAGAAGCAAGTCTTTGTTTGCATTTGTCTAACACTAGCTGCTAGGTCCTTTTTCTCCTTGGACTTGCACCCAAAGGAGTCCTAAGTACTTTAGGGGCAAACTTTGATGTAGACAATTGAGCTTATAAGCAAATTCCTTGGATGCTTCATCTGTTAACCCAACTCCACACACCACACTCTTGTGGTAGTTAATTTTTAGGCCTGACCACACTTCAAAACATCTCAAGATCCTCTTTATGTTATTAACCTCCCCCCTATCAGCTTCACAAAATAGAATTGTATCATCTGCAAATTGCAAGTGAGTGATCCTAAATGCACTTGATCCAACTGCTGCCCCTTTGATCAACCCCGTCTGTTTTGCTCTTTCTAGCAGGATATTTAGGCCCTCAGCCACAATGTTAAAAAGGAAAGGGGATAGTGGGTCACCTTGTCTAAGACCTCCTTGCGGGCTAAATTCTAAGGTTGGTGAACCATTTACCAAAATAGAAACTCTGGCTGATGAGACACACTCCTTCATCCAACTTACCCATTTATCCCCAAAACCAAAATTTGAAAGAATAGTAAATAAGAAATTCAATTGATTGAGTCATAAGCTCTTTCAAAGTCTAACTTTAGGACAATGCCACTCTTTCTACTCTTCTTCCAGCCATCCACAATCTCATTAATCTAAGATGTTTTTGTCCTCAATGAATGTTGATTATCTAACACTAATGATTCTAGGCAACACTGTTTTGATTCTGTTTGCTAATACTTTTGCCAAAATTTTATACAAAGAGCCAATGAGACTAATAGGTCTGTAATCATTCAAACCAGAGGGGTTCTCATTCTTAGCAATCAAAGCAACAAAAGAGCTATTAATACCTTTGACCAATTTTGCATTTTGATGAAATTCTTTCATGAATTGCAGCACATCTGCCTTGATCACCTTCCAACACTTTTGAAACATCATAAGATTAAACCCATCAGGTCCAGGTGCTTTGTTTCCTTCACAACTCTTAACCGCAGCTTCAATCTCAGATTCTGAAAACTCAGCTTCCAAGAGCTCAACAACTTCTCCACCCCCAATGGATAAGAAGGGCCCAGCTAGCCTTGATCTACTGTGCCATGATTCAGTAAATTGGTTAATAAAATGTTGTTGAACTGCAGCTCTCACCTCCACAGGATCCTCCTTAACAGTTCCGTTAACTACTATTGAGCACAGAGAGTTTCTGATTGTCCTAGAGCTGGCCATAATATGGAAAAAATTTGTGTTCCTATCTCCTTGTGTTGACCACTTGATTCTAGATTTTTGTATCCATGCCCATTCCACCATTTTACTTAGTTTCCAAGCTACGCCTTTGGCCTCTCTTCTTCTAGCTTGCTCTGTCTCAAATAATGGTCTTTCTTCAGCACTTATATCAAGTGCATGTATCTCCTCTTGAACTTGATTAAGTTTATGCTCCACATCACCAAAGTCTTCTTTAGCCCACTGCTTCAATGCCTATTTTAATATTTTGAGCTTCTATAGACACTTGAAACCAACCTATCCTACCACATTAGCTTCTACCCACGTATTCTCCACAAAAGAT
Source organism: Camellia lanceoleosa (assembly GCA_025200525.1). Taxonomy (NCBI): domain Eukaryota; kingdom Viridiplantae; phylum Streptophyta; class Magnoliopsida; order Ericales; family Theaceae; genus Camellia; species Camellia lanceoleosa. The sequence goes on along the minus strand of CM045771.1, from coordinate 19,335,773 downwards.
TTGAACTTTGGATGTAGGGTCCAAGCATTTAGAAATCGAAATGGAGTTGGACCGCAATCTCTCTCATCCTCCATCAACAGAATAGGATAGTGATCTAAGACCTTTTGAGGGAACCCCTAAAGCTTAAAATTAAACATTTGTAGTGTAACACGTCCGCGGGGGACCTCGCGCTACAGTTCGGACTCAATTTGTGTCGGTTCTGAATCTTGAACCAAAGAGTCCAAATCCGGCAAATCGTTTGAGAAAACAGATTTTTTGAAAAGTAGTGCCAAACATGGACTGCTTTGCGGATTCATGAGTCGCCACCTAAATATTTTAAAATGGGAAATTTAGGAAACCACGACTCGGTCGAAAATACCGTCCGTCATCACCAAAGTGGTCTTGGCTCGGGAGCTTGGGTACGATCGGGGAAGGTCAGCTATGAGCTCCCCCTTTCGCCCGGTACGAAAACTGGCCACTACTAGCCATGATATCCGTTTTTGAAAACTTTATGCGTTCTTATTCGGTTATTAACCTAGAATTACTATGTGATCGCACAACACAAAAGTATAGACCAGATCGCTTAACTTGGAAGCAAACATTGCATATCCGTTTTATCTCAAAAACGTGTTGTTTTCTTTGCTACTACTTAAGTAGGCTAAAATACAGATTTCAACGAGTTGTTCCAACTCAGGCAATCCAACCTCCACCCACAGGCATTTAAACAGTTTATCATGTAAGCACTTAGCCGCATGGCAAGCATACTGTCATGTTAACATTCACACGCATGCGACATGCTAAAGCGTAAAAAAAACTTACATCGTACTCCGTGCCAAAACAGTAAACTGATTAGCAAACATGCATGACCTAGTTCATGTTAAGTGGCTAATGCAACGCAGGCATAAATGTAATCTAGAGCAGGCTCGGCTAACCCTAAACATGGCATGTGAAGTGCGCGAGTAGCACGTATTCAATTTGGAATTGAAAATTGCGATGCAGTTTGTATGATGTACCGAGCCTGGTGCATGTAAACAAATGCATGAATGCACGCATGCATTGCATAAGGTATGCTAAAATAGACATGCCCTAATCTACCATCGAAAGCGCGTAAATAAAAGGGTTAGAAAGAAATGGGGGTTGGAAGACATACACCCACTCACGCACACTTATTACATTTTTACCCTCGCTCGGAGGGACCAAAATAATAATACAGTCCAACGAATAAACAAATTAATAAATTATTACAAATTTATTAAAATTAAAGCAAATAAATAAATAAATGTAATGGGGCCTCGGCCCTGCCTCGGGGCGCGGGAATGATGCATGCTCGATCCGATTTGCCCGAAAAATCCGTGTCATGGCATTGCTGCTTCTGTTTTTACTGCCTTGCCTCTCCAAAAATTCCCAAAGTTTCAGGAAACCTCCCAAATGATCTAAAATACCCCACCGGCTGGGGGAAGAGCTCATCGGCTTCTGAGATTGACCACCGGCTGCATGTGGAGTTTATCGGCATAAAAACAGTGCCGATCGGCACAATAAACTGCCGGCCGACAGAAAGTCCACTGCAGTGACAGGTTGGCAACAAAGAAGACAAAGAATGCATGGCATGGGTTTTGGGGGACATGTAAGCATGGTCATTGCCTCCTATCATGCTTGGGGACTCAAGGAGGTAAGACTCTTGGTTCTTGGGCCACCAATGGTGCATTTTGATGCATGATAGCCCTAAGAACTAAGATTGCATTTTAATGTAAATGCATGCAACACAAACAAATGAAATCCAAAGCCTTATCATGTGTTGGTCCAAGGCCTTGGTGACCAAGAATTGAGGTGAGTTGCACCACTTGAAGTGTGAACTCCTCTCAATCCTATGCTTGGCTTGACAATCCCCAAGCCAAACCATGGAATGCATGAATGCAACAAGGCTCAAATGCAATGCAACTTATCATGTTAAGCATGCAAAGAGCTAAAGTATGCAAGGCACAAAATTCATGCAACATGGACCAATTAAGCATGGAACTAGCATACATTCAAGGCCTCATTGATCAAACATGCAACAACCGAGATACAAACATGCAATAATGGACTTAAGCCATAGAGGGCAGCCCTCAAACTCCCCTAAAACAGTGGCAAATCATGCCTCGAAACAAGAGCAAGATGCCACACAAGCATGCAAGCCATAAGGCATAAGGCTAAGGCACAAAGTGGGACATTGAACCACCACTTAACAAGACTAAACATGGCACATGTTAGGCAACCAAAACAAGTTTTTATCATGCAAAAAGGCACCCAAATCCCTCATGTGGCAGCCCCAAAACAGTCCCAAAAGCATGAATGCACACAATGCACATTTTAAAGCATAAAGGACACACCTTTAAAGCATGAAGAGAGATAACAAATCTAGACATGTGAGCATGGATTAAGGTCTGAAATAGCATGCCAAATGATCCCAAATCCTCTAAATAGGCTAACCAATGTATACACATGGACTCTATGCTTGAGGCCAACAAACCATCATGCAAAGTAACCATACTAATCATGCCAAATATGATCAAAACAGTGGCTCACAGCCCTAGAACATGGCAAATCAAGGCTAAAGGCTCCACCATGCTAAGCCAAAACATGGAGATATATGGGGCTAAACATATGGCACAATTCTAGGCCAAATGAGAGATTACAAAGCAAGTGTAAGAAGCATGCTAAGGGCCATTAAACCCACATTAGACAGAGGTTAAACATGACTTAAAACACTCAAGAAAGCTCTGAAATGAGGCCAAATGCAAGCAAGCATACATACTAGAGCTTCATACAAACAAGGCTTACAAGCCAAAATGCAAGACAACCAAACCAAGCATGCCAAATGGGTCCAAGACAGTGGCTCACAGCCCTTATACATGGCAAGATGATGCTATTATCTCCATGAAATCAAACTAAAATATGCAAAGAATATGGCTCGAATGCATGGCACACTTTTAAGCATAAAAGAGCATTTCAAAGCAAGTATGAGAGACATGCTAGGGACCATAAATCCGACCAAAAACAGAGGTATAACATGTCATATTGAGCACAAATATACTCTGAAATGAAGCCAAAACTCACCATACACTCATGCTATTCTTTGAACTCAAAACAAAGGCAAACAAGGGACCAAGGGGAGAGGGGTGTCCCTCCCCTTTATGAGACCTAAAATCATCTTCCCCACCACTGAAAACCCACTGGTTTTCAGTGGTGAGAAGGCCAAAAACACCAAGCAAACAAAGTCTAAGATAAAGGTCACCAAAATAGCCAAACAAGGCCTAAAAGGGTGAGCCTTTGCTCAAACCACAAAATGACCTTAATGAAGGTTCAAGAACAAGTAAAAACAAGAGTTTTTTTATCTTAAACACAAACTCAAAAACACAAAGCAAAGAGGGTAGAAAGAGGTTGCAAGAATGGGGAATATAAAGCAAAGTGTTTACCCTTGAAGATCCCTTGAAGAACAAAGGTTCCAGCCACCCTCTAGTGATCAAAACCAACTCAAAATCACAGCAATCAACCTCCCAAGCCTCTCAATCTCGAGCTAAGGTGTAAAGGTGTGTGTAAAGGAGCAAAAATGAGGTAAAACTACACTTTTTGGCCTAAAATCACACACACAAGAGGAGAGAGATGGAGATATAGATATATGGCAGAGATATATGTATATGAGCCTGGTTTTGTCTCCAAAAACTCCAACCTAAACCAAGAGGAAGAGTCTTCCTCTTATAGAACTTGTAAAACTTACAAGCTAAGCAAACAAGGGCTCATCCTCCATACACGTGTATGGAGAGCAAAACACTTTACATTGCAAGAAAATATCGATAAAGCAAGTGTACGATGCTCGTAGGCAAAGAGTACCAAATGTCAAAATTTAGTGCGGTCGGCACAAAATAGTGATCGGCACAATAAAGTGCCGATGGACAAAAGCCAGCCGATGGCCTCCAGTCCCAGCCGGTGGTGTGTAGGGATGCCTCAAAAGGCATTCCCTGCCCTCCCAAGGCAAAAAACAAGTGTTTGGTGCAAAACCAAACACAAACGGTCGAGTTCGGAGGTCCTGAGGCAGGGTGCGCGCAGCCGAGAACTCCGGGAACTCCAAACGAACACAAACATGGATAATCACCGAGTGTTCCAACGGTGACGTCCAAGTCTTGAGGACGGTCAAAAATGGGGTGTCTACATGTAGCCATTCTGGATTAAGCAAAAACCTATTAATTCTACTCTACTTCTCCCCTTCCTGAAAATTGCACCAAGTAAATTTTCTTCCCATCATTGGTAAATCGGCCACTTCAAGTTTATCAATGAACTCATTAAACTCCCTCATACCTTTATCTCGCCTAGAACACCCCTTCCTTTTTAATATATTCTTGATCTCATTAAAGTCCCCTCCCAAGCACCAAGGTTTATTGTATACCAACTTTTAAAGGAACCAAGCTATCCCACACCACCTTTCTCCTCCCCATATCATTTGGACCATAAATATTTAAAATCACACAATCAAAACTATTATAGAGAGTACCTAATAAAATTATGAAGTTCCTATTGCTGCAGCAATCAACTAGTGGAAATACTTCTGGGTTCCAGATGTATAATAGGCCACCAGCAGCTCCTGCTGAATTAACTGCCATGAAATCTATTTGTTCTCTACCCCAGATTGATCTAACTAACTTTTCATCAATTGTGGATCTCTTGGTTTCTTGTAGTAGCACAATATCAACTCTTCTTTTACAAAACACTTGTTTAAGCTTCCTCCTTTTCTCAGGCCTTCCTAACCCTCTTACATTTCAAGATAAAAGATTCATTAATAGACACTTTTCAGCTCCTAAACACCCAAAGCAGCTACTTAACAAGCATCCCCACCCCTGTTCCTCATTTTTTTCCTTGTCCTTTGCTTCCAAATCCATTAATTTGCTAAGGACTACATCGTTATTCCCTTCACAATTCACACCAAGGATGCGCCTAATTTGGAGTGATGCTTCAGCCTCAGTGAGTAGCAGTCTCTTATTGCTTGATTCAGTTGCCACTGAGAGTGAGTGCTGCCACTGCCAACCTAAACACAGCTCCTTTCTTCAAATTTACAGAAGTTCCAGCCATTGATTTACCCCTTTGGAGACTACCTTTTTTCTTGTGATGATTGTTAGAGGGTTCTTGTGTTTGCTCTCTCTTATTAGTTATTCTCTTCAGAATTGATTCTGCAGAAGAACCCAATATCTCACTATTTATCTCTCTTCCATTTCGGGCTAGTGTTTCTTCACCACTACAAGGTCGAATAGAATCTTCTAAGTTGGATTTGGCCCCCCTGTGTTCTAATTTCAGGTGCTCTGTGGGTTTGGGTTTCCACGCAATTCAATTCATGGGCTTTAGTCAAGACAACCTCAATGTTGAGCCCAGGCCTTATTAAGTCAAATCCACTTAGACTTTTCAAGAGGCCTAGGTTACTGATATCATCATCAACAGGCTTGTTCGCCCCATTTTGAACGTTGATAAAGCTCATGACTAGAGCTACCTCCCTACTCACACATGCGCCCCCAGAAATTGCTTTCCCCATGCCGCTAACAGTTTCAGCCACCATAGATGTGCTCTTACAGCTAGCCTCCCCCTCCTTGCCATTATAATCATCATTCTTTGTGTCACTTATCCGTACTGCTATCATCTCATTGCCAACTTGTGCCTCCACGTCATCATCACCATCTTCTTGCTTGCTTTCTACTTCCACTGTCTGGGTAGCTTCATCCTCATAATAACTATGTTTGGCACTATTACCATGTTCATGATGACAAATACAGTGCTTATTTACCACCTTCACAGTAATGATCTGATCTTCACAAACCTTTTATCGGATAAAGTACCCCTTTGCAGTCCAAATTGATTGTTTTGTTGATGGATTCCATGCACTTCGTGACTATTCTTACCTTGCCACAGATCAAGTTTTCCATATTGGACGTATCATCATCCAGACCAATCACTTCCCTTCATAATCTGCCTATTGAATAAAAGGTATTGTTGTTCCATTCGTTTAAAGGAACCCCATAACAACTCAACCAGACATCTCTTTCTTGTGCAATAGCCATCCCCTGTTTCCATTCTATAACCGATTCAGACCATTCTTTAACCCAAACCTCCATTTGCTTGAGTTTTTCTCGCATGTTTTCCACTGATGGAAATGATAGAACTATGTCTCTACCCCATCCTTCTCGAACCTCAATATCCTCCATGCCTCCATTCCTCAATTCTTTTTTGAAATCTGCTCCGCAACACAATGGTTTTAATCGTACAATGGCACTGTTGTACAACCATCCATTCCTTGCTTCATATACTTTTACAGTTAAGGTTGCACTAGCGACAGACCCTTTCTCGCTTACAACCTGGTCCAAAGATTCCTTACCTTTTAGCTTCCAAGAAACCGTTCCTGGTACCTCCCATTTCCTTTCTTTGGGTTGAACTCTGTAAAGGCCTTTTCTGTGCTTCTACGCGTCGAAAAAACTCTACAACTTTCACTGTCAAAGCTCTGTTGTCACACCACAATCCATTTGCTTTCTGGACTTCCATGCTTGCTACGATTGAGCAATTATATCTCAGGAATCCAAACCCGGAGCGCGTCATCTTCCTTCTTGTATGTGGTATGAATACATCCTGCACCACTCCAAAGTGGGTGAACAAAGTATATTCATTGACTCTGGTAGATTATCAACAAAAACCGTGTGGATGCCTGAATCCAGCCTTTGATGTTTATTCCCTTCACCTCCGTGCATGCGTATCACTGGCTTCCAACTGCCTACCTTACAAGCCATTAAGGAAGTTAAGCAGTTTTATTGGATACCACTTGATCCTCAATTGAAAGCTTTCCTCCGTAATGTTCTTTTCAATGATAAGATTATAAACATTGAGCCATCTTGTTCTTGTGGTCATATATTAATCTTAGGATTCCATATGGCATTCAATTTTTATTGGAAAAAACCTCAATTGTTTTGTCTATTAATTTATGATCAAATTAAGGGAACTTATAATTATGAAAAGGAGTTGGCATTTTTGGTATTGAATGGTTGATCAAAAGTGGAGGGAAATGATGAGGAGAAGATGAGTACAAAGTTTGTCTCTTATATTTTGTGATCCTAAAAACTATACTCTTTTTTTGTTATATAATTTTTAGGGTCAAAGAATGTAAGAGGCTCTAACTATGTGCTTTTCTTTTCTTCATCATTTTTCTCCACTTTTCGTCAGCCATTCAATGCATATTCCCTTTCATAACTATGGAATCTATAGAGGGCATCCAATGTGCCCGACAATTCACCCCCGTCTTGTTCAAAATGTGTAGTGTGAAATGAGTGAAGGTCTAAATATGGTAAATCGCAAAACGTTCGCTAATCTATCAGAATGCCAAGTGAAGATCATATCACTAGACCTGGAGTCACCACCTAATCTTTTTGAGGAAACTAGGAAACCCTGACTCCTACCAATATAGGCCACTGACCCATTACAACCAAAGAACTCAGTCTGTCAGTTTAGGTATGAGAGAGAAAGGTCATGAATTGAGTAACCTCAGCTTACCCGATCCAAAGATCGACCTATACTAATTCTTGATATGAGAATCATTGCCAAAATATGTTCATATAACCGAATATGTTCATGAGGTGTAACTCATCCTGTAGTGGGGTGCAAGTCAAAAACTATAAGTTGCATCCCTTCATGTTTGTGATATATATATATATTTTCCAACCTTTACAGAATAGTGATTTTTCCCAAAAATCCCAAAAAAAAAAAAAAAAAAAAAAGAAGTAAAAGTATGCACAATATATATGCGAATAAATATTAATTTATTGATTAATGATAATAAAAAGGTAAGATATATATATTTTTTTAAATGTACGAAAATAGATAATTAATTATAGATTAGTAAGGGGTACATTATACTCACCTTCCTTAAGGTATGAGAAAATACAGTTAGTACCACACTTTTGACATATACTAACCTCCATTCAAATTTTAATTTATATAACAATTTGGTCCTTTTTATCAGTAATTTATTTGTAGTATGAAAAAAAAATGATATCTGATGGGTCGTTTTCACACCCCCCCTCCCCCCTCAAAAAAAAAAAAAAGACTAAACCTCAATTCCGTAAAATAATGGTAAGTTCAATATCAATTCACAGGGAATAAAAGACTAAGTTGTTTAATATTAGAAAATCAATTCTTAATTAATTCCAATTAGATGAATATTTTGATTTTAATACAAAATTAACTAAAAATAATTATTAAACAAAAAGAAATATTGAGGTGAAATTTAAATGGAAAATAGTTTAGGGTTTAAAATCCTCCTCTAATCTCATAACAAGTAATTAATATGTATATATATATTGAATTCCAATAAATCAATGATTCGGATAATAGTAATATATCATGGCTACAAGCTCTAATACCATCGTCAAGAGAATGATTATAATCAAATCGGAGGCACAGATCATTTTCAGTAGGTACGAATCGTCTATACTAAACTAGGATTGTAGCACGACTCATCTTCCATATGTATGACTTGTCTCATGGTTTGTATATACAAACGAATAAACAGTTGTATAACAATATATTCTCAATCATAGAAATTGAATACATTCATTAGATGAAAACTTTACTTGAATAAATAATCTTTGACAGTTTTACAATGATTATCCAAACTAAATCAAAACTAAAATCACAATACATTAATACAAGTTATTTGATTAGAGCTTCATCTTAATTCCGAAGAAAAAGATTAGCCGTTGATGGTTGAGGTGGAACACCGCTTCTCCTTGCCTTTCTCCACTTTTCTCTAGAATCTTCAATAACCCTAATGATTAATAGGCTTATGTATTTATAGACATAGGACACATCTAAATAATACCCAAAAGGCTAGAATTCTCCAAAATAAAAGGGAAATTCATATAGAATTATTCCTAGCTTTGACTCATTTTGCAGACGCATTTTTACCTAGTAAATGTTAGAATTGGAGAATTCTTATTTCACACAAAATTTTAGCCCTTTTGAGTTATCTTTTCAACGCTTCTTGACTCACTTTAATTTGATATTAGATGCGAGAGATATGGCCAAAATATAGAATGCTGTGCAGAGTGACTCTTTTAGGGGATTGCATCAAATTTAACATTTATTTCTTCAAAGTTCATGGATTGAGCTTTTCTTGCTTGATTAAAATTATTTAGATTCCTCTAAGCCTTTAGAGTTGAGTTGGAGCTTGGTCTCGAGCTTCAAAATATGAAATTAAGTCCAATTTCTACTCATAAGCTTGAGTGACCTGCATATATATAAATATATTAAAATATCAAGTAACAATGATTAAATCACCTAAAATACTTGAAGGGGGCTAAATGTGTATATTTCGGCAACTATCAATATTGTCATCTTTTATGTAACAAAACGTATATTTATTTTTGTGTATTTCAATGTTTACTTGCCATTGCCTTAGTTTTAATTGATTTACCCTTACTAAAAGAGATGTCAGTGTAATAATATTAAAAGTGTAAAACTAATTATATTTTTTCTAAATTTCAGACAAGATAAGTATAATTTACACATTAATGAGCATCTTAAAAACATCTGTTAAAAAGTATGGAAGATAGTGATATGGAGAGTATCCATTCCCATATTTTTATCACACAAAGGAAGAAACTAAATTTCAATTAGAATTTGGCATGCTCCACATTTCATTAATGTATTGATAAAAAGGGAAAGAGTATTGTTATTCAAACCCAAAAGTTAGTCCTATTTTTTAAATTTAATATTGTGGCAATCAATTAGAATAATTAAGATAATTTTCTCCCTCATATATTTTCTAATCATTAATCAATTATCTTACTTACACATTATTAGATCTAAAATATGAATTTAAATAGTGGACTTATATAGCATTTTGCAAAAGGAAAATGATGCTACGACATGGTATGGCCCATAACTTCACACATTGTCAACTTTAATATTACTCTTAAAAGCTGGCAACATGAGAACTTGTCAAATACTAGTTGTTAATTTCATAATGTTGCACGATCACTTTCATTCAAATTAAAAGGTTTATACTAACATTTTAATTATTGGGAAAACCTGCAAAGGAGAAATGGATGTTGTAACGGTCATCATAGCCCTTGTTGCAGTGAATCGCGGTCAATGCCCCGCCATCACAAGCCTGCTCATTATTCTATGAGAAAGACGGACCTAAAATTATGAAAATGAATTTGTTGATGCATTTTGAAAAGGGGTATTTTTTTTCAGGTCCTTGGTATTATGATTTTATAGCATAAAGGACACCAAATATTTTCATAATGTCTAAGGTCCATTAACAATATTTTCATAATGTCTAAGGTCCCTCAACCTTGATCCAGAGAAATTTCAGTCTAGAGAAATTTCAGTCCAGAGAAATTTAGTCCAGAGAAATTTGGTCCAGAGAAATTTCAGTCCAGAGAAAATTGGTTAAATAAATTCTGGCCCAGAGAAATTTCTCTGGACCAAATTTCTCTGGATGAACAATGGCAACTTACCAGAACCAGAGAAATTCTGGAAAAATCTGAGAATTTCTCTGGTTTGTTATTGAAATATCAAGAATTTTGGATGTATCCCCTTCCCTTTTACCCAAACCATCAAATGTTTCAGATTAGAATTTAAGCATTGATTACTTATTCTACCAGATACCTATATAACATATGAAAATTATTTATGAAGAATATTCAACGACTGACTACTACATATGTGTGTGTATTACATATCACCCAGAGAATTTCTCTGGACTCCACAACCAGAGAAAATTTTTAGACAAATATTTCCAGAGAAATTATCTCAACCCAAAGAATTTCTTTGGACTTCACATCCCAAAGAATTTCTCTGGACTTTACAACCCAGAGAAATTCCCAGACAAATCTTTCCAAAAAAATTGTTAATTTCAGTTACAAATCTATGAACCAAACAGTAGAGGAAACCTGGACAACGCCAGCGAAAGATTGACGCCAGCCATTGGCAAGTGAGAGAGGAACAATGGCGATCGACATAACTACTCGATCCGCATTACAGAGTGCCAAAGCCAAGGCAATCATCGCCACCACCTTCATTCTCTCCGAACTGAGGAAATCGAAGAAACTCGGCTCCTTCACCACTTGTTCTTCTTCTTCTTCTTCTCCGGCGAAGAACTGAGCATCTCTCGCAGAATCCCCAAGTCGAACCAGTGTAAGATTGCGAACCTGTCTGAGCCTTGAATCGAAGTATGAAGTCGATTCGCGATCTTCTAGTTTACGGAAGCCCTAGCCAACCACGATCAATCATTGAGATCTGAATCCCTGGTTGAGATATGAACTCATTTGGAAGTTCCTTTTCAGATCTGAACTCGTTCTGAAGCTCCTATTCAGATTTAAGCTTGATTGTTGGTTAAGAATTGAAATCGATTCAACGTTTCTAGTTGATATTCGACAGATGGAGCCTAAGCTAAAGATTCATGACTTTGATCTCACCTCCACCTGGGGACCTGAAATAGAGTGTTTTCAGTCGATTTAGGAATTGATCGAGTGAGAGTGAGTGATATATTCATGCTGTGGAATAGCAACGATGGATGGTGTTGGTGTTGGTGTTGGTGAGGGGATGGGGTGAGGACCTTAGACTACAAAAGAATAGATTGTGGATCTAATCTATTACTAAAAGTTGGATAGGGACCTTAGACCGATTTTCCCTTTTGAAAATGTATAAATAAAACACTGATTCTGATTGATTTAAAATTATGAATCTCATATTTAAGAATTGTAGGAGTTTTATTATTTTGGGTTAATAAAAATTTGTATTTTATTTACACATGAAAATTACACCTGAAAATTTATCCAATATGTCGGACATAATATGTCTGAAAACAGGATATATATGCGTTGGGCAACAAGTTGCCCAACCCATACAGCTTGCCCAATCTGACCCTACCGGCAATGTTTTGGGCGGTTTTAAGAGATAGGTAAGATCAGGTGCGGATTGAGTTTTAGATAAAATTGCGGGTTGCGCGTTACACTCAACCCGCCCACATTATTAAATAAATAAAAATTCTCTAACCTCCCACATAGGTTGTTCATTTTCTCAAACTTTTTATCTCAACTTCATTATCTTTTCCCACTTATATGAAGCCTTTAAGCCTATTGAAAGTACTAAAAACACAATGTGGGATGCAAAAATAATGAAAACTTAAGACCAAATAATATTTGTTTATATATATATATATATTGAAGTCCACTTGTGGTTGTCACACATAAAAAAATAAAAAATAAAGAATAAAAAAAGAATACTTGAACCATTCTCAACTCTTATTAAAGTGTGTCCGTCTTATCAATTTCCTTTAAGCAATAAGTAATAAGTAATGCATTAATTATTTGTAAATTTACAAAAAATAAAAATAAAAATAAAAAATTGCTTGAAAGTAAAGCGCAATTTTGACTTGTTTGGTAATCGAACAAATTTGAATGAGTTACAAATTATTGAGTTTCATGAATAGCTCGATTTTTTTTTTTAATAATAAAATCGCAACCCACACACCCGAATGCATCCACCCACACACTCAATTGACCCACCCGCACAAACCTCAAACCTCAAATCGCATTGCAGGCAATTGCGGATTCAATTTTTTCAACCCGTATGGTTGCGGGTGGGTCCAACCCACAACCTGAATCAACCAAAATCGCCCCATGACCACCCCTATACGACTATTTTATCATTTGTATTTCAGATAAATGATCTTGTGTCTCCTATTATTTGATGATTATTAGATGGTCATACAACCATTGACACAAAGTCATAGATTTTGTTTGAGATAGCCCAATGTCGGTGTAACAAAAAAGTTAGCTTTTAGTAATAATAATGAGAAAATTATATTGGTAGTTCTTACATTTTATTGTGTGTCATTTTAGTCCTTACAATTTGAATTGGCTCAATTTTAACCTTTAAATTTAGATTTTTCTTCAATTTAGTTCAATTGATAATGTTGTTAAGATTTTTGATAGAAAATTTTTATTGAATTGGTTGAGGTTAAATCACCAAATTGATTAAATTTACTTATAAAAGCATGATGCATGCCATTCATGCGTGCATTTCCCATAAAAAAAAATATTTGGGACGATTAAAAAAAATCTCCAAAGTTTGAGCATTTTAACAAAATAAACTCTAAGTTTTCAATTTTGTCAACTTAAACTCTGATATTTTGATTTGTTTTCAATACAAATCATTCATCTATTTTTGTTGAGTAAAATGGAAGAAAAATAAGCACTTTAGTTATTAAACTCAATATATCTATATATAACATGTTTAAAATATGAGGGCTGCTATTAGCATCCCAACGAGTCGATGCCCACCTCTAGGCAGCCACAGCGGTGGTAGGGTCTGATCGGCCTTTCTTTCAGGACTCTCAAACTGGTCGACAAGGGGTTTACCAACCCTCTGATCAGTGGGAGAAGGAATTGGAGTCAAGTCTCCAGTTGCAATAGTGGCAGAAGCAGTAGGGACATCATCTGCCACCACGTTTGGCAGGTTTGAAGCCTGATATGCTGAAGAAGAGTCAGAAGTTGCAAAAGGTGCAGGGATGGAGGATTGCCCCTTCTTTAGCCGCTTCCTCTCCAACACCAACTCGAAGAAGTTCTTCAGAGGAATGTCGTCTGGTTGCTAATCAGATACAGTGGCTTCGGAGTCGGTGGAAGAATGAGATTGTTCTATCTCTGCAAGTTGCTTTTCCTCTTCTTCTTCCCTGAGATGTAGAGGGATGTAGAAGCGAAGAAGGCTGTCGTCGTCAAGAGGGATGCCTTCAATTGTGACCACCGAATGGTAGTGAGAGATGTAGGAAAGAAGGATGTAGGCAACTCGGCCTTGACCCCTCTCTTCAAGAAGACCTCTATACTCCTAGACTTATTGGAAGAGAGGAAAGTTAACTTGATCTTCCCACATACTTAGCTTGGCGAAGATGCTAGGATTTGCAAAGTAAAGAGCAACAAGTTAGAAAACACAGAAACAAAACACTAAGAAAGAGAGTGATCAGATGCATAAGTAAAGGGATCATAAAAACCTCGGCTAAGTCATTTGAAGATAGACTTACTGGTTCTTTATTGCGTTCATTATACATTCGACACTACTAAGAAACACAATAAGCAACCAACCCATATTCTTGTCTGAACTAGGAGAGAGAAAGTGAAATGAAAATGATGGATTTTGTTGGTTATGGAAATAATAATGGTAATGGGTCAAAGATTTGGGAGAAATGTTCTCAATCTAAATTCCATATTTAACATGTAAGAGAATTGCTCTAATCTATTTTCTAACTGTTAACTAATGGAAGATCGAGGGTGGAAACCGATTCTGTGTAAGCATGGTGGTAAGGGAGGAAGAAATTCAGATCTGGGTAATAAGATTCATACGATTTTTGTGGATAATTTACCAGAATCTATGGATCCCAAAGGGTTGTATAACATATTCACCAATTATAGGATAGTGAAGGATGTGTTCATCCCTAATAAACGAAGAAAGTTGACTAGATCAAGATTTGGGTTTGTCCGGTACGCGTGTCAAGTGGCGGTGAATATGGCGGTTCAAAAAGCTCATGGCATCTGGTGTGATAACAGAGCTATGAAAGTAAAGATAGTAGATTTTGCTCAAGGTAAGGAGGATAACCTAAAATCAGTAACCACATCAGTTGGAAGAAGGGCTATTGCCATAACCAGCAGAGTTCCAACTATGGTACAAAGGGAAAAGTCGTATGCTCAAGTATTGAGTGGTCCAGGGCTGGTATCAAATTCAAACATCATTATACAAGCTTACGAGGAGGGTAATGGATGGCTGTATGATAGTGTGATTGTTCGATTGAAATCTCAAATTCTTGCGGTGGAGTTCAAAGAGGAATTGAAGAGTAGAGGATTGGGTAATGTTTACGTTAGAGATGGAAGGGGGAGAGATGTTGTGCTAAGTTTGAATCAACGGTTACCATGAAAGAGAAGCTCAAATCAATGGAGAGGTGGATTCAATTAGGGAGCGAATCAGTCAAGGTATGGCAGCAGGGGATGATTCTTGATCAAGAAAGATCTGTATGGCTCACTTGCTATGGGGTCCCCCTGAATCTCTAGAGTAGCAAAATGTTCAGTAGCATTGGAAGGGCATGGGGGAAAGTCATAGGCATTGATGAGGACACATCCAAAATGACGTCTTTTCACAGTGGAAAGGTGAGAATGGCTACTAAGTGCATGGAGTCCATAAACACAACAATTATTCTGCAATGTAAGGGGATCGACTTCCCAATCAAGGTTTGTGAAGAACAGGTGGTGATTTCAGAGGTGTTACACAAGCAATGCAAATGTTATAGTGAACAACCCCAAATGGAAAATTCAAATTCATTTGGTGAGGAATAGGATCAAGAGCAAAGATCTATTGTGGGAAGCAAGAAGGGTGAAGATGAGGCTGATGTGGAGGGCCACGTTAGTGGTGAGCTAGACAACACAGGTGTTGTGGAGGTAAGGGGGCCAAGGGTAGGATATGATGACCTTCCAGACAATGATGGACAACTGAGGGAGCTAAGCGTATCTAGGGTTGAGGAGACTATCATGTCGATAGGTCAGCTGGACTGCTTGCAGAAGCAATCTGGAGGTGGAGGAGAAGCACGCGGGTTTCAGTCAGTCTTATCAGGGCCAACTCCTGTTCCAATTCAAAATCAAGGTAACCAGATTTTAGAAGATGATGTTGTTACTCCTGCTTTTATGAAGAGTCTTAGTGGGCCAGAAAAAGATGCACCTGGGCTTAATATAGAGGTGTTATTAAGTAAGGCCCATGTCTTACAGTGTGGTAACAATCTGGGCCATAGATTTTCTAAGTTAAGTGATCCAAAGGATTAGCTAACTGAGGAGGATGCAGTCCAAAACAGTAAGGGCAAGGTAACCCATGACAGTGTGGCTAAGAAGACCTACGGAGTAGTGACATGCTACACGGCAGTGGTCGATCAAAAAAGGAAAAATACCACAAAAGAGAAAGGTAAAGGAATGGTGAAGTACCAGAGGAAGAGAAAAGGAAACATACAAATAGGGGTTGGATTAGTGTTGAACTTCAAGCAAGGGGCTATATTTAGGTCGGCTGCTGCAGCTATTTCTTTGTCCATGGCAAGCAAATCGGGTTTTGGTCAGTTGCTCTTTACTGAGGCCGAAACGTCTCTGAAGATAGGGAAGTTGCTTGGGCTGAAATGTAAAGGCAAGGATGAGGAAGTAATTAGTAAATTGATGGAACTGGAAGCTAAGGATAAGGAGGTGCTGGGTCAAAGGGGTAGCAAGGCAGAATAATCTGTATCTGCTGTGGAGTTTTTGGTGTGTAAATTTGTTTTAATGAAGCTCTTATCTTGGAACATTAGAGGGTTAGGCAAGTCCATTAAAAGGAGAAAAATCAAAAAAACTACTATTTGAAAGGAATGTGGATGTGGCACTGTTTCAGGAAACAAAGAGACCTGCTATAACTGAGGAATTTATCAAATCTTGTTGGCCTGGGGATCAGATGGATTATATGGCTGTGGACTCAGAGGGTGGAGTTGGTGGTCTACTGTGTGTCTGGAATCCACAAGTGTTTCAACTTCTGGATTGCTGTTGCAACAGGTATTTTATCATTTTGTCTGGCACTCTTTTTTCAAGTCTAGATTGTGTTATTGTGAATGTTTATGGCCCAACTGATGGTGCTAATAGGAAGGGATTATGGGAAACTTTGAAGAATTTAAAGAAAAGTTTTATCAATCCTTGGTGCTTGGGAGGTGATTTTAATGAGGTTAGGAACTTATCTGAGAGGGTGGGTTGTTCACAAAGGTGTGGTGGTATGAAGGATTTTAACGAGCTAATCGATAGGCTGGAAGTGTATGACTTACCAATGTTGAGGAGAAAGTTCATTTGGTGTAACTCTCAGAATGGTATCAAATGGAGTAGGCTAGACAGATTTTTACTCAGTCCAGATTGGTTGCAGAAATTTAACTTCAAACTGTGGGGTTTACCAAGAAGGCTCTCGGATCATTGTCCTATTTTAATGATGGAAGATGAAAGAGATTGGGGTCCAAAGCCATTTAGGTCTCTTAATGCCTGGTGTCTTCCTCCGAATTTTAAGAATTTTGTGCAGAAAATTTGGGCTAAATCTCATGTAAATGGCTGGGTTGGTTTCAAATGTATAATGAAACTGAGGTTACTTAAAGCAGCATTGAAACAATGGAACATTGAGGTGTTTGGCAAGGTGGATTTTAAACTCAAGCAAGTGGAGGAGGAGATACATGTCCTGGATTTGGTAGCTGAACAAAGATTACTCACTGATGCAGAGAGATCTACACTTATGGAGCTAAAAGGTGAAGCATGGAAGTTGAGTAAAATGGTTGAATGGCTATGGTTGCTAAAGTCTAGAGCTAACTAGATATTAAAAGGTGATAGAAATACTAAAATTTTCCATGTTATGGCCTCCACGAGAAGGAATAGGAATGCACTATGCTCAATTGAGGTTAATGAAGTCTTGACTGAAGATTCTATGGAAATAAGAACTGAAGTGTTCAATCACTTTCAGAGGCAGTTTTCAGAATCATGGCCTAATAGGCCAAGTTTATAAGGTCCTTTCAAGTCCATTGGGGATGAAGAGACGCGTGTTGCTTTGGAAGCTGAGTCCACAGAATCTGAAGTTGTGGCAGCTCTTAAGAATTGTGATGGGAATAAGGCACTTGGCCCTGATGGTTTTAACCTGATGATGCTACAAAAGTGTTGGCAAATAATTAAAGGGGATATGATGCAGTTCATGAGCGAGTTCCATACCAACTCAAAGTTGGTCCTTGGTATTAGTAGTTCCTTTGTAGCCTTGCTTCCAAAGAATGAAAATCCTTCTTCTCTCAGTGATTTTAGGCCTATCAGTCTTATTGGATCATTGTACAAAGTGCTTTCCAAAGTTCTATCCAGTAGACTCAAAGTTGTTTTCCCTAAGATCATTAGTGAGTCTCAATCAGCTTTTATAGGGGGTAGAAGTATTCTTGATGGTATTCTGATTGCTAATAAGATTGTTGATGATTGGAAGAAGAAGCAAAAGAAAGGGCTTATCCTAAAGCTTGATTTCGAGAAAGCATATGACTCAATAAATTAGGAGTTCCTCTTCTCCATGTTATCAAACTTTGGCTTTGGATCAAGATGGATTAAATGGATGAAGGAATGTGTCTCAACTACTAAAATCTCTATTCTGGTGAATGGATCACCTACAGCTGAGTTTAGTCCTCAAAGGGGACTTAGACAAGGTGATCCCTTATCCCCTTTTCTCTTTAACATTGTAGCTAAGGGTCTTAATATTTTGATTCATAGAGTTTTCCAGGCTGGATTGATTAAGGGTGCATCAGTTGGTTCAAATGATCTTACTATTACTCACTTCCAATTTGTTAATACACAATCTTGTTTTGTGAGGCGAAGAGGAAGGAGGTGCTTAATATCAAAAGAATATTGAGATGTTTTGAAATCATGTCTGGGTTGAAGATAAATTATCACAAGAGCGTAGTGTGTGGTGTTGGTATTAATGAAGACCTTAACAAAGAGTTTGCTGCCATTCTGAACTGTTTGCATCATAGTTTACCTTTGAAGTATTTAGGGATGTCATTGGGGGCTAATCCAAGGAGGAGAAGGTCTTGGCAACCTGTCATTGATAATTTCAAATCAAAACTTGCTTCCTGGAAGCGTAGGCTTCTTTCCTTCACAGGTTGGTTGACAACGATCAAGTCTGTGTTATCTTCACTACCAGTGTATTACTTATCTTTGTTTAGAATGCCTGAAGGGGTAGCCAAGGAGATTGATAGAATTCAGTCCAGATTTCTTTTGGGGGGGTGATGAACTTAGAAGGAAAATTCATATGGTAAAGTGGGAGGAAATCACTCAAAGCAAAAGTAACGAGGGTCTTGGTATTAGAAAGGTGAGAATCATGAATGAATGTCTTCTTCTCAAATGGTGGTGGAGGTTTGGAAGCAAAGCTGACTCTATTTGGAAACAAGTGATTCTTAGCAAATACCCACAGTAGGGTGGGTCTAGGTGGCCAGATCAATATGCAAATTCCAGATGTTCTATCGTGTGGAGGGACATTTTGAGGGTTGCTATTAAGTGCCCAGAGCTGCTGGAGGTATTTAAGGCCAACTCAAAGATTAATATTGGGGACGGGAGGCTCATAAGTTTTTGGTTGGATCAATGGGCTGGTAGAGACTGTTTAAAGAATTTATTTCCTAGATTATTCTCTCTGTCTTTGCATAAAGATATATCAGTGGCAGTGATTAAGTGCAGAAGTAATGGAAATGAGGAGTGGGATTTGTCTTTCAGAAGAGCATTGTTCCAATGGGAACTTGAAGAGTTGAGGAGGATGAAGGTGGTGCTACAAACTGCTCCAGAGCTCAGGAATGGTGTGTTAGATAGGTTGTCTTGGGCTGCAGACAGGTCTAGCACCTTTACTATTTCGTCTGCCTACAAGTGGAAGGAGTCACCATCTACTATGCTTGCAAAAGTGGTGGATCTCATCTAGAAGAATGTTGCACCTCCGAAAGTGCAATTCTTTGCTTGGCTAGCATGGAAAGGGAGGATCAAGGCTGCTACGTACTTGCATAGAATTGGAATCCTAAGTGCCAATTCTGATGTTAACTGCGTATTTTGCAGGGATGAAAGAGAAACTGTATCTCATGTGCTACTGTGCTGTACATTCAATTGGAGAGTTTGGTCTCATATTATTGGATGGTGGGGTGTATCTTGGGTGCAGCTGGGTTCAGTGGTTAGTCTTATTCAATGGTGGACTGGGTTTAGATGCAACAACAGATTGAAGGTAATCTGGAGGCTAATCCCACTAGCAATGCTTTGGTCCTTATGGAAGCAGAGGAATGAAATCATTTTTAACGAGTCACAATTGGATTTTGATAAGTTATGTGATCTTATCAAAACACAGATTGCATTGTGGTTCAGAGCCTCTACCCCTTCCTTTTGTTATTCAGTTGATGATTTGGTGTTCAATTTGCAAAATGTGAAATTTTGTATCATGCACTGAGGGTGGTAACCTGTGTTCTGCTGTTTTTCTACTATTTCTGGGTGTTGTTCTGTTCTGGTGCATGGCTTCCTGCTGTTATGCTCTGATCTGTTTAATCAGTCTTGCTGCTGTGTTGGTTTAAATAAGTTTGGTGCTTGGATTGGTTGAAGAATGGATGTAGTTTAAGGCAATATGTATGGCATGTTGTTGGGCTGTTGTAGTTCATGGCAAGGTAGTTCAAGTTTAATCTTCTCTGCCTGGTCTGTTATTGTGCCTCGAAGTGCTGTTGTTCTGCTTTGTAGGGATGTTGTAGGGAATGATCTGTTTGGTGTTGTAAAGAGTGTTGTACTGCTTGCTCTGGCTTTGGTGCTGTTGTGCCTTATATTTCTGGTTTTTGTTTCCTCTGCTTGTTGTGCTCGTTGGTTTCTCACCAACTAAGAGGTTGGAGCTTGTTTTAGCTCCAAACTCCTCTTTATTGATGTAATTTTAAATATATTTCATTAATAAAGTCTTCTTTTCGCCAATCAAAAAAAAAAAAAGTCGTTTGAAGATAGGCCAATCTCTAGCATCACTTGGAGAGAACTCCCAGTTACCCTCTACAATGACGATCACATCATTAACCCGTTTCCCATAATTAGGACACATTCGAACCAACTAGCGCTTCGCCGATCTGGGATTAAAATAAAATTTTGCCCCTTCCTTGGTGGTGGGAACTAGGATATAGTAGTAACTAATCTGGAATAATCCTAGATTCACCCCCAAGAGTTCGTTCAAGGCAATAGCCCTCATCACTACCCTAAAGAAACTGAGGGCAAGCTGGAAAGGAAGGACGCCATGGAAATGTATCACCTCCCTAAGAAATGGGTGCAAAACAAAACGCACACCTCGTCAACTATATTAATGATGGGCCAAGGTATGGGCGTCGTGCCTTTTTTTCAAGTCTAAGGTCCGTTTCCCACACAAATTGTTGTGCAAACTTGCTTTAAACAACAAATAGTTGCCACCTTATTTTTAAAGGAGAATTAAGAAACCTTTAACGATGAAAACTAAGTTAAGGGCTGATCCGTCATAACTAGAGAATTCTAGGTTCGAGAGCTTAGGTATAAAAGGAGAAGGTCATTGAATGGTAGCACCCCATTTTGCTCAATCCGAAGATTGGACTCAACTAACTCTCTATTTTATGATTTTAGTGGTTAATTATTCATACAAATTCATCTTAAGCCTAAAAGCCTTTACTATCCCTATGACTATGTGACTTGAATAAAAATGATTATCTCATATTTTAGTTTAAAAGAATAAAGTCACATTTTAATAAAACATTGATTTTGAATAAATAAATAAATAATGGATTTAGCAATCCGTGGGTATACTCCTACACTAAAATAAATAATATTCATAGAAAACACTCAAAACATAGAAAAGCATGGAAACTTGCATTATTTAAAAGACAATACAAATAACACATATATGCCAAAAAGGATGGAGAAAACTTACCCAAATACCACTTTCAACGTCTTTCATGCAGTACATAAAGTAAATATGACCTAAACATGCAACTAATCATTCAAAATATGAACCTAGGCCCGGTTTGAGGCTACTAAATGATGAATATGCACGAAAAGCAAATAACAAATAAAAGAGAACAATGCAAAAACTACATGATGATTCAAATCGAGCCTAAAACATGATTTCTACACATGTTGATCTAAGCAGAATGAATAAAACATGTGAGAAGAGGCAAGGAGGTGAATGAAACTAAGGAACTACATGATGCTATGATAAATGGGTGCCTTAACTATGATTAATTACCAAAGAAAAGACTAAAAGAAGTACTGAAACTGAAAAGAAAGAGAATAATACCTTCTGGTTTTCAAAGACCGAAGAGCATGTGAAGAATAAAGCAAGAAAACTAAGCCTCCCTCAAGCTTAGGTTTTTGATTTGTTTCAAGTCTCCAAGCCTTAGAAGGTTTTGATTACTTTAGGTTGTTGTTAGGGTGAAGGAATTTTCGGAGTTAAGGGTATAAGAAAGGATCCTATCTCACAAGCTCTCAAAATGCTCTCAAAAGTTCAAGAATTACTAACCCCTTGAAAGAGATGAGAAAGGGTGCTTTATAGGCACTCCTAACTTAGGAAGGAAGCTAGAGGAGGCTGCTAGGGTTAGCCATCACTTTCTCCCTAGCGTCTCTCTCGAATGTCGCATTGTCATCCTTGCAAAGTTTCCATTTCTATCTGTCGAGAAAACATGCGGCCATGTGTCAACTTTGTAGGTAAGGTGCGAGTTTGCATGGGTAGGTATGACTTTGCATGGCTTTTGCCTATTTATGGCCAAAGTAAGCTCAAATTATCTTTAGATCAATATTTTTTATAAAACCGGTCAGTAATTTTGGAAAATACCATCAATCCAAGTACAATCAAGCTTCCCTTATCTCTGGGGTCGGAGAACTGGTTTTTGGCTAAAGAACGAGTTCATGGGTAATTTGATCATTTTCGTAAAAAGTTAGCTATTTGGCCAAAATAGGGTGAACAACAACTTTTAGCAATTTCCAACATTCCAACGGTGGAGATACTACCATTTCATCATTGGGATGCCTACAAGCGCCCAAAATCATAAGGCCTATCAAAATGGGGTGTCTACAGCTGCCCCTCTTTGATAGAACTCAAGCAATCATGAAGTGGTATAGAGTAAATGTCAAAAATCTGAGACCATCCCAGTTGGCATGACCCTAAGGCTTAAAGCAGTACCAAACAAAAATGCAAGTGATCAAACCCGCAGGTTGCCTACATATCCTTGACTCACTATAGCAAATGGCTCTTTTGAAGACTAAATATTTAGTCACCAAAAGTCATTTTTTAGTCGCCGAAAAGCTTTGCCAACTAAATTCTTTGGTCACCAGATTAGTCGTTGAATAATTGTCGGGAAAGATAATTGGCAACTATTTTTTTTTTTTAGTCGCCAAAAGTTATCAATTGGCGACTAAATATTTAGTCACCAAATATTTTCAATAAAATATGATTTTATCTTTCAACGACTAAAATATTTAGTCGCGGATAATTTTAGTTGCAATAGTATTACATTTACGGACCAAATCATTTAGTCACTACAAACTTCAATTATTTTGTGCTACTAAATATTTAGTCGCTAATAAAAAAAAAAAACTCCATCTTATTTTTTTTTTTTTGGCTACTAATTATTTAATTACCTAAATTCTCATTTTTATTTTATTTTTTGCTATTAAATATTTTGTCGCCAAAAAAAATCATCTTATTTTTCTTAGCTACTAAGTTTTTTGTCGCCTATGGTCTCATTTTCCTTTTGGCTACTAAATGTTTAGTCGCCAAAAACTTTTTGTTTCTTTCTAGCTATATTTGGTTGCTAAAAGCATTGAGTTCCTTTTTAGCTACCAATTGGTTAGTCGCCAAAAACCTTCGGTTTCTTTTTTGGCTACTAAATGTTTAGTCGCCAAAAACCTTTGGTTTCTTTCTAGCTACCAATTATTTAGTGCTAAAAGCATTGAGTTCCTTTTTAGCTACCAATTGGTTAGTCGCCAAACAACATTTTCTTTTTTGGCTACTAAACATTTGATAGCCAAAAACTTTATTTAATATATCTTTTAATTATTAATTTCTCCACAACCTGTATTTATTTTGTGCACCATGTGCCCTATATATAAACAAAACAATAATATATTATCAACAATTCCACACACTGTATCCATTTCACTTCCAACCATCCAATAATTTTAACTTTTAACGTCAAATTCCACACAAACCAATTATATTCCAACCTAAATAAATAATTACATACAAAATAGAGAATCCTACAAAAATCAAGTCCTCTGTACACAAGAAATATTCACTACCATGCCAAATGGCCATCTGGCGTGGTACAAATTACCATAGAAATCTATACCACGCGAAAAGGTAATCTGTATACAACACCGATAATTATTCGTTCGATACAAAAAGTAAGTGTAGACACCCCATTTTTGACCGACCTTAAGACTCAGACGTCACGATTGAGTGCTCGGTGATGTTGCATATTGTGCTCACTCAGAAGTCTCAGAGTCGCGGCCGTGCGCCCTGCCTCCGGACTTCCGAATTCTCTTCTGTGCCTTGCCTCGGTTTGCGAACCGGACTCAGTTTTCTCTGTTTTCTTTCCTGAGGGGAGGGAGAGGTCCCGTAGACCATCTCTCAGTGGCCGTGGGCTACTTTTCGTGGCCATAGGCCATTTTGCCCATTTCGGAGCCCGGTTCCCGGTTTTCGGAGCCGTCAGGCCGTGTGCTTCGGTTCGGGACCGTCTGACCATCTCCGATTCCTCCGGTTTTTGGCATACATCTTATTTACTCCCTTTTGAGGGACACTGGGGTCTTAGATACCCACTTCGTGGCCAAACACCACTTTCGGTGCTTAACGGCCAGTTTTCGGGACCCCGAACTGCGTGTTTTGGCCCCCGAGCATTCGTTTTGCATCGGTTTTTGTTCATTTTTGGCAGGTACCTCTGTTTTATCATAACGAGGGACACTGGGGTCTTAGATACCCACTTCGTGGCCAAACACCACTTTCGGTGCTTAACGGCCGGTTTTCGGGACCCCGAACTGCGTGTTTTGGCCCCCGAGCATTCGTTTTGCATTGGTTTTTGTTTATTTTTGGCAGGTACCTCTGTTTTATCACCAGGAAGATCACTGGAGGGTGGGAGGCCAGCAGCAACCAGTTATGCTCCTCCAGCGCCCCCTGGCGCCCGTTTTTCTCACTTCGAGGCACTTCATTTTTCATCGCACGGCCTCTCATGTGAGTGCGGCTGAGGCCCTCTCATGTTGGTGTAAGCCCATATTGCATTGTTTATGTCATTTTAGTCTCATCACATCGTGTATGCCATTTTCTCGATTTGCGTGCCCGTGTGCACGCATTTCGAGACATCTCATTTTAGCATCATTGCATTCCGTATGTCATTGGCTCGGTTTGCGTGCCCGTGTGCACGCATTTCAAGGCACTTCATTTTCATCTCACGGCTTCTTATGTGAGTGTGGCTGAGGTCCACTCATGTTAGTGTAAGTCCATTTTGCATTCTGTATGTCATTTTAGCATCATTGCATTCCGTATGTCATTGCCTCGGTTTGCGTGCCTGTGTGCATGCATTTCGAGGCACTTCTTTTTCATCCATCGGCCTCTTATGTGAGTGTGGCTGAAGCCCTCTCATATTAGTATAAGTCTAATCTGCATTTGGAATGCCATTTCATACTTTAGTACCATTGCCTCAGTTTGCGTGCCCGTGTGCATGCATTTCAAGGAATCTCCTTTTCATCTATCGGCCTCTTATGTGAGTGTGGCTGAGGCTCACTCATGTCGGTGTAAGTCCATTTTGCATTCTGTATGCCTTTTTTAGTCTCATTACATTTCGTATGCCATTTTCTCGGTTTGCGTGCCCACAGGCACGCATTTCAAGACATCTGATTTTAGTCTCATTGTATATCATATTTCAGGCCGTTCCATGCCTTTATGTCATTGCCTCGATTTGCGCGCCCGTGTGCACGCATTTCGAGGCACTTCTTTTTTATCCGACGGCCTCTTATGTGAGTGTGGCTGAGGTCCACTCATGTTAGTGTAAGTCCAATTGCATTGCGTAGGCCATTTTATGCCTTAGGATCATTTCCTCGATTTGCGTGCCCGTGTGCACGCATTCCGAGACATCTCATTTTCATAGCATTATGTATGTTAGGATTGCATCTTAGTTGCATTTCATACATATCATGCATATTGCATTGTGTTCGGGATAGGAGTTAGCCCGGGCACGGGAAACGAGGCACGTTTCGTACTCTGAGTGACGGAACGGGTCTCAATTCCCAAGTCACCGACACTCCGGATTACCCATGATGGAGTTAGGTTTTGTTGTAGCATTCATGTGCATTCATCCCATATTGAGTTGTGCAATTCGGCTCCTCGGCCATCATGCATCGATATGCGTGATTGGTGGCACGAGAATCGAGGCATGCATATATTTGTGAAATACATTGCTATGCCCCTTTCCTGCTCTTTGTTGCAGCAAAAAGAAGAATCAGCAACTTTTCAGGATTTGGCACGCATTTCGAGGAACATTTCAAACAGAGGCTAATCGGGGCATCGCAGTGGATTTCCGCGCAAGGCAGCCCAGCATATATCATTCATTAGAGTCAAGGCAGCCCCCTGACTTGTACGCCAATTTTACAGCTTTCTTATTTAATTTGATAATTAATTAGGAATTTGTATATTTATTTTGGACTGTATTATTCTTTCATTTGGGACTATATTATTATTTATTCGGACCCTCTGTGCGAGGGCATAATTGTAATAAGTGTGGGTGTGTGTGATGTATGTCTTCTAACCTCACGTCTTTCTTCCCTTTTATTTACCTGCTTACGATGGTTAGATATAGGGCATATTTCAATTAGCATATAGTATGACAACATGTTTGCATCATTCATCTGTTTTGCACGCACCGGGCTCGGCGCATCATACAAATTGCATTTGTATTTCAATTCCAAATTGAATACGTGTTAATTGTAGCATTCCATATGCCATGTTTAGAATAGCCGAGCTTGCTATAATTGCATTTTTGCATATGTTGCATTAGGCATTGCTGTATACTTAGGACCATGCATGATTTCTAACCTAGCTTCTGTTTTGGCTTAGAGTACTCGGTGAGTTTTATGCTTTAGCATCCTTGCATGCGTGTGAGTGACTGCCATGAATAGCATGCTTACCATGAGGCTATGTCCTTATGTGATATAACTGCCTTGAATGCCTGTGGGTGGAGGTGGAGTTACTTGGATTGGACAATTCATCAAATGTTTGCTTTTAAGCCCACTAGATAGTGGCAAAATCATGTTTTTCTAAGCCCACCCGAAGGTGGCAAATCCACGTCTTAGCCTACCTGCGGGTAACACCATCAAACCATTTTCAAACAAACAAGCATGAAATGTTTTGTTCCAATTCAGGCAACCCAGTCTATACTTGTATGCTGTGCGCATCACATAGTAACCTAGGCTAATAACCGGAATAAGAACGCACGATGTTTTCAAAAACAGATATCATGGTTAGTAGAGGCCGGTCTTTGACCGTGACGGCGAATGCTCCTCAAGTGACCTTCCCCAATCGTACCCAAGTTCCCGAGCCGAGGCAACTTTGGTGATGACAGACACGTGGCCTTTGGCACCGAGTCAGGGTTTCCTAAATTTCCCATTAAAAAAACATTTAGGTGGCGACTCTGTATCTGGCGAAGCAGTCCATGTTTGGCACTTCTTTCAAAAAAATCTGTTTTCAAAACGATTTGCCGGATTTGGACTCTTCGGTTCAAGATTGAGAACCGTGACATTTGAGTCCTTCGAACTGTAGTGACCCAATATCGAACCAGAATGGGAGGGGGACTCGCACTCCCTTCCCCCGGGATGCGTTCGGGGACGTCTACAGTAAGATATACCACGCCAATAGTTATCTGTATGATTAATAGTAATCCACACAAAAACAACGGACGACAAAACAACGGGATTATATAAAAGTGTAAACTGTCATCCGTACACGAAAGTAGAATATCCACAAGACCATGCCAGAAGCCATCTATAAAAAATAAAAATAAAAGTTGCACCCATTAGTATTTATTGAATAAAATTGGCATTTCAAATTATAAAAGAAAATTATATAAAACTGGAATGTATATAATCTTTTCAAAATTGTATAACTATAGTCCTAATCAATATTGAAAAATAGCCTGGACAATAAAAAAGAACATAGCCTACAATTCATGTTAGAAAGGTGCAGTTGCTGATATGAACTATATAAAGCAATCAAAAACCAACAACAAAAGCATCCTATTTCAACTCCATAAGAGTGGAAAAGCATAGAAGTGGAATTGCTCATATTGGGGTTGAAATGGCAATTTCATAAGCACTATTCCTAGCTATATTCATATCAGTAATTGCATTTTATTCAACATCAATAGATGCCAACTTTGGCTAGAGCATGTATTTTAATCGGGGTTCTCACCATTCTGGCATGGGGAATTTTCTTAAATTTTTCCAAAGTTTCTCAAATTTTCAGTTACGTTTTAGGAATTTTCAACTCTACATGTGCCAACTACATGTCTTCTGTCCTCACATGTCCTATTTGTCACGAGGAAGCTGCCCGTTGTTTTGCATTTCTGCCATTCGAACGCCTTTTTTGACTAACTTTAAGGCGTTTTTTACTCTAACTCTCAACCTACATGTGCTAATTAAATGTCGTCTATCCCTAGAGGTATTATTTGCCACGACGAAGTTTCTCGTGACATCCCTAGAGTGATTCGAGGGGTGTTTCGCATTTTCGCCCCCTGAACACCTTTTTTCTACTAAGTTTAATGTGTTTTCAACTCTAACTCCCAACTTACGTGTGCTAATTGCATGTCTTCTGTCTCTACAAATCCTAGTTGTCACGAGGAAGCTGCTTGTGATATCCCTAAAGTAGTTCGGGGTTGTTTTGCATTTTTGCCCCTCGAACGCCTCTTTTCGACTAACTTTGTGAGACCCCTAAATTTTGTAAATCCTAGTAAGACCCTTACTTTTGAGTTATTATAATAAAGCCCTTGGCTCACTATTTATTAGCAAAATTAACCCTAGAACTGAAAATGTACCACGAATGCACCCGTACAAACCCTAATTGATCTCGTTAACTTAGAAATCATTTCTAACACTCTAGTATTAATTATTTAACTCTCAAATTTTATATTAGTAGCTTAAAATCCTTTTTTTTTATTTTTATCATTTTCATTTGGTTGTGTGTCCTTTAATTTATAGCAAGATCATTCAAACCAAATTATTTTTCCTAACATTATTTTAATTAATAGTACACTTGAAATAGATATTCTATTCAATTCCAAACCCACACATTTTATTTTAATTACATCTTGAGTCCAAATCATTCTTTATACATATAAAAGCACACGCCTAATATTATAATCCTTTTTAAAAATATCTACAATATGTATATATATAAATAAATGAGAAAAGACCCTCAAATCTATAATGCATGGCCAACCACCCTAGCATATACACTTGTAGTGTACTTTTGGAAACAACATTGCATGATTCATGGAGGAAAATTTGACATTGGTACCATAATTCAAGGAAAGTTGTCTTATACTTGTAACTATCTTGGTTCTGCTTAAGCCTAACCCTAACTAGATCATGCCTTAATACATGATTAGGCTCCCTAATGATCCCTCATTCCATTACATTCCAACCAAATACATCTCAATTCCATTCCATTCCAACCAATGGGCATTTTGGACCTTTTACACCAATTTTATTATAAAAACACCACCACCCTCCACATATTACACATCTCATACACTCACACACCTACACATTCAGTTGAGAGAAATAAAGAAGAGGAAGAGAGTGAACTTTGGTAGTGGAGGAGAGAAAAAGAGGAGAAAATTGTGTAAACATTTCACTAGGCAATCAAGCAAGCCACAACACAACTCTCTCTTTTATTTTCCTTTTTCAAATACATGTTATTGGAGGTCTTATATAATATTTTTAGATGTGTTGTAATGGTGTTCATGTGTTCAAAGTGGATGAATTGGGCTTCAATCATTCTTCTACTCATATTTTCTCTCAATAGATGCAAAACTACATTTTCTTCCCATGTCTCACGTTTTTTAAAAGCATACCATCACTCTAAAAATCTCAGTGATTGATACATTATTTAGTATATTTTTATCACAAAATAAGTGAAAATTTTTCCTTAGTTGGCATCTTTTCTCACAAATCTTCTTATTTTGAGTATTGTGCATAAAAAATCTATTTTACAACCAACTTTCGAAAATTCTAGGAAAATGTAGAAAACTCTTCTGGACCTCAGTTTTATGTCAACATCTTCCTTAAAGAGTTATATTTCAAGTAAAATTGGTTTCATTGAAAAAGAGTGAGTGGTTTGAAAGAAAATCTGATTTTCGCAACGGTCGACAAATCTGGACAGCGCTGGAGTGTTTCTTAAATAACTAAAAATCTAGAGAAGCTATTCCATTTCCAAAGCATGTTCTGAAAACTAGATTAAATTCTCTATGAACCATAGGAAGTATAGGTTTAGGAAAGATCTGAAATAGCCCTTTTGATTTTAATCTTTAAATGGTATTGAATCTAGAAATTTAGTTTTGCATGGGTGTTTTATGCTCTCGTGTTCATGAATATGCTTATTAGTACATGATCGTGTCTTGGTATGATATTGCATGTGTTATGGTTATGTTCCTTATCTTCTTCAATTGATGATGTTTATGCTTATGTGGATATTACTACCTTGTTAAGTTGTTCTAACTTTAATTTAAAACATTTAACTCAACGGGAAACGTAATTGGGGTGGTATTGGATTTTCGATCACTTGAATAATGAAGAGATGATAATGTGTTATGTATGGATTGATGGGATATGCTCCCTAATTGAAGGTTAAGTCTTGCGCAAGCAGTTGTCACATAAACCCTAGAATGGAACGGACATATTTAGACTCTTTTTGCGATGGTTTGATTGGTGAGACAAGGTTGGGTCCGGATGGGACATTCAGGATAATAAAATTTTTTGGAAGGATAAGGTTGGATTCAGGGTGATAAAACCTTTTTCTTTTTGCCATCTCTTTTGAGGCCCTGCGGTTGGCGCTACGCGGTATATAACCGTTGGTAGGCATCCGAGGTAAGTTCTGCAACAAAGTAGCAAAAGGAGGAGTTTCGAATAGTCCAGTGTCCAATTCTTATGGTTGGGAGGATGAAATCTCTTTGGGGGATTTCTAGAATACTAACCACTAACATTATAACCTTTGTTATCTATTTGAATGACATGTTCCTTTCCTCTATTATTGAAATTGTGGTTATTGACTTGAATATCATGCTTCACTAGTTGCTTGCTATAAATATGATGGTGTATTGGATTGGGAAAAAGGGACGGGGTGAGTGTGCATTTACTGGACATTCAAAGTTCATGGCATTTCATGCCAGGTATTGAAGACTATTAGATTGATCGAAGGCAAAGCTGAAGCATTTGAGGACGTACGGCTACCCTAGGAGGATTAGAAACTAGTTTGTAAACGTGTTTTGAGATTGTAAATGAGAGATCCAATGTTGTATTTAAAACTTGATTTTGTAATTACTATATATCTATACATATCTTTTATACTAACTATTCCTAATTGTCCCGTTGACTTATGTAGACCTTTTGTTAATATCTTGTTAAGATCTATCAAATGGGTAGCTTTTCTATCTAAGGTGGTTGGACTTTGAAGGGAGGCTACATTGACTCGTCCGACCTTCTTGGGATCTTGCTTGGTTATTATCCAAATGACTCATTAGTAACGTTTCCTACTCTTGTAACCTTAGATAAACCCTGTATTTAATTGTTAATATATTCTTTGATGTTCTCAATTTTTGGGACGTCACAAACTTTAAGGCGTTTCTGACTTTAACTCCTGACCTATGTGTGCTAATTACATGTCGTTTATCCCTATAGGTCCTATTTGTCACAAAGAAGCTACCCATGACATCCCCAGAGTGGTTTGGGGGGTGTTTTCCATATTCGCCTCTCAAATGCCTTTTTTCTACTAAGTTTAACAAGTTTTCAACTCTAACTCTCAACCTACGTGTACTAATTTTGTTTTGTGAAAATCAACCCCAACTACCAGTTATAGTGATTGAGTGGAAGAAAGGAAAGTATAATAGAATGTATGTTGTGTGTGTGTACTAAAAAAAAAAAGAGGTTGGTTATATGTTCATTAATAATTTAAATGATTGAATCAACTTGGATCTAAAAGTACACGTGTTTTAATTTGATATAAATATGGGGGGAATGCAGTTGTCCATTTCCATAGCCACACAAACACCCACAAACTTTGAACAACAAAAGCAACAACAATAAAAAAAAATTTAAAAATTAAAATAGAGACAAAGGAGGTAAAAAAAAAGTTACAATTTGGTCTACAGTGAATGAAAAAACATGCTTTACAGTAAAACACAATGATAATAACAACCATTACTACTAACTACTAAGCATAAAATGGTTACATAACTTAGATATGGCGATAGAGTAATGCATAGTATGTGTTTGGTTCTCCAAAAACCATCTCCCACCATCACATTAGAAACACCAAAACCACTCAGCCTTAATTTATTTTTTTTAGAATTATATATGTAATGTAAATTTATATATGAATTTAGTAAATCAACTATGGCGTTAAGGTAGGATGGTGTAGTATCCATGGTGATGGGTTTGGTATGTGGCAGAGGTTTCGGTAAATCACAACCATCACCCTTGCTTTTTTTTTACAATTCCCAACGTTGTTTGTTTGTTTGTTTGTTTGTTTGTTTTTAAATCTAAACACTGTCCAAAATATGGGATGAACATCATGAAATGGCCTGTGAGGGTTAAAAGTTATGTTGGGTTAGCAAGAGGATTGGCATGGCTTCACCACCACAACAAAAGATTCCAGGTTCTTCAAAACAATAATGTCAATATTCTAATTTTTCTAGAAATTTTAGTATCATATGTATAAAATTGTTCTTACCAAATAGTACGATGAACATCTAAAACCTGCAAAAGGATTGTGAGCTGTGAAACCATGTTGTTCAAATGAATGAGTTGTACTTCTTGTATCTCCCAAGCTTTGTTTCCATCTTCGACTTGTTTTATCATCTCCTCTCTTTCCCTCATCAACTCTTTACAATCTCTCTTGCACTCCTCTTTCTCCCTCATTAGCTCTTCGTGATCTCTTTGGTGCTCCTCAAGAAGAGCCTCCATCTCAACTCTTATTGCCTCCATATGTTGATCACAAGCTCATGCCACAATATCAGATGTTGAAAGGGGTTGTGGGCCTATCCTAAATCTACACAAGTAATTTTTTTTTTTGTCCAAGCACTTGCCTTGACAGTTCCTCCTGGGTTAATAGTGTCCTCGCTTCGGTGGCTGCCACTTGTACATTCACTATCTCATCTTGTCATTACAAAAATAATGCCGTTCAACAAAAGCACAAACAATAACATATTTTGTGCCAAGGTACTAATTAATATTAAATACAATTGTTTCAATGTTCAATACTTACATGTAGCTCACTACATTTGGGATGAATGCAATCATTAGTCTTCTTCAACTTGTGTGATTTCTTGTAAAATTTTGGAAAATCCAGGTCTCCATTTTTTTCTTCTACCTATTAATTTCAAATAACAACAAGTGTGTTACAAAGTATTATTCATAACTAATATGGAAAAATGATTTGTATATTTTGAAATGAAAAATTCTCACCATAATCGACATTGCTGTTGAAAATGATCAAGGTCCACTTATATGAGTGGATGGTAGCTTACGCTTGTTACTCTTACCCGCTTTTGATCGTTAAAAAAAAAAAGAAAAAGAAAAGAATTATTCAAGAAACTAAAAATTATTACATATCAAGACATAATATAATTTCAAATCAATATGTGTAATATTTATTTGTCACCAAATGAGATTCATCTTTCCAAGCCACATCAATCATATGTTTCCAATCATCCAAGCTCACTCCTATAGGCGGACTGTAAGGGTCATCAACACCCTCTTCCTCCAATTCAAGGAACTCTTACTTGAAGTTATATCTCCAATCCTTGTACAAGAGATACACCTTTCTATCAAGGATCTTTTGAGCTTGTTCATCAATATGAAAATCCTCGCCGATATCAAACTTGTCCTATAAGCATAATAAGTGAAGTATTAAATTAATTAATTTCATCAATTAGAAATATATGTAATAAAAAAATTTCTCGCAAGATCAATAATTACTAGCATAGCTTGGACAACATCTTTGGTAGTCTGATCAATTTTCTTCCAAGGCACAACCTTCTAATTTGCACTCCCAACTTATTGTTGATGGGGTGGCATTCCCTCTAGTGATTGTATTTAATAGCCAATTGACATAAACACAATTTTTTTCCCTTTTCAAATTAAGAGTTTCATCAAATTAAGAGGTTCACCATTGCCCAAAATATTACAACTATATCTCCAAAATGAAAACATGAGGTCTCATCTCACTACAAAAAAGATAAAGAACAAAAGCAGTCTTCTGCTGTCCCCCATTACATCAACAAAACAATAAGGAAAACAAAACACAACAAAACAAAACAAAACAAAAAACAAATAAGTAAATCTACTTAGAGAACACATATTGAAATTTTCAACTCCAACATCAAGACTCCATGTCCATATTTGTATCAAAATCACTTTCAAGTTCATTTTCTTCTTCATTGTCACTCTCCGTTGTTAGTTCATCTTCATCATCACAAATGAAGGCATCATCTATAACACCCTTGGGTTGTACATGCTTATCGGATTGTAAAACTTTTATTGAAATAATTTCAGCTTCAATATCATCTTGACGCAGAACCACATCATCATCAATAGGCTCAGTTGGTACAACATTAGTTGTTTCATCTTGTTGGAACACATTATCAAGTTCTATATCATCCAGCTCTGGCACATCCCAAATTCTTCAATGTTGAAACTTTTCTACAACTCTCCAATTGGCACCTAACTTCGTATCATGAACATAGAAAACTTGTTGAACTTGACTTGGTAACACAATCAAGTCATCTTTATACCATCAACTTCTTACATCAACAGTTGTCAAACATGGTTCTACACGCAAAGTTCTACTACTACCAGTGTTATACCATTCACATTGGAACAAAACAACCCGATGTCTAAACAAATATGTCATTTTCCAAACTTTGCAAATGTAGCCATAAAAGTTTATAATTGGCTTTCATGGTCCCCTTCCACTACCAACCCACTATTTTGACTTTTCCAACAATTGTCACGATCGATAGTGTGGAATCGGATGCCTTACACATGCATCCTGAATATGTGTTCACTAAGCCATTAGGACCATTGGCTAATAACCACATCTCATCAATTGCTTCGGGTGACTTTTGGTTCCGTAATTGGTTCATCTACATAAAAAATATATATATATATATGTCATGTTATTTTGGTCATAATTTAACTTCATGTGTAAACTACACTATAAAGAATTTTATCTTCCATGATCTTTGAACCATTTAGGAAATTCTTTGCATTGTCTCTTTGCATTATCGCATGCACTTCCATGTTATTGTTGCAACAAGATCTTGTGTTCCCTATTTAATACAATGTAATGCATAAGTATTTTGATGAATGAATAGTAAATGAAAACATATAACTCACATATAGTATATATATCTTGTTCGATTCGTACTCTAGATATTCTTTTACTTATGAGCTATTGTGTAGGACAAACCAATAAGCCATTTCTTGGTCGGCTATAGACACGTCAGTTGCCTTTAGGAGTAGACCAAACTGATGAACATTTTGAGTGAAAACCACCAACCGCCATTGTCACCCCCGTCATAGTTCCTTTCTTCCCGGTTAAACATTATTTTAACTGTATCTAAATACATGTCATATAATCTCTGGAAATGTAAGCCTCGGCAATGGAACATTCTAGTCAAGCTTTATTGCCAACAAATCTTTTCAAAAGTCCGAGCATCCTACACGCCAATAAGATTTGAATATCAATATTTTCATTTTCTACTATATTTAAATGAATATGATTTGAACTTATACTTATACCTCATAATGGGGTACATCCATCGATATTGCACAGGTCCTCCAAGCATGGCCTCGCGAGGCAAATGAATTGTCAAGTGGACTATGACATCAAAAAAAGTCGGAGGAAAAATCTTCTCAAGCTTACAAAGTATAAGTACAATTTGTTCTACCAAATCAGTCACTCTTAATGTCTTTGAACACAACTGTTTGAAAAAAGTTCCCAACTTAAAAAGTGCTGTCCTAATCTCCTTGGAAAGCTATGCACGTATCCTAATTGAAACAAGTTGTTGTATAAGGACATGACAGTCATGACATTTGAGGCCAGATAATTTACCACCATGCGTGGTCACATAGTTGGATATATTTGATGCATAGCTATCAGGATACTTAAATCGATTTCAAGAAATCACAAAACCTTGTCCCTTTGTCGAGGACGCTGTGTGCGATGCCGGAGCCTTCTCGAATGAGCCATTGAAATGCCCCTTCAAGTGTAACTCCTTTCGTATTCTCATGTCCTCCACAACCAAGAGTGCTTTTTTAGTGTCCTTGTTCTTACCATCTATGCTCAATAGTGTCCTAACCACATTGTCACATATATTCTTCTCTATGTGCATGACATCAAGGTTGTGTCGAAGCTTCAGTGTTTTCCAATAGGGTAGGTCGAGCATAATGCTTCTTTTTGTCCAATTGGTAGTTTGATTTTCATTCTTTTGTCATTTTCAGCTGTTTGAATGCTTTCCATACGACTTATACATCCCAAAATCAATTTGCTCCAGTAGTTGTTCTCCCGATAACTCTATAGGTTTGGACCGATTCTCAATTTGACTGTCAAAGAGCTTACTTCTTCGCCAACTATAGTTCTCAAGCAAGTTGTGACGAGCACCCATACACACCACCTTACTTCGTAAATTCTGAGATGGTTCATCCATGTTATAATTAGGGCAGGCCAAGTAACCCTTTGTACTCCAACCTGAAATGGTACCATATACAAGGAAGTCATTGATGGTCCACATAACTGCTGCAAGCATTCTAAATGTTTAACCGTTTGAGAAATCACATGTTTGTACCCCATGCCCCTGTAGACACCCCATTTTTGACCGTCCTCAAGACTTGGACGTCACTGATTGAACACTCAGTGATTACCCTTGTTTGTGTTCGTCTTGAGTTCCCGGAAGCCTTGGCAACGCGCCTCGCCTCAGGATCTCTCGACTTGACTGTTTTGTGCTTGGTTTGACACCAAACGATTGTGTTTTGCCTTTGAGAGGCAAGGCAGGGCTTGTAGACCATCCCCACCCATCACCGGCCATGGCTTGAGGCCACCGGCTGTGTTTTGTGGCCACCGGCCAAATGTTTGGCCGACCGGCCTATCTTTTTTTGGTCAAATGCATCTTTGGCTGGCCAACTATTGTGCATCTGCTTTTGCAAATATTTTGTCACAGCTGGCTTGCATTTGGCTCCCCTCCATACACGCATGGAGGGATCTCTCTCTTTAGAGGCTTGTCTTGTAAGCTTTACAAGACAAAAAAAGCTCTATAAAGAGAGGTCTTCTCTCTTGTTGAAGGGGTTAGACATTTTAGGCAACATTTTTAGGGTTTGAGTTCTAGGGTTAGGGTTTGCTCATCTTCCATCTCTATATCTCTCTTTTGTGTGTGTTTAGGTTTAGATTTGCACACAAACACACACTATCACACCCTTTCTTGGAGCTGAGGCCCTTGAGGGTTGTTTTTAGAATTTTGGAGCTGCTTTGGAGCTTAAGAAGCTGCTGGAGCTTCATTTGTGAAGAAAGTCTTCAAGGGTAAGAAATTTGTCCTTTTATTCCCCATTTTTGCATTCTACTTTTGCCTATCTTGTAACTATTTTTTTTGGCTTTGTGTATAACACATAAAAGTTCTATTTTTAAGGCCTCTAAATAGTTTGTTAAGAGTGTTTTAAGCTTTGGGGTTGTTTGACCCCTCTTGAGCCTTGTTTGGCCCTTGTTTTGTGCTATTTTGTGTGAGCTTCGGGACCATTGTGTTTGGGCCTCCTCACCACTGAAATCTTGAGGGATTTCAGAGGTGAGGATGGTGCCTTGAGGTCCTAGAAAGGAGAGGGCCACCCCTTCTCCTTATTGTCCTTGAAAAGGGCCATTTTTGCCTCTTTAGTGAGCACCATGCTTAGGTTCATGTTGACCATGCCTTAGCTGATTTTTGTGCTTGTTATGTCATAATATAGCTCTGTTTTGGGTTGGTTTTGGTACACCATGCTTGCTTAGCATACATGCCTTGTAATGCCATTTTGTTGCCTTAACATGCCTTAGGTTGTAAACCATTGTTCTAGCATGCTTTAGGCTTGGCTTTGTGAAGCTTTCATGTTTGTTTCGCCATGTTTAAGGCCTGTCCCTAGTTGTTTGGGTCGACTTTGGCATACTTAGTATAGCCCCTTTGCATTTTTGGCTTGTTGGCCTTAAGTATGTGAATGTATAGAATGCATTACTTGCTTTGATTTAGTGTGTTGGGACCATTTTCCATGTCATTTCAGTCCACTTAGCATGCTCGTATACTTGCATTTCATGGCTCTTTGATGTTTCAAGAGTTTGTGTTTCATGCTCCTTGAAAGTGCATTTGTGCATGCCTCCATGTGTAAGTCATTTAGATGTCATCTAGGTGGTTTTTGGGGTTCATTTTGATATGCTAAAACTCTGATTTTAGTGGTTTAAATCGTGCCATGTTTGGTCTTGATAAATGTAGTCCAATACCTCTTTGGTGAGCTTTAGGCTTTGGGCTTGATTGCATGATATGCTTGCTTTGTTTAGTTGGTTTGGCACCTCCTATAGCATGATTTTCAGAGCTCAGTATATATGCCACTAGTCCATGTTTCCCCCTTTCGAGTGTGCTTGAAAGTTGCTTCATTATGCTTAAGTCTTGAACCATGTTTTCATGCATGCCTGTGTGTATTCATGTACTTAGCATTTTGGCCACTGTTTTGGGTTTCCTTAAGGGCTGCCCTAATAAGCTTAAGTCCATCCTTTGCTTGTTTGCATGTTTACCTTGCATGTTTGTTTGTATACTTGTATGTATATCTTGCATTCCCATGTTGCATATTTTGGTTGTATGCCTAGGTTGCACTCCATCTAGCATGCATGCCTTGTCCCTTGATCTAGTGATAGGGATTGGGCCTTTGGTTGTTTGTGTGCATTACATTTGACACCAAAATGTGCACACTTGGTTTCTTGGGCCATCATGCATGGAAATGCGCGATTGGTGGTTCGAGAACCAAGGTTCATGTCCCTTTGAGTCACAAACATGATATGGGGTGTGATTGGTGCATATATTGCTTGAAATGCATTGCCATGCCAAGTATTGTCCTCTGCTGCTGTCAAACCAGATTCTGCAGGAAGTTTTGTCCGGCCGGCCACATTTAGTGCCGACCGGCCATCATTGTTGGCCGATGGATCAAAGTTATGGCCGGTGACCATTCTGCATGGCTGGTGGTGTCCCCCTTTAGCCGGTGGTGTCTCTTGGCATCAATAGAGCGAACCCTGAGACTTTGGCAGTCCTCAGAGGAGCAGAGCAGGGAAAACAGAGGCATCTTGTGCATGGTAGTGGATTTCCGGGCAAAACCAAGCGCGTATGAATCGGACCCTCTCCCCGAGGCCTTCTACTGCTTTCAGTACTTAATTGATTTATTAATTAATTAGGTGGTATGTAATATTTAATTAGCTCATAGGTTAATTAAATTTGTATATTCTTTCGGTCCCTCCGAGCGAGGGCAAAGTTATAATAAGTGTGGGTGAGTGTGTGTATGTCTTCCAAACCCCACTTCTTTCTCCCTTTTACTTACCTACTTTGATGGTTAGTATTAAGTCATGTTTAATTTAGCATACCTTATGCTATGCATGCGTGCACCATTCATCAGTATTGCATGCACCGGGCTCGGCGCATCATGCTAATTGCATTATATTTCAAAATAAATTTGAATACATGCTACTTGTGCATTTCACATGTCATCCTTAGATTAGCCGAGCCTTTTCTAGTGACATTTTGTATGCGATGCATTAGGCACTAAACATGGACTTGGATCATGCATTAATTGCTAACATGTTCTTGTTTTGGCACGGAATACTTTGTAAGTATTTTATGCTTTAGCATCCTTGCACGCGTGTGAGTGTTACCATGATAGCATGCTTACCATGTGGCTAGATGCTTATGTGATAAACTGCCTGAATGCCTGTGGGTGAAGGTTGGATTGTTTGAGTTGGAACAACTCATTGAAATCCTTATTTTAGCCTACTTGCGAGTAGCAAATCCCAAAGCGTTTTCCAAAACAAACGGATATGCAATGCTTGTTTCCAAGATAGGCAATCTAGTCTATACTTGTTTGCTATGCACATAACGTAGTAATTCTAGGCTAATAACCAGAATAAGAGCATGTAATGTTTTCAAAATGAAATATCACGGTTAGTAGAGGCTGGTCTTCGGACTGGGCGAGAGGGGGTGCTCATAGCTGACCTTCCCCATTCGTACCCAAGTTCCCGAGCCGAGGTAACTTTGGTGATGACGGACACGTGGCCTTTGGCACCGAGTCAGGGTTTCCTAAATTCCCCCATTAATAAAATATTTAGGTGGCGACTCTGTATCCGGCAAAGCAGTCCATGTTTGGCACTTCTTTCAAAAAATCTATTTTCTCAAAACGATTTGCCGGATTTGGACTCTTTGGTTCTAGATTACGAACTGTGACACAAATCGAGTCCGAACTGTAGCAGGGTCCCTCGCGGGCGTTGTTACAGTTTCTGGCGACTCTGTCGGGGAGTTTAGAGAGCTTGACTCGAACTCGTGATATCCTGTTTTGATTTCGTTTATGTGTCTCTTTGCATTGCATTTGCATTGGTGTGCCTAGGACACCGTGTTGGCCATCTGCTATTCCTGAACGGTTTGCCAGAGGCTTGACTTTGTCAAAGCATGCCGTAAGGCTGACCGGTTGCGGGCTCTGCCAGTATGGGAACACAAACCCCGATTTTAACGGGGCACCCTTTTCGACCATTCGACCTAGTGCATATTCGGAATCCATAGTGACCATTCCAAATTAGGACAGGTTGCTCACCTGATTTTAGGTTGTTTGAAACCGCTGCGTGCGTAGTAAAACCCTAGCTCCTAACAAAATAGGACAGGGAAACCCTACCCCAACATAGGGGTGTTTTTGATCTCTCTACTTGCTATGTGCTTTCAGAGTGTATCTCTACAGGGAACACACATATCAGTTTGTGAGATTGAGTATCAAGCCTGACGACATCAGTATCAGTTTGCGAGAATCAGTTATGTCTGTAGATATTCGATTCAGTGTTTTGTGAGACAGTGATTTACGGGGAAACGATGATGATAGTAGAAATCTGATTGTTAATTTGCTGTGTTTGATCCATTTGGGCTGAAATGCTGCTTGTTTTTCCTTTCAGTTCAGAGAGTTCCAGAATAGTCAGTGTTCCCCCTTTGCCGAGGCAAGACCTACGATGATGCAGAATTCAAAAGAGATCGTGGTTATGACAGCCGCGTTGGGTCAAGGAATCACTCTACAAAGTGACCAATATTGATATGTCGCATCCACCTAGGTCGCCTGCTGCACACCCGGTTTGGACCCCTCAGCTATATTAGGCTCGTGAGCCTACTACATTTGAATTGATGGGGATGATAGGTGATCTCCAGAGGTCTGTGGCGGATCTTGCCTATGGGATGTCCGCTTTGCCACCAGCCGCACCATATGCCGGAAGTCTTACGCCCCAGGAGCCCCCGCTGTTGGGACAGATCGTGATTGAACTTAGCCAACCGGAGATGGCCTCCAGCTATGGCAATGACGTGTCAACATCAACCCAAACCCTTGACCAGGCTGAAGTCAGAGGTAAGGACAAAATGAAGGCAGACGCCGATCCTATCGAACAACTGCTGTGGGCAGTCGAGGCTTTGAAAGCCGGGGGAATGAACAAGCAACAGGTATCTGCGGTTGTAACAAAAGCTGTGGAGGATGCTTTCCCCACTCCACCTGAGGGTAGTTCAAGTCAGTCAGAAAACCGGGACAGGCCCCGTCATGCCAGAACAGTTCCTTCGGCTCCCAACCTTGCACCCGGGAAAGATCAAAAAGTTAAGACAGTGCCTGCTGACCCTTTCGCTAATGCGTCTAGCAAGAATACTCAGACTTCAAAGTATCTGCCCCGAGGGCGCAGGGTCTTTCATGCTCTTTATATGCCATTGTCCAAGGCACTTCAGATCCTGGCCGAAAGAGGGCACCTTAAACCCTTGGAGCCTCGACCTCTGCCGAAGAATCTCCCTGTTGCGCACGATGCTGCTCAGTACTGCGCGTACCACTAGCAAACTGGTCATGCTACCGATAATTGCTTCCGCCTCCGTCATGAGGTACAGGATTTGATTGACAACGAGGTTATCCTCCCACCCACCTCAGCCAAGTCCGTCACTACTCAGCTGTTGGACTTTGAGGATACTGATACTGCGAGTAGCTAATTAGAGAGTGAACCACCTGCGGGCGGCGCTTGGTATATTTTTGATGTGGCGTCTGGCACGCATTTTTGAGCATCTGCGAACACTAGTTTTGTAAATTCTGGCTTGGGTATCGAGTCAGTTTTTTATTTTGAGTCTGTCACTTTGTCTTGAGTCAGTCTTTTTGCTTAAGGGTCTGTCTTGATGTAGCGAGTCAGTCCCCTTTGTATAGAATACCAGGTGATTCCGGGGTTGTTTCCTCAAACACCGTTTTGTCTTGTAATTACCCGTTTTTGTTTTTAAGTCTGTTTCTGTCGAGGAGCCGGTTATACCAACAAATCTGAATGAAACCGCTGTCGCTATCTTGTTTGCATGCTTGCTTTCAAATTGAGCTAGTTGTGCCAGAGGAGGCGAATGGAACGGCAGTACATTCTACTTACTCTCTTGTGCACTAAAAATCATTGTAATGACCTAAGCTTTACAAAAACCCTTTTTGAACACTGCGGTGATAAAAACGAAGAGGAAGGAATTCCTCGAGTTTTGCAAAATCTTGATCATTTTGAGATAAAGAGAGGCATGCTGAGCCTTTAATGAACGAAATCATGCCTGTCAGCGTGAGTACTGAGAAGGACCCTGGCTTGATCCAGATTAGTTTCACACTATCTTCAGCGCGAGCGATTCGTCGCCTTCTTAAAAACCTTCAAGAACAAAATGTT
The DNA here is from genome assembly GCA_025200525.1 of Camellia lanceoleosa. NCBI lineage: Eukaryota > Viridiplantae > Streptophyta > Magnoliopsida > Ericales > Theaceae > Camellia > Camellia lanceoleosa. The sequence continues at coordinate 19,292,993 of CM045771.1, read as the reverse complement.
TTGCGCGGTCCTGTGAAGACCTGTGTGGAATTGCTCTTGAGATTGCGCAGCCTAGGGTCGCTCTCAGCCTCGAGATTCAATCTATTTGTTTCAAACCTGGAGTTCGTTTAGAACATTCAACAGCCAACAGCCATGTGAGGCCCGTGTGGCCCAATTTGAAGCGGCCCTCGAGCAAGAGGCACCAAAATCAGATTAAGAAAGTCAAATCTCACTGGGAAAAGCTCCTGAAGCAACCGTGATGGATTCTTCTACAAATCAACACAGTAGTCACTCTCCTGGATACAGAGGGCTTCAATTTCAAAACCATTTGGCATGGACTTGTTACACTTTTACCCTTTGAGAGGCTCGCTGGACCGAAAACCCGGAAGGGCGACCCAGGCAAAAGTTAGAGCAAGAAAAGAATAAGAAAACAATAAAAAAAAATAATAACAAAAAAAATGCGAAAATTGAAAAAATAGAAAAAAAAAAAAAAGAGAGAAGAAAAGAAATGAAAAAGAATGAAGAGAAAAAGAAAAGAAGCTCGCAAGGTCGAAAACCCGCATTGGGCACCTTGGCAAAAGTTAGAGCCTAAAAGTGAAGGTTAAAATACCCAAGTGTACCTTAACCGGAACTACGTGTAGACGCGCCCTTGGGCCTCGCTCTACAGTTCGGACTCCCCTATTTTTTGTTTGTTGCGGTTCGTAATCTGAACCAAAGAGTCCAACTCTGGCAAATCGTTTTGAGAAAAACAGATTTTGAAAAGAAGTGCCAAACATGGACTGCTTTGCCAGATACAGAGTCGCTACCTAAATATTTTTTTAAAATGGGAAATTTAGGAAACCCTGACTCGGTGCCGAAGGCCACGTGTCCGTCATCACCAAAGTTGTCTTGGCTCAGGAGCTTGGGTACGATCGGGGAAGGTCAACTATGAGCACCCCCTTTCACCCGATCCGAAGACCGGCCTCTACTAACCATGATATCCGATTTTGAAAACATTATGTGTCCTTGTTCCGGTTATTAGCCTAGAATTACTATGTTATGCGCACAGCAAACAAGTATAGACTAGATTGCCTAATTTGGAAACAAGCATTGCATATCCGTTTGTTTTGAAAAGTGCTTTGGAATTTGCTACTCGCAAGTAGGCTAAAATACGGATTTCAACGAGTTTTTCCAACTCAAGCAATCCAATCTCCACCCACAGGCATTCAAGCAGTTATATCACATAAGCAACTAGCCTCATGATAATCATGCTATTATGGCAACATTCACACGCATGCGATATGCTAAAGCATAAAAGCTTACCTAGTACTCCAAGCCAAAACAGAAACTAGTTAGTAATCAAATGCATGATCCTAGTTCATGTTAAGTGGCTAATGCAACACAAGCAAGGATGCAATCTTAGACAGGCTCGGCTATCCTAAACATGGTATATGGAATGCTACAAATAACATGTATTCAATTTGGAATTGAAGTACAATGCAGTTTGTATGATGTGCCGAGCCCGATGCATGTGAGACAAATGTATGGATGCACGCATGCATAGCATAAGGTATGCTAATTTAAACATGCCCTAATCTACCATCATAAGCAGGTAAATAAAAGGGAAGAAAGACGTGGGGTTGGAAGACATGCACACACCCACGCACACTTATTACAGATACGCCCTCACTCGGAGGGACCAAATAAATATACAGACCGAATAAATAATTAACTACCCTAGCTAATTAAATATTACAAACCCTTAACTAATTAACAAATTAATTAAGCTATTTAAAGTAGTAAAATGGCCTCGGGAAGAGGGATGCATGCTTGAATTGGCTTTGCCGGAAACTTCGTTGCCATTGCCTTTGTTGCCTCTGTTTACGCCTGCCTCTCCAAAAGCGCCAAAGTCTGGGGCGTGTTCCTTGTATCTTGTAAAGTACCATCGGTGAGAAAATGGCCACAGCCGTCGGATGAAGTCCACCGTCATGATGAAGCTATCGGCCATTCATCAATGGCGGTCGGCACTAAATGTTGCGGTCGGCAAAAACTTCCTCTGAAGGCAGTTTGGCTGACATAGGGGACGAGGGATGCATGGCATGAAATTTCAAGCAAATGTGTGCATGGACACACTCCCTATCATGTGTTAGACTCAAGGGAGCATGGCCCTCGACCCCCGGACCATCAATCACGCATTTCAATGCATGATGGCCCGAAAGCCAAGTTAGCAACTTTGATATCAAATGAAATGCAAGCACAAAACAAATCAAAGGGCCCCAACCCCTATCATGATTGGTCAAGAGGCGAGGGATGCATGCTCAATGTAATTTAACCTAGGCATGTGACTAAGTATGCAACATGGGCATGCAAATGAACAATGTATGCTAGGCGCATAACCTAAACATGTAAACAAACATGGTATGCAACAACATGCAACGATGGACTTAAACTAACATGGATAGATCATAAGCATGCCAAAATCGTTGGCCATAATGAGGCAAGTGAGGCAACACAATACATGGGATGCATGCACAATGCATTAATCAAACCTAAAACGCGAAAATGCAACTCTACCAAAGCATGGCAAGGGATGCAAGATGGCATACAAGCATGTGAATTTCATCTGGAACATGATGCCAAATGGTCCCAAAACATAGCGAAATGACACTAAGTGCATGAAATGGACCCGAAATGCAAGATTAGGCTCATGAAATGACCTATAGCTATATCAAACATGCATAATCTGGACATGAAGCATGAAAAAAAAAAGCAAGGCAGCCCCAAAAAAAGCATTTTTTCAGTTCAAAGCATGGCCAAACAGTGAGCATAGATAGGGCAAAAACAGCATGCAAAAACGGGCCCTCAAGCTAGGTAATGAAGCAAGTGGTAGATTCAAAGCCCAAACTGAAAAAGACCCTTCTACAACACTGAAGAGGGGCCAAAAATATGACTACTCACAGTTTATGACAGCCCCCAAATCAATATAAAAACACCCTTAAAATGCAATGCAAGATTAAGGTCACAAGAGGGCTATAACATGAAGTATACAAAACATGCATCAAACAGCCAAAGACCCTTAATGAAACATGTCAAGCGGGTCAAAATATGTCCATTCTCAGTTCTGATCATGGCCGAAAAACAGAAGAAAAATAAGCTAAACAAACATGCAAAAATGGGGACCAAAGAGGGGTAATGAAGCAAGTCATACATGACGGTCCCCAACAGTGTTGAGCCCTTCTTCAATGTTGAAGAAGGGCTCAAAATAATCCTCTTTACAGTTTACATCGAAGCTCAAAAATACTTTTAAATAAGGCTAACCAATGAAGTTAAAAAATGCAAGTTTAAGGGAAATGGATGCTTACCCTTAAAGAGCAGCAAACCAGCAGCCCTTGGTCCAAGTTTCTAAGCTTCTAACCTCTGTAAATAGCCTACCAAGTGCTGGAATGGAGGATGGAGGTGTTGTGCTAGGTGTTGTAGGGCAAATGGTGCAAGAACAAAGGTGTTTGGAGGCTTGGATAAGATAGATATAGAGGGTGTATGTATGTATATCAGATATACATCCCTTCCCTCTGGTTTTTTTGCTCCAAAATCTCCAACCCAAACAAAGGAGAAGGGACCTCTCTTATATAGGCAATGCTAAGCTTCTAAGACAAGCTTCAAAGGGTCAAAGGGGTCTAAGGGGAGGTCAAGGCTTATTGGAGAAGCTTGGACAGCTGGTAGGCTTCTTGAGGAAGCCAAGACAAGGGGTCAAGGCTTCCTCAAGAAGCCTTGAGCAAAGGGTGCAAAAGAGGGGTCCAAAAGGTGGTCAAGGGCTCAAAATAGCAACAAATATGCACGGGGGAGTGTGCTGGTGCATTCCAACTGGCACAGCTGGGATGCACCAGGCTTGGAGGGTGCAAAGGGTGCAAACCGGCCAGAAAATTTGGTCGTCGGCCAAAATAAAGTGCCGGTCGGCATAATATTTTGCCGGTCGGCAAAATAGATTGCCGATAGATGATTCCAAGGTCCAAAAATGGCCAATGGGTATGCAAATTGAAGCCCTGGAAGTTAGCTTTCCAATGGCGTAAACCTTGCATCAAAATTCCTCCTATGCAGAAAGTTATGCCCTTTTTGGTGAAGCCGCGCAGACTCGATCCAAACGGGGTGATGCCCAGCTTCAACCAATCATATCTCCTCCACCCGGACTTGGCTTTGGGAGATTCTTGAGTACAAAGTGAAGCCCCGGAAGTCTTCTTTCCAACGATGGTGGCCTCATAGCTTAACTCCAAGTATGCAATTGAATAAGCCCGATTCAGCGAGGGCTGCTCGATTCTCTCCTACCCGAATAAGCCCGAACTTCTCCTAGACCAGTTTTCTTCTCTCCTTTCCTCTTCTCCTCAACTTCGAACCCCTAAGTAAGGTGTTTTGAAAGATTTTTCAAAGATTTCATCTCTCTTTCATTCATCCCCACTTTGTCCTTGCTCGGTTTACCGAAAAGCGCGACATTTACCGAAATGCGAGCGTTGGAACATCGTGGGAATTTTATTTCAAAAATGTTTTGAAAGAGAGGGTTTTAAGGTCTAAAAACCATCCAAAATAATTTTGGTCCAAAATGGGGTGTGAAGTTGAGATTTGTCTCTCTCATTGCCGAGAAATCGAACACTGTGCCTGCACACCTTTCTCCACCAAGCAAACCATCAGTAACGCCCAAGTCTTAAGGGCAGTAAAAAATGGGGTGTCTACAGTTGCCCCTCTTTGACAGAAATCGTAAGTCATAACAATGACGGGAGTGAATGTCAAAGCCCAGAGGCGACCCATTTTTGACAAGGCCGAAGACTTAGACAGACAAACAAAATATAGATAAATAAATGGTTGTGCCCGCAGGCTGCCTATGTATCCCTTTGCAAGGAATCAAACCAGCGTAGTTCAGGGGCAGGATGCAAACGATATGCAGGAAGACTTTGATAATTGGACTTACACGCTACGCGAAGCCGGTTTGTATGCAAAACAATGTAATGTACTGACAAGTACAGGTAAGGTGCGCAAGATAGCGCGAATGAAATGCTGAGGAAGGAACAAAGAGAGAAACATAAGGACGTATCCCGGTGTCTCGGAAAGGAGAGAGAAACGTAGGGACGTATCCTGGTGTTTTGAAAATGAAGGGAGAAACGTAGGGACGCATCCTGGTGTTTAGAAAGGAATGAGAGACATAGGGACGTATCCCGGTGTCTAGGGACGTATCCCAATGGTTAGGGACGTATCCCAGGGTTTAGGGATGTATCCCAAGGATTAAGGACGTATCCCAAAGATTAGGGACGTATCCCAAGGATTACGGAGAGAAGATAGAAGAAACATAGGGATGTATCCCGGTGTTTCGGAAAGAAGGTGAAGAAACCTAGGGATGTATCCCGGTGTTTCGAAAACAGAGTGTGCATAACAATGCGATTGAAACGTGCATCACAATACAAGTGAAGGGGGTGCATAACAATGCAATTTAGAGTAATCATAACAATGCAACAACGTGTACAATGTGTGTGATAGGAAAATTGAACATGTGAGTAAAACGATGCACGCATGCAAGCAATGTGTAATGAAATCTGAAAATACATATGTAAGTAAAGCATGCAGTCGCGCAGGCAATGTGTAATGAGACTGGAAATTGAACACATGTAAGTAAAGCGATGCACGTATGCACGCAATGTGTATAAAAAGAAACTTGAATACATGTAAGTAAAGCGATGCACGTATGCACGCAATGTGTATGAAAAGGAACTTGAACACATGTAAGTAAAGCGATGCACGTATGCACGCAATGTGTATAAAAAGGAACTTGAACACATGTAAGTAAAGCGATGCACGTATGCACGCAATGTGTATGAAAAGGAACTTGAACACATGTAAGTAAAGCGATGCACGTATGCACGCAATGTGTATAAAAAGGAACTTGAACATATGTAAGTAAAGCGATGCACGTATGCACGCAATGTATATGAAAAGGAACTTGAACACATGTAAGTAAAGTGATGCACGTATGCACGCAATGTGTATAAAAAGAAACTTGAACACATGTAAGTAAAGCGATGCACGTATGCACGCAATGTGTATAAAAAGGAACTTGAACACATGTAAGTAAAGCGATGCCCGTATGCACGCAATGTGTATGAAAATGGAAATATAATGTGCATAACGATGCAGGTATAACGGTGCATAACAATGCAAGTGGAACGTGCGTGATAACGCATATTTGAAACAAAATGCCGAATAAGGGAATACAAGCCTTAACGAGACCAATTCAAACACAACCTTCGATTTATCTCTCGGAGGGGTTCGTAACACACTCTGCCTGAAAAGGGGACACCCTGTTTATGTTGGCAAGAGATAACATTTTCTGCTGCTTTAATTGCTATTCTGACTTGAAGCAGGCTTACACTTGGAATGGAGGCACGCTCATTTTTCGGAACACTGACAAGGTCTAAAGAGGTACATCCGGACTATAATCTCAGAGTTGGCTGAAGGTGAAACACACTCAGATGCTTTGATTTTCCCTCTTTTCTTTTGCTTTGCAGTCTGGAACCTATATAGCTTCAGATAGATCCTGCTTTTATTGTTCACACTTATCGGGGGTGGACCCTACAGTTTTCGAAAGAACAAATTCCCTTTTTGCACAAATGTGGAGAATGGCACAGCACTCTGAGCACATAACAAATCATTTTTGAAATTGAAAAAAAATGAGTTCTCGACCGGGTATTGAGCCTACGACTGGCCATAGCCAAAAAGACTCAACAATAGAAAACAAAAGGTATACAACCTAAAGACATCGAGACACGCTCGGAACGACTCAAAGCAAGAATCGAGAAAAACAAAACAAAAGACACAACACACAGACGTGTTTACAAAAACAAAAGACCTCAGATTACGAGGAGCCAGTTTCTCCGGGTATGCTTTCCCACCCTTTTCTCATTTGTGATTCTCACATCACTCGGCCCTCAAGCTCGGTTTTTCTCACAAAATCCCTTTTCTCACTTTTTCTCTCATCGCACATCTCTCTATTCTTCAATCTCTCATTTTCAATCCCTCCCCTGAGTGGTTGATGGACAAACAGAAAGTTACGGGGTCTTGCCCCTAGCATTTCGCTAGACTCTTTTTCTTGTTCACAACAGTGAGTTTCTCCCACAGAGGGGTTGTGCTACAACTGGGTGTGTAGCAAATCTGTGGCTGACATCGGTTGATGATGCTTTGCTGGGGAGTTTGGACGCGGTTAGATCTGTCCAGATGAGGAAGTGGAACATCTTGATCCATTCCAATTCGTGCTTCGCACTTGGCTTGATACCTCGTTGCTTGGAGGATGTTGAGAGCTTTCGGCATTTGCTGTTACCTTCAGTTGTGCTCTCTGGCAGGTAGAGTGCCCTTCTCGGCAAGTATGGTGCCCTTTCTGGCAAATGCATTGACAACAGGGAAAAGACAGGAAGCCTGACTCAACTGTGCCCCTAGTTCATCATTTTGACCATTTTTGTTTTGATTTCTACTAAAACAGTTTTGACCAACATGAGAGTTAGATTAACATGCTTGTTCGATTTTTGATTTGAAAATCATGCAAGTTAGGTTATGAGCATTTGAAAATTTTCCTTTTTGGGTCCAAGAAATGGTCTAGTTTTAGAAAAGATGGAATAATTTTCGAGAGAATAGTCAACCTCAGTAAAAATTCTCAAAAACTATTTTGCAAACGGCCAATGCTTAACAAGCGCGGAACCTACCCTCGAGATGCGCAACCTCGAATCCATAATAATGGAAAATTGCCCTTGTCACGAAGGACCTTTTGTAAAGTTGCCTTGTTTGTTTGAAGTGACACCGCGGCGTTTTGAATGCAACGGGAAGTTGCCCCTTGTGTGAATGGCACCGCGGCGCATTGTGATCAGTCCTTAGAGCGATGATTACAACCGAACTCTCGGATACAGAGAAGGCAAGGATGGTCAAAACCATTACATGGACACAATCGAATTTGAAGTGTTTGTGGCTGGACTTCAAAGTGAAGTTGCCTACGTATCCCAAACATGGGAATCAAGCCTTACGTAGTTCGGGGTTAAGGTACACTCGGGTATTTAACCTCTCTTTTTTATGCTCTAACTTTTGCCAAGGCGCCTATGACAGGTTTTCAACCTTGCGAGCTTTGTTTTTCTTTTCTTTTTCATTTCTTTCTTTTCTTCTTTTTTTCATCTTTTCTTTTTCTTTTCTTTTATCTTCTTTTTTTTTTTGCATTTTTCTTTTTTTTTTCTTTATTTCTTTTCTTTCATTCTTCTCTTTTTTTTTTTCCTTTTTGCATTTTTTGTATATATTTTTTTTGCCTTGCTCTAACTTTTGCCTGGGTCGCCCTTTCGGATTTTCGGCCCAGCGAGCCTCTCAAAGGGTAAAAGTGTAGCTGGTCCATGCCAAATGGTTTTGAGATCCTGATGTCATCTGAATCCCGAAAAATGACTGCTGTATTGATTCGCAGAAGGATCCATCTTCGGCTCTTCGAGCATATCAGACATTTTTGCCCCTAGTTCGAAGGGTACTGCTGTTCTAGCTTTGCAAGCTTCTTCTGATGAGGTCTGACCTTCTTGATCTGACTTTGGTGCCTCTTGTTCAAAATGCTTCAACCGCCACACAGGCCTCACATCATGATTGTCCTTTGAACGTTCTGAATCCAAGTTCAAGGTTTGAAAGCGAAGGGGTTGAGTCTCGAGACCGAGAGCGATCCTAAGATGCACAATCTCAAGAGCGATTCCACACATGTCTTTGCAGGACCGCGCAAAACATTTTTTGAAAGTTTTTAAGAAAGCGACAAATCGCTCGTCTTTGAAAATGTAGAACCAATCTGGATCAAAGCTAGGGTCCTTCTCAGTACTCACACTAACAAGCATGATCTCAATCATTAAGGGCTCAGCACGCCTCTCTTTCTCTCAAATTGATCAAATTTTGCAAATCCCGAGGAATTCCTTCCTCTTCGTTTTCACCGCAGTGTTCAAAAAGCTTTTGGAAAACTTAGGTTGATGCAATGACTTCAAGGCACAGAAAAGACATAGTTCTTAGTCAAATACTATCATTTCATTCAGAACTTTCGGCATAACTGGCACAAGGCAGAAGCAAACGCGAGAGCGTGAAAATCACTGCTGTTTCATTCAAATCTGTTGGCACAACTGGCTCCCGGGCAGAAACAGACTCAAAAGAAAGCAAAAAGACAAATATAAAACAAAATGGTGCGATCCGAGGTAATATCCCCGGAATCACCCAACTCCAATACAACAGGACTGACTCGAAACCACCCCAAGACAGACCCAAAACAAAAAGACTGACTTAAAACAAAGAGACAGACTCGAAATAACACAACAAGACTGACCCAATACCCAAGTCAGAATGTACAAAAACCAGCATTCACAAATGCTCAAAACGGTGCGTGCCATACGCCACATCTGGAGTAAACTAAGCGCCGCTCGCAGGTGGTCCATCCCCTGATCACATCACATTATCCCCTGGGTTCAGCGATCAAGTGCCGATAGACTTTGCAGAGCTTGGTGCGGGGATGACCCCATTGTCAATCAAATTTTGTATCTCGTGGTGGAGACGGATGCAACCGTCGGTGTCATGACCGGTTTGTTGATGGAAAGCACAGTACTTAGCCGGGTCATGCTTTGCAGGGAGAGGATCGGATAGGGGCCATTGTTCTAACGGTTTCAGATGTCCTTTCCTGAGTAGGACCCCTAAAGCCTTAGACAAAGGCATAAAGATTGGGGTGAAGACCCTCTTGCCTCGGGGTAGATAGTTTGAAGTTCGGGGGTTTGAAGTGGGTGCACCAACAAAGGGGGTGGCTGCTCTTGGTGTGGTGGTGGTGACCATGTCCACGTCTGAAGTTCTAGCAGCTGCATCACCACCGGCGATTGCATTCGAACTGCGGTTGAATGCCCTCTTGGGCTTCTCTCGGTCTTGGTCAATCAGACCATGCTTCATCGCATCCTCGATCTGTACTCCCATCTCATGTAGATCTAAAAAGGTGGGAAAGGGGAGCACAATCATCTTTTGCATAAGCTTGAGTTGGAGGTTGCGCACAACCATCCGTATTTGATCCTTATCCGTTGGCCTAACGGTCATCATTGAGGCCTTTGCTCTCCATCGGGTCACAAATTCAGAGAAGCTTTCCTTAACCTCTTGTCTCGTTGTCTCGAGATCACGGTTTGTAATCTCGATTTGTGTGTTATACGAGTATTGTAAAACAAAGGCCTCGGCCATCTCATCCCAATTCCTCTTAACATCGTCTTCCAACTTGGCATACCAGATGGCCGCCACACCGACAGGTCCGAAAACGAGACAAGTCAGTTCTGGCGAGGCCCATCGGCCTTAAGATATCTGAAAACAATCTCAGGTGCACCATGGGGTCCCCGGACCCATCAAATCGGTCAATTTGAGGCATCTTGAACCGATCTGGCAGCGTCACGGCTGCGTCCGTATATCCATCCTCGATGTCGGGAATAGACCTGACTCCTTGGGATTTCTTAAACATTTTCTCCAACTTACTCAGCTTCAGCGCTGTGGGGTCCACTTCGAACTCAAAGGGAGAGTCCGGTGCATTGTTAGGCATGGGCGCCTTGGATAGTTGCGGTAGAATCGGGGGCGGAGCTGGCCCGACTGGAATGTCCGTATCTGCCTAGACATTTGGTGTCTCTCCGGGTGTTGGAGCTCCTGGTGGGGGAGGAGCTTGATGTGAAATAGATACTTCAGTTTGCTGCTCTAACCTGGCAATTGTCTCTGCCTGTTGGGCTATGACCACAGCCTGTTGCTTGGCGAATTCGCAGACGTCTTCTTTGCATGGCTTTCATACTATCCTGGAGTTGGCGCACCATCTCTTCCAAACTCGACATATTGTCCTGATCTAACTGAGCAATCGGTATATCTGTGTCTGCAGTAGGCTTGGAAATCTCAACCCGACTGCTCAAAGGTCACTGATCCGGTAGCTGTTATACTGGTGGTCTATGCCTAACTAGCCTTCTCTGGCCCTGATTACCCTTGAACTGAGTCTCTGACCTGACAGAGTCTATCAGCACAAATCTGATGAACCTCGAGGGATATCGGAGCCTTCTGAAGCTATAGTTCCAGGACTACCTAGGAAAAGAAGAAATAGACAGCATGTCAGCTCAATTTCACTTGAACGGATATGAGCAAAATTTGAGCAGATTGTATTCTATCGATCCTTGTTCCCGAAATCACTACCCCAAATCTGAATCTGATACCCGCAGATATAACTGATTCTCAAAATACTGATACTGGTGCCCGCAGGCCGGATACCCAGACTCGCAAACTGGTATATGCATTCCGTGTAGAGATACACTCTAAAAGCACATAGCATGTAAAAGAGAGCCAAAACACCCCTATGCTAGGGTAGGGTTTCCCTGTCCTATTTTGTCAGGAGCTAGGGTTTCACTATGCACGCAGCGGTTTCAAACAACCTAAAATCGGGTAAGCAACCTGTCCTAGTTTGGAATGGTCACTATGGATTCCGAATATGCACTAGGTCGACTGGTCGAAAAGGGTGCCCCGGTAAAACCAGGGTTTGTGTTCCCATACTGGCAGAGCCTGCAACCGGTCAGCCTTATGGTCATGCCTTGACAAGACAAGCCTCCAAAGAAACCGCCAGAATAGCGGATGGTAACCACGGTGTCCTAGGCGCACCAATGCACATGCAATGCAAAGAAACACATAAGTGTAGTCAAAACAGGATATCACGAGTTCGAGTCAAGCTCTCTAAAATTCCCCAGCAGAGTCGCCAGAAACTATAGACGCGCCCTTGGGCTTCGCTCTCTGATTCGGACTCCCTTTTTTTTGTTATTCGGTTAAATGTCAGAACCAAAGAGTCCAACTCTGGCAAATCGTTTTGAGAAAAACAGATTTTGAAAAGAAGTGCCAAACATGGACTGCTTTGCCAGATACAGAGTCACCACCTAAATATATTTTCAAAATGGGAAATTTAGGAAACCCTGACTCGGTCAAGAATACGTGTCCATCATCACCAAAGTTGTCTTGGCTCGGGAGCTTGGGTACGATCGGGGAAGGTCAGCTATGAGCACCCCCTTTCGCCCGATCCGAAGACCGGCCTCTACTAACCATGATATCCGATTTTGAAAACATTATGTGTCCTTGTTCCGGTTATTAGCCTAGAATTACTATGTTATGCGCACAGCAAACAAGTATAGACTAGATTGCCTAATTTGGAAACAAGCATTGCATATCCGTTTGTTTTGAAAAGCGCTTTGGAATTGGCTACTCGCAAGTAGGCTAAAATACGGATTTCAACGAGTTTTTCCAACTCAAGCAATCCAACCTCCACCCACAGGCATTCAAGCAGTTATATCACATAAGCAACTAGCCTCATGGTAATCATGCTATTATGGCAACATTCACACGCATGCGATATGCTAAAGCATAAAAGCTTACCTAGTACTCCAAGCCAAAACAGAAACTAGTTAGTAATCAAATGCATGATCCTAGTTCATGTTAAGTGGCTAATGCAACACAAGCAAGGATGCAATCTTAGACAGGCTCAGCTATCCTAAACATGGTATATGGAATGCTACAAATAACATGTATTCAATTTGGAATTGAAGTACGATACAGTTTGTATGATGTGCCGAGCCCGATGCATGTGAGACAAATGTATGGATGCACGCATGCATAGCATAAGGTATGCTAATTTAAACATGCCCTAATCTACCATCATAAGCAGGTAAATAAAAGGGAAGAAAGACGTGGGGTTGGAACACATGCACACACACACACTTATTACAGATACGCCCTCACTCGGGAGGACCAAATAAATATACTGATCCCGAATAAATAATTAACTACCTAGCTAATTAAATATTACAAACCCTTAACTAATTAACAAATTAATTAAGCTATTTAAAGCGATAAAATGGCCTCGGGAAGAGGATGCACGCATGCTTGGATTGGCTTTGCCGGAAACTTCATTGCCATTGCTTTGTTGCCTCTGTTTACGCCTGCCTCTCCAAAGCGCCAAAGTCTGGGGCGTGTTCCTTGTATCTTTACCAAGTACCATCGGTGAGGAAAATGGCCTACCGTAAAGTCCACCGGAATCCATTGCGGATGAAGCTATCGGCCATTCATCAATGGCGGTCGGCACTAAATGTTGCGGTCGGCAAAACTTCTGCGAAGGCAGTTTTGGCAGAGACAGACGATTGCATGGCATGAAATTTCAAGCAAATGTGTGCATGGACACACTCCCTATCATGTGTTAGACTCAAGGGAGCATGGCCCTCGACCCCCGGGCCATCAATCACGCATTTCAATGCATGATGGTCCGAAAGCCAAGTTAGCAACTTTGATATCAAATGAAATGCAAGCACAAAACAAATCAAAGGGCCCCAACCCCTATCATGATTGGTCAAGAGGCGAGGGATGCATGCTCAATGGAATGCAACCTAGGCATGGCGGCTAAGTATGCAACATGGGCATGCAAATGAACAATGTATGCTAGGCGCGCAACCTAAACATGTAAACAAACATGGTATGCAACAACATGCAACGATGGACTTAAACTAACATGGATAGCTCGCAAGCATGCCAAAATCAGTGGCCATAATGAGGCAAGTGAGGCAACACAATACATGGGATGCATGCACAATGCATTAATCAAACCTAAGGCACGAAAATGCAACTCTACCAAAGCATGGCAAGGGATGCAAGATGGCATACAAGCATGTGAATTTCAGTGCTGGAACATGATGCCAAATGGTCCCAAAACATAGCGAAATGACACTAAGTGCATGAAATGGACCCGAAATGCAAGATTAGGCTCATGAAATGACCTATAGCTATATCAAACATGCATAATCTGGACATGAAGCATGAAAACAAAAGCAAGGCAGCCCCAAAAAAAGCATTTTTTCAGTTCAAAGCATGGCCAAACAGTGAGCATAGATAGGGCAAAAACAGCATGCAAAAACGGGCCCTCAAGCTAGGTAATGAAGCAAGTGGTAGATTCAAAGCCCAAACTGAAAAAGACCCTTCTACAACACTGAAGAGGGGCCAAAAATATGACTACTCACAGTTTATGACAGCCCCCAAATCAATATACAAACACCCTTAAAATGCAATGCAAGATTAAGGCCACAAGAGGGCTATAACATGAAGTATACAAAACATGCATCAAATAGCCAAAGACCCTTAATGAAACATGTCAAGGGGGTCAAAATATATCCATTCTCAGTTCTGATCATGGCCGAAAAACAGAAGCAAAATAAGCTAAACAAACATGCAAAAATGGGGACCAAAGAGGGGTAATGAAGCAAGTCATACATGGAGAGTGTTGAGCCCTTCTTCAATGTTGAAGAAGGGCTCAAAATAATCCTCTTTACAGTTTACATCGAAGCTCAAAAATACTTTTAAATAAGGCTAACCAATGAAGTTAAAAAATGCAAGTTTAAGGGAAATGGATGCTTACCCTTAAAGAAGCGACAAACTGACCCTTGGTCCAAGTTTCTAAGCTTCTAACCTCTGTAAATAGCCTACCAAGTGCTGGAATGGAGGATGGAGGTGTTGTGCTAGGTGTTGTAGGGAAAATGGTGCAAGAACAAAGGTGTTTGGAGGCTTGGATAAGATAGATATAGAGGGTGTATGTATGTATATCAGATATACATCCCTTCCCTCTGGTTTTTTTGCTCCAAAATCTCCAACCCAAACAAAGGAGAAGGGACCTCTCTTATATAGGCAATGCTAAGCTTCTAAGACAAGCTTCAAAGGGTCAAAGGGGTCTAAGGGGAGGTCAAGGCTTATTGGAGAAGCTTGGACAGCTGGTAGGCTTCTTGAGGAAGCCAAGACAAGGGGTCAAGGCTTCCTCAAGAAGCCTTGAGCAAAGGGTGCAAAAGAGGGGTCCAAAAGGTGGTCAAAGGCTCAAAATAGCAACATATATGCACGGGGGAGTGTGCTGGTACATTCCAACTGGCACAGCTGGGATGCACCTGGCTTGGAGGTTGCAAAGGGTGCAAACCGGCCAGAAAATTTGGTCGTCGGCCAAAATAAAGTGCCGGTCGGCAAAATAGATTTCCGATAGATGATTCCTAGGTCAAAAAATGGCCGGTGGGTATGCAAATTGAAGCCCCGGAAGTTAGCTTTCCAATGGCGCAAGCCTTGCATCAAAATTCTTCCTGTGCAGAAAGTTATGCCCTTTTTGGTGAAGCCGCGCAGACTCGATCCAAACGGGGTGATGCACAGCTTCAACCAATCATATCTCCTCCACCCGGACTTGACTTTGGGAGATTCTTGAGTACAAAGTGAAGCCCCGGAAGTCTTCTTTCCATCGATGGTGGCCTCATAGCTTAACTCCAAGTATGCAATTGAATAAGCCCGATTCAGCGAGGGCTGCTCGATTCTCTCCTACCCGGATTCATGCCGAACTTCTCCCAGACCAGTTTTCTTCTCTCCTTTCCTCTTCTCCTCAACTTCGAACCCCTAAGTAAGGTGTTTTGAAATATTTTTCAAAGATTTCATCTCTCTTTCATTCATCCCCACTTTTTCCTTGCTCGGTTTACCGAAAAGCGCAACATTTACCGAAATGCGAGCGTTGGAACATCGTGGGAATTTTATTTCAAAAATGTTTTGAAAGAGAGAGTTTTAAGGTCTAAAAACCATCCAAAATAATTTTGGTCCAAAATGGGGTGTAAAGTTGAGATTTGTCTCTCTCATTGCCGAGAAAACTGAACCTGTGCCCTGCACACCTTTCTCCACCAAGCAAACCATCAGTAACGCCCAAGTCTTAAGGGCAGTCAAAAATGGGGTGTCTACACTACGTAAGGCTTGATTCCCATGTTTGGGATACGTAGGCAACTTCATCCTGAAGTCCAGCCCCCAACGCTTTCACAGCGCCTCAGTCCATGTAATGGTTTTGATTATCCTTGCCTTCTCTGAATCCGATAGTTCGGTTGTGGCAATTGGAACTATATAGGCAGCTTCATCCTGAAGTCCAGCCACCAACGCTTTCACAGTGACTGTGTCCATATATTGGTGCAGACCATCTTTGTCTTCTCCGAATCCGAGAGTCCGATCATCATTTGTGAAGACTGTTTTCAGCATGCTGCGGCATCATCCAAACAAGGGGCAACTTTTCGTTGCCATGCGTTGTCATAAGTTGCCCTGAGTTGCTGTCCAAACCAGGGGCAACTTTCCGTTGCCATGTACCCCCTTTAAGCAAGGGGCAATTTTCCATTGCCTCCGATCCAAGGTTAGGCATCTCAAGGGTGAATTCCGTACTCGTCGAGCATTGATTGTTTGCAAAAAATAGTTTTTGAAAATTTTTACTGAGGTTGACTATTTTCTCGAAAACTGTTTTATTTTTCCAAAACCAAACCATTTTCTTGGACCCAAAAAGGAAAATTTTCAGTGCTCACAGCCTGACTTGCAGGATTTTCAAATCAAAAATTGAACAAGTATGTTAATCCGACTCTCATTTTGGTCAAAACTGTTTTAGAAAGAAGAAAACAAAAATGGTCAAAGTGATGAACTAGGGGCACAGTCGAGTCAGGTATTCTGTCTTTCCCCTGCCGTCAACATACTTGCCAGAAAAGCACCCTGTTCACCGGAAGAAGCTTTCCCTATCCGGAACCCCGACTGAATGTCACCAGAAAAAATAGCCATGAGCCAATAGTGTTGGGTGTGAACCCGCAACTTCCTATTCATCTATCAATCACCCTGGGGAGGGACGAAAAATGAGAGAATAAAGAATAGAGAGGTGTAAGTCGAGAGAAAAGTGAGGAAAAGGTTTTGAAAAAAAGACCGAGCTTGAGGGCCGAGTGATGTGAGAATCGCAAATCAAAAAGGATGGGAACCATAACGCCCAAAGGATATGGCTCCTCGAGATCTGAGGCCTTTTGTCTTTGTAAACGCGTCCGTGTGTCGTGTCTTTGTCTTGTTTACCTCAACTTTCGTCTTGAGTCTTTTCCGAGCGTGTCTCGTTGTGTCCAGGTCGTGTACCTTTTGTTTGAGTCTTTTCCACTGCGATCAGTTGCAGGCTCGATACCCTGGTTTGAAAAACCATTTTTCAATTTCAAAAATCATTTATGCTCAGAGTGCTGTGCCATTCTCTACATTTATCCGAAGCAAAAGAAGAAAAGGGGAAAATTTGGGGCATCTGAGTGTGTTTCAACTTCAATCGATTCAGCTTTTGTAGTCCATCTTGTCAAATTGGGCTGTTTGTTCAGGGTTTGCTGTGTGGAGAGTGAACCGAGTGCTGTGTCATAGACTATATGCAGACTAATCTAGCAGTATGTAATGGGTGTGTGTTGAAGTTAGTTATGTTGCTTGGGTTGTTTTGCTGTTAGCTGGTTTGTTATCTGATTATTACAGTGCAAGTGCTCAATTTTCAAACAACAGATCGATTTCACTTACATTGGGGTGTAATATGAGGTGGCATGTTGTAATGTGATACAATGCATAAGATATGTAAATGTAACACTTTTTTTAGACAAGACAAAAAGTTTGTTTCATTTCATCATCTTTTCAAGTACATAGTTTTGGAAACAAAAGTTTGCCTGCGGCAGTACAAGGTACCCTAGCTACCAACAAAAAGTGAAAAAGTACAAAGAAGAAAAAGAAAAGGGAAAAACAGCAAAAGTCTATATCAACATCAAAAGGTCTCAGGCCTGGGAGCTCGTCCTAGTCCTCTTCCTGGACGAAGGTCCAGGAGTATCATCAGGAGCATCATCATCTGAGCCTGAGTCCGAGCCGTCTCCGGTCCCCTCCTCCGATGACTCTGCCTCCACCTCTGACTCTGCCTCCGCCTCCGACTCGTCGTCATCGGCGGCACCCGAGCCGCTCGGCATGGCGCCCGCCCTAGTCTTGAAATACTCTGCCCTCCTCATCTCTCCCCTGAGCAGGAATGGAAGGTCCAGCTGGAGCACCTCCTCTGATGGGAATCTGGAAGGGAAGAAAGGTACAAAAGGCAAATGTATCGAGATACCGTGAGCAGTTTATCGATGCAAATCACGTGTATGAAGTCTGATGTATGAATGCCGTGAGCAATTTATCGGTGCGAATGCGGTCAAGTCTGATGTATGAATGCCGTGGCGTTATTAGTGCGAATGTAGTGTATAGTCTGAGAATGTGAATGTCGTGGCGATTATCAGTCTGAATCACGATCTGATCTATAGAATGTTATGAGATCAGTGTGTCAGGTGTTGTGTTATGCATCAGATTATGTCAAGCAGTTTATGCATGGTTTGAGACTGTGGTCGAAGAACATAGGAATCTTGTAGAGGTCGAGGTCGAAAGTCCGCTGCAACATCCCCATCATGGAGGCATTCAGCTCCAGGGACTGCCGGGTGTACTCGGAGGAAGCCTGCAAAAATATCAGATACATCAATATTCTGCGGAATATCAAATAAATTGAAATGAAACGACTGTACAAAAGTGCAGTAATACATATCGGAGGCAAGTCGGGGACACCGACTAACTCGTGATCAGCCGGTGGAGGGGCAAAGGGGATCTGGTAGGTCACCCCACCCTGCCCTCTGTATGTCATTGTCGTAGGCAGCGCGGGCCAACCAGCCCCCCGCTCTCCCTGAGCTTCGCCTCTACCACGGACCCGAGCCCTCCTCGATGTCCCTATCCCTATGCCTACCCTGGCTGTAGGCATCACAGGCCTCTCTCTCTCAGCTCGGCGGCCACCGCTCAGAGGCCGCATAAGGAAGGTCCGAATGAACTTTGTGTAGTCACCGATGCCTCTGAAGCGAATCGCATCCCAACCGACTATGTACTCAACCATCTGCTCGAGAGTGTACCTCTCGGTCTCCCTCATGTCCGCAGGGGGAGGAGCTGGGACTATCTGCTCTGGTAGACCCAGGGTCTGGCGCAAGAAGCGCTCGCCTAGGTACCAGGCCCGACAGACTGGTCCCTCCAAGAGGATCCTGAACCGGGCGGTCTCTACCGCGCCCGCGAATCGCTCCCAAATCTCGGCTGGCAATGGGGCCCAGGGCCTCCAGGTGATCTGAAAAGGAAATGCAATTCGTTATCTATTGTTATTGAAAACGAACAATACAGTAAAAAAAAAAAAAAGCGAAGCTTAAATGAACTGTAAGTGAAACCATACCTCTGTGGCGGTGATAGTGTCAAAGTAGCGACGGAAGAAGATGAACGTCTCTCGTGGTCTTCGCACACACCTCACGTCGAAGCGTCGCGAGAACGGGATGACGAGAGGGGTCTCTACATCAGGAACCAGGGCTAGCCTAGGGAAGTAGGCGTAGACCCACAACTGCAAAGGGAATGCCGGTATGCTTATCAGATAAAGCAGAATACAAGAATAAAGCAGAAATAACAGAGCCATATATTGTGCAGTGTATTGTGTAGGCGGTGTATGGTGTAGAGTGTACAATGTGAGCAGTGTACAGTCAGTGTAAAGAAGAGTATGTGTGTGCATGTATATCTGACCAAGATAAAGCGACTACGGTGTGTGCGATTAAGAATATGGTGCAAAGTGAAAATGAAAATGTAAATGTAAAAAAAAACATACCTCCCAAGCGCGCCAGTAGCCCCCGAGCAACTGTCCGCTGCCACGGGAAGCCGAGCTCATATATCCGTAGAGTGTGGCCAGAGCAGTGCCACCCCAGTCGTAGTCAAAGATCCGGGTGACGTCCACTAAAGCGCTGAGCAAGCATAAGGGCACGGTATTCGCCCGATCAGCGAAAATAGTCGTCCCCAGCAGGAACATCAAAAAGCCGCGCACATACTACTCCACAGCCTCCTGGGTCATCGGAGCCTCCTCCACCAACGCGGGCTGGACCCTAAACTGCACCTCAAACCAGGAATAGCGGACGAAGCCTGGACGGGCGAGAGGCGGTGCCTCGCCGAGTAGATGGATCTGAGCAGCTGTCCACTCGTCCATATCCATATCAAAGGGGATCGGATCACCCCCTACCCCGATGCCTATGAGCATCGAGAAGTCGACGGGAGTCATCGTCATCTCCCCGGCAGCAGAAAGGTGGAACGAGTCGGTGGTGTTCCACCATCTCTCCACTAGAGCAGCAAGGAGAGGTCTGCATGCGGTAAGATGGGGAAGCCCCCTGCAGAATGTGCCGAAGCCGGCCTGGTCCATAATGTGACGAACGGCGTCCGGCAGCTCCATATACCAGTCTCGAGCGGCAACATTCCTATACCTGCGGACGGTATGGGAATCTCCCTGTTCAAAAATAAACCGTGGCGAGGCAATGCTAAATATACTAGTTTTGTAAGACATGAGGCAAATATGGCATGTGTGCATATTTTCAGATTCAAACAGATACCGGGTGCCGGTGTGCTTACAACGAACTACAACGTATGATGCGTCAGCGTGTTTGAGTGGTTCAGTGCAAATATGGCATGTGTGCATATTTTTAGGTTCAAACAGATACCGGGTGCCTGTGTGCTTACAGTGAACTACAACGTGTGATGCGTCAGCGTGTTTGAGTGGTCAGTGCAAATACAGCATGTGTGCATATTTTCAGATTCAAACAGATATCGGGTATCGGTGTGCTCGTAGTGAACTACGGTGACTGATGTGTCAGTGTGTTTGAGTAGTTCACGGCAAGTGCAGTGTGTGTGCGCGTGTTCAGTCCCAAATAAATTATCAGTTGCAAGTATGATTACAGTCAACTACGGTATACAGCGCATCAGTATATTCGGGCTAAGCAGTTAAAGAAATAATTAACTATGGCAGTCGAATATTCTACATTGCAGAAAGCAACAAAGAGGGGAGAGGTTACCTCGGAAGCGCCAAAGGATATGTGAGACGCCGGCTCGCGCAGAAGTAGGTTTTGTGGCACGCTCCAGTCAAAGCTCCTGAACTAACGAAGCCCATCCGGGCAAGGCGATGGTCGTGAATAGGCGGACGCTCAAAGGGAGGAGCTCAGCCCCGGGATCCATCTCGTGATCCGGGGGAGTCCCACCCCGTGGAATATCGTCGGCCATGTCAAAAGTGGTGAGAAAATAGCCGGAAAAGGGAAAACCGGACGAAAAGGCGAAAAGTCAATGAAAAGTCAACCCTCGGGAGGGCGAAAAATGTCCGGAGAAGCCGGAAGGTGAAAAATATAAGAAACTCAAGAAAAACTCGGGGGAAAACAAACTCCAAGTGGTGGAAATCAAGAAAAGTACACCGAAAATGAGATTTGTTCGGATGAAAATGTTCGAAACGCGAAGATATACGCGAATCGGACGATGAAACGGGCGTAGAATGCAAGAAAATCAAAAAATGAAGGAGGGAAAAGTGCTCTAGAGAGAGGGGGAACTATTTTCGGCTAGAGGGAAGTAGGAAAAATACGGTTTGAAACCCTATTTTAAAATACCCAGGGTGAAAAGACCAAACTGTCCCAGCTCAGCAACTTTTGGCTGGTCGGCTATATTTTTGGCCGGTCGGCCAAATATTTGGCCGGTGGAATTATTGATGGCCGATGGACAGCCGGTGGCCTCCCCTTCCGGCCGGTGTGCCTCCTACAGCCTTGTTTGGGTCAAATCTGTAGTTTTGGGTCATCATAGCTCAAAGAAGTACAAGAAAGTGCATCTCCGACGCTCGACCAACCTCTGTTTTGCCCCCAGACTGTGCCTCCTGTGCGTGGCACTTGAATTCACGCGAGGCGTATCCTTTTGTATCCTTTTGTTCTTTACAAGATTCAAAAGTTGCCCCGTATGTGTTGCATACATTCATCGCACTGTTTGATGCATTGCATCGCGCCGTTTTGCGCATCTCGACTGCATTGTCATACATTCCTCGAGTCGCGCATTGTAAACATGCATTGTCATGCATGCATTCAGTAACCCGGTCTAGGAGACCTTAAATCCTTGGAAGGTGCAAGACCTTCGGTGCATTGATTTGCACAGTTCGTTTGCATTGTCATGCATTTCCCCAGTAACTCGGTCTAGGAGACCTTAAATCCTGGGAAGGTGCAAGACCTTGCGTGCATTGATGTGCACAGTTCATTTGCATTACCATGCATCTTAAGCCGCGCATTATCGCGCATTTAAAATTCGTGCATTGTCATGCATCTCAAACCGCGCGTCGTCGCGCATTAGAAATCCTTGCATTATCGTGCTTTCCAAGCAACATGCATTTCATGCATCATTTGCATTCAAACAACAAAAAAGAAATCGTGCATCGTCATGCATTTAAACAAAAAAACATGTATATGTAGTGCATTCATTGTAAATAAAGCATTTTCATACATACATGGTAAATATTGCATTGTCATGCATCGTAGAAAGTAAACATGCATTGTCATGCATTTCCACTGTAAAATATTGCGTTTACACTCCATTCCATTCCCATTGCATTGCATATTTGTAGATATTGCATTGTAGCTTGCATGCATTCATTGCATCACTTCCATCTATGGCTTGCGCCTTTCCATGTTGAGCTTGGTCTGGTATGTGCCCATACTTCTCATGTCAAAACATAGTTCAGTAGACCGTTCTATGTTAGCCACAGCTTGTATGCGTCCATGCCTTTCCTAGGCAAGATTTGGTTTGGCCCGTGTGCCATATTAATTGCATTGCATATTTGTAGATATTGCATTGTAGCTTGCATGCATTCACTGCATCACCTCCTCCATCTATGGCTTGCGCATTTCCATGTTGAGCTTGGTCTGGTATGTGCCCATACTTTTCACATCAAAACATAGTTCAGTAGGCCGTTCTATGTTAGCCGCGGCTTGTATGCGTCCATGCCTTTCCTAGGCAAGATTTGGTTTGGCCCGCGTGCCATTTCCATTGCATTGCATATTTGTAGATATTACATTGTAGATTGCATGCATTCGCTGCATCACCTTCCGCCTATGGCTTGCGCCTTTCCATGTCGAGCTTGGTCTGGTATGTGCCCATACTTTTCACGTCAAAACATAGTTCAGTAGACCGTTCTATGTTAGTCGCGGCTTGTATGTGTCCATGCCTTTCCTAGGCAAGATTTGGTTTGGCCCGCATGCCATATTCATTGCCATTTTACCAGCATATTCATCGCATATATTACATTGTAGTGTAATTTTGCATCTGGCATTAGGATCATTGTCCTTTCCCTAGCGGGTCGTTACCCCACTTATGTCATCCCCCCCAATACTCGTTCTTGTGTCTGTCTACATTACTCATAGTTCAGTTGATCGTTCTATGGTAGACGGACTTGTCACCTCCATCCATCTATTTGACATATGTGTGGTTTCGAACTACTCATGATTGGATCATGATTCAATTGCTTTGCATATAGTTTGCATTGTTTCAATTGCATTGCATTTTCATTTGCATTGTTTATATATTGTTTTGTATATATTGCATATCATTTTGCATTCATTTTTGCATTGTCATGCATGTTGCTAACAACATCGTACCTGTTAAGTTGTTTTCTTTGCAGGCACGATATTGTATGTACGGTTCATTTGTGGCTGGTGGAACCAGATGAACCGGACATGTATTGTATCCCCCGAGTGAGACGTATCGAGAATTGCATAATTCTCTTACATCCTTTCTGCATTGTAGTGTAGCTTGGTATATGCTAGCTTAAAACTGTTACATGAATGCTTCGTTACAGCTTTCTTTGCATGATCATAAGTTATGCTCGGCTTCTTGCATTGTCTTCCATTTTGCCCCTGCCTTCGGGCACATATCTTGTTTGTCTTGCATGTTTGTCCAAGTCTTCGGCCTTGTCAAAAATGGGTCGTCTCTGGGCTTTGACATCCACTCCCGTCATTGTTATGACTTTCGAGTTCTGTCAAAGAGGGGCAACTGTAGACACCCCATTTTTGACCGTCCTCAGGACTTGGACGTCACTGATTGAACACTCAGTGATTACCCTTGTTTGTGTTCGTCTTGAGTTCCCTGAAGCCTTGGCAACGCGCCTTGCCTCAGGATCTCTCAACTCGACTGTTTTGTGCTTGGTTTGACACCAAACACTTATGTTTTGCCTTTGAGAGGCAGGGCAGGGCTTGTAGACCATCCTCACCCATCACCGGCCATGGCTTGAGGCCACCAGCTGTGTTTTGTGGCCACCAGCCAAATGTTTGGCCAGCCGGCACTATAGGTGGCCGGCCGGCTATCTTTTTTTGGTCAAATGCATCTTTGGCCGGCTGACTACTGTGCATCTGCTTTTGCAGATATTTTGTCACAGCTGGCTTGCATTTGGCTCCCTTCCATACACATGTATGGAGGGATCTCTCTCTTTAGAGGCTTGTCTTGTAAGCTTTACAAGACAAAAAAGCTCTATAAAGAGAGGTCTTCTCTCTTGTTGAAGGGGTTAGACATTTTAGGCAACATTTTTAGGGTTTGAGTTCTAGGGTTAAGGTTTGCTCATCTTCCATCTCTATATCTCTCTTTTGTGTGTGTTTAGGCTTAGATTTGCACACAAACACACACTATCACACCCTTTCTTGGAGCTGAGGCCCTTGAGGGTTGTTTTTAGAATTTTGGAGCTGGTTTGGAGCTTAAGAAGCTTTTGCAGCTTCATTTGTGAAGAAAGTCTTCAAGGGTAAGAAGTTTGTCCTTTTATTCCCCATTTTTGCATTCTATTTTTTCCTATCTTGCAATTGTTTTTTGGCTTTGTGTATAACACATAAAAGTTCTGTTTTTAAGGCCTCTAAATAGTTTGTTAAGAGTGTTTTAAGCTTTGGGGTTGTTTGACCCCTCTTAAGCCTTGTTTGGCCCTTGTTTTGTGCTATTTTGTGTGAGCTTCGGGACCATTGTGTTTGGGCCTCCTCACCACTGAAATCTTGAGGGATTTCAGAGGTGAGGATGGTGCCTTGAGGTCCTAGAAAGGAGAGGGCCACCCCCTCTCCTTATTGTCCTTGAAAAGGGCCATTTTTGCCTCTTTAGTGAGCACCATGCTTAGGTTCATGTTGACCATGCCTTAGCTGATTTTTGTGCTTGTTATGTCATAATATAGCTCTGTTTTGGGTTGGTTTTGGTACACCATGCTTGCTTAGCATATATGCCTTGTAATGCCATTTTGTTGCCTTAACATGCCTTAGGTTGTAAACCATTGTTCTAGCATGCTTTAGGCTTGGCTTTGTGAAGCTTTCATGTTTGTTTCGCCATGTTTAAGGCATGTCCTTAGTTGTTTGGGTCGACTTTGGCATACTTAGTATACCCCCTTTGCATTTTTGGCTTGTTGGCCTTAAGTATGTGAATGTATAGCATGCATTACTTGCTTTGATTTAGTGGGTTGGGACCATTTTCCATGTCATTTCAGTCCACTTAGCATGCTCGTATACTTGCATTTCATGGCTCTTTGATGTTTCAAGAGTTTGTGTTTCATGCTCCTTGAAAGTGCATTTGTGCATGCCTCCATGTGTAAGTCATTTAGATGTCATCTAGGTGGTTTTTGGGGTTCATTTTGACATGCTAAAACTCTAATTTTAGTGGTTTAAATCGTGCCATGTTTGGTCTTGATAAATGTAGTCCAATGCCTCTTTGGTGAGCTTTAGGCTTTGGGCTTGATTGCATGATATGCTTGCTTTGTTTAGTTGGTTTGGCACCTCCTATAGCATGATTTTCAGAGCTTAGTATATATGCCACTAGTCTATGTTTCCCCCTTTCGAGTGTGCTTGAAAGTTGCTTCATTATGCTTAAGTCTTGAACCATGTTTTCATGCATGCCTGTGTGTACATTTGCCTTCATGTACTTAGCATTTTGGCCACTGTTTTGGGTTTCCTTAAGGGCTGCCCTAATAAGCTTAAGTCCATCCTTTGCTTGTTTGCATGTTTACCTTGCATGTTTGTTTGTATACTTGTATGTATATCTTGCATTCCCATGTTGCATATTTAGGTTGTATGCCTAGGTTGCACTCCATCTAGCATGCATGCCTTGTCCCTTGATCTAGTGATAGGGATTGGGCCTTTGGTTGTTTGTGTGCATTACATTTGACACCAAAATGTGCACACTTGGTTTCTTGGGCCATCATGCATGGAAATGCGCGATTGGTGGTTCGAGAACCAAGGTTCATGTCCCTTTGAGTCACAAACATGATATGGGGTGTGATTGGTGCATATATTGCTTGAAATGCATTGCCATGCCAAGTATTATCCTCTGCTGCTGTCAAACCAGATTATGCAGGAAGTTTTGTCCGGCCGGCCACATTTAGTGGTGACCGGCCATCATTGTTGGCTGATGGATCAAAGTTATGGCCGGTGGTGTCCCCCTTTAGCCGGTGGTGTCTCTTGGCATCAATAGAGCAAACCCTGAGACTTTGGCAGTCCTCAGAGGAGCAGAGCAGGGAAAACAGAGGCATCTTGTGCATGGTAGTGGATTTTCGAGCGAAACCGAGCACGCATGAATCGGACCCTCTCCCCGAGGCCTTCTACTGCTTTCAGTACTTAATTGATTTATTAATTAATTAGGTGGTCTGTAATATTTAATTAGCTTGTAGGTTAATTAAATTTGTATATTCTTTCGGTCCCTCCGAGCGAGGGCAAAGTTATAATAAGTGTGGGTGAGTGTGTGTATGTCTTCCGACCCCCACTTCTTTCTCCCTTTTACTTACCTGCTTTGATGGTTAGTATTAGGTCATGTTTAATTTAGCATACCTTATGCTATGCATGCGTGCACCATTCATCAGTATTGCATGCACCGGGCTCGGCGCATCATGCTAATTGCATTATATTTCAAAATAAATTTGAATACATGCTACTTGTGCATTTCACATGTCATCCTTAGATTAGCCTAGCCTTTTCTAGTGACATTTTGTATGTGATGCATTAGGCACTAAACATGGACTTGGATCATGCATTAATTGCTAACATGTTCTTGTTTTGGCACGGAATACTTTGTAAGTATTTTATGCTTTAGCATCCTTGCACGCGTGTGAGTGTTACCATGACAGCATGCTTACCATGTGGCTAGATGCTTATGTGATAAACTGCCTGAATGCCTATGGGTGAAGGTTGGATTGTTTGAGTTGGAACAACTCATTGAAATCCGTATTTTAGCCTACTTGCGAGTAGCAAATCCCAAAGCGTTTTCCAAAACAAACGAATATGCAATGCTTGTTTCCAAGATAGGCAATCTAGTCTACACTTGTTTGTTGTGCGCATAACGTAGTAATTCTAGGCTAATAACTAGAATAAGAGCATGTAATGTTTTCAAAATGAAATATCACGGTTAGTAGAGGCCGGTCTTCGGACCGGGCAAGAGGGGGTGGTCATAGCTGACCTTCCCCATTCGTACCCAAGTTCCCGAGCCGAGGTAACTTTGGTGATGATGGACACGTGGCCTTTGGCACCGAGTCAGGGTTTCCTAAATTCTCCCATTAATAAAATATTTAGGTGGCGACTCTGTATCTGGAAAAGCAGTCCATGTTTGGCACTTCTTTCAAAAAATATGTTTTCTCAAAACGATTTGCCGGATTTGGACTCTTTGGTTCTAGATTACGAACCATAACACAAATCGAGTCCGAACTGTAGCGGGGTCCCTCGCGGGCGTTGTTACAGCCCCCACAAATTCTTTAACTCCTCTAGTAATGGTTGCAAGTAAACATCGATGTCTCTTCTAGGTGCCAATCATCCAGGAATAAGCAATGACATCATGACAAATGGCCCTTTCATACACTTCCAAGGGGGAAGATTGTAAGGCATTAAGATTACAAGCCACCTGTTGTACGATGTTCTCATATTTCCAAACAGATTAAAACCATCTATGGAAAGCCTTAGCCTTATAGTCCGAGGATCCACAGAGAATGTGGGGTGCTGCCTATCAAAGTCCTTTAATGCCTCTCCATCGGTTGAATGTGTCACAACCCAAACCCGGTACCCGGAGGTTCGGCATCATAATAAGACAAAAGCATAAATCAGAACCAAAATGTATCAGATGAAAAACACAGCAGAATAAAATAAAAGGTACCCAAATCGTATTTAATTGTAACAAAAATATATCCGTTGGAGCTTTTATTTATTTACATTGCCAAAGCTAGACTATAATTACAAAGTGCCTTGTGCCTACCCCACACACTGATCCTACTACTTCCAACTTATGAATAAGGAATGAACACTCCTCCCTAAGCTTTATTACCTGAAAATGTTTAATAGCTATAAGCACATAGCAGAGTGAGAAATATTATATTGAGAGAAGAAGGGTACAAAAATCACCATGGATAATTATTTAGGCTAAACAAAGAATAGTTTGGTATAAATCATTTTACAAAAATAGACATATAGTACTCTTATAAGAAAAATAATCACAACCACAGTCCAGAGCGAAGAATAGAACAAAGGGTCAGTAGATCCATGAAAATACAGATGAATGGACCCAAAAGGTGACTCGTACGGACCCTAGAGGTGGCTCCCACAATAGTGTAGCACTTAGCTCCGCACAGCACTTTGCTTCACACTAGGGGTCACCAAAGTAATAAATTAGAGGGCTAGCAAAGTGACCAAGCAGAGGGCCAATAGTTATTTAAGTCCCCCAAGGCATGAGACCTCCGTGGTGGTACTTATAAAATAATTACTCAAAAACAAATTTGATAAATAGTTGTATCCATGGGTTTCCCTTTTTACGCAAATAGGGTTCATTCAACAAATAATATACGTTAAAACCTAATATAATTTACGAAACATAATTTACATAAAACAAGTTAGGATAGCTCAAAATATAATAAAACTCACCTTAATATTAATTCCTACTTTATTTTTCCTCTGCTACACTTTTCCTCCTTTCTCTTGTTCGCTTGTTTTTTTTTTTTTTTTTTGTTTTTTTTTTTCCTGTTACATCACCTATTTATAGGAGGACTTAGGAGGAGCTACCTTCATAATAATTGAACACATGGCTCTTATGCACAACAATTGCCACGTTCAACTTCTTATCTTAGTTCTTCTAGACTTATCCAACAGGTTGCCTTATCTCAATGTTTCTTATCCATAATCCTTGATCCGCTAATAAAGACAAAGGCCATTCTCCACTAACAAAGGCAAAAAAAAGATGACTAATTATCCTATGGACCAAATATTAAACTAATTATATTACCATTTTCTTGGTAAGATACAAAGACTTTTAATTTTAAATTAAATTAAATTTTAACACATACAGCTATAAAATTAAACATTCTTTTCCAAGTATCAATTTAACTATTTTATATTAATTTAGCTTAACGTGTTCAAAAATAGATTTCGTAAAAGGTATAATTTGGGGTGTTACAGAATGCCTTAATATTCCATCTTCCACACACTTCTCTTCGTGCCATCTCATATATGCTGTTGTTTATTTCAACATATACAATCTCTTCAACCTCGGTATCAAAGGAAAGTACCTCAATATTTTGTGAGGAATCTTTTTACCCCTCTTATCGTTCAACTTGTATCTAGACTCCTTACATGTAGGGCAATTCTCCAGTTTTGCGTTGTCTTTCCAAAATAAAATACAATCATTCTTGCATGGATGAATGGCCTCGTATCCCAAACCCAATTCACGTAAGAACTTTTTCACTTCATTAAGGGTCTATAAAACAGTTTCATCACACTTTGGTAGAATGTCTTTGAAAACTTGCATAACCTTATCAAAGGATTTGTTGCTCCATTTATTGTAGACCTTAACGTGAAGTATCTTAACAACAAAGGATAACACGAGAACTTTTTACAATCCAGGTATAATTTGCGTTGAGCATCATCGAACAACTTAATGAAATTCAATAAATTTTCCCTCTCTGAGCTATTAGGTTCTTCATCGATATGATCATCCATGAGACTACTCATGTAAATCTCTTCCAACATAATAGGCAATTTGCCCAAATTATCGTGATTGTCTGTCATTCCAACTCCATCTCTTTGGCTATCATCATTTGACACACTAGGCTGATCATGACACAAAAGAACATGTTCCCCGTGGTGCGCCCAAATTCTATAAGAACATGTGATTCATCTTCGAATCAATTGCAACCATATAACTTGTCGACTAAATTTTGGGCCATTCAAGCAATCAACACACGGACAATGAATATCATCCCGTAGGCCTAAATTTTTCGTAGCAAAGTCAATAAATGACTAAGCACCTTGTTGATACTCTTTACTTTTCAGCCTATCTTTTATCAGCATCCAAATCTTGTCCACCTTTTGAACCCCTAAAATCAAGCAAAGATTAACATAGGAATGGACAACACATAGAAAAATACTCAATAATGTAAAGTCCACAGTATGCATGATTTCTCGATAGTAGATGCTTCATTTGTCCTCTTTTCTATTTTATAAGCTTCTTTTGAACTCTAAACTCAACTTGTTTGACAATATATATGTCTTACTATAATCATTATGTAATATTTGACTATGAACTTTAATAGAATACATGTTGTAGCCTTTTTGTTTTCACTTATTTGCAACCTAGCTTAAAATTTGAAAACACATGCTTTATCAATTGTATTAAAAATAAATAAATAAATAAAAAGTTAGGGTGAAAAAAATAACTATTTGATTTTCAACAAACTTACTTTGTTTTTCAAGTATAAAAGTTTTAGATAAACTAAAAAAAACTAACTACAATGCAGTTTGTAGACACCCCATTTTTGACCGTCCTCAAGACTTGGACGTCACCGCTTGAACACTCGGTGATTATCCATGTTTGTGTTTGTTTGGAGTTCCCGGAGTTCTCGGCTACGCGCCTTGCCTCAGGATCTCCGAACTCGACTGTTTTGTGTCTGGTTTTGCACCAAACACTTGTGTTTTGCCTTTGAGGGGCAGGGAATGCCTTGTGAGGCATCCCCACACACCACCGGCACTAGCTAGAGGCCACCGGCTGGTTTTTGTTGCCACCGGCAATTTATATTGTCAGCCGGCACTCTTTGTTGCCGGCCGGCACTCTTTTTTGTCAAAATGACATTTTTGGCTAGCCGGCTACTGTTCAGCTGCTTTTGGAGATATTTTATTACAGCTGTCTGGCATTGACTCCCTCTCCATACACGTGTATGGAGGGATGCCCCTCTTGGTTGCTTAACTTGTAAGCATTACAAGTTTGGCTCCTCTATAAGAGGAGACCTTCCCCCTTGGCTTTAGGGTTGGCTTTTTAGTGAGAAAACAACTCAGAGCAAGCTCTGGTTTTAGGGTTTGAGTTCCATTCATATCCTATCTCTATATCTCCTTTGTGTGTGTTCTAGGTGCTTTGTGTCTTACTATTGCACACAAACACCTAGTCTTTCACTTTTTCTTGGTTTCTTCAAGGACCAGAGCTTGTTCTTGAGGCCTTTGGTTGGATTTGAGCTCAAAGAAGCAACAATATCAACATTGGTGAAGAAGTTCTTCAAGGGTAAGAAACTAGTCACTTTTTACCCCTTTTTTGCTTTGTACTTTTACCTATCTTATAGCTGTTTTTGTGCTTAGTGTTTAATACAAAAAAGTTCTATTTTTAAGCCCTCTTGATAGTTTATTAAGGGTGTTTTGTGCTTTGGGGAAGTTTGGCCCCTCTTAGGCCTTAAAAGGCCTCATTTTGTGCCATTTTGTGCAAGTTTCGAGACTTTGGTGTTTGGGCCTCTTCACCACTGAAATCTTGAGGGATTTGAGTGGTGGAGATGGTGCCTTTAAGTCTCCAAAAGGGGAGGGCCACCCCCTCTCCTTGTTGTCCTTAAAATGGACCATTTTTGGTCTCTTAAAGAAGCCTTTGTTCAAGTGTGTGTTGATCATGTCTAGGCTGCATTTCATGCTTATTATGCCATAATATAATCATTTTGTGTGTTGGTTTTGGTGCTCCATGCATGTTTAGCATAGTTGCCATGTAATGCCTTGTAATTCCCTTAACATGTCTTAGGTTGTTAGCCTTTGTTTGAGCATGATTTAGGCTTGGACTTATGAATGTTTTGTGCTTATTTTGCCATGCTTTAGGTCTGTCCATAGTCGTTTGGATCGATTTTGGAATGTTTGGTATAGCTCCTTTGCATTTGTGGCTTGCCGGGCTTGTATGCCTCAAGTGTGTGAATGCATGGCATGTGTTGATTGCATCATTTTGGTGGTTTGGAACCACCCAACATGTCATTTCAGTCCCTTTGGTGTGCTTGTATGCTCGCCTTAGTTGTCTCTTTGTTGCTTTAAAAGTATGTGTTGTATGCCCTATGTTTTGACCATTGTGCATGCCTTTGGATTCATGTCATTTAGATGCCATCTAGGTGACCTTTTGGGCTTAGTTTTATATGTTAAAACTCTGTTTTTAGTTGCTTAAGTATTGCCATGTGTGGTTGTACTAAGTGTGGTTCAAGCCTTCATGACTAGCCTTGAGCACTTGGGCCATACTTGCATGATTATGCTTGTCTCATTTGGGTTGGTTTGGCACCATATTCTCACATGATTTTTAGAGCTTATATTGCATGCTAATTGGCCATGTTTAACTTCTTTTAAGTGTGCTTAAAGGTTGTTTGTTCAATGCTTAAGTTGGTGCCTTAGTGTGTGCATGTGTGCATATGTGTTTGGACCTCATATTTTGGCATTTTGGCCACTGATTTTAGGCTTAATTAGAGTTGCCTAAGTCATGTTTAAGACCATCATTTGCTTGCTTGTATGCTTACCCCATGTTTGCTTGTATGCTTGCATTGTTTGTTCACATGCGCATATTGCATCCCTAGCTAACATGATTAGGTTGCAATGCATCTTGCATACATGCCTTGTCCCTTGATTTGGTGATGGGGATTGGGCTCTTTGATTGTCTAATTTGCATTTCATTTGACATGAAAATTGCACACTTGATTCTTGGGGCCATCATGCATGGAAATGCATGATTGGTGGCCCGAGAATCGAGGCACATCCTCCTTTGAGTCACGAACATGATAAGGAATGTGTTTGGTGCATACATTGCTTGAATAACATTGCCATGCAAGATTTTGCCCTCTGCTGCTGTGAGTTGCAGGTTCTGCAGGAATTCATTGCCGACCGGCAATGTTTAGTGCCGACCGGCAATCAATTATTAGCCGATGGATGAATTCTATGCTGATGACCACACATAGCAGTCGGTGGCTATTCTGTTTAGCTGGTGGTGATCCCCAGTATCCAAGGAAGTAGTTCTGAGACTTTGGCAGTTCTCAGGAGGGCAGGGCAGGGAAAATAGAGGCAGTCTAGGCATGGCAGTGCAATTCCGAGCAGAACCCGAGCACGCGTGCATTGAGTCCTCGCCCCGAGGCGGTTTACTGTTTTTTTTCTTAAATTAATTAATTTGTTAATTTAATTAATTTGTAATATTTAATTAGCTTGCGTAGTTAATTAATTTGTATTATTCTTTTGGTCCCTCTGTGTGAGGGCATATTTGTAATAAGTGTGGGTGAGTGGTGTGTATGTCTTCCAACCCCCATTTCTTTCTTCCCTTTTATTTACCTGTTTATGATGGTAGATTAGGGCATATTTAAAATTAGCATACCTTATGCAATGCATGCGTGCATCCATGTATTTGTTGACATGCACCGGGCTCGGTACATCATACAAACCGCATTATATTTTCAAATCTAACTTGAATACGTGCATCGAATGATTGCATTTCACATGCCATTTTAGGGTTAGCCGAGCCTATCCTAATCACATTTTGCATGCGATGCATTAGTCACTTAACATGAACTAGGACAAGCATGTTTGCTAACTAGTTTTTTGTTTTGGCACGGAGTACGATGTAAGTATTTATGCTTTAGCATATCGCATGCGTGTGAATGTTAACATGATAGTAGGCTTACCATGTGGCTAAATGCTTATATGAGATAAACTGTTTGAATGCCTGTGGGTGGAGGTTGGATTGCTTGAGTTGGAAAACTCATTGAAATCCGTATTTTAGCCTACTCGCGAGTAGCAATTTCAAAACTGTTTTCAAAACAAACGGATATGCAATGCTTATTTCCAAATTAAGCGATCTAGTCTATACTTGTTTGCTGCGCGCATAACATAGTAATTCTAGGCTAATAATTGGAATAAGAACACATGATGTTTTCAAAAACGGATATCACGGTTAGTAGAGGCCGGTCTTCGAACCGAGCGAAAGGGGGTGCTCATAGCTGACCTTCCCCGATCGTACCCAAGCTCCCGAGCCAAGGCAACTTTGGTGATGATGGACACGTGGCCTTCGGCACCGAGTTAGGGTTTCCTAAATTTTCCCATTTTAAAAAATATTTAGGTGGCGACTCTGTATCTGGCAAAGCAGTCCATGTTTGGCACTACTTTTCAAAAAATCTGTTTTCTCAAACGATTTGCCAGAGTTGGACTCTTTGGTTCAGATTAAGAACCGCAACAAACAACAAAAGGGGAGTCCGAACTGTAGAGCGAAGCCCGAGGGCGCGTCTACACAGTTCAAATTTGAAAATTATCTCCTAATTTTTTTGGTCTTTGCAAAAGAAAAAAAAAAACCTCATTGGTCATTAAAAAAGAAAGTAGAATAAACTATAGAAGTAGAACATAAAGAAATAGACACATATTTGAACATGAAACAGTGCACCTAGATAATTAAACCTCATTAGTATAAACCAAATGAAGTATATTACTAAAACAATAATAGTAAAGACAACAATACAATTAAGAATCATGAGAATAAACAAGAAAGTAAACGTAATAGAGAGCTAAAAAAGAATGAGAAAACTCATCAAACACAACCATCATAAGTAGAAAAAACAACCAAGCTATTATAAAAAGTTAGGAATTATAATAAATAACTAAGGATTAAGGCTTACTCGCACCAAGTTATTGATGTGAAAGAAAGAAATACATCCTAATACATTATGATTTATATAGTCAATTTGAAATGGTTAGAAGGAAAGGTGAATTCAATCAATGATAATTATTTATTAAGTAGAAAACAACCGGTACAAATAAAAAGGTTGTGGTGCAAGTTCAAGTCACAGCCTGTGCACTAAAACCAACACCAAAAACCAGCCTTAAACCGTCCCCAAATTAGCACCAAAACTAGCCTTAATCCATTCCCAAAACTAGCCTCAACCCATCCTGAAAGCAACACCAAACCCACCCCCAATCCAGTCTTAAATTTTGCCCCAGATCTACTCCAAAAACCACCTCCAACCATCCTTAAAAACACCACCCAGCCTAAATTTATTTTTTTAGGACTATACATACAATGTAATTTTATATATGAACCTATTCTTGAACGCTTACATTTGTTGCAATTGCTTTTTTATTTTTATTTTTCTAACAATTTTTTAGAAGGTTGGCTTGATTATTCAATAGATTTGGTCATGGTTCATGAGATGGGTATATAAATTTAGAAAGAGAGAATGGTATGAAAATTTGGTGTTGGGTTTACTAATCAACTGTGGCGCTAAGGTAGGCCGGTGTAGTATTCATGGTAATGAGTTCAATATGTGGCAAGAGGGTGCAAGTTTTGTAAGTTTATATATTTGTTGTTCGGATTTACATAGAAAATTGGTGAAGTTATTTTGGCTTGAGCATATTGTCAAACACATGGTGAGCAAGATCTCTTTATGAAGAACCTATTACTGGATAATTAATTTTTTTTATAAATATACTAATAAATATTTTTCATCAGCGAAACTTTTAAACCAAAAGGAAAAAAATCCAACAAAATCATATTATTGATAGAGTGGTGAGAATTATTTACAGTGGTTTTGGTGTGCCAGATTGGCAGAGGGAGGCAGTGGTAGTGGTTATGACATGGCGAGTGGTGGTCCACATCACTAAATCAGATCTATCACACCAATAATCAGTTCAAAAAACCCTAAATCTTCAAAAAAATCAAAACCCATTTACTCATTTCACCCAAATCAAAATCCTACAACATAAAAAAAAAAAAAAAAAAAAAAAACCCTAGAGCAATAGTGAACGGGGAAATAGAGGAAGAGAGATAGAGTGTGTGTGTGTGTGAGAGAGAGAGAGAGAGAGAGAGGACAAAGAGAAAGAACCTGTTTGTACTGCGGCGGTGGCGGTGGTGATTTGTAGAGGTGGCGATGTGCGACGTACAATGAGCAATGGTGGTGAGCGACTACGGTGAGGTAAGGTAAAGTTTGGTGGTAACTTATTCTTAGTGTGTGTGTGTGTGTGTGTGTGTGTGTGTGTGTGTGTGTGTGAGAGAGAGAGAGAGAGAGAGAGAGAGAATAACCTATTTGTATTCCTAAACAGAATGATTTAAAATCTGGGGGGCAATCTTAATTTTTTCCCACTAAAATTTTAAAAACCAATTCGTGACTAGATTCCATTTTTGTAGGAAAATGTTAACTTATAACGACTAAATTATTTAGTAGCCAAACCCTTAACTAACGACGACTAAATAACATTTTAGTTGCCAAAAGTGTAGTTCTTTATATATGCTAGTTATTTGGCGACTAATTTTTTTTTACTCGAACAAAATGAGTATACCACGATGAAATTTTTTTTAGTCACCAAAACTACATATTTGCTGACCAATTTTTTGGTCACCAAAGAGTAACAATAAAATTATGGTTGTTATTTAGCGACAAAATTTCTTTTAGTTGACAAAAATTAATATACCACGACTAAACAAACTTTAGTAGCCTAAAACCTAGACTAATGCTAACTAATATTTTTTTTAGTCGCATATTGTGGCACATTTAGCAACTAATCTTTTTTAGTCGCCAATAACTAATATACCTTGACTAAAAAAATCTAGTAGCTAAACCCTAAACCAATGCCGACCAATATAATTTTTAGTCGCCAAAAATTACACTTTTGGCAACTAAATTCCTTTTAGTCACAAAGTTCGGTCGACAAAAGTGTAAATTGTTGTAGTGACTGCAAGGAATCAAATCAGTGTAGTTTGGCAGTGGTCTATGCAATAGCTCATATGTGAGTATGTGTGTGCAACAAGCACTCAGCATCCATCTAAGCATGCAATTTTCCAAAAGAAGAGGGAGGGGAGTGAGCGATACCTACCTTACCTGGCTAAAGTCCATGCCGAGTTCCTTCTGTTCCTTTTCAAATTTTTCCAAATGTGCTATTCTTACAAATTTTCCAAAGAGAAACCACTCCCAAGCAATAATACACACCGCAGTGTGGTTAGAATGATGTCAGTTATGGTGCCAAAGTGTGGCATTCCATTTCTTTCCGAGTTTTATGCCATTCTTTACGAGGTAGTTTATTAGTTTCATTACATTCCATTTCGTTCCATCCTCGTGCCTTACGAGGTAGGGGTTTATTAGATTCCATTTTGTTTTATTCCATTCCATCCTTGTGCCTTACGAGGTGGGGGTTTATTAGATTCTATTTTGTTCTATTTCGTTCCATCCTTGTGCCTTACAAGGTAGGGGTTTATTATTTTCCAAGTTGTTATGTTCCATTTCCATGCCTTACGATGTGGGGGTTTATTATTTTTTCCAAGCCACTTCGTTCCATCCTCGTGCCTTTTGAGGTAGGGTTTTATTAATTCCTGAGTCGTTCCATTCCATCCTCATGTCTTATGATGTGGGGGTTTATTAAGTCTAGAGCCATTTTATTCCATTCTCCCGGCTTATGAGGTGGGGGTTTATTAATTCTCAAGTTGTTCTGTTCCATTCTTACACCTTACAAGATGGGGATTTATTAGTTCCCCAGCCATTCCATTCCATGTGGTTCCAAGTGTTTTCCAATATTTTTCAAAATTTTACAAAAATTTTCAAGTAGTTCCAAGTATTTCCAAGATTTTTCTAATTTTTTGGCCAATGCCATGTGTGTTCTATTCTAGCAACTACCCCACTGGGGGGAAGTTAAAAGGTTCATTTCTTATGCAAAGCAAGATGCCAAGTGAGTTGGGTGCCAGAATGGTGTAGTTCCATGCAATCGTGATTCAATTTTGGATTAAAAATGATGTGCCTTGAAAGGCGTGCCAATGTTAGAGCTTGAGTTCAGGACATACCTATGCCTTAGGAGGTAGTCAAGGGGTGTAATAGGAGGTGTTGGTGCCACTACAAATGTTGAAGGCTTGCTTAAGATACCCACTACTCTTTCAGTGACAATGCCTATGGTGACATAGTAGCGGTGACCATCCCTTTGCCAGCCATAGTGTTCTCATGTGCTTAGTGGAGTTAAGAAGTACCTTTCTTACAATTTATGTCTCTTTATCTTGTCTATGTGTCTTTATCTTCTCTTGCAGACATGTTGAGGACTACTATAGGACGATGGCAGGCATGATGGTATTGATTTGGGAATATGGGACGAGTGCCCAAGCATTGATTCAAGTATTTCCTTTTCCATCCTTTCTGGTGATCCCAACTATCCTGAATTCTGGCATATTCTGAGTCCTTTTTCATTCTCCGCAGTGTGTTGGTCCATCGAGGCATGCATGAGGTACATCTACATCCCATGCGGCTAGAGAAAGTGATTTCGACGATGACTTTGAGCCCAACATGGTGGCGACGATGACAATGACGATGAGGGGGTTCCATTCCAAGGCTCTTCAATGCGCCCTCAGGGAGGTTGACCGAGTTCCCGTTACCATAACCTTAGGATTTTTTCTTTTTCATTTTTTTTTCTTTTTTATAAAACATTGTATAGGATGCCTTTGGGGGATGCCCCATGCTTTCGTAAAATCCATGATTTTGTATAATTCAAAGTCTACATAGTATATGTAAAGAAATCTAACATTCTTTTTGTCAAAATCTTTTTATTTCTTTCAAATGCTTGGCCTTTAATGCTTATAACATGAATCTGACAATGACTCTTGAACGAGACTAAAGAAAGAATAAAACAAAATTACAACTTGAAAATGTTGTATAAACAACCTAGCAACCTAACATGACTCTAACATTGATGTCGGAATGCCCCTACTATTTTTGAAATGTTGCATGTTGTGCCATGAAGCGAATGAGCCAAGTTACCATGTCAACACAGGATCTGAGTAATGTTCAAAATTTAGGGTTTTGCCTCCCTAAGCTGCTGTTGCTCTGTTTTGTCAATAAATGCCCATCTTGCACGAAGGTTTCTTTACACAACTCTCTTCCAATAAGTCTTCAACTCCAAACCTTGTCCTTCATCTTTAATTTTCAGTCATGTCTTCCCATAATGGTTTAGCAACTCAGGTGAATGGCCCAGACAGCACCAAGTGAGCCAAATTTTGTTGCTATGGACAAGCAAGTTAAGGATGGGAGGAGCCTTATTTGTTTAGTTTTAGCAAAGACTCTAATGGGTTTGGATGAGGTTCAAGCTAGTAGGACCGTAGATTTGGCGAGAAGTCCGTTATTGCTTCAAGTACCACCCATCTCACATGGTTTCTCATCTTTTACCTCCCTATTCTTTTATCTCTCTTTTCTGTCATTGCACACCACAACTCACTTTTTCCACTCATCTCACACCTCTCTATTCTTTTCTCTCTCTTTTCTTTTTCTCTCTTCCCCAAATGTGGTTGATGGACAAGTTGAAGGTGCAGTAGCTCCAACCCGTTACTCGGCAACCTCATACCATACTTGTTCCAAGCTGGTGAGGATGGATTCTACTGAAGGTTAGAATAATTGGATGAGCTCCTAGACTTACAAAGATATAGCTTGGCATTATCCGTGGTTAGTGCTTCTAGCTATGACTCGAGAGATGCCCACATTTTCTGGTGTAGAGGTAATTGGCCTAACTTATGTGGTCTAATACTTCCCTCATCGATATCTGTGACAATTCGGGTGTAAACAGGTAGCTCATTTGGTTCCTCTTTATACCTTTGTTTTTTTGCTTTCTGGGATTCTCACTTGAAAGCAAATGCCAAAACTTGGCAAGATAGGACACTCATGATGGTAGAAGAGGGTTCTAGCCACAGGCTATCGAGAGCATTCATTCAATGGCTTGAACACGAGATTCAGTGGATCGAGACGCACAAGGAGAGACCATTCAAGAGCATAAGGACTGAGTGATTCTGACTCGACTCACAGTGCCCCTAGTTTAGAGTTTAAATCCCTTTTTTTTTTTCTTTTCATTTTGTTTTACCTTCTCAAGACTTTCATTGAATGGAAATTGGTTAACATTCCTTTTGTTTGTCCTGTTTGAAATTATTATCAATAAAATAGTGCAATAAAGTTTTATTCCTTTTTTGTTTTGAAAATGTTGAGTAAGTAGTCAGATGGAAAGAAACAAATCACTCACTCTTCTCATTAAAAACAACTCAATGACAAGTTTACAAGCTCACCAATTAGACAAATTTACAATTAAATCCGATGAGTTATGCAGCTAAAACTTTCGAAATCTTGACATTCAAATGCTCAAATATATGACAAGAACTAATAGATGATCGAATCTGAATGAGATGGGGCCGAACTTCAGGGTGAAGTTGCCTACATGTAGGTGTCCTAGGGGTATCTGAGCTCGTCCGGCAGTTTAGACTCTCGATCTCTTGATCTTGTTTCACTAGTGCAATGTGAAATGGAAAATGAGAGTCTAGATCCAGTAACTTTATAGAAAAAAAATCAATTTATTGCAAAATTTTGCCAAAAATTGACTACATCACCAGATCTCAAATTCGCCACCTAATCTTTTGGGAAAACTAAGAAATCTGTGACTCATGCCAAAGGCCACTATCCGTCATTACCAGAAATGTCTTAGTTCGAGAACTTAGGTATGAGGGGGGAAGGTCATGAATTGAGCACCCCCGCTCACCCAATCAAACGATTGGCCTCTACTAAATCATGATATGAGTTTTATAAACAATATATGCTCATGTTCTAATTATTATTTAATGCTAAAATTACTAGGTAAAATAATTAAGTATAGACTGTGTCATTCATTTTGGAATGTTTTGATCCCATGCATTTTAAAAGAGTTTTGAAATATGTACAACTCAACAGAAATTGAGCTCACAGGCATAAGAATCAATGCTATTCCAAATTGAGTGACACAACCTCTATGAACTGGCAATCATAGAGATCTATCAACTAAGCATGCAGCCACATGGGAAGATGCTAAACATTGTAAGAAAATCATGTGCAGGTGGGATGCTAAAGCTATAAATGCTCACTTAGCATTTACTAGCGTCCCACAAAAGAATGAATCAACAAGTTTAGTAAAATATGCATGACCCTATATACAAAATACTAATGCAATACATACACAAAATGCAACTAAAGATCAGGCTACTAATGCGTGACATGTAAATCATCTTAAGGCATGAGGTAGCGCACAGAATCACGTTTCAAATAAAAAATCCCACGAATGGATATAATGAAAAGAAAATGTAATGCTATTAACAAGTATGGAAAGCATGAAAATAAAAGGGAAAGCAAGAAATGATGATTGGAAGACATACATAGCAAAGGGGTAGAAAGAAATAGAGGTTGGAAGTTATTACAGTAGGCATTTATAATGAAATGAATAAAAGACGTGGGGTTGAAAGTTAATACAACAACTAATGAATAGAAAGACGTGAGGTTGAAAGTTATGTACAACAATGAAGTGATTCAGCCAACAGAAGCTAAATCTAACAAATCATGATGTTAATCCAAAATAACTAAAAGAGTTGGTGGAAGTTGTAGGTTCATGGAGATCATCCTTTGGAAATTGCCCCATTATGCTCTGTTCTATCTGGAAAAAGTCATCTAGCCATACAAATAAACCATCTAGCTGGATGAAAACATAGCCAACCGACTGATTTATTCATCTGGTCGTGCAAGAAAAATGGGAACAACCCTGTTTTATGCAGTAAGCCCAAAACAAAAGACAATAGAGCATTTCTAAATTATGCTCATCCTTGCTACCCCTTCTTATCCCAAGGATGTTTCAAAGAAGAGGTAGATAGGCTCTACCTACCATTCAATAACACAAGAAGCTATAGGATATTTACAATAGCTATGGAATGGAAAGATTGACATGTATAGAAATTGAGGTTGGAAGAAAGGTTAAGCCAAATAAATAGATGGAAACCTACATTTATCTGTTTGTAGATAAGAGTAAATGAATACCCAAATCCATGCTATTAATTGGAGAGAGTAGACTACCACCATTTCTAAAGTGAAGCCTCATAAAGCCAATAAAAGCTCTCTATAGGGCTTCTAAGAAAATACAAGCACAAGGAAAATTAATCACTTTCCCAACATCAAACCTCAAGAATCATCCAAGTAACTCCATGTAACAATCATAACTACTCACTAGAGTTGAGTATGGATTGAAACACATAAACCAATATGCTTGGATGATGAGGAAAGTGATGAGAAAGTGCATGAAAATTGCATAACAATGAAATATAACACTAGAAAGCAAAGAAAAGGTGCAAGAATGAAAGAAAGTAAAGATTTCAATCAACTCAATGGACGAGTGGCTATATCCTAGTCCCCTCCCCCCTCAAAATATATATATATATCACGAAGACCAATCATATGATTACAACACAATAGTAATGAAGTACAAAACTTGATAATAAAGAAAGAGACAGAGAGAGGATGAATTCAAGAATTCATCACTTAAAGAGATGATGAACCTCTATGTTGTCAAACTCTATCCTAGCACCCTTAAAGTTCTTGAATATGGCCTAGAATGCTCAACAAGAAACTCCAAAGCTAAGCTTTTACGGTGTTTTGATGATATAGGTAAGAGAATGGAGGATTGAAGATGATACAAGAAAGGTGGAGGTTGGTGCTCTCAACAAGCTTCTAGCCCTTGCAAATATTTTGTAACCCCCAAAAATGAAAGCTGAGATTTATATATATATATATATATAGAGAGAGAGAGAGAGTTTTGGATGAAAATATCTAAGATATTTGTGTAAAACTTGCAGATGGAGCTGAATTTTCCGAAAATGCTCTGTACCCGAATAATTCAATTGGCCATATAATTTATTCATCAGGCCGGTCACATTTTCCATCTAGCCATAAGTTATTAGACAGCCAGTGAGAAAAATGTACTATTAGATCAATAATGTGAGGCTAGAATAATTTAAAAGGAAAAACAGGTATTTCCAAAGAATTCTACCCCCTCCATTCACATTCACTCTGTCATTTGCTCAGTCTACTAAAAAAGATAGTATTTGGAGTTCGAAACGCGAGCCTCGGAACATTACGAAAATGTTTGGAACCACGTAACCAAAACAAAAGGGTTTTAAAATGGTCAAAAATAGCTTAGCCAAAATGGGTATTAGGTTAGGTTAGTTGGGATTAAAGCTTGAATTTTGGCTTTCTTGCTGAAGAATTCAAAAGATTGCACACTATGACTTTCATTATCAGGTGATCGGAATAAAGCGCCCAAGTCTTAAGGCCGGTCAAAATAGGGTGTCTATACTGTGTATCCCAAGAGTGGGAATCAGGTCATTCGTAGTTCAGGGTAAGGTTCGCTCAGGTGTTAACTTTCTCCTTTTGTGCTCAAACTTTTGCCAAGGTTGCTCTTTCGAGTTTTCAACATTACGAGCTTTCATTTTTGCCTTCTTCCTTTTTTATTTTTATTTTTTCTCTTCTTTTCTTTTTTTTCTTTTCTTTTTTTTTTCTTTTCCCCCTTTTTTTTTCTTTTTCTCTAAATTTTGCTTAGGTTGCCATTTGGGCTTTCAACCTAACGAGCTCTCTGATGATCAATATATTATGTGAATTTTTATCTCATTTAGATTTGCTACAGATGTTTCCTTCTATCATGGTGACCTTGTTTTGTTTGATGAATGTCTTCCTTGGATCATAGAAATGATGTTGACTCCATGTATTTCCTTCTTTTGCTTTCCATGGTGAGAGACTGTCAACTCCAATGAGTAGAACAGTTTCATTGTGGTGTGCTAAAGGATAAGGAATAGCCCCAGTTTGATTAATGCCCAACACCCTTGCTACA
The DNA here is from genome assembly GCA_025200525.1 of Camellia lanceoleosa. NCBI lineage: Eukaryota > Viridiplantae > Streptophyta > Magnoliopsida > Ericales > Theaceae > Camellia > Camellia lanceoleosa. The sequence continues at coordinate 19,249,407 of CM045771.1, read as the reverse complement.
GACTTAGTTTCGAAGCCTAAAGAGGTTTTATGTTGCACCGCCTAAAGATTGATTCCAGGCATGTCTTTATAGGATAATGCAAAAATGTATTTTTGAATTCCTTTTAAAAGAGAAACTAAGTGCTTGTGTTTCCATAAAGATAGCATGGATCCGATCCAGACCTGGTAGGGATTTTTCCTCACTGCCCAAGTTTATTGACATTATTTCATTCATTACAAATTTGGCTCATCTTATTTTTTCCCATTTAATTAGGTCTTTTATGCTTTAGAGAGTTCTTTTTTTTTTTTTTTTAAGGATTTAACCAATTAACAATTGGCATCGCGAAGTATTCAAAATCACTAGCTATATCATTGATAAAAGGGGGGGTACCAGCATTTGACTCAGACTTGAAAACAAAAAAAAAATATTCCAAAATAAAAAAACAAAATGAAGACTTGACCTACCACTAGAAATGGCGATGCATCAAAATCTGACAGGTCAGATTTTGACTCACTTAACTCACTTGACTTATTATGTCATATTCACTGCCAGATTTTATAAGGAAATCAAATTTTCAAATGGCCAACTTGTTGATTGGCATTTCATTGCATCCACTATGTAATTGGTGACATCCTCTTCCAATGCTCATGTTTCTTACATCGTCACAAAATGTAAGTTCCCCAAGCTAAAGTGGTTAGTCTCAATACCCAAGCTAGTCTCGAAATTAGCCCATGTCAATTTGCCTTGCCCGTTCCTCTGATCACTTTTGTTCTTCGAACAGGGACCCTACAAACCAATCCTTATCCATTTCTGCTTGGCTTTCTTTTTCTTTGTTCTTCTTGTAGTGCCGCATAGCTATAAATTTCAAGATGTAATGAAGTTTAGCCAACCCAGCATCCCTCTATTTTAGGATTTCTCTTTCAGCACAGTAAACAAGGGTTGGCATTCTCCTTTTCCAAGCGCTCCACATAGATTCTCGAATATCGATTATTTCCTACTCTTCTATTTCTGGGTAGCTTTTTGGGTAGGTTTTATTTCATTTTCTTATTTTTTATCATTCTCTTATCATTCTTTGTCACTGTCTCCTTCTTTCTCAAACTCACTTCCCCATCCTTGATTCTACACATTCTGAAAGCCATCAAAATCATCAGGGTAGTCTAGGGTGCTAGAGCCATTGAGAGCCAAATAGCTCTTTTTGGCAAGGGCCATCCCTAAGAAATCAACATCTGTGGATTTAGGGAGTACCACTTTCTAGCTTAGGTTCATTAGCAGGTACAACATATTTACTAGGATCGTATGTTTCCGTAGACTGATCTGCTCATTTACTGCGAAAATTACTGGTACTTCTTCTATTGGTCTCATTTTGCCAAACACAAAATCCACCCATTCATCTTCTGTGAAGTTTTCTCCTTTTCTTGGGTATCCTGATTAGTACAAGTTTTTCAACCTTGTGATTAATGCCTCTATCTAAGCGACAAAAACTGCCATAGGATCAGGGGTGCTTGCTTATGATTCTTTTCTGATGAAGGCCACTTTGATTTCCTCATGTATGGGTATTATTGGCTTAGATAGGTTGCATGACACAATATATTGACTAGGGTCAAACGTTGACAAGGTGGTTTGTGTGGCATTAACATTGGATAGAAGAGGGACGGTTTTGTTGTGCTCAAGCAAAGGATTAATGGTGACATTTGGCTTTTATTGTAGAGCTATGACTTTGTTGTCGATAAGATATTAGATCTCATGACGAAATCAAACATAGCGATTAGTTTCATGGCCGGCTTGTTGATGGAAAGTGCAATATTTGGTTGGGTCATGGCTAGTGGGTAAAGGATCCAAGAGTGGTCTAGGGCTGATAGGTTTTAGATGCCCCTTGTCTATAATGATTTGCATTGTTTTCGACAAGGACATGTGAAGTATGTGGAAGGTTCTTTGGGTGTGGGTAGATTGGGTAGCTTGGGTGGTTCCAACAAAAGGGTCAGACATGGCTTGGGTTCCTATGGCATGAACTTCAGTGGCTTTCGCATTGGATGATGTGGTAGGTGTATTTCTAGTGAAGAGCTTCTTTTGAGGTTGTACAACAGCTTCCACTTTGATGATGTCTTGGTTGATCCGGTCTTGTATTTGGTTCCCGGTATCAAACATTCCCGGAAGCTAAACAGTGGAAAAGGCAACATGATGCCTAACAGAGGGGGATGCAAATTCCTTACAATGGTTCTTATTTTATCTTTTTCATCAGGTCAGTGTGGGCATCGTGCCTTTTTCGACTCTAAGGTATTGCTTCCTTGTAGCACGTCCGCGGGGGGACCTCGCGCTACAGTTCGGACTCCCTTTTGTGTCGCGGTTCTAAATCTGAACCAAAGAGTCCAAATCCGGCAAATCGTTTGAGAAAACAGATTTTTTTTGAAAAGTAGTGCCAAACATGGATCTTTGCCAGACACTGAGTCGCCACCTAAATATTTTTAAAATGGGAAATTTAGAAACCACGACTCGGTCAAGGCCACATGTCCGTCATCACCAAAGTGGTCTTGGCTCGAGCTTGGGTACGATCGGAAGGTCATTTATGAGCACCTTTCGCCCGTCCAAGACCGGCCTCTACTAACCGTGATATCCGTTTTTGAAAACTTTATGCGTTCTTGTTCCGGTTATTAACCTAGAATTACTATGTGATGCGCACAACACAAAAGTATAGACTAGATCGCCTAACTTGGAAATAAACATTGCATATCCGTTTTATCTCGAAAAACGTGTTAGATTTTGCTACTCGCAAGTAGGCTAAAATACGGATTTCAATGAGTTGTTCCAACTCAAGCAATCCAACCTCCACCCACAGGCATTCAAGCAGTTTATCACATAAGCACTTAGCCGCATGGCAAGCATACTGTCATGTTAACATTCACATGCATGCGATATGCTAAAGCCATAAAAACTTACATCGTACTCCGTGCCAAAACAGTAAACTGGTTAGCAAACATGCATGACCTAGTTCATGTTAAGTGGCTAATGCATCACAGGCAGGGGTGCAATCTAAACAGGCTCGGCTGACCCTGAACATGGCATGTGGAATGCGCGAGTAGCACGTATTCAATTTGGAATTGAAAGTACGATGCAGTTTGCATGATGTGCCGAGCCCGATGCATGTAAACAAAATGCATGAATGCACACATGCATTGCATAAGGTATGCTGAATTAAATATGCCCTAATCTACCATTCTAAGCAGGTAAATAAAAGGGTTAGAAAGAAATGGGGGTTGGAAGACATGCACCCACTCACACACACTTATTACAATTGTGCCCTCGCTTGGAGGGACCGAAATAATAATACAATCCAACAAATAAATGAATAAATAAAATATTACAAATTCTAATTACTAAAATTAAAGCAATTAAATAAGTAAATGCAATGGGGCCTCAGCCCTGCCTCGGGATGTGCGAATGATGCATGCTCGTCGCGGCTCGCCCGGAAGACCCGTGTCATGGCATTGCTGCTTCTGTTTTTACTGCCCAGTCTCTCCAAAAATTCCCAAAGTTCTTGGAATACCTTCCAAATGGTCTGGAATGCCCCACCGGCTGGGGGAAGGGATCATCGGCTGTTCTTATTGACCATCGGCTGCTTGTGGTGATTATCGGCACAAATAAAGCGCCGATCGGCACATTAAACTGCCGTCAAGAAAAGTCCTAAGAAGCAGATGATTGACAAAGAAGAAGAAGACAAAGAATGCATAGCATGGATTTTAGGGGACATGTAAGCACGGTCATTGCCTCCTATCATGCTTGGGGACTCAATGAGGTAAGACTCTTGGTTCTTGGGCCACCAATAGTGCATTTTGATGCATGATAGCCCAAAGAATCAAGATTGCTCTTTTGATATGAAAATGCATGCAACCCCAAAAAAAAAAAAAAATGAAGATTAAGTCCCTATCATATGGAGATCAAGGGCCTTAGGGACTTGAGGATGGAGACAAGTTTCACCACTCAAGTGTGAACTCCTCTCAATCTTCATGCTTGGTTTGACAACCCCAAACCAAACCATGGAATGCAACTCATGCGACATGGTTCAAATGTAATGCAACCTATCATATTAGGCATGCAAAGAGCTAAAATATGCAAGGTACAAATGTCATACAACATGCATGGAACTAGCATGTATACTAGGTTTCATCAATCAAACATGCAACAACCATGATATAAGCATGCAAAGGTGGACCAAGCTCAATGAGGCAGCCCTCAAAACTCCCTAAATCAGTGGCAAAACATGCCTCAAAACATGAACAAAATGCTACACAAGCATGCAAGCCATGAGGCTCAAAGCTAAGGCACAAAGTGAGACATTGAACTACCACTAATCAAGACCAAACATGGTACATACCAAGCGAGCAAGGACAGATTTCTAGCATGCAAAATGAGCCCAAATCCCCTTCATGGCATCCCCGAAAATGCACTAAACATGTAAGCATGCAAAGGCCTTCTTTAAAGCATACAAGAGCACACCCTTAAGGCATGAACTAAGCCACATATGCCAACATATAAACATGACTAATGGACTGAAATAGGGTCTAATATGATGCCAAAATCATGGGATAAAGACAAGTTAAGCATGCTATAACTCCATACAAGCAAGGCCAACAAGCATCAATGCAAAACAACCATGTCAAGCATCTCAAATGTGACAAAACTGGCTTACTGCCTCTAATATAACAAAATAATGCTAGTGTCTCCATGAAACTAAGCTAAAACATGCAAGGGAACATGACCTCAAAGCATGGCATCTTCTAGGCATAAGAAAGCATTTCAAACGAAACATAACTGACAAGTTAAGGACTATGAAACCAACCTAAAACAGGGGCATAACATGTCAAATGAACCACAAATATGCTCTGAAATGAGGCTCAAAACAACTATACAAACATGCTATTCTTTGGGCCTAAAACAAAGGCAAACAAAGAGCCAAGGGAAAGGGGTGTCCCTCCCTATATATGACTTCAAACACCTCCCTCACCAATCGAAAAACCCACTGGTTCTCAGTGGTGAGAAGTTCAAGACCAACAAGTAAACAGGACTATGTCAATAAGGCACCAAAATGGCCAAACAAGGCCTAGAAAGGTGAGCCTTTGCTCAAACCACAAAAAGTCCTTAATGAAGGTTCAAGAACAAGCAAAAACAAGATTTTTTTATGTTAAACACAAACTCAAAAACTCAAAGCAAAGAGGGTAAAAAGTAGTTGCAAGAATGGGGAAACTAAAGTGAAAAGCTCACCCTTGAAGATCCAATGAAGAACAGGTGGTCCAGCCCTCCTCAAGTGATCAAAAACCAGTCTAAGACCACACAAAACAACCTTCCAAGTCTCTCAATCTCGGAGCTAGGTGTAATGGTATGTGTACAAGGGCAAAAGTAAGGTAAAAACACACTTTTTTATCCAAAAACATACACACAAGAGGAGGGAGAGGGAGATATAGATATATATGTATGTATGAGCTCTGGTTTTGCCTTTCAATCTCTAACCCTAATCAAAGGGAGAGAAGGCTTGCTTATATAAGCAAGCAAAGCTTACAAGCTAAGCCAATTAAAGGCTCATCCCTCCATACACGTGTATGGAGGGGAGAAAAAGGTGATAAAGCTGTCTGAAAATATCTCAGAAAGCAGCTGTAAAGTGGTCGGCAGGGCAAAATGGTAATTTTACCAAAAATAGTGCCGACCGGCACAAAATAATGCCGACCGGCACAATATAGTGCCGGTGGCAACACCAGCCAGCCGGTGGCCTCTAGCCACAGCCGGTGGTGTGTGGGGATGCCTCACAAAGCAATCCCTGCCTCCCACAAAACACAAGTGTTTGGTGCAAAACCAAACACTAAACAGTCAAGTTCGGAGGTCCTGAGGCAAGGCGCGCGAGCCGAGAACTCCGGGAATTCCAAACGAACACAAACATGGATAATCACCGAGTGTTCCAACGGTGACGTCCAAGTCTTGAGGACGGTCAAAAATGGGGTGTCTACAGTTGCCCCTCTTTGACAGAACTCGAAAGTCATAACAATGACGGGAGTGAATGTCAAAGCCCAGAGACGACCCATTTTTGACAAGGCCGAAGACTTAGACAATCGTGCAAAACAAGTAAGATATGCGCCCGAAGGCAGGGGCGAAATGCAACTGAAAATGCAAGAAGCCGGGCATAACTTATGATCATGCAAAGAAAGCTGTAATGAAGAATACATGCGGCAGTTATAAGCTAGCATACGCCAATCTACACTACAATGCAGAAAGGATGTAAGAGAATTATGCAATTCTCAAAACGTCTCACGCGGAGGATACAATACCTGTGCGGCTCGTCCGGTTGTGCCGGCCTCAAATGAGCCGTACATACAATATCGTGCCTGCAAAGAAAGTAAACTTAACAGGTACAATATTGTTAGCAATATGCAAATTACACGATTGGAGATGTGTGGCAGGTGCAACGTGTATAGGCAGTTGTAATTGAACACATGTGAGTAAAGCAGAGCACGCATACAATGCAATGTGTATAATAGGAACTTGAACACATATCCGTAAAGCAAAGCACGCATACAATGCAATGTGTATAATAAAAAGGAACTTGAACACATATCAGTAAAGCAAAGCACGCATACAATGCAATGTGTATAATAAAAAGGAACTTGAACACATATCAGTAAAGCAAAGCACGCATACAATGCAATGTGTAGAGAAAATTGAACACATATCAGTAAAGCATAGCACGCATACAATGCAATGTGTAGAGAAAATTGAACACATATCAGTAAAGCATAGCACGCATACAATGCAATGTGTAGAGAAAATTGAACACATATCAGTAAAGCAAAGCACGCATACAATGCAATGTGTATAGAGAAAAAGGAACTTGAACACATGTAAGTAAAGCAAAGCACGCATACAATGCAATGTGTATAGAGAAAATTGAACTTGAACACATGTAAGTAAAGCAAAGCACGCATACAATGCAATGTGTATAGAGAAACTTGAAATTGAACATGGTAAAACATGATGTTGAAATGCAACGTACTGCAACACAGTATAATCGAAACAATTTCTTTTGAAATTTACGAGACGTAAAAGGATACGGGAAGGGACATCCTTCGCGCGTTCTGAGCATCGCTCACAAAAGTTGTAGTACGAGGTCAACTCGAAGCTCGTTATATTCAAGGCGCCATTTCTTGGGTTTTAGCGATGAAGATACCAAACCACATGACTGACCCGAACGAGGGCGCAAAAAGGTATGGTGGCCGAAAGGAGGAGGTTACCAATGTCAAACTTAGCACCCTGCTACCCTGTTATTTTCTTGCTTTACTTTCCTTTTTACTAGGAGTTTAAGCACATTGCACTGCCTTAGGCAAGTTTTATTTCTCAAAATCGTGTGTTCCTTGCAAAACATATGATGGAGATGAAACAACTATCCGCTTGAAAAGGTATTGTACTTGTGTGCATCGCATCACAAGGCATCACATAACAATGTGAATGAAATTGAAGCCGTTTTTGAAAACAAAGCATCGCATCGTAATAATCAGGTAGTGGACCGACTTACAACTCGATAAGCAAATCAAAGACTCGACAGACTAGCCAAGTGCAAGTACAACTTGATAGACACATCAAAGACTTAAAGTGAGTGACATTCAACTCGATAAGCAAATATACAACAACTCGATAAACAAATGCACGACTCGGTGGGAATCAAACCACCGGAGAGTGCTGTAAGTGGTGGAATTCCCCAATATTCAGCATGAACAGCTTCGAAAACACATGGGAAAGACCATCGACTGGACACAAGGACCATCGGCTGGGGAGGATGGTCACCGGCACATAATTTGGTCGGTCGGCACGAAATTATGGCCGGTCGGCACTATTTACTGCCGGTCGGCTGTAGACTGTCTGCACCAACAGAATGTTGACATGTGTCCTCCACTCAACCTTATCCTCTACAAAAGATCTTAGCTTCGTGGTTCTCTTCATTTCTACACTGATTTGCTCCAAATGGAAGAATTTCTTGCCCAAAATCTCGCAACTTGGATTAACAACTTGGATGGCTCGGAAAAGCTGAACTTCCGGGCTTTTGGCATAAACGCACTATTCACTTTGCGCCGCACCCCGCTGCATTTTCTGTTCCTCCATGCCGCGGCAAGGTTCTGGAACCCGGTAACACATGTCTTTAGCTTTGGCGGGCAAGAGGTGTGCCCTACTTTTGAAGATTTCCAAGTTCTAATGGAATCTGGACGCAATGAGGAAATCCTGCCCCAATTTCGTTTTGGCAATGCTCAAGCCTTAGGACAAATGTGTGGGCTCTCAATACCCGATGCTCGTTCTCTGCTTTGTGACGGGGCATTAGATGTTCCGAGCTTGGTCTGCTGCTTTTTACGAGACCGTGATCGTGGCGACCATCACCGCAAGGCTTTCATGCACGCTCTCGTCTATGTATGCTATCTCATTTTCTGTTCGTCTCCGGCGCGGGAGGAGCCAGTGTCCGGTTGATTGAAGTTGCCCAAGGCTTGAAGGAGGGCAAAAGCTGCATTGCCATGGTCCTGGCTGAGACACTGTTGGGCTTAGACGCCTTTTACCGTCGAGAGACGATCAGATTAGCAGGGAGTCCACTATTACTGCAGGTAATGTTTCCCACCCCATCTCACTTTTTATATTTGCTCACGTCACTCGGCCCTCAGGCTCGGTTTTTCTCACAAAACCCCTTTCTTACTTTTTCTCTCATCGTACTTCTCTATTCTTTATTCTCTCATTTTTCATCCCTCCCTGTGTGGTTGATGGATAACCGAAGGTTGTGGACTCTTGCCCAAAGATATTCAGGCGGCTATTTCTTCAGCAACGCCTAGTTGACGCCTTGATGAAGGTTGGTGGTTTGAGTGGATGTGCGCTTTGTCCGCAGATCGATTGCTTGGCGGTGCCCTTGGCTCAATCTCCCAACGATGAGTTACAAGATGACCCGTCGGCCCGGATCCAATTGATTGGCTTGACTCATCGTGTCTTCTACTTCCCATTCCGTATCCTCGCCCGCTTTGGTCATGATCGACTTGTCCATTGGAAGGATAGAGTACCCTTTGCATTCCTAATCCGAGGCTCACACCGCTGTATGCCGCAAAGATGGAGGACGAGAGCTCTGCCCCGCCTCCCGCTTTCAATTGCACTTTGTCCGATGAATGCTTGGATTGGCTTAATGAAGAGGCATGTGAGGGGCCCACTTTGGCATCGAGGCTTCGACCACTCACGAGGGGCGCAGGGACATTTGACTTGACCATGCCCCAAATTTATTGCTTTATTAGTACTTTCAAGTTTTCTTTATGAATGTAATAAAAAGCAACTTCGATTGTATGCAAGAGCAAGAGAACTCTATTTGAAATCAATGAAATTGAAGGTTGTGGTACTGAAAATTTTCCGTTTTGGTCCAGAAATGGTCTTAGTTGTAAAAAGATTTATTTGAACAAAGTTATCTTTATTAAAACTTTTCAAAACCATTTTCGATATGGATCAGAACTGGACAAGCCTAAAATTTGTCACTGAGATGCACAACCCCAAATTCCTGCAATTGGAAAATTGCCCCTAGTATGGATAGTCTGGCTACGCATGGCAACGAAAGTTGCCCCTAGTCTGAATAGCATCACACGGAGATTGCGATGAATGCCGATGGACAAAGATGACTAAGGCGATCAAACGACAAAGCCGATCGGGAAAATGTTTATGGTCGAACTTCGGGATGAAGTCGCCACGTATCCCAAGGATGGGAATCAAGCCCACGTAGTTCAGCTTGGGTTCACTCAGTATTTTCACTCTCCTTTTGCGCTCTAATTTTTGCCAAGGCCGCCTTTGCGGGTTTTCAACCTTATGAGCTCCTTTTATATTTTCTAATTTTTTATGCTCAATTTTGCCTAGGTCGCCTTCCGGTTTTCGCCCAGCGAGCCTCTCAGGGTAATATTTCTTCAGCTTGTCCATGTTGATCGGTTGGGAGAACTCTAGGCCATCTAGGTCCATCAGAACCACAGCTCCACCTGACCAGATAGACTTGATGATATAAGGACCCGTCCAATTAGGTCTAAACTTGCCCCTTGGGTCGTGGATGGGGGCTCGATTGTCTTTGAGCACCAAATCCCCTTCCTTCAAGTTTCTGGACTTAACCTTCTTGTTGAAAGCCCGGGCGATTCTGCGCTGATAACCTTGGACATGGTACAGTGCTTTCAATCTCCTTTCATCGAAGAGCATGAGTTCTCGACCGCTTCACGCTAATCCGCCTTTATCCGACACTCAGCCAACACTCGCAATGATGGAACCTCAATCTCAATCGGTAGAACGGCTTCCATCCCATAGACCAGCGAATAAGGGGTTGCTCCAAATAAGTTCTAATTGAAGTCCCAGAGCCCCACAGAGAATGGCAACTTGTCCGTCACCCGATAGGTTTCCACCATCTTCTGCAGTATGTGTTTGATGTTTTTGTTGGCGGCCTCAACTGCTCCGTTGGTCTGCGGTCGATACGTGGATGACTTATGAAAAGCCACATTATACTTCTCCAACAAATAAATCACCTCTTTTTTGAAGTGAGAACCATTGTCTGAAATGATCTCATTCGGGACTCCATAGCGGCAGATAATGTTGTTTCTGATAAACTTCGCGACATGCGAAGCCTTCAACACTGCATAGGACTGGGCCTCGACCCACTTTGTAAAGTAATCTATTGCTACTAAGATATACTCATGCCCATTCGACCCCTTCGGAGTAACAGCTCCAATCACGTCGATTCCCCATACTGAGAACGGCCATGGTGATGTCATGTTGTATAACTTTGATGGCGGGATGTTCATGCGATTTGCGTGAATCTGGCATTTATGGCATCGCCGAACAAAGCCAATGCAATCTTCCTCCATGGTAGACCAGTAGTAGCCTTGTCTGAGGATCTTTCGTGCCAGCATCACCCCATTCATATGCGCACCACATTCTCCTCCATGGATGGCCTCCATCAGGCGCTTCGACTCTTCAGCTTCCACACACAACTTATGCATTCCCAGATGACCTCTTCGCATAACTTACCCCGCAGATGATAAACCGACAGCTATTCTCCTAATTGCCCTCATGTCCTTGGCAAATGCCCCTAGTGGATATGCCTCCTTTCCAAGAAGTTCCATATGTCGTGATACCAAGGGTTGTTGTCCTCAGACTTCGCCTATGGCAAAGATTGATTCGTGGCGGTGCAAATTTCGTCAATAATGACCGGACGATCCGGACTTCGACGGATGTCTATCATAGAAGATAGAGTTGCTAACGAATCTGCAAACTCGTTGTTCTCTCACTAGGTGAGTGAAATTTAGCTTTTCAAACCGAGGAATTAACAAGTCCAAGGTCTGGTGGTAAGTGATCATCTTTTCCTCTTTTACTTTCCAGTCTCCTTTCGCTTGAGACACAACTAGGTTCGAATCTCCAATGACATCCAATCGCCTTGCCCCTAGTTCTAGGGCAGCTTCCAGACCGGCAATACAAGCCTCATACTCTGCCTCATTGTTCGAGACCTTGAACTGAAGTTTGAATGCTAAAGGGATACGGGACTCGTCAGGCGCTATCAGCAATACCCCTATCCCGTATCCGTATTGATTCGACGCTCCGTCAAAGTACATCGTCCAAGTTTCATCTTCGATGTGTAGAATAGCTTCATCTGGGAATAGGTACTCAACCGCTTCATCTCCTTCAACCGGGTGGTCGGCAAGGAACTCTGCCACCGCTTCCCTTTACGACTTATGTGTCACATATTTGAGGTCAAATTCGAGAGCAACAAAGAACCAACGAGCTAGCCTACCCGTAAGTGCTGGTTTCTCGAAAAGATATTTGATGGGATCAAGTCGTGAAACCAACATTACAGAGTGAGCTAACAGGTAGTGCCGCAGCTTCCTAGTAGCCCATACCAAGGCCGACATGCCTTCTCCAAATGAGTGTAGCGGTCTCAGAATCGAGCATCTTCTTGCTCGATAGTAGATGGCCCTTTCCACTTTATCTTCCGATTCTTGTGCGAGCATACAATTTCGTCAGTAGTCTCGATCATCGGATACAATATCAACGGCTTCCCGCTTTGGCGGTGACAACACGGGCGGATTCTCAGAGATACTTTAACTGTTCAGAAGCAGCTTGGCATCGGCCGTCCTATTGGAATTTCTTTCCTTTCTTCAGGAGACCAAAAAGTGGTTCACAAGTCAAGGTTAATTTTGAGATAAACCGCCTTATGAATTGCACTTTACCCAGAAAGCCTCGCACCTCCTTTTCAGTCATTGGTGGTGGCATTTCTAAGATGGCCTTGATTTTGGAAGGGTCGACTTCGATGCCCCTTTGCGTAATCAAATCCCAAAGATTTTTCCCCATTGAACACCAAACGACATTTCGAGGATTCAACCGCATTAAATTCCCGATCCTTTGGAAAAACTTTTGCAAGGCGGTGTAGTGGCCTCTCTTTCTTTGGACTTGACAATCATGTCGCCCACACACCTCGACCTCTTTATGGATCATGTCATGTAATATTGTAGTTGCAGCCCGTTGATATGTAGCCCGGCGTTCTTAGCCCAAATGGCATCACTCAGAGTAATATGTACCCCACGGTGGTAAAGCGCCTTCTCCCGATCTTCGGTGCCATTACTATCGATTATAGCCCGAGAAGCCATCCATGAATGAGAGCAAAGCATGCCCCTTTGTGAAATCTACCAACTCGCCGATGTGCGTAAGGGAAAGTCATCCTTGACTAGCTCGCTCAGATCCTCAAGTCCACACATACCCGGATTCTCGCCATCCTTCTAAGATCGAACAATGTTGGCCACCCAAGTCGGGTATTCAGATACCCCAGAAGCCGCGCCGATCCGCTTGGTCACCTCTTCCTTGATCTTGATGGCCCAATCCGGGCGGATCCTTCCGAGTTTCGCTGATGTGCCAGCCTCAGGTCAAGAGGGATCCGGTGCATAATCTCAGATCGATTCTGTGCATGTCTTCGAGGACCACGCGAAAACATCTTTGAAATCTTTTAATAAAGCGACTAAGCGCCGCGTTCCTCGAAGACAACGTGGACCCGATCCGACCACCGCGGGTCCTTCTCAAGACTAATGTTCACGGTAGTGATTTCATCCATTAAGGGTTTAACAAACCTCTCTTGCTCTTGTTCAATTAATCGCTGCAAAACCGAGGAATTTCGTCCCTCGCTGCTTTCCAAAATTTTGAAAGTCCCGATTTAAGCAATAAACCAAAGGCATGTAAAAGTACTTGAAACCACAGTTACCTCATTCTCATTAGATACTTCAACCGTCCCAATTCTTCTCATATAACAGACTCAAAAGAGAAAGAAAAGACGACCTAGACCGATTGTGGCATCCGGGTTATCACCCCAGAATACGGACTCAGACTCAGATGAGCTGAACCCGATTCGACTCACAAGACTCGTGGAATCAGATTCCGCCACTACTCGACCCGGCGCTTGATAAAAATCCTCCTCAGATCGCCAGATGAGGGAGGGTGCGATGGATGCATCCAAAATAGCATTTGGTTGGCCCACACCGCTTTCATCTCTAATCATGGACACCGAGGAGTCATCCCCAAGCACAACCGGTCGATCAAAGGATCCGAAAGTAGACATGCTGCTACCCCCATTTCAAACTCAGGTCTGCAGACTCCAATTCCTTGCTATGTTCACCTCAACTGCGGGTTGTTCGCTTCAAAGAACATCATCCTCAGATAGTCGCAAGTCGAAGAAAATTTCAAATCCCTAAGATGCTTTTTCTTTTATTCACCATGGCTCAGGAAAACCACGTATCGGGAAGTCTTCTCCCGGACGAAACGTCCGTTCAAGGTACCCCGGATGGGCCGGTGCATCAATTCAAAAGGTTTCCCCATCTGTTTTGCTTTGGCTCTTCCTGCTATCTCTTTTCCTCTTCTTACCCAATCTTCCTTGGTGGGCAAGTAACCCAAGCCGAAGGTATGAGGGTTGTGTGGCACTTCGGCCAACGTTGCGATGCCCTTACGGCCGCTCTTCCCTAATCCCATCCCGGGGATGTATTGGAGTTTATTCATGAGGTACACTGCTTGGGCACTAACGTATACCCCTTCATTAGCGGCCATGATATTCTGTACAACCTGAGCCTCAGCTAAGGTAAAACCTGATATGAACACGTCCTCCAGGCCATGCTCTATCTCCGTATCAGCGAGATACCTCCGGTGGTGGATGAATTGAGGAATTCCCGAAAACGATGGCTACTCCCTTCCCATAGGGGTATTTCACCATTTGATGCAAAGTAGATGATATCGCCATTCCGATGCGACCACGGCCGTCCCAACAGCAAATTGAAAGTTGCAGGTACTTCCAAGACATGAAAATCTATCTCCTGCTGTCCCGGCCCAACCTTGGTCTGGATTTTAACGGTTCCCATCACCTCTCGGCTTGGATTGTCATAAGCCCTGATGACTGGATCGTTGGTACAAAGTCCGACTTTCGCACCAATCGCAGAAGTCGCCCTCGCCAGCAGACGTTGATGGCGGACCCTGTATCAACAAGGACTACCGGTATCCATTTGTTTCTACACTCCACGGAGATGTAGAGTGGCTTGTTGTGATTTGTGCCCTCAGGCGGTAATTCCTTATTAGCAAACGTCAACATTGGGGCAGCTCCTCCCGGAAAGACTAGCCCCACTAGCTGTTCTGGTGTTGTTTCTATTGAAAGCTTTGCCTTATCCATGGTCGATAAAACTTGTCTCTCGGTACTCATGAGGCCATGAAATTTCAAATAGAGATATCCGCTTGTATCTTTTTCACCGCTTGAGTACGGCTTCCTCTTCGAGCCGCTTCCTTCGCTTCACCTCTGTCCTTCCCCGAGGCCTCTCGTTGATCCAAGTGTGGGGGTTTGAAATACCGCCCACCGGTCATGTGGTCAATCTCCAAGGTACTGTGTTATCGGGTTGGTTATTCCCCCTTCGCCTCAGATGGGCAAGACAAAGATCCTCATCTTCCCACCACATCCCATCAACAATCGACAAACATTTGTCTGCTCGCATGGCCGTTTCGTACTCACGACTTTCCATTCTTATACTTGTAGCATTATCCGCCTCAGGTACACAGTGGTTTGATTCCCCACTTGGGCCTTTGCCTTCTTGACTCTCTCGATCCCTCAAACACTTCGCTCGACCGTGCTAATACATCCGGCCGCTCAACACCTCGTGGTCAAGATGCTCCACTCTCGGCGAATTCTTCGCGGCAAGGCTCTCCCAAAAGCACTCGCTTTTTCAACTTTTCGTCATCGATGTTCTCGCCGGGCCCCTTCGTCAAATTCTTCTATCACATCGGTGATCGCCCAACCACCCAATGGCCTTCTTTGCTTCCCCATAATCGAACCGCTTGATCATTGGGTCCTTCGGGTCTTGGTTGTAGTAAAACCGAGATTGGCAAAGTCCTCTCCCACTACCGTTACACTATCCATTTCGCTCAGACTATCTCCTTGATTACACATAGTTCTCCTCTGGTCGAAGCTTCACCACCGCACATCCTCGCCCACCGTGAAATGTAGTCACTCGGACTATACGCTTTTCAAGACAAATTCCAAATCTCGCAGATTTTGGCTCAACAACTCGTTTGCTTTGGGTTCCCTGTTCTCGTTTCTGGCAATCATCACGACCGCTTGGGTTGGGTCATGGAGATGTCCATCATGCATAAGTCATTGCACTCGGGGATGAACACCTCCGGTTTAGGCAAGTGGGTGGGTGTGATATAGACACTAGGGTCATAAGACATGCCCCCGGTATGAATGAAATTAAGTCTTTTAGGTGGTAGGGCTTGGTTATGTGCAGGGAGGGGATTTGTAGTAACGTTGGGCTTCT
The DNA here is from genome assembly GCA_025200525.1 of Camellia lanceoleosa. Taxonomy (NCBI): domain Eukaryota; kingdom Viridiplantae; phylum Streptophyta; class Magnoliopsida; order Ericales; family Theaceae; genus Camellia; species Camellia lanceoleosa. The sequence continues at coordinate 19,233,577 of CM045771.1, read as the reverse complement.
CGGGAGGCAAAATCACCCCGTTATCAATGAGATCTTGAATCTCATGACGTAACCGGAAGCACTGGTCGGTGTCGTGGACTTTGTTGGTAAATGCACAATATTTGGCTCAAGTTATGGGTAGGAGGGAGTTTTTCCGTAGGGGCCGCGTCTGTGGGCCTCAGATGCCCTTTCTTGATTAATACCCCGAGCCTTGGATAGGCATATAGAGTGGAGCGAAAGTTCGAATTTTGGGTGGGTATTTGGTTGTTTAGGGTTGCTTCCTGGACGACCGAGAATGGCCGCCAGATTTCTTTGTGGGGGTAGTGGTGACCATGTTATTGGAGGCTCGTGGCGTATGTGCCACTGGCCTCAGATTAGTGTTGCGGTTGAAGGTTCTTCGGGTTGCTCCCGATCACTATCAATCCAAATTTGTTTCAAGGCATCTTCAATCTGACCCCCATCTCATGTAGGTCGAAAAGGTGGGAAATGGGACTACTATCATCTTTTGCATCAATTTCGCCAGATTGCGCACAATCATCCGACCGTCTTTGTCCGTGGCCGCAAGGTCATCATTGAAGCCTTGGCCTCCATCCGTTACGAACTCAAAAACTCTCCTTAGAATCTTGTTCTGTTGTCTCGAGATCACGAGTAGTGATCTCAATCGGTGTTGTATGAATATCGCGCGATGAAGGCCTCAGCCATTTCGTCCCAATTTCTTCTTCACGCCGCTCAGCTTAGCATACCATGCAGACGCCACACCTGACAGGGTTCGACCAAATAGAGACAACTTCTGGAGCCTACTGAGGCCCATTGGCCTTAGAACGTCCGAAAACAGTCTTAAGTGTACCATGGGGTCCCCAGACCCATCAAATCGATCAATATGGGGCATTTTGAATTGTCGGCAAATACTACCGTGTCAAGGTAACCATCTTCAATATCGGGATAGTCTTGACCCCTTGGGATCCCTTGAATAACTTTTCAAGCTTGCTTAATTTGAGTGCGGTGGGATCAGTCTCGAACCCAAAGGGAGAGTCTGGTAGATTGGTGGGTGTTTTTGATAGTTGAGGTTGAATTTGGGGTAGGGTTGGAGGTAGGGGTGGTCCTGGGTAGCTCAGACGTCTGAACATTAGCCGCCTCCCGACGCTGGGAACTCCCCGTGGGGAAGGAGCTTGATGCGCAGATGTTCGCTTTGTCGCTCCACCGCAATGGTCTCTCGCCGTTTTCTCTCACTGCGGGCTCGTTGTTCGGGCGAATCGCCTGACGACGGATCTGCCGCATTGCTTTCATACTCTCTTGAAGGTGGCGACCATCTCCTCCAAACCGCCATACTATCCTGCTCGTTGGATTATCGGTATGAATTCTCTCTGTTGGTAACACAAAACCCCGATCTCATCGAGCATGTGGGTAGACAAAGCCCTCTCGAATCGATTGTAATCGATGTCCTCTGCCTCACTGACTTCCGTTTAGTAACCGGGGGTAGCGAGTAGTACACTGGTTGTCCGTCTATCAGATCCTCAGATCGAAGGAGTCGGCGGCCTCTGACCCAGGGCGCTTGGGGGATATCTATCGGGTTGGTAGCAATTGTGCTCAACTACCCTAATAGAAAGATAAATAAAGCGTATAAATAAACAGACAATTGGACAGCATAACGGCGTAAAGTAAATAAACACACAACACACGGTCGGGTATTTAAAACAAACGGTCGAATGCCGAATACACTGCTTTCAACCATCGATCATCGATCATGAACCATTGCCCCTAGGCCCGAACTGACATCGATGCATAACCGATTCCCCAAAACATCGACATCGATGCCCTGCCCGGTATTTAAACTTGCAAACTGATCTGTATGTTCCCTGCAGAGTTACACTCTAAAGCACATAGCAGATAAATGAGAACCAAAGCACCCCTATATTGGGGTAGGGTTTCCCTGTCCTATTTTGTCAGGAGCTAGGGTTTCACTACGCACGCAGCGGTTTCAAACAACCTATTTATCGGGTGAGCAACCTGTCCTAGTTTGGAATGGTCACTATGGATTTCGATATGCACTAGGTCGAATGGTCAAGAAGGGTGCCCCGGTAAAACCGGGGTTTGTGTTCCCATACTGACAGAGCCCGCAACCGGTCAGCCTTATGGACACGCCTTGACAAGACAAGCCTCAAGAAACCGCCAGAATAGCAGATGGCCAACACGGTGTCCTAGGCGCACTAATGCACATGCAATGCAAAGAAACACATAAGTGTAGTCAAAACAAGATATCACGAAGTTCGAGTCAAGCTTTCTAAGTCTCAAAGAGAGTCGCCAGAATCAGACGCACGTCGGAGGGACTCGCTACGATTCGACTCCTTTTGTGTCGGTTCTAAATGAACCAAAGAGTCCAAATCCGCAAATCGCTTTGAGAAAACAGATTTTTTGAAAAGTAGTGCCAAACATGGATCTTTGCTGACATGAGTCGCCACCTAAATATTTTTAAAATGGGAAATTTAGAAACTCCGACTCGGTCAAGGCCACATGTCCGCCATCACCAAAGTGGTCTTGGCTCGAGCTTGGGTACGATCGGGAAGGTCACTTTATGAGCACCCTTCTTTCGCTTCCAAGACCGGCCTCTACTAACCGTGATATCCGTTTTTGAAAACTTTATGCGTTCTTGTTCCGGTTATTAACCTAGAATTACTATGTGATGCGCACAACACAAAAGTATAGACTAGATCGCCTAACTTGGAAATAAACATTGCATATCCGTTTTATCTCGAAAAACATGTTAGATTTTGCTACTCGCAAGTAGGCCAAAATACGGATTTCAATGAGTTGTTCCAACTCAAGCAATCCAACCTCCACCCACAGGCATTCAAGCAGTTTATCACATAAGCACTTAGCCGCATGGCAAGCATACTGTCATGTTAACATTCACATGCATGCGATATGCTAAAGCCATAAAAACTTACATCGTACTCCGTGCCAAAACAATAAACTGGTTAGCAAACATGCATGACCTAGTTCATGTTAAGTGGCTAATGCATCACAGGCAGGGGTGCAATCTAAACAGGCTCGGCTGACCCTAAACATGGCATGTGGAATGCGCGAGTAGCACGTATTCAATTTGGAATTGAAAGTACGATGCAGTTTGCATGATGTGCCGAGCCCGATGCATGTAAACAAAATGCATGAATGCACACATGCATTGCATAAGGTATGCTGAATTAAATATGCCCTAATCTACCATTCTAAGCAGGTAAATAAAAGGGTTAGAAAGAAATGGGGGTTGGAAGACATGCACCCACTCACACACACTTATTACAATTGTGCCCTCGCTTGGAGGGACCGAAATAATAATACAATCCAACAAATAAATGAATAAATAAAATATTACAAATTCTAATTACTAAAATTAAAGCAATTAAATAAGTAAATGCAATGGGGCCTCAGCCCTGCCTCGGGATGTGCGAATGATGCATGCTCGTCGCGGCTCGCCCGAAACCCGTGGTCATGGCATTGCCGCTTCGCTTTTCGCCTCGCTCTCCAAAATTCCCAAAGTTCTTGGAATACCTTCCAAATGGTCTGAATGCCCCACCGGGTGGGAAGGGATCATCTACCGTTTTATTGACCATCGGCTGCTTGTGGTGATTATCGGCACAAATAAAGCGCCGATCGGCACATTAAACTGCCGGCCGGCAGAAAGTCCCTGCAGCAGACAGATTGACAGCAGCAGCAAGACAGCAATGCATAGCATGGATTTTAGGGGACATGTAAGCACGGTCATTGCCTCCTATCATGCTTGGGGACTCAAGGAGGTAAGACTCTTGGTTCTTGGGCCACCAATAGTGCATTTTGATGCATGATAGCCCAAAGAATCAAGATTGCTCTTTTGATATGAAAATGCATGCAACCCCAAAAAAAAAAAAAAAAATGAAGATTAAGTCCCTATCATATGGAGATCAAGGGCCTTAGGGACTTGAGGATGGAGACAAGTTTCACCACTCAAGTGTGAACTCCTCTCAATCTTCATGCTTGGTTTGACAACCCCAAACCAAACCATGGAATGCAACTCATGCGACATGGTTCAAATGTAATGCAACCTATCATATTAGGCATGCAAAGAGCTAAAATATGCAAGGTACAAATGTCATACAACATGCATGGAACTAGCATGTATACTAGGTTTCATCAATCAAACATGCAACAACCATGATATAAGCATGCAAAGGTGGACCAAGCTCAATGAGGCAGCCCTCAAAACTCCCTAAATCAGTGGCAAAACATGCCTCAAAACATGAACAAAATGCTACACAAGCATGCAAGCCATGAGGCTCAAAGCTAAGGCACAAAGTGAGACATTGAACTACCACTAATCAAGACCAAACATGGTACATACCAAGCAAGCAAGGACAGATTTCTAGCATGCAAAATGAGCCCAAATCCCCTTCATGGCATCCCCGAAAATGCACTAAACATGTAAGCATGCAAAGGCCTTCTTTAAAGCATACAAGAGCACACCCTTAAGGCATGAACTAAGCCACATATGCCAACATATAAACATGACTAATGGACTGAAATAGGGTCTAATATGATGCCAAAATCATGGGATAAAGACAAGTTAAGCATGCTATAACTCCATACAAGCAAGGCCAACAAGCATCAATGCAAAACAACCATGTCAAGCATCTCAAATGTGACAAAATCAGTGGCTTACAGCCCTCTAATATAACAAAATAATGCTAGTGTCTTCATGAAACTAAGCTAAAACATGCAAGGAAACATGACCTCAAAGCATGGCATCTTCTAGGCATAAGAAAGCATTTCAAAGCAAACATAAGAGACATGTTAAGGACTATGAAACCAACCTAAAACAGAGGCATAACATGTCAAATGAACCACAAATATGCTCTGAAATGAGGCTCAAAACAACTATACAAACATGCTATTCTTTGGGCCTAAAACAAAGGCAAACAAAGAGCCAAGGGGAGAGGGGTGTCCCTCCCCTATATATGACTTCAAAACACCTCCCTCACCACTGAAAACCCACTGGTTTTCAGTGGTGAGAAGTTCAAGAACAACAAGTAAATAGGACTATGTCAATAAGGCACCAAAATGGCCAAACAAGGCCTAGAAAGGTGAGCCTTTGCTCAAACCACAAAAAGTCCTTAATGAAGGTTCAAGAACAAGCAAAAACAAGATTTTTTTTATGTTAAACACAAACTCAAAAACTCAAAGCAAAGAGGGTAAAAAGTAGTTGCAAGAATGGGGAAACTAAAGTGAAAAGCTCACCCTTGAAGATCCAATGAAGAACAGGTGGTCCAGCCCTCCTCAAGTGATCAAAAACCAGTCTAAGACCACACAAAACAACCTTCCAAGTCCCTCAATCTCGGAGCTAGGTGTAATGGTATGTGTACAAGGGCAAAAGTAAGGTAAAAACACACTTTTTGATCCAAAAACATACACACAAGAGGAGGGAGAGGGAGATATAGATATATATGTATGTATGAGCTCTGGTTTTGCCTTTCAATCTCTAACCCTAATCAAAGGGAGAGAAGGCTTGCTTATATAAGCAAGCAAAGCTTACAAGCTAAGCCAATTAAAGGCTCATCCCTCCATACACGTGTATGGAGGGGAGAAAAAGGTGATAAAGGCATGCGAAAATATCTCGTAGCAACAGAAGTGGTCGGCAGGGCAAAATGGTAATTTTACCAAAAATAGTGCCGACCGGCACAAAATAATGCCGACCGGCACAATATAGTGCCGGTGGCAACACCAGCCAGCCGGTGGCCTCTAGCCACAGCCGGTGGTGTGTGGGGATGCCTCACAAAGCATTTCCTGCCCCTCCAAGGCAAAACACAAGTGTTTGGTGCAAAACCAAACACTAAACAATCAAGTTCGGAGGTCCTGAGGCAAGGCGCGCGAGCCGAGAACTCCGGGAATTCCAAACGAACACAAACATGGATAATCACCGAGTGTTCCAACGGTGACGTCCAAGTCTTGAGGACGGTCAAAAATGGGGTGTCTACATTCCTACACCGACTTGCTTTGACCAACAAAAAATCAACACTTAATTTTTAAAGGGGAATTAAAAAACCTATAATAATAAAAACTAAGTTAAAGCCTAGTCCGTCATAACCAAGAAAATTCTGAGTTTGGGAGCTTAGATACAAAATGGGAAGGCCATTTATATGGAAGCACCCCCTTTTGCCCAATCTAAAGATTAGCCTCTACTTACTTTCTATTTTATGATTTTAGTAGTTAATTATTCACATAAATTCATTTTTAGACCTAAACTTTTAACTAACCTAAATTTTTGTGATTTGAAGAAAATAAATATTGCCTATTTTAGATTTTAAATAATAAAGCCACGTTCCTTGTAAAATAATGATTTTTCATAAATAAAAAAAATTAATATAACGTGGCCATAAACTTAATGTAAAATAAACAATATTTGTAAAAACAACACAATTTTGTATAGAAAAGCAATTAACTTGTATAATTGAAAAACAATGCAAGAAACAAGCATATGCTAAGGGGAAAAAGAGGACTTACCCGGTAGCCTACTTTCAATGCCTTATATGCATGCATAAAGTACATATGTCCTAATCACGCAACTAACATACAAAAACATAAAATTAGACCCGATTTGAGGCTATTAATGATGAATATGCACAAAGATACAACTAACAAATAAAAGCAAGAACAAAAACTACCAACTACGTGATGATCAAACTGGGCCATGTATGATTATTATGTGATTAAAGGAGACCTAAACATGTTGTTCTAATGAGATAAAGAGTAAACATGCAAAAATAATCGAAAAAACTAGCAAAGTTAAGCTACATGATGCTATGATGGTCTAGCAACCGAGCGTGGATTAGCTACTGAAAATAGGCTAAAAAGAATATTTGAATTAATCAAGAAAAGAGGTATACCTGCTAGTTTGCTTAAATCGAAGTGTGTGCCAAGAAAAGTGCAAGAAAACCTTGCAAGCCTCCCTCAAGCTTTGGTTCCAAGTTTAGGTTCAAGAGCTTCAATACATAGGTATGGTCAGAGGCCTAAAGTTGCTGTAGGGTGTGGGAATTTCAGAGTTGAGGCTAGGGGAAAGGAGAAGGGGGAGTTTTTATTCTTTAAAGCTCACAAAATGGCTCAAAGTCTTAACCCCCTTGAAAGAGAGGGGGAAAGGCTTTATTTATAGGCAAATGAGGAAGGTTCTGGAACCCTTTCTAGGGTTCTATTGCTTTCTCTCTCCACCTCCCACCAAAAATACATACCTAGCTCTGTCGCACTTGGATGTGCGCACGCACAAATAAGGTGCACACGCATGAGGCATGTGTGCATGCACCCTTTGCCATGGTACACGTGTCATCCCTATATGCATTCCATGTTCTTGGCTTGCTTGTGGCCCAAGTAAGTTCGAATTGTTTTCTGATCAATGTTTTTGATAAAACCAGTCACTTATTTTGGAAAATACATTTGATCAAAGCACAATTAACCTTATCTCCCTTTCTCGAAGTTAAAAAGTTGATTTTTTGGCTAAAAATAGTTTCAGGGGTAAAATTGTCATTTTTGCAAAAAGTTAGTTTTTGGCCAAAATGGGTTTGCACAACAACTCCAAACATCCTTAAACATTCTAGGTTGAAGTAATTTACCATTTCATCGTTAAGAGGCTTGCAAGTGCCCAAAGTCTTAGGGTCAGTCCAAATGAGGTGTCTACAGCTAGTTGGTCATTCTTGCTACTTTAGCTCTCCATCTTGTGACAAAGTCGCTGAAGCTTTCATTGGGTTCTTGCTTGGTGGTTTCAAGTTCCCTCATAGTTACTTTCAGCTAGGTGTTGTAAGAGTATTAGGTGACAAATGCCTAGGCTAACTCATCCTACTTCCACTTGATTTCGTTGTCAAGCTTGGCGTACTAGTTGGCTGCTACTTCGGACAGAGTTCGGCAAAACAAAGACATAATTGTTGGCAAGTGAGCCCAATAGGCCTTAGAATGTCGGCAAAAATTCAAATATGCACCGTGGGGTCTCCCAAGCCATCAAACCTATCTATGTATGGCATTCTGAACTTCTTGGAGAGGCAAACAATCACATCCCCTAGACCAGCATCTAAATCCGAAATGCAATCAAGACCTTTAGTCTTCTTCATAGCCTTCTTCAGGTTGGCTACACTATTAGTGTTGATGTCAAGGTTTAGCACTTCAATCTTTGGTTCATCTTTTGGTTGATCCAATCGTGGAATGAGGACAACTAGTACTTCATCCCTTGGAACTTGTTGTGATTTCGACAGTGATGCGGCTATTTAGGCTTGCAGCCAGTTCAAATTTTGGGCCTGGGTGTACATGATCACAGACAAAGTGTCTACGGACCTTTGAAGTGCACGAATCAAATCAGTCAACTCTTAGGCTTGGGTCATCAAGATTTCTGACTCGGAAACCTGAAGTGTTATGGGTTAGGATGATCTGAGAAATATGGGTTGGCCTGTTTTGTATCCACTAGCTCTAAATTGGAACAGGTTTCGACTTGGGCCTGCGAATCTTCCTTGTTGGTGTCTTGAGTGAAACTAACATGGGCTTTCCGTTAACTAAATCTTGAGTACAAGACAACCGATTGAGTCTAGCCCACTTAACTTGGGAAACATGCTTCCTAGGAGCGATGATTGCAAACAATCTTGTGAATAGGCAAATGGACCCGATCAAATTCTGTTCAAACTCACCATGGGACCCCAAAATCATCATCATTATCAATTAGGTGATAGTTCCCAACTAAGGAATTTAAAGGAATTTTTATAATTCTTACCAAAGTGATCAACTAAACAATTGCCTTTCCACTATTTATTGTTTGACCAAAGAAAAATACCCCATTTAAAAATACATGATCAAGTTACAACTTCCAACTTCTTTTTTATTTTATTTTTTTCAAAACCATTTTTCAAAGTAAAGGTTTTTTTTTTCTAAAATTTTTAGGAGTCCAGATTTTATTCCAAGGAATCAATCAAGCAATCATCCTTTAGCTAAATATCTCATAGAGGAATCAGAACTTTATTCAAAAGGGTAGGCTTGGTCACCACCTCCTTGCCCATTATTTTTCCAATAACAAGGTTCCTCCAAAGTCAACAGCCCAAAGATTTTTGTTTAATTGAAAACACTTTACATAACTTCCAGATTCTACTCAAATTTTATTTTAAAATTTTCAAAGGAATTTTGGATTTTATTCAATAAATCAATCAAACAATTGCCTCTTTGTCAAACTCCTTTTAGAGAATTTCAAAATTTTATTCAAAGTGAAAGACTTGGTCATCACCTCCTTATCCAACACTTTTCCATAAAATCAAAATTCCGTTCAAAGTCAATAACTTGAAGATTTTCATCCAATCAAAAATATAACGGTTTCGGTTTAGACCCGACCCTTTTTATGCTTTTAGATTCAAGATTCCGTATTTTTAATTACTGTTTATGCCCTTTACCATCTTGTTGATAGTGGAGTTAAGTTGTTGGTTGTGTTTGAAATAGGTTGGGAGTTAGTTTTTTAATAGAGTTGGTGTCTATTTCACTTTTGGCTTGCTTGAGTAATGCTCTTGTCGCTCAAGTGTTCCTTAAGATCTCTCAGTATTTTTTTTTTAGTCTTATAAAACTTCTGGGAATGGGTGATCTTCGCTCGATCAGTCTTTTTTTTCCCTCGAGCGGTGTTTTGCAGGTCTAAACTTCTAGGAGGGGGTCATTGTGTGCTCAAGCGGTGTCTTTGGTCACTCAAGCAATGTCACTTATTATGTTCGACGCTCGAGCAGTGGTTTGGTCGCTCGAGTGATCTTGTAGACCGCCCGAACTCCGCTCCGCGCACGAGGGCACGAATTGTAGTTCTAGCTACTACAGTTCAGACTCCTATCACGATTCTAAATCTAATCTTACAAAATGCAATGTAAGACTGATAAATCACCAAACAGTCCAAATCCGGCAAATCGTTTTGAAAAATCGATTTTAATCAAAAAGCGCCAAACATGGACTGCTTTGCCAGATTTCAGAGTCGCCACTTAAATATTTTATTTTCAGAAATTTAGGAAACCCTGACTCGTGCCTAAGGCTACGTGTCCATCATCACCAAAGTTGCCTCGGCTCGAGAATTTGGGTACGAGGGGGGAAGGTCATGAAATGAGCACCCTCGCTCGCCCGATCAAAGGAGCGGCCTCTACTAATCATGATATGTTGTTTTGAAAACACATGTGTTCTTATTTCGGTTATTAATCTAGAATTACTATGTGATGCGCACAACACACAAGTATAGACTCAATCGCAAGGATTGGAACAAAACATCTCATGTTTGTTTTCGAAAATGGTTTGAAAGTGCTACTCGCAAGTAGGCTAAAGCGCAGATTTGCCACCCTCAAGTGGGCTTAAAACAACATGATTTTGCCACCTCAAGTGGGCTTAAAACTCACATTTGATGAGTTGTTCCAATTCAAGCAATGAAGCCTTCATCCACAGGCATTCATGCAGTTAATCAATTAAGCAATTAGCCTCATGGCAAGCATGCTATCATGGCAATCACTTACACTCATGCAAGGATGCTAAAGCGAAAACACTTACAGTGTACTCCAAGCCAAAACAAAAGCTAGTTAGTAATCATGCATGATCCTAGCTATGTTAAGATGCCTAGTGCAACGCATGCAAAAATGCAACTAAGTAGGCTCGGCTATTCTAGAATGACATATGAATGCAACACTTGATAACATGCTTTAAGACACGTATTCAATAAAGTGTATTGAAATACAATGCAGTTTGAATGATGCGCCAAGCTCGGTGCATGCAATATGAATGAATGATGCACGCATGCAAAGCATAAGTATGCTAATTGAGGTATGCCCTAAACTAACCATTGAAAGCTGATAAGTAAAAGGGAGAAAGAAATGGGGTTGGAAGACATGCATCACACACACGCACACTTATTACAGCATTGCCCTCGCGAAGGAGGGTCCGAATGAGTTTAGTTAACTAGCTACACTAATTAAACTAATTATTACAAATCAACTAATTAACTAACTATTCCTAGTTAACTAATTATTACAAAACAAATCGAATCAACTAACTATTCTAAGTTAATTAAGTACAAACCAAATTAATTAATTAAACACTTAACTAATTAATTACAAAATAACTAAACTAATAAACTAGTTTAGCTAAGCAATTTAAACACATGGCCTCGGGAAGCGAGGGGATATGCATGCTCGGTCAGCTTCGCTCTGAAATCCACTACCGTGCCTCATGATGCCTCTGTTTGCACTCTTCTGTACTTCTGAAAATTCTGACCCACCTTAGGAACATACTGAGGAATGACCGGCCAAAGATGGTGGCCATCGGCCACTTTTGATAGCCGATCGGCAGACATTGGTGGCCGGTCGGCATCTTTGATGGTCGGTCGGCCACTGTTTCCTGCAATTTCTCCTTTTGCTGCAACAGAGTACTAACAGAGGCATGGCAGTGTATTTGCAAGGAATGTGTGCACAACCACCCTCCCTATCATTTCTCAAGCTCAAGGGAGTGCGGTACTCGACTTCCGGGCCACCAATCACACATCTCAATGCATGATGTCCAAAGAGGCCAAGTTGCACAAGTCAATGTCAATGAATGCACACAAATAACACATAAGAGCCTCCACCTCTATCATGCTTGATCAAGAGGGTCGGCGATCGAGAAATGAGGCACGTTTCATCACTTTAAGCATGAAACGTCCCTCGTTTCTCGTGTTTAGATCAACATCCGATCCAAACACAATGCAATACAACACATATGCAAACAACAATGTTAATGTGGCATGCACAAGGTCCTAACATCTGAACAATGCATGCATGGCATGTTTGGAGGCTAAAGCATCAAGGCAAATGAAGTGTATCACACATGAAGCATGTGCTACAATGCTCAAGTGGTCAAACCAACCCCGGATAGAGGTCATGCATGCCAAAATAGTGGCCAAAACCCAACAAAACTTAGGCACGAAAAGCAAGGAATGCATACTCAACTCATGGCTCACAAGCAAGGCATAAAGGCATAACTCTTAAACACAATTCAAGAGTGATATGCATGAGAATATGGCAATGCTATATGCTCTGAAATCAAGTGTTTAATGATGCCAAATCACACAAATAACACAAACAAGGTATTTTAGAGGGTCCAGAGCATAAGGCTAGTTAAGAGCATCACACAAGAGGCATGCAATACATAGCACAACTAACCAAACCAGCTCTAGACAGAGCTCAAACATGCCAAGTTAAGGGCCAAGTTAAGAGCCAAGAACATGCTAAAATGGAACCCAAGAGCTTACACAAGCATGCATGCAAATTGGCTCATGATTAAGGCATTGAGCATAACCCTCCAAAGACATTGAAAGAGTGAAGCATGGGAGAGTTTGACCACATTTCATGCGCTGAAATCATATATCAAATGATGCTAAATCTTGCAAATAGCCCAAGCAATGAATGTTAGTGGACCCAAAACACAAAGCTAGTGGAGAGGCTTTACACTATGGCTATACAAAGCAAAGCATACATGATCAAGACCACCCAAATCAGACCTAAAGCATGTGAAATCATGGAAAAAAGCATGCTGGAGTGGAGTCAAAATAGGCTAGGACGATGGTCTAAAGCATAGAGCATGTTAGGCTAGCAAGTAGAATTACACTACAAGTGTATGAAGCATTCAAGAGACAACCAAACCAGCCAAAAATAGAGTTATATCAGGTCCAAAAACTCACAAAAACATGCTCAAACTAAGCCCTAAGAGGATAGAAATACATGCTCATTTGATAGGCCAATAGCACATGCTAACAAGACAAGAGAAGGGGGGACCACCCCCACCTATTTTGGACCTCAAAACAACATTTCTACCACTGAAAATTCACTGGATTTCAATGGCTAAAAGGCCAAACAAAGATGATTTCAAAGGCCTAAAGAGATGGCACAAAACAAGGCCAAACAAGCCACCAAATGGGGTAAACCACCCCTAACTCAATCAAAGCCTTAAACAACCATTTTAAGCACTTGAAAATAGAACTTTTTACAGTTGAAAGTTAAGCCAAAAGAAGCATGCAAAGGTGGTTAAATAAGTAACTACAACAAAGCTTTAAAGAGGATAAAGACTCACCCTTGAAGAACAACTTTAGAACAGCAACTTCAGAGGCAAAAACCAAGCCAAAACCACTCAAATGCAACCTCCAAGAACCTTAGCCCAATAGTGAAGGTGTTTCACTAGGTGTTTGTGTGAAAAAGTGTGAAGAAATGGCACTTTTGAGCACAAACAAGTGCAAATATAGAGAGAGAGAGAGAGGGAGCAATATAGAGAGAGATATATGTATAGCCCTAATGCAAATTTTTAAAACCTCTGAAAGGGAAGAGGAGCCTCCCCTTATATAGAATCACAAGCTTCAAGCTTCTTGGACAAGCGAGAAGCTTGTTTAAATCCCTCCATACACGTATATGGAGGATGTATTCTATGCTCACCAGCTGGCACAACTAGCAACAAAATATCCACAAAAACAAAGAAAAGGGCCGCGGCCCAAAAAAATGGCTGACCGGCCATTAAAGGTGCCAACCAGCCATCAGTGATGCCGACCGGCCACCACTAATGGCTGATGGAAAGAGGGCATGGCTGATGGGCAAGGGGCCTTGCCGATGGGTTGTAGGGATGGCCAGCAGGCCACCCCCTTCCCTCAGAAACAAAGCCGCAAGCTCTTGGTCCACAACCAAGCACAAAAGAGACAAGTTGAGAGGCTCCAAGGCAAGGCGCACAGCCGAGACCTTCAAGAACTCAAAACAAACACGAGCATGGATGATCATCGAGTGTTCAAACGATGACGCCCAAGTCTTGAGGACGGTCAAAAATGGGGTGTATACAGGTCTATGCATATATTAGTTGAGGAAAAAGAGATTTTTGCCACTTTTTCATTTCCTCTCTCCCTAAAACACCCCTAACCCTAATTTCTTCACTCTTTCTCTCTCTAGTTCTTGCTTAAAACCTTAAATACTCCTTAATCCATTGATTTCTTTGCCATAGTTCCTTGGAGAAAAAGGTAGAGCTTGTTGAAAGCTTCATTTCAATCAGAGAAGATCTTGTTTTAGGCTCTATCAAACTTCTACGCTTGCTCTCTTCCTCTTCTACGCTTGATGTAGGGATATGTTTGACCTTCTAGTATGATTCTTAACTTAGTTATGTGCTCCTCATCTAGTATTGTGATTTGGAAAATGAGTGTTTTGATTTAGGGTTTGATTTTTGAAATGTAAAAGAAAGATTTTCAAATGGGTTCTTCAAAAAGGTTATGGGATTGTAGTTATTACTAAGATATGTTGAAATGTTGGAAATCTCCTCTCTAAAAGTGTTTTTGAAAGACAAGGATGCATGATATGAAAATCATAGATGTTTGATTTATGAAAGAAAAAGGAATGATATTGAATTATTTTATTTTTATTTTTTATTCTTTGAAAAGACAAAATAAATATACATGTTGATGACAATCAAGTCCAAAACAATTGAAAAGCCCAAGACTTGTAAAAAAAATAATTACAAACGAAAGAACAAAAATGAGCCTTCAGCTCCATAGTCCTCCCAAGCTAAGTCCTTGGTGGAGGCATGCCATTGGCACCTGAAAGTTATTTTCCACGTAGGGTGAGCTAAAGCCCAGTAGAGATACTCAAACAAAACGTATGAAGCTTAACAAAGTCACATGGTGAATGCAATGCAATGCCATTTTCAAAACATTATGCTTTCTCTTTCAAAATAATGCCATGCCCCAATTATGTGTGATTTAATTTAATAAACAATACCTTCAAGTTAGAAAACAGGGCAGTGGATACAAAACAGTAGGAATCTCTAGGTAAGTGTCTGCTAGTAGGCTATACAAGCACTACCAAAGCCATTTTATCAGTATTATCCGAAAAGATCGGCACTTAACCGCGCGTGTTTCTGGAGTTTCACCAAGGACACACAGGCCAACAATATACACCACAACCACACCGCCTAACCGAATTCACCAAGGTACACACCCTTTAGGACATAAAGGTACACACACATATCCAAGGTGAAACATAAACTGATCTGTATTACCTTTTACACACACATATCCCATTAAGACATAAATTGATCTGTATTACCTTTTATTTTCAATTCACTCATGCATGGCATATGCTATAGATTTAGGATCTAGGATTTACGAATGTATATTTGCATATGTCATCTTTTGTATGGTAAAGGAATATAAATGAAAGGTTATTATTTTGGAAGTTATGTTTTTCTATTGGATATCATGAGATGGGTTGTTGTTATTATTTTGGGGCATTACAACTTGGTATCAGAGCTACCGAGTTTGAATACCTTGAATCGTGAGACGTGGTTTTTACCACAATGGATTTTTCTCGCTAGATATTATTAGAAATAGAACTGGTATGCTCTGTGATAACATGTTTATGTGACTAGATGGGTATGAGATTTGGTTTCTAAGATATTAATTAGATCTACGAGTTTCTAGAAGTCCTATTAGAAGAGCAACTGGTCACTACTTATTCAAAGTGGAACTCTGGCAATGTCGCAGAACAATTATTATCTAGAAAGGAAATTCGTTTGTGATTATGTAACATGGTGCTTATATGGAATAAATTAATTGTTGTCCACTGTATTAGGACATAAGTGATTTAGCCTTGGCACATTTGTAAATGTGCTAAACTATTGTGTTACCTTTATTAGAATGTCAGGACGCAGGCATGGTGGTGGTAGGTGTGGCCGGCCTAGATGGCAGGAGGTGCCGATACCGGATGAAATTCCAACACAAGAAGAAGGAGTTGGTCAGGCCAATGTGCCCAAGCCAACAGGACAACAAGCCATAGGCGCCTTAGCCTGTGAAATGACAGGAGCATTGGAGGAATCCATGGCTATTCTTAGGGCCGAAAATCAAGTCTAGGCCCATGTTGCAAAAATAGGGCCATCTTTTTTGAAGAGGGAGTTTTTCCGATTGAATCCGGACGAGTTTTTTAGGGATCCAAAAGAGCCACTAGAGGCCGACAAGTGGCATGAACAGATGGTGAAAACGTTCAAGATACTTGGCATCAAGGACGATGGTTTGAGGGTGACCTTGGCATCTTTCCAACTCAAGGGAGATGCAGGTCAATGGTGGAAGTATGCGCAATGGTGTATTAGGGTGACTTGGGAGGCTTTTGTCAATGCCTTCCACAACACCACCCACTGCTAGGGAGAAATTGATGGAGCAGTTTTTGAAGCTCAATCAATTGAACACACTAGTGATCGAGTTTGAGGTGGTTTTCACAAGCTTGTCGAGGTTTACACCAGAACTTGTGGAGATGGAAGAATGCCGTTGTATCGAGTTTGAGAAGAGGTTGAGGACTGGGTCAATGATTAGGGATTACGACCGTTTTGTGGAGTCGACAGCCTATTTAGAGACTGTGATCCAAGCAAAGGAAAAGCGGATGAAGGGCTCTAAGCAGAGGAGTCAGGATGTTCAAGGGGACGCTAGGGACAACAAACAGCAAATGGGTTCCACCCTACAGCAGTCCTAGGCCACACCATTTACTTCTACGTTTCTTGTACTGAGTTCGGGTTCAGAGAAAAGTAATCAAGCTGGGTTCACTTGCTTCAAGTGTGGTCAATTAGGCTACAAGTCTTCAGTTTGCCCGTAGAAGGGAGGAGGGCAACAGTCTATAACATCTTCGGCTCATCCTCAAAGCTAGAGTCAGGGGTGAGGTCAGCCACCTACCTATTATTAGTGCGGGCAGTTGGGGCACTTGAGGAGGTTTTGTTCTCAGTCTGGTGGCACACCTGGTGCATCTAGTTCGAGGCAGACATAGAGCCATCAGCCAGCTCAGTCAACACAGGCCTCGAGGGACAATCAGGGAGCCACTTTGGCTCAATCCGTGTATTAGGCCTATGCTCCGAGGGGTGAGCAGGTGGATCAAAGGCCTTCATGGCATGTGTATGCTGTTACCACACCGAATCAGTTACCAGCACCTTCCGTAGTGAGAGGTAACTTTTTATTGTTCAACTCTATTGCCAATGTGTTGATTGATACTGCTACATCTCATTCATTCATATCATCTTCTTTTACATCCACTTTGCAATTGGAATTTGAGATGTTGGAGTCTCCTCTTTTGGTTGAGACACCTATAGGGGGTAGAGTGGCATTGGGTCGAGTATGTTGCTCTTGTGAGATCGAGGTCGCAGATCATTAGCTCTCTTTCGATTTTATTGTTCTTGGTATGCATGCTTTTGATATAATTATGGGTATAGATTAGTTGACTCATTACCAGGCTTTGAT
Source organism: Camellia lanceoleosa (assembly GCA_025200525.1). Lineage (NCBI taxonomy): Eukaryota > Viridiplantae > Streptophyta > Magnoliopsida > Ericales > Theaceae > Camellia > Camellia lanceoleosa. The sequence continues at coordinate 19,216,320 of CM045771.1, read as the reverse complement.
AGACTGCCATCATAGAAGGGTGTTGGTATTGGGGGAGTGCTTCTATTTCATGTGTAATTGGGGTGATAGTCCTACTCCTCCATTGTATATGACCTTAAGGGTCGATAAGAGTTGAGTTTTTTTTTCTCCATGATGATAGCCGATTAGGGTAGTATAATTCAAGGTGAATTGCCAAGAGTAGTTCGAGAGTATCCGGATGTTTTGCTAGAGGATCCCACAGAGTTGCCACCGCATAGAGAGATTGAGTTCTCAATTGACTTGGTGCTAGGCATGGCTCCAATTTCCATGGCACCATATAGGTTTTCCCCAGTCGAGTTGTGTGAGTTGAAGGTACAACTTCAAGATTTGTTAAATAAACGCTTCATTCTCCGTAGTACATCGCCTTAGGGAGCATCGACTTTCTTTGTAAAGAAGAAAAATGGTACGTCACGACTATGCATCGATTGCTGGAAGTTAAACCGAGTAACTATTAAGAACAAGTACCAATTATCACAAATAGATGATTCGTTTGACCAGTTAAAGGGGTCTCGTTGTTTTTCGAAGATCGATTTGAGATCGGGGTATCACAAATTGGGGGTGAAAGAAGAGGATATTTAGAAAATGGCCTTCCACATGCGGTATGGCCATTACGAGTTCTTAGTAATGTCTTTTGGGCTAACCAATTCACCGGCTTCATTTATGGACTTGATGAACCGAGTCTTTCATAAGTTTTTAGATCAATTCGTGGTTATCTTCATCAATGGCATCTTAGTCTAATCACCCTCCGAAGAGGAACACGAGAAACACTTACGAGTTGTAATTGAGTTTCTTAAAGCACACGATTATATGCTAAGTTCAGAAAGTGTGAGTTTTGGCTCAGCAAAGTTAATTTCCTAGACCATGTAGTGTTTAGGGAAAGGGTAACTATGGATTCATCTAAGATAGATCCAGTGCAAGATTGGGAACAACCAAAGAATGCCTTTGAGATTCAGAGTTTCTTGGGCTTAGCCGGGTGTTATCGACATTTTATGAAAGATTTCTCTAGACTGGCCTCACCATTGACTAGATTGACGAGGAAAGGAGTTAGATTTGTGTGGAGTGAGACTTACGAAAAGTCGTTTCAAGAGCTTAAGGTTAGACTCACCACTACTCCTGTTTTGATTATTCTGGATTATTTAGTTTATTTTACTACAGTTCAGGAAGGCTTTGGTTGTGTATTTATGCAAGAGGGGAAGGTAGTAGCATATAGTTCACAGCAACTGAAATCACACGAGAGAAACTATCCTACTCACGACTTAGAGCAAGCAGCAATTATAGTTGCCTTAAAAATGTGGAGGCATTACCTATACGGTGAGAGATTTGAAGTGTTTTCCGATCACAAGAGTTTGAAATACCTATTCTCACAAAAGGACTTCAATTTGACGCAGCGGAGATGGATGGAGTTTATGGAGGATTGCAATTTTGAGTTGCATTATCATTCAGGAAACGCCAACATAGTGGCCGATGCATTGAGTAAGAAATCCGTGAGCGATGTAGCTAGTATCACCATCTAGGAATGAGAGATGTTGAGCATAGTTGATGAGTTTGACTTGCATCTTGGCGAGTCGGACGAGTCGAACGTTTTGTTCGCTATAGTTGCACAACCAACTCTAGTAAGCCAAGTTATAGAAGCACAACAAAATGATTGCAAAGTAGAGGCTATCTAAGAGAAGATATCCAATGCGAAGGTAGAAAAGGGCTTGAATGTTTAACCTGACTCGAGCGTAGGGTATCTAGATCGTCTTTTTGTGCAAGAATCTTGTAGAGGGGAGGTACTTCGAGAGCTCCATCATTCATGCCTTCGGTATACCCTGAAGGCACAAAGATGTACCACGACCTTAGTCACCAGTTTTGGTGGAGAGGGATGAAGAGAGATGTAGCCGTGTTTGTTTCGAGGTACTTCACTTGTCAACAAGTGAAGGTCGAACATCAACGACCAGTGGGTTTGTTGCAACCCTTACCTATAACGAAGTGGAAATGGGAGCATATTAGGATGGATTTTGTTGTGGGTCTTCCGAGGACTCAACGGGGTAATGATGCTGTATGGGTGATAGTCGACTAATTAACCAAATCCACACACTATGTACTTATGCACACGAGCGAATCAGTAAATTATATTGCCGACCTATATGTTAGGGACATAGTTCGACTTGATGGGGTCCTAATGACTATTGTCTCTGATAGAGATCCACGTTTCACGGCTCGGTTATAAAGAGCTTACAGAATGCCTTAGGCACTAGGTTGACGTTTAGTACTGCTTATCATCCTCAGACTGATTGGCAGTCCGAGTGCACCATTTAGCTTTTAGAGGACATGCTTCGAGCTTGCGTTCCCGATTTTAAAGGGTTGTGGGAGAGGCATTTACCTTTGGTGGAGTTTGCCTATAATAGTAGCTTTTAGGCGAGTATTGATATGGCACCTTTTGAGACCTTGTATGGTCGACCGTGTAGATCTCCAATGTATTGGGCTGAGGTGGGTGATGCACCTATGTTAAGCCCTGAGATAGTCCAGGAAACGACGGAGAAGATTGCGCTTATTCGTAAGAGGTTAGTCTCAACTCAGAGCCATCAAAAGAGCTATGTCGACCGTAGGAGGAGGCCTTTGTCTTTTAAGGTGGGGGATCATGTAATTCTTAAAATATCGTTGAGATGGGGTTTGATGAGATTTAGGAATAGTAGGAAGTTATCTCCTAGATTTATTAGACCTTTTGAGATTCTAGATTAAATTGGAAGATAGCTTATCATTTGGCCTTGTCGCCCCAACTTTCTGGGGTTCATGATGTATTTCATATTTGTATGCTCTGGAAGTTCAAACCTGATCCTTCACGCATGCTGGATTGGACTGATTTAGAGGTAGATGAGGATGTCTCGTATAAGGAGAGACTGATTCAGGTTTTAGATACTCGGGATCAAGTCTTAAGGGGCAAGACTATCCCATTACTTAAGGTGTTGTAGCGACACCATGGGGTTGAGGAGGCAACTTGGGAGCATGACGTGGAAGTCCATCAAAAGTATTCAAACCTGTTTGTTGATATGTAACCCTTGTATTGAAAATTTCATTTATGTTGTAATATGTAAACATTGTAAATGTTTTGGAAATTCAAATTGTAATATTTTGTGTTGGAGGACTCTGTTTTATCATTATTATTAATATGGATGGTCAATGGAATTAAAATATGGTGGTTATTGGTTTGATTTAAATTTTGGGGATGAAATTTCTTAAGGAGGAGATTATAACGGTTCCAGTTTAGACTTGACCTTTTCAATGCTCTTAGATTTGGGATTCCATACTTTTAATTATTGTTTATGCCCTTTATCATCTTGTTGATAGTTGAATGGAGCTGTTGGTTGTGTTTGAAACAGGTTGGGAGTTAGTTTTTCAACAAAGTTGCTATCTGTTTTACTTCTGGTTCGCTTGAGAGATGCTCTGGTCGTTCGAGCGATATTTGAGATCTCTCAGTATTTTTTTTTTGCAGACTTGTAAAACTTCTAGGAATAGGTGATCTTTGCTCAAGCGGTCTTTTGCAAGTCTAAACTTCTGCGATGGGGTTATTGTGTGCTTGAGCAGTGTCACTTATTGTATCTGACGCTCGAGTAGTGATTTGGTCGCTCAAGCAGTCTGTGCATACAGTAGTTCGGGAAAAAGGGATTTTTGTCACTTTTTCATTTCCTCTCTCTCCCTAAAACACCCCTAACCCTAATTTCTTCACTCTCTCTCTCTAGTTCTTGCTTAAACCTCAAATACTCTCGAATCCATTGATTTCCCTGCCATAGTTCCTTGGAGAAAAAGTTAGAGCTTATTGAAAGCTTCATTTCAGTCGGAGAAGATCTTGTTTTAGGCTCCACCAAATTTCCACCCTTACTCTCTTCCTCTTCTACACTTGATGTAGGGATATATTTGACCTTCTAGTATGATTCTTAACTTAGTTATGTGCCCCTCGTCTAGTATTGTGATTTGGGAAAAGAGGGTTTTGATTTAGGGTTTGATTTTTGAAATGTAAAAGAGAGATTTTCAAATGGGTTCTTCAAAAAGGTTATGGGAGTGTAGTTATTACTAAGATATGTTGAAATGTTAGAAATCTCCTCCCTAACAGTGTTTTTGAAAGACAAGGATGTGTGATTTGAAAATCATAGATGTTTGATTTACAAAAGAAAGAGGAATGATGTTGAATTTTTATTTTTTTTGGGAAAAGACAAAATAATATATATGTTGATAATGAAGGTGGAGTTGGATATGTGTTATCGCTTCCATTTTGAAATTTATGAGATTATATCTATTACTGAAAAAATTATATGTTGAGTAAAGATATCTGTTTTGGGCTATCGGTGGAGGATAGCTTTGATTATTGTAGAAATTGCATCAGGATTAGGTTAATTGAAACTAATTACTCATACATTTTGCATTGAGCATTGTTTCATTCTTAAACGTTGAAAATGTATTGTTTTGAGAAAAATAGGTGTATACTTTGATGAATCTGGTTAGGGGGTGTGGTTATGGTGTATGTTATTGGCCTGTGTGTCCTTGATGAAACTACAGAAACCCACACGATTAAGTGCCAATCCTTCCAGATAGTAACGGTAAAATAGCTTTGGTAGTACTTGTATAGCTTATTAGCAGACACATACCTAGAGATTCCCAATATTTTGTATCCACTACCCTATTTTCTAACTTGAAACACATAATTGAGGCATGGCATTATTTTGAAAGAGAAAGCATAATGTTTTGAAAATGACATTGCATTGCATTCACCATATGACTTTGTTAATCTTCATACGTTGTGTTTGAGTATCTCTATTAGGCTTTAGCTCGCCCTACGTGGAAAACAACTTTCAGGTGCTGATGGTATGCATCCACCAAGGACTTAGCCTGGGAGGACTATGCAGCTGAAGGCTCATTTATGTTCTTTCATTTGTAATTATTTTTTGTACAAGTCTCGGGCATTTCAATTGTTTTGGACTTGATCCACCTTATTGTAACCAAACAATGTCTTGGAGAGATGTAGCCATTAGGGCATAAACTGATCTGTATTACCTTTTATTTTCAATTCACTCATACATGGCATATGCTATAGATTTAGGATCTGGGATTTATGAATGTATATTTGCATATGTCATCTTTTGTATGATAAAGGAATATAAATGAAGGGTTATTATTTCACAAGTTATGTTTTTCTATTGGATAGCATGAGATCGGCTGTCGTTATTGTTTCTGGGCATTAGAAAAAAAACTTTCCATAATTTCCAAAATTCTACTCAAATTTTATTTCAAAAATTTTCCAAGGAACTTTAGATTTTATTCAAAGTGTCTAATCAAACAATCATCTTCTAGTCAAATGCCTTCTAAGAAAAATCAAAATTTTATTCAAAGTGAAAAACTTGGGCATCACTTCCTTATCTAACACTTCTTTATAAAATCAAAATCCCTCCAGAGTCAACAACTTAAAGATTTTCGTCCAATCAAAACCTTTTCTTAATTTCCAAAATTGTACTTAGATTTTATTTTTCAAAATTCTTTCCCCCCAAAGGAGCTCCAGATTTTATGCCAAGTGTTCAATCAAATATTTATCTTCTAGTCAAATACTATGGACACCCCATTTTTGACCATCCTCAAGACTCGGTTGTGCTTGCAGGTACATCCGGACACAAGTTCGATTTCTCGTCGGGTATTCGACTTTCATGGCGGAACGTCACAGGTTTGAGCTTTCCAAACCCTGTATCCTTTCTGCCCCATTCTTGGACCATGACTTGGTCCTTTCAGAATGTGTTTCCCGGTGCACTGATTGAGCCTGTCGACCATCAATAAGCCACTGCCGGCCATCCCTGATGGCCGGCAGCACCCCTGTCTCAGCAGGTTTCACTCCAGATATTTTGAGCCAGCTGGAATCCTTTTATCTGCCCTCCATACACGTATATGGAGGGATGAAGCTCTTGCCAAGCTTCTTGAAGAAGCTTTGCATTGTTTTTCTTCTATATAAGGAGAGAGCCTCTCTCTTTATAAAAGGTTCAGCATTTTTGAGAAGAAATATCTCTCTCTATATATATATATATATTGTTGTTCATTTGTGCCTTGAAGTCTATTTTCCTTGCACTTTTACACTACAACACATAGAGATACACCACTGTCTTTGGATTGAGGTTCTTAGGAGGACTTCTTGAGGTCTGAAAGTGAGGTTTTACCCCCTGAAGTTGCTAGTTTCGAAGTTGATCTTCAAGGGTGAGCTTCTTCCCCTTTTTAGCACTTTTTTGTACCTCATTTTGGCCATACTTGCATATTGTTTTAGGCCTTTCTTTCAACTTAAAAAAGTCTTGTATTTAAGTGCTTTTGAAGTTTGTTTAAGGTCTTTTGGCTGTTGAGGGTCTTCAACCCTCTTGTTGGCCTTGTTTGGCCTTGTTTTGAGCCATGCCTTAAGGCCTCTAAGCTAGCCTTGGTTTGGCCTTCTAACCACTGAAATCTAGTGGATTTTCAGTGGTAGGCATGTGGTTTTGAGGCCTCAAATCAGAGGGGGTGGCCCCCTCTCTTTTGGTTTTTGTTTGCTTGCATTTTTGGCCTTCCAAAGGAACATGCCTCTCTGTACTTTTGAGGCTTGGTTCAGGCCCTTTTTTGTGACTTTTAGGACCTTCCTTGGCTCTGTCCATGGCTGGTTTGGTCACCTTTTGCATGAATCTTGTATGTGTAATGTAATCCCATTTGTAGCTCATCAAAGTAGCATGTTTGCCTAGCTTGCGTTGAGTCCATTTCAGTAGGTTTTTGGTGATGTTTTACCATGCCTTAGATCTGTTTTGGGTTGGTTTTGTCACTTCATGCATGTGCAATAAACTTGTAGTGTAAATCTCATAAACTAGCTTTATATGCTTCTTGCTCTAGCATGTCATCCTAGCTTATGTTCAGTCCATTTCAGCATGTATTTGATCATCATTTGGCATGTCATGACTCTATCTTTTGCTCGTTTGGTCGTATTTTCCATGCTCCATATACTTGTAGAACAAATCTTGCTTACTAGCTTTATGTGCATGATGCTTTGACTCATCATCCTAGCATATTTCGGCTTTGCTCCAGCATGATTTTGTTCTTATTTTGAGGTGTTCTAACACTGTTTTGGGCTGCCATGGCCATATCACTCATGCTTTGTATAGCTATAGTGCAAATGCTTAGGCTAGTCTTGGGTTTTGAAGCCCCTACCATGCCATACATGTAATGTTTGCATTCTTTGCCATCATTTCAAATGTTATTTCAGTCCATGAAGTGTAGTTATATACTTGCATTTGACATGCTTTCAATGCATTGGAGGGTTTGCTCCTTTAGGCCTTAGTATGAACCATTGCGTATGTCTTCATGCCATAGCCTGTGAGCCATCATTTCAGTGGTTATTTGGGGTTATTATGCCATGATATAACTCTGATTTTTATCGCTTAAGTCATTCCATGCTTGGTCCTAATAGGTGTAGTGTAATTCACCCTATTTGCCTTGCATATTCCATGCCTTATGCCCTTCATGCTAGCTTATTTTGGCTTCCTTCCTTATATGTTTTAGTATTGTTTTGACATGTTCTAAGACTGTTTTGGGTTGCCTTAACCGTATGCTTCATGTTTTGTATACTTGTAGTACAAATGCTTTTGCTTGTCTCAAGCTTTGAGCACCATTGCATGCTATCTTTGAGCTATTTAGATGATTTGGCATCATTTAATACTTCATTTTAGAGCCTCTAGCATTGCCATGTTCCCACTTCATTCATGCTTTGAATGCCTTTAAGTGTTATGCGTCGTTGCCTTGTTTGCGGCCTAGCATGCATGCCATCTTGCTTAGGTATTTGAGCCGCCATCTCAGCATGTTTAGGTCCTTATTTTGACCTATTTGAGCTCTGCCCATGTTTGGCTTGTGCATATTTTCCATGTATTGCATGCCTCCTTTGTATTTGCTAGCTTAATGCTTTAAGGACCCTAGCATGCCATACTTGTGTTGTTTGAATGATTTGGCATCATTTCTTACCTCATTTCAGTGCACTTAGTGTTGTTACACTTGCACATTTGTCAACCCTTAAGCACTCTAGAGAGTTGTGCTCTTGGGCCTCTTTGATGAGCCATTGCATTTTGCATACTTGTGTGTGTTTTGGTGACTTAATTCCATCACCATTGGCCACTGATTTTAGGCATGGCTGAGGCCTATCCATCTTTAGTGTAAGCCCATCTTACCATGTTGTCACATGCTTGTCCCACTTCATATGTTGTTGCATACTTGTCCGCCTTCACATGCCTTGCATGTTTATATGTTCATGTTGCATTTTATCATGTTGTTCAAGGTTGTTACCTCACATCATGCTTGTATGCCTGTTGCATGCTCGGATTATTGCCTTGCATGTTTGCATGTTCAAGTTAGCATTGTGTATGCCATCCTTGCATTGCATTGTTGTTTGGATTAAGTATTAATCCGAGCACGAGGAACGAGGGGCGTTTCATACTTCAAGTGATGAAACGTGTCTTAATTCTCGATCGCCGACACTCTTGATGATCCATGATAGAGTTCTAGGCACTTATGTGTTTATTTGTGCATTCATTTCACATTGATTTGCACAAGTTAGATCTTTGGCCATCATGCATCAGGATGCATGATTGATGGTCATGGATCCGACTATGCCTCTCCCTTGATGTTTTGAGATGATATGGGGTGGCATAGTGTGTACATATCCTTGGGAGACCCTCCATTTTCTCTGTTTTGTGCTCTACTGCAGCTTGGTGTCCCAGCACATCAGTGGCCGGCAGTGCCTTGCAGATGGCTGGCAATGCCTTGTTGTTAGCCGGCACCCCTTCATTTTTGGTCGGCAATGGCTCCCCATGGCCGGCAAGCCACTGATGCACTCCCCAGCATGTTTTTGGTAAGGTTCAGCAGGAATTCCTTGAGGACACCCTGCAGACAGAGCCTCTAAAGAGCAACCGGAGAGCTTTTAGCAAGATCCGAGCATGCATCCTCTCCTTCTGCGAACAGAGCTAGAGCAGCTTATTTTTCATGCTTACTTGTTAGTTAGCATCAATTTGTAATAATCAATTAATTTGTTAATTAGTTAATTGTTGTAATAATTAGTTGTAGCTAGTTATTCATTCGATTATGTAATAATTAATTAGCTTGTTAGTTAGTTAATTAGCCGGCATGTATTATTTATTCAGACCCTCCGTCGAGAGGGCGAATTTTGTAATAAGTGTGCGTGCTTGTGTACATGTCTTCCAACCCCCATTTCTTTCTCCCTTTTACTTAACCGCTTACAATGGTTAGTTCTAGGGCATATTTTCAATTAGCATCCTTATGCTTTGCATGCGTGCATCCATTCATCTATTTTGCATGCACCGGGCTCAGCGCATCATACTAACTACATTGTATTTCAATTCCAATTTGAATACATGTATCAATTATCGCACCTCATATGTCATCTTAGAATAGCCGAGCCTATTTCTAGTTGCATCTTGCATGCGTTGCATTAGCCATCTTAACATGAATTAGGATCATGCATTGATTACTAACTAGTTTCTATTTTGGCTAGGAGTACACTATAAGTGTTTATGCTTTAGCATCTTGCATGTGTGTCATTGATTGCCATAATAGCATGCTTGCCATGAGGCTATTTGCTTAAGTGTTTAACTGCCTGAATGCCTGTGGGTGAAGGTTGGATTGCTTGAATTGGAACAATTCATTGAAATCCACATTTTAGCCTACTTACGAGTAGCAAACTTCAAACCATTTTCCAAACAAACGGATATGCGATGCTTTGTTCCAAATTAGGTGATCTAATCTATACTTGTTTTGCTGTGCGCATCACATAGTGATTCTAGCTAATAACCGGAATAAGAACACATGTGTTTTCAAAAACAAAATTTCATGTTTAGTAGTGGCCGATCTTTGATCGGGCGAGCGGGGGTGCTCATAGCTGACCTTCCCCAATCGTACCCAAGTTCCAGAGCCGAGGCAACTTTGGTGATGACGGACATGTGGCCTTAGGCAACGAGTCAGGGTTTCCTAAATTCCCCAAAAATAAAATATTTAGGTGGCAACTCTGTATCTGGCAAAGCAGTCCATGTTTGGCACTTCTTTATAAAAATCAGTTTTCCAAAACGATTTGCCGGATTTGGACTCTTTGGTGATTTATCAATCTCCCATCGCACATTGTGAGATCAGATTAAAAACCGTGACATTTGAGTCTGAACTGTAGCATGAGGCCCAAGGGCGCGTCTACAGTTTCTGGCAACTCTGCTGGGGAGTTAGAGAGCTTGACTCGAACTCATGATATCTTATTTTGATTGCACTTATGTGTCTCTTTGCATTGCATTTGCATTGGTGCGCCTAGGACACCGTGTTTGCTGTATGCTATTCCTGAACGGTTTGCCGGAGGCCCGCTTTGAAAAGCGTGGGATAAGGTTGACTGGTTGCGGGCTCTGCCACGACGGGAACACAAACCTTAGTTTTTACCGAGGCACCCTTTTTGACCATTCGACCTAGTGCATATTCGGAATCCATAGTGACTATTCCAAACTAGGACAGGTTGCTACCCGATTATTAGGTTGTTTGAAAACCGTTGTGTGCGTAGTGAAAACCCTAGCTCCTGACAAAATAGGACCGGGAAACCCTACCCCAACATAGGGGTGTTTTGGCTCTAATTTGCTTGATCATGTGCTTTTAGAATGTGCCTCTACAGGGAATGCACGTATCAGTTTGCAAGTCTGGGTATCAAGGGCATCGATGTCGATATTTTAAGAATCGCTTATATCCGCAGTATCGATTGATTTTGGGGTAGTAATTTGGGGAACCATGATCAGTGGTTGAATACAGTTCTTCAGCTATGCCCATGTCTGTATTGATTAGGCTGAGATGCTGCCTGTTTTCTCTTTTGGTTCAGAGACTCGGTTCAGAGCAACCAGTGTTCTCTTTTGCTGAGGCAAAGCAGGAAAAGACTCACCGGTTCATCAAATCCGTCAGTCACCAGTTACACCACCTCTATACAATTTAGTAGACTTATGACGACCCAAAATTCAGAGGAAATTATGGTTATGGCAGCTGCACTAAACCAAGGAATCATCTTGCAGGGTGAGACCGACGTTGAAGTACCACACCCGCCCAGGTCGCCTGCCGCACATCCGATCTGGGAACCCCAGTTATTTCAAACCCGTGAGCCCACCACCTTTGAGCTGATGGGAATGATTGACGACCTTCAAAGATCTGTGGCTGATCTAGCCTATGGAATGTCGGCCCTGCCACCAACTGCATCGTATGCCAGGAACTTCATGCCGCAAGAGCCCCCGCTACTGGGGCGAATTCTAATTGAGCTCAGCCAACCTGAAGCTATCTCAAGCTCCGACAATGACATGTCGATAACAACGGGGCTTCGCACTGAAGTAGCAACCCAAACCTTCCACCAAGCTGAGGCTAGTGGAAAGAACAAGGTAAAGGTGGACACTGACCCCTATGAACAACTCCAGCAGGCTGTTGAGGCTCTGAACGCCAGAGGATTGAATAAGCAGTAAGTACTCGCAGCTGTGACTAAGACTGTGGATGACACTTTCCCTACTTAGACCGAGGGTAGTTCAAGCCAGGGGGGAGATCGGGATAGGAACCGTCGTACCAGAACTGTTCCTTCCAATCCTAACCTTGCACCTGGAAAAGATCAGAAAGCCAAGGCAACACCTGCCGATCCTTTTGCTAGTGCATCCAGTAAAAATGTACAAAACTCGAAGTATCTACCCCGAGGTCGCAGGGTATTCCATGCCCTCTATATGCCTTTGTCTAAGGCACTTCGAATCCTCACTGAAAAGGGGCATCTCAAACCCCTCGAGCCTCGGCCTCTCCCTAGTCGTCTTCCAGCTGGTCATGACGCTATCCAGTACTGTGCGTAGCATCAACAGACCGGTCACACCACCGACAACTGCTTCCGTCTTTGCCATGAAGTGCAGGATCTGTTTGACAACGAGGTCATCCTCCCACCAAGCTCAGCAAAGTCTGTCATCACTGAGTTCATGGACTTCGAGGATGATACAAGTATGTGATTAAGGGTTGGTCCACCTGCGGGTGGCGCTCGGTTTATTTCAGATGTGGTGTTTGGCACGCACTGTTTTGAGCATTTGTGAATGCTAAATTTTGTACTTTCTGACTTGGGTGTTGAGTCAGTTCTGTGGTTTTGTTTCCAGTCTGTCTTGTTGTTTTGAGTCAGTCTTTTGATTAAGGTCTGTCTTGTTGTATCTAGTCAGTCCTGTTGTACAGAAGTCGGGTGATTCCAAGGGTGTCACTTCGGACATCATTATTTCATTTTGAGATTACCCTTTTGCTTTCTTTTTGAGTCTGTCTCTACTGTGGAGCCAGTTGTAACCAAGAAATCTGAACGAAACAGTTGTGGCTGTCATGTTTTTGTGCTTATTGCTACTTTGAGCCTGTTGTGCCAGCAAGTTTAGAATGAAACGGCAGTACATTTCACCTGCTCTTCTGTACCTTGAAATCATTGCATTGACCTAAGTTTTTCAAAAACTTTTTGAACATTGTGGTGAAAACAAAGAGGACGGAATTCCTCGGGTTTTGCAAAATTTGATCAAACTGAGAGAAAGAGAGGCGTGCTAAGCCCTTAATGAATGAGATCATGTTTGTTAATGTGAGTACTGAGAAGGATCCTAGCTTGATCCAAATTGGTTCTACATTGTCTTCAACGCGAGCGACTAGTCGCTTTCTTAAAAGATTTCAAAAAATGTTTTGCGCGGTCCTACGAAGACCTGTGTGGAATCTCTCTTGAGATTGTATAGCCTATAATCGCTCTCAGCCTTGAGATTCAACCCCCTTTGCTTTCAAAACCTTGAACTTAGATTCAGAATGTTCAATGTCCACCATCAAAAGAGGCCTCTGTGGCCAGATTCGAAGCAGCCCATGAATTGGCACCAACAAAGTCAGATCAAGAAGGTTAGACATCGTCAAAAGAAGCTTGCAAAGCTTGATCAAAAGCACCCCACGAACTAAGGGCCAAAAATGTCAGATGCGCTCAAAGAGTCAAAAAATTGGGATGTTTCTCAAGCTAACAAAGATCGGCAAGAATGCCAAATCCCAGAAGGAAGGAAAAGAAGAATTTATTGTTGAAGGACAACTGAGTTCCTATCCACAACACTAGGGGCAAATTCAGCCCCCCATTGGATAGACTCTTACATCATCAGCGAACAACAGCCAGTCTCCTAGATTCAGATGGCTTCGAGATCTCAAAACCATTCGACATGGACAAGCTACACTTTTACCCTTGAGAGGCTCGCTGGGCCGAAAACCCGGAAGGGCGACCCAGGCAAAAGTTAGAGCAAGAAAAAGAACAAAAGAAAAAAAAAATGCAAAGAACGAAAAAAAGAAAAGAAGCAAAAAAAATGAAAAGAAAATGAAAAAAAGAAACGAAAAAAGGAAAAGAAAATAAAAACAGAACTCGCAAGGTTGAAAACCCGGAAGGGCGGCCTTGGCAAAAGTTAGAGCTCAAAATGAGAGGTTAATACCCAAGTGTACCTTAACCGGAACTACGTAAGGCTTGATTCCCATGTTTGGGATACATAGGCAACTTCGTTCTGAAGTCCAGCCACAAACACTTCCAAATCGACTGTGTCCATGCAATGGTTTTGATCATCTTTGTTTTCTATGTATCCGAGAGTTTGGTTGTGATCATCACTCTGAGGACTAATTACAATGCGCAGCGGTACCATTCAGACAAGCGGCAACTTCTCGTTGCCATGAGTTGCCATTCAGATAAGGGCAACTTTCCGTTGCCATGCGGTGTCCTTTAGACAAGGGGCAATTTTCCATTGTTTTTTGATCTGAGGCTGTGCATCTCAAGAGTAAGTTCTGTGCTCGTCGAGCAATAGCTGTTTGCAAAAATAGTTTTTGAGAATTTTTAATGAGTTGACCAATTCTCTCGAAAATTATTCCATTTTTCCAAAATTGGACCATTTCTTGGACCCAAAAAAAGAAAATTTTCAGTGCTCATAGCCTGACTTGCATGATTTCAAATCAGAAAATTGAACAAGCATGTTAATCAAACTCTTATTTTGGTCAAAATTGTTTTAGTAGAAAACCAAAACAAAAAAATGGTCAAAATGATGAATTAGGGGCACAGTTGAGTCAGGCTTCCTATCTTTTCCCCATCGTCAACATACTTGCCAGAAAGGGCGCTCTACCTGCCAAAAAGGGCACAGCTGAAGCTGTGAGTAAACGGGTTGAAAGCTCTCTCACCCTCCGAGCAGCAAGGTATCAAGCCAAGTGCGAAGCACGACCAGGAATGGATCAAGATATTCCACTCCTTAGTTTGGACAAATCTAATCACATCCAAACTCCCCAGCAGAGCATCGTTAATCGATGTCAGCTGCAGATATGCTACATACCCAAATATAGCACAACCCCTCTAGTGGAAAGTTCACTGTTGCGAGCAAAAGAAGAGGAATCTAGCGGAATGCTAGGGGCAAGAGCCCGCAACTTCCTATTTATCCATCAACCACCCAGGGGAGGGATGAAAAAGAAGAGAGATTGAAGAATGGAGAGATGTGCGCTGAGAGAAAAAGTGAGAAAATGGCTTTTTCAGAAAATAGAGATTGAGTGCCAGAGTGATATAAGAATCACAAATGAGAAAGGGTGGGGAACAATACCCGGAGAAACAGGCTCCCTGTGCACGTCTGAGTGTCGTGCCTTTTGTTTTGTCTCGATTCTTGTTTTGAGTCGTTTCGAGTGTTTCTCGATGTGTTTAGGTTGTTTACCTTTTGTTTTCCGTTCTTGAGTCGCGGTGCGCTGTGTTCAGTCATAGGCTCAATACCCAGTTGAAAACTTATTCTCACTCTCAATTTCAAAAAAAATGAATCGTTTTGTGCTCAGAGTGCTGTGCCATTCTCCACATTTGTGCAAAACAGTATTTGTTCTTTCATAAATTGCAGGGTTCAACCCAGGTCATGTGAGAACAGTAAAACCAGGACCTATTTGAAGCTATCTAGGTTCCAGGCTACGAAGCAAAAGAAAATAAGGAAAATTTGGAGCATCTAAGTGTGTTTCACCTTCAGCAAATTCCGGGACTGCATTCCAAGTGCATCTTGTCAGACCTCGCCTTTCTCTGGTATGAGTGTATCTCAACCCCAAGCTTAAGCCTGCTTCAAGTTAAAATGGCAATTAAAGCAGCAACAGATGTTATCTCTCGCCAATATAAATAGGGTGTCCCCTTTTGAGCTGAACGTGTTGCCAAGTCCTCTTAGAGGTAAATTGGAGGCACCAGAGTACATGTTTGACGCCCCTCTATTGCATAGAATGTGCACTTTCATATACACTTCTGTTACATGCATACCACACATCGTTATGATTCATGCATAGAATATGTCTGCTTTCGATTCCGCACAGAATATGCTTTGCTTTCCATGTTGCATAGAAAATGCCCCCATACTTGCATAGAAAATGCATTTTATCGCACTTTAATGCACTTCTCATATCTTGTGCTGTCACGCATGTTACTTGCTTTGTTGTGCGCTCTCCACTTGCATTGTTATGCACACTTCACTCGCGCTGTCACGCACATTATTTGCATTGTATTGCATTCTACCTATCAAGTTTCTTTCTCATTTATGCACAGTATTGTATGTACTGTTCATTCAGTAGTTCCGATTCAGTTTGACTGATACCTTTCTCCTCTCGCATTTGGCATGCGTTTGGATCTACCCCTCTCCTCTCGCATTTGGCGCGCGTTTGGATACTTTTCCTCTCTCACGTATGATACGCTGAGAGGTTTACCTTTCTTCTCTCGCGTGTGATACCCTGAGAGGTTTTTCACTTTCCTTTCTCGCGTGTGATACGCTGAGAGGTTTACCTTTTTTCTCTTGCATGTGATACGCTGAGAAGTTTTCCTTTTCCTCTCTTGCATGTGATACGCCTAGAAGTTTTCCTTTTCCTCTCTCGCGTGTGATACGCTGAGAGGTTTACCTTTCTTCTCTTGTGTGTGATACGCTGAGAAGTTTACCTTTCCTCTCTCGCGTGTGATACGCTGAGAAGTTTACCTTTCCTCTCTTGCGTGTGATACGCTGAGAGATGCTTCCTTTCTTCTCTCGCGTGTGATACGCTGAGAAGTTTTCTCTTGCCTTTCTCGCGTGTGCTACACTGAGAGGTTCATCTTTTTCCAAGACACGGGGATACGTCCCTATGTCTCTTCTTCTTTTTGAAACATGGGGTTGTCTCCCTTTGTTTCTCCTTCTATGGTTACGAGCATTTGGAATACGTTCCAATGCTCGCGCCATTTCCAAAATACCTTTTAGGGGAATTAGAATTTATTTCACAATGAAAGACTTGGTCATCACTTCTTTATCCACCATTTCCTTATAAAGTTAAAATTCCCCAAAAATCAATAACTTAAAGATTTTCATTCAATCAAACACCTTCCATAATTTCCAAAACTTCTACTTAGGATGAAGATAGTTTGTTTTTAGAAGTTGTTCTTTGATCATATATTTTTTAGGATTTTTTTCTTAAATCATGGAAAGGCAATTAGTTTTCAATTGATCAAAAAGGTAGGAATTCAAATTCAAACTCAAATTCAAACTCAAATCCTTTAAACTGGGAAACTACCCCCTAATTCACTACTGATTTCTATACTCAAGATCAACATCAAATACTGCCTAAATTGGGACCCCCCCCCCCCAAAAAAAAAATTGAAATCAAATCACTGTCTAGAATAGTCTCAGATTTCCCCTGAATCAAATCATTGTATAATCAGACTCCCTGATTTTATAATCAAATCATTGCCTTTCTGATTGTTGATGCCCGGAATGAAATCAAACCATTTCCATCAAGGCAAGATATTACATAAACACATAATTTGCATTCATGCCTATTTGGGGTAAGGTTGCCTTGTCCTAATTTGGAAATAGGATCTAAGATTCACTATATCACACAAAAAGGCAATCACATAATTGGGAAGTATCATGTCCTTGTTTGGAAAGTGCTAAAACTTTCCATATGCAAAGGTAGGTTTAGTCAAGAGGATACATCAGCTACGACTATCAATGTACCTCTCATACCACCTTGGGATGCAAAGGGATGATCCAATGGTACTAAAAGCAAAATCTGACGTTTGCTTGTTGACATAACATAGCCCACAAATAGTGTCCAGGATATTATGCAACGAAGCTTGGTTTTCCGAGCTCACAATGATGCAACGCAATTTAATAATTAACCACTAATCTCATAAAATAGAAATTTTCAAGTCAAGCTAACTTAAGCCTCGAATAGAGTCGCCAACTGTGAGTGTCGTGCCTTTTTCAAGCCTAAGGCCCCGTTTCCCACACAAATTGTTGTGCAAACTTTATTTAAACAATAAAGAGTCACCATTTAATTTTTAAAGGGAAATTAAGAAACCTTTAACGATAAAAACTAAGTTACGAATCGATCCATCATAACTAAAGGATTCTAGGTTAGAGAGCTTAGGTACAAAAGGAGAAGGTCATTGAATGATAGCACCCCTTTTACCCAATCCGAAAATTGGCTAATGTTAACTCTTTATTTTATGATTTTACTAGTTAATTATTCATACAAATTCATTTTAAGCCTTAAAACCTTTACTATCCCTATGACCATGTGACTTGAATAAAAATGAATATCAAACATTTTAGTTTAAAAGAATAAAGCCATATTTTAATAAAACATTGATTTTGAATTTTAAAAAAAATGGATTTAGCAATCTGTGGCCATACTCCTAAAATAAAATAAATAATATTCATAGAAAATCACTCAAAACATACAATGTTGCATAGAAAAGCATGGGAACTTGCATTATTTAAAAAGACAATGGAAATAACACATATGCCAGAAAGGATGAAGAAAACTTATTTGGATGCCCACTTTCAGTATTTTTCATGCAGTACATAAAGTAAATATGACCTAAACATGCAACTAATCATTCAAAACATGAACCTAGGCCTGGTTTGAGAATACTACATGATGAATATACACGAAAAGCAAATAGAAGATAAAAGAAAATAATACAAAAACTACATGATGATTCAAACTAGGCCTAAAACATGATTTCTATATGATTACATGGTCGTAAACATGTTGTTCTACACAGAATGAATAAAACATGTGAGAAGAGGCAAGGAAGTGAATAAAACTAAGGAACTGCTTGATGTTATGATAGATGGATGTCTTAACTGTGATTAACTACCAAAGAAAAGACTAAAAGAAGTACTAAAACTAAAAATAAAGAGAATAATACCTTTTGGTTTTCAAGAGTCGAAGAGCACATGAAGAATAAAGTAAGAACCCTATGTTTTCTTGCTCGTGAGCCTCACTCAAGCTTAGGTTTCTTATTTGTGTTCAAGTCTCAAAGCCTTAGAAGGTTTTGATTGCTTTAAGTTGCTATTAGGATAAAGGAATTTTTAGAGTTAAGGGTGTAGGGGAGGGTTTCTCTCTCAAAAGCTCTCAAAATGCTCTCAAAAGTTCAAGAATTGCTAACTCCTTAAAAGAAGGGGAGGGGGAAGAGGTGGTTTTATTGACACTTCTAACTTGGAAAGGAAGCCAGAAGAGGTTGCTAGGGTTAGCCATCACTTTCTCCCTAGCGCCTCTCTTCAATGCCATGCTGTCATGCTTGCAAAATTTCTATTTTTGTCTATCAGGGAAACATGCTGCCTCACACAAGAAGTGCGGCCGCACAATCCAGTTGTGGCCAAATAATGCACGTGCAAGCTCACATGTGGCTAAGGTTTTAGGTGTCAACTTTGCATGGCTAGGTGCGGCTTTGCATGGCTTTTACCTACTTATGGCCCAAGCAAGCTCAAATTGTCCTTAGATTAATGTTTTTGATAAAATTGGTCAGTAATTTTGGAAAATACCATCAATACAAGTGCAATCAAGCTTCCCTTATCTATCACAGTCAAAGAAATGGTTTTTGACTAAAAAATGGGTTCAGGGTTATTTTGGTCATTTTTGTAAAAAGTTAGCTTTTTGCCCGAAATAGGATGTAATAGTAACTTTAAGCAATTTCCAACATTCCAAGGGTGGAGATACTACCATTTCATCATTGGGAGGCCTACAAGCATCTGAAGTCTTAGGGTCAGTGAAAATGGGGTGTCTACACAAGGCATTTGCACCTCAGACCCCTCGTCTATGTCATTGTTGTCTTCAGGAAGACTAACAACAATGTCATCAACAACATTATACAAAGCCCTAAATTCTTGGATACTATCATATGAATCTAAGAAGTCCCTAAGACGATTCATGGCAAATAGATAGGCAAAAAGAAAAAATCATAGAAGACAGATAAAACTTGGAAAAGCAAAGGAGAAAAACAAAAATGAACAAGAGCAAGAGCAAGAAAAACTTATGAATGAAGTAAGACAATTGGCAGAGCCTTTAGATGACAGCAAGAAGAGAAGAGGTACTTTAAACCTTTGGGGGAAGTGGAAATAAAATGATGGGAGAGTAAAAAGCGCATAAAATTAAATATGTCAGCAGCAAAACGACACATGAAGGATAATGTGACGATTGACATAATTATTACTCACTACACGAGAAAAAATACTGGTCTGCAATAAATACCTTCAAGTCAGCAAAGAGATGCCGATTGAATTCTCAGTTACTTCGACCATCAATCTAAAACTTAAGTCAATAGTCAAATGAGGGCAATTGTGGAGGGTAAAATTACAAGGCTTGGCCCAATCAATAATCCAAAACCAAATCGGATATAAGCCAAAACTAATTGGACCCAAAAAGGAATATAACTAAGATAAAGTAATGGCTCAAGCCCATAATATTTCAGAAGTAAAGATATCCTTCTAGAAGGATATCATCAAGAGTGGCAAGGACTGACAAATCTACATTCATCCAATGAACAAGGAGCACAGTAGGTGGGCTGCGGCCTAGACTAGCACTAACAAGGGGGAGTATCGTCCGATCAACTTCCATCTGATGATCAGTGTGCCATGCAACATGACTACTACAGCTTAACATCTTCATAATCGTCTAATGAGCAGAGATCCAACAATCTACAATAAGGACAATTTGGCCACTAGCACAAGTGACCTCTGATGAAAGAAAGACCATCCGATTAGAAAAGAAATGGACGATCACGATAAGAACCAATCAATTACAAAAGAAAAGCCAAGTAAAGCAGGAAGGACATACCAAGGTAACCCAAAAACACTTAAATTCAGTCATTTCCTATTCCATATAATGGTTGATCAGTCTATTGAATTGATCGTCCGAGGGTTCTCTTGACTAATTCAGGTTGGGAGTGATCACTGACTTTGGTTTTTCTTGTAGATCAAAGGATTGGGTGCATCATCTCGTTATTCCCCTATGAATACAGTTTCACCATCCACAGAAGCTATGAGTCAGTATGATTATTTTGTAATGGCAATAAGAAATGTGGTTGTTACTATTAATAGATTTTCTACATGAATTGATTTGTATAGAGAATTATGTCAACAAGAACAAATGAGAGAAAGAAAATTATCGTTGGGCATAAACACCAGGTGTATTGCCATATACAATATGTTAAATGTAACTTTAAAACAAAGAAGAGCAATATGTTTATTTTTTCAATCAACAACAATAATAGGAGTACAGAAACCCACGGAAGATGATTGGCTCCACATAGTTATATAAAGATTTCAACAAAAAAATTTAACAATCAACAAAATTATTTTCATTTATATATACCCACTTCACCATTTGTTTTATATCAATTATCAAAAATAACGATGGTTTTTATAAATTATCTTCCAATTGAATATTATTTTGACATTATTAATCCAATCAAGGAAAAATGTGATAAATATTTTCATCTATTTGGTCCTATTGTTGCAACACTTAGACAATTATTTAAAGAATATAAGAATGTTGTAGTTGTAAATAGACACACTTGTGGACACCGTACCTTTTTTGGTATAAGACGCATTTCCACTCTAGGTTGTGCTAACTAGCTTTCCCACATCAATAGAATCACCACTTAACTTTAAAAGGAATTAAGAAACCTTTAACAATGAAAACTAAACAAAAGACTTGATCTGTCACAACCAGATAATTCTAGTTTCAAGAACTAAGCTACAAAAGAGGAATGTCATTGAATAATGCACCCTCTTTTGCCCAATCCAAAGATTGGCCTCTATGAATATTCTATTTTATAATTTTAATGATTAATTATTTTCTACAAAATTCATTATTAACCCTTAAAACCTTTACTAATCCTAAAACTAGGTGTTTTGAATAAAATAAATACCACTTAATTTAGATTCAATGAATAAAGCCATATTTTCACTGAAAACAATGATTTTCCATTAAAAAGAGACTTTTAAAGCTATATGGCCATAAACATGAACTAAACTAAGAAATATTTATAAAAACACTTAAAACATCTAATTTTGCATGAACATGCATATAACTTGCATTATTTAAAGTAACAATATTAAATATTACATATGATCCTACCACAAGCATATGTTGTGAAAGAGTGAAGAACTTACCTGGATTCCACCACCAAACGTCCAACATGCAAGATATGAATTAAATATTACATATGATCCTAACACATGCATCTAAACACATATAATATGAACCTAAGTTTGGTTTAAGGGTTTTAACATGATTTCATGCATAAAAAAACAACTAACACATAAACAATACTATGATACAATGATGCTTTAAACCAAGTTACATGCAGGACGATTACATGATCATTCTAACCTAAGCATGTTGTTTTATTTAACTTAAACAAAACATGCAAAATAAAGTAAAAAACTAATAAAATAGCTAATCTACATGATGATCATGCCATACCAACACTCTAGTTATTATTACACACTAGAAATAAGATGAAAAAGGTATTGAAACTGAGAGAAATAAGGGACTTACTTACTGGTTTGCAACTAGGGCTAGGTATAGGGTTATCTGACCTGCACAATCTGCCCTCTCCGATCTGACCCGCACACCTATGGACAGTTTTGCAAACATGATAGGGTCAGGTGTGGTTTGGAATATATCAATTTTTTAGGTTGCGGGTTTGACCCTGCACCCGCCAAAACTCGTCCGCACTTACTCTTTCTTTTCTTTTTTTTTTGAAGAAACCTGGACCATTCATCTATATTCCATCTATGTAGATATTTTTGCCCAAACAAAGTAAAGTACAAACCAATCGAAAGAAACCCTAATCTCTTAAAATATCTAAGAGCTGCTCTTTTCTCATCTCACTCTCTCTGGTTTTTCATCTGCGCAGCTAGCACCGATCGACCTTCGCAAGATCGACTCTCTCTCTCTCTCTCTCTCTCTCTCTCTCTCTCTCTCTCTCTCTCTCCAGCAATTCTCAGGTAAGCAACTCTTTGTCTCGGTCTCTGTCTCTCTCCCTGATCTGTGATTTTTTTTAGGCAATCAGATTTGTCTCTCTCTATTCTAATGTCACACACACACACACACACACACACACACACACACACACACACACACACACACACACACTATCTCTCTCTCTCTCTCTCTCTGTATGGCAACTAGCGAAGTGATCAATCAATCTTTGCAAGATCGACTCTCTATCTCCGGCAACTCTTAGGTAAGCGTCTCTCTGTCTCTATCTCTCTCTCTTCCTCCAATCTTTAATTTTTTTTTAGGCAATTAGATATCTCTCTCTCTCTCTCTCTCTAAATTATTTTTTTTTATGTAATCAAATCTGTAACAACAGATATCTGGGTTGATTTGAGTATTTATTTTTTATGCAATCAAATCTCTAGCATGGGAACCTATCTCCAACAGTTTTATGAATCTGTTATTGAATTTTAATTGAATCAGTTTAGATTCTGTTTAATTGAATCTGAAATTGAATCTGTTTATTGTTTGAAATTGTCTGAATTTTTTGAATTTGAATCTGTTTAGATTTTGTTTAATTGAATCTAAAATTTAATTTTTTTTACACAATCTTTGAGTTTTTCTTCTTTTTTAAAAAAATTTTTTGGGAGTCTTCTATTATTGAATCTTATTTAGAGGACGTTATGGTGGGTGGGTTTGATCCTTATACTTAGGGAAAATTGAATCAGTTAATTATTGAATTTGTTATTTAGAGGAGAAATTGAATACGTTTAGATTCTATTTAATTGAATCTGAAATTGAATCTGTTTAGATTCTTTGTAGACTTGTACAGAACATTGAATCTGTTATTGAACATTCTCCAGCAGTTTTATGAATCTGTTATTGAATTTTAATTAAATCTATTTAGATTCTATTTAATTGAATCTGTTTAAATTCTTTATAGACTTGTACAGAACATTGAATATGTTATTGAATTTTAATTGAATCTGTTATTGAACATTCTCCAGTAATTTTATGAATCCAATCTGTTATTGAATTTTAATTGAATCTAAAATTGAATCTATTTAGATTCTTTATAGACTTGTACAAAACATTGAATTTGTTATTGAATTTTAATTGAATCTGTTTAGATTCTGTTTAATTGAATTTGAAATTGAATATGTTTAGATTCTTTATAGACTTGTACAGAACATTGAATCTGTTAATTACTTTTTTATATTATATTTATCATTTACTTCTTATTTAATTTTCATTCTAATTTTTGTAATCCAGTTTAAATGGAGGATAGTGTTAAATCTCCTACAATCAATCTTTTACCTCCAGAATCCTCTAATTCTCAAATGAATCCCCCCTTAGCCGAACCCAAACTCGAACCCGAACTTGAACCTAAAGAGAAATAGTAAGGGTGGAGGAGGGAGAACACCATCCACAATTTGGGATCATTTTAATAAGGTTATAGGGACCGATGGGAAGCGTAGAGTCGTATGCAAATATTACACGAAAGAGTATTTGGCTGACTCTAGACTTCATGGGACTAGCAATTTGAGGATAGAGATACAAATGGTCAACAAACATTAAATCTTATATCGAAACAAAATGAAGAGGGTGTTGAGGTTGTATCAACAACTTTTAATTTTGATGCTTGTAAAAGGTCTCTTGTGGAGATGGTTGTCATTTAGATTTGTAGAGGGAGTTGGGTTTAGAAGATTTTGTAATGTCATGCAACCCAAATTCACACCAATTCCCTCTCGTCATACTATATCTAGAGAAGTGCTTAACATATTCAAGAATGAAAGGGATAAGTTAAAGAAGACCATGAAGGGTCATAGAATTTGCTTTATTACGGACACTTGGACATCTATTCAGAATTTGCGTTACATGCATTTGACTGCTCATTTCATTGATGATAATTGGAAACTTCAAAAAAGAATCATAAATTTTCAGCAAGCTGAAGATCACAAAGGAGAAACATTAGGTAGAAAAATTGAGTCGTGTTTGATTGAGTGGAACAGTGATAGCATTCAATATTTGATAATGCTAGTTCTAATAATCTTACCATTCAATATTTGAAAACGATAACCAAAGATTGAAATGGGACTATTTTGCAACATGAGTTTATTCATATGCGTTGTTGTGCACATATTCTTAATCTCGTTGTAAGTGATGGGTTGAAAGAAATGAACGATTTTATTGCCAACATTAGACTTGCAGTGAGATATATGAGGTCTTCTCCTCATAGGCATGATGTTTTTAAGAAGTGTGCTGCCACACTTAAGCTTGATTCAAAAGCTCTTGTATACCTAAATGTACCAACTAGGTGGAACTCTACCCATTTGATGTTGGAGGCAACCGAAAAGTATGAGAAGGCTTTTAACCGCTTGATGCTTGTGGATTCCAATTTTGAACCTTATTTCAAGGATGTTGATGGTGGCATAAGGAGAAGTCTGAATGAGTTAAATTTTGAGGTTTCTAAAATTATTTTATCTTGCAACTAAGAAGTTTTCAAGGTCTCTCTTTGTTATTTCCAATGCTTTTTACAAAGAAATGTTTGTTATTGAAAGCAAAATTAACCAATTAATTTTGGAGGAGGATGATACTTTGAGCATAACGGCAAAGACTATGAAAAAAAAGGTTTAGCAAGTATTAAAGAGATGGAAGTAAGATCAATTTGTTATTGTATGTTGCGGTTGTTCTTGATCCTACCAAAAATATGACATACTTGGTGTTTTTCTTTTCAAATTTATTTCTTGGAGATAATAAGAAGGTGGAAGATATGGTAGACAAGGTTAAGAGTTGTTTGAGTCGTTTGTATAACCATTATGTCACACTTTATCCATCAAATGAGAAACTTCCAAGCATGAGTGAAGTTATGAATATGGTGCAAGATGATGATGATGATCCCTATTCTTTGGTTGGCTCCCAGTTTAATTCCTATTTAGAGGGGGCGATGCACTAGTAGATCTAAGTCGGAATTGGAACAATATTTGTCCGAGGTTGAACATTTTGCAAAGAATCAAACATTTGAGATTTTGGATTATTGGAAGGTGAATGCAACCAAATATAGAGTGTTATCGAAACTTGCAAGGGATGTGTTGGCCATGCCTATTTCTACCGTTGCGTCGGAGTCGGCTTTTAGTACGGGAGGACATATTCTTGACTCATTTTGTAGTTCACTCTCACCTTCTATGGTTGAAGCTCTTGTATATACTCAAAATTGGCTTCAAAGTAACCTTCTAATTTCTCTTTGAAAGGCGATGGATGATGTGAAGGAATTTGAGTAATATGACTCGGGTAATATGAGAATTTATTTATCTTCATTTTTGTTTGTATTGTTCATTTTCTAATGTAAGTTTTATTGATCTTCTCTTGTTTACTCCTAATTAGGTACTTTGGAGTCAAGCTCATTTTCAAGTTCAACTTATAATGTTGATGCTATAATTGAACTCTAATCCATTTGCTCATTGATAAATTTTTCATATACTCAACACATTTTCTTACTATATTGAGATGCAATATATATACATTTGTTTATCTTTTCATGACTTTATTATTTTACACTTTTTTGTCATATGAATTATGAAGATTGAAGATTATGAAGATTGAAGATTAAAGTTTATATTTTTTAGCTTGTTTTTAAGCAGGGTTCATCAACCAAATGCATAGAATTGGAATTTTTGAAAATTGGATGTGATTCATGGAGTTTGAGATCTGCATTTTAATTGAATAAAGTTTGACAACAATTTTTTTTTTTTTTTCTTATTGCATTTTATTTTGGATGAATGCAAAAATTAATAAATAATTACTTTTTTTTTTTAATTTTCTTATTGCATTTTATTTTGGATGAATGTAAAAATTAATGAAGAATTGTTTTTAGGCAAGCTTAGGATTTTCAATGATTTTATTTTAATTGTATTGTTGGGTAGTAAGTATCTAGTAAATGGGATTGATGATCTAGTTTAGGATTTTGAAAGATGTGTTTGTGTTAGTTTATGATTTGATTTATGATTTTGAATGATTTGTTTGTATTAGGAATTGATTTTGTTGTGTTTTTAATTTTATAAGTTTTAGTTCATTAATTATTAATGTTGGAGCATTTTAGAAAATTGGGAGGGGGGAAGGGTCCAAAATAAATATTTACAAAATGGAAAAAAAAAAGGCTAAAAAATAAATTTTTAAAGAAAAAAGTCTAATCCACAAACTGCCTGCAACCGCCGCACATTCGTGAACCCTATCCACACAAACTGCACTGCGGGCGATTGGAGGTTGACTTTTCCCCAAACCACATAGGTGCGGGTGGGTCCAAACTGACCCGCAAACTGCTAAAATTCAAACCGCAACCACCCCTATTTGCAATAAACCAAAGAACAACAAGCAAAGGGGAGAAAATAGAAGTTTTGCTTGCTCGAAAGCTTCCCTCAGGTTTGGCTTTGCTTTTAGTTCAAGTTCTTCAAACCCTAGATGCACTTTTTATGTGTTAAAGTTGTTATGGGTTTATGATTTGAAGATTTAGGGTTGTGGGAAAAGAGGAGGCAAGTATTTTTCTCCAAAATTGCTCAAAACTTGGCTAAGAGTTCATCCCCTGAAAGAAGGGGGGGTTAAGGGCTCCTTTTATAGGCAAAGACACCTTAGGTCATCGTAGGGTTTCCCCATCATTTTCTCTTAGTGCCTCCCTTAAAAATTGCACAAGCAGTCTCCTTTCAAGCAAAATTCTGGTTGTCTGGGAGTTGTGCGCCCGTAACCTAGAAAAATGCTAAAATAGGATGTCTTGACGGAATGCAAGTGCAAGACATCTCCGCCAAAATCTCGTATTTTGGGCATATCTCTCATTCGATATCAAATTGAGGTGAATCAAGTGGCGTTGGAAAGCTAACTCAGAGGGATACAATTTTGTGTGAAATAGACATTTTCAAATTCTAACTTTTTCTAGGGGAAAACGGGCCCTCAAGATGAACCAACAAACGATAATTTTGGTAAAGAATAGTTTTTGGCACACAAATGGTAATATAGAAGCTTCAACAACTTCAAGCATTTCTAACATTCAAATTATGATACCTTTCATCATTGGAAAGCATTTAAAGCACCTAAGTCTTAATGGTGAGTCAAAATGGGGTGTTTACAACACTACACCAACCTCATCTGAAGGTGGAGGATTGAATATTTAGTCACAGATAAAAAATAGAAGAATATCTCAAAATGCAAGTCTAAGTACTTCTAAATTACAACATCAGTTGTGTTAACCTTGTGTTGATGACGAAGAAAATTTTGATATCTTGGATTGGTGTAAACAACATGAATAAGTATGACACGTTCTTGCACAGATTGCCTGTGATATACTAATCGTTCATATTTTTACAGTATCTTCTAAAACACCTGTTAGTGTAGATGGATGATTGTTGAGCGATTACCATTGTAGACTCACACACTCGAAATGGTTGAGGTGCTATGATAACGAAAGATCATTCGTATGTAACTGGAAGAAGATAAGATGTTGATGAGAACATAATGATTCAAGCTAATTTGGATACAATAACAATGGTCGACCTAGATGAATTGTTCAACTCCTTTGATGATTGATCAATAAATTTTTTTCAAAATTTAATTCGATGATATTTTTATTTTGAGATGGAGTATAATGCAAATTTTTGGTAGGCTTATAGGTGCCAACCTCATTGGGATGTGATTGACCTATAGTGATATGTTATCCAGGTAGGCAACCCAAAGAGGGCGGTGAATTGGGTTAATAAAAAATAAATGCAAAAATTTATAATAAATTAAGTAAATAAATTTCAACAAGCAATTAATATTAATGAAAATAAAAAAGAAAGAAAGAAGAGCTCAAACACAAGGATTTATAGTGGTTCAGCACACTAGGCCTACGTCCACTCCTCAAGGATCCTCCTCGAAAATTTCTTCACTATGAATCAAATCAGTACACCACCAAAGCTTCACCAAGCTTGTGGATTTTTACAGGAGACTTACTTTATGTGTTGCAGACCTCTTAACTAAATCCCTCACTTTAAAAATTTTCACTCAGAATAAAAAGAAACAAGAACAAGAGGTACTACAGTCCTCTTTTACAAGATTTCTCTCTCAAAAGATATATATGAAAGTGTAAGAGCAGAGAGAATTTCGAGATACACTAAGAATAAAATCAGATGTGAAAGTGAAAGTACAAGTGTAATGTGCAACACAGATTAATCAAAAATGATACTTGAATGCTCAGAGTTGTTCACCTTCTAGATCTTGGGAAGTACTTGCATTTATAGACTTCAATGTGTTCTAGCCGTTAGAGAAGAGCATGGGTGATGTATTCTAGTCATTAGAGCAGAGCACGGGTGGTGTCTTCTAGTTGTTAGAGCCGAGCATGGGTGTGTACAGGTTGTTATCAAGCCTTTGGAGGTAGAGCCTCCTCAAAACATATGATGCCCATGCTTATAATTCAAATCTAGGTAGGTGGGGATAAGATACGTCACCATACTTTTTACCTTTTCAAATTTTGAAACTGTGTGGATAGGATATTCTTCCTCGACTAAGTCAAAAGTTGCTGGCCATAACTCTTTTAAATAAAACAAGACTTGTCTCCTTAGTTGTGTTACAAAAGTCTGCTTATGGATCAGAAAAATGATGGCTAGGTTTGAAACCTAGACATAAGGGTGTCGACCTCTACAGTTTTGGTGTCGACCATTTTCTTTCTTTTTGTTTCTACCTTGACTACCATAAATTATTGGTGTTGACCCTCACTTAAATGGGTGTCGACCCTTTGTTGCTGGAAGGCTTAAACTTTGTTCACTATCTTTTGGTGTCAACCTTGTCATATCTTGGTGTCAACCCTTTGCTGCTAAATAGCTTAAGTTTTGTTCATTGTCTTTTGGTGTCAACCCTATCATGTCTTGGTGTCGACCCTTTGACCCGTTTTAAGCAAGAATAGCATTGTGCACAAGTGTATTGATTATATTGCTTTGAGGTGCCATTATTTATGAGAATATAATTTAGAAGCATACATTCTTTAGAATCATTGAAGACCAAATGCATGGGAATATTTTGAAAATTTTGAATAATTAAATAAGCTCAAGATATTTGTCAATAATAAAAATCAATAAAATTGAAATGTGAATAACCTTGGGGCTAACAATCTCCCCTTTTTGATGATGACAAATATACGTGAAGTTTTCAAAACATGAGTTTTAAGACAAACGTTTTAAAAATAATTTTCAAGGATTTTTTTTTAATAATGGATTAAAAACAAGATTGAAAAAACTCCCCCTATGAAAAGGGCTTCAAGGCCAAAACATTTTCATTTTAGAACTCAATGAAAAATGTCCCAAAAATATAAGCCAAGAAGATTTTCACACAAATGGAACAAGTTGCTGATTAATTCAGACAATATATGACAAGGTCCCCCTATGAATATGCACTAGACCTTTTGCAAATAGGAGCTAATCAAGAATCAATTTCATTTAATGAAATCACAAGCTATTCTTCCATCAAAACAAAAAAATTTCCTCACTCAAGCACGAACAATGTATATCAATCATTGTGTGTGTTAATGATAGTGTGTAATGAATCGATAACACATCTGTCATATCTATTCATGACTATATCAAAATAAAACTTGAACAAACCAAAAATTGCACCAGAAATTGTTTGTTTTACCATGTTCAAAAGGATATAAGTTCATGTGCAAAAAAAATAAAATCTATATCCATCCAAGTTCATATACATAAGAGCTAAAACTGCAATTCTTCTCCCCCCTTGTCATCAACAACAAGAGGGGTAAAAAAAGAACAACAAAAAAACTAAAGAAAATAAGAAGGATCAAAAGGCCAATGCAGAGCTGCTTCACGCTAACCTTGCGCGAACCAAAGCATGAATTTAGGAATTTGTTCACCAAGATCGTCATCCCATCTTTGCTAAAAAATCTGACGAAATGCCTCATTGGAATGTTTAAGGTCGAAAACAGATATCAGCATGTTCTCAACACTTGACTTAGCAGCTTCAATTGCCTCAGATTGTTGTACCCTCATCTTGTTTATTTCTTATTGCATGTCCGTTTGGTGAGAGAGAATTTGTTGAACCATGGAAGCCAACTGATTAATCTTTGCTGATATTTGTGCTAGATTAGATAAAGGTAGACCAGAAGCAAACTGAGAAGATGATGGAATGTCTGACATTAGTGCAGATTGGGGATTAAGATAAAGATTATTAAGCCTAGAGTTAAGTTCAAAAATCCTTACTAGCAGTGGTCCTCAAACCAAGGAGTCTAGATGATCAATTTTTGTGGAGAGAAAAGAAAGGTCAGGAGGTGCAATAGAAGAGGAAGGACTAGGAGTGAAGAGAGGCATAGATGAAGAACATGAAAGGTTAGGATCAATGGAGAGAGAGATGGATTAGGAGTAAGTGGAGCAATGACAGGTTTTTTAGTTTTGGTCCAAACTTTGTCAATCAAAGAATAACCCATATGACTAAAAGTTTCTAGGCCATAAACAGCAGAATCTCTAGGGATTTTGTCTTCACCTCTGAGGTTAATTTTAAAGTGTTTAAAGATCTTAATGAAAATCATTCCATAGTGCAGGGCTTTGTTGTTTCTTTTATGGGCATCAATAATGACTTGACAAATCAAATTCCCAAAATCTATAAGGTAACTAGTGGAAAGGGCCCAAAGAAGATAGGTGTGGCCATAAGTGACTACATCATATCGACCTGATCGGAGAAAGATGTTGTGGTTTATAATGTGATGCAACAGTCTCAACTCAAGAGATAGGTCTTTGCCATAAATGGTAATGTGTTTATCTAAGGCTAGGTTATTGGTCAGAAATTGAAGACCTTGAAGATAAGAGTAGTCAAGATGATTTCTACTCAAGGATAGAGAGACACGATGACCATCATTGGATGTTTTCAAAATGGAAATAACAATGGAAGATTTAAGAGTGAAGGAAACACCCCTTACAAAGCACTCCAAAGTGCTAGGAGCAGATTTCTCATTATAGGATAGATTGGCAAAACAAATTCCTTAATGAGTGTAGGATAAACATCGCAATCAAGTTTTAACAAAGAGGACCATTTTTGCTTATCAAACCATTGTTTAACAGGAAAGGTGTGTTCTTCAAAGAAATTGACATCAATAGTTCACCCAGATATTACCTTTCTGAGATTGAAATCCTTGTTGAAAGAGGCCTTGCATTCATTGTCTTTGAAGTGTTGCAGAGTAGGGCTTGGAGGCACAGAGGTGACGGTGTTAGAAGTAGAATGACGAGCACGTTTCTTCGATGGAACTGAAGGAGAGGCTTGTGACTCCATGGAGAAGGATTGAAGGAGATCGAATTAAAATGATGGAGATGAAGATAGGAAAAGGAATCGTCGAAGGAATCGTCGGAGAAGAAGAAAAGGCAAGGGGTAGGGATTTGAGAGGTGTCGCAAGAAATAGAAAAGGGGTCACTGGGTATATATACCCTTAAGAAGGTGTTAACACTCGAAAGAGTGGTGTCGACCCTTCAATTTGAAGAAAGCGCGAAGATCAACCACAGCTAAGGCAGGTGTCGACCTTCGCGAAAAGAGGTGTTGACCCTAAAAAAATAGTGAAACAAAAACAACTTGGTGTCAACACTCACGAAGAAAGGTGTTGACCCTTGTGGATAAAAACACAATACGGAGTCGACCTTATAAAGTAAGGGGCTGACCCTTAGGGGTCCAAATAGACTATAAGTAGTGTTTTCCAAGACATATTTCACAAGAAAGCATATAAATATATTTTAAACCATCACATAGGAATATTCATCATGCCAAGCTTAGTTCGAATAAAGTAAAATTGTTCCTCATTGAGAGGCTTGGTAAAAATGTCCACCAATTGACGGTTTGTAGGCACAAATTTGAGTTCAATATCACCTTTAAGTACATGATCTCGTAGAAAATGATGCCTTATTTCAATGTGTTTAGTGCGTGAGTGCAAAATAGGATTTTTTTGAAAATTAATAGCACTAGTGTTGTCACATTTTATAGAAATGTAATCAAAGTGAAGTCCGAAATCGTGAAGTTGATGTTTCATCCAAAGCATTTGTGCACAACAACTAGCGGCAGCAATGTATTCTGCTTCGGCGGTTGACAAGGCTACCGAATTTTGTTTTTTACAAAACTATGATGTGAGTGAGTTTCCAAGAAAATGACAAGTGCCACTAGTGCTTTTTCGGTCAAGTCTACATCCTGCAAAGTCAGAGTAACCATAAGGGTCAAAAGCATTACTTTTAGGGTACCATAAACCCAAATTTAGAATGCCAACTAGATATCTAAAATTACGTTTCACTGCGGTGACATGTGATTCTTTTGGAGCCGATTGAAAACGTGCACACATACAATCACTAAACATTATGTCGGGTCTACTAGCAATTAGATAAAGTGAGGAACCAATCAAACCTCAATATTTCTTTTCATTTACTGATTTACCTTGCTCATCTTTGTCGATTTTAATCGATGTGCTCATTAGAGTTGCTACTGGCTTTGATAAATTCATTTCAAACCTTTTGAGAAGATCCTTGATATATTTGGCTTGATTTAGATGGATCCTATCTTGGGTTTTATTTGCAATCCGAGGAAGTAAGTCAACTTCCCCATCATACTCATTTCAAATTTGCCCTGCATATACTTAGCAAATTCCTTGCACAAATTCTCATTTGTAGTACCAAATATAATATCATTGACATAAATTTGAACAATGAGAATGTCTTACTTTTTGGTTTTTATAAAGAAAGTAGTATCTATTTTGCCGCGAGAAAAACCTTTATCAAGAAGAAAATTATTTAGTCTTTCATACCACGCTTGAGGTGCTTGTTTTAAACCATATAAAGTTTTGGAAAGTTTAAAAACAGGGTCTGTGTATTTGTGATTTTCAAAATCGGGAGGTTGTTCAACGTAAACTTCCTCCGAAATGTACCCATTAAGAAAAGTACTTTTCACATCCATTTGAAAAATATTCAAATCTTTAAAACATACAAATGCAAGTAACATACAGATGGCTTCTAGACGAGCAACAAGTGCAAAAGTCTTATCAAAATCAATGTCCTCTTCTTGGTTATAACCTTGGGCTACCAATCTAGCTTTTTTTCGAGTAACAACATCGAATTCATCCATTTTGTTTCAAAAAACCCATTTTGTTTCAATAATAGAATGAGCCTTAAGTCGAGGAGTTAAAAACCAAACTTTATTTCTTTCAAATTGATTTAATTCTTCTTGCATAGCAAAAATCCAGTTTTCATCATGTTCGGCTTCAGAAAAAGTTTTTGGTTCAATCTGAGAAACAAAAGCTAAGTTACCACAAACATCATGAATAGATAAACAAGTTCTTACACCTTGTGTTGCATCACCTATGATGAGATCCTTAAGATGTCCATGAGCATATTTCCATTCTTTAGGTAGATCATTCTTTTTTTATGGAAGACTGTTTTTTTTTCGAAGATCTTTGTGATAACCTTGTTCTACGTTACACCGTTTTATTCTTAATTATGCTTGTGCTTATGTGCTTAATATGATTTTGGGTGCTACTTATGTGATTAAATGTGTTTTTGAATTCATATCTGTCCACCTTAGGAAAATATGTTTGGTATTCTGCTATAATCTGTAAATGTGGGCCGTAGAGACGACATAAATCGAAATTGACTATACCATTATGATTAGCACAATTTTAGAGTCTACAATGAAATTTGATTAAAATTTGATTCAAACTGAATTAATTAGATTAATTCAATTTAATTAAGCCTTTGATTAATTAAACTAAACTCCAATTACTTAGCTTAATCATGGATTAGTGAATTAAGTTAACCTAGCCTATATATATGCTAATTAAGGTGATTAGCTCATTTTGAGCCAAAAAATTCAGCTTGTGGAGAGAAAATTTTAGAGAGAGAAATGTGATTCTAGAGAGAGGAGGCTCAATCTTGAAGATTTGGCTAAGGGCTTGAAGGATTGTGTGTAGGAACTCAAGAACTAGCTTGTAAGGAGTTGATTGAAGACTCTAGGTGAGTAATTGAACTCAAATTCATGAGCTTAAGTTCATAACTATGTGAATTCAAGGAGTACATGTTGATAAATACAAGAATTGAGCTAAATGTGTTGAATTTGAGATCAATTTGGGCATGCATGCATGAATTTATTGTGATTTCCCATATCTAAGTATAAACCATAATGATCATGTTGAATTGAGAGTTGTTTGATACATGCATGCATGAATTGTCATGTTTTGAAGCTTGTGAATGCAATGTGTAAAACATAGTTTTTACAAACATAAAGTTTAAACTGTAAATCTTATTGAATTCATGGAGTTTTGAGTGATTGGTTCCAAAGTAAAAATGTTTTCATGTTATACAATGTTTTTCCTTGATTTCATACCAATCATGCAAGAGTTAAGCCTTTGAAGTGCAAGTTTGAAGCTCAAACAGAATTCTGGAAATTCTAGAATTCGTGCAGTTCACTCGAGTGACTGAAGTATCACTCGAGTGTAAAATTCGAGCTCCCAGTATTTTTGCAAACAATTTCATGGTGGCTCGAGTGGTAGAACTTGCGCTCGAGTGAACCCTGTTTTGAACTGCTCACGGCTCGAGCAACCAAAACTTGCTCTCGAGCCTAAAATTCAAGCAACCAGTACTTTTGTAGAGCTTTGCAGACCACTCGAGCAACCAAAGTTGCGCTCGAGCGAAGGGCCCTGTTTTAAGAACTTTAAAAAGTTGTTTTATGCTTCAATTTCCGTTCTCTTTTATTTCTGAGCATTCTTAGGCATACATTGAGCATCCTAAATGAATTAAAGAACACGAAAGAAGCCTAAGAAAATTAAGTGAACTAAAAAATGGATTGAATTGTATTATGACCCAATGTGTTGTGAATTATGTAGGGTCAATTGCAAGGATGAATCAAGCATTTGAACACTGTGAGTAATATCTTATTAAAGATATTTTTGTGTATGCATTATTTTCAAAATGTTACTTATGCGATAAGTTTCTGAATCTATGAATTTGTATTATGAATAAGTATTCTATTTGTTTGATTCGTAATAGAATCTGTAAAGTGGTTGATGTGTGAATACACAATGGGCCAAGGCCGTTTGGTTGACAAGAATACGGATTGGGCCTAAGGCCATTTGGAATATTTGACAAGTGTAGACGCGCCCTTGGGCCTCACTACAGTTCGGACTCAATTTGTCACGGTTCTTAATCTGAACCAAAGAGTCCAAATCCGGCAAATCGTTTTGAGAAAAAACAGATTTTGAAAGAAGTGCCAAACATGGACTGCTTTGCCAGATACAGAGTCGCCACCTAAATATTTTTTATAGGGAAATTTAGGAAACTCTGAGTCGATGCCAAAGGCCACGTGTTCGTCATCACCAAAGTTGCCTCGGCTCGGGAACTTGGGTACGATTGGGGAAGGTCAGCTATGAGCACCTCCTCTCGCCCGATCCGAAGATCGGCCTCTACTAACCGTGATATCTTGTTTTGAAAACATTATGCGTTCTTATTCCGATTATTAGCCTAGAATTACTATGTTATGCGCACAGCAAACAAGTATAGACCAAATCGCCTAAATTGGAACAAAACATTTCATATTTGTTTTGAAAATGGTTTGCTACTCGTAAGTAGGCTAAAATGCAGGTTTTGCCACCCTCGAGTGGGCTTTTTTAGAAAAGATGGTTTTGCCACTACCTAGTGGGCTTAAAACTCACAGTTTTAATGCATTATTCCAATTCAGGTAATTCGACCTCCACCCACAGGCATTTAAGCAGTTATATCACATAAGCATCTAGCCTCATGGTAATTATGCTTATTATGGCAACACTCACACGCATGCGATATGCTAAAGCGTAAAAGCTTACCTAGTACTCTAAGCCAAAACAGAAACCAGTTAGCAATCATATGCATGATCCTAGTTTATGTTTGAACTGGCTAATGCAACACATGCAAAGATGCAATCTAGACAGGCTCGGCTATCCTAAACATGGCATGTGAAATGCAACAGATAACACGTATTCAATTTAGAATTGAAATACAATGCAGTTAACGTGATCGCGAGGCAGTGCGTCTGTCTGAGATGAATGATGCACGCATGCATAGCATAAGGTATGCTAATTTAAATATGTCCTAGTCTAACCTTCATAAGCGGGTAAATAAAAGGGAGGAAAGACGTGAGATTGGAAGACATGCACACACTCACCCATACTTGTTACACAATTGCCCTCGCTCGGATGGTTCGAATAAATATTACACAACCGAATAAATAATTAACTACTTAGTTAGATATTACAGAACTCCTATTTAGTTAACAAATTAATTACAAAATAAAATGTGAAGCCTAAAGAGACTGCCATAGCTCTGCCTCGGAATGCACAAATGACGCATGTTTGACTCGTCTTGCCCAGAAACTCGCTGCCATAGCATTGTTGCCTATGTTTTCACTGCCTAGCTCCTCTGAAAACTACACAAGTCTCAGGACAGATTCTATGCACACTGTGGAACACTACCGGCTAGGAGGAATGGCCACCGGCCGTAGGAAATTGCCACCGGCCATTGATAAAGCTATCGGCCATTCATTGATGGCCGGTCGGCACTAGAGATGGCCGGCCGGCCAAAACTTCCTGCAGAAATCAGTTTTGACAGCAACAGAGGGCAAGCAGTGCATGGCATGGAATTTCAAGCAAATGTAAGCATGGCCATACTCCCTATCATGCAATGGACTCAAGGGAGCATGGCCCTCGACTCTCGGGCCATCAATTATGCATGATGGCCTAAAAGGCCAAGTTTGCCATTCAATGTAAAATGCATGCAACCATCAAATGAAAGCTAACACCTTATCATGTTGAGATCAAAGGTGTCGACGACCAAGGATTGAGACGTGTTTCGTCACTTTGAGTACGAATACTTCTCAATCCTCATGCTTAGTTTGACACCCCAAACCAAGCAATGCAATGCAAGTATGCAAATGTGGCTCAAAAAATGCAAAATGAGGCTAAGGTGCAAAGCATGCCAAATGCAATGTAAACTAAACATGCAAGCTAGGTTAATGCAATATAAACATGCCAACTATGCAACGAGCATATGAGATGCAACTAACTAAACACTATGTAGACATGCAAGTATGATGCAATGCAAGCGTGAAACCAAAGCAATGCAACATGATCATGCAACGGTGGACCTAAACTACAAGGGGCAGACCTCAGCCCACCCCAAAACAATGGCTAAAAGTGCCCAAAATGGTGGACAAAAGCTCAAGCAAGCATGCTTACCAATAGGCCCAAGACAAGGACCATTCCACTATGACCACCCCAAACACTTATGGCATGAACTTTTCAATACAAAACAGAGTTTTGTCATGCAAAATGAGCCCCCAAAACCCACTGTGATGGCAGCTTAAAGCTTCAAAACATAGTCATGCACAATGATCCATTCCTAGACATGAAAGACCCATTCTTCAAGGCATGAAAGTGATGATGAATGTAAGCATACAAGCATGGATTAGGGACTGAAATGGCATATGAAATGACTCCAAAGCATTGAAACAACCCAACTAAGGCATGCTCAAGACTCACATCCTCAAGGCTCACAAGCCCAAATACAAAGAGGCTAAACTAAACATGGAAAATATGGTCAAAACAGCACCCAACAGACCTCAAGCATGGTAAGACATGGCTAAGAACTTCACAAAGTTAGGCCAAAACATGAGGGCATGTTGGGTTACATGCATGATGCATTTCTAGGCCAAATAAGGGAATACGAAGCAAGTATATTAAGCATGCAAGGGGGTATGGATCCGACCAAAAACAGAGGCATAATATGACTCAACAACACTCAAAAACCTCTTAAATGAAGCCAAGAACAACTAATGATGTATGCTACCCTTATGAGCCAAAAACAAGGACAAAAGAGAGACAAAGGGAGAGGGGTGTCCCTCCCCTATGAAAGACCTCAAAACCCCTTCTTCACCACTGAAAATCCACTGGATTTTAGTGGTGAGAAGGCCAATACACAAAGGTAACCAAAGCTCAAAAAAAGAAGGCACAAAAAGGGCCAAATAAGGCCTAAGAGGGGGAGATCGACCCCTAACACCAAAACAACCTTAATGAAGTATCTCAAGCATGCAAATAAAAGACTTTTTTCAGTTATACAAAAAGTCTAAAATAGTAAGCAAGATAGGCAAAAGTCTAGTGCAAGATTGGGGAATCTAAAGTAAGTGTGTTACCCTTGAAGAAGCCTTGAAGAACAGCAAGGCCAGCCACCTTCCTCTGGCCAAAATCAGTCCAAAACCTCAAGAACAAACCCTCAATGCCTCTCAAAGTCGAAGTATGGTGTAATAGTGTGTGTTTGTATGCAAAACTAAGGATAAAATGCACTTTAAGGCCTTCAAGCACACACAAATGATGAGAGAGAGGGAGATATAGAGAGAGAGTGTATATATCAGACGTATATATGTCTATTGCCCTGGTTTTTTGCTCAACCCTTAACATGGAGGAGGAGAGGCTCTATATATAGACAAAACAAAGGCTTGAAGCTTCTCAAAGAAGCTAATCAAAAAAAGGTCAAAGGGGGCAAGGCTTCCTGAGGAAGTTAGGACACCTGGCAAGCTTCTTGAGGAAGTTTTGACAAAGGGTCAAGCTTCCCCAAGAAGCTAGACCAAAAGGGTGTAAAAGGGGCAAACAGCCACATGCATGCCCTGGGGCAGGTTTGGTGCATTCCAGCTGGCACAACTGGCATGCACCATGCCTGAAAAAGGTAAAAAGGTGCTACCGGCCAAAAAAGGAAGTCACCGGCCAAAAGGATGGCCGGCCGGCCATACTAAGTGCCGACCGGCCAATGGTATAATTCACCAATGGCCGGTAGCCTCAAAACATGGCCGGTGGGTGCCAGGGGTAGCTAACAAGCTACTCTCTACCCTCAGAAGCAAAAACACAAGTGTTTTGTGCAAAACCAAACACAAAACAGTCGAGTTGAGAGGTCCTGAGGCAAGGCACGTAGCCGAGACCTCCGAGAACTCAAAACGAAACACAAACATAGATGATCACCGAGTGTTCAAACGGTGACGTCCAAGTCTTGGGGACGGTCAAAAATGGGGTGTCTACAACAAGATAGACTAAAGGTCATCTTATATATGAATTGGACCGAAGGTCATTTTGTATGATTGTTAAATGGACTAAAGGTCATTTTGAATATGAATACGGATGCGATCATGATCATGGATATGAATATGCACATAAATATGAATATAAGAATGTTGGACCCAAGGTCATTTTACATGACTGGTAAATGGACCTAAGGTCGTTTTGAATAAGGAATTAATTGGACCCAAGGTCGTTTTGCCCCTTTGATATGCTTTGAGCATAATGGAATGGACCCGAGATCATTTTTCTTTGATAATGATTTATATGCATTACGCATGAGTTTAGACTACTTATTTGAGAATCTCATTCATACAACCTCTTGACTTTAGTATTATTCACTGGGCTATAGCTCACTCTGTATTTTTATGTATGTAGGTGAGTGACGGGATGTCCAGCCACAGCCTTAGTGATCCTGTGAGAGGTGTCAGCTTTTGTGAAGTCAACCAAGGTCGCCTCGCGGAAGAGGTTTCACTTTTGTTTTGTTTTTGTTTTGTTTCTTTTGTGGTCATGCAAACCAAGTTTGTATGTAACCTTGGTTTTGGTTTAGACTATTTTTGAATAATCCTAGACATATATATATATATATATTCTAAATGATTGTCTAGTGTGAGTTATAATAAAAGTGAAAAGTTTTTATTATGCCATGTATACACAGCTCATTGGACAATCTTTGCAAGTTCTGTTTTGCACTTTGGCCTCTATTATTCAATATGATTTAATTTATGTCTAAGGCCATAGGTAATCTCATGATTACTAGCCGGTTATGATCGTAATCCATAGGGGCGGGTTCAAGTCATGACAATCTTCCACAGAGACTTTATCATTGGGTTCTGAAGAATGAGTTTCATCATTTTCTGATATGTAGATGCTTTCTATTCTTAGATTAGATTCTTCAATATCTTCACTTATTACGTTCTTGGAAACAAAGGAGTTAGATTCATCAAAAGCAACGTATACAAATTCTTCAACAAGTAAAGTTCTTTTATTAAATACACGGTAAGCTTTACTAGAATTAGAATAGCCAAGAAACACAGCTTCATCCGACTTAGCGTCAAACTTACCTAAATTATCTTTATTATTATTGAGCACAAAACATTTACTACCAAAGGCACAAAAATTACCTTTCCAAAGTTCATATGGGGTTTTCTTAAGAATGGGTCTAATCATGGCACGATTTACAACATAGCATGCAGTGTCAACAACTTCAGCTCAAAAGTATCTAGGTAAATAATTTTCACAAAGTATAGTCATTTCTTCAACAATTCTATTTTTTTTTTCTTTCAACCACATCATTTTGTTGAGGAGTCCTAGGGGCTGAGAAATTATGATATATTCCTAGGTCATCACAAAACATAATATAAAATCATCATTATCAAAGTCTCTACCATGATCACTCCTAACATTACAAATATTAAGACTTTTTCATTTTGAATTCTCTTACACAGTTTTGGGAAAGTAGAAAAAGTTTCGTTTTTGTGTGCTAAAAATAATACCCATGTATATCTAGTATAATCATCAACACAAACAAGAACATACGATTTTTCTCCAAAACTTACACTATGTTTGGATTGAGTGATTTAGAGAGAAAAGAAAATAAATGGAGTGATATGTATTTCTCTTACTTATTTGGATAACTTAAGTGGAGAGAAATTGAGAGAAATTGAGAGAAACGGAGAGAAACTTATTTTTCTTATAACCCTCATTTTCAATCTTCCCAAAAGTGGAGAGATTGGAAGAGAAAAAAAAATCAATATTTTCATAATACCAATTTTGCCCCTATAAAAATAAAAGAAATAAAATGATTAAAAATATAAAAAGGTTATTTTGATAATATAACATAAAAGAATTTCTTTTCTTTTCTCTTATGAAATCTAACCAAACAAGAAGGAGAGAAATCCTAATCATTTCTTTTCTTTAATTTCTTACTTATCCAAACAAGAAGGACAGAAATCACAATAATTTCTTTTCTTTTCTTTTATCTTATAACTTAAGTAATCATTTTATTTCTTTTCTTTTCTCTCCTAGGTTTCCAAACATAGTGTTAATGTTCTAGATGGTCCGAATAAATCAATATGTGGGAGTTGAAGTGGTCTAGATGTAGAAATAACATTTTTGGATTTAAAAGAGACTCTTGTTTGTTTACCTTGTTAACAAGCATCACAAAGCCTATCATTTTCAAAAACAATTTTTGGTAAACCAACAACTAACTCAAATTTTGAAAGTTTTAAAAGTAAATCCATATAGGCATGTCCTAATCTTCTATGCCATAACCAATCGGATTCATGTATAGCAGATAGGCACTTAACATCATAATAGAAAGATAAATCATGCAAATCAAACATATACACATTTTCATGTCTATGACCTACAAGTAGAACTTTGTTATCAATAGAACTTTCAATAGTGTAGTGAGATTTTTCAAAAATAACTCTATTACCTTTATCGCATAATTGACTAATGCGAAGTAAATTATGTTTCAAACCTTTAACTAGAAAGACATTTTCGATAACTGGAAAAGGATTTTTACCAATACTACCTATGCCAATGATCTTTCCTTTACTATTATCTCTGAAGGTTACATGACCTCCTTTAGGTTGAAGGGATGAGAACATTGCTTTATCTCCAGTCACGTGCCTTGAGTACATACTGTCGAGACACCATCCGTTGTTACTGGATTTTGTCCTGAAGCACACCTGTAGCATTCAGATTTGTGTTGGCTTTTTGGTACCCATTCTTCTTGGGTTTATGTGAGTTAGAGTTTGAAGTGTTTTTAGGAACCCACTTTTTTTTTTTTTTCCCCCTCAAACAAAAGAATTTTTCTTAACAGGACATGAAGGAGAGATATGACATTTTCTTCCACAAAAATGACATGTCATATAAGAATGACTAGATGATGCATGAACAAAAACATTTTTGGGATTCTTAACTTTTGAAAATGGTTTGTATCCAATCCTAGCTCTTCCAAAAGTTTGATTTGGGCTTTTAAGAATTTTGTCTAAGGTATCTCTACCTTGACTAAATTTTGAAAGGATGTTTTCAAGTCTTCTATGTTTTCTCTTAAAACAATTTTCTCCTTTTTTAAAGACACATTTTTGCCTTACAAAGCATCTAACATTTTTCCAAAAATCTTAGACTCTTTTAGTGTTAAAATATCAT
The DNA here is from genome assembly GCA_025200525.1 of Camellia lanceoleosa. Taxonomy (NCBI): domain Eukaryota; kingdom Viridiplantae; phylum Streptophyta; class Magnoliopsida; order Ericales; family Theaceae; genus Camellia; species Camellia lanceoleosa. Next base: position 19,173,716 of record CM045771.1, on the reverse strand, counting down.
TTTTCTCTTTTATTTTCAAAGCTTCATTTTCTAACACATTGATCTTGGAAGTCAAGGATTCATTTTCTTTTGATAAACTTGAAATCTCTTTCTTTTGACAACTACTTTTCAAGCTAAGTTTTTTAAATTCAACATGTAATTCATCAAAAGCATATTGTAATTCATCAAACGTAAGGGATTAGTCATTTACCTCATCTTCGTCTCCAAGTGCTATTAAGCATAGGTTAGTAACTTTATTTTTGCAAACTTCAGTTTCTGAGTTGCTTTCATCGCTATCTTCTCTACATGCTGCATTTATGACTTTTTTCTTGTCCTTCTTCAATTGTTTCTTAAGTTCTAGACATTCTGATTTGTAGTGTCCAGAGTTGTTGCATTTGTAGCAAGTGAGTTCAGATTTTTTATAATTTTCTCCCTTTGGAAAATCTCTTTTGTTGAAGTCTTTTTTGAAAAACTTCCATACACCTTGTTTCTTTTTCACAAACCTTTTGAACTTCTTGGTGATGAATGCCATTTCTTCATCGTCATCGTCATCCGAATCATCTTCATCTTCCTCTTGATATTTCGAGGTGGATTTAAAGGCTATTTTTTTTTTCTTTTTTTTTTCTTATTGTCTTTTTCTTTATTTCCTTCTTGCATTATGATTTCATGAGTTAAGAGAGATCCCATCAGCTCATCAAGACTTAGTGTTGATAAATTCATGGCTTCTATGACAACAATAACTTTGGTTTCCCAGTTTTTCGGCAGTGACCTGAGCACTTTTCTAACAACCTCAGTATTAGTATAAGTTTTACTAAGAGATTTCAAACTATTTATAATATCAGTAAAATGAGCAAACATTTGAGAGATAGTTTCATCAGGTTTCATTTTGAAGAGCTCATGACTATGAACAAACAAACTCACTCTAGACTCTTTAACTTGAGTAGTTCCCTCATGAGTTACTACAAGTTTATCCCAAATTTCTTTTGATGTTTCACATGTACAAATCCTATTGAACTAGGTAGCATCAAGTGCACAATATAACATAATAACAGCTTTGGCGTTTGCTTGGATATCTTTATAGTTAGCATTGGTCCATTCACTCTCAAGTTTGGGAACCTTTTGGTCATCTATGATTTTGGTGGGGATTTTGGGTCCATCACAAATAATTTTCCAAACCTCATAATCGATAGACTGTATATGCATAATCATTTGAGTTTTCCAATAGTTAAAATTTGTGCTGCTGAAAAAATGTGCTCTATTGGAGGCTTAGCCTTCAGGAAAAGAGAAACTAGGAGGTACTATAAACCACTCTAAGACGGTTAAGTCACTAAACTAGAGTCTAGGCTCTGATACCAATTGTTACCCAGGTAGGCAACCCAAGAGGAAGATGAATTGGGCTGATAAAAAATAAATGCAGAAATCTATAATAAATAAAGTAAATAAATTTCAGAAGCAATCAATAATAATGAAAATAAAGAGAAAAGGAATAGAAATTTGAAACACAAATATTTATAGTGGTTGACACTGCAGAACTACATCTACTCCTCAAGGATCCTCCTTGAGAATTTCTTCATTATGAATCAAATCAATACACCAACAAAGCTTCACCAAGCTTATGGATTTTTGCATAGGACTTACTTTATATGTTAAGGACCTCTCAACTAAATGCCTCACTTTACAAGTTTTCACTCAAAACAAAAAGGAACAAGAACAAGAGGTACTATAGTCCTCTTTTACAATATTTCTCTCTCAAAAGATGTATATGAAAGTGTAAGAGCATAGGGAATTTTGAGATACATTCATAATAAAATCAGATGTGAAAGTGAAAGTACAAGTGTAATGTGCAGCACAGATTAATCAGAAATAATACTTGAATGCTTAGAGTTGTTCACCTTCTAGATCTTGGGAAGTGCTTGCATTTATAGACTTCAATGTCTTCTAACTATTATAGGAGAGCATGAGTGATGTCTTCTAGCCGTTGGAGCAGAGCATGGGTGATGTCTTCTAGTTGTTGGAGCAGAGAATGGGTATGTACAGGTTGTCATCAAGCCTTTGGAGTGGAGTCTCCTCAAAAGATGTGATGCCTATGCTTATAATTCAAATCTAGGTAGGTGGAGATAAGATATGTCTTCGTACTTTTTACCTTTTATAGATTTGGGAATAGTGTGGATAGGATATTCCTCCTCCACTAAGTCAAAAGTTACTGCCCATAACTCTTTTTAAATAAAATAAGACTTGTCTCCTCAGTTGTGTCAGGAAAGTCTGCTCATGGATCAGGAATGGCGGCTAGGTTTTGAAACCCAGACATAAGGGTGTCAACCCTTTTCTTTCTTTTCTTTTCTGCCATGACTGCCATAAGTTATTGGTGTCGGCCCTCACTTAAATGGGTGTCGACCCTTTGCTACTGGAAGGCTTAAACTTTGTTCACTATCTTTTGGTGTCGACCTTGTCATGTCTTGGTGTCGAACTCAGTTAAATGGGTGTTGACCCTTTACTGCTGGAAGGCTTAAATTTTGTTCACTATCTTTTGGGGTCGACCCTGTCATGTTTTGGTGTCAACCTTTTGACATGTTTTAAGCAAGAATAATATTGTGCACAAGTGTATTGATTCTATTGCTTTGAGGTGTCATTATTTATGAGAATATAATAATTTAGAAGCATATATTCTTTAGAATCATTGAAGACAAAAGGCATGAGAATATTTTGACAACTTTGAATAATTAAATAAGCTCAAGATATTTTGTCAATAATCAAAATCAACAAAATTGAAATGTCAATAACCTTGGGGCTAACATGATGCAATTTCCCTACCATCTATAATCTATATCTATTTGATGATATAAATTTGTAATATTTTATTTCACTTTCTATTATTTAGAGCCTATCATTTTGTCCAAAGTTGTGTGTGCTTAATTTGGTACGGAAAAAAATAAATAAATAAAATTCAATTTCAGGCCCAGGCTTTGCCCAATTTTCCTTGGGCTTGGGATTGGGTTGCAATTTTTCGCAACTGGACTAGCATGAATTTTGGCGGGTGCCTAAAAGCTCCTGGTCGGGTCTAGCCATTTTTACACTCATAATCTAGGAGTGTGTGGCTGTACTCCAAAAATCTATCTATATATTATATAAGAAAAATGAGGTTTCTACCTCACAAGCCTTGTGGGAAATCCAATATTCCAATCTTAATTTTCTAATTTTTTGATTTTAAAAAAAAGATCTCAGTATTTTTTGACTTCTCCCAACCCACAAGTCTTTTTTGACTTCTCTCATACCTAAATCTACAAAATATAATTTGTATATTAAAAAAATATCTAAAACAAATATAAATTCTTATTAAATCTATCTATCTATATATTATATAAGTAAAAGGGGCTTTCTAACCACAAGTCTTGTGAAAATTTCAATATCTCAAATTAAAATTTATAATTTTTTGATTTTAAATAATTAAAAAAATCCTCTAAAAAAATTTAATATCTCTTGATTTATGACTTTCAAATGGAAAATATATAAAATAAAAAAATAAAAAATATACTAATCCATTTCAAAATTTAAATTTTAGGGCAACTAAATACAGAAAGCATTCCATTAATTTATATTTAAAATTATAATGATTTATTCTATAATATATAAGTTTTAAATAATGATCTATTCCATGATTTATCTATATATCTATATACTATTATAATTGCAAAATATTGTCATTTCATAGAGGTTGAAAGTTGTAATTCAATTTTCTCATTTTTTTTTTAATTTTGTTTAATTTTTTTGTTAATACATGTTACAATATGATTGGTTTATAAATTAATTTTATGTTGTTAAAATAAAATTACAATTTTGGATTCTTACTTAAATGATGTTACTATGATTGGAATGAGATCAATATTCATTCATTAAATTTTGCATCTTTATTAAATTATAAAATAAAATTTCAAATTTAAATTCTCTTCAAATTATATTACTACAATTAGAATGAGATCAATATTCACATGTGTCATAATATTATTGGTCTAAATATAATTTGTTTTAAATACATGAGTTCAAATTATTAATTGCTATTAATTTTATTTTCTTTTTTTTGTTTTAAATTTTATAAAAAAAATTATATCCTTCTAAACTATAAGGACTTGGATAATGATATTTTTTAATATAATTTTTTTTTAAAACAAAAGAACAAAACATAACTTTTTTAGTATTAACCAAACATTGTTGATTTTGTTAGATATTTTTATTTTTTTATTTTTAATCTCAATTGTCAATTAAAAAAATTAAAATAAAGAATAAATATATCTTTAGTTTAAATTGTTAAAAAGTTACTTTTGCTAAAATAAATTAGAAAGAAATGTTAATTTTTTTTAATATTAAAAGTGATAGTTCGTTAAACTTTTTTTATTTAAAAAAAGGGGTTATAGGTGATAATTTATTGTTTATCCAGAATTATTTTCATATTGTGAAAATACCATATTAAATTTTCTTCTTACCTTTTTTTATTCAAATACTTTTATTTTGTAAGAAATTTGTTTTTATTCTATTTAATATTTTATTGTAATTTTTAAATTAAAAAGAATTTCTAAGAAATCATATTTAAATTATTTATGCTATTATAAAAAGTAAAATTTTTTAATATCAACTTAGTGGTAGTTTGAGAAGTGTTAAATAAATATATATATATTTTTTACTTTTTATAAAAATATGTGATATGACCCAAAAAAGATAATTAAGTATACTTCTTTACTTTTTACAAAAAAAATGTGTAGAAAAGTAGAGATGCGATGTGACCCAAAAAAGATAAAATGATAAAAAAGTGAGCTAATATGACACTTCTCAAACAACCATTTGTTTGACGATCCCTTTCTAAAATGTGTATTTTTAAAAATATTTTCAAGAAAATTTCTATTGAAAATCTGAAGTATATTGCCTTTTCTTTTGTTCATTAATATTAAAATTTTAATTAATTTTATTTATTATTTTAAAAAATAAATTAGCAAATTTATATATTTGTATATATAATTTTGTTTTGGTTGCTCAGGTTATTTGGTATTTCTGCCCAAGTCCACTCAAATTTAATTTGAATTTTTGAATTTCTGTATAGGTCCTCACTTAATTAAAAACTATGTTATTCAATCTTTAAAATATTTTAAGCTCGACTTAAGTTATTTGAGTTGAGCTCACTTAAATTTGCATTCTAGCAGGGATGTTGAAAGCTACATGATTAAATTTGTGACAAATTAAAAAATAATAAATAAATTGTGATAAAATTATGGGACTTAAATTATAAATTTCAATCTTCTTTGTTTTCATAATTTGCATACAAAAATTTAATTATTTATATTATTTTACATAAAAATATATTATTATTTTTATATGTCGTGTATGGCACGAGTTACTACTAGTTGTAAAATCTATGTATATTATATTAGTAATTCGTATGATAATTTTAAAAGATGAGAAGTTACATGTGTTTTGCTCTCCAAAATTTGAATCTTGTGTCTTGCTCTCCAAAATTTGAATCTTGAATCTGTCATTAGTTATAGGTATGTATTGTTAGAATTTTTTAAATGGTAACATATAATTTAATTAAAAAAAAAAAAACGTTACACATAATTTTATTTTTTATTTCTTTTTTCTCACATACAAATAAATGTGTTCCATATACATGGATGAAGACGGTTCCAATGTCTTGTGTCTTGTGTTTATATATGAAAGATGAATTAAAAATTTAATACCCTCTCCGTTTCAAGATAATAGTTTCTTTTGGGAAATTTAACTTTTTTAGTAGTATAATTATTATATTTAAAAAATATTAATTTTCTAAAATTATTCTCTGGTAGTACTATTTTTAAAAATATCAATTGTTATAATTGTACTTTTTGTATTGTTAATGAATTTAAAAGAAAGGTAAAATAAAAAATTTATATTATTTTAATGGAAACTTTTTTGATAAATCCACTTTCTAAGAGTTTTATTACATCAAACCCATATTCTTTTTGACTATTCCATTAGGTCCTATTTGAGATAAGAAGACCAAAATATCCTTTTTCATCTACTTATGTTCCATTTAGTTCACATTATTTTCTTATGTTTCAATAAGTCTTATGGGTGACATAATTACCAAAATACCTGTCACGCCCCACACTTGTCCCTAAAAGTTTGGGCATGACCCAATCTAAAACGGACACATAACCTAATATATATAACATATGGGGCCTTATCGGAAGCATAAAACATTACAAGGATACTGATACAAACAAACTCCATTGAGCTACTTCTAATATGCCAGGATCTTATACATCACATGCATCATAATAGGCAGATAAGGTCCAAAAATATTCCTTAATGGTATTCATACACAACCACATATACAGACCCAGCCCTAGAGTTGGGTATGCACAAAACCATTGAAGTTATATACATTTTAACAGACTTCACAAAATAAGTGGCCTCGTATAGTGACTGGACACACGAAGGTTGACAAAAGAAACCGGGCGTCATGGGCTAGGACTGACCACCTGGTTGGTTACTTACAGAAACAGACATAACAGAGAGTGAGCCGGGCTCAGTAAATAGTAATACATAAATAAAACAATGCGTAACTTGAACGTAATATCAAAGCGTATGAAAATGCCGAGTTCACATAGTTAGCCTGATTCTGTATTCATTTCATAACGACCTTAGGCCCAGTCTTGAACATAACAGCTTGGAACATTACATCTTAAATCATAATGGCTTGAAGCCCTTGCACAGAGTGGCATAATGCCCTTGAGCTTAGTGGCATAAGGCCCTTAAACATGATGGCATAAAGCCCTTAAACATGATGGCGTAAAGCCCTTGAACATGATGGCGTAAAGCCCTTGAACATACTTGTATGAACTCAAGAGGTGTCTCACACGGATTCTAGAGGTGGCTCACGTCGTAGCACTTAATTCCGTGTAGCACTTTGTTTCATGTCAGAACAACTTATATTGAATGGCCATAGGCCCACAGTCTTATAGAAGGAAGTTATTTCATCTTTCCCGTTTCTTTATTTACATGCTTGAAACATTAACATAATTGTTTATTGTGCGTGAACAAAATACTAATGATAGTTATTAGCCATATGTAAAGCGGATAATGGTACTACTACTCACAATGTTGAGATGACGTGTTACTTCCTCCCGAAGTGTGTCTACACACATTCAAAACTTGCTCATTAGTTCACTTTTCGTATCACTTTACTTTCCGTTTCACTTCACTTCGAAGGAATGTATCAATATCAAAAAGGCCTCAAATACATATTCCGACAATATTAGAGAATTCTACACGCATAAAGCAGATGCAGTGTTTTTTCGGCATGAGCGCATGTCGGTTGTGAGCCCTGCGTCACGGAAATTGGCCCCGCACGTGTAGCCTTGAGGTTCCGCAGTGCCTTTTAGGCAAAACCAAACCACAAAATTTTAGCATTTGCCGCACGTGCGGCAGTGACTCCCGCACGTGTGGCGATTGTCCAATTTTGGTCCGAAATTTGCAACACAATCTCATCTTTTGGGGAATGTTTTCAAGGTTCTAAGATGGATCCTTTCATTGCCAAATCATGGTTCAAAAACATGTAATTCAAGGTATCACATACATAATCTAACTTGCATTATGTCACGCCTCGAAAATAATCCCACATAACTATTACATCAACCCACTTCCAAAGATGAGATATTAACCAAATTCATTAACATAGTTCCAAATGTTTACCAAGTATTCTCACATGCCATTATACATTTATTTACCAACTAGTACATCAATCTATAGCATATAAAGGAAATCAATAAATTACAACGAATAAGGCCCTCAAGGGCTTACAAGTTCCAAGGCCATAGCCCGGTTACACATAATGGTCTCTCGGACCCAAACACATTAGCCCTTGGCCTACAACAAATATCACAACAAAATAAGAGCCAAACTACTCTTCTTCAAACATCTCCACCCCCTTAGCTTGGCAGAGTCACTACATCATTACCTGCACCAATTCCCATTGGGGTAAGCATAAAGCCCAGTAGAGATTCCTCACAAAGTATATACAGTTATGCCAGTACCATCAACGTTAAAAATACATATGTAATGCCATGCAAGTGCTGATGTTGAAGGAAAATTTTATCTCAATGTACTATTTCAAAATCACTATGTTTTCAACAATATTCAATGCACTATTTTGAAACCACCATGTTCTCAATGATATTCAATGCAATCTCATCAATTTCAAACTTTCAATATTTAAATCAACAAGGGTGGTAAATACGACACTGGTAATCCCAAGGCTGGTGTCTGCAAGTAGACTCTATGAGTACTACCAAACCGTCATTTTTACCGGTATTAACCGGAAGGCTCGACACCTATCCGCGCGGCTTTCGGGTCTTTCACCCTAGACACTCAGGCCAACTTATCAAATTCATCTACACCCCCTATCCGGACTTACCAACGTATTTACCCCATACACATTTCCATTAGTTCTCATGGTAATATAATCTTTCTCAAGTAAACATGATGAGAATGCAACAATGGTAATAATTCACTTCATGCACATTGATGATATAAACTCAAATGGAAATGAGATGCAATAATTAATATCTATAGACACCCCATTTTTGACCGTCCTCAAGACTTGGACGTCACCGTTGGAACACTCGGTGATTATCCATGTTTGTGTTTGTTCGGAGTTCCCGGAGTTCTCGGCTCGCGCGCCTTGCCTCAAGACCTCCGAACTTGGTATTTTGTGTTTGGTTTTACACCAAACACTTGTGTTTTGCCTTTGAGGGTGGGAATGCCTTGAGGCATCCCATACCTGCCATTTGTGGCTAGAGGCCACCGGTGTTGTGTTGCCAAGCACTATATTGTGCCGGTCGGCACCATTTTGTGCCAGTCGGCACTCTTTTTGGCAAAATTACCATTTTGCCTGCCGACCACTTCTGACTATTTTACGAGATATTTTGCGACTTTATCACCTTTGCTCCCTCCATACGTGTATGGAGGGATGAGCCTTTAGTTGGCTTAGCTTGTAGCTTTGCTTGCTTATATAAGCAAGGCTTCTCCTCTTGGATCGGGGTTAGAGTCTTTGAAGGCAAAAACCAGAGCTCATATACATATATCTCGCCATATATCTATATCTCCATCTCTCTCCTCTTGTGTGTATGTTTTTGGACCAAAAAGTGTGATTTTGTCTTAGTTTTGCACCATTACACACACCATTACACCTTAGCTCGAGATTGAGAGACTTGGAAAGTTGTTTTGTGTGATCTTGGACTGATTTTGACCACCAAAGAGGGCTGGACCTCTTGTTCTTCAAAGGATCTTCAAGGGTAAGAACTTCACTTTATATTCCCCAATCTTGCAACAAGTTTCTACCCTTTTGCTTTATGATTTGAGCTTTGTGTTTAACTAAAAAAATCCTTGTTTTTACTTGCTCTTGAACCTTCATTAAGGTCATTTTGTGATTTGGGTAAAGACTCATCCCATTAGGCTTTGTTTGGCCATTTTTGGTCTCTTTTCCTTAAGCCTTCTTTTCTTGGTATTCTTGGCCTTCTCACCACTGAAAACCAGTGGGTTTTCAGTGGTGAGGGAGATGGTTTTAGGTCGTATATAGGGGAGGGACACCCCTCTCCCCTTGGCCCTTTGCTTGCCTTGGTTTTGGGCTAAAAAGGTAGCATGTGTGTAGGCTTGTATTTAGCTCCATTTCAGAGACTTTTTGGGTGTTTTAGGTCATATTGTACCTCTGACCAAAGTTGGTTTTGTAGCCCTTAATATGCCTCTTGTGTTTGCTTTGAAATGTTCACTTATGCTTAGAAGAATGCCTTGCATTTGAGCCATATTCTTTGCATGTTTTTAGCTTAGTTTTATGAAGGTGCTAGCATCATCTTGCCATGTGTAGGGGCTGTGAGCCACTATTTTGGGTCACATTTGGCATGTTTGGTTTGGTAGTTTTGCTTGATGGCTTGCAAGCCTTGAGTGTGTGATCCATGCATATACATTGGTTAAGCCATTTAAGCAATTTGAACCCTTTTGCCATGCTATTTCAGACCCTAATCCATGCTTACATGCTCAGATTTGTCATCTCTTTTTATGCTTTAAGGGTGTGTCCTTTAGGCCTTGAAATGTGCATAGTGTATGCCTTATGCTTTTGGGTTGTTTTGGGACTGCCATATGTGGGATTTGGGTGTATTTTTGCATGATAAATATCTTTTTTTTTGGTTGCCCAACATGTGCCATGAGTGACCATGTTAATGGCACTTGGGTGTTCACTTTGGTGCTTTAGGCTTAGGCCCATCAAATTGCATGCTTGCATGACATTTTGTTCTTGTTTTGGAGCACATCTTGCTACTATTTTTGGGGAGGTTTGAGGCCTCCCCCATGGTGGCTAAGTCCACTACTTTATACTCATCACATGTTAGTTACATGTTTGGTCTGCTAGGTGTTGTAACCTATTGATCCTATTGCATATTTGCCTCATGTTTACATCACATTAGCATCTTGCACATTCTAAGCATTTTACATGACTAATGTGTTAGTTGTATGGTACTTAATTTGCTAGCATCTTGGCTCCCATGGTCCATGTTTGCACGTTCGCATGTTGGCATGTTTGCATAAGTTGCATTTCATCACTTGGTTTGGGGTGTCAAACCAAGTATGGGAAATGAGGGGTGTTTGTACTTCAAGTGACAAAGCACACCTCAATTTCCATGTCACTAAGGCCCTTGATATTGGCATGATAGGGACTTAGTTAGCATTTTTGTGTTGCATGCATTTTCATATCAAAATGCAACCTTGGTTCTTAGGGTTATCATGCATCAAGATGCACTATTGGTGGCCCAAGAACCAAGGGTCTTACCTCCTTGAGTCCCCAAGCATGATAGGAGGCAATGACCATGCTTACATGTCCCCCAAAACCCATGCCATGCATTCTTTGTCTTCTTCTTCTTTGTCAAAAGCTGTCTCTGCGAGAATTTCGGTCGGCGATATATTATGCCGGCAAGCCTTTGTTTTTTAGCCGATAAACCCCACATGCGTCGGTGGTCAATTTAAGAACCGATGATCACTTCACCGGTGGGTTATTGCAGATCATTTAGAAGGTGTCTGAAGTTTTGGGAATTTTGGAGGCGAGGCGATAAAAGCAAGCGAATGCCATGACACGGGTTTTCCGCAAGTCGGATCGAGCATGCATCATTCGCGCCCCAAATTTGAGGCCCCTTTTCTTTCATTTATTTGCTTTAATTTTAATAGTTAGAATTTTGTAATATTTAATTTATTCGTTTATTCTCTTGGACTGTATTATTATTTGATCCCTCCGAGTGAGGGCAAAATTGTAATAAGTGTGTGTGAGTGGATGTATGTCTTCCAACCCCCACTTCTTTCTATCCCTTTTATTTACCTACTTATGATGGTAGATTAGGGCATATCTAAATTAGCATACTTTATGCAATGCATGCGTGCATTCATGCATTTGCTTACATGCACCGGGCTCGGTACATCATACAAATTGCATTGCAATTTTCAATTTCCAAATTGAATACGTGCATCAAATGTTTGCGCTTCATATGCCATGATTAGGATTAGCCGAGCCTACTCTAGATTGCATCTATGCTTGTGTTGCATTAGCCACTTAACATGAACTAGGTCATGCATGTTTTGCTAACTAGCTTTCTGTTTTGGCTTGGAGTACGATGTAAGTATTTATGCTTTAGCATATCACATGCGTGTGAATGTTTACCATGACAGTATGCTTGCCATGCGGCTAAATGCTTATGTGTTACAAACTGTTTGAATGCCTGTGGGTGGAGGTTGGATTGCGTGAGTTGGGACAACTCATTGAAATCCGCATTTTAGCCTACTTGCGGGTAGCAAATTCCAAACTGTTTTTCAAACAAACGGATATGCAATGTTTATTTCCAAGTTAGGCAATCTAGTCTATACTTTTGTGTTGTGCGCATCACATAGTAATTCTAGGTTAATACTTAGGAATAAGAACGCATAAAGTTTTCAAAAGCGGATATCATGGTTAGTAGAGGCCGGTCTTGGATGGCGAAAGAAGTGCTCATAGCTGACCTTCCCCAATCGTACCCAAGCTCCCGAGCCAAGTCACTTTGGTGATGACGGACACGTGGCCTTCGGCACCGAGTCAGGGTTTCCTAAATCCCCCATTTTAAAAAATATTTAGGTGGCGACTCTGTTATCTGGCAAAGCAGTCCATGTTTGGCACTACTTTTCAACAAATCTGTTTTCCTTCAAAACGATTTGCCAGAGGTGGACTCTTTGGTTCAGATTTGGAACCGCAATCCAACTCAAAAACGGAGGAGTCCGAACTGTAGCGTAGCGCGCGGGGTCCCTCGCGGGCATGTTACAATATCTCATAACATTTCTCTATTTCCAAAATGTTTCAACAACAATAATAAACAAATACCTTTCCACTTTCACAAATACGTTTCTCATTGCGCAAATAATCATGTGTCTTCAACACATCACCACAAGTTCTCAACGCCAACCCATCATGACCAAACCTTTTAACATGGCCAACATATCATCTCTCATTTCATTTCCCCATTACATTATAATTAAGCCTTTCACATCATCAATGACACTCAACAACTTACCGTCTTGCAACATTGCAAGATTATATGAAATTTTCAAACATCATCCTTCAAGATTTCAATTTTTATTACCCATGGTGCTTAGCAATTATTATCTTACCTCATTATAAGTTCAAGTGTTAACAACAATGTTAAAATACTATCTCATATCCCATGTGCCAAGTATGTTATTATTATGATAAACATTTGGTGGATCTTACTCTCATACATCCTCTTAACACAAGAAAGTAAATAATTTAAAGGCATCTTCATTATTTTTCAAAAGCCCCAATTTCTAGGGTTTTCATTGAAAGCAAAAACTTCATCATTTTCTAAAAGAAACTCCATCACAATCATTCATCATGTGTTTAATAGAGATAAACCCTCAAGATGTAGTAAAGGTTAGAGATTTCAAACCCATATTCAAGATCCTCAATATTTTGAACCAAAATCTAAAATCTAGCACAAAAATTCAAGAATGTTTTTTGTCAACACCAAAATAGCAAAACTATATATATAACTCAAGAAATCCCTACCTTAAAGCTTGATGAAGAAAGATGAGTTGAAACCCTAACCTCAAAGATGAGAAAAACTTTGGATCTCCAACACCCAAGTGAAGCCCTAGCTTTGGATTTTCAAGATTGAGAGAAAGATGATGAAGATCTTGACCCACAAATTTGCAAAATCAAAGTGTATAGATGTTTTAGGAGGTTTTCTAGAGAGAAGGGAGAGAAATATATGTTTTAGAGTGAGAGAGAGATGAGTATAATGAGAGATATATTTGGATCAGAATGATACAAAAAAGCGAGTTTTGATTTGCCAGTTGGCGCTCGTGCGCCATTTTCTCCTTCGTCGCTCTTAGACAGAGCCAATTTGGATGTCAAGCTTGGCGCTCGTGCGGCCTCCCACCGTCTGATGCGGTACAATACCTGCGACCTAGGCTCCGCTAAATGCGGTCTCGCCCAACAGTCCAAATTTTCAACTTCGTCCCCGGCACCCCGAACTCACCCGTGCACCCTCCGGAACAAACAAAATTTAACACTGAACAAAAAGACACTAGAACTCCAATCTAGAGAACCATTCTGGACATCTCAAACCCAACGAAGGCACATGGAGAACGAAGCGAAGAAAGAAAGAAGAAGAAAGGAAAGGAACCAGGCCGTCACACATTAACCCATGAACACAACTCAATTTGATTAATCAAGAATTGAAACTCATAACCACAATTCCGTTTCTTGAGGCTCTTAACTTCATATGCACCTAACATAACATAAATACACAAAATCATGCTCATAAGAATGATTACAAACTTGATAATGAAGAAGACAAAAATGTATTTCTTACTAGATGACTCAAGTTAGATAACATAATCAAGTGATCAGGCCATCCTATCCATTATTCATCATTTACACTCCAAAACTTCATGACAACACTAGATCATACAACATCAAGACATTTCAACTTCAAATGAAGGAAGATGGTTGAACTATGGAAATTAAACTTACCCTAAACTTCAATCTCTTTCAATTCCTCCTTGTTCCTCACCTCCCTTCACTTCTCTTCCAGGGAATATGTGATGAGAAAGTTCCTAAGTCTTGGGTCAATAAGGCTCTTATAGATAAACATATGTAAAGCTTGAATAAGGACGAAAATCAATCGTTTAAGCATTCCAAATTGAAATTTTACAGAAACGCTTAATATTACTTAAAAATTATGCTGATCACATATATCAAGTCAATTTCAACTAATTAAGCCCCTAAGATTTCCAATTTCTGATTCACCCTCTATAGTTGCAACAGATACTTCTCTTAGTAAACAGATAGACATCCTTAAACATGAAATTCTCTTACTTAACCGTAAATTCTCATAGGATTTCACAATAAACAGTCAAAAAACACAAAATAGGGTCTGAAAATATATCAAGAAACATGTACGAGGGTTGTGTTATTACAATACCCCTAATGTGAATCTTCACATCGTCAATTTAAATGTTCATATCGTCAATGTGTAGGGGCTCGGCCTATGTCGATCCTTGTGGGTGCCCAAAAAAATTCGAGTCGGGCCGAGGCGGGCCCGGCCCGGCCCATTGCCAATGTGAATATTCACATTGACATGTTAACATTCACATTGATAGGAGTGTAAAATTAGCCCGCGCCTCGTGGCTGCCCGAAACCTGCCCATGGCCCGTGGCGGGCCCGGCCCGACTTGTTGACAATGTGAATATTCACATTGATAAGAGTAAAATTGTCCAGCGGCCTAGGGCGGGCCCAGCCTGGCCCGTTGATAATGTGAATATTCACATTGACATGTTAACATTCACATTGATAGAAGTGTAAAATTAGCCCGTGCCTCGTGGCTGCCCAAAACCCGTCCATGACCCGTGGGCGAGCCGAGACGAGTCTGGCCATTTTTTTTTTAATTCTTTTTAATTTTTTCTACCAAGATTTTATTATTTTCCACAAAAAAAAAACACTAGGCCTCGGCGCAGGCCGAGCCTCAGACCGAGCCTTGAATGGGCCTTAACGGGGACGATGGACTGGGCCGGGCCGGGCCGAGATTCAAAGTGATGGCCCAGGCCCTAGCCTAGGGTCTCGGACTAGGCTCGAGCCTGGGCCCAAACGAGCCTTTCTCGGTAGGATCGGCCAATTGAATAGGCCCTAGTCCCCACCAAGGGTATTCGGGCTTTGGACGGGCCGATGGATCGAGTCTCGGGTCGGGCTGGTGGGCCTGGGCCTAGCCTCGAGCTTAGGTCGGGCTTGGGCAGGCCTGACCATTTTTTTAAAATTCTTTTTAATTTTTTCTACCAAAATTTTATTATTTTCCACAAAAAAATACATTGCGCCTCTCGGCAGTGAACCTCGATAGGAGCCTTGAATAGACCATAAGCGGTGATGGTGGTGGGCTTCAAAGTGATGTCCTAGGCCCTAACCTAGAGTCTTGGAAATGCTTGGGCGTGGGGCCGGTGGGCGGGCGCCGGGGGGGCAGCCAGTCATGAGCCAATTCTACATTTCTATCAATGTGCATTTTAATATGTCAATATGAATATTTACATTGTCAATGGGCGGGACGGGGCCTACCCTGGGCCGCGGGCAAGTTTCGAGCAGCGGGCAAATTTTACACTTCTATCAATGTGAATGTTAACATGTCAATGTGAATATTAACATTGTCACGGGTCGGGCCAAGCCCGTCTTAGGCTGCGGTCGGGCTTCGGGTCACCCACGGGCTGCGGACCAATTTTACACTCTTATAAATGCGAATGTTAACATATCAATGTGAATATTCACATTATCAACGGGCCGGGTCGGGCCCGCCCTGGGCCACTGGCCAATTTTATACTCTTATCAATGTGAATGTTAACATGTCAATGTGAATATTCACATTGTCAACAATGTCCAGTCCGCAGCCGCCCACGGTAGCCGCGCGATGGGTTTACTCGCTTATCAATGTGAATGTTAACATGTCAATGTGAATATTTACATTGTCAATCGGTCGGCCGCCCACCCTGCCAAGCGTGGGCGGACTTTTATACTCTTATCAATGTGAATGTTAACATGTCAATGTGAATATTCACATTGTCAATGGGCCAGACCGGGCCCGCCTCGGGCCGCCCATGGACCACGGGCGGGTTTCGCGCCGCCACGAGACGCGAGCCAATTTTACACTCCTATTAATGTGAATGTTAACATGTCAATATGAATATTTACATTGTCGGCCAGGTCGACGCATGCGACTGTGGACGGATTTTGAGCCAATTTTACATTCCTACTAATGTGAATTTTAAAATATGAATGTTCACATCATAAAATTGCTAACTGTTCAAAAAATATTTATAAGGGTATTAAAATTACATATAAGGACATAAGTGTCTAAGAAAATAGTGTAAATCAATAAAAAAGAATTTTATGGAATAAAGCTATACATACATGGGACTAAATAGGTTAAAATTTTTTTTTATGGACTTCTTGAATTAAAACACTTCTAAATGAGATTTATTAATAAAAATTCCTATTTTAATTCTTGATTTTTAAAAAGAGATTAATATTTTAAAATAATAAAAAATATAATAAATGATTAGTATTTTGAAACGAAAGAATATTTAATTATAAACCGACCCGGATCGAATCCAATTCCGGGCCTGGTCAAGATCGGTGATCTCTGTCGCCATAAGCGCAAAACTCGTAGTGGAGGAGAGAGAGAGAGGCGACCTGTCAAAAACCGAGCAAGATCGAACAAACGACAGCAACCTCCCTCCCTCCCTCTCAGTACTCTCTATACACATCTCTCTAATACTCTATACACATAACACATGTATATCTAGATTATACAGACATCAATCAGTCCTGATTCCTGAAAGTGCAAGAGCAGAGCATAGCATAGCATAGCATAGCAGATTACCAAAACACACAGCAATGTCGATTCCAAGACCACCTCAGGAGTCGTGGGACTGCATGCTCCCGGGTCCACCTTCCCGCAACAATGGCGGATCCGCCGACCTCAGCGCCTCCGGCCTCCTGGCCTACGCCTCCGGCAGCAGCCTCTGCATCGTCGACTCCCGGTCCATGCAACTGGTCTCGGTCATCCCCCTCCCTTCTCCCTCCACCGCCTCTCTCTCCCCCTTCGTTACCTCCGTCCGCTGGTCCCCTCTCCCCCTCCGCCGCGACCTCCTCTCCCACGACCCCTCCTCCACCTCCCACCTCCTCCTCGCCGTCGGAGATCGCCAGGGCCGCATCCTCCTCCTCGACCTCCGCCTCAAATCCCCACTCCTCGTCCTCGACTCCTCCAAGTCCGGCATCCAAGACCTCTGCTGGATCCAGACCCGACCCGACTCTTGGATCCTCGCTTCCCTATCCGGTCCCTCCCTCCTCTCCCTCTTCAACACTACCACCGGCCGCTGCTTCTTCAAGTACGACGCCTCTCCCGAATTCTTCTCTTGCATCCGCCGCGACCCCTTCGATTCTCGCCATTTCTGTGCCCTAGGCCTCAAAGGCTTCCTCCTCTCCGTCATGGTCCTCGGCGACACTGAGGACCAAGTCGTAATCAAGGTGTTCCAGATTCGTCCTGACACTTCCGAATTGGAGCGCATGGAGAGAGACGTGGCCGCCGGCGGTGCTGCGTCCAGTTCATTGTCGCCGGCGATGGTGGTGTTCCCCAAGTATATAGCAAGGTTCGCGTTTTCCCCGCACTGGAAGAACATTCTGTTCGTGACGTTTCCTAGAGAATTGGTTGTGTTTGATTTGAAATACGAGACCACATTGTTCAGCGCGGGGCTGCCACGGGGCTGTGGCAAATTTTTGGATGTGTTGCCGGATCCAAATATTGAGTTGCTGTATTGTGCTCATCTTGATGGGAGGCTTAGTACATGGCGGCGCAAAGAGTAAGCACTGAATTATGCTTAAATTGCTCTGGTTGTTATGAATTGTTACTTAATTTTGATTTTGTTTTGCATACATGTGCTTCAAGTCATGGTTTTGGTAGTGTTTTGAGTTATGAAGAACTTCTTGTTCAAAGATCAATAATACTCTTTCCAAGCTCATATCAATTTTTGTTCTTATTCATAATCTACTAATCTCTTGTTACTTGGAGATGCCTACAAAATTATTGTATACCTCTTGTATAAATGAATCAAAGCCTTAAAAAAAAAATGCTACCTTATTTACCTACCTGTTCAAATGGCCTAGCTCTTCTCCAAGTGGTGTACTGGCTGCTGATTGTCTTCAATCCAATCATTTTATGAAGCACAGATATTTCTAGAAGCGAGTTGTATTTGTATCAAATACTGATACTTTTGGGCCAAGAAGCACGGACACTTCTAAAACAGTGAGAATATGTATCCGTATCAGATGCATATCAAATACTTGTACGCCACCCTTTTTGGAATATCCGTGCTTTATATGGGCTTTATTACCTCTTTGACAATATGTCTGAGCTGCTACAATCCAAACCTTTTAGGTTGTTTGAAGTTATAAAACATAGATTAATAGTAGGGTTAAGTAACCAAAATATTACAAGTGCATTATTAGATAAATATTTGTTAATATAGGTTCTTAGTCTATGAAGCATGGGTATTTAAACAAATATAGCAAATAGTTGCTCCCGTCCAACTTTTCTGGACTAATCTGAAGGGCGGGATTATTTCGTAGAGCTCTTGTACAACCCAACCTGCTCCCTTAACCTCTTGTATTATCAGTAGCCTTCGACATAGCCACACACCAGGGATAACAAGTCGAAAACAACCTAACCAAACCAAGAACAAACTAAAAACAGATCACCCCAATCAAGAATCAAGTCAAAATAGCTCTACCCAACCTAGGACAAGGAAAAAAAAAAGCTTAAGCCTGAGTAGAGACCTAGGAAGAACATATACGGATACCATACGATACAATATAGATACGGAGATACGACAAAACTTAAAAAAAGTAAAATACGGGTATGACGAGGATACGTTTGTAAAATTATATATATTGTTTATAATTTTTAATAATGTAGTATGCATAAAACGAAAATAAAAAACAAGAGTTCATTGATTTATCTAATATCAAACATTGATTCTGCACACGCCAAATCCAAAAGCAAGCTGAAAACAATTATATTAAGCTAATGTCAACTCCCACTTGTCCCTCTTCTTCAGAAAGAGTGAGAGAAAGAGAGGGAGGATTGACCTATAGAGGTCGATGGTGCTGCTTTGTTTTTTCATTTCTTTGTCTCTATATAGGCTAAGGTTCCTTCCTTTTTTCTTCATTTGATTATTCTATAAGTACTTAAGCTGAAGCATATGTTTGGTATTTTTTTACTTGCATTAAACTTTTTTTTTTTTTTGGGTGACAACAAAAAGATTTTATCAAAAAGCAAACAAAAAGGAAAGAGGACAATAAGTCTTCATACAAGAAAAGGATAAAGTCCAAACAAAAGGCACAAAACTCCTAGCACTAGGGATGGCAAACAACAATCCAATCCCTAGAAATCAAGAAAAATGGAACTCCTTTAAGAGAATGAGACACAAATGCCCAAAAAGATGCCAAATCCTCCTCCCTCTCCCACAAAGCCTCTGCATTTGACTCCTTGCCATTAAAGATTCGACCATTTCTCTCTAACCATATAGTTCAAAAGATTGCGAAGACAACATAGGACCACATAGTTTTGGCTCTCTTGTTGTTGCCGAACCCTTTGAAGCTAATAAGAAGCAAATGAATGCATTCCTGCGGAGCAACCCACTGATCATCACATAAGCCAAAAAGATGCTACCATAAAACAAAAGCCACCGGGCAATAAATGATCCGCCAATTCCGAATTCCTCTTGCACATCACACACCATTAAGGACAAAGAGAGTGATTAGGCCGCCGCCTTTGGAAAAGATCATTGGTTGTGACACCCTTTTGAGCTAAGGACCACATGAAAAACTTCACTTTATGAGAAACAACAACTGCTTTCTAGATTTTCTTATGAAGAGGAAACCAAGAAATAGAGTATCTATAAATTATTCTTTATTTTTTAGATTTCAGATAGGTCTAAGATATGAGAAGTATACGTTTTTTTATATAGGATGGATACGTTCGGCATATGACAAATGCCAAAACATAATTTTTGAAACTTTATATGACCCCTATTAAAGTCTTTCAAAAATTATGTTTTGGCCTTTGTTGTATGCTGAATGTATCCATCCTGTATACAAAACGTATACTTCTAAATATCTGAACCTATCCAAAAAAAAATAAAAACAATTTTTAGATACTCTTTAGTTGTATCCGATATTAGGTTGTATGGGAATTGTATCCTTATCCAATATGCTTACGTAACCTTTTGGAATATTAGGTGCTTCATAGGTAGGAACAAGGCAAAAACCATTGTTGACCCACTAGAAAGACAAAAGACCAAAAAAAAAAAAAAAAACCTTATTTTGCAGTAAATTGCTCTAAGAACCTTTGGGAGTCTTAGTCGGCATGCACCCATAGATTGGATTTAATCAAGCCAAACATCGCCCAAATCCTCTAGCAAGAAGATCAAAATTGGATATGAAAATCCCAAAAATTATTCAAAAGTAGAAAGTGCCTACCGCTGCAAAAAATTATGGAAAATCATCATGAGATTCTCCATGATGAGTCGATCCAGGAAAAGGAAGAAAAGAGAAGAGAATGCAAAACAAGAAAGGGACTTTTGGTCTAAGTTAATTGACTTGTCCCAATGAACACGGGTGGTTCTATTCGCACATCACAGAAAATCGTAGTATACACTATCTATGCCGTTCGGATATAAACTTTTGAACAAAAGTCAAATATTTGGATATAAACTTCCGAACAAAAAACAGTTGTTTGGACATAAACAAATGAATGAACGGAATGTATATCTGAACATTTCATTTTTATTTGGAAGTTTATGTCCAACCATTTGACTTTTGTTCGGAAGTTATATCTGAACGACACAAATGGTGGTGTGTACTGAGATTTTGTGTGGTCTGCAAATAGAATTTCCCAATAAACACCCATGTTTTTATATCAAATAAACACAAAATTACAGCAGTTCCTTATCACTAACAATGATAAAATCTAGGAAGATTTTTCTTCTAATGTATTTATATTCATGAGATTTTTTGTAGTATCTTTATGTGCATACTTGCATGCATGTCTATGTGTGTAGGTATATATAACTGTATCTCTTCTTATGTTCAAAGAATTTGATTTATTGAGTTGTCTGAATCATGTTGCTTCCTTGATGCCCAATTACAAATATTTTCTAGTTAACAAACATCTTTATAAAATGAATAGTTTTGTTACTTGTCCAAAAAAAAAGAAAAGAAAAAAGAATAGTCTTTTTACGCATTCTACACCAGTGTTGTGATGTTTCATTTGCCAAGAGCTCAAATATATATATTTTTGCTGTGAAACGAATCTACATGTTTATGGCTTTGCTATTTCTTTTTCTCAAATAATTATTGTTTATCCACAAAGGTGCATTGGGAATGTATTTTTGGAGTCATTTAGATTATTTATATATAGATCGAAAGTAATTTTTTCAATAAATATCAATCTAAGAAATTTTGAAGTTCAATTTCAGGCCAACGTTTAGTTGCCAAAGGGACAAGTGGTGGAAGTTATATGAAATTTAACAATAAAATATCAGTTTGTGTTTCATAAGAAATGATCCACTTTTGAATGAGTTAACTCTTTTAACTTTGCGGAATGTCATTGAAATTTAAAATCATGGTTCTTCCTGGATAAGTTACACAAGTTGATAACTTGATATAATATCTGGTCACTCAAACAGATTTGTATGATACGATGGTAGTAGGTAATTTATTACTGTCAGCATGAGTATTGTGAATTGCTATTTGTTAAATGGAGTATTGATTCCTATACTTTGTGTGTTATTTTTTCTATTGGAAGCTTGGGAAATTATATCTGACATCTTTGCAGTTCTTGTTAATTAAAAAAATATGTTCCCTTCATATATGAGAAAGCTACTTAAAAAGTGTATTGTTTGCTTGAATTAAGATAATGTACTTATTTGCATATTATCACAGAGGAGAACAGGTTCACATAATGTGTATGATGGAAGAATTGATACCCTCAATTGGCACATCTGTCCCTTCTCCATCTGTTCTTGCAGTCGTCATCTCCCAATCAGATTCCATCCTTCAAAATATTGGCAAGCTTTATTCCGATATTTCTCGTACTTCTTCCCCTGATGAGGATTTTGATACTCCTCTTGATTTTTGTGATGAATCTCTTCTCATTTCTAAGATACATTTGCTATCCGTTTCTGATGATGGAAAAATTTGGAACTGGCTCCTGACCGCTGAAGGACCTGGAGATGCACACAAGGATGCAAGAAACTCTGGCACTGTTGATGAAGGTAGTGAAGTGCCAGGTCTAGAGACAAAGTCGAGCACGGGTGTTTCTTCTGCTGATGAACCTGAAGTAGATGCATTTCACCAACTAAATAATGTTAATATCATTGGTAACCGTGCACGAAGCTCGACTTTCAGCCTTGAAGAGATGTCATTTAAGGTTGAGAAAAGTTATTGACGGATCAGTACTGGAAATTTTTTCTTTTTGTTGGCTGGATATTGATAGTTCATTGTTGTCGCATGATGACTATGCTAACATAAGGAAACTCTTCTAGTTCTTAGGCCAAATTTATGTTTTGTCTATGAGCATCTGAATTTGACATTTGACCAATAGAAAAGAAAAAAATTACTATTCTGCGAGTCTTTGAAAAATCCCTGGATATGTGTCACAAAGGAGTGAAAAATCATTAGTTTGACAAAATTCAAAGGAAGCCTAATCATTAAAAAAAAGAAGCCAGTAGTGATGGGCAAAAGTAGCCTTTTATCTTTGATATTCTTGGGTAGATGTACAATTCCTGAAAGGCATTTAAATAGTTTCTGAGGTACATGGTTCGCCTGCATCATTGAGACTTTTACAACACTTAACTGGGTAGATGTATTACTAGTAACTAGTTTAAGCCTTGTAACTCTTTCTCATATTCAAATGGCCTTTTTACTCTAATATACCAAAACATGTATTTTCAGCGTCCCAGTTTCATGGTTTTTTTATTGTCAGCATGAACAGAGTACAATCTTGAAATTTTAATTATTTCTATTTCTTTACCCATACCTATATCTGTGCATTTTTACTGTAAACATTTTTTTTTTGGTTATTGGTGTACTACTATACTGTTTGCTGTTTCACTTGGAACAAACTTGATTTGCTTCAGGTTGAATTGGGAAAAAAAGGGTTGGCTGGAAAAACTTGTTGGCTAATTCTTGTGTATATGATGCATGAAATTATGACTATTTTGGATTACCTTGAATTAGATCTGCAGTAATTCTCCAATAATCTATTTGTGAGATTTGATGTCTTGTCATCAAAATTCAGCGGAGCAAACTTAGGCCCTGTTTGGCAAGAGATTTTTTTTTGGCTAAAAAAGCCAAAAGCCAATAAATTCAACCCCATTAGCAAAACTTCACATCATCATACACATCAATCAATCATTTTTTTCCTCACAACTATCTTTTCAACTAAAAAAACCATTTCCAAACACATTGGGTATGTTTGGTTTGGTTTTGAGAGTAGTTTTTAAAAATTGTTTTTGGGAGAGAGGTTAGAAATTTTTTTGGTTTGTTTGGTTGTGTATTTTGATAGTAGTTTTGGAGTTTGAGAGTTTGGAATGATTTGATATTTTGTTATCATTGAGTAGATGTGTGTGAGAGAAAAAGTAATTGAGAAGGAAAGAGGAGAGAAAAAGTGATTAATTGATAGGTAAGAGAGAGAGTGATTTTGGAAAATTTACAAACTAAACAAATTTTTTAGAAATTTTTTTCCAAAATCACTCTACAAATCCAAACCAAACATACCCATTAATTTTTTTCACTTCATAAATAAGTCAAAAAGCCCAAAAACCTCTAAAAAAGCCAAGTTGCCAGAAGGACACTTAGTTTCATGCATGGTGGTGGGCCCTCTTGGTCTGTTTCAGCCTTTCCCCTTATTTTATCTGTGGGCTACATGGCATGGCTTTTGATTTGTTTGATTTTGTGTCCAGTTTTTGCCCAAGCAGGGGAGAATTCGTTTTGTATGTCGCTCATTGCTGTATAATTCGTGATTAAGGACAAACAGTAGTGAATAGCATTTTGTCTGTTTCAATACTCTTTTTTGGTCATCCTTGTTTACTTAAAGGTTGAATTACCGATGCAGATTTGCTTAGTGGGACAGCTTCATCTTCTTTCTTCTACGGTGACTATGCTGGCTGTACCATCACCTTCTTTAACAGCTACTTTGGCCCGTGAGTTGTCTGTCTGTTATTTTTTTCTTCCCTCTGTTGAGTACCATGTTTAATAAGATACATTTATGAGTTAGAAATACTGGAGTTACCAGTTTATCTATGAGAATTTACGTGTGAAGGTGGGGGAAACTATCCTGCTGTTGCTGTTCCATTAGTTGCTTTGGGAACTCAAAATGGTACAATTGATGTGATTGATGTCTCTGCTAATGCTGTTGCCGCGAGTTTCTCTGTTCATAATAGTACTGTTCGGGGGCTACGGTGGCTTGGAAATTCTAGACTTGTTTCATTCTCCTATACCCAGGTAAGTCATTCTGTTTAAGGCATCATTTCAGTCCAATTAATATTTCTATATTTTTTCCCATGTTTATATCCAATTCTTTCCCATCTTGCTGTTTTTATTATTGGTTCTCAGTAATTCTGATGGCTTAATTTGTTTTATTATCACTTCTTTTTATACCCTGTTATATGTAATGATACTTTGATGTTGCAGGGGAGTGAAAAAACAGGAGGCTATATCAATAGACTTATTGTGACCTGTGTCAGAAGTGGCCTTAATCGACCATTTCGGGTTTTACAAAAGCCAGAGCGTGCACCCATAAGAGCCTTAAGGGCTTCATCATCTGGAAGGTGTCGTAGTCTACTAATTCAAATACTTTTTACTTTTACTTGTTTCTACCTTACTCCTTGTTCATGCAAAACTAATTGCCAACATTCATACCTAGCTAATTGGAAGAAAAATAAATAAATTACGCAGAAAAAGCTTATGAAAGAAGGTTAAAACAGGAAGGAGGGAGATTAGAAAGCAGCATTTGTTAAGTCACCACTAGTTCCAAAAACTAAATTTGTTAGGAAATGGGCCACAATATATATATATATATATATTAAGGGCAAGTTTGGGATCTTTCAAAAAAGATAAAAAGACAAAAAGTTACTCAAAAAGTTAAAAAGTTAACACTATTTATCAAAAGTCAATAATTACGGCTACACAACTCCCAATTCGAATTTTTCCCTACAAATCAATTTTTACAATTTTTTATTACACATTTTTCCATAAAAAGTCAAAAAGTTAACCCAAACATCCATATTTTCAACCTCAATTTTTTAGTCCAAAAAGATAAAAAGTGCACTTATTTAGGACACCCCAAACAACCCCTAAGCTATTCAACACCCTCCCTCACATGCAACCTCGTCTTGCATGTGGTGATACAAACATCCATACATAGAAAGAAGAAAACAATACAAATAACTGAAGAAAGAATGCAAACATAGACTTGAATCCAAGACTTCCCCTAGCTTGAGCTCTGATATCATGTTATACGGTCTTGGGTAAAACTCAACCCAAAAAACTAGCTATTGAGGTGAGGGTGCGCTCACACTTATTGTCACGACCTGAATCCGCCCCTAGAAGTTGAGCCCGTGACTGGCCAGTAATCCCAGATTACTTGGCCTCAAAGACAAAATAGATAATTAATAATATATGTACGGGCACTGCAGAAGCATTATTAAAACATAACTCTATCCATCGAGCGGTGCATATATGCAAATTCCATGATATTAAAAACTTCAACCTCTTTACAAAGATGTAAGTACATAGATACATCACAACATCTTAGACACTTATACAAAAGATCCATACATATCAAGTTTCCAAATAACAAAGGAAAAAAACGAAAAGGGTTGACAATGCTCAGCTCCTCTTGAGTCCAAGCACACCTTGTCATGGAGGCACTTCAAAGTGGCTTCACAAAAAAGTGGGCTTTCGAGGCTTTTCTAAACTTGATGCTCCGAATGCTCAACTACATATATATAGGGGAAGGGGGTGAGCTAAAGGCTAGTGAGTGATATCAGTATAAAGAGGTCAAATGAATGATGTATATCATAATACAAAATCATATCATATGAGTTTTGAAGCAAAGCATAATTAAGTACTTGTCATATCGAAGTTCACAAATCATGCTCATATGAGGTACATCCAATAGTGCAAAGCAAAAGGCCCGAAGGCATAACAAAGGGACAATATGGGTTTAACAAAGGGACCGTATAGGTCAACAAAGGGACCACTTGGGTCAACATTAGAGATCTCTGTGCACCTATAGCAAAGGGCCACGGCATTGTTTCCCCTGGGTGGGGCCCTTATTTATGAATGGCCATGGTATTGTTTTTCCCGGGCAAGGGCCTTATAGCAAAGAGCCATGGTAGGCGAGGGCTTCACTAAAGGATGCCACAATTACTTTCAAAACAGACAATCATTTATTTTTATCAAAATAGCACTTCAAAATAACATTCTTGCAGTTAATCAAAATACATTTTAACAACATATCTTGACAAAGATACTACTCATATTGGGGTGGCACAGGTGTCGGATCTTGGATAACCACATACACAAACACATAATAGAGATACACATTGAAGCACACGTTCTTAGCAGATAGCGTATCATAATTCAATTCTCTTACGTGAGTTTTTAGCTTATTCCATGGCTAAGGATGTCTAAATGATGCTTAAGAATGTCTAAAAGAGCATGAGGATACAATTATGCTCTTAAGACTATTTGCCCAAAATTGCTAAAAATAGGGTCTTCGCTTGAGCGCACCTTTGGTCGCTCGAGTGGTGTGGCCTGATTGCAAAAGTACTAGATGGCTCGATGTTCGCTCGAGCCAAGTGCAATGCAAAGTTGAGTTCGCTCGAGCGCACACTTGGTTGCTCGAGCCAACTGTAAAAGTCTTCAAAAATACTAAGAGTATGCAAAATGTACTCGAGCGATGACTTTACTGCTCGAGCGAAGTGGACGAATTCTGGAATTTCCAGAACATAATTTGAAGTTCAAAAATGCATTATTCATGTTCAAAGCTTGCATGGCTAGACCCAAAAGCATAGAAACTCTTATAGAAGACTCAAAAACACAACTCATTTGAAATCATAAGTTCAAAACCTTTGCCAAATCTCAAAATCAAACCCAAAACTCATAATTCTCACCATACATGTGTTTAATTCAACTCTTTTCTTTTCAAAATACTAATATAAAAAGATGAGAAGTGTAAAAATTATGTAGAACCTTCAAAGATGGTAAATTTAGCTTCATGCATGTATGAATGTTTGGAAATCAAACTCAAAATTGGTAAATTAATGCATGCATTTATATAATGGCTCATTCCTGCCATATTCAAGTTGTTTCTAACATTTTCTTTCCAATTACATGCAAATGATCCTACAACTTTGTGAATTCAATTTCTACATGAATTATCTTCAAGAATTATGGGTGGATTCCATACTTAGAGCTTGAATTTTGATGTTGATAGCTTAATCCCTTCAATCTTTCTTCAATTCTCTAGAATTCCCCGTTTCTCTCTCTAAAGTGTTGAGCTCTCAATTCACTCTCTAATTTCAGCTCAATGTGTAGAAGATAGAGCTTATATTACCTATATATATACTTAATTAGGTTAGGCTAATTAAATGAGATTAGGCTTAATTAATTAGGCTTAAGTCAAACTAATCTTAATCAATTTATTCTAATTATTTCGATCCGATTCAAATTCAATTAAACTTACCATATAGTTCTAAATATTTCAATTAGCCTATTGAACTATTCAATTTCGGTTTCTAAATCCGTTAGGCTTTCAATTTCGAATTCTAAGTCGGTAATCTAACAGATAATTCACAAACAAACAGATAAGAACAATTAAACACATAATCATGCAATAATGCTCACTAAAATACCATATAAAAATAATGCATATGTTAGGGTCGTCACACTTTTATAGTTCACATTACTTTTGTACCCAATCGATGTGGGACTCTACTTCACACTCTCTGTCATGCATAGTGTGCTCACTCGGTAGCACCTCCAGTGTGCAGGTCAGGGACACACACTCTTCCCATGTTTAGGTATCTAGCTTTGATACCATGTTAAGTCATCCCTAGTCCCAAAAGCTTAAGCTGTTAGGAAATGGGCCCAAGATGTATATCAAGCTATTAAATAGTATTAAGCTAAAAGGGTATGCTTAAACACCCACCTCTCAATCCCATACCCTAGGGAGTTGGAAAAAACTGTTGTAGCATACTAAACTTTCATAAACAATGGTAAAAAAGGCGGCTGATGCAAACTGGAACAACCCTTTACAGCTCTTTAGGGTTTCCCTTTACTCAATGATGTCCTCATATGCTTAAAGGCAAATTACACAAATAGTCCTTATAGTTTGGGACTTGTGTCACTTTGGTCCCTAACTTTTCAATTATGACACATTTGACCCTGAATTTTGAATCTTGTTCCAAATAAAGACAATTGAAGATATCATTAGATTTGTCAAGGGTAAAATTGTCAATTTGATAAAATATAAACTAATTTGACAAAAATAAATGTCAAATTAATATTTTTGAAATTTTAAAAATTATTTCTACTTACTAAAAATAAAATTATGTAAAAATGATAAATTTTTTAGACATTTATTTATTTTTTTACCAAATTAATTTTTATTATGTGTTTGGATGATGATCATGTAAAATTAATTTTAAAAAATTAATCATGTAATTTTTATTAATTTTATCATGGGTGGATAAAAATAATTTTTAAAAAATTAAAAATATTTTTTTGACATTTATTTTTGTCAAATTAGTTTATATTTTATCAAATTGACGATTTTACCCTTGAAAAATTTAATGATATTTTCAATTGTCCTTATTTAGAACAAAATTCAAAATTCAGGGTCAAATGTGTCACAATTGAAAAGTCAGGGACCAAAGTGACACAAGTCCCAAACTATAGGGACTATTAGTGTAATTAACCCTATGCTTAAATGGATAACACTGATTTTCATATTTTCTACATCTAAGTGTCTCGCTGTGGATCCTAAACCAGATGCTGAGATGAGAAACTGTTAGGGATATCTTACCTAGAATGCTAGTAGGAGACACAGTGCTTTTTAGTCACCGGATAATTCTCAGGTTGGGAAAGGCAACAATGTAAAAATTCATATTGATATCAAAATTGGTATTGCAGGTTAGTACCTATTTCATATAGGTAAGATCTACAGTGGATATGGGAGGACAGTATTAGTGTTGTAGCTTGGGAAGTTTTAATGGATAAGTGATTTATCTGTCAGATGGGAGCAATGATCTCATTTGTTCTTAATATTAAGATAATGGAGACTCATCAATTACAGTTTAAGCTGGTGGATATCATAGGAGTAGCATAGGGATGTTTGCCAATAAATGTTGCATAAACAAAGGATGTTACCTGCTTGTTTGGTCAATGTGGCTGCTGGGAAAGTTAAATTTGGTAGTCTCAACCTTTGGTATTAGTTGCATGAAGTGTTTGTCACATGTTAAATCCCATGTATATGAAAAGGTCAATACTTAAAGGAAATGATAGAGACCACTAAAAGTGGTGCTCTAAAGCAACCACTAATGATGTGGCATCCACTTTTTTTTTTTTTTAAAAAAAAAAAAGACACGACAACACTGTGGCAGTGGGTCACATCATTAGTGGTGGCACTAATTAGTGCTCTCACTCATTTTCCATATATTGTCAGAAAATTTCAAGGTGAATGAATTACTTTGCAAGAATAAGTAGATTTATTACAAACAAACATTAAAAAAATCTTAACCAAAAATAGAAATACCATTTATTATGTTATAACTTCATAACAACTCTGTTTTCAAGCTGTGAATTCAGTATAATTGTGGAGAAGTGGTTTGGAAATACTCTTTTGATCCTGGGGGACGCTCGTGATCCTCAGCTAATCACCTGAAAAGAAATGAACACTCCGGTCGGGGGTGCCGGAATTAGCACTCCAACGGATAAGTCAGTGTTTGCTCTTTTGATTGCGTGTATCTTAAGTTAAGCACACTAGTTCTCACATACCTTTCTCTGACTGATGATCCTGTATTTATATTATTCTCTTTGGGCCTTAGGGCCAGGCCCATCCTCAATCCTTTGCGTGTGCTTCTACTCGGCCTTTGTTCTACTAGTTGGAGTGCCGATTATTTTATTTGGCTCTTTAGGCCAAGTTTGGAAAGTCTCAAAAAAGCCAAAAAGTAAAAAAGTTACTCAAAAAGTAAAAAAGTTATCACTATTCACCAAAAGTCAACAATTACGGCTGCACAACTTCCAATTCTAATTTTTCCCTAGAAACCAATTTTTACAATTTTTATTACACATTTTTCCATAAAAAGTCAAAAAGTTAACCCAAACATTGATATTTTCAACCTCAACTTTTTAGTCTAAAAAGACAAAAAGTGCACTTATTTAGGACACCCCAAACAACCCCTTAATTCACTAGGATCAATGCCGAATTAAGGTTATGTCCTGGACTGGACTTGTCCGTTCGTCCCTATTGATCCAATGAAATTCGGCTCCCACAATAATTATAATACTTATTTAGTCCTGGTTGGCTGGGTAAAGTACTGATTCATTTTTTGGTTTAATTTCCTATTGAAGCTGCATCTTCTTTTTTCTTGTTGCTTGAAGCTATCCTCGTGATTACTTATTACAACTTATTGAGCAGCTTGTAGTGATAATAGTTTTTATGATGACAAAATTTGTAGGTATCTTTTGATTTTATTTCGTGATGCACCTGTAGAAGTGTGGGCAATGACAAAGACTCCAATAATGGTAAGTTGGCTGAAACATTTTCTCTTCGATATATTACGTAAAGTCTACTTTAAGAATTGCCCATAGTCAGCTGTGGGTATTTGTAAGAGGTCTTAGGAGCTTATATAATTCATTGCTGGTTTTATTTTCAGAAATATTAGATTTTCTAGGCTTGTTTGAATCTTGAGAAACATCTCCAATGCAGCTTCCATTTGAACTGCTATTGCTGTAATATGGCAGCTTGGTTAAAAAACAGAGCTCCAATGCAGTGCCATTCAAGCTGCCAAATTTTAGCATTGCCATACCCTGTGCCAAATTTGGCACAAGGTTAATCTGCCAACCAAGCACTATTCATCTCTCGTCCTGAAAAAAAAAAAAAAAAATATCAACAGAACAAAGTATTTGCTATACTCACATATACACTAAGAAACATACATATATATATATATATATATGTGTAGTATGTATTCATACTTGCAACTATGAGAGAGGGAAAAAGTGGAGAAAAAAATTCAAAAAAATACAAACTAATTAGGTGAAAAAATATGAACAAAAGCAGAAAAATTATAATTTTTATATGATTTTATCTTTTTGTAGAAGCACAAACAATTTTTTAAAATTCAAAAAAATCTTTTTTAGTTTTTATTTTTGTTGTCACTATGAAACATCGACATTGGGAACTCATGAAATTGAGCTGTGGTGTCGACACAAACTCATGACATCAAAATTGACTGGAAAGGCATGAAATTGAGTTGTGTGGTGTCGACCTTTGGAAAGGGTGAAGGTGGAGGGCAAAGTGATTCTGCCAAAATATAGCATTTGTGCATTGGAGCAGGATTGTTACAATTTGACATTCTGACATTGTAGCAGTGTTATAATTTAGCAATAGCATGCCAATATAGCAATTATGCATTGGAGATGCTCTGAACGGAATGAAATAAACTACTTAAACTAGTGTTGAATTTTGAATTTGGCAAATAGTAAATTCTGCACTTTGTTGAAGAAAAATTCTTCTTGCGAGATTTATAGAAAGGCCTGTGGGTACTGGGAGGAATAGATTGGGTACAAACCTGATATTTGGCATCTTTACATCAAGTGGCTTCCTTCATATCTAAAATCACATTCTCAAACCTAAATCATTCTTTTTATAATCATTTTCTTTCGTTTTTAGTATCATTTCGGGTGAACACCGCAAGTTTGAGTTATGATTTTGTTTCAGGTTGGTCATTAAATTTTCGTTTCACATTAATCTAGAGATGAACTGTTTTAGAATAACAGCCAACACATCTAACTTGCGTTTTCCTGGCATTGTTGGAGATGTTTCACAGTGATAAGGCTGAACATGAGTTTGATGTGCTGTCTAAGAAAATTGCACTGTTTTCATGCAATTCCTAAACCTTTACATCTTACTTTTTTTTTTTTTCCCTCTCATGATAGCTGTTTTTAATTGTACTTTGCTGTTGTAGCATGTAATTTGAAAGTTTCATCTGTTATTTAGAGAGGACAAGACTCTCTTTCCTTGTCCTTTGTATTCTTGTGAAAAAAGCTATATCATGAGATTTCTTAGCCAGAAGTAATGCAGTTCAACTGTTTTTAATGGAAGATTATGGATTCTTCTATAGAGAGGGTATTAAAAAGCAAATAAACTTCAAGAAAGCTGTAGGGAAAAGGAACTGGTTTATTTATGTCCTTGATTTAATTTAATCTTATTCATTGGGTTAAAAATTTTCATCTGCTGGTGGCCGTTTTATGAAAAGTGAAAACCAAAGAACAGGAGTGAGTTAATCTAGTTTCTGATGTTTCCTTTAGGAAAAACTACGGCTCTGTTTGGTAGAGTTTTTAAAGTTTAATTCTACCTCTTAGTTTGAGTGTGTTGTTTGGTTATAGTTTTAGAAAATTAATTCTACACCCACTTTTTAGAACACTCACTTTTCAATATTATATGTCACATCACTCAATTCAAACTCTTTTTAAAACTCATAACCAAACAAATTTTCTACGCTCAAATCATAATTCCAAAACTCACAAACTCAAAATACAACTCTATTCTCAAATCATAATTCTAAAGCTCTACCAAACGCAACCTACATTTTGGAAATGCAATTATTTCTGAAGGTTTTCCATACATGATATGGAGGAATCTGGTAACAGGCCTATTAGTTGCCAATGTTTTCATAACCTGTCTAACTATGCCTGGCACTGCATTTGAATTGATACATATTAGAGGTAGATTTTGTTAAGAGGAAAAGGCCACACCAAACGACGAAAGTCCTTACTTGAGATAGGTATTTAACAATATATAGGCAATTTCTTTGTTCTTTCCATTGTCGTACAATGTTGAAAGAACCTCAGAAATAGAATCAAACATCTTTAGGATTCCATTGCAACAAGAAAATAAAGGACATGATAGAACATGACCATGTTCATGTGTCTCCAACGTGAGTACACTTCTATGGGATTGAAATAGCAAAGTGGTTGAATACTTGAATGCAGTAGAAATGGAAGGATCTCTTGTAACTTAGTTTGCCTTCATTTCCTTGTTTGTGAATAAATACTAATATTTTTGTCCTTTAACAAGCAAATCGGTCACCTCAAGCAGATTATGTTTTGTTTGGTGAATAATAATCTCTCTCTTTCTTCTCTCTCTCTCTCTCTCTCTCCAAATTTGTCTTTGAGGTCAATGGATTTAAAGGGTCTGGTAGTTGCATTATCTTACTGTGTTTCAATTGCATGCTCCAATGCTTGTCAGTTGTCAATTTTGAAGCTATGAAATTGAAATTGTGATTTTTATATTTTTGGTTGGAAAAGGATGAAATTTTGGTCACACACTAAAATTTTGGTTAAGGAGGTTTTAGAGCTGTAATTTTCATTTTTAAATGTTCTGATATTGAGTAATTATGCCTTTTGTTTGTAAATTTATATGTTAATGTATTTCATCTGGAGTTTCCTAATTTGGTTCATCAGTGAATGTGCCATTTGTAGTAAAAATTTATGTTAATGGGTTCACTGGATATGACTAGGGTAAGGGTGTGGGAGATGTGTCCCATACCTGATTTGGACACTTGGATCCTCTAATTTTATAAGATGTTTGAAGAAGAAAATGTCTACATTTGCTAGTAAAGAAACATTTCTTGCTTCTCATAGGAATGGAATATATAAATTTCATATTTTTCCCAAATCCCATTTAATTTGAATTATGTTTCTAAATAGTTTATAATTCATCAATTATTTTATTTATTTATTTTTTCTAAATAATTTATAACATCTTATCTAAGAACATCATACAAATGCAATATATACAAGTGCTCAAGATACATGCCTGTACCCGCACCCAACTTTTTGGATGCATAATCTGCTATTTAGGAAGATTTGATGCTTAAACACGTAACCACACCTGATACTCATACTCAAGTCCATGTAACATAGGTACAAATATGTATACACGCACATATATGAGACTGCCTAATGTTTTGTTAAAAGTATTTAATCCTCTTCTAGATATTTATTATTTTTTATTGCTCCATGTAGCTTAGATCATTAGCTCTTCCATTCACTGTATTAGAATGGACTCTGCCAACAGTTCCGCGGCCAGTTCAGAATGGACCTTCTAGGCAATGGTCATTATCCAAAGATCGTACAGCTATGACAACTGTTGAGACATCTTCCCCAACAAAAGCATCTTCAACCGATTCTAGTGAGCTTGTTTGACTTGTTATGCTACGTGCTATTTACTATGGTTGATCAATAGGTATATAATTGATCTTCCTGGATGTACAAAATTGTTCATGCATTCAAGTAACTTCTATTTGCAGAGACCACGAGCTCAGATGGATCACAGGATGACTCTTCTGAGAGTTTTGCATTTGCTCTGGTAAATGGTGCACTAGGTGTATTTGAGGTTCATGGACGAAGGATCCGAGACTTCAGGTATAATTTCCTCTTATGCAACTGGTTGGTACACTAGGAGACCAATAGTTTTTGGTATTGAGATAATGATGATTGTTAAATTCTGTTCTAGTATTTTTGCTTGCTGCCAACACGTGTAATGTAGACTATAAACCACTTAATATTTGTCCATTGTTCTTAAGTCTCACCTTGTCAGTGTTTCACTGAATATGTTTGTAGCACTTTGTTATTTTCGCTTTTGTATGTGCATGTGTGTGCTTGTGTTGTCCATGCTTGAAATAGAATCACATATGCCACCTTTGTTTGGCCAGACTGTGCATGGGATTCGACTAATAATCTCACAACAGGTTTTAATTGTACAGGATTAGGGAAGACAGTAATGAAGAATAATGTACACTTCATAATGCCTGTAAAATTGGTAATCCATATCAATGGTGCTGATGGCATTGCAACTTGCACCTTGGCAACAATTGCCACATCTCGATAGCTTAAAACTATTGTTGTCATATATATTATATATATATATGTATCTATAGAGATCCTCACTGTAGAGATGGAAAAATTCATCTTCTCCCCTCGTCCCAAATACAAATACACATTCACTTAATCACGTCAAGATGAAAGTTCTTCTTTGGGAGCTTTTTAGGGTTTATACATGCATTGATCTAGTCAAAGAACATGCTTTAGAGTGATTACTCAGGTTACTAGTGTTTCTTGGCGCTTTGTAGATGGGCATTTTTGTTGACAATGCCTTTTCCACCTTGCCTTTGAGAACAAGCCCATTTATTACCTGCGCTGCGCTGCGCGGTTTCAACCAATGACTTTTATCCCTTGTGGCTTAGCTTGGAAATATTTTCAAGGCATCCTCAATGCAATATGATACCTCTGTAGCAAAACGAGTCCTCATCGATCTCATAATTGTACCTATTTGCAATATCTCTTACGACAAACTTGACTCATTATTCCCTTATTCTAAACTCCATTCACTGTTCAGCCACAAGCACTGCATCTGCTTACTCTTGAGAAAGGTACTCGTTTGTATGAAAGTATGTGTCTCACTACAGCTGAAGGACAAGTCATTTCATCTTAGCAGTAGTATTTTTTTTGTTATTTTCTTTTTTTAGTGCTTGCAAACCGCTCTGCAGTTGAGAGCAAGCAACAAATTGACCAACAGTGGAAAAAATGAAGAACAATGAAGAAGAGATAATTGAGGATCACAATCCCAAACCCACTCTCAATATCAATAATTAATATCCATCAATCTAAGCATCCAAAACAATCACATAAGGCCATATTTATAGGCATCCTTAGAAACCTTAATTTAGGTTACCAAAAATAAAAGGGAAAACTACATAACAGTGGGAAGTAGGGTAATATTTACCAATCAGTGGAAAGTTTTTTAGAATTACATTACAAATGAGAAGATGAAAAATATTTACGAATACATGGAATCTTGAGTTGCTTTTACCATTTTACCCTCACCTCACATCTCATGTGACATCACTTGCATGGATCCTTTACGAATACACCACTTACAAATACATGGATCCTTTTCTCTCCTGTCTCGTGCCTTTTTAGGTGGTACAAAGAAATCCGGAATGAGAACACCTATAATGACGGACCATGAAAACAAAATCTCAAATTGACTTGAGAGCGGGATCCCATTTGTGAATGATCCCTTCAATGCCCTCTGTTAGCTCAATCAATAAGGGATGCCGCTTTCTCATTGGCCCTATTGCTAGCTCTTTGTATCCATCTCGTCAACAGTTCTTTGAAGAGAGGAAGAGGCTAGTAGTTCCAATCAACCATTTTGAGCCCTTAATTGTTGGTGGGGTTGCCTGATAATAGAACAAATTTTACTTCAAGTGCATGAACTACTAGGTTTGGAAGCAACAAGCCATGTTAAACGAGACTTTCCTAGCAACGGATAAAAGATTGCGAGGCACTTCGATAGCGTAAAAAAGGTACCTTCTAGCTCAACTTTGTGATCTAGCTCACGATATTTACAGAAGCTTCACTCCCTTACAGAAGCCCTTCGCGACACTCAAATGCACCTATGAACTCACTCAATCAAAAGTCAGTGGACTTGAATTGAATCATAACCAGTGTTGTGAAAAGCGTGCCTAGGCGTGAGGCGCAGCGCATGGAGTGTGCCTTAAGGGGTTCAAGGCGAGGCGCATTAGATGAAGCGCGCCCCTTAGATGCGCCTATGCGGGCTTTGTTTTTGTTGTTTTTGCTGCTGATCTAACGGCTGTGATTTGTCTTCGAAAGGCTCAGCCACAGAGGATTACAGCTCATTCAATGAGTTATTCAACCCAAATCAGTAATACAACTTAAAGCCCTAATCGATCGAACAAATCTGTGTCGTCTCTCTTCCTCTGGGCTTCCTCTCTCAACTTCAACTTTGACTTCGACTTTGATTCCAATTCAGGTCAGCGCTGCTGCTTCTTCTTCTTTGTTGTTTGCTACTGGGCCTGGGTGATTCGAATCGATTTGCCAACTTCTTCTTCTTGATTTCGACGACCTCCTGTCGACTTCGTTTTCTCAACTTCGACAAGTTAACCTCCCTTCGACTTCGATTGCTCTCTCTATCTCTCTCGCCTTCGCCTCTTGCGAGCTCGCGATCTCTCTCTCTCTCTCTCTCTCCGCTCTTTCTCTCTCTGTCTTATCTATCTAGCCTCTGTTTGGTTTTTATCTATACGTATTAGTATATATATATACTTATATATATATATATAAGTATAAAATAATTTTACCTATTTCTTATATAATATATATAAGTATATATTGTCTTATATCTTATATAATATATATTTATACATATTAATAAAAAAATACAAAGATATGTATGTAAAATAAAAATAAAAAAATTAACAAGAACATATTATTTAAAAAATATAATAAATAAATGATTAACAAGAACATATTATTTAAAAAAAATTGTCTTAGTACTATGAATGATTAGTCTATATTAATTAATTTATTTTTTACTAAGACTGTGTGCTTTGTTTCAATAAAGCCCGCGCCTCGCCTTGTGCCTTGTGTCTAGGCCCCAAGAGACCTTCAGCGCCTTAGTGCGCCTTGAGCCTTTAAAAACACTGATCATAACTATATATGCTATTTTGATGTTTAGATTCAATATGGATGAAATTGTCTTTATACCGTATTAAATCAATGAAATCGACTGATTGAATCTATAGCCTAATTGAACACATCATTGAGGGACAACCCTATAGCCAACGGGGAGGATGACACTACTGGCAAAGACTGAGCAACTTGAAGAAAAGCCATGCATAGAAAATCTTCAATTGGATCGAGTCTAATTTCTCTCATTAGCAACTGAACTCGGGTCGGGTGGCTATCCATCATCTAGGTAGAAAGGTTGGGAAATCAAAGCTCCACACAAGTTGGACTTGCAACCGAGTAGAAATTAAACTTGCATCCATGCATAAGTTGTATTATTTTTTAATGTTTATTTTTGTTAAAACTAATTCATATTTTATTTGTCGAACATAAATGTCAAAAATATTTTTTAAATTTCAAAATCTATTTTCATTCCAAAGATAGAATTATATGAGGGTAAAATACCAATAGGTCTTAATAGTTGGACTTAATTCCCATTAAGTCCTATTGAAAATAAGTTCTAATAAAATCATTGCTAAAAATAATTTTTTGTGATAATTTTTAGGATGTCGCTAAAAATTGACAATTTGTGACTTTTTTTGGTCACAGTTTTTATAAATTGTTGTTAAAACTTACAATTAGTGACGTTTTTCTATGACGAATTTTTCAAATTGTCATTGAAAGTTGAAAACTATTAACTTTTTTTTGTGAAGATTTTTTTTAAACAGTTGCTAAAACTTTTAATTAGTGACATTTTTTGTGAAAAAAATTTCAAACTGTCATTGAAAATTAATAATTAGTGATTTTTTTTAGTAGTGTTTGATGAAAACATCATTAATTATCATAGAACTTATTAGATAATAAGTCTACTTATTAGAACTTACACGTAAGTACCCCATTATAAGAAAATGATGAGCACTTTATCTTTTTTACCAAATTAGTTTTTAGTTTTTAGTTTTTCTAGAAAGAACAGAGAAAAATATATTTTTTGTGCTAAAATATGTGACTTTTTTGGGGGGCTAATTTTTATTGCCATTTAAGAAAAAAATTACTTTTTTGGGGGGTAATTTTTATTATCTCTTAAATAAAATTTTATTTTAAAAATATATAAATTATTGTAATTTTTTAGAAAGTTATCCATAAAACTAATTTATGATAGCATTTGCATTGAGGCACAATTTGGTTTAGTTATCAATTATTTTATTTATTTATTTATTATTTTTTTTTTCCCCCTTCAAAAGAAATGTCAAACTAGTTTGGTGAATAAAATGGAAAAAAAATATCAGTTTCATATGATTTTCTCTTTTTTGGAACGAAAGTAATTTTTGAGAATTTGAAAAATATAATTGTTGTGTTTATTTTCGCCAAACTAGTTTTTATTTATTTATTAAAAAAAACGTAATTTGAAAATTTAAAGTAATTAATTTTTATTTATATTAAATTTTATATTAATTTTTTTTATTAAATATATTTAATATTGTTCTTATTTTAAAGGTATGGTATGGTCGATATATTTTTAATGGTTATAAAGCAACTCAAGATTCCATGTATCCGTAAATGCTTTTGATCTTCTCATTTGTAACGTAATTCTATAAAACTTTCCACTGATTGGTAAATATTTACCTATTTCCCGTTGTTCTGTAGTTTTTCCAAAATAAAACCCTACAAATAAAAAATGAACTAAAAAAGGAAAATAGAATAAAATTCTTATATTCTTCAATTTGTTATCATTCATTGCCTTTCCAGTCCTCATCAGTGCCACATTTGTGTTACCTGATAGGGTTTTTTGGGCTTGGAAAGAACTTTATCTTTTCGAATTTGTTGCTTTAGATATACAAATTGTAGGTAATCTCTAGACCTAGTTGCTGGTGGAATTGAAGCTTCTCCCCCAAGATTTATAGTAGTTCTTCTGCATCTTCGTGTCTTTTATATTCTATAGGCATTTCCCCTCCGGTCCTAGTATTGGTGGAGCTTGAAACAAGACAAGGAAACAAAGAAATTAGTGTTTGGTTAGATTTGGACTCTAAACTATTTCCTTGCTGGTTAAGGTTTTCGTTCTTATTTTAGGTTTTGGTTTCCTTATTAATTTAGGATTAGGTTTAAGGCTAGCTCTATAAATACACCCATGTGGCTCTATGTTTTTTTAATTCATTCATTAGTTTTGTGATCTTAGATAGAGATGCACAATAGTGAGAGTGAGAGATAGATCATTGTAGAGAGAGCTATGAAGCATGGGTACTTTGGAAAACTTGCGTGCACTGTCTAGGATACTACCATGCCGTGTACCTTGTATGGTACTTCTACATACGTCTTGGGTATCTGAAACACGACTCAAGTTTTTTCTTCTTAATTTTGGCGTACCTCGCATTTACCTAGTATATATTCAAGCCATACTGTACCTCAGTTGAAACAATATTTTCCTTCTACTGCAGAGATAAAACTTATTTCACTAGACTTCTTTTTTATTTTTTGTTTAATGCTTAGCATGATTTTAAAATTAAATTACAGTTTGTAAGTTATTTAATATATTGATATTTAATTTTGATTTATACTTTTACTTTTGGCATTAAATGTTAATTATAGGATTGACCTTAACAAATTAAACCATTTAATTAATTTTTGCATTACTTTAAATTAAAAATAAATATTTTTTTACAAGCGTACCAAGCCGTACCCGTGCCCTATTTTTTTTGAATTTTACCATATAGACGTACCCGTATTGTACCAGTACCAGTACTCGTACCCGTACCCGTGTTTCATAGAGAGAGAGTTTGTGATATTGAGTGTGAGAGACTCTTGTAACTCCTTTCATATTTATCTTTGTAAATCCGCAGTGACTCCGTGGATGTAGCCCATGATTTGGGTGAACCATGTAAATCTCTTGTGTTGCTTTGGTGAGTTTGATTTCTTGTTCTTTTATTTCTTTGTTCTAGATTCATTGTGTGTGTGATTGTTTGCTCAAGTCCTAGAGTTTGGTATTAATCATATATACCATAACAAGTGGTATAAGAGTGTTGGTTCCTAGAGTAAGAATGACGGCAGAGGCAAAGTGAAGATCCAAAAATTCAGCGGTTCATTCTTCGGAATATTTTGTACATATCAAAAAGATCACTCATTGTCCTCTGACATGTTTATTTTTCCTTTCAGAAGCATAAATTTATCAAGATGCAGAGTTCTTTTTATTATTTATTATTTATATTTTGGAAAGTACTTGAACTTGGCCATTGTTGCATAGCCCACTATTCTTTGTTGAATGAATGCCCATTTCAGTACTTGTTGCATAGTTTTTGCAGCAGTCAAAGATGGAACAAGAAATTAGTATGATGAATGAGTGGAGCAATTATTATCCTTCTTAATTACTATGTTGTTGATGGATTTCTAGTACTCCATAGTGCATTGATCTGGACCCAATTTGCTGTGTTTTTATTTCTTTTTATTCTTTGTTTAGAGAAAGGAAGAATAATTTTCTTTCATATCCAATACCTAACAACTGATTAAATTTGAGTTCATTCTGTTAATTGCTACCATGTCAACTAATAAATTGCTTTAGATTGTATTCTTCTTATAAAATTCTCTCTGCAGACCGAAGTGGCCTTCTTCTTCATTTGTTGCATCAGATGGATTGATTACAGCCATGGCTTACCGCTTGCCTCATGTAGTATGTACCATAAATTTCAAAATTATTAATTGTTTAGTAACTGCAACATTTTGATTTTACTCAAGCTGTCCATGATTGGAGGCAATGACACCTTTACTCCTTAGGTTATGGGGGACAGGTCAGGAAACATACGGTGGTGGGATGTGACAACTGGGCAATCTTCATCATTTAACACTCACAGAGAAGGAATCCGGAGAATCAAGTTTTCACCTGTTGTTCCTGGAGATCATAGCCGTGGGCGTATTGCTGTACTGTTTTATGACAATACATTTTCTGTATTTGATCTTGTAAGATGGAAAAATGGCACTAATTTCATTTTGTCTTTCATTTGTGTGCTTGTGTGCATGCATGCATGCGTATGGGTTGCTATCTTCACCGTCTGCATATATATTATGTAATTTGTAATAGGTGATCTTAGCATTTGCCAAGTGGACTCGTTACATTGAAACACATATTGCCAACCTGAATAGGAAACCATCACTTTATGCGTATGCATCGACTTATTGAAACTGAAGCCTCTTTGAAATAGTAAAGAAAGGAAAAAGAGTGCTCCTCTAATTTACAGCAACATATATATGGATATCTATATACATATTTTGATATTCTAGTAACCTGTTTGTTTTTTTTTGTTCATTTGTTGGACTAAGCTTTCTATTCCTGACTATTTTTGAGTTTTGAAATGAGCTTATTCAAAATTAGTGCGTAGAAGTTGCATATTTTGTTGAATGAGATACTACTGCCGGAATTGATTTAAAATGAAGGCCTTTTTAATGTAGGATATTTCTTTATAACATAGTTGTGATATGCAGGATTCACAGGACCCTTTAGCCAATTCCCTTTTACAACCTCAATTTCCGGGAACCCTTGTACTGGAACTTGATTGGTTGCCTTTGCGTACTGATAAGAATGATCCACTGGTATTATGCATTGCTGGAGCCGACAGTAGCTTTCGCCTTGTTGAGGTTAATGTGTACGTGCCTTAATTCAATTAAGCTTTCTTTTTTCTCTTTTTGATTTTTAAAGCTCATGTCTTATGTCTTTACTTTTTGTGCGGTTGATAAATGTGAGGTCACAGGATACAGTTTAAGTAACATATTTCCCCTTTCCTGGCTGGAACATTTTCTTCTACATTTAGCAATTAACAGTAACTTTAAAACAAGAGCCTTGCATTTCATATTAGACAGTTAATTTTGGATGGAATGCTAATTTTCTTACCACTGTCGCTTTTCTCCTGACCAGGAGGTCTGCATCGAAAGTGCTGGGACGTAGGCACCCAGGAAAGTATGCAGCCAAAAACTCCAGATAGTTTCCTTAGTCCTGTATAGTTAGTTACAAATTATTCCTTTTGTACTAGCATCCACGTGTCTTGAAGTAGGTAGACATCCTAGGTTTGGACGAGTGATGTAAGACGTAACTAGAAAGCTTTGAGTTATGCGGCATATAGTTGGTTTTGCTGTGAGTTTTGGGTATGGAGAGCTGGTAGGTGGAGGGTTTTTTAAGTTAGAAGAAATATTTCAGGGTTTATGATTTTAAGTTGCAATTGGCGAATCATTTATTTTTGGATTGCCCCGTGGTATTGAACATATGGCATTGATTATTTCACTTGACTGGTTCTTTTTCGGTTGCTCTAGGTGCTAGTGCTCAAATGCTCTTAATTGATTTTTGGTGCTTTGGAGGTGACAAGAAAGCAAAAACATTGTGGTATTGTGTTGTATTTGCTATCTTTTGGATTATTTGGTTGGAAAGGAATGCAATGATGTTTGAGGATAAGGTTTCAGACTTGGATTGATTATGAGATAGGGTGTGTCATTTGGCTTTATTTTGGGCTAATGTTTCTCCTAGGTTTGAAGGGGTCTTGCTGTTTTTGATTTCCAATGACTGGAGAGTTGTTTGTGAATCTTATGTCTTTTGTTTTGTTTGATAGTGGTATTATTATTTTATTTTATTTTATTTATTTATTTATTTATTTTTTTACTTGTAAGAGGACTTCCTGTCCTCGCCTTATGCCTTCATTTTCTTTATCAATAAATACTCTTTTGTTGCTAATCAAAAAAATAAAAAATAAATAATGAACTTTCAAAGCTCTAGTTGCTCGAACTTTTGGACAAAAAATCTTTAGAATTTGGAATATTGATTTGAAAGTCAAAGAGGGGGAAGTGTAAGGGTTTATGAGCATTGTTGGCAAACCGTGTATCGTGTTGCTAAAATAGTGAATCGTGAATCATAAGATTCACTTTATTTAGCATAATATAAAATTTTATATATGTACAAAAAAAATAGTGTTAAAAACTAAAAAGCGTGGACACTTCTAAGAAGGTGATGTATCCATGTGGTGTCCGTGTCAGACACTGACACTCTTTGGACACTTCCTTGACATGTGTCCAACACTCTTCAAAACGTGTCCTATTTTTTAATATTTTTTAAATATTCGGACACTCTTTGGACACTTGGAGGACACACGTGTGTATTACTTAAACACACGTGTCTATTGATTAGACACATGTGAAACTAATTATAAGTTTGAAGAAAACAACTTAAGATACAATAATAAAACAAGAACTATATAAATTTATAGGAATTAGTGTCATATTGCATTTTTTATTATCTTTGAATGATATATTCATATATATAACATATAATATGACATTTTTATTACCTTTGAATGATATGTTCATATATATAGCATATAATAAATATATAAAATTATATATTTCATGCGTGTCCCCCACATGTCGTGTCCTGCATTTTTTGAAAATTAAATTAACATGCCGGCATGTCCGTGTC
This sequence comes from Camellia lanceoleosa, assembly GCA_025200525.1. Lineage (NCBI taxonomy): Eukaryota > Viridiplantae > Streptophyta > Magnoliopsida > Ericales > Theaceae > Camellia > Camellia lanceoleosa. The sequence continues at coordinate 19,129,320 of CM045771.1, read as the reverse complement.
CATGCTTCTTAGATTGAAAATGAAATAAATGTCTTTTTTTTTTTTTTTTTTTTTATTTAAAAATTTTGTGAAATCGACACCATTTCATGCATTATGCAAACAAAACTGAATTGCTTGAATTGCAGTGAATCGCAAAGGATTGTAGTGAATCACAATTGAATTGTATGACTCACTCAAATTAACAGCTGTACAAATTTAATCATTTTGCTTGAAACTCGTATCGAATCGTGAATTGTAAGAATTTAACAACCATGGTTGGTGAGAGCTTTGTAGGGAAGGGTTTTGGTGTTGATTATGGGTGCTGCTTTGCGTTGTAAACAGTAACTTGCGGATAGTGACATGGTATTTACGTGGCAAGGATTAGAAGAACATGAAAAGAGGACATACGAATCCCACCTAGAATCCCAATGTGGTTGGATTGCATTATGCATCGGCAACCTGAAAGTTTCGGCTTAAAACTTTTCAGGCTGGTAGGCCTTGCTTACTACTACTAGGTGGACTAAAGACTCGAAGCAGAAAACCGAGAGATTTTTAACTACTAAGACCATGCTTTTACATTAGATACAATAAAGCAATTTAATCCAAAATAGAATGTAATTTAGAAAAAAATCTATCACTGACCCCCATTTATGTCCATCTCCATAAATCTTGAGATTATCAAAATATCGGCCACTCATAAAACTCAATGAAGCAAAAATGAAACTATAGGAAAACCAACAAAAAAGTAAAATTGGGACTCAGATGAAGGCTTGATGAAATTCCAAACGTTGTGTGTTAGAAATTCCAGTTTACCCCTTCCCTTGTTTTTATGCTCTACATCAAAGATTTGTTTATGGTCTATTTATTTATTCTATTTTTTTTTGATTGTAAATTTAGGAGAATATCTTTGACTAATCTGGTCAATGGTTTGGATGGTGCTCATGTACCAAATCAGAGTGAGAGGTGGTAAAGGCTTTGAGGTGCTGATGAAGGCATAAGCCCTCACATAGTAAACAAGTTTGTAACAGAATAACTACTTGAATGATTTGGAGCAATTCATTTGTAGCATTTTGTAGTGTCCTGATTTCATGGAACAAACCCTTAGACATGCAAGTAAAATCCTAGAAAAACTTCCATTGGATAGTAGTGTCAAGAAAGCAAAGTGTTGAAAGTGATTTGACCATGCTCCATGATCAAACTTGCGTCTGTATTAAAAAAAGAGATTTCTATGTTGACTTCTGTAAAGTCCTTTCAGCAATATAAATGCATTCATAAAAATACCTTCTATGTGAAATCAGATTACAGTGAAATCACTCCATTCAACAGGTTAAAGAGTTTCCTAAGCGGAACTTCTAGTTAAAATCAAACTTCAATGAAATAAATTCAAATGCAAAGCAGAATAAATGTTAAAGGTGCACTAATATGAAACAAATTTAACAAAGAGGGCTTGCCCATGCCACAATTTTCTCCTTAAATGTACTTTCTTCCTCTACCCTAGATAAAAAATGAAAGAAGAAAATTCTTCCACTTTGCCTTGGTGCATTCACTTGATCAGATAGCATTAAAATATATTTCTCTATCTAATTTGCTGTTGGAGTATTATGGGATATGTTTTTTTCGTTTTTTCCCCTTCTGATTAGCAACAAAGAAAATTGTGTAAGAGAACTGGCGATGGGACAACTCTTACGCAACCAAGAAAAAAAAAGAGAAAAAGGTAAAAAATAGAGATCCAACACCGCTTTTTACAGCCCAAATAACATTCGATCCCATCAATTGATAACTTTAAAATTGCTCCCTTGAGACAAAATGTGTTTTTTCATCCTCAGTCATTGACTTCCATTTTTTTGTAGGTTTAGCGAAGAGAAAGAGTTAGGGAATAAGTTAGACCTCATTCTCTTTTATATTGATACTAATGAGTAATTACAGGAGTACTATAAGGCATAAATTATGGGCCAACCCATTACATCAATCAACCAAATAAGAATAAAATATTTCTATTCAACACTTCCTCTCAAGCGGGTGCGAAGATATTTCTCATGTGTAGCTTGTTGAGAATGTTATGAAATGGTTTGCTCCCTAATCCTTTGGTGAGAACATTTGCTAGTTGGTCTCCAGTCTTCACAAATGGAGTACATATGGTGCCATTAGTGAGTTTTTCCTTGATGAAGTGTATCAATCTTCACATGCTTGGTTCTGTCATGTTGAACCGGATTATGAGTTATGTTGATCGCCGCCTTGTTGTCACAGTACAACCTCATGGAATGGGTCTGATGGATTCCCAAGTCTCCCAACAAAAGTCTCATCCATAGCAACTCATATACACCTTGAGCCATAGTCCTGAATTTTGCCTCAATTTTAGATCTAGCAACCACATTCTGTTTCTTACTTCGCCATGTGATTAGATTGCCTCCAACAAATGTGCAATATCCAGAAGTTGACCGTCTGTTAGTAACGGACCTAGCCCAATCTGCATCAGTAAATGCTTCCACATTGAGATGTCTATGTTTTGAGAATAGAGACCCTTTCTATGAAAAGACTTTAGGTATGTCAAGATTCTCATAACTGCATCTAAGTGGGAAGTTCTAGGAGCGTGCATAAACTGGCTAACCACGCTCACTGCAATGGTAATGTCTGGACGTGAGTGGGATAAGTATATGAGCTTATCCACTAGTCTCTGATATCTCCTCCTGTCCACTGGCTCGCCCGCTTGATGCTCACTTAGTTTTTGGCCAGGTTCTAGAGGTGTATCGCATGGTCTATCTTTAAGCATCCCAGTTTCCTTTAGTAAGTCAAATACATACTTTCTCTAACATATGAAGAAACCATTCTGGGACCTAGCTACTTCAATGTCCAAGAAATACTTTAATTGACTCAAGTCTTTGATTTCAAATTCCTTAGCTAAGTATTCCTTCAACCGAGGAATCTCCTCAACGTCATCTCTTGTCAGAACAATATCATCAACATAAACAAAAATAGCTGTGGTCTTACCTTGTGAGGAGTATTTCACAAATAAGGTGTGATCAGCTTGACTTTGCTTGAACCCATATCTCTGCATAACTTGAACAAACCTTTCAAACCAAGCTCTAAGAGATTGCTTTAGCCCATAAAGTGACTTCTGAAGCCTGCATACTTTACCTTTGGACTTGGCATCAGCAAAACCAGGGGGAATATCCATATAGACCTCTTCTGCTAGATCTCCATGAAAAAAGGCATTCTTCACATCAAACTGATGAAGTGGCCAATCCAAATTTGCTGCAAGAGAGAGTAGTATTCTCATAGAGTTCATCTTAGCAACCGGTGCAAATGTCTCCTGGTAATCTACCCCATAAGTCTGAGTGAAGCCCTTTGTAACCAAACTTGCTTTGTACCGTTCTATGGAACCATCTACTTTGTATTTTATAATGTATACCCACTTACACCTAACTGGATTTTTGCCTCTAGGTAACTCCACTAACTCCCAAGTGCTATTCTTACTGAGAGTTTTCATTTCCTCCATCATGGCATGTTTCCATTTAGGAATAGAGAGAGCATCCTAAAAATTGGTAGGTAGACTCACAGAAGAAATCTTAGACAGAAAGGCTTTATATGAGGAAGACAAATAAGAATAAGAGACATGATTAGTAACAGGATGCTGGGTACATGACCTAACCCCCTTCCTATTAGCAATTGGAACATCAAGATCTGAAAACTCAAGAATAAGAGCATTAAGATCAGAATTACCTGGGTGTTCAGGAGAGGAAGATGACTCTGGACACTCATCCGGAGAAGAAGTTGGCAGTAGAGGAAGGAAAGTAGTCTCTTGCATTCAGGTGACTTTTTGTCTATCCTTGTCCCTGACATAAACTTTGTCTGCTTCATTTTCCAAAACAACTGCTGGTGTATCATTCTCAATCTATTTAACTACTGGCGGTAGTGGAACAATCTCTTCACACCAAGGCTCCTCCTGAAGGGATAATTGTGATGTTGGGGAGGTGAGAACGTAGACTGAGACTCAAAGAAGGTGATATCCATGGAGACAAACCATTGGTGATTGGGAGGATGATAACACTTATAACCCTTTTTGGTTGTCGAATAACCCAGAAAAACACACTTAATAGACCTCGGATCCAATTTACCACGAGTGGGTGAGTGATTATTGACAAAGCAAACACAACCAAAAGTCTTAGGAGGAATGGAGAACCAGGAAGAGGTAGACCTGAACAGAACTTAAATAGGTGTTTGTTTTTGAAGGACTTAAGTAGGAAGACGATTAATCAAATAAGCGGTGGTAAGAACCGCTTCTCCCCAATAGGATTGAGGAACCTGCATCTCAAAGGATAGACAACGGGCTACATCAAGGAGATGGCGATTTTTACGTTCTGCAACACCATTTTATTGAGGGGTAGTGTATGAAGTTTGATGAGTAATGCGATGAGTGGCAAAATAACTGGCAATATCAAAGTCAATATATTCCCTCCCATTATCAGAACGTAGAATTTTGACAACTGCCCCAAACTAAGTACAAACCCATTTTATAGAAGTTTTGAAACACAGAAAACACTTCACTTTTATCTTTCATCAGATACACCTAAGTGGCCTTGGAACAATCATCTATGAAAGTAAGAAACCATTTTTGACCGTTTAAAGACACAAAACGGGAAGGACCCCGTACATCAGAATTAATTAAAGAAAATGGAACTGAACTTTTATTACCAGAAGGAGCAAAAGAGGCTCTGTATTGTTTTTTTAGTTGACAAGACTCACACTAAAAATCTGGCACATTATTTTTCTAAAAAACAGAAGGAAATAAATTTTAAGTAATAAAAAAGAGGGATGTCCTAAGCAACGGTGTCACAACCAAAGGTCTTTTGTGGTAGATGGTAAGTGAATAGATGAATGAGCCAAGCTTGTTTATTTGATCCAGAATGTAGAGACCATGTTCCTCTTTACCACTGCCAATTCTCTTCCTCGTGATAAGGTCCTGAAAAAGACAATGATCAAGAAAAAACGTTATGCTACAATTTAAATCACGAGTAAGATGACTCAAAGACAAAAGATTAACACTAAAATTGGGAATATAGAGGACAGAGGATAAAGGAAGGGAAGAGGTGGCAAGAATTAAACCTTTCACTGACACAGACGAAATAGTACCATTAGTAATACGCACTTTTTCCTGACCTGAGGAGGGGTTATACTCTGAGAATAAATTAGAGGAGCCAGACATATGGTCGGAAGCACCAGAATCAATAATCCATGGTATAGTCGTATGAGATAGCAATGCACATGGGAGGAAGCTAAGTTACCTGAATTGGCAAAGGAAGAAGAGGGTGCACCTGTTGCAAAAGTGGAGGCTCGACGGTCTAGCAAGTAGCTAAGAGCAATCTCAAAATCTAAGGCAGATAACCTCGAAACATCAGCAGCAGGGGAGACAACTGGAGAGGAAGATGGTGGCTCAACCTTGTCTGAAAGATGTGCCCAAGCATTGGCCCCTCGGCCTCTAGACGGACCAGACCTCCCCTCTCGAGTACTAGGACGATCTCCTCGGCCACCAGAAGGAGTCCCATGTAGCTTCCAACAAGTCTCTCGGGAGTGTCGAGGTCTACGGCAGTAGTCACAGAAAAGATTATCCTTCTTTGAGGAAGGACAAGAACCATGGGTCACAAGGTCGCCGTTGCGAGAGGGAGTAAAAACCAAGGCCAAGCGATCAGTAGTAGCAGAAGGAAGCATTGTAGAGCGGCGACTCCTCATTCTGCCCAAAAGTAAAGGCTTTGTGGAGAGAAGGAAGCACATCTCTATCAAGTACTCTACTGCGAACCGGATCATACTCCACATTTAGGCCTTCTAAAACTTGACGACCCACTCTTGCACCACAAACTTCTGGTAACCAGCAGAATCAGTGGGACAGATAGGCTTGTAATCCTAAAGGTGATCAAACCACTTCCATCCATTGCTAAGTAAGGTAAAATACTGGAGCATAGTCATCTCACCTTATACCAACCTTTCAATGGAGTGATGTTACTCGAAAGCCTGGAGTACGTAGTAGCTACAGCCACCCAAATATCCTGGGTAGTGTCCATAGACAGGTAGCCCTCTCCAATCTCAGGTGTCATAGAATGGATCAACCAACCCATGATTAGGGGGTTGGTGATCTCCTACTGGTCATGACTAGGATCCGTGATGTTGGGTGCCTGTATCTTTCCATCAACATACCCCATCTTTCCTTTGCTCTTCAAAAAAATAGTCAGATTCTACCACCAGGCTAGATAATTCTGACCATTGAATGGAGAGGTGGTGATCTTAAGGTCAGAGTTGAGATTATCAGTCATCGTAGTAAGGATAATGGAACTCTCGCTCTTAGGTGGCTGAGAAGTAGTAGACTCACTAAGGGAATCCGCCATAGAGACGCTACTATTTAACTCTCAAACACAATGTCAATCACAAACCTAAAAGATAATAGTGGAAGGATAGACACCACTACGCCTATAAAAGCATAATTAAGTTTTTTTCCTTTTGTTTGTTTTTGTTTTGATGTTTTTAGAAGAGACGACAAATAGAGAAGAAAGAAAGAGAAAGAAGGACTCAGACTTATAAGGCACTAGTCAACGAAGGCAATGAAGGCACCCATTGACCAACTAGGGGCTGCCGACAGGCCTAGAGGAAGACAGAGAAGGCCTCTACGCTTGCCGACAGACCTAGAATGATAGGCTAGGGTTGCCGACGGGCCTAGAGGAGGACAGAGGAAGCTTCGGCTTGCTTGGGTAAGTGCCGACTGACCTTCTGCTTAACTAGGTAAGTGTCGAATGGCCAGGAACTTCCTTCGGTTGGCCTGGGTAGGGGTTGATTGTCCCAGGCAAGGGTCTGGGTGGCTTGGGCAGTCCTGCGGTGGAAGAAAAGTGGCTGTGCTTAGGTTCCTCCTATTGAGGTTTTGATACCATGTAGGTTTAGAGAAGAGAAAGAGTTAGGGAATAAGTTAGACCCCCTTTTATATTGATACTAAAGAGTAATTACAGGAGTGCCATAAGGCATAAATTATGGGCCAGCACATTTTATCAATCAACTAAATAAGAATAAATATTCCTATTCTAACATTTTTCTCCACTTGCTTTACCAATAATAATGACAGATGTAGTATCGTGTGTTCTTTTCTGTTTTACTTCCTAAAATCTTCATAAACAAAGAACTAACAAAAACAAGCTTTTTTGACAATATTCTTTTTCCTGGATCTGACTGTTCAAGCCCTTTCAAAGAAAATTCTGCACTAATATTCTTACCCGAATTGCCGACATCAGTGCCCTCAACGAACTGCTCCACTAAAGCTTTGCTCCCATTCTGTCCATTGCAATTAACCATGCGTTAAAGCCTCTTAAACTCCCTATCCTTCTTAGAAGATAAAGTTTCTAACTCATGAAAATTAATTTGAAGTGTAACTTACGTTGCCGCCTGTAGGTTGCAAAGTAAGTCTGCAACGTCTATTTATATAGACAATGGTTGAGACTCTGTATCCTATCAATCATCGTGATGATCTTATTAAATTAATCTCTACTTTAGGAAGGGCCATGAAAATACTTGTAATCTGAACCAGTATGATTAAAAAAGTTGTTTCAACTTCACTACATTAAATTTCAATATATAGCTACTGTGGTTTCAGACTAATCAAAATTTGTTCCCTCTTATTATTATTATTATTATTTGTTAAAAGTTAGCCTTTTTTGATGCTCAATTTGAGTGTTATCATGGGTTTTATGGTTTGAGAGAAATGCAAGAGTTTTTGAAGACAAATAAAATGCTATTGGTGGTTTATAGGATAAGATCTGTTGTTTGACATCTTTTTGAGTGTCGGTTTCAGCACCCTTTAAACTTTGTTTCTTATTAGTAATAATTGGAGGGCTGTGTTTCACATGTAATTTTGTTATTTTCTTTCTTTCGTCTCCCTTTTTTTTTTTTTTTTTTTTTTGGGAAGGATTTCTTGAGTTTATCTAGTGGATTGATCAGTAGATTCAGGGATGGTGGAATATAATAATAGTAATTATAAGCACCTGGCTGACCTTTGGTTGAACTAAATAGACTGGTTTATCTGAAATTATAGCACTGCATAGTGAGCAATGAAAAATGATTGTAGCCTATTGGAGGGTTGTGTTAACATGTAATTTTGTTGTTTGTTTTCCTTTTTTTTTTCCGTAGAGGATTTCTTGAGTTTAGCTGGTGGATGAATCAGTGGATTCAGTGATGGCGGCACATAATTATTGTACCTCTGGTTGAACTAACTAGACTGTAGTTTATCTGAATTATAACCCTACACAGTGTGAAGCATGAAACAAGATTGTGGTTGACCATAGGAGGGAAAGGGCTTTGTTGAGTTGGCTAACCTTGAGAACATCATGTGCTTGGCTGTCTGAATATCTGAAACTGGTAAAATGAGTGCCAACTGATATGCTTACTCATAGGAGAAAGGTTTGGTACTAGCCAGAGTAACACTTCTAGATGCAAGATTCTTGTAGTAATCTTGTAATCTATGATCTAGTAATCAAACTTTCCTGTTTTCTCGTGTTATTATAAAATTAAATTATTTGGCTCATTTACCTGTTTTAATAATTGCTATAAATTCTGGTTAAAATTTGCTGTTCTTTCCATGCAGAAATGACAAAAGGGTTGGGTATGAACCCCGGCCTAGATCCATGAAAGAGAGATTCCGACCAATGCCTTTGTGTTCTCCCATATTACTTCCTACATCGCATGCTTTGGTAACGTTTATTTGCCTTTACTTTTTCTCCTTAGCAGCATGCAAAAGTATTTAATTGTTGTTAATAGGATGCATTATTTGTTTAGGGGGTCGCCAATATTGAACATGCTCTCACTCTCTCTCTCTCTCTCTCTCTCTCTCCTGATTGCTCAAATTCTATATGGTCAATTACCAAATTTAGTGGAGGCTGAAAACAAGAAGATAATAAATACAAAAATCAGAGTGTTTTATGAAAAATAAAAGGGAAATTTGGCCAAAATCCGTCCATTGGACCCTTGTTTGGTGAAAAGGACAGCCCAATTTATTTTTCTTCATAAACCTCCCAAGGAAAAAACACATAATTGAGTAAGGACAAAGTAAAATATCTTTTTTTTTTTTTTTTTTTTTTTTTTTTTTTTCCTTGGACAATATTGCCAGAGTAACTTGTTACTGAGAACCAAAGTAACATGTTATTGTCAAACTGAGTAACTATCAAACAGAGTAACATGTTATTGTGAGACAGAGTAACATGTTATTGTCAGACAGAGTAACATGATTGTAGACACAAATTTTAAAACATGAAGTGTTTTAACACATTTCAAAATTTATGTTACAAATGTCTACTGTTTAGTTTTTGGACTAAACAGTGTTGATTATTTGAATAGAAGGTTCTTATTTCCGATCTGTATTTCAGATCGTTAATTACACATTTTATACAAATGAAACCTCCGATTAATGAAGAACAAAATAAACAACAAAAGACAATTTAAGAAAAATAAATATTTTATTGAAATTGTTATGGGTTTTGAACCCTCGAATACAAAATACAATTCTTGGGTTTGGAACCCTTTACCTATTCATCGCCATTAGCGTAGGCTCTTTGAGTTCTCTAGGTTTCTCTTTTTCTTTCTTGTAATGATTTCTTTAGCTCTCAATTTCTTTCTCTCTCTCTCTCTCTCTGATCTTTTCACTTCTGATTTTCTTCGATCCTTCGTCTTGTGTGATGGTCCTCATATTTATGGAGGGCCATTAGGTGATAGGAATGCTTCATCTTCAATTTGAATTTCAAATTGAATGATAGCGCCATTTGAATTTTGAATAATAGCGTTATCTGATTAATTGTATATCTTATTAACCTGATTGATCTTTGGGGTTTCATCCTGTGTGGTGTCCTTGCTGTAGGCTCTACAGGTGTCATCTTTCGTAGGCTCCACGTGTCATTTGAGCATCTTGAATAACGTCGTTGAGATACAACGTCGTTTTATTTATGCACTTCAACGGATCATATTGATTTTTTTAAGAAGTGATTACCTACAACTTTCCTATCATAGGCTCTATACGTGTCATAAATTTAGTTGAAATTTATGTGCCAACAATGATACTGTTACTGTTTACATCAGTTTCGACGATAATAAATTTTTTTTTTTTTAAATAAAAAATTTCATAGTCAACATGGATCTTATTTGATAGATCTTGACGAGAGAATTTTAAAAATACTAATTTTATTAAAAACTGACATCTACATCGAAAGTTATATTATTTTAAAGTTTAATATTTTGATAATAATGGTATGTGTTGGACTTTTTAAGGAAAACTTTTTGTGCTTATCTTTAGTGCATTAAAGTTTTATTATGAGGGGGCTTTGACCAAATCCCTCAAAATACAACACTAATTGGGAGCTGAATAAGCTGTCCAGCCTGTCTCCACCCCCGTCCTCTTTGAAAATGTTGGAAATGTTTTATTGTCCTCCTAGTTTTGAGTCTTTTGATCATGTTTTCTTTCATGTTAATTAGATATAGGATGTGCAGAATGTGTGCATGAGGAAAACACAGTTCTTAACATATCGTGCAAGCACAATCTGCACCCAGTACTGTACTCCCAAAATTCAAAGAGTGACTATGGTGGTGTTTGATAAAACTGAAAATTAAGTATTGGAAACTGAATTATGAATTTTTTAAGTTGAAAAACTGGTTGATAAAAATTTAAGTATTAAACTAAGACAAGTTGTATATATGTATAATATTAAATTTAAAATTTATTATTTTTAAATTGTAATTTTCAATTTTATATGTGATAGTGAGTTGGTCACTGGCAATGGCAACTATTGTGGTGGTAGTGAAATGTGAAATGATGGTGCTGTTTATGGTAACAATGACAATGGTGATGAAGGTGGTGGTTGTGGAAGGGTGGTAGTTGTGGAAGGGTGGTGGTGATGGAAACAGCGGCGGCGGCGGTGGTTGTAAGCTATGAAGCACAGACACGGGACACGACATGGACATGGACACAGACACGGACACGCGGACACGTAAATTTTCAAAAAATAGAGGACACGACACGTTGGAGACACGTTCAATATATGTAATTAAATTTATTTATTATATGTCATAAAATTATTAAAAAAAATTAAAAGGCAGAGAAAATAAATAAATCAACCAAAAAAAGAATATAAATAAATAATAGAGATAGAGAGAAAAGTCAAAAAAAGAAAAAGAAAAAGAAAAAAAGAACAATATAAAAAAGAATATCACATAGAGAGAGAGAGAGAGAGTGAATCAGCATATACAAAGAAAAAAGAAAAGACAAAACAAAACAAAACACAGAGAGAGAGAGAGAGAGTGAGAGAAGTCGGGGAAGAAGATCGAAAGAAGAAGAAAGAGAGAGAGCGGATTGAGAGAGGGAGCGACTGAGATACATAGATCGAAAAGCAGAAGAAGATCGAAAGAAGAACATACCTTTGCAAGAGCAGTGCGCAACTTGCAGCCTTCATTGAGCCTCTTCTCCTCTTTCTGTTCAAAATCAAGGTTAGGGCTTGATTTGATTTCTTCAATTTTTGTTTTTTACAAATTAACCCCAACTTGAAGTTTCATAAATTATGTTTTTGACCCCATGGTGTCCGAAATGTGTCCATAACTTGTCTAGCTGCAAAAAAATCAAAGAAAAAAAGGGACACCTTTTGCGACATGTCGGAAATGTGTCCACCGTGTGTCCATGTCCATGTCCGACTCTGATACGTAGCCCTCGGAGAGGTGTCCGTGCTTCATAGGTTGTTTGGTTATAACGGTATATGTTGATGCTTATATACAAGTATTTATAAATTTAGTCATAATTAAGTAAGTTTCCTAGCATTTAGAATTTTCTTAATTTTTAACTTACATTTTAAGAGTCACTTAAATTTTTAAGTGATACCATTTGTGGTTATCACAGAGGCTTAATTGATTTTTACTTAATACATTCAGTTTTAAGTCCTGAATAAGGTTATTAAACATCACCTAGGTATATCCATTGGTAGTTACCCACTGAAGTTTTCTTGTTTTTCTGCTACAGGCCTTGCGCATGATCTTGCAACTGGGTGTGAAGCCTGCATGGTTCAATACATGCAGTACCATCATAGATATGAGGCCTGGAACTGCGCCATCAACAGGAGATCTTCGTAGTTATATGATCGATTCACCACCTGTAGGTGACTCTGTAGTGCCAGAGTTGCTTCTCAAGGTATTGGAACCTTACAGAAAAGAAGGTGGGTATTTGGTCTTCTACATGGCAGTACTTCCTTTCAAGCATGTCCCTTTAGCATTTGATTAATTGTGTTTTCTAACATTTTCGCCATTCTCACACTCAAGGATGCATACTTGATGACGAGAGGGCAAGATTATATGCTTCTATAGTGAATAAAGGTTGTGCTGCGAGGTTTGCTTTTGCAGCTGCAACCTTTGGTGAATCCATAGAAGCGCTATTCTGGTTACAGTTACCTCATGCCCTTGACCATTTGATGAATAAGTTGGTTAAGAAGTCTCCACAAAAAGCCCCAGTTCCAGAATCAATTCCCGAGCTCGATGACACAGCCATGCTGAGTAGGATAACATCAAAGGGTAAACAAACATCCGAAACAGGGAAAACAGATGTATTGGTAAGTAATAGTTTGCCAAATGTGTTTAGTTTGTACTTATTTTCTAGTTTCTAAGGCATATAATTGGGAACATCTTGGATAAGCTTCTACCTTCTATGCTCTGAAGCATGAGGTTGTCTTTTGTGTGTCAACACTCTTCTAAGAAATGTTTATTATGCTTGGGCTATGTCTTAATTCTCTATTCTGAACTGGGATGTCTGGTTAGCAGAGTAATGGTCTACTTAAGTTGATGGCTTTTGAGCAAGGAGAGTTGTGGGGAAGTGCAAATGAGCGTATTACTTGGCATGAGAAGTTGGACAATGAAGAAGCTATTCAGAACCGTGTACACGAGTCAGTATTCTTTTTCATTTTATATCTCAACTCTGAACATGTTAGCCAGTAGATGGAGGTCTGATAGCAATTCAGCATGTGTAAAATGATTTTGACTTTATCTAAGCAGTATTCTGAATAACTAGATCATTTGGTTGCATAAAAATCATGACTTGTAGCTTTCTTTTATGAGCCATTTCGTGATGTTAAGATACGGTGTTGAACATTTGAACAGTGAGTGAAACACTTAGAATTTTCTTTCCGAAGCATCTAAAAAAAAAAAAAGAAAAAAAAAAGAAGAAGAAGAAATACTTAGAATTCATTACATCTCAAATGAAAAATTTGTGGTTAAGATTTTATGAAAGAATAGGTCATGTCTGGTTAAACTTCTGCAATATGATTGATTTTTAGGAATTGCGTAACACTCAACTAAGATCAGTGAGACATGAAAACAGAGAAGAACAATAAACAAGAATTGTAAATCACATACAAGAATACAAAATTTATGTGGGTCACTCCAAAACTAGGACTATGTCCACGGTTACTGCGGTTTCACTATGATCTGAAGGAGTTACATATATGTAGAATTAGGACTACATGCCATGAGTGCAATACCAAAATACCGTTGCTCCAAAATTCAGGTTGAGTGTTTAGTGTTTAGTACTTGTTAGGATCGACACTACCCAACATGATCTATCATTAAAAAAAACAAATTTGAAGAGAAAAAGTTGATGTCCTAATAATGGTTACTTGTTTCTTTCTTGTTGTGGGTTGCTTGGTGAGTAGATTGGGTGCAGACCTAAATATAAGCTTTTCTTTTCCCCTTAAAATTGGCTTCATGACAATGTGAGCTTTGACCATCTCGCCAACAGTTTACTCCCTGAACCGAACCAAACCAAACCAAACTATTGTGTTCCACTCAAGTGGGGTCAACTACATGAATTATTTTTCATTATTTTCCATTTATGGTGATCATGTCACTCTTCCTAACGTTGCATCTATAGGTCTTTGTTGTATATAACCAAATCATCCTTAGCTTGTTCTCTCTCAACTTTAATTGTGGTACTCCTACCATTTTACTAATATTTTAATTTCTAATTCTATCTTTCCTACTCTTATCACACATCCAACAATTTGCCCCCTAATTAAAAAAGAAAAGAAAAAAAAAAAGAAGAAAATATGATAAAGGTAAGGCTGGGTTGAAGTAGACTAGTAGTTATCTCAGGGATTGAATATGGAAAATTTCTCCTCTGTTATTGTCAATTTTGTTGTAGAAAATAATCAAGGGACATGAATGGGAGCTCAATTTGTAGTAATATTCATGGCTAATGGAAACAAACTAGATCGTAGCTGATACAAGCAGTGCTTGGAATGTCATAAGGTTAAATCTAAGATCCGCTTAGGGTGCATTACAATTAGGGTTTCAAAAATTTTGGTAAGACCTTAAGTGGAGGATGGTAGATTTCGTTTTGTTGTTGATGCCATGCTAAGAAGCACGAACACTTCTACGAAGCAAGTGTGTTGTGTCCGACACCAACAATCTTCAGACACTCCTAAAAGTGTATCCGACACTTTCGGGTAACACTTTCATGGACACTTCGGTGACACTTCTTTAACCTCCCCGAACACGTCTTATGTGATGAATTCCTTAATAACTCTATTTGGTTTTGAGTTTTTCAACACATTGTAAGGTTTTGAATTTTTTATTGTGTTTTTTTGTTTTCAATGAATTTTTTTTTTTTTTTTTTTAAATTTTATTCAATTGATTTGAGATGTAGCTAATCTAAATGTACTTAAAAAATAAAATATTTGTGAAGAATTTTAAAAATAACTCAATAAGTACAAAAAAATACGAAAACGCACTGAATATATTTTTTGTATTTGTTGGAAGTTTTAAAGATTTTTTCTCAAATTTTATATTTTTAAGTGTATCTAGATTAAGTGGATCTAAAAAGTAAATTTTTTTGATTAAAATATTTAAAAAGTCACTAAAAACTAAAAAATATGTATTGAAAACTTGAAAACTGTTTTTGAAAATTGCAATGCATTTTTTAGAACACAACCTATGCACTCTAAATATGTTTTCAAACATTTAGAAGATGAATGCATGATCGTATTACAAATGTTATATGATTGTTTTGCATTCTTTATAATAATTATTACATGAATGATATCTTAATATTTAAGTTATGAAATATATAGTTTTTTAAATTTAATTAGTGTTATCTTATATATTTTTCATTATCTTTCAATAAAATATTCGCATATATGATGTATAATAAATTTGTAAATATATGAAATGTTAACGTATCTCAAGGGTGCCGTGTCTTGCATTTTTTAAAACGTGCCAGTGTGTTCAATGTTGTGTCTGTGTGCGTGTCGCATTTCCGTGTCTATACTTCTTAGATGCCATCAACATGATCTGGTGACAATGAACAAATGGGGAGTTTCAATGCTGGAGATAAATATCTGACTCCAACTTCAATGATGAGGCAATTACCCAATTAGTGCTGTAGTACAATTGTTAAAAAAGTGCCAAGAAATCCAGGAAATACATTTATTAATGAGGGTAATGCAAGAACATCCTAGGTGTGGAGCATCACCCCGCGTTGAAGTGGGTCTTACCCTGATTGATTGGAATCTGGGTTATAAACTGAAGGGTTGATTCCTGTATATCAAATGGTATCAAAGCAGAGGTCTCTGATTTGTAACTTTTCCATTGTGGCTGTGTGATGTGGAGCATCCTAGTCCCGCCCCAAAGTGTGTCTCACTCCGATTGACTGAAACCTTGGGGCTATGCAATAAAGGAATTGATTGGCCTAATCCCACTAGATGTGGCCTTCGGGATCGGTGAAGCATTAATACATCTAAAGATAAGCACCCATGAGAAAGAAGGGAGAATGAAATGGGAAGAAAAAGGAAAATTAGGTTCCCAAAATCTTCCCCCTCCCCCTCCCACTTGTTCTTGTATACATATGAGTTGATGATAATCAAGGTTTATTTATTTATTTATTTATTTGTGTGTGTGCGCGCAAGCTCACACAAGGTAGGATGTTAGCAAGTGGTAGTTAGATTACAATTTACTACAAAGGTTGATGTCTCTATAGACTCGAACCAGATACATCACGCAGGCACCTATGTGCCCTCTCAAGATCACTTGGGCAACAACCTGTGTCAGTCAAGCTTCATTTCAAAATGCCATTTTTATATAATATGGAATTAAGCATTGTTTGTGTCTTGTTATATGCTTTATCTCCTTGATGATCAGGCTTGTGTCAGTCGGGAGCCTAGAAGCTGCTGTTAGTTTACTGCTTTCCACTCATCCAGAGAGCACTTATTTCTATGCAAATGCTCTGCGTGCAGTGGCTCTTTCATCTGCTGTGTCAAGGTCTCTGCTTGAACTGGCAGTTAAGGTAAATGTTCATTTGATGTTTATTTCAACTGTAAATAAATTGTACTAAAAAAAATTATAAAACATAATTCATGGTTAAGAGTTTTTTCTTATGGCTACTACTTATGATCGTATAGGTTGTTGCAGCCAATATGGTTAGGACAGACAGGTCATTGTCAGGCACACATCTTCTCTGTGCTGTTGGGAGGTATCAAGAAGCTTGTTCTCAGGTTAGGCCCTATTTCTTGAAAGCAGATTTTCTGTTTCTTGCCTTTCTATGATCAACTTCAGATGTTAGTAAGTTTTACTTGTTAAGATGCTTATTGTTAATGGCACATCAACCGTTTTGTTTGGCTCTCTTGTAAAATGGACAAATCTTTTTGTTGCCTTGGACGTTGCCTTTTGCACCTTGATTGTGGCTTGTGTGTTGAACATGTGTACATTGTATAAGTCAATAGGTTTACTTAACAACATAAACTTTGCAGAACATTTTAGAGCATGCTAAGGACTTCTTCCTTGGTTTGTTGTGTTATTCATCATCTGGAGCATTGCTGACATGTGTAATGACACCATTGGCTGCCGTGCTGCCATCTTCGGCAGCTACCCCAGCCACTCCGCCACTTCCAAGCCCCTACCTAGCTCCCCTTTTAGCTCCCACCCCTTCCTCACCTCCAACGCTACAACCCATCTCCTTGTCACCCTCCACAGCCGCCATCTCCTAGTGCCACGACCACGACCCAGCCCCACTTCTTCTCTTTCCTTAAACCTTAGATTTACTTTCTCTTCCTCTCGCAAGGATTTTGGTGGGGGAGGTGGTTTGCAGTGGGAGAGGCATATTGGGGAGGCGGTTTGCGGTGGGGGAGGGGGCTTGTGGTGGGGGAGGGGATTTGCAGTGGGGAGGGGGCTGGAGGCAAGGTTGTTAAAATCAGGATCCTAGGTGGAATTGTTGGGAGGGACTCGTGGATCGGGTCATATGAAGGATCCTAATATTCTACTTTCATTGCAAAATAAAATGAAAAATTATCTATAATGATAATGCATGTTATATAATTTTGAAATCATTAAAGAAAAGTGATAAATTTAATATAATACATCTTTTATGTTAACATAAATTAGAAGAGACATTTGAAAAAGAAGTTTGTAGTGAATTTTATATATAGATATACACTTATACATACATATTTATAGAAATAAATAATAAGAAAATAATTGGTAGGATCAAGATCATAGTATAATCAGGATTATAGTGTGATTCTACATGATTTTGACTAGGATCGTAGTCATTTTAAGATCCTAGTGTGATTTCGATTGTTTGTTCCAACTGAGCTGGAGGATGGGTTAGTTGAAGAAGTTGGAGGTGGTGGGTGATGGTGTTTGGTGATAGGTGGGAGTAACATTGGAATTAATTGAACAATCAGTGTGTTTGGTTCTAGTTTTCAGAGCTCAATTTTTAGGAAATTTTAGACTTTTTGTTTGGTTAAGTCCAAAAATAAAAAAAAAAATGTTTTCAGAATCCAATTTTTTGGATACACTTAAATATTCTCTCTCCTTTCTGTCTCTGTCAGGTGATTTGATGTTTCTCTTTTTTTTGTTTTTTAGCAGTTTGTAAATTAGAGTGGGACCCACAAGAAACCACAGTTTGACTCCTGCTTATCCTCTGTCTTCTTTTTTTTTTTTAATATTTTTTTTTATGTGACTTGTTTTCTTTCTTCTTTTCTTTTCTTTTCTTTTTTTTTTTTAATTTTCTTTTTATTTATTTATTTTTTATAATTGCTGAATGGTTCTTTATGTTGACTGAAATTGAATGTGCAGATATTTTGAAATTTATGCTCAATATCTAATGTGGAGGGATTGTGAATTTAACGTGCAAAATTCAAAAAATGGAACCAAACAATGGTCAGTTCTTCAAAAACACTTCTCAACACAAAATTCTGAAAACTAACTCAGAAAACCGGAACCAAACACAGTGAAGATTCAAATTTGTAAATATTCGACGAGATTGGGTGCCAACCAAAAATTTGGGATTTAGAGGCACCCTATAGTTGCTCTCCTCTCTAGCATTTAAGCTTTTAGTTGAGATAGTAGTTAAGAATTTTACATGATATTAGAGTAAATGATATATATCTTGTGTTCAAATCTCTTCACCTATGTGTGGGTGTTATCAATCAGGAGAATTCACCCAAAAGGACTGGCCAATGAGATGCGATTTGGGTTCATTGTTCCTACTTGTATTCCCAATATCACTCACGCAAACATCTACTGCTAGACGGGGTTTTTACAAATACCCTCACCCAAAAGGGCTAGCCAAGGAGATGTCATTTGGGTTCATTATTCCTTCTTATATTCCCAATATCACTTGGGTAAACTTCTAATGTCTGACAGAAATGCTACAAACTCCCCACCTTTATCGAGCCCACACGGTTGTGTGTATGGATTGGCTTTGGTGCCGTAGGTAACAATTACAGTAACTCACCCAAAAGGGCCAATAAAGGTACCTGGGATGTCAATTCTTCCTATTGACTTCTTGGGACAGCAATAGCATCAACATGACACACACTGAACATATAATTGTTTTTAATGCCAGTAGAAATGGAAAATAACAAGAAATTATTTATAACCAATGCCATCCTTTTGGATTTTTAGATGTTGACGTTGCCACTTGCTATTAAATCACTGACACTTCGTTTCGATTGTGCGGCATGTGAACTCCCAACCATTTATGCATTTGAGAGACCACTTCTTATTTTGTGCCGAGGCAATTTGTGAGAAAAGAAAAAGTCCACCAACCATCGCCATCTAGCCACCATCCCTCCTCTCCACTTCCATCTTTCACTCTCCATCAACATACAAATCCAAATATATCTACATTAAAGAACATATGTATATATATATAGGGTTAATTACATCAAGACTCCCTCAACTATTAGTGAATATCACTTTACCCCCCTCATCTATGAACCCGTACATTTTGACCCTTTCAGCTATAAACATTTATCACTTTCACCCCTTCGAAACCACTTCTAAAAAGGTGTATTTTTACAAATTTCATAGTTGAAAGGGTCAATATGTACTTTTGTATTTAGAGGATGCCTCATCCTCTTCTCTCCTTTTTTAGTTTTATTAATAAAGCTTTTGTTGTTGATCAAAAAAAAAAAAAATGTACGGATTCATAGATGAGAAGATAAAGTGATATTGTTAATAATTAAGGGGATCTTAATGTAATTAACTCTCTCTATATATAAACAACAACAAACAACAAATAAAAAGAAATAAATTTTATATATAATCATTATAAATAAATAATATACAAGATTTGTGTTTAAAAGTGTTGAATTTATAGATGAGAAGAAGAAGAAGAATAATAAGAAGAAGAGAATAGAACGAGAGAGAGAAGGCTGCTGTATATTATTGATTCAAAACCTAGGGTTTCCCCCTTACACATAATTACTTATACTAATAAGAATAATACATAAAGACCAAACTACCCCTAACACTTAACACTCCCCCTCAAGTTGGTGCAAAGATATTTCTCATGCCCAACTTGTAACAAATGGGGTGAAAGACTTTACTACTAAGACCCTTAGTAAAAACATCCATGATTGATCTTGAGACCTAACAAAAGGCATACATATCAAACCCTTATTCAATTTCTCCTTAATGAAATGTCGGTCAATCTCAATGTGCTTAGTCCGATCATGTTGAACAGATTGTGTGCAATACTAATAGCGACCTTGTTGTCGCAATACAAAGTCATGGGACCACTCCAATCAAGCCCTATATCACTCAACAAAGATTGAAGCCACATTAGTTCACATGTTCCATGTGCCATAGCCCCAGATTCACTTTCAAAGACTAGATCTAGAAACGACCGCTTGCTTCTTACTTCGCCATGTAACTAAATTTCCACCTACAAAAGCACAATAACCGGAGGTAGAGCGTCGGTCATCTATAGAGCTGCCTAATCTGCATGTGAATGCTTCCAACCGCAAGTGACCATGATTAGAGAACAAAATTCCTTTTCGAGTGATTTAAGGTACCTCAAAATGCGATAGATCGCATCCAAATGAGTTGCACGAGGATCATGCATAAACCGACTCACTATCCCAAGCGCATAGGCAATATCCGACGAGTATGAGAGAGCTATATCAGTCTTCCCACAAGTCTTTGGTACCTTTCCTTCTCCACAGGCTCACCAATTCCACTACAAAGATGATGCTTAGTCTCAATTGGTGGATCAACTGGTCTTCAGCCCAACATGCCCCTCTCTTCAAGAAGATCTAGGATGTACTTCCTTTGAGAAATAAAGATGCCTTTATCAGATCGAGCAACTTCAATTCCAAGAAAGTATCGCAATGGACCAAGGTCTTTTATCTCAAACTCCTTGGCTAACTGCATCTTGAGATGGGTCACCTCCTCCTCATCATTACCTGTCACAACTATGTCATCCACATATACAATAAGCCTTTGTCACCTTATGTACATTGCGTTTGACAAACAAGGTGTGATCCGCATTGCTTTCTTGATACCCAAATCCCAAAGATTGCCTTGAGGAATCTACCAAACCAGCTCTAGGAGATTGTTTCAAACCGCACAAAGCCTTCTTTAATCTACAAACCTTTCCAATCAGAGATGAGATGAGAATCCTGGAGGTACATCCATATATACCTCCTCCTCCAAATCCCCATGAAGAAAAGCATTCTTCACATCTAGTTGCTGTAGAGGCCATCCCAAATTAGCCGCACATGACAGGATAGCCCGAATGGAATTCATCTTTGCTACCGGGGCAAAAGTTTCTTGATAATCTATTCCATATGTTTGGGTAAATCCCTTGGCCACTAGTCTTGCTTTGTACCGTTCAATCGTCCCATCTGCATTGTGCTTAATGGTGAACACCCACTTACATCCGACTGGTTTTTTCCCATTTGGAAGAGACATCAACTCCCATGTGTTATTTTTACTCAAAGCTTGCATCTCTTCTACCATAGCTACCTTCCACTTAGGATCATTGATGGCGTCTTTCCAACCCTGCGGAATACACACAGAAGAAAGGGACGAAACAAAAGCACGATACGGAGAAGACAACAAATCATATGACACGAATTTAGAAATAGGGTGTTGAGTACAAGCTCTAACCCCTTTCTAAGAGCAATAGGAAGACTCAAATCATCCGTGGGACCATCAACAACAGGTGAAGAAATGAGATGAGGATCATTACCTGAAGAGTTAGTGGACACTGGGTGTGGAACTGGCATAGGAGATGATGATTGACTTGGTGGCACAAGAGAAGCCGGCTCTTTCTGGCGCCGTGAATAAGTCTTAAGATCAGCTTTGTCCAAACGACCACCGATATTCGACTCCTCGTCAACATAACTTCGAGGCTCCCCCTCACCACAAATAACAGCCCTCTGAGTAGGAAGGAAAAAAGACAACTCATGCTGATATGATGCCGTCTCATCCGCAATCTCATCGATACCACGCTCCCCCTGAGGAGATGGCGGAGGGCCAGAAAAGAAGGACTCAGATTCACGGAAGGTGACATCCATACTAACATACAGCTTATGAGAGTGAGGGTCATAGCATTTGTAGCCTTTCTGAGTAGCAGAATAACCAAGAAAGACACACCGGACAGCCTTAGGATCAAGCTTCCCACGAGTACGAGGGTGAAGATGAACAAAACAGACACAACCAAAAACCCGAGGCGGAAGGGAAGAAGTGGGATAAGTCACAGGAAGAAGCTCAAGAGGAAGTTGGAAGTGAAGGACACTAGATGGCATACGGTTAATAAGGTAAGCCGCGGTAAGAACTGCATCCCCCCAAAAAGACTTAGGAACGTGCATGGTAAACAAAAGAGAGCGGGCAACCTCAAGGAGATGACCATTCTTACGTTCAGCAACTCCATTCTGTTCAGGAGTGCCAACACAACTAGTTTGATAAAGAATGCCATGCTCATCGAGGTATGCCCGGAAAGTGCCATCAACATACTCCGTCCCATACCCAAGTGTTTTAGAGAGGGAGGTTATGGGCTAGACCCAAAAATCACCACATGGAGACGGAAAAACCGGAGTATCACGTGACTTAGGGCCAACAACCATCGCTGACCGATCCGCAACAGGAGCATGCACCATAGCACTACGACGACTCTCCTCCTGCTGAACCAGGGCGTAAGCCTCACGCAATGTAGGAAACGGAGAGCGACCCAACACCTGAACTCGTATCTGATCATATTCCAAATTCAGACCAGCAAGAAAGTCATAAACCCGCTCCTTCTCCACAGCCTGCTGAAACATAGTGGCATCTTTGGAGCAAACTGGCTGAAAACTCTGGTAAAAATCTAGCTCTTGCCACAAACCACTCAACTCAGCATAGTAGACTGACAGAGAGCGATCCTTCTGATCCAAACCCCTAATCTTCTTACGCAATTCATAGGCCTGTGCATCATTCCCTTGTTGAGAATACATCTGAGAAGCTGCTAGCCAGATCTTGTGAGCAGTATCCATCAAGAGAAAAGTCCGACTAATGGTAGGCTCCATAGAATTGATGAGCCAGGTCATAACTAATGCATTCTCAGAAATCCATTGAGCAGATAAAGCACTATCCTCAGTAGGTGGCTCGGTATTACGATAATATATAGCTACCAAACGCCGGCGGCAATGGCAAGACTACGAGCGGGACCAAACCAAGTAATAAAAACCATTAAGTTTGACTGGACAAATCTGGAGAGAAGGACTATCACCAAGAGTCAGACCACGACTCAGTCCACTCTCCTCCTTGCCCTTAGAGTCCTGACCCAAGATATCAGCCATGAGTTAAGAAAAGAGGGTGCAAAAAACACAAGCTGGATATCAAACAAGGCCAGAAATCACCCAACCAAAGACACCAAAACACCTTCTAAGGCTAAAACAGTCCAAGAGAAGTCCAAAGTAGAGCAACCAGATCAACTACAAGCCAGAAATCCGAAGCAGAGCATCTGAACAGCGATAAAAAACCAAGATAGGGCCAAAATACATCAAACCAGGGACAATAAACCCCTCTAGGGTTCCAGTCGGATCCTAAGGATAGGAGACTAAAGGTCGAAACCAGAAAAAATACGAGCGAAAAGTGAGTTTTGAGAAATCACCCAATTTTGATTTAAAATCAAAAAATTAGAAAACTCAACCAAAAATGACCAAACAATCAAAATAAGATTATAGGGTGATTACCCATAAATTTTCGAGCTTACTGTATTTTTTTTTTTTTTTTTTTTTTTTTTTTTTTTTTTTGGCTATAACAGACGTACCAGGAACACAGGAACACAGGAACTATGAAGCCTAAGCAACAATCTTCAAGGAGGAAGATAATGCTCTGATACCATGTTGAATTTATAGATGAGAAGAAGAAGAAGAATAATAAGAAGAAGAGAATAGAACGAGAGAGAGAAGGCTGCTGTATATTATTGATTCAAAACCTAGGGTTTCCCCCTTACACATAATTACTTATACTAATAAGAATAATACATAAAGACCAAACTACCCCTAACACTTAACAAAAAGATATTTGGGTGTGATTTTCAATCATTTTGGTGGTCTTGTGTTATTTGAAAAAAGTGGGTTTCAAACTCCTTTCTCCTCTGGTTCACCAAACAAATTGAGATTGTCTGGCTCCCTGTAGCCGAACAATTTAAGTTTGTTCGAACTTCTATAGCAGAACAATTTTAAGTTTGTTTGGCTGTATCTTGCTTAACAAACAAAGTTTGTTCGGCCTTGGTTTGCCGAGCAAAACACGAACGCTGAAAAGAAATAAGGTCTGCAGGAGACTGCAGAGGTGGTAGTCGTAGTGGCGGGGTACGCTGTGGGGTGATGATTGCGGTGGTGGGGGGTTGCAAGGTAGTGGCCATGGCAGTGGGGTTCGAGGTGGTGGTGGCTGTAGTAGTTGGAGATGGAGGAGTTAGGGTTTGAAAGATCTTGGGTGAAAGGAGAAGAGAGGCGTTAGGGATGAAGGTATAGGTGGAATCAAGGAGCGTGTAAAGAGATGAAAAAAGATTTTTGAATTTTTGAGGGTGTAATTAGAAAAATAGTGTAATGAGGTAGAATTGTTGTGTAAATAGAATTACTGGTTTTATAACCAACGGGCTTGTTTCTCACCAAATCTCACCACTTTTGATGAGAAATGAAATAGGCAAAATAAGAGAGTGCTCTTTCTTACCAATTCTCGCCATTTCTTTCCTAATTTATAAACCAAACATGAGAGTTTTCTTTCTTATCATTTCTCACAAAATCACCCCATCCAAACAAAGTGTGAGTGTTTACAATCAATTATAGAAAAATGTCTTGTTAAGATATTTCTTGACAGTTGATAATTATGATACATATTTTTTTTTTTATTTATTATTATTTTTTTTAACAGCAACAACGAAATTTATTAAGCAAAAGCAAGAGAAGATATCGGACAAGGAGTCCTCTTACAGTGAAAGGGGTCTAAACAAAGAGCAAACATCAAAAACTAAAATTACAAAAAAAAAAACCTATCACTAAGGTTTGGAACTAGCAGCCCAATCCCTAGAAATTAAGAAAAGTGGAACTCCTTGAAAAGAGGGGACACAAAAGCCCAAAACGAAGCCAAAAAACCAGCCCCATCCTATAAAGAATTTTAGCTGACTCCTTTCCATCAAAGATCCTTGAATTTCTCTCTAGCCAAATAGCCCAGAAGATGGCAAAAACAATACAAGACCACAATGTTTTGGCTCTCTTATTGTTGCCAAACCCTTTAAACTTCACAAGAAGCATATGTGTGCAGTCCCTTGGAGCAATCCATTGATCATCACACAAGCCGAAAAGACGCTGTAATAATTCAAGAACCACAGGACAGTGCAGAAATAGATGATCTGCCGATTCCAAATCCCTCTTAGACATCACACACCATTGAGGACAGAGAAAGTAATTAGGCCTTCTCCTTTGGAAGAGATCATTGCTCATGACACCTCTTCAAGCTAAGGACCACATGAAAATTTTCATTTTATGAGGAACACCCGCTTTCCAGATTTTTTTATGAAGAGGAAACAAAGGAACGGAAGGCTTGCTAATGAGTTTGTCAAACAAAGATTTACTAGAAAAACCCATTCAAGAGATGATATTCCAAGCCCTTTTATCGTTAGATGAAGATAAAGAAATCCCATCAATCAATGACAACAGGATGCCAACTCAAGAGACTCCCTATTGCTTAAATTCTTAAGGAAACCGAAATTCTAAGAAATTAGTGCCACATTAGAATATGCCACTGAGGTAATAGCAACATTCCGAAAACGAACCAATCTGTATAAAAGTGGATAAGCTTTATCAAAAGAAGTATCTCCCAAACCAAACATTCTCCCAAAACTGGATACCAACCCCATTACCCATCTTGAAAGACAAGAACCTAGACACTAGTGGAGACAAATGAGAGATAGACTTTCAAGGAGAGCGACAATTGCCTTAACCAACCACAATAGAATCTCTACTATTGGCCAGAACTCCATACTTGCTTTTAATAATGGAACACCATAACGACTTGCTTTCGACAGGAAATCTCCATAACTACTTGCTCAAGAGGGCAATGTTTCCAGCAACAATATTCCCAATAGCATGACTACCTTTGTTCCTAGGAAGAGAGACCACTTCCCACCTAACTAAATGATACCCTCAGCACACCCGTTTCAAAGAAAATCTCTTATCAATTTCTCAATCCTCCTTGCAATTCTGATTGGGATCTTCTCAATCTTCCTTGCAATTCTAACTAGGATCTTTAATAAGGATAAAAAATAAATAGGAATACAGCTCAACGCTCGCTTCCATCCCTCCAATCTCTTCCCAATCTTAACAAGGACCGGATTCTAGAAGGTCTCTGCTCTAGTATCTCCACCCAATGGAAGCCCCAAATACTTAAAGAGGAAACTTTTCAATGGAACATCCCAACATGGCTGCCATCCGTTGCACACTCCTATGCTCCAAATTAATACCCATGACACTGCTCTTACTAAGGTTGACCTTAAGACTGGTTACAATTTCAAAGATCCTCAGAAGCATAAGCAAGTTACCAACCTTATTTTCCTCATTTGTTGAGAAAAAAATAGTATCATCTGCAAATTGTAAATGAGTGACACCAATCTAATCACTACCCACCTCAAACCTTTCGATTACACCCTTTTACTTAGCTATGTCGATTAACCTCCCCATCACATCAACTACTAAAATAAACGAAAATGGGTCACAATGGGTCACCTTGCCTTCGTCCCTTGGTTGCTCGGAAAGAATTCCCAACCTTACCATTCACAATAACCAACATGTTGCATGACAACACACACCCCCAAATCTACTTCCTCCACCTGGAACTGAAACCCTTCCTCTCCAAAACGAAATCCAAAAAACCCCAATCCGCATGATCATATGCTTTCTCAAAGTCTACCTTGAAAATAACACCCTCCTTATACAATCTCCTATATTCCTCCACAACCTTATTAGCCACTAGGACCACATCCAGGATTTGCCGTCTGTGCACAAAGGCACCCTGTGAGGGAGAGATCGTTTCCCCAAGAACAACCCTAATTCTTTTGGAAAGCACATTTATCAAAATTTTGTAGAGTGATGTAACCGAGCTAATTGGCCTAAAATCCACAATCTTAACCAACTTCTCTTTCTAGGAAGGAGGCATATGAAGAGGTCTCTTGAGCCATCCGGGCCTGGAGCCTTATCTCTTTCACATTCAAACATAACTTGATGCACCTTACACTCATCAAAAGGTCTCTTGAGCCATCTAACTTTGAAGACATCCACAAGAGCCCATCAGCCTTCAATCCCCGGTCGATCTACTCCCCCGTCAAAATAGAGGTTCGAATAAAAGTCGAATATTTCATTAATAGTCTGCTCTTCCTTATTCACCACCAACCCTTGCCCAACCTCCAAACTGCTGATATAGTTCTTTTTCCTCTTCCCTGATGCAACTCTATGAAAAAAATCGGGAATTAGTATTGCCCTCTTTTGCCCATTTCAACTTAGGCCTTTGCCTTCCAAAAATATGTTCCCTAAAGACTAGTTCTTCCAACTTCATTCTAAGCATGGATCTTTCATCCCTCAAAACCCTAGATAAGCCCTCCCCAACCTCCTTTGCATCAAATTCCTCAATACCCCTAACTAGCGCCACCTTTAACTCATTCAAATCACCAAAAACTTCATGCTTCCATACCTTCAAATTCTCTTTGCCCCTCTCTGCTTTCGCATAAACTTGAAAACCCCCACCCATAGACTCTACTACTCTCCCACCAGTCCTTAAAATAAGCCTTAAAAGAATGATACTCCAACCATGCATTCTTGAACCTGAAGGGGGATGGACCCCATTTAAAGGGACAACTCTCAAAAATCGTTGGGCAATGATCCGAAACAACCCTTGGCAATGCCTCTTGCCAAATGTCGGGAAACAACTCTTCCCACCCCAGGGTGTGGAGAAATATATCCAATCTACAGCAATAAGTAACACTTAAGCCAAATGGGTCCTTGACAGGATCATGGTAATGTTGCTACATGGTGATGCAGAAACATATATTTATGCAGCAGAATGAGAGCATTATGCAATGTGGTGGTGCAGTTTGGAGAAGCTTCCTTTGACTAGAATGCACTTTAGATTGAGTCATAGGGTATTTAACTAAGTATATGGCCGTGTTTGGTGTGAGCAAGGTTTTAAAAAGCGGCCGCAATCGTTACGTAACGCCGTTACGTAATGGTTGTGGTAGTTACCACCACCTGTTACGGCCGCTTTTGCAGTGTGATTGAGATTCACAGGTGTATCGGCCGTAGCGGCTGCTATAGCGATCGTAATGGTGCTGTAACGGCCATAACAGCCTGTTACTCACCGTTACGTAACGGTTCCAAATTGCTTCTTTCGAAAAAAAATAAAAATAAAAATAAAATAAAATAAAAAATAAAATAAAAAAAATTTGAAAATGGGGGAAGAGAGATAGAGAGAGAAGAGGGAATATGAAGAACATGTTATTGATTTGTTGAAACTGTAAGACCTATGCTATTCTATTCAGTTGCTATCCTTCAATCATTTTGTTTGTGTGTGTCTATCTATATATTGTTTGAAAATAATAATAATAATAAGTGTGGTCATTATCTATTTGGGTTGATTAATATATATATATATATTTAGGCTTTTATTTATTCTCTTACTTTTGTCATTGTTTATCTTATATATAATAGTTAGTGATTGATTTTTTGTATAATATAAAGTCATTAATTATTAAAATAAAATGTAAAAAAACTCAATTTATAGTGATTTAAAAATATGAAATATATTAGATCAAACTTAAAAAATTATAAAAATTGATCAATATTTATTTTAAAACCCAATAAATATGATCATGGAAAAAAAATGTGCGTATCGGTAAGTTTTTTTCAAATTGTGTGAAAAATAAAAAATTTACGTTAAGCACTTGCAGAATCTGCTATGCCTTTACACCCCGCAAATCAAGAATCGCGCCACCGCTATCAAGCATGGGACCGCAACCGCTTTTCAGAACCTTGGGTGTGAGTTTCAAATCTAGTTTTTGAATGCTATGTTTGGTTTGAGTTTTCAAATTATGATTCCAAATCAATTTCAAAACACACTTTGAAAACATGTTTGATAAACCAGACAATTTTTGAATTTTTGGTCTACCTAGTCAGTCCGCCGACATCAAGATAATATTTTTTTTGCAATTGCCAATCGCCACTTGTTATTTGGGAAAAAATTATATTTGTTTTTGATATTTTTTAAATATACAAATTATTTTTTAAAACCAAAATGACATTATTTTTTTGAATTGAATTTTAAAAAGAGTTTGGTTATGAGTTTTGAATAGAATTTTGAATTGTGTGTTTGGTTATGAGTTATAAGTTTTTGAATTAAGTTTTGAATACTCTTTTCAAAAATCATAACCAAAATTTTTTTCTCATTTCATGTCACATCAAAAATTCAAAACACTTTTCAAAACTCATAACTAAACAAATTTTCTCTTTTCAAATCATAATTTCAAAACTCACAAACTCAAAATACAACTCTATTCTCAAATCATAATTCTAAAACTCTACCAAACACTACCTATGATTTTTCTTGAGGAATGGTAAGAAATTGTATGTTAAACATGAAACTAACTTGTATATTTAAATGTGAAAATCTGGTGAACAGACCAGTATATTGATTTCTTGCTGGGTATAACGTCTATCTGACCCGTTTTCAGCTGCAAGATGCTGGATGCTGGACAGATGCTGCAACATTAGCTGCAACACATTTGAAGGGATCTGATTATGCAAGGTTTATTGCTTTTTCCAACAATAGAATCTCTTCAAGAAATTCCATCTGTATCTTGTACATTTACTAAATGGTTTTGTTTCTTTAGCTTTTAATATGATATTGTCATTCACCTCTGACTAAATAATATATATTCTGCTTATTGTGGCTTGCCAGTGTCAATTTTGATCATGTGTGCTTATAGTGTCACACTTTTCTATGTTTGTTTTGTTGTTTATTCCCTATGATTTACACACATGCACACATCATCCTACTTACTGTCAGCAGTTTAATTGTGACTGTTTATTCCCTCCACAACACCTAAATAAGTGTCAGAAATTTCTTAAATAATTGTGCAACTTGGATTGATTTGATTATGAGGTTGAACGAGGAATGTTATCATTGTTAACTTTGTATTTTTAAATATTACATTGTGAAAAATTGTTTTTTAAAAAGAAGTTACATTGTGAAAATATCCATCGTTCAGATTGAATTGATTGTTAACAGCCTTGTGTAAGGCACATAGGAAGAAGTCTTTCAGTTTGATTATGTAAAGTCAGGGCAACACCCAACATACTTGTCAGAAAAAAGAAACTATGGACATCTTTCCAGTTGGAGAAGAATACGATGATTTAATCTTTTCAAAATTAAGAAATTGCTTCAACTAAATTATGGGCACTAGTGATTTATCATGGTATTGGTCATTTAAGTGCATCACTGGTTCTGCCTAGTGGATAGCTGGAGTACTTTGATATATCTTATTTTGCTTGTGCCGTTGTTCTACTAACAAGTATTGACATTCTCTAAGTTTTCAAAATTTGATATAGTAAGGCATGGATTGATGTGTTTTAATTTCATTAGAAAAATGGTCTTGCAGATATGGCATTCCCAATGTTAGTCACCTTGTTTAATGAGCCCGATTTCTGATTCTTTGATCTTGCAGGGTGTTGCAGAGGTGGGGTGATCATGTTCTTCACATGGAAAATAATATCTGGAGGTTTAACTTCTTTCCTTTCATCTCCATCCCAAGATATCTTTGATATCCTATGTTCTGAAACTTAACTATGGTCCAATGTAGGGCTCTCATTTTGTATGTTGCAGCTGGTGCATTGCAAGAGGCACTGGCTGCACTTCGTGAGGCACAGCAACCAGACACGGCTGCCATGTTCATACTTGCTTGTCGTGAAATCCTTGCTGATATAATCTCCAGGTTAGGTTTGGATGAAGAATCAATCAAGGATAAACGATTACTCTTGCCCAGGTTAAACCCCGAAAACGACGATGTTATTGCTGTTGGTGAATATTTCGGGCAATACCAAAAAAAACTAGTGCATCTGTGCATGGACTCACAGCCATTTTCTGACTAAGTGACTTGGCCAATTTAAATGCCAATTAGTCCGTGTAATATTTCTATGAATTCACTATTGAGGCAACAATTCATTGCCGGTTGAAGATGTCACTTTTTCGAGTTCCAATAGTAGTGCTGTTTTAGGGCCAAAAGTTGTATTTTGGGGATATTTCCGATTGGATGAGATTAGAAAAAACTGGAGAGCTTTTATCTCAGTTTGAAAAAACTTCTTCCTGGAAGATAGGTGAGTCAGTTATATCTGGAAAATTTGAACGCTGTTAACTTGGCAAAGTAGCTTTATTGTAGAGTTGTAGAAGTTGTTACTGAGAGTGATGATAGTGCAAGCTCATGTAGATGGCATTTCATTGTAATTTCTAGGCTTCACATTGAATTAAATTATTCTTTTTTTGTAGACATGTAGTGGAATATGTCAAAGGAACCATTGTATACTGACAAGATTGGACAAATTCATATATATATCTTTGTAAACTCAATTATCTTTTGTAAATTCAATGATTTTTGAGTCATTAGTCCGTAGATCTTGTACTGCTGCTCTCATTTCCTTTTTTTTTTTTTTCCTCTTTCTGCATGGCTTAATCAATTTGTATTGCTCTATCTGATTATTGCTGGCTACCTTTTATATGTTTGGATTTTGAATTTGTGGAAGGAAAAGGAAAGGTAAGGGAATTTTCCCCTTTTTATCTGGTGAAAATAAGAAGAAAACTATATATTGGTTTTTAAAAAAAAAAAAAAAAAAAAAAAATTCATTTTTTTGTGTAGTTACCCTTAGAATATGAACATGCACAAGTAATCTACCTCTCCCCATTACCTTTTGCCCTCAGCAAATAAAAGAATCCAAACACAGATGAATGGTGCTAAGGTAAGCAGAAAAACAACATTCAAATTGGAGTGACCATGGTTTGGTTTTGAAGTAAACCAAGGCCAAATGACACTACCTAATGTTTTATAAAATTTGAAATCAAATCGAACTATAAATAACAAATTATATATACGTATATATATATATATATCTAAACAATCTAGTTCACTTGCAAATCAGAATCACAATTATAAAACTATGGACCAAACCATGAAGTAGGATTCACCTATTTCAAGAATCAAAGCCAAATCATACATTGAGAAAACTAAATTAAGCAGTGCGATTTGATCTGGATTGGACCGATTTGCTATTTTTTATATTTTTTGGTTAGCTTTAATTCAAATGATTTGAACAAGTTTCAATGCGGTGTATTTTAGAGCTGTCAAAAATTGGTTTAGTTAAGCAATATGCTTACAAAAAGGAATTAGTAATGAGTATGTTTGGTGCAACTTTTCTCAAATTGAAAATTAATAATTAGTAAAAAGTAAAAGCATTTCTCCAATATTGTTATAATTTATATATACAACTTATTTAAATTATTTTTTGCCTCATAAATCATACGCAAAAAATTACACCATACACTAATATAAATTCTCTCAAAATAAATAAAACAAAACAATACATAAACACAGTTGCACCAAACAAAGCTTCTTTGCCATTTTGCACATTTGCCACAAATGATTGTGTAACAGTTTGTTTGGGTGACCGCTTGAGTGGTCATTTGGTCGTTTGAGTGTAGATGCGTAGCTCCCAGTATCTTGCATGTTTGTAGGCGAGATTGCTCGAGCACATAACTTAGGCTCCAGTATTTTCACTGTAACTTTGCAAAACTTTTGGAATCTGCGTTTACCGCTCGAGCGGTGAAAAGCTTGCTCAAGCGATCTGGTCGGGACAACTTCTTTAAAAGTCGAACAAACACTCTTTCTTCTCACTTTTTCTAACTTTTCTCTCTCTAACACCCATTTCGAACCCTAACTCTAAAAACCCTTGATTTCCTCAAGTTTTACTTTAAATTCACCTTAAATCCTTCAAGAAAAGTGAAGAGCAAGCTTGATTCGATTTTCACATTGATTAGATAGTGTTTTTGATCAACTTTCTGTTGGGTTTTCATCTCTTAGCTACCATTTCGAGGTAGGGGGTATTTTTAACTTATCATATTTTTTATTTGAGATTTATATGTGATAATTTCTTATTTATAACAATGTATGGGATAATTTGTTAAATGAGAGGAGTTTTGAGAAATTAAAGGGGATTTTTCCCATGTTTTGGAACAATTTAGACAGCCTCTTTTTGATTATTGCTAGAAATTGTGACTATTGGCCTTCTATACGCAAATGAAGAGAAAGCCCAAAATTTTATGAAATCCTAGTTTTCAAATTGAATTGATGAAGGTGATTTTGTTCAATTGACTCTTGAATGGTGAAATTAAAGGCATTGAGCTTACTTTGGCATTGAGATATGGACTTCTTTTCTAACTTGTGGAAATAAATCCTTGAGATTGGGAGATGATGACATTGTGCAATTGAGGAATTTATTATGTGACAAATAGTATTATTAATGTTGTTGTGGATGAAACAAACTTTAGGGAAATTTATTTGAAAACCCATGCATTATGTACATCATAATTTCTCATGTGATTTAACCATCTTGTGGATGTTGGAAAATGTCAAAGGAGGTAAATAGCGTATGAGTCTGGGTAGTTGAGTCGAATTTCGGGAATTGAGTTGTTGTATCTAATACCTGCGCAGGGAGTCAATGTACCCAATTGTCCCGTTTGTGTATATCGCCGAACGAATGTGGGAAAGGTTTTTTGGTGTCCATGAGCCTGTGGTTTATAGAGTCGGCAAATGTGGAAAAACATGATTTTAGGTGTCCATAAGCCCGCCATTTCAGGAGTTGGCGAAATTGAAGAGAGAAAGATTTTGGGTGCCCATCGCCCCGCTGTTATTAGAGTCGGAAAATGTGGAAATATTTTTTGTATATAAATCTATATATGTATGTATGGTTTTGCGACTCTTGCTTGGGATGTCATAGCATGTTTACCACCCCATGGTTGTAGATCACACTTTGAATGGAAATCTTGTATTGAAAATTTTTGGTTCTTAGATGAGAAAAATATGGATTTTATCCTAACAAGTGCATGACATGATCATATGCATTTCAAAGATTTATATAATTTCTTAAATGTATTTCTTACTGGGCACTAGCTCACCCCAAAACTAACCACCTTTCAGGAAACGATATTGATGCACCACCTCAATGACTGGCTTGGGAAAAAGATTTTGAGACAGAGGCACGAAAGCTCTCTTTTGATGTTTTATGCTTAAGTCTCGAGCTAGTTTGTATGGAAATTTAGAATCTCACTTTTGGGTACTCAAGGACACTCCTTGAAAAGATGTTGCCTTTTTGGCTCTTCATGTACATTATCTCGTCTTTTGAACTATTTTATTTTGTTAATAGATGTAAAAAAACAATAATGTAATCAGTGGGAATAGTTCAATCTGGAAGAGGTAGTCATGGCATTTATATTATTATCTCTCTCTCTCTCTCTCACACACACACACATTCTATATGGAATCAATCCAAGCGAACATTTGATTAAGGCGTTTTTCCTGGAGCGTTACAGATTGTCCATTTCAAACTTTGGCATGTTAATATGTTTTTGCGCCAAATGAATGGGAAGCTCAAATCATTGTCTTACCTCCGAGAAGCCAGTATGCATCATGAATGAGATAGTGATGGGCTCTTTAATAGCCTTCATACATGGAAAGGTTGTCACTTCCCAATTTCTTAAGGATCCATATATATAAAAATCTTTGAAATATATGTAGTAGATTCGTAATGGAAACGATAAAATACAATAAATCACTCTTCAGAAAATGCATTCCATTTAGTTTATTATAATTTAGGAGTCACATGCATCCTACAATAAATCACTACATGGCATGAGGATAGATCATATTACATTGGATACTAACTTCTATATTCAAATAAAACAGTAGGGGTGTAAACGGTTCGGTTCTGAGAAAATTCAAGAACCGAACCGATCCTAACGGTTCTGTGATTTTGAGAATCAGACCAAACCGTTACATTTGTAAAACCGGATCAGAACCAAACTGAAAAAACGGTTCGGTTTCGGTTTGGTTTACGGTTCCAAAAATTTCTATTTACAATAATAAATTATTAATATTAGCAAAATAATTACTCAAACTAATTACATTTAACTCATGATAAAAACTAATAATATTAAGGCATTACTTAATATTACATATCTATACCATCCTAATATCATTAAAATTATAAAAAACCAATTAATAAAAATAAAACTTGATATTATATATATATATATCTTTTAAAATTCGGTTCGGTTCGGTTCGAACCACGGTTTTTTCATAAAATCCATTAACCAAACCGTTTTTACGGTTATCATATTTCTTAATCCGAAACCGAACCAATTCTTAATAGAATCGAATCAAACCGTACAATTCGGTCTGGTTCGGTCCAGATTACCGGTTTGAACGGATTTTTGAATAGCTGTAGACACCCAATTTTTGACCGTCCTTAAGACTTGGACGTCACCGCTTGAACACTCGGTGATTATCTATGTTTGTGTTTTTTTGGAGTTCCCGGAGTCCACGGCTATGCACCCTGCCTCAGGACCTCCGAACTTAACCGTTTTGTGTCTGGTTTTGCAGCAAACACTTGTGATTTGCCTTTGAGGGGCAGGGAATGCCTTCTGAGGCATCCCCACACACCACCGGCAGTGGCTAGAAGCCACCGGCTGGTGAGTGTTTCCATTGGCACTATATTGTGCCGGTCGGCACTCCTTTTGGCAAAATGACCATTTTGCCCTGCCGATCACTTTACAGCTGTTTTTGGAGATATTTTCAGACAGCTTTGTAGCACTTGTTTCCCCTCCATACACGTGTATGGAGGGATGAGCCTTGGATTGACTTAGCTTGTAAGCTTTGTTGTCTATAACATAACTCTTCCTCCTCTTGGCTCAAGGGTTAGAGAGTTAGACATTTTTGTAGAGAAAAGACAGAGAAGAAGCTCTGGTTTTAGGGTTTGAGTTCTATATCTATCCTATCTCTCTTTTTCTCTCTTGTTTGTACACTAGGTGCTTTAGTCCACATTATTGCACACAAGCACCTAGTGTTTCACCTTCCTTTGGTTACTGAGGTTCTAAGGGCTGGTTCTTAGAGTTTTTGGTTGGATTTGAGCTCAAGGGAGCAAGAACATCATCTTTGGTGAAGAGGTCTACAAGGGTAAGACACTAGTCCTCTTTTTACCCCATTCTTGCACTCCATTTTTACCTATCTTTGAACTGTTTTTGTGCTTGGTGTTTAATACAAAAAGGTTTTGTTTTTTAGTCCTCTTGATTGTTTGTTAAGAGTGTTTTGTGCTTTGGGGAGGTTTGACCCCTCTTAGGCCTTGAAAAGGCCTCATTTTGTGCTATTTTGTGAGAGCTCCGGGATTTTAGTGTTGGGGTCTCTTCACCACTGAAATCTTGAGGGATTTCAGTGGTGAAGATGATGCATTGAAGTCCCAAGAAGGAGAGGGTCACCCCCTCTCCTTGTTGTCCTTGAAAAGGACCTATTTTGCCTCTTGAGGGAGCCCTATGTTTGGTTGTTTGTTGGTTATGCCATGGCTGTATTTTGTGCTCATATTGCCATATTATAACTTTGTATCATGTTGGTTTTGGTACTCCATGCATGTTTAGCATAGTTGCCATGTAATGCCTTGTAATTCCGTTAACATGTCTTAGGTTGTTAGCCTTTGTTTGAGCATGATTTAGGCTTAGACTTATGAATGTTTTGTGCTTATTTTGCCATGCTTTAGGTCTGTCCATGGCCGTTTGGATTGATTTTGGCATGTTTAGCATAGCTCCTTTGCATTTGTGGCTTGCCGGGCTTGTACGCCTCAAGTATGTGAATGTGTAGCTTGTGTTTCTTGCATCGTTTCGGTGGTTTGGAACCACCTAACATGTAATTTCAGTCCCTTTGGCATGCTCATATGCTTGCCTAAGTCACCTCTTTATTGCTTTGAAAGCATATGTTGTATGCCTCATGTTTTGGCCTTTGTATGTGCCTTTATGCTTGGACCATTTAGATGCCATCTAGGTGTTCCTTGGGTGTTTGTTTAGGTCTGTTTTTGACCTATTTTGGGTCCCCTTGGCCTTGTGAGGCTTGGTGGGTTTGACCTTGGTTTAAGTCCCTTGGCTTGCCTTAAGTGCTTGGACCTTAATTGCATGTTTAGCTTGCTTTGTTGCTTGGTTTGGGCACCATGTTTAGCATGATTTCAGAGCTTTACAATGCATGTTAGTTGTCCACACTTAGCCTCTTTTGAGTGCGCTCGAGAATTGCTTGTTTATGCCTAAGTGTTAAGTCTTACCATATGCATGTGTGTGTGTGTGGTGGCTTTCATCTTTTGGGTATTTTGGCCACTGATTTTAGGCATATTTAGGGTTGCCTAGATCATGTTTAAGACCATCATTTGCTTGCTTGCATGCTTACCTCATGTTGGCTTGTATGCTTTGCATAAGTACATGGCATTGTTCATATTGCATGATAGTTGACATGACTAGGTTGCATTGCATCAACATGCATTCCTTGTCCTTTGATTTGGTGATAGGGATTGGGATTTTGGTTTGTTTGGTTTGCATGCATTTGAGATTGAAAGTGTACACTTGGTTCTTTGGGCCATCATGCATGGGAATGCGTGATTGGTGGCCCGAGAATCGAGGCACATGCCCCTTTGAGTCACAAATATGATAAGAGGCATGATTGGTGCATACATTGTTGGAATTACATTGCCATGCAATTTTTGCCCTCTGCTGCTGTGAGTTGCAGGTTCTGCAGACATTCAATGCCGGCCGATAGTATTTAGTGCCGATCGGCAGTCTATTTGTGGCCGATGGATGAGTTTTGTGCCGGTGGCCACATATAGCAGTCGGTGGATATTCTGCTTAGCCGGTGGTGATCCCCAGCATCCAAGGAAGTAGTTCTGAGACTTTGGCAGTCTTCTGAGGTGAAAAGCAGGGAAAACAGAGGCAATCTAGGCATGGCAAAGGCAATTTCGGCGAATCCGGCTGGCGTGCATTGAGCCCTCGCCCCGAGGCGGTTTACTGTTTTTCTTAGATTAATTATTTTGTTAATTTAATTAATTTGTAATATTTAATTAGCTTGTGTAGTTAATTAATTTGTATTATTTATTCGATCTCTCCGAGCGAGGGCGCAATTGTAATAAGTGTGGGTGAGTGGGTGTATGTCTTCCAACCCCCATTTCTTTCTCCCTTTTATTTACCTGCTTACGATGGTAGATTAGGGCACGTTTATTTTAGCATACCTTATGCAATACATGCGTGCATCCATGCATTTGTTGACATGCACCGGGCTCGGTACATCATACAAACCGCATTGTATTTTCAATTCCAAATTGAATACGTGCATCGAATAAAGTGCATTTCACATGCCATTTTTAGGGTTAGCCGAGCCTATCCTAATTACATATTGTATGCGATGCATTAGTCACTCTAACATGAACTAGGACATGCATGTTTGCTAACTAGTTTGCTGTTTTGGCACGGAGTACAATGTAAGTATTTAGGCTTTAGCATATCGCATGCGTGTGAACGTTAACATGACAGCATGCTTACCATGTGGCTAAGTGCTTATGTGATATAAACTGCTTGAATGCCTGTGGGTGGAGGTTGGGTTGTTTGAGTTGGAAAACTTGTTGAAATCCGTATTTTAGCATACTTGCGAGTAGCAATTTCAAAACTGTTTTCAAAACGAACGGATATGCAATGTTTATTTCCAAATTAGGCAATCTAGTCTATACTTGTTTGCTGTGCGCATAACATAGTAATTCTAGGCTAATAATTGGAATAAGAGCATGTAATGTTTTCAAAATCGGATATCACGGTTAGTAGAGGCCGGTCTTCGGACCGGGCGAAAGGGGGTGCTCATAGCTGACCTTCCCCGATCGTACCCAAGCTCCCGAGCCAAGACCACTTTGGTGATGACGGACACGTGGCCTTCGGCACCGAGTCAGGGTTTCCTAAATTTCCCATTTTAAAATATTTAGGTGGCGACTCTGTAATCTGGCAAAGCAGTCCATGTTTGGCACTACTTTTTCAAAAATCTGTTTTCTCAAACGATTTGCCGGATTTGGACTCCTTGGTTCAGATTTAGAACCGACACAAATCGAGTCCGAACTGTAGTGACCCCAATACGAACGGAACGGGACTTAACCCTCCTGGGGTGTTCGGGGACGTCTACAACAGCCCTATAAAACAGCTTTATAAGCTTACAAATAAAAGGGGCATGACCCTATTTACAACAAAGGAGCCTCAACCCAAATCCAAATAAAGCCCTACGCCATTCAAATAATAGAACAATCGAGTTTCTTGTCCTTCCTTCACTATGGTAATCATTTTGGCGGTGGCGTGTCATCAATACTTGAAAAATAGTTTTTACAAAGAGATAAATACAAGGTCCAGTAGAGAAATTCTTACCTCTAGAAATATGCACCAACAATGGATATGATTATGAATGCAATATATGATGGATAAGGGGGTGTTTGATAATTTGATTTGGTACTTAAAACTAAATGTATCAAGTAATAATCAATTAAACTTTTTGATATCACCTAAAAATTTAAGTGCCTCTTAAAATATAGGCTAAAACTTAAGAAAATTTAAGTCATATAAAAACTTTTTTAATTCTGGTTGAATTTATAAATATTACACATAAGTATCGATATACACTATTATAAACTCACCACCACCACCACCACCATTGCTATCACTACCACCACCATCATCATCATGCCACCGACACCACTACACCACCACCACCGCCGCCGCCGCTACCACCATTACTACTACCATGCCGCTGCCACCACTACTACCACCACTGTAAGATTCTCATTGCCATATCTATCATTACTATCCACTTTCATAAATGAAATGCGGAAGCCATATTATTAACTTGAAATAACAATAAAAGTTTTATCTTTTATATACATATGATGCACCAATGATTACAATTGATAAAAGTTCCCTTAGGTTTACATTTACATAAATGAAAAAGGGTTTGTTAAATTTTTGTAATTGGCAATCCCAGTGGAAAAAACTCTATTCAATTGTATTTTTATTCGCTCTATTGTATTTGTGAGTTATGAGAGTTTAAATGTGAATCCAACTCGAGTTGTACTTGTGTAGAGGAGTTTGTATTGACATTTTGTATCTTGACTTGAGCATTCTTGTTTTTCACTTCGTTGACTAAGCATGGGGATCGAAGGGCAGCACCTCTGAAGCCAAGAAGAAGTCAAAGTTGTTTGACCACTCGAGCGGTCATTTGTGCTCTTGAGTAGTGAAGTGGTTCATCCAGTGTTTCTGCTTGCATTATGAACTTCTAGGAAACTTGTTTTACTGCTCGAGCAGTAGATGTTACACTCTAGTGGTTGACCTATATGTGAGCACTGCCTTTGGTCACACCACTCGAGCAGTCTTCGCAACTTTGTTTAGTATGAAGTGTGTTGTTTGCTATTTTTAGGGTTTAACCCGTCCAGATTGTTAGAGAGGAAGAGAAAACAAAGTATTTTTTTATATTGGAGGGTGTTTATGTATTGTTTTCCTTGATGATTTAAGGGTGATCGATTGATCAACGAGTTTCATATTAACAAACATTAAAAGTTATTTTTGTTCTTTCATTCACATAAAGAGAGAGGTGTTGATCGGTGGATTCCAGAAAACTTAGGCCTGAAGCTTTGGTGGATTCTAAAGTGGCTCATTGTCGTAGATTCGATAGCGGCATTATGGATTTAACATTGGGCAAAGCAATTCTGAGGTGAAGACGGTAGTGAAAGAGGCACATCGAGTTTGGTTGAATTCGAGCATGGATTCACTAGGTAATTGAGGGTTCCTGTGTGTAATTCATTTTTTTAAATCTTTTTAGTGAATTATTTTGTAGCTTTGACCCATGGTTTCTTTTTATCACAATTGGAGGAGTCCAATTGTGGTTTTATCCACGTTAAATCGTTGTGTCGATTTGTTGTTGATTGTTTGATTAAGATTGTTATTTATTGTTTAAAATTGAATTATAATCACAAATCAATATCACGGGAGGTTTTTTATTTTTTATTTTTCAAGGTTTAACCCTTGATACAAAATAATGGCATTCCACCCACATATAGAAGGCTCCGTTGCCCAAAAACATAAGGAATCTTCTCAACTCAAAATAAAATCTTTCATGCCTACACCTGAAATGATTCGATAATGTGGGATGAACATATAGTCTAGTAGGGATCCCAATAATTCTAATTAATATAATTATATACATGTGTTTGATCATGAATGCTCCACAAAATACATATATAGATGTTCATTTTTTCATTATCCAAAATACCCACATATAAATATACATTTCTTGAAAGTCATTCTTATACATTTCAAAAAAAGATCATCGGTTATCTTTTTTATTTCATCTTTAAAGATTTAAATGATTTCACCAACTTCGAATATTTAGAAATAATCTCAATAAACATTCACAAATCTACTATGCTCAATAAACTAGGGCTACCTCAATGTTGTGCTACAATTCAATACCTATGGTTCTATATAAGCCATAAGAAATTCCAATAATCTATAGCATTACATAACCCACTAGAATCATAACAAGACATTACCAATTCATAACATTTCCAAAGACATCACCCACATTTTCTAGTTATAAGCATAGAGGGACAATTGGGCACCCATTACAACATACGTACATATCTAAACAAAGCATTATTATCATATAACACAATCCGTCTTCGTCAAGCCACTACCACCACTTTACCAAGTGCTAGCTGGAAGGAAATTGAAACCTATTCTTAGAATTGCAATCCACTTTACTAAGCTCTAACTGGAAGGAAATTGGAGCCTATCATTTGAAGTGCAATCTACTTTACTGGGTACTAACCGGAAGGGCATTGAAACCTCTAAATAGCACTTTCACCACATATCTCAAGTATAACCACGTTAACTCTACTTACGTAATTAGTTGACAAAATTATATAACATGTAAAGTCTCAACATAGTTCCATACCAATTCTACAAGAAGCAATGCAATCCTCCACCAATTGTCAAAACAAATATCTCTAAACAATATATTTCAAAATAAATGATATATAACACATAATTCCATCCACGACACATTATTCACAATACTCCCAGAATCACCTAGGATTTTCATTACTTTTACATATCTGTGTCACACACTTCAATCCTTATGTTCTCAATTTCATTTCTATCAAGAATGTTAAACACCAATTTCATTAAATCACGCCCATAACAATTCTGTTCATTAAAATATTCCAATTTGACAAATTGGTGCATAATTAACGACATAAATATTCACCCCCAATATGTTCAATAATGTATATAGTGGAAAAATTCTTAATCTCAATCATATTGCTTAAAACATGAGCTCTCTATCTTTACTATTTTCTCAACCAATAAGATTCAATATAAATTTTTCAACTTGATCAACCAATCTCTAATTTCCCCAAATTTTATAATTTCAAGAACATTAGGGTTTTCGTATGGGCAATTAGGGCTTTTCCATTTTAAAATTTCCAAAAGCTCCAAAGTTTTGCAAACTCACATTAAATAATGAATATCTCAAGAAATACATAAAACCTCTCAACCCTAGGTCAACAATACATGGATTTCACAACTCTTAATAAATTTCTAAGGTTTTATGTAATAAAATATATAACATGCCCCTCTATAACATTACATTAAAAAAAATTAGAGAAATCCCTACCTCTGGAAGAGAAGAGGAGAACCAAGAAGAAAATCCCAAAATTTAACAACACTGAAAATTCCTAAAATTTAATGACGCTGGAAATTGATCTCCACCGGACAAAATGTAGCCATCAGAATGCTCGTCAATTTAGTCTTAAGAACTACTATCTAAAACTCAATACATTTTGGTGAATTAGAGAAAGTGTGAGAGTTTTGGTGGGCTTGTAGAGAGAGATGAAAGAAAAGAGAGTTTAGAGAGACAGAATGGAGAAAAGTGATCAAAAGGACAAAAGGAGATTAGATTTTGAGTGAAACAACAAGAAATTCAAGGCTAAAATACAGAACCCTGCGCGTGTGGAGCCCTTAACCGCACGTACGGCTGCCCTCCCCACCGCACATGTGGTTTCATGTAGTGAGAAAATTTCATGTTGCTCCACCTTGTTAGATGTGCGGCCCCCAAGCCCAGAACTTCAATCATCCCCTACACCAATCTGCACGTGGGAGCCTACCAGCTGCACGCACAACAAAACCAACCCAAGCGTAGTTCTTCCGAGGTGATCCCATGCTTCTGTTTTTCTTCTTTGTACCCAAAATTCAAAAATTCCAATTCAATAAATCATCAAGAAGGTTAGACTAGGTTCAATTCTTAAACACCGACATAACACACGACACTCAAAGCCTTCAAGGAAAATGACAAGTTTGAAAAAGGCACACTCAAGTCGAGTTGATGACTCGGGACACCACAACTACCACCTTCATCACCATTGTTACCAACACCACCCTTGCTACCGCTACTACCACCATCACCACCACCATCAACGCTACCATCACTACTACCACCATCACAATATAAAAATTGAAATATACAATTTGAAAATAATGAATTTAAATTTGATCTTATACATATCAAATAACTTGTTTTTAATTTAGCAGTTAAATTCCTATCAAATAGCTTTTTAGTTTAAAAAATTCAGCATTCAGTTTTCAATACTTAATTTTCAATTTTCAGTTTTATCAAACACCAACTAAGTGATGTGCTTTTCAAGACAATGATTGTTTCATGATCTCAAATCCAAATGCAAGGTTTTGAATAATTAAATCCGACATTTCCACAACGAGTAATCGCTAAGTGAAGAACCACTAAAACCAGTGGGCTATTATAAACATAACTTTGCCAGT
This sequence comes from Camellia lanceoleosa, assembly GCA_025200525.1. Taxonomy (NCBI): domain Eukaryota; kingdom Viridiplantae; phylum Streptophyta; class Magnoliopsida; order Ericales; family Theaceae; genus Camellia; species Camellia lanceoleosa. The sequence continues at coordinate 19,085,556 of CM045771.1, read as the reverse complement.
GGTAATCGCTAAGCACTACCAAAACACCTCTACTTTATCGGTTGCTAGTTGGAAGGAAATTGATACATACACCATGTGGATTTCCAATCTTTCACCAAGGATCTCAAGAGAACTTAATCGCATTTTTAAAATTATACACACTATCCAAATTCACAAACAATTATCCCAACAAGTTTAAACAAATTTCCAACATTCTCATTGATTTTTCAAAATCAACAATTTTGTTCTAACATGCATAATTTTCATGATGAATCATGAATACTCAATGCATATGCTCAAAATGGTTTCACTTTCCTTAAGTTGTCAACAAAATTCTACAATAATTGAAATCCTCCACCGATTGCCACTAACCATTCACAAGTTCAATAAAAAAATAAAGTAAAGGAGAATTCTCAATTTATGAGGTACAAGTCCATCTCTAGAAAGTTTCTCAATTTCTCAAATTAGGGTTTTGTAAATTTTAGGACATTCTACATTTTTAAACAAAACTTTAAAAATTATACATAGAATTTCACATTTTGTGAAAAATAATGTTTCTCTAAGCCCTAATTTTTGTATAATATATATACACAAAACCTCTACATTTTAATAAAATTCATAACTAAAGAAAATACCACATACATCTCAATCCATATTTACAAGAGGAAGAAAATTCCTACCTTAAATTAGAAGAGGAGAAGGAAGAGCCCCAAAATTTGAAAATGCTCCAAACGAAAATTAGCTCCAATGAAGACAAAGCCCTCGGCGTGCTCTGTGACATTCCTCTTTGATAAATTTTCTAAATCTCACTCTACAACTGCTGCAGCTTTCACTATGATTAGAAAAACAATTACATCTCTCTACAGAAAAAGAGGTGGCCCATTATCTATTTATAAGCACAGAAAAAGAGATGTATATGTATATATATTGCTATATATATAGTTGGAATTGACCGGCGCGACATCTTGCTATATATATATATATATACATATACACCTAGGAGAATGTGCCTAGAACTTAAAATAATTATAAAAAAAAATTAGTCCCTTCACATCCCTATGGCTAGCCCTTCCTTGGAGAATGTGAGAAACCTATTTCCAAGACACACCATCATGAGATATTCTAGGAAATCCAAACCTAATGACCTAGACCTACGCTGCAAATCTCAAGACTAGTTACCTTTTAACTAAAAATCAACTAATTGATGCCAAAACCTATAATTTAGCACCTTAGTTACTCCCATCCCTTTTGACACCAACCAAAATCCTAGCTTTCCATCCAATTCCAACTAAAGGGCTTTTATGTCCTTTTACCCCAAAATTTGCCTATATATACCACACCCTCCCTAGCTTGCAAACATACACACAACACACTCACTCACTCACACACATTTTGGTTAGAGAGAGCAAGGAAGAGAAATCTAGAGGAGAAGGAGGAGGAAGAAAGGAGAGTTTCTTGTGCAAAGCTTGGAGGGTAAGCCACCAACACAACCCTCTCTTCATTTCCTTTTCTAATGCATGTTTTTAAAGATTCTAAATAAAGTTTCAGATCTGTTATTATCAAGTTCCTATGTTGAAAATATTAAGATTTGAGTATTGTTTCCATCTCTCATGTATTTTACTCATTTTGGCACAAAACCATCTTCTTTTGTACACATCTCTCAACCTTTCATGGGTACTCTTTCAAACAAATTTTCTGAGTTAAACATGTGATATTTAGCATATTTTCTTCTCAAAAGAAATGAAACTTTCCCATGGTGGAACCCCCTTTTTATAAATTTCCTTGTTTTGGGCATTCTACCTTAAAACCTGTTTTTTTTAGTCAACTTTCAAAAATTTCCGAAACATTTACAAAAATATTCTGAACCTCTAATTTATGTCAAAACCTTCCTTAAGGAGTTAGCTTTCAACTAAAATTGGTTTCATCAAAAAACATTGAGCGGTTTGAAAGAAAATCAAGTTTCAGAACGATTCACGGATTTGGACAGATTCTGGACAGCGCTGGACTATTTTCTAAATAACTTAAAATCTGGAAAAGCAAACCCATTTCCGAAAAATGTTCTAGAAACTAGATCAAATTCTCTACGAACCATAGGAAGACCGAGCCCGGTGGATGATCTAAAGTAGTCCTTTCGTATTAATCTTCACGTGATGTTAAATCTAGAAATTTATTATGTATGGATGTTTTGTGCCCTTGTATTCATGAAAATGTTTAATGGCTTATGATCATATCTTGGAAAGATGTTGTATGTGCATGTTATGTTATTTATCTTTCTTATCTTGAGGATGCATGCTTATGTGGATATTATTATATTGTTTAGTTGGACTAACCTTGATTTAAAACACTTAATTCAACGGGAAACCTAATTGGGTGGGTATTGGGTTTTCGAACACTTGAGTTATGAAAAGACGATAATATGTGGTATATGGATTACTGGGATGCGTTTCCTATTTGAAGTTAAAGTCTTGCGCAAGTGGTTTTCGGAACCCTTGAACGGAGCGGTTGTATTCGGACCCTAGGTAGCTTGGTCTAAGGAGGGATTTGGGCAAGGCCCATTATTACCGTCTCTTTTGAGGCCCTGCGGTTGGCGTTACGCGGTATATAACCGTTGGTAGGCATCCGAGGTTAGTTCTGCAACAAAGCAGCAAAAGAGGGGGCATACCGAATAATCCGCGTCCGATTCTTGTGGTCGGGAGAACGGAATCTCTTTGGGGGATTTCTAGTTACTAACATCTGACTCAACTCTTAATGCATTTATTTGTTTATTGGAGTATCATGCTTTACTACTTGGTGTTATAAATGTGATTGTGTATTGGACTGGGAAAAAGGGGTGGGGCGTGTGTGTGTTTTACTGGGCATTCAAAGCTCACGACGTATCATGCCAGCTGACGAAGCGGAACTCGTAGCGGAAGACGACGAGCCGGAAACCTTTAAAGACTTTTGGCTATCCTAGAATATTAGAAGTTTCTTTTTGATAATTTAGTAAGACTCATATGAAGCTAAAAACTTCTTTTGGGGATGTAATGTAATGGAACAATCTTTTGAAGCAAGTATATTGTGGTTATTATGTATTTATATCCTATGTATGAACCTTAACGTTGCTTATGAGACCTTGTGTCAATGCCTTGTAAGATTTGTCAAAAAGGCAGTGCGCTGCCTAAGAAAGCTGGACTTAGAAGGGAGGCTATTTTGACTCCTCTGGCGATCTAGGATCTTACTTGGTTATTGACCATAGGACTCACTAGTGACTTTGCCTTCTGCAACCTTTAGTGTAGAATCGGGGCGTCACAATATGGTATCAGAGCATAGGTTCAACCCTTACCCACGCGTTTCGACCTGAATTTAGAGACTACCTTCCCCGACTATGTTAGAATCTTTTCTGACCTATCTTAGGGAATTTCTTCGAATTTCTGGCACGCCAACATTAACTCATGAGGACCTACTTCAGGATCGTGAAATGGTTTTAACCTTGAGTGCGGCATCACATCGCACAGTAGGGGGTACTATTAGTTCTACGCGTCTTCTATCGATTGTTGTGCCCTCATCTTTATTTTGTACCCTTTATTCAATGTCATCCTTTTCCAAGATTAAGTCTTGTCCATCTAGTCTTGTCTTATATACTACTATTTGTAAATTTGACCTCCTTTGACACTTGATTATTTAGCCCAAGACTTCTTGTAAATAATTTCATTTTCTTTACTCAGTGATGAATCTTGGATATTCAGTTTGAAACGCGGTTGGCCAATGCAGTTTCAAGTTAAATATCTAGTTTAGTCACTACATCTATAACCTTGATCACATTGAAGTTCGAAACCGTAACATCATACCATTCATCCATATTTCAGTTAATCCTGATGTTATCACCATAACTGCTTCATATTCTTCGTCTCCACTTCAATCCAATTTTAGGAATCTCGTAATTATTATTATGTATATGAAGTTGTGCTGTGCGAACACCCTAGGATAATTAAACTCTAAATTAGGACTTGCCTCTGTAGTTAGAATTTGACTTACGCCTCACCCCATTCAAAGGACAACAAATGGTGGAGCATACTTCGAGACAAGTAATAGCATGAGCTTGCAAGCAACAATAGAAATGCGGTACTAGGAAATCGAAACCTTAAGAATGAACTAGTAACCGTGGCTAAAATCCCGAACCCTATCAAGAATCAAAGTTTGGAGGAGTCTTACCATCTTTGTGGAAATAATCGGCACAACATTGACTTCAGAATGAAAGGAGGTAGAATCCAAGAGGATTTGGAGCTTGTGGAAAGAAAACCCAACTTCATGAGGGACCAGAAAGGAGCAACCAGAAGGCAACCGGCAGGATCTTCGCCTTGCAAGAGGAAGAAGCGGACCCGTCTGCAATTTAGTACTACACAATTTTTGGGTGCATGTTTTATTTGATACTGGTGCATCACATTCTTTCATATCCTCTGCTTGTGCTAAGTCATTAGAACTTGAATGTGAACCTTTAGAAACGACCTTAAGTGTAATGTCACCTATGGGAGGATGCATTCGGGTAGGATTGATCTGTAAAGATTGTAAAATAGGAATGTCGAACCTACGCTTAACTTGTGACCTTCGTGTCATGGAAATGTCGGACTTCGATATCATCTTGGGCATGGACTGGTTGTCCGCCCAGCGAGCGGTGATCGACTGTCGTCAGAAGAAAGTGGTGGCTCATACACAAGATGGAACATGTTTCCAGTTTAAGGGGGATAGACAAGACCCCATGGTTTCAACAGAACATCGGACACAGTGGCGCGATCAACTTGCGGGTAGAATAGCAAGTCTGATTCTAAATGAGGAAGGCCAAGGGGAAATAGAACTCCCGCGCATAGTATGCGATTATGCAGATGTATTTCCTATGGAGTTACTAGGATTGACACCAACCCGGGAAGTAGACCTTGGCATCGAGCTACAACCTGGAACTACCCCAATATCCATGGCTCCGTATCATATGGCACCAGCAGAACTACAAGAATTAAAGACACAACTACAAGAATTGCTCGAGAAAGGATTCATTAGGCCAAGTACTTCGCCATGGGGAGCACCCGTGTTGTTTGCTAAGAGAAAGATGGGTCGTTGAGGCTATGCATCGATTATTGTCAACTCAATCTAGTCACGATTAAGAACCGATACCCACTCCCGAGGATTGATGACCTTTTTGACCAACTTAGAGGCTCAAGGTGCTATTCAAAGATTGATCTCAGGTTAGGTTACCATCAACTATGAGTGAAGGAGGAGGATCTACCAAAGACTGCCTTTCGTACTAGATATTGTTACTATGAGTTTGTATTAATGCCCTTCGAACTAACTAGTGCACCGGCAGTATTCATGAGTTTAATGAATAAGATCTTTAGACCATACCTTGACTAGTTTGTAGTAGTATTCATTGATGACATCTTGGTATATTCAAGGTCTGAAGAAGAGCATGAGCAACATTTAAGGATTGTCCTCCAAGTTCTTAGGGATAATCGACTATATGCCAATGTGAGTAAATGTGAATCCTGGTTAAATGAAGTAAAATTCTTAGGACACGTGGTATCAGAGAATGGGATTGCGGTAGATCCAACCAAGGTGGAGGCGATATTAGATTGGAGGCAACCAAAGACCGTGTCAGAAATCCGCAGCTTCTTAGGATTGGCCGGTTATTACCGGAGGTTCATCCAAGATTTTTCCAAACTAGCTAAACCAATGACTCGTTTGACGCAGAAGGAAGTAAAGTATGAGTGGGACGAAGCTTGCGAAAAATCCTTCCAGGAGCTGAAGAAGAGGTTAACTAGTGTGCCAATTTTGACCATCCCAGAACGAGAAGAGGGGTACACTGTGTATTGCGATGCGTCTAAAGAAGGGTTAGGTTGCGTGCTCATGCAAAATGGAAAGGTTGTCGCATATGGGTCCAGGCAGTTGAAACCTCATGAGCGCAACTACCCCACACAAGACTTGGAGTTAGCAGCCGTAGTTTTTGCCCTAAAGCAATGGCGACATTACATGTATGGGGAACAATTTGAGATTTTCACCGATCACAAGAGTCTGAAGTATCTATTCATATAGAAGGACCTTAACTTGAGACAGAGACAATGGACGGAGTATCTTGAGGATTTCCAGTTCACTCTTTCGTATCACCCCGGTAAAGCCAATATAGTAGCCGATGCTCTAAGTCGTAAGAGCAGCCGGATGTGGCTAAGATCTCCGTCAAGGAATGGGATATAGTTAAGACACTCAATGAGTTTAGGATCCAAGTGAAATCCCAAATTACAAAAGCATGTCTTAGTGCACAGAAGGTGATGCCTAAGTTGATGAATGAGGTCGTGGAGGCCCAGAGGCATGAATCAAGAAGTAGCCTATATCAAGGGACATCTGGAATCAGGAGAGCCCATGCCCGATTGAGTAATTCACCTCGATGGGAGTTTAAGATACCAAGGTAGATTATTTGTACCAACTGACGAGTTACTTAGAGATAAGGTACTGAAGGAATGTCATCATTCTGCATTTGCGGTACATCCAGGAGGGACTAAAATGTACCAAGATTTGAAGAGGCAATATTGGTGGAATGGAATGAAGAAGGAAGTGGCTAAATTTGTAGCGAGATGTCTGACATGCCAGCAAGTGAAGGCGGAACAGCAGAAACCAGGGGGGATATTGCAACCTCTACCAATAGCCGAATGGAAGTGGAAGTACATGACAATGGGTTTTGTGACAGGGTTGCCTAAGTCACCTAGAGGGCGCGATGCTATATGGGTAATAGTGGACCGTCTCACCAAGTCAGCACATTTCTTACCCTATAAGATGACCGACACCTTAGAGTCTATGTACAGACTCTACATTGGGGAAATCATTCGACTACATGGAATTCCGGTATCTATTGAGTTTGGGAGCGTACATGAAGCTCTTGGTACTGAGTTATGTTTTAGCACCGCCTTTCACCCACAAATAGATGGACAATCTAAACGCACTATCCAGACACTCGAAGATATGCTGAGAGCTTGCGCAATGGATTTTCAAGGAAGTTGGGAACGACACCTACCCCTAATCGGATTTGCCTACAACAACAGCTTTCAAGCTAGCATCGGCATGGCACCCTTTGAAGCATTACATGGACGACCTTGTAGATCGCCGATTTGTTGGACGGAAGTGGGTGATGCAAATCTAATAGGAACTGAACTTGTTCTAGAGACTATTGAAAAGGTCAAATTGATCCGACAACGGTTAAAGACTGCCCAAGACCGTCAAAAGAATTATGCAGATAGGAGGAAAAGACTATTGATGTTTGAAGTAGGCAGCCACGTGTTCCTAAAGGTGCAACCTAGGTGTGGAGTCGTACGTTTTGGGAGAAAGGGGAAGCTGTCACCACGATATATTAGACCTTTCGAGGTATTGGAAAGAGTGGGCGAAGTAGCATATAAACTAGCTCTACCCCCGCAGTTAGCAGGAATCCACAACGTCTTCCAAGTGTCTATGTTGAGAAAATACATCGTTGACCCGTCACACGTCCTCAAATGGGAAGAAATCAGTCTTGACAAAGATGTTACGTTTAAAGAAGGACCAGTAGTAATACAAAATCGTCGAGAAAAAAACCTTAGGGGCAAGACGGTTCACTTGGTGAAAGTGCTATGGCGTCACCAGGGAATTGAGGAATCTACGTGGGAGCGCCAGGATTGGGTAAAGGCAAATTACCCCGAGCTATTCGAAAGCAGTATGTAGTTGAATTTCGAGGACGAAATTGTTTTAAGGGGGATAGGTTGTAAGGCCCCTGAAATATGTATTTACTTTTAAGACCCTAATGTTGAATTATATTTATTTATTTATTTATTTTTAGCCCCTCGTTTACTTGAATTAATTCGAATCTTGTCGGTTAGCAATTGCTATTTTTTATTTTTATCGAAACAGAAATTTCTCTAACCATATTAGGTTTCCTAACTTAATTTAATTCTACCTAGATTACATGTATTTAACTTCAAGCCCTCATATTTTCTTTTAAAATTTCAAAACTTGCCCCAAAATAGTACTCATATCTTGTACCTTGGTATGCCATCAATCTTGCTATATATATATATATACATATACACCTAGGAGAATGTGCCTAGAACTTAAAATAATTATAAAAAAAAATTAGTCCCTTCACATCCCTATGGCTAGCCTTTCCTTGGAGAATGTGAGAAACCTATTTCCAAGACACACCATCATGAGATATTCTAGGAAATCCAAACCTAATGACCTAGACCTACGTTGCAAATCTCAAGACTAGTTACCTTTTAACTAAAAATCAACTAATTGATGCCAAAACCTATAATTTAGCACCTTAGTTACTCCCATCCCTTTTGACACCAACCAAAATCCTAGCTTTCCATCCAATTCCAACTAAAGGGCTTTTATGTCCTTTTACCCCAAAATTTGCCTATATATACCACACCCTCCCTAGCTTGCAAACATACACACAACACACTCACTCACACACATTTTGGTTAGAGAGAGCAAGGAAGAGAAATCTAGAGGAGAAGGAGGAGGAAGAAAGGAGAGTTTCTTGTGCAAAGCTTAGAGGGTAAGCCACCAACACAACCCTCTCTTCATTTCCTTTTCTAATGCATGTTTTTAAAGATTCTAAATAAAGTTTCAGATCTGTTATTATCAAGTTCCTATGTTGAAAATATTAAGATTTGAGTATTGTTTCCATCTCTCATGTATTTTACCCATTTTGGCACAAAACCATCTTCTTTTGTACACATCTCTCAACCTTTCATGGGTACTCTTTCAAACAAATTTTCTGAGTTAAACATGTGATAGTTAGCATATTTTCTTCTCAAAAGAAATGAAACTTTCCCATGGTGGAACCCCCTTTTTATAAATTTCCTTGTTTTGGGCATTCTACCTTAAAACCTGTTTTTTTTAGTCAACTTTCAAAAATTTCCGAAAAATTTACAAAAATATTCTGAACCTCTAATTTATGTCAAAACCTTCCTTAAGGAGTTAGCTTTCAACTAAAATTGGTTTCATCAAAAAACATTGTGCGGTTTGAAAGAAAATCAAGTTTTCGTAACGGTCGACGGATTTGGACAGATTCTGGACAGCGCTGGACTATTTTCTAAATAATAAAATCTGGAAAAGCAAACCCATTTCCGAAAAATGTTCTAGAAACTAGATCAAATTCTCTACGAACCATAGGAAGACCGAGCTCGGTGGATGATCTAAAGTAGTCCTTTCGTATTAATCTTCACGTGATGTTAAATCTGGAAATTTATTATGTATGGATGTTTTGTGCCCTTGTATTCATGAAAATGTTTAATGGCTTATGATCATATCTTGGCAAGATGTTGTATGTGCATGTTATGTTATTTATCTTTCTTATCTTGAGGATGCATGCTTATGTGGATATTATTATATTGTTTAGTTGGACTAACCTTGATTTAAAACACTTAATTCAACGGGAAACCTAATTGGGTGGGTATTGGGTTTTCGAACACTTGAGTTATGAAAAGACGATAATATGTGGTATATGGATTACTGGGATGCGTTTCCTATTTGAAGTTAAAGTCTTGCGCAAGTGGTTTTCGGAACCCTTGAACGGAGCGGTTGTATTCGGACCCTAGGTAGCTTGGTCTAAGGAGGGATTTGGGCAAGGCCCATTATTACCGTCTCTTTTGAGGCCCTGCGGTTGGCGCTACGTGGTATATAACCGTTGGTAGGCATCCGAGGTTAGTTCTGCAACAAAGCAGCAAAAGAGGGGGCATACCGAATAATCCGCGTCCGATTCTTGTGGTCGGGAGGACGGAATCTCTTTGGGGGATTTCTAGTTACTAACATCTAACTCAACTCTTAATGCATTTATTTGTTTATTGGAGTATCATGCTTTACTACTTGGTGCTATAAATGTGATTGTGTATTGGACTGGGAAAAAGGGGTGGGGTGTGTGTGTGTTTACTGGGCATTCAAAGCTCACGACGTATCATGCCAGATAACGAAGCGGAACTCGTAGCGGAAGACGACGAGCCGGAAACCTTTAAAGACTTTTGGCTATCCTAGAATATTAGAAGTTTCTTTTTGATAATTTAGTAAGACTCATATGAAGCTAAAAACTTCTTTTGGGGATGTAATGTAATGGAACAATCTTTTGAAGCAAGTATATTGTGGTTATTATGTATTTATATCCTATGTATGAACCTTAACGTTGCTTATGAGACCTTGTGTCAATGCCTTGTAAGATTTTTCAAAAAGGCAGTGCGCTGCCTAAGAAAGCTGGACTTAGAAGGGAGGCTATTTTGACTCCTCTGGCGATCTGGGATCTTACTTGGTTATTGACCATAGGACTCACTAGTGACTTTGCCTTCTGCAACCTTTAGTGTAGAATCGGGGCGTCACACCTTAAGTTATTCATTTGATTATGAGATTTGATTGCTAACGTGTATATCGGTAGAGATAATTATTGATAAATATATGTATTGAGGATATTGTTGAATTTACATTATGAGATGAATACGTGCTTAGGAATGATGTGACTATTGTTTAATGTAAATAAGTAGCACAAGGGTGTAAAGGATTAATAGTGAACTATGAAATTATTGGATTATAAAAGATGAATTAAAGAAATGCCAAAGTGTTTAATGCGCGTGCGATGTTTGAGATGTGATTTAGATTTGGAAATTTTTTTGAATGGAAATTAGTGAGTACAAAGATCAAGAAATTGGATTTTATGAAATAATAAAATATGATTCTCTTGATAAAAGAAATATTTATGTAGATGTATTTTGGATGCAAAAAAAGTCACATGATATATATATAATTATGATTTGTAGCATTCATGATCATAGTTGTCTATGCATTGTTACTGTTTAGAATCTTTGGGATTCCTACTGGAGATTATTCTTTATCTGACGTTGTAAAGTTGAAGAATTGTTCAAGGCCAAAGTGTCTCTTATTTGTAGGCCAAGAGGCCTGTTATTTGTAGGCATGTTGCCTTGTTATGTAAAGAGGGTTAATCCCTCCCATTTAATTCATGTTATTTTCAATGTAAGCCAAAGGGCATCGTTGTGATTTAATTGTACAGATTTATCTTCATTGTATATTTATACGAGAGAGTGAATGTTGATAGTACCTTTTTATTTTTCTTGTTCCATATATAGTAAATGGACTTAATCAAATGATTTTGGTAATGGATTTGAATATTAAAATTTTGGGCATTACACAACTTATCTTACAAATAATGACTCTAAACTTGGTTTGAGGCTACGAACATGATGATTATGCAAAAAATAGAAATAACAAATAAACAGAGTGAAAATGTAAACTACATGATGATCAAACCTTGCTTAATGCATGATCTCTACATGATTATGTAAGCCTAAACATGCTGTTTGATAGAAATGAAGAAAACATGCTAAATAAGGCGAGAAAGCTTGCAAAACTAACAACCTACATGATGAGATGATGGACTAACATCCTAGCATGGGTAAACACTAAAAAAATAAAGCCAAGAGGTACTGAAAGATGAAAAATATAGGACACTTATTTGTTGGTTTCATTAAATCGAAGGCACACGAAGACAAATGCAAGAAAACTCAGGTTTATTTTGCTTGCAAGCCTCCCTCGAGCTTAGGTTTCTAATTATGTTCAAGTTCTTCAAGCCTTGATTAGAGCTGATGTGGAAGGGTAAGAGTTTCGGAGTGAAGGCCTTAGGAGGGAAGAATATGGGTGTTTTGCTCTCAAAACTCACAAAAAACTCTCAAAATTCTAACCCCTTGAAATAGGCAAAGGGGAAGCTTGGGGAGCACTCTTGGGCTTCCCATCGCTTTCTCTCACTGCCTCTCTCCAACATTACACCAAGATTGAGTTTTCAAAACTGGCTCTGCTATGTTTGGAAGTGCACACACATAGAGTATGTGCGTACGCACAATGCATGTGTGTGTGTGCGCACCACTTGCCTTGGTACACGTGCCATCCATGCATGCACAAGTGTAGGGTCCCATGCGCTTGGTTTGCTTGTGGCCCAAGTAAGCCCGAATTGCTTCCCGATCAAGGTTTTTAATAAAACTAGCTACTGCTTTTGGAAAATATCATCGATCAAGGAATAACCAGGCTTCTTCCTCTTTCTCGAGGACAAAAGCTTCATTTTTTTTGGCTAAAAACGAGTCTAGGGTCATTTTGTAAAAAGTCAATTTTTGGCCAAAATGGGTTTATACACCAACTCCAAATAACCTCAAACAATCTAAGATGAAGTAATTAATATTTCATCATTGGGAGGCTTGAAAGTGCTCTACGTCTTAGGGTTAGTAAAAATGGGGTGTATACAATTGCCCCTCTTTGACAAAACTCAAACAATCATGGATATGGAGTAAATGTCAAAGATCCAAGACCATTCTAGTTCACAAGACCCTAAGGCTTAAGGTGGTGCCAAATAATCATGCAAGTGATCGAACCTATAGATTGTCTATATATCCTTGATGCAAAGAATCAAATCAGTGTAGTTTGGGGGCGATTTGAGAAGCAATGAATTGTGAGTGAGTGTGTGCAACAAGCACCCAAGCATTCATTCAAGCATGCAATAATTCGAAGGAGAGGAGGCAATACCTGCCATACTTACCTTACCATTCCGAAGCCATTTTGATTCTAATCCTATTCAGAGCTTTGATTCCATTCCACATGTGCCATATTCTTTGATCCTGTGAATACACAAGAAAACCAATTCGAAGAAAATAATACACACTACAGTGTAGTTAGAGTGATGCCAATGTGTGCCATTCCTTTCTTTATGTTGTGGGCGCCGTGCCTTTTTTGAGTCTAAGACCCATTTCTCACACAAACGTTGGACTAACTTGCTTTAACAACAAAGAGTCAACACTTAATTTTTAAGAAACTTTTAATGATGAAAATTAAGTTAAGGACTAGTCCATCATAACCAAAAAGTTTCTAGGTTCAGAAGCTTAGGTACAAAAGAGGAAGGCCATTTAAATGAAAGCACCCCATGTTGTCCAATCCAAAGATTAGCCTCTACTCACTTTCTATTTTAATTATTTCATACAATTCATTTTTGGCCCCAAAACCTTTACTAACCCTAGAACTAGGTGATTTGAATAAAACAAGTGGCATTCATTTTAGTTTTAATGATAAAAGCCACATCTTTTTTAAAAATAAATATTTTCCATCAAAAATGGATTTCAAATAAAACATGGCCATAAACATGAAGTAAAATAAAAAACACTTACAAAAAATCCAAAACTACCAATTTTGCATAGAAAAGCATATAGACTTGGATTATTCAAAAGGACAATGCAAAGACACAAGCATATGCTATAGAGATTTAGAGTTACCCAGATGCCACTTCACGCATCTTACATACAATACAAAAAATAAATATGACCTAAAACATGCAACTAAACATCAAGACATGAACCTATGCCTAGTTTGAGGCTACTGGAATGATGAATATGCATAAAAGAGCAAATAACACATAATGAAAATGTCATGACCCAAACCCGCCGCTATGGATTTAGACCGTAACTGGCCAGTAATCCTAGATTACTCGGCCTCAAAGACATAATTAACAAAAATATTTACATAATAACGAGGCCAAAAGCAAAAACAGAGATATAAAATTTGAACATTTGTCCAATGAGCTATGCATACATGACATCAAGACATCTCACTTAGTTAATAACTCACATCCATTCATATACAGAAAATAGTACTTAGCCAAGACCATTCACAAGATCATTATTATGCAAAGTCAAAACATATCTACAGTTATGGCTAAACATGGCCAACAAAGAAAACAGAAAATCGAAAGACAAAAGCCTCCTACGTGAGGCATCCGTGGCTGACTCCTTGAAAACTTGGTAACCTTCACAAATTCACTAAGGCTGGGTTGGACATCTTGCTGTTCACCTACATACATATATATACGGAGTGTGCCAACGCCTAGTGAATAACATCAGAGTAAAGAGGTTATATGAATGAGTTCTATATACAAAAGTAAAATCATAAGATAACCTCATTACCTAGCAGAATGACCTCAGGTCCAAAACATGACAAAATGACCTTAGGTCCATAGCAGAACGAACTTGGGTCCATAGCAAAATGACCTCGGGTTACTCACATGAAAGAACGACCTTGGGTCCCATACAGCTGTGTAAAATGGCCTCTACCCCAACACATAAATGGCCTCCGTTGCAACACATAGCAGAACGACCTCAGGTTCAACAAATATATTACAGATAACATATCGAGCATATAGATAGAAGGCTTATTCATACTTTAAAATCATAAGTACAGAAAATCTTACCACATTAATACAGATAGAAAATAGAATATGAGAAAATATCTTTACTAAGATATTACTCACCTTGAGTAGGTTGGTGTTCTTCCACAACGGTCAAACCTACACACAATCATACACACACACATTGGAACATATAGCTCGAATCGAATAATTCATCTTCTCTTTCTAATTCAATCATTCATGTTGGTTTCTCACTTAATAGTTCTTTAATGAGTCACAAATCATGCCTACAAATGTTCCAGAGAAGATGAGAATGAAGATATGAACACAGAAAGACTTGTCAAAATATTCTGAAAATGGCCTGATAGACTGCTCTGACTGCAAAAATACTTGGATTGTCTGACCTATGCTCGAGCCAACATTTGGTTGCTTGAGCAGTCTAACAATATGCAGAGGGTTCGCTCGAGTGCACACTTGGTCAATCGAGCGGTCTGTAAGGACTGCAAAAGTACTAGGAGCTCGTCAAGTTCGCTTGAGTGCACACTTGGTCGCTCGAGCTATCTGCAGAATTTCTGGGTTTTTTGGAATGGAGTTTGAGCTGCAGAAATGCAAATTCAAAGCCTTGGGCCATGTTTTGCTCAATCAAAAACACAAAGTTGCTTTGGAAAACATGACCCCTCAAAAACCATTTGCTCAAAATCACTTTAAATCCACCAAAATTGAACCCAAAAGCTCATGCATGTAAGTTTTTCCAAGCTCCTTTCTCAAAACTCATGAATTTAACAAATTTGAGCTCAAAAGCTCCATGCATGTACAAAACTCTTTTCCAAAATATAAATTCAAAGGTTAGTACATGATGAATGAAACATGCATGTACAAATTAAGTCATAATTTCAACATGGATATTAGAATACAACTCAACATGATAAAACTCAACATATTAATACATGCATGTAAAGCTTGTTCATCCTTTTGACCTTCTTTAACAAAATACATGCGAAAGATCATGTATAATCCATGAACACAACTCTAAAACATATAATCTTCAAGAATTGAGAGTTAAATGCTTACCTAGAGCCTTCAAACACACCAATTCTAGCACAATTTGACTAATTCAAGCTAACTCTTCAAGTTTCTCTTCAATCTCTGCACTTTCTATCTCTAGAATGTGAGCTTTCTCTCTCTCTCTCTCTCTAGAGTTCTCCCTCAAATTTGGCACTCAAAAATGAAACATGTTGAGCTCAAGAATGAGGTTAAGGCTCATATACATAGTTTGGATGGCTTAATACAATAATTAGAACATTAAGCTAATTAAACACAATTTAATTAATTAATCTGAATCAATTTTTAATTAAACTCGCCATAAGGTTCTAAAAATTTCAATTTTTCTACTTATGTAGCCAATTGTGGTTTCTGAAATCATTTAAGCCACCAATTTCAAATTCTAAACATTAATCATAACAGATAATTTTCAAGTTGAATAGATATACTCAATTTAATCACATGGCACATATCACAATTAATAATTAACACATAATTGAACAAATATAATCATGATATACATGGTGGGGTCGTTATAGTCTTCATCTCTTTAAGAAGTTTGGTCCTCTAAACTTACATTAGCTTGTGTCAGAAATAAATCGGAATACCTTGTATCAAAAATAGATCAAATACCTCAGTCTCATATCATTCTCCTTTGTCACAAAAGTTTGATTCATTTCGCAATTATTCAACAGTTCACTGTTCAACTCGGTTATTCAATTTCGTGATCCACCACAGTCGATCAAGTCATTCAGATGTTATCAGAATTGTAAAGTGAATCTAGATATTAATCCCATGGTAGCAAAGATAATACCGAAGCAATGAATCACATGTTGCACATAATTCACATAGTCCCATAGCCTCAATTGTAGAATACGATAACATTAAAACGGTCAATCGCAGGGGCATACTAAATTCACATGCTTCCAAATGGCCGAGATTTTTAATCCTAATAGTGTTCTTAATCAAAATAGTCTGTGATTAACAATTCCCATGGCATGAATTGCAAAATCTGATAATACTGAAGCAACTAATCTCTCATATAATACATGTTCTGGTCAGTCAATGGTAAACATTCAAATACTATTTATAATCAAATCGATTTGCTATCAATAGTTCTCATAGCATCGGATTTAAAATATGGTAACACAGAGGCAACCATTCTCTAAAACCATCAATAACTGGATTTTCACGATTCAGTTCATCTATAACACATATATCCCCAATAGTTGAAGGTTGATCCTCACTAGTGTTCATGATTAAATCAATTTGTTGACAGTCCATATAAAGTCTTCTAAATAAGTCAAGTATTCAAAACAAATTCAAGTTCTGGGTCTATCAATTCCCTTAACAGTGATAATAATCTGGTCATTTGTTCATGAACAATTCATCATCTCTCACAAACAAAGCCAAATCAGATAATGGTTCTCAAATCAAGTAAAGGTATTATCAAATCAAATCAAACAATAGTCCTATCAGATCGTATCAGATGAAGGTTCTATTAGATCTAATCAAATAAAAGTTCTACCCCATCATTCTCAAATAAGGTACATTTAGTTTTGTAGGTCACATTCCATTCACTTAGGTATATAATCAATAGTTTCACAATCGTTCTAAGTTTATCCATTCCCAAAGTCATATCAAAGTCATATCATGATAGTTCATATCAGGAGGTATATATCATGTCATATTCAATATAGTAGTTCCCAAATAAGTCTCACATGTAAGTATACAGGTATACAATTGTTCATATCATAGAGTTCCTTGGTGGTACATAATATAGATTTCGTTATGCGAGAGTTTTGGTACTGTTCATAGAAGATTTGAAGAAATTGTGTCCAATCAATCCCCTTATTATCTTCTCGGATTAACATCCACCATCTTCTTGTCGCATCCTCTAAAGTGAATACGACCAATTGAACCTTTTGTGCCTCAGCACATAGAAATACCTCAAATAATTTATCGATTCCAAGGACCCAAGCTTTAGCTTTTAATGGGTCCACTTCCCCATAGAATAGTGGTGGTTTCATTTTCTTAAATTCCTTAATGAGGGCAATTGTTCGATCATCAGTCTAATGATCTTGTACAGGAAGTATTGGCATTGGATGTAGGGGTGACAGTTGGTGCCATTGTTGTTGCCACTGCTGTTGTTGTCTCAGATTTACTGCCATATATTGCATTATTATTTCCATTATGTCTAATCAAGCAGTGAGGAACTCTTCTATTTCATCAACTCTTGTTCTCACCATGTTCTACATAAACTTATATTATGACAAGTATAGAGATATACACAGATTCACGCAGACATAGTTGCATGTTAGCACATATTCTCATATACATATTTTGATATATTCACACATTTGCAGAGTCGGAATGCACATAAGCATATACTTTCAAATGAATGTAATTTTAAGTCTTTTCTAGACACCTTAATGCTTAATTAGACAAGTATGTGAGTTATTAACTCGTGATCTGATAAGATTGGATTAAGGGTATAAAATTAATTAGGAATGTTCAGTTGGGACAAAAGGCTAAAGAGGAATGTGGTCCACCACATTTTTTTTTTCCTTCATAAGTGATAATAGTCTGTCAAATTTTGTCCTCACACCTGACAAGATATTTATTGGAGTTGGTGAGGGTAATGTTGAGACTTGGATTGTTGATCCTGACCAGTCCGACAGGTTTTGGATGCTAAGGAAAATGAGATTCAAGCTCATTGGTGGCAAGGACAAAGAGTATGTTCATTATAGAATAGAGGTTGCAGATCGGTTCTTCCTAGTTGATGTTTGGACGGACTACAAAGATACGCTATTAGGAAATGTTGGAAGTATTCAAAAGGGTGCGATATATTTAGTGGCTGCTGCTGTTAGTGGAAAAGAATGCAAAATTACGTTAAGGAGTCAAATGTACTTTAGAATTGTTTAGAATTATAATTTTATATATTTTTATTTGTAATGTTCAGGCGGATGGAGGTGGACAATATAAAAACTGGTGTTGTTGAAGGTGTTTTAGCAAGTGATTTCAATTGTATTGAACTTTCTTTGCCTAATTTATTTTCTCATTTGAGATTGAGATATAAAAAAAAAGAGTATTAAGGTTGATAAAATATTCCCCTCTTTGTGCACCCAATGCCAGTGGGTTGGTCAAAGTAAATGTATACGATCAAAGGTTGGATGGCAATGACAGTGTGCAGGCATATTTTGTTTTCCTTGTGGACTGTCAGTGCGAATTGGTGTATTATGGGCATGGTTATTGTTCCATTCATGATAAATAGGTGCCATGGGTTGTTAAGTATCAACTTGAATATTCGAATATTAAAACAGGTGTAACATATTGTAAAATAAAGAGGTATTTGAAGTATTCTGCGAATGAGATGCCAGAAGATTTGCAAATGAGGGCCCCATCCATTGTTGTGTTATTTAAAAAATATATGAAGGCGAATGTGGATGTTTGGCAGTGTGCCCTGACTAAAGCTATTTTGATTCTTGCACGGACTACGTTTGTTGGTTTACCTGAGAGGTGGAGAGATTTGCTGTTAGGATGTTTTGGGGAAAGTGGTTCAGTTATTGATGAACGTAGAGGCCATCTCAGCTTGTCTAAGATCGATATTTGTAGAGGTAGTGATGGTACTAGTGATGTTGATCCTGGGCCGTCAATTTTAGAGGTTGGTGCTGTTAGCAAAGACGAAATTGATAAAAGATGGTCCGTTATTAAAGATGGTCCAGAATTTTCTGATGTTTTATGAAATGTAATCATGAGTGTGAAAAAGAATGAAGATGTTGTTGTTGATGATTTTTAGATCCCACTACAACCAACGGGAGAATCTATCATCTAAATATAAAAAAAACTCCTTTCTCCAATAGCAAGTCGACATTATATATAGGAAATGGGGTAATTTCATAGAATGGGGAGAATTTTCATCTAAGGGAAAAAGTCCTTCGAAGAACAGAGAGGAACTCTGGGGGGGAATACTTGCAGAAACAAAAACGGAGGAACAATTCTTTGCACTCTACAAAGAAAGATGTCCCACCGATTACGTTACAAAATATCTACAATTAAAAATATTTTCGAGTGATCATTACAAACGAGAGTGGCCCCCATATACCAGCCCCTTTAATTCATTTCCTTTTTTAAATGAAGAAGTAAAAAATTGGGCAAAAAATCATATTTTGTTTGTAAGTAAAAATTTTGTAAAATACGAGCTATGCCAAAATTGTTCTCTCTCTATTTGGAGTGAAGGCGACTGGATTAAATTAGGAATACACAAAAATAATATCAACGATTTACATACTAACAAAGAATTCTTCTCGTCTTCTGACCACAAGATCTAGAACAATGGCCCATCCGCCCAATCTCCCTCTACCTCAAAGGACCTTCAAGAACAGGAAAAATCGTCTAAGCCAGAAGTCTCGGATGACACAATTACTTCTCTGGCATAATATGTTTCAAGGACTATGATCAAGACACCATCTACAACGTCATAGATGACATTAAATACTCGACAGTCTCAACAGAGCTAATAAAGAATTTAGTATGTTGCCAGAGAGACTTCCATGTATTTGTTAAATTCCAAACAAATCTCACCATTAGAGGAGGAATTCCTTGCATTATATTAACTAATGGGGACAGTAGTTGGTTAGATACAATGTCTCCAAAAATGAGAGAATGGTTTGATGTAAATGTAACCATTGTCATGATTAATGAAAAACTTTATTAATTTTATTTATGTAACTACTCAAACTTTTATTTACTTATTACATTTCCCCTATCATCAATAATAACATCTTCATTCTTCTTCACACCCATGATTACATTTCGTAAAACATCAGAAAATTTTGGACTATCCATAACAACGGACCTTCTCTTATCAATTTTGTCTTTCCGAATAGCATCAACCTCTGAAATTGACAAGATCACCATCACTAGTACCATCACCACCTCTACATATATTGTAACGCCCCGAAATAATTCGACATGAACTACCCACTTCCAAATAAGATATTAACCAAAACCCATTACATAAGATCAAATGTTTTACAAAATAATCTCACATGCGGTTATATATTCATTGATAAACTAGTACATGAATCTATAGCATGTAAAATCATCAAATCAAAACGAGTAAGGCCCTCAAGGGCTTACAAGTTCCAAGGCAATAGCCCGGCTACACAAAATGGTCTCTCGGACCCATACACATTAGCCCTTGGCTTTACAAAAATTTACACAAAAATATAAAATCAAGCACTCTTCACAATCACGTCCACGCCATCAACTCGGCGGGATCACCACATCTTTACCTGCACCAAATCCCATAGGGGTGAGCATAAAGCCCAGTAGAGAAATTCTCACAAAGTATATACAGTTATGCTTTTTCCTCAACATAAAAATAAACGTAAATGCAGTGCCATGCCAAGGTTAGTAATGAGGAAAATATTCATTTCAAATCACTATGTTCTCAGTATTATTATGTAATTTCATCAATTTCAAACTTCCAATATTAATTCAATAGGGGCGATAAATATGACACTGGTAATCCCTAGGCTGGTGTCTACAAGTAGGCTCTATGAGTACTACCAAACTGTCATTTTTATCGGTATTAACCGGAAGTCTCGACACCTATCCGCGTAGTTTTCTGGTTTTTCACCAAGGACACTCAGGCTAACTTATCAAGTATAACTACACCCCCTATCCGGACTTACCGCGTATTTACCCCATATCACATTTCCATAGTTCGCCTTACAATGTAATCTTTCTCAATGCAAACGTTTTGCCAATTCATGTCAAGATGTACAAATAATGATAATAATCAAATGAGAAAATGATGCTAATACATAACATTTCATGATATTTCTCCATTTCAAACATCTCTTCAACAATGTCAATTTACCACATTTATCATCTCTTCTCCTCAATATTACTTCACAACTACCCATGCCATCAATTGAAACAACAACAATAACTTCTCATTATGTCTAAATCTCAATAAACTAGCCCCTTCAAGGCTACATGTAATGTTTTCAACATGAAACTATAAGATTTAACAATTTACATATCCCATAATGCACAACCATTTGTCCCCTCACAACAACACAAGTTCATATATTCGGAAACAATGTTAAAAATACCATCTCAGTTCTCATATAACAAGTAGATGGCCATTTTACTACATATAGGATGGAGTTACTTTCATTCATTCACTTGATGCAAGAATAACAAGGAATTTTATAGACATGTTACTTATTTTCCAAAACCCCCAAAATTTTACCTAGGGTTTTCATCAAAACAAACATTTTTCATTCCCTTGAAGAAAACCTACCAATCATCTATCTAGAGTGTGATAAATAGGCAAACCCACAAGGATTTATAAAAAGGTTTGAGCTTTAAATCCATTTTGAAAACCCTCTACATTTTAGATCATAAAAGTCAAAATCAACACCAACGCTTCATGGAACTATTAAATCAATCAACAACCATGCAAAACATGTATATATAACTCAAGGATTCCCCTACCTCAAGCTTGATGAAGAAGATGATGAAACCCTAGCTTTTGATGGAAGATCCTCCAACCTCTACCACCCAAGTGAAACTCTAGCTTGATCTTGAAGATTGGAGGAGGATGATGATGATCTAAGCCTAAATGGATAGCAAGATTTAAGAATTTTAGTGCTTTGGTTAGGGTTTCTAGAGAGAAGGAGGAGAGAAATAAGGTTTAGAGTGAGAGAATAATGCTCAAAATGTGATATAGGTTCGGCCAAAAGACAAAAAAAAAAAATAGAGTTTCGGATGCCCAAATTGCTGCACGTGTGGCACCCAACCTTGTACGTGCGGAGTGCCCCTTCCTGTATGTGCGGCCTTCATCCCCGCACGTGCAGGGCTCTTCCTGCACCTCCTTTCGCTCGTGCCTTTTAGGCAGAATGCAAGCCACCAAAATCCCATCTTCCCGCACGTGTGGCCCTGGCCCAGCAGCCCAGAGAAATCCCGTCTCGCTCCCGGGCACTCCAGACCTAACCTTGTACCTCCCGGAACCGGTGGAATTCAACACCGACAAACAAAACAAGAACGAGAGCGTTAATTTGAAATAACTTCTGAATGTTTCAATCCTAACGGGAACAAAAGAGGACGTAGTGGAGAGGAAAGAAAAAGAAGGAAGAATAAGGACCCGGTCATCATATATATCGATCTCGGACAAGCTGAGATGACCTCTACGTTCATTAATAACTGAACCACTTTCCCCAAAACTTCCTAATACCAAATCTCTCCCCTCTTAGGTAAAACAACAGACATAGTCTGAAAGAGAATTGGAGCAGCTTTGGTTGGGGCGCAATGCCAAACATCTATATTCGCCTTCGTATATTTTTTAGATAACACAACAATAGATGGGGCCATCATTTGCGAATCTTCTGGCATCTTACTCGTAGAATACTTCAAATACCGCTTCATTTTACAATATATGACACCCCTTTTAATATTCGGATCTTCAAGTCAATACTTAACAACCCATGGCACCTGAATGGTATTGAGTTAGGTAATAAAAGAGTGACCATCAATCAGACAAGATTGTGGTTAAGAGTATAAAATTAATTAGGAATGTTCAATTAGGACAAGAGGCTAAAGAGGAAGCTGTGGTCCACCACGTTTTGCTTTTCGTCATAAGTGATAATAATCCGTCAGATTTTGTCCCCACACCTAACAAGATATTTATTAGAGTTGGTGAGGGTAATCCTGAGACCTGGATTGTTGATCCTGACCAGTCCGACAAGTTTTGGATGCTAAAGAAAACGAGATTTAAGCTCATTGGTGGCAAGGACAAAGAGTATGTTTGTCACGAAATAGAGGTTGTGGATCGATTTTTCCCAGTTAATGTTTGGACGGACTACAAAGATACGCTATTGGGAAATGTTGGATGCATTCAGAAGGGCACAATATATTTAGTGGCTACTATTGTTATAGGATAAGAATGCAAAATTATGTTAAGGAGTCAAATGTACTTTAAAGCTGTTTATAATTATAATTTTATGTATTTTTATTTGTAATGTTCAGATGGATGGAAGTGGACGATGTAAAAACTGGTGTTGTTAAAGGTGTTTCAGTAAGTGATTTTAGTTGTATTGAACTTGCTTTTCCTATTTTATTTTCTCATTTGGGATTGAGATATAAACAAAAGAATATTAAGGTTGATAAAATATTGATAAAAATATTCCCCCTTTTGCACAACCAATGCCAGTAGGTTAGTTAGAGTAAATGTGTATGATCGGAGGTTGGATGGCAATGACAATTTACAGGTGTGTTTTGTTTTCCCCGTGGATTGTCAGTGCGAATTAGCGTATTATGGGAATGGTTATTGTTCCATTAATGATAAATGGGTGCCATGGGTTGTTAAGTATTGACTTAAAGATTTGAATATTAAAAGGGGTGTAACATATTGTAAAATGAAGGAGTATTTGAAGTATTCTACAAGTGAGATGCCAGAAGATTCGCAAATGATAGCCCCATCTATTGTTGTGTTATCTAAACAATATATGAAGGCGAATGTGGATGTTTGGCATTACGCCCTAACCAAAGCTGTTCTGATTGACTCGCGAACTATGCCTGTTGGTTTACTTGAGAGGGGGAGAGATTTGCACTTAGGAGGTTTTGGGGAAAGTAGTTCAATTATTGATGAATGTAGAGGTCGTCTCAGCTTGTCCGAGATCGATATATGGAGAGGTGGTGATGGTACTAGTGATGTTGATCCTGGTCCGTCAATTTCAGAGGTTGGTGTTGTTCGTAAAGATGAAGTTGATAGGAGATGGTCCGTTGTTATGGATGGTCCAGAATTTTCTAATGTTTTACGAAATGTAATCATGAGTGTGAAGAAGAATGATGATGCTATTGATGATAAGGGAAATGTAATAGGTAAATAAAAATTTGAGTGGTTAACTAGAAAATTTTCAATCTCACTTGAACCAGTGGGATAATCTATCATCCAAATATAGAAAAACTTCATTCTCCAACAGCAAGTCGACATTATACACCGACAGGGGGTGACTCGGCCTCAAAGATAGAATTAACAAAAATATTTACATAACAACGGGACCAGAAGCAGAAGCAGATATATAAAATTTAAACATTTGTCCAATGAGGTGTGCATACATGACATATCAGGACATCTCAATTAGTTAATAACTCACATCCATTCGTATATAGAACTTGAATTGCCAAGACCAATCACAAGATCATTATTATGCAAAGGCAAAACATATCTACAATCATGGCTAAACATGGCCAACAAAGAAAATAGAAAATTAAAAGAAAAAAGCCTTATGCGTGAGGCATCCTTGGCTGACTCCTTAAAAACTTGGTAACCTTCACAGATTCACTAAGGCTGGGGTTGGACGTCTTGCTGCTTACCTACATACATATATATATATATATATACGGAGTACGCTAATGCCTAGTAAATAACATCAGAGTAATAAGGTTATATGAATGAGTTCTATATACAAAAGTAAAATCATAAGATAACCTCATTACATAGCAGAACGACCTTAGGTCCAATACATGATAGAATGACCTTGGGTCCATAACATAATGAACTTGGGTCGATAGGAACTTGGGTCTATAACACAATGACCTTGGGTCCATCACATGACAGAATGACCTTGGGTCCAATATAACTGTGTAAAACGGCCTTCGCCCCAACACATAAACTGCCTCTGGCCCAAGACATAGCAGAACGACCTTAGGTCCAACAAATATATTACAAATAACATATCGAGCAGACAAATAGAAGGCTTATTCATACTTTCAAATCATAAGTGTAGAAAAGCTTACCACATTGATACAAACAAAATAGAATATGAGAAAATATCTTTACTACGATATTACTCACCTTGAGTAGGTTGATGTTCTTTCACAACGTTCCAACCTATACATAATCATACACACACACATATTGCAACACATAGCTCTGATTGAATAATTCATTTTCTCTTTCTAATTCAATCATTCATGTTGGTTTCTCATTTAATAGTTCTTTAATGAGTCACAAATCATGCATACAAATGTTCCAGAGAAGATGAGAATGAAGATATGAACATAGAAGGACTTGTCAAAATATGCTGAAAAAGGCCTGACCACTCGAGCCACCAAATCGTCGCTCGAGCAGACTGCACTGACTGTGAAAATATTAGTATGCTTTGATCTGCACTCAAGCCAACACTTGGTCACTTGAGCAGTCCAACAATATGCAGAGGGTTCGCTCAAGTGCACACTTGGTTGCTCGAGCAGTTTGTAAAGACTGCAAAAGTATTGGGAGCTTGTGAAGTTTGCTTGAGCGCACACTTGGTCGCTCGAGCGATTTACAGAATTTTTGGGTTTTCCAAAACAAAGTTTGTGTGACAACCCCGTTCCATATTATACTATTAAGTCATAATTATACTTGTGATTATATGCTTTATGCGATCTTCGATGCTAATCATGTGATTACGTATGTTTTTGAATTCATATATGTTCATCGTAGGAAAATCTATTTTGTATTTTGTAATAAATTGAAACTGAGGGCCGTAGAGGCGACAGAAACCAAAATTGACTATACCATTGTAATTAGCATAATTTTTAGAGCCTACTGTGAAGTTTGGCTAAAATTTGATTCAGACTGAATTAATTAGATTAAATCAATTAGAATTGAGTGGGATTAGTTAACCTTAAGCTTACTTAATTAGCCTAAGTTAATTACAAGCATATATATGCATTGAGATGTGATTAAACTCATTTTTGGACTCAAAAATCTGTTGGGAAAGAGAGTTTTAGTGAGAGAAAACTTGATTTTAGAGAGAGAAAAGGCTTGGAAGCTTGGAATTTCTTGCAACATTGAAGGATAGTGAAGATTAACTCAAGAATTGCTTAACACAAGTGTTAATCAAGGCTCTAGGTAAGCTTTTGAATCTTAATTTATGAGCTTAAGTCAATAATTATGTGTATTCAAGAAGATAATGAACCAAAATGCAAGAATTGAGCTTGGAATGAAGAAATTAGTGGTAAGTCATTCACGCATGCATGAATTTGTTTTGATTTCTCATGTTTCCTGCATGAACTTTGTAATCCATGTTGAATTGGGAGTTATCACTTATATGCATTCATGAATTATGAAGTTTTGAGGATTAATTCCATGTTTTGAAAGTCTTGGAAGGGAATTGAAGTTGAATTGATGCATGTAGTTGAATTGATTCATGTATAGAAGTTTTGATCTCAATTTTGGCAATCCATAACACTTTCGTGCTCATGGTTTCAAGTTGAGCTCATACATATGTATTTTCATGTAATTTCAAGAGTTTGGTTCAAACATGCAAGCTTATAAACCTTGAAGTTAAGTACATAAATTATGCTATGTTTGATGAATTTGATATGAATTTGCACATGCATGCATGAAATTGTTATGAAATCCCATTTTTGGGTATAATCTATGCTATCTAAGTTAAGATGAGAGTCTTTATCTCCATGCATGCGTAAATGACGAGGATTTGAAAGAGAATTTCATGTAATTGAAGTGTTAGAATAGAATTGGTTTACATGCATGAAAGTTTACGATTTGAATTTTGAGAATTCATGGAATTTTGAACTATGAGTTGAAACTAGCTTCAAATATATGTATTTGGAAGTGTTCTTGCATATTTGATTGAGTCATGCATGAATTTGGAGCCTTGGAGTTGTGTTTGAAGCTCAAAACAGAATTCTGGAAATTTCAAAAATTCAACAGACTACTCAAGCGACCAAAAGATGGCTCAAGCGCACATTTCGAGCATCTAGTATTTTTGCAGACATTGGAAGAGAATTACATGCATAAATGATGATGCTTTGAAAGAGAATTTCATGTAATTGAAGTGTTAGAATAGAATTGGTTTACAAGTATGAAAGTTTACGATTTGAATTTTGAGAATTCATGGAATTTTGAACTATGAGTTGAAATTAGCTTCAAATATATGTATTTGGAAGTGTTCTTGCATATTTGATTGAGTCACGCATGAATTTGGAGCCTTGGAGTTGTGTTTGAAGCTCAAAATAGAATTCTGGAAATTTCAGAAATTCAACAGACTACTCGAGCGACCAAAAGATAGCTCGAGCGCACATTTTGAGCATCTAGTATTTTTGCAGACATTGGAGGTTGGCTTGAGCAACCAAAAGAACGCTCGAGTGACCGCCTTTTATTTTCAGTCTTGGCTCGAGTGACCAATAAGTTGGCTCGAGTGTAAAATGAGTGCATCCAGTACTTTTGTAGACTGGGCATTCTAAATGAACTAAAGAATTAGAAAGAAGCCTAAGAAAGATAAACAAATTAAAGAACGGATTGAATTGTATTGTGACCCAATTTCTGTATGTGTTGTGAATTGTGTAGAGTCAACTCAGAGGATGAATCAACTGATCGACACTGTGAGCAATATCTTTAGTAAAGATATTTTCATGTATGTTATTTTCTAAATACTACCTATGTGAACCCATGAATTTTTATTGAGTGTTCTATCTGTCTGATTCGTTAAGAATCTATATAGTGATTGATAAGTACGAATATAAAATGGGCCCAAGGCCATTTAGTATGTTTGATGAGAATATAAAATGGGCCCAAGTTCGTTTGGTATGTTTGATGAGAATATAAAATGGGCCTAAGGCCGTTTGGTGTGTTTAATAAGAATATAAAATGGGCCCAAGGCCGTTTGGTATATTTGACAAGGACACAGAATGGGCCGAAGGCCGTTTAGAATGTTTAACAAGATAGACCTAAGGCCATCTTATATATAAATTGGACCGAAGGTCGTTTTGTATGTTTGTTAAATGGTCCAAAGGTCATTTTGAATAAGGAATTGATTGGACCAAGGTCGTTTTGAATATGAATACGAATGTGAACATGATCATGACTATCAAAATGACCATGGAATTGATTGGACCAAAGGTCGTTTGAGTATGAATTCAAATGTGAACATGATCATGACTATGAACATGTGCACGAATATGAATTTGGAAATGATGGACCAGAGATCGTTTTGTACTTGTGTTTTGGAGGACCGGATGGTCATTCGAGTATGGATCCATCAGACATGAGGTCGGTCTATGAATGAGTATTGGACTCGAAGTCATTCTGTATATAAGTTGAACCTAAGGTCGTTTTGTATATGGATATGATGTATTGGACCCGAAGTCATTTTGCTTTATTATGTATCTGATATGAATGAGAAGATTATTTCAAATGTTAAAATTATAAGTATGATCGATTTATGTACAAATCTCATTGATTAACCCCCATTACTCTGGTATTATTCATTAGGCATTAGCTCACTTCGTATTTATATGTATGTAGGTGAGCAGCAAGATGTCCAGCCCCAACCTTAGTGAGATTGTGAAAGAGTACCGAGTTTTGAGAAGTCAACCAAGAATGCCTCACTCAAAAGGCTTTTGTCCAGTTTTGTTTTTGAACCTTCATTTTGATTCTCTTTTGTTTACTTTGATGGTCATGTAAGACTAGGTCTGTATATATATATATATATCTTGGTTTTTAGTTTACCAGTTTTTGAATGGTCCTGGACATGTATAATCTTTTATGTTCTGATGGGTGTGAGTTATTAGATAAGTGAAAAGTCTTTGTTATGCCATATACACACAGCTTATTGGACAAAATTTATTGGTCTGCTTCCGTTTCTAACCCCTTATTATTAAATATGATTTGATTTTAGTCTGAGACTATAGGTAATCTCATGATTACTAGCCAGTTACGGTCTAAACCTATAAGGGTGGGTTTGGGTCGTGATAGTTTGAGCTCCAGAAATGAAAATTCAAAGCCTTGGGTCATGTATGGCTCATCAAAAACACAAAGTTGCTTTGAAAAACATGTATACATGACCCCTTAAAAACCATTTGTTCAAAATAACTTTAAATCCACCAAAATTGAACCCAAAAGCTCATGTATGTAAGTTTGTTCAAGCTTTTTGCTCAAAACTTATGAATTTAACAAATTCGAGCTCAAAAGCTCCATGCATGTACAAAACTCTTTTCCAAAACATAAATTTAAAGGTCAGCACATGATGAATGAAACATGCATGTACAAATTGACTCATAATTTCAACATGGATGCTAGAATTCAACTCAACATGACAAAACTCAACATATTAATACATGCATGTTAAGTTCCTTCATCTTTTTGACCTTCTTTAACAAAATACATGCAAAAGATCATGTATAATCCATGAACACAACTCTAAAACATATCATCTTCAAAAATTGAGAGTTAAATGCTTACTTAGTGTAATAACCCCGACCTCCGTAATATTATATTCAATTATTTCAATAAGCTTAATTGCATGATTGTGTGTTTAATTATGTGATTATATGCTTAATTTTGCGAATATCTGTTGATACATGGAATATCTGTTTGCTCATCGACTTATAATTAGAAATTGAATGCTCAAACGGCTTTAGAAACCAAAATTGACTAGCCCAAAAAGCTAATTAGAATATTTAGGATTTTATGGCAACTTTAATTGAAATTTGATTCGGATTAAAATAATTAGAATTAATCAAAATTAAGTGGGATTAATTATTCCTAAGCAAGTTTAGTTAGCCTAAGCTAATCACACCCTATATAAGGCCTTAATCCTGTTTGAGCTCATATATACAACACTTGGCTGAGATTTTAGAGAGAAAGAGAACAAGACTCAACTCTAGAGAGAGAGAGCGAGAAGAGAATTGTAGAGAATTTGTGGAAGACTTGAAGATTGGAGGTAGGATTGCACTTAAACTCAATTCTAGGTGTGGCAACCATACTTAATTCTTGTAGATAATCCATAAAAGAAATGAATTCACCAAGTTTTGAGACCAATTGCATGAATTTAGGAAGTATAAGCTAGGATCATCTTGATTATGGAGGAATTGAGCATGATTATGTATATGCATGCATGAATCATCATTTTGAATTTGAATTTCATGAAATCTTCCACATGCATGAAGCTATACTTGACATTTTCTAAGGTATTCCATAGTTCTAACACTTCTCATCTCATGCATGGGAGTTTTGAACAGAAAAAAGTGCAAATCATGTTATGCATGGTTTCAACCTCATGATTTAAGCTTGATTTTGGAATTTGGTTCATGATTTTGAGTAATTGGTTTCAAATTGAGAGTGTTATCACGTTACATAATGTTTCTCCATGTTTTTGTACCAAATTTGCATGTTTTAGACCTTTGAATTCATGTTTTGAGCTTCAAACACAGTTCTGGAAATTCCAAAATTTGATCTTACCACTCGAGCAAAGGAATTGCCGCTCTCAAGCAACCAAAAGTTTTGCATACAATTACACGGTGGCTTGAGCGGCAAAACATGCGCTCGAGCGAACCTTGTTTTGCATGACTCATGGCTCGAGCGGTAGAAAGTTGGCTTGAGCCTAAAAATCAAGCAACCAGTACTTTTATGGAGTTTTACAGACCGCTCGAGTGACCAAAGTTGCACTCGAGCGAACACCCTATTTTCAGCATATTTTGACTAACTCTTTTAAGTGCATACTTGCATCCTCATATCATTTCAAGTACTCTTAGACACCAATTGAACTCATATAATCATGGAATGAGTTAGAAACACATAACAAGAATTGAATTAAAGTGAAATGGTTATTGAATGGTGCTTCAATTGTGTATTTTGTTATGTGTTTTGTTTAGGTGGACGTCCAAGGCCTAGCATCGATAGAATCCATTGTGAATAATAACTTTACAAAGATATGTTCAAATTAAAAATATGTTAAAATTATCTATATTTTTCAAATTGTTACTATTCTCATAATCGATATATGATTGATTGAATGGTTTATTGAAATGTTTTCTTCTTACGAATGAATGAAGTTACCTTAGAAATTATAATCGTGTCATCCTTTAGTGAGGCCCTTGCCTAGGGGATATAATACCAAGGCCTAATGATTAATAGGCCCTCGCCTGGGGTAAATAATACTATGGCCCATTATTTAATAGGCCCTTGCTTAGGGAAAACAATACCATGGCCTATTGGCCCTCGCCCGAGGGAAACAATACCATGGACCATTGGAATAATTGAAACATAGAGATCTCTGATGTTAGACCCACGTGGTCACATTGAATATAGAACATCGATTGACCCTTGTAGTCCCATTGTTACTAATACATTGTTACTCTATTGGATATGCCACGTAATTGGATTGAGCTATCTATTGATATTGAGATCTGAATAGAATTAGAAATTGATATTGAAATTGTTAACGAACTTCATTCATATAATCTCTTTATTCTGTTATTACTCACTGGGCTTTAGCTCACTATTTATATGTATATGTAGGTGAGCAAATTGAGCATTAAGCATAGAAAATGCCTCGAACTCTACCCTCATTTTGTTAACCTTTTGGAGAGCTTCCGAGAAGGAGCCAACTTGGGCAAGTGGAGCCAAGAAAGTCTAAACCCCTTTTGTTATGAACTTAAGTTTTGTAATTTTGTTTTTGGTTTTTTGTATAGGGGGTTTTTGTTTAAGTATAAATTTTGGAGTTTTGTTGTATGGAATAGATGTTTTAAAGTATTGTGATGTATGTACTTAAAGAACGGTTGCACAGCTTTAATGTGAAGTCTTTTCATATAAGCACTGCTTAATGGATTATTTTCAAGTCTTATCTTACTTCCGCTATGCCCCGCAAATTTACCTAAAGAAGTTTTGTTAACAGAGGCCATAGGTAATCTATGATTACTAGTCGATCATGACGCTAAACCTATAGGGATGGATTTGGGTCATGATAGAGTGGTATAGAGCACGAGTTAAATCTCACTCACTTGTCCATTGAGTTGCAGAGAGTCTAGAAAAGACTTCAGGATTGCATTTATGTGCATTCAAACATTAGAGTGAGATAATTTTTGTGATGATCAATATGAATTTGTGTGTATAAATATATTGTGTTTATCATAATACAAAGTTTCATATAGAAAATGGTGAGAACAAGAGGTGATGAGCTAGAGGAGGAAACCTCCTCAAGATTGGATAGAATCGAACGAATGATGCAAGATATGGCTGAAGCTATAAGACAACAGGAACAATAATGGCAACAATAACAACAGTAACCACCACCTCCACCTTCAATGCCGTGCCACCTCCAGTACCAATGTGCCAAACTGGTGATTGCACTATTGCATTGACTAAGGAGTTCAAGAAGATGAAGCCGCCCTTATTTTATGGAGGCATAGATCCGCTCAAGGCTGAGGCCTGGGTTTTAGGCATAGAGAAATTATTTGAAGTGTTTCCTTGCACAGGGGCTCAAAAAGTTTTCTTAGCCGCATTCACATTAGAAGACGAAGCTAGAAGATGGTGGATGCTAGCCCGAGAAGAAAATAAAGACACCACTTGGGCCCGTTTCCTAGAAATTTTCTATGAAAAGTACTTTCCACAATGTCTTAGAGATCAAAAGGTGTCTGAATTTGAACAACTCAAACATGGGAACAAGTCAGTTGCTGAATATGAAGACCAATTTACAGAGTTGGCTCGTTTTGCACCACTCATGGTTGATACAGACTACAAGAAAGCCAGAAAGTTTGAAGGAGGCTTACGTGACTCGATTTTGGATAGAATTAACGTGCTTAAATTACCAAAATATGTGAATGTGCTAGATAGAGCATTGATGTCAGAGAAGAACATGGGCAACCACAGTCAAAAATTCGAATGGAAGGGTAAAAGAAAAAACTTTAACAACTGAGTGTCGTCTGCATCAAGAAAGAAATCCAAGTCTAGGGCTTCTAGTAATTCGAGGTTAACCCAAAGTGTGGCAACTCAATACCCACTTGTACTATTTGTGGAAAGAAGCACCGGGGTGTTTGCTATCGCACCACGTGGGCCTGTTATCAGTGTGGAAATGTAGGACATATGGTGAAAGATTGTACACAGTCACGTCAAGGTGGTAACTGAGGTATTGCAAGCTCAATTAGATCAGTTCCCACAGCAATACCAACTGCAACACCGTCCACAACAAGAAATGATGTGAGACAAGGAAAGGTTTTTGCTCTCGTACCACGTGATACTCAAAATACAAAGGCAATAGTGTCAGGTACAATTTATGTTCGTGGCCAACCTGCATACGTCTTAATTGATTCAAGGTCTACACATTCGTTTGTTTCTATGGTATTTGCTGAAAATTTGAATAGACCTATGCAAACATTGAGATATATATTGTGTGTTGCATCACCTATGAGGAGATCTGTGTTATGTTCATCTATATATGCTGCATGTGAATTATTGCTTGAAAATGTTGTTTTATAT
This sequence comes from Camellia lanceoleosa, assembly GCA_025200525.1. Classification (NCBI taxonomy): domain Eukaryota; kingdom Viridiplantae; phylum Streptophyta; class Magnoliopsida; order Ericales; family Theaceae; genus Camellia; species Camellia lanceoleosa. The sequence goes on along the minus strand of CM045771.1, from coordinate 19,052,041 downwards.
GCTGATTTAATACCTTTAGACATAAGACAGTTTGATGTTGTTTTGGGTATGGATTGGCTATCTAAATACCATGCAATCATTGATTGTGCTTTAAAACAAGTGATATTCTGACCTCCCAGATAGAATGAATTTTATTTCGAGGGAAAAGGGATAGTTCCACCACTATACCTTATATCTCCTATGAAAGCCCAAAAATTAATGAGTAAAGGTAGTCAAGGGTATTTGTGTAGTGTAATAACTGAACAAACTGTGGACATTACTCTAGACAATATACTAATGGTGAGAGATTTTCATGGTGTGTTTCCAGATGAATCGCCTAGACAACTCATTGATAGAGAAATTGAATTTACAATTGATGTGATACCGGGTACACAACCAATTTCTAAAACTCCCTAATGTATGTCTACTACTGAAATGAACGAGTTGAAAGTTCAGTTGTAGGAATTGCTTGACAAGGGGTTCATTTGCCCGAGTACATCGCCATAGGGTGCACCGGTACTTTTTGTGAAAAAGAAAGATGGGGCCCTCGGATTGTGTATTGGTTACTGAGAACTCAACAAGGTAATAGTGAAAAATAAATATCTATTGCCACGTATTGATGATTTATTTGACTAGTTGCAGTGGACATAGGTATTTTCAAAAATTGACTTGAGATCAAGATATCATCAGTTGAAAGTGAGAGCTGAAGATATCATCTTCATTTTTCTCTAAGTGAAGATGAACATGAACGGCATTTGAAAATGATTCTGCAGACACTTAGGGAAAAACAATTGTATTGGAAATTTAAGAAGTGTGAGTTTTGGCTTGATGAAATTATATTTTTAGGATACGTTATTAACAGAAATGGCATTTTAGTTGATCCTTAGAAAATTGAAGCAATTGTTGATTGGCTTACTCCGACTAATGTGACAGAAGTCCATAGTTTTATGGGACTGGCAGGTTATTATTAGAGATTTGTTAAAGACTTCTCAAAAATTGAAATGCCATTGATCCAATTGACTTGAAAGGGAGAACCATTTGAATGTACAGACCAAAGAGAATATGCATTTCAAGAATTAAAGACAAGATTGACCATAACTCCAATCCTTACTATAGCCTCAGGTACGGAAGGATTTGAAATTTATAGCGATACATCTTATAAGGGTTTAGGTTGTTTCTCAATGCAAAATGGCAAGGTGAATGCTTATGCCTCCCGACAATTAAGACCACATGAGAAAAATTACCCAACACATGACCTAGAACTTGCTGCAGTGGTATTTGCATTGAAGATATGACGTCACTACTTATATGTGGCTAAATGTGAAGTGTACACCAATCATAAGAGTCTGAAGTACTTTTTCACACAGAAGGAATTGAATATGTGATAAAGATACTAGCTTGAATTGATCAAGGACTATGATTTATAGATTCACTACTACCATCCGGGCAAGGCCAATACTGTAGCTAATGTGTTAAGTAGAAAGAATGTGGGGAATCTAGTCTGTTTGCTCACAGATCAGAAAGACCCATTGCAAGAATTTGAAAAGCTTGAAATAGAAGTAGTGCCTTTTGAACAAAATAGCTTGATAGCTGTAATGTCTGCACAACCGGTAATTATTGAAGAGATCAAACAAAAACAAATGAATGATGAGTTTCTGAAGAAGATTTGTGATGAGTTTGAAACTAAACCAAAATCGGGGTTCATAATTGAAGATTCAGTGTTGAAATTTCAAGGGAGATTATGTGTTCTTAATGATGCAGATTTGAAAAGAAGAGTTTTGGAAGAGGCTCACAAGTCAGTATTTGCTATACATCCCGAAAATACCAAGATTTACCAAGATTTGAAGTTAGTGTATTGGTGGCCCAACATAAGAAGATAGATTGCCAACCTCAACTCTAAATGCTCACAATGCTAACAAGTAAAAGCGAAACATCAGAAACTGGCAGGCTTGCTTCAGTCTCTCCCTATTTTGGACTGGAAGTGGGAGCACATAACCATGGACTTCATCATTGGTTTACCTCGATCAGCTAGAGGTATGAATTCTATTTGGGTTATAGTAGATAGATTGACAAAATCTGCTCATTTTCATGTTGTGAAAACTTCTTTTGACACATTAAGACTTGGTACTGTCTACATTGATGAGATTATTCGATTACATGGGGTTCTAGTGTCTATTGTATCAGATAGAGATCCTAAATTTGTTTCTAGATTTTGGCATAGTCTACATGATGCAATGGGGACGGAATTGAGGTTTAGTACAACATTTCATCCACAAACTTACAGGCAAACTGAAAGGACTATTCAAACCTTAGAAGACATGCTTCATATGTGTGTTTTGGATTTTCAAGGCAGCTGGGAAACATATTTGTCATTGGCTGAGTTTGCTTATAACAATGCTAGTATCGGTATGGCACCATATGAGGCATTATATGGTAAAAAGTGTAGGTCGCCAGTTTGTTGGACAGAGATTAGTGATAGGGCTATCTATGGAACAGAAATTGTGCAAGAGACAACCGAGAAGGTAAAAATCATTCAACAAAGGCTCAAAACTGCATAGAGCCGATAGAAAAGCTATGTAGATCAACGAAGAAGGGACTTAAAGTATGAAGTAGGGGATCATATTTATCAAAGTAACACCGATGAAAGGGCGAACAAAGTTTGGAAGAATGGGAAAATTGACTCCTCGCTCTACATCGGGCCGTTTCAGATTCTTGAGAGATTGGGTCGTGTTTCCTATCGTATTGCTTTGCCACCGGGAATGGTACAAATGCACAATGTATTTCATGTATCCATGCTTCGTGGATACCTTAGAGATCCATTTCATGTGATTAATCACCATCAGATTGCTTTAGATGAGAATATGATTTATGAAGAAAGACCCATACAAAGCATTGACCGACAAGTGAAGCAATTGAGGAATAAAATTATTCCTATGGTGAAAGTCGTGTGGAAAAAACATTATGGGAAAGAAGCCACTTGGGAAAAAGATGATGAGATGCGGCAACAATACCCGCATTTGTTTCCGTTTGAAGGTAACTTAAGTTTGGAGGACCAAACTTTTTAAGGGGGAGAGACTGTGATAACCTCGACCTTCGTAATATTATATTCAATTATTTTAATAACCTTAATTGCATGATTGTGTGTTTAATTATTTGATTATACGCTTAATTTTGCGATTATTTGTTGATACATGGAATATCTGTTTGCTTATCAACTTAGAATCAGAAATTAAAAGCTCAAACGGGTTCAGAAACCAAAATTGACTAGCCCAATAGGCTAATTAAAATATTTAGAATTTTATGGCAGCTTTAATTGAAATTTGATTCGGATTAAAATAATTAGAATTAATCAAAATTAAGTGAAATTAATTATTCCTAAGCAAGTTTAATTAGCCTACGCTAATCACACCCTATATAAGGCCTTAATCCTGTTTGAGCTCATATATACAACACTTGGCTGAGATTTTAGAGAGAAAGAGAACAAGACTCAACTCTAGAGAGAGAGTGAGAAGAGAATTGCAGAGAATTTGTGGAAGACTTGAAGATTTGAGCTAGGATTGCATTTCAACTCAATTCTAGGTATGGAAACCATACTTCTTGTAGATAATCCATATAAGAAATGAATTCACCAAGTTTTGAGACCATTTGCATGAATTTAGGAAGTATAAGCTAGGATCATCTTGATTATGGAGGAATTGAACATGATTATGTACATGCATGCATGAATCATCATTTTGAATTTGAATTTCATGAAATCTTCCACATACATGAAGCTATACTTGACATTTTTGAAGGTATTCCATAGTTCTAACACTTCACATCTCATGTATGGGAGTTTTGAAAAGAAAAAAAGTGCAAATCATGTCGTGCATGGTTTCAACCTCATTATTTAAGCTTGATTTTGGAATTTGGTTCACGATTTTGAGTAATTGGTTTCAATCGGAAGATAAAAATGGTATTCTCAATCGGAAGATAAAAATGGTTATTTCATGTAAGAATTAATTTCAAAAGATTGATTATTTTGACTAATTGATTACACCATGAAAATCTAGTTATTTGATTTGTAAGGAATATCAAGCTTCTACCATGCCCGGAGTCTATAATAGAACAAGATATTATACCGAACAAAAACTTTTCTCAAATTAATAAATCAATCACTCAAAATAATCTTAACATTAAAAATTATAATTGAATCACAAAATATTTACAAAGAAACCATTGGGGATTCACCCCTAACCTCAGCAAGGAAAATTAAAACACCATGGAATAAGACAATCTGTACTGACGAAATAGCGTTTCTTTTACAATCTCTCCAATTCCTTCCCCGAACTCACAAATCTAACCTATATTTATAACTTCTCCTAATCATGTAAACACTAAATTTGAAAAGGAGACTAAAACATACAACAACCCAATTCCAATTAGAACTCTATAGCCTTCGTAACAATAGAAATTTGCAAATTTGAAATTAACTCTTCTCTTATTCAATTCTATGTCTCCTTCAAGAATCGTCATTGTAGAAATCTTAAAAAATTCAAATCCAAAATGAATTCTTCAAATAACAGCTCTGAAAGGGTTTGAGTGTTCTAGAAAATTGTTGACAAAATTGAGTGTAGAGCTATGAACTTTCCAACCGCTTCTTCATCTTCTAGAGCGACTGCAGATTTCTAAATAGTAGGCTAGAATTCTTCAGCAAGACGACTCCTCTCTTTCTCACACCGTCTTCACTTTGCTTTCCTCATCTTTTGAGGGAAGAGTTCCAACTTTGATGATTCTCCTACAAACACACAAACAAACAAACATATATATGAATATAGTATTATTAATTATATATTAATTATGTATATATATATATATATAAGGGGTACTTACCAATTAGTCCTATTAACTAAATTTATTTACCTACAGGTCATAACTAATAAATTTAACACTATAAAAATAAGAGAGTGATAAATTTATCACTAAAAATTTATTCATAAAAATAAAGAGACTGATAAATTTATCACTATAAATTTATTCATAAAAATAAAAGACTGATAAATTTATCTTTATCACTTAATAAATTTATCAATAGGACTTAATGGGTAATAAATTTCCAAAGTAGGACCTATTAGGTAATAAGTCTCAAAAGTAGGACCTATTGGTAGTTTACCCTAAATATAATATGTATTGTATTACATGTAGTGGGATGGTGGGTGGAGAAATCACCGCCCGTTTGTTTTCTTTTGTTTTTGTTTGTTTATTCTTTTTCAGTTTAATATTTACAAATCAACCCCAACATTTTATATTAATTACAAACTAATTATGTTTAAAGTGAAATTAATCTATTAAACACATGACTATATAAATAAAATGAGGGAATTAATATTATAAAAGTGTATTAATATCTAAAAATAATAGAATAATTATATCCTTTTTAACCATTCATCACTTACCTTGACTAGATCAATGTTTCTCCTCAACGTTCCAACCTACATATTCACAAAATCACACACATTGTAATGCATAATTCAAATTGGATAATTCTTTCTTTTCTTTTCTAATTCAATTACTCAACAAATCATATTTCGTGGCTAAGAATGCCCAGATAAAAATGGGGACGAAGATACAAACATAGAACATCTTTCGAAAATATGTTGAAATATGCCTGACCGCTCGAGTAGACCCTTGGTCGCTCGAGTGGACTGTGCAACCTACAAAAGTACTGGATGGTCCTCAAGTGCGCTTGAGTGGAATGTTGACTGCTCGAGCAGTCTGTGAAGACTACAAAAGTGCTGGGAGCTCGAATTGTGTGCTCCAGTAATTACTCTACCGCTCAAGTGGTCTGCAAAATTTCTAGGTTTTCAAAATTGAAAGTTTGAGTTTCCAAACACCTTTTCAAAAGTAAAACTCATGCGTAGCTTGTTCTTAAAGCTTGAAAACTCTTCAATAAACATAAATACATGATCTTTTGTAAACTCTTTACTCAAAACTCATCAATTTAGCAAAATTGAGCTCAAAATCTCTGTAATTGCCAACATGCAAACCAAAACTCCATGTTTCCAAAACATGAAATTAGAGGTTAAACCATGGTGAATCAAAGATGCATATGCAAATTAACTCCCAATTTCAACATAGATGATAGAATTCAAACTCAACATGGCCAAACTCAACATATTCATGCATGTATGTGAAGCTACTACAAATTTCATCATATTTTTGACAATCTTTTACAAAACACATGCAAATGGTCCTAATTACTTCATGAACTCAACTCTAAAATGGATTATCTTCAAGAATTGAGGTTGCAAATCTTACCTAGAGCCTTCAATTACTTTTATTCTTGCACAATCTTGATCATGTCTAGTTAAAACTTCAAGTTCTTTTTCAAATTCTCACTTTCTCTCCCGATAATGAGAGTTCACTCTCTCTCTAAAATGTATTCTCAGATTTTTGTACTCAAAATGAACTAAGGATGAGCTCAAGGCTCTCATAAAACACACACTCATATATAGCTAGGAGTAGCTTAATACACTAATTAGAACATTAGGCTAATTAAACACAACTTAATTTATTAAACTGAATCAATTTTTAATCAAACTTTCCAAAAGGTTCTAAAAATTTTAATTAGTCTATTCCAGTTGTTAATTTTGGTTTCTGAAATGATTTAAGCCTTCAATTTCAAATTCAGAACAGAAATTATAACAGATAGTTTTCAAATTAGACAAATACATACAAATTAATCACAACGGGCATATCACAACTTAAAATTAGCACACAATTAAATAAATGTAATTATAAAATGCACGTTGGGGTTGTCATACATATGCTATTTACCCCATTTCAACATTTTCCAAACATCCACAAGATTGTGAGGTCACAAGATAAAATCATAATGCACATGATGTATGAGTTTTCAAATCCAATTTCCCTAATATTTGTTCAATTCACAACAACATTTAATAATATCAACAACTAAAGAATTTCTCCAATCTCATAATTTCCACAATCTCAACATCTACCAAATTCAATACATATATCCAAGAAATTAAAAAAAAAAAAAACCCTTATATCTCAACATCATTGTCAAAATTATTCATAAAATTTCAAGATTTAAGAGTCAATTTGTCCAAACCCATTATTAAATCAAAATTTGAAAACTATGGTGTTTTAAAAATTGGGGCTTTCCATTACTTTACACTTAAAAAGTCAATTTATATCATCAATAAGAATAATCAACTATGATATACCATGATTTGTCTAAAACATGGGGTATACCTGTTTTCATTCATCAAACCCACTTTAATTCACCAAAAATCAACTAATACATAATTATATTTAGAAAAAACAAAGATTTATCAGGTTAAAAGTACCCTTACCTCAATGATGGAGGCAAGAAGAAAACCCAAAGAGAGCTTTGAAGAAATTACAATCCAATTGGTCAAAATGTTGATCTTCACCTTTAATGCAAGATCTATGGTGGATTCTTGGTGAAAAATAAATGAAATCAAGGTTTGGAGGTCTAGGGTTTCGAGTATGGAGGAGAGGGAAAGAAAAAAAGGAAGAAAGAATGAAAAGTTTGGACCAAAAAGTGACTTTAAAGTGGCTGACTTCAAACTGACCACTCGAGTAGTCAAATCTTGGCTCGTGCGGTGAAAAAAAGCTTCCAAAATCTTTATAACTCGAACAAATCGCTCAAGTGGTCAAAAGTTCGCTCGAGCGGACTTGCTTCTAGCACAGGTACTCAAATTTCAAACGGCCATAACTCTCTCGTCCGGACTCTGTTTTGGGTCGTTCTTGTGTCTAAATTGAAGCCCTAAAAACAAGCTTTCCAATGGTTCTAGCCTTTCATCCTGAGTCAAAGTGTGGAAAGAGAAAAAGGTAAAAGAGTAATGACTGCTTATAAGAAAATTATTTGAATTAATGTTTTTGATTCAATCTTACTTTACCATTATAATATCACCCTAATCAATACTCTAAAACAAAAGTGGCTCCAAGTACGATAATAAGAATGTCAAGAGCAATCCCATTAGTCCAATGAATATAAAGTGTTACAACATTAGTTTTTTTTGCATCTAGGATTAGGCATATTTTTCTAACCATTTTCGCTTGATTTGGTGTGGAGGAGTACTAGGTGAGATTTTTTCATCTTTGCATTCTGATTGTGTGTGTTTTTTTTACTATGTCTAACATTCTTACCATGCGGCTACTTACTTACCTGATATATCTCTTTAGATGCCGGCAGATAGTGGTTATTTCGCTTAAGTTGGGATGATATTGTTTTTCATGCATATAGGCTCATCTTTTCTTTGATTGCACTTTTTCAAACTCTGTTTCAAAACGCATGAAATCAGAGCATTCTGAAATAAGTGATTTAGTTTATACTTGTTTGCTTCACATAATAACTTTAGCATTAATAATTGAAACATGGCCATATATTTGTAATGAATCTCATATCTAGAATTAGTAGAGGCCCATCTTTGATCGGGTGAGCGGGGGTGCTCAATTCATAACATTCCCTTCTCATACCTAAATTCCCTGAGCCAAGAAACTTTGGTTACGATGGACAGTGGCCTTTGGCAATGGGTTTTTCTAATTTTTTCAATAGATTCGGTGGCGACTCTAAGTGTGGTGATGTAGTCCATTTTTGACATTTCTTGTGATTAGTGAATTTTCTATGTATTTTCCAGATTTACACTCTCGTTCTGTTTCGTATTGCACTAGTGGAACTAGACCAAGGATTCTAACTGTCAAACCTATTCGAACCTCCCGGTCCAGGAGTTCCTACAGTTGGTTGAATGTTAAAAATTTGAGAATGAAATTTAATGTCTATAATTTGAGTTATCTTGAGGGATAATTGGAAATTGTACATAAATTGACTCAAATACCAAAAACTAAAAAATGAAAACTTAACTACATGTATATTGGAGGGTGTTGGGTCTTGGAGGGTTAATCAAGCAGTCTGTTTCGACGATTTAAACCATTTATTTTACTCTATCCGTCCCATTTTGATAACCCCTTTTGGAAATTCTTAATTTTTTTAGAGGACATGTAATCATTGGATTTCGGTTCAAATTGTAGAGCACTTATTCTAATAATACCCTTCTCATTTTCAATTTTTAATATATTTTTAGCATTTAAAAATGGGAGCTTTGGAAAACTAAATATTATTTACTTTGACTTGTCCAAGAGGACTAATAGTTTGGGGACGTTTTAAAATGAGAAAAATGACTAACAAAATGGGATAGGGGGAGTATTGAATTTTATGTGTAAATCATCCAAAAAATAAATAAATAAATAAATAAAAATAAAAATGTCAAATTGATTCGTGAATCATAACTATATAATTTTGTTATATATATCTTTAAAAAATAAAGGATAATTATAAATTTAAAAATAAATCATTCATTTTTTTTTTTTAAAGACAAATATTGCAAGATTATATAAGTACGATTATCGAATTAATCTAATTTTTTGTATCAATAATCTACATATAAAATTTGACAAAATAAATTATTTAAATCATAAAAATGAGTCCCATAAAAGGTCCACGTGACTTAACAACACTTTCCAGTCCATTTTTTTAGACAAACCCGAGCCAATATTTATAGAATCAAGAATCGCAGTCAAACTTAAATGTCCTCTTTTTGTAGATCGGGGGGACAAAATACTTAAGAACATTACTATTTAAAATAAAAAATTAGATCTAATTTTTAAATATAGTGATATAGTAATCAATTATATATTAAGGTAACATTCTCTCTCGTATTTTCTCTACTCATCCACTAATTATATCATTTATTCATCATTAAATCTATAAAATATATTTGAAAAGAGGACTTACATATCATTTTTCAAAACTTAATTTTATAAATTTATATGATAAACAAAAGGTGAATCCATTTAACGAAACTAATTTTGTCCATAATTTTCATCTTCTAGATGTTTCACCTTTTTTTTTTTTTTTTTTTTTTTTTTTTTTTTTTTTTTTTTCGGTTGTACTATATGTATTAATTAGTACACCAATATATGTTAGGACATTATTACTAACTCCACACATTATATAAATTACAAATATTAAAAACTTTTAAAATCATGTCACATCATCCGTAAGTACACTAATTGGTATGCCAATTGGTACATATATCATTATTCTTTTCTTTTTTTTCGGGTCAAAGTAAGAGATATTTATATTATCAAACAGACTATTAGTTCATAATAATTAGAAAGTCAATAAAGCCTAACACAATTAATGGATTAATCCTACCAAGCCTAAACCCAAGCCAAACAACCACTACTAGCTAGATACAACCGTCATAATGGAAGATAAATAAACTACTACACAACGTGCGTCAAATTTCTGAAGCTATGAAATTAAATTAGAGGGGATACTTTCAAATTTTTTTTTTCCACATAACCAACAATAATAAGATGATAATCATTTTTGAATTAATATTAAGCCCAAAAACTTAAATAAATTGTTAGAAAAGTATTTCACATGAAATTTTATGATTGACCTTGAAAAAGATCGAAATGATTAATTAGTGTATCATGGACAATATAAACAGATGATATATATACAGGTCTTAAAATAAATTATATAACTATAAAATAATTTTTTTATACAAAATTTGAGTAAAAATTCAATATAATTGTTATTCCACACCATCATTATTATTTGATATCAGAAAACAGGGCTGACCCTGGCCTAAGGCTAATAAGGCCTGTGTCTTAGACCCAAAATTTTGGCCCAAAAATAGAAACCCTAAATTTAATAAAATATTATAGGCCCAATGTTTTTTTTTTTATTTTTTTATTTTTATTTTTAAAAGGGCCTCAAAATATTTTATTGGTCATGTATGGTTTAGCCCATATTTATTTATAAGTGTAGCTTAACCCATTTTTATTAAAATGAAAATATATATTTAAAAAAAAATGTTTGGGCCCAAGAAAAATAATACATACAATATAAGGGCCCTAATTTTTTATTTTTTATTTTACCTTCTTTAATTTTAGTGGAATAAATAATTTTGCCCCAATTTTTTACCTAGGTCTTTATCATTTCTAATTGAATAATTTTTTCCTAATTTTTTTTGTCCTAATTTTGGTTCATTAAATTATTTTGTTTATAATTTTAATGATTATATGTGCAAGTAAATTTTTTTGTGGCTACAAACAAATAAAAAAGTTGTAACTTATCGTTTTATACATAAATTTCTTTTTTTTTTTTTTTTTTTTCAATGTAAGAAGGACCCCCATTTTCAAAATTTGCCTTAGGCCCTCTAAATCTTAAGGCCGACCTTGTTAGAAACCAATAGTAAATAAACATATAGAGGGTGAACTTTATATGCCAAACGTAAATAACAATTCAATAACTATTGCATATATATAGCGAGATTAAATATATTTGCATGTCAATATAAACGTTGTATTAAGATTTTTTTTCACATAATTTTCATATATAATAATGTGACTTCTTATGATCACTTCATTTTTAATAAAAACAATTACTATGATTTCATAATTAAAAAAATACCATTGACATTTCATTCTAAATATTAATTTTATATAAATTTTTCACTTAGAATATTTTCTTTATATACATATGTAAAAACAAATAAAAAAATTCAAAACTCAAGGAAAAGGTTACCCCCTTAACCTTATGTGAATTCGCTCCGGTTCATAAAGAGTTAAACTCAAAATCCCACACTATTACACAACGTTTAAACCACATATCCTGGTTCAATTGGTTTACTTTCTCCAATTCAAAAGAAGCCTTTAGTTGAATAGTCAAACATCCATTCAATATCATCAGGTTGCTTAATATTATATATTTTACAGCACAATGACATTCAAAGGAAAGATTGTCAGATTAGCATATAATTTTGGCCAATCATTTACAAATTCATATGTAATCTATCTATATTTATATATAGAAAATATCCTGTGACATCCAAATGCCGCAGATTGTGTTGGAAAAACACACAAGGGGTCAAGAGTTTTTAGTAGAATTTGCTCTAACAAATATGAATAGGTCTGGTCAAAATGGGCCAACAGAACCAAATGCAATCAAGGACTAAGTCAGTGGAGGTAATTGGAGTATTGGGTTGACCTATTCTCCTCATCCAATGCCTGCAACAAGCAATTTTGATTGTGTTTTCGTTTTCTGTTTTATATTTATAAAACATTAAAAAACTTCTTTGACAGATTGTTTCCAACAGCTGTTTTGGGAGGGAAAAAAAAAAAAAAAAAATTACTTTATGCTGTGTTTGGTTAGGGGATTTGAGAAGGGATTTGAGAAGAGAAATAGAAATGATAGGTGAAATGTGAATAAAACATACCTATATTTCACCTAGTTTCACACACCTTTTTCCTTTTCCTTTTCCTTTTCCTTTTCCTTTCAAATCTCTTCCCAAATCTTCCAACCAAACGCAGCGGAAGAGAACAATCTATTCTTTAGGAAACACTAAAAATTATTTTTGAATTTTCAAAAAATATTTTTGGACATAATGAAAACATTCGGCGTTTTCAAAGTTTTTGTATATGTTTCCAAAAAACATGAAAACGAAAACACAATCAAACATCTAGGAACCTGATCCCCCACCAGTTTGGTGAGGTTAGAATAAAACTTTTGCCTGAACCCAGAAGCAATCTAGATGACAAAGTGAGCCAAAAATGAAAATAATTTTATGATTATGTAATCATCAACTGTGCCAAGATACAACCAAAACAAAGTGAAACTATATGAAACACTCATCTGCAAGTAGTATGGCCTCTATAATTTTCTTTCAGTCACTCTTATGCAAATAGTAAGTACACAAATCAAACACAATGGCACACACAAAAGCCAGTTCAGTAGGGTGTGTAGAGGTAACCTCCAGGTTGTCCCATGCCGGTGACTGGTGCCATTCCATAAGGCATCATCATTGGTTGTGAACCCGGGCCATAAAAACCGCCACCCACGCCGCCACTGGCAATCTTGGCCAAACCCACCTGCCCTTGCATCCCACTACTTCCATACTGCTGCCAAATTTGTTGTTCCTGCACAAGCATATGCTGTTTTTTCTCCATCTCCGCAATCTGCACGTATGCAGGAGGCGGCACTGATAGTGATGCAGCAAATGGGTCTTGATGCCCCACCGCTTGGACTGTACCATCCGGGGCAGGCAATGCAAGCACCGGCGTTGCACTCTTACCCAGCCCAGGCAACGCCACGCTACTAGCACTCCCACCGCTCAGCTGAGTATTGCTTACATGCTGCCTCACTGCTCCCTGATCATACATGCCATTCAACAACAATGGATCAAAACCACCGGCTAAATCAGCTTTCTGCTTTGAGAGGTTACTAGCAGACTCAACCAATGCCAATTCCCAATCCGCTTTACCACTCTCAGCTGCCGGTGTTTGCCAGGCTGAGGTCATTTCAGGCTCTCCATTTGTCGGGAAGGCTTCCCATGAGCTGTTTGCATTGGCGGTGGGTGGCCCAGAAAACAACGCCAATGCCAATTTGTTGCTCTGATCCTCAGCAGACACTCCATCCTTCAAATTGACCAAGTCCTCCACCACCTGCTGAGGTTGTGGCTGTGGTTGTGGTTCAGGTGGCGGTGGAGGAGTATAATTCTCCGGTGCAGGAAGTGCCTTTATCTCATTCGAATCTTGCACTACCTCCTCTTTCACAACTGATGAACTATCTTCCCTACTTTTCTCAGGACTCCTCGGCCTATTTGCCCTTTCCTTCAAAAACCCCTCGAGTGTCCCCAAAAGCTTATCAGTAATTTTTTGCACTTGAGGGTACTCTGATGATCTTGCAACCCCTATATCCTTGCACCAACTGTAAAATGCCACAAGCTCATCAATCATCTTTGCCGCATTGACATAAGCATCGAAAGCCTTAACACAATCCGCATACTCCATCTCCGAAAACCTATCCAACAAAACCCCCAAAACCTCACATATATCAGCATAAAGCCTAAAACTCTCCTTCACAACAAGGTAGAGTGCAACAAGCACCATCCTACTATTCTTGGCCGCCCCAGTGGGCCTACAAGCCAAGAACCGATCAAGAAGCCTCAACAACTGATTCAACTTCTCCAAAACCCTCTCGGGCTTCATTTCCCTAACCGGGGTTGCCTCTCTTCTCTGTTCTCTCCCCGCGGACTCATTCAAATCACCATAAGACCTCGACGACCTCCTAGTCGTCCCATAACTATCCTCATCTTTGAAATCTCCATTCCCATAAGCATCGTTGTTTCGCCTCCGATCATCAAGGCTCGATTTCAACTCATACACTATGAATTCAAGCTTCTGATCAAGGTACAAAGCATAAGTCCTGACAAAACCCGAATGATCCCAAGAATTGGAGTGTGCCTCATCGCGAAAATCGGACATATTCAAAACCCTAGTCCCCCTTCGGCTGGCATACATGATCTCTTGCCCTAAAACTAGATCTCCATCGATCAACATTCTGTGGACGAGAATTAAGGCCTTGAGAGCAACAATCCAATCACGTGTTTTGCTCAGCCGCTTCGAAATTGAAAATACAAATGCATTGACATAGCCGAGTTTGGAATACGAAGTGAGATGAAGAATCTCCCGAATGTATTTCTCGTCTGCTGGTTCGTCGTCGTGGCTCGTCGCTTTCACGATCAAGACCTCCAGCTCTGGCGCCACATTTCCGGCCACTTTCGCGATGCTGATGCTCGTTTGGTCCTTCACCGCCCCAATCGCCTTCCGAATCGTGCTCGATGCCATCACCACAACTCCAACTTTTTCTGACCTATATCAAACTGATCAATTTTTTTGAGTCTTTGATGGAGAATTAAAGAGTTATCATTTGAGATGATCTAGATCTGTATACAGAAAGGTCCAACCTCACGAAGAAACAACTGATCCGTGTAGTGCTTGCGACGGCGGTAGTGGTGGTCGTCGTTGAGGAGGAGTTGGGGCAAGGTGGATCTGATTCGATCCAGAAAAACAATCACGGCGGTGCTAGCAGACTTTCTTCTCTCTCTCTCTCTCTATATATATATACATGCAGAGTAAAGCATTGCGTTTCTATCTCGCGCTCTGTTCATACCAAAGGAGCAGAGTAACGACAGCACGAAACCGCGTGTTTCTATGTAGTCTTTTGTGGAATGTAGATCAAAAATAAATAATAAAGCGTGATCTCCGTTTAATATAGATTTTTTTTTTTTTTTAAAACAATTATACTTATTTTTATTATATTAAAATAACATATTCATCACTAAATCTTTATATATTTTATTAATGTCATTTTTTTTAAAAATAACAATGATTTTCTTTAATTTACCTTACACAAAAAATTGAGTTTTTTTTTTTTTAAAATATTTCATGTTTTCCTATCTTTACTAATTGTCTGTTTAATATTTTAAATAATTTTTTTATTTGTTAATTTAGATATACTTAGGAAGTATAATATTTTGGGATTTTTTTTTAAATTCACCAAATACAAAAAAACATAAAAATATAAAAAAACAAAATTTAATATATTTTCTTATTTTATTATATTCAATAGATTTTTATAAAAAAAAAAATTGTACAAATTTTATACTTTTTAAATATATCTAATCTAAATATAATGATAGAAATAAAAATAAAAAATTATATTCATATATAAAAATTTATACAAAAAAAATCATAAAAATGTTGTGATGGTGATATTATTGTAAATACAATCATGTTTATGTATATTTTGTTTTAAAGTGAAACGTCATTGTTAAACTATAGAGAGTTTCTATTTGCACATCCCCAATTCCCTCTTTACACACATTTAATAAAAATTATTTTTATTATAATTTTATTTTCAAGTGAAATTATTATTATGGACATTAAATAAACTCATTCGGAAGTTGAATGTCGAAAAAATAAAAAAAATTCGGAACTCTACTTCTGAACAGGTTATTTATTTTCGGAATGCTACTTCCGAATCAATTATTTATTGAAAAATATGTGTAAAGAGAGAAATGGGTGTATGTAAATAGAAGCTCCCTAAACTATATTATTGTGTTTGAAAATTCTATTATATAAAATTTATGTTTGTATATTATAACTCAATAAGAATATATTCAGGTATAATTTAATGATAAAAAGTTATAAAACGTAGTTATGATAGTTATGATGATAACAAGAAAAATGGTAAGAAAAAGAGCAAAATGATCATTTATAAAATTTTTGGACATGACATTAGCAATTCAATAGACAAATCTCATGGAGGAGAATGTAATTTGTCAAATGTAAAGAGAGAATATATATTAAACAGAAATTTTAGAAGATGTCAGTGTAATAAAATAGTGTTTGTAGGATAGACTTTTTGTTTTGTTTTGTTTTGTTTTATTTATTTATTTTTTTTTCAGATACTAGTGTGAAATATCTAAAACCTCCCTCAGATTTTTCAATTTAGAGAGCATCCAAAGACTTTTTAAATGACATCTATTAATTATTGTAATTATAATTAGTATTCTCATATTTTAATAAAAAGTTTGTGAATATAAATAGATAAAAATTTTCAATATTAATTATGATAGTTATTTTAGTTATTATGAGAATTATTTTAATAAAATTCTTCAATGTTAATTACATTTAAAAAGTTTTAAGAGATTCTTTAAACAGTTTGTGAATATAAATAGATAAAATAAATAGTAGTGTTAGAGTACATAAATAAAAATAAAAAAAGAATTATGCAAAATAAATAATTACATTTTTAATATTCTAGCTAATAAAAATAAAAAGTATGGTTGTAGTACTTTTAAGGAGGACATACGTGTACGAGTGGACTTATTATCTAATAGGTCTTGTGAGAATTAATGTCATTTTTCATCCAAGACTATTAAAAAAAGGTCGCTAATTGTTAATTTTTAACGATAGTTTAAAAATTTTGTCACAAAAACTATCATTGATTATAATTTTTAGCGACAATCCTCATAAAAACAAAGTCACAAAATTTTCAAATTGTCTTTCAACTTTCAGTGATAGTTTGAAAAATTTGTCACAAACAAGTCACTAATTATAAATTTTAACGATAATTTATAAAAATTGTTGACAAAAAAAAAAAAGTCACTAATTGTCAATTTTTAGCGACATATGTAAAAGATCGTTTTAAAATATTATTTTTAACAATGATTTTAGTAGGACTTATTTTCAATAGAATTTGATAAGATGAAGTCAAACTATTAGGACCTATTGGCAATTTATCCTAATTTTTTCAAGGGCTAAATTATATTTTTTCCTTTTTATGTTTAGCTATTTTTTATGGAAAAATTAAGGAGGGATGCCTCTACATATTTGTGTAAGAGTTTAAGGACAACCACAATTTGTTTGTTATTTTTTTTTAACAGAAAAAAAGATGTTCCGTGGAGACATCATAGCATCCGTGCGCCCTGACCCTGGGTAACTAGTTGCCAATCAGGTTTAACCCAACCTACTGTAGACACCCCATTTTTGACCGTACTCAAGACTTGGACGTCACCGCTTGGACACTCGGTGATCGTCTTTGTTTGTGTTCGTTTTGAGCTCCCGGAGGTCTCGGTTGCGCGCCTTGCCTCAGGATCTCTTAACTCGTCTGCTCCGTGTTTACTTTTGGCACCAAACACTTGTGTTTTTGCCTTGAAGGGCAGGGAATGGCTTGTTGGCCATCCTCACATCCCACCGGCCTTCCCCTAGCATCACCGGCTGTTTATGGGTGCCACCGGCCATGGTTTCTTAAAACCAATGGCCGGTCGGCACTATATTTGGCCGGTCGGCACTTTATTTTGCCGGCGACCTCTTTTACTAGCCGGTGTGACTCCTTTGAACCCTTGAGGCATGGTGCATGACAGCTGTGCCAGCTGGGATGCACCATCACTCCTCTCCGTGCGTTTGGTGACTGTTTTGAACCCTTGACCCCCTAATTCCTTCTAGAAGGTTGACCCTTTGGCCAAGCTTCTTGGGAAAGCTTGGCCAGCTGTCCTAGCTTCTTCAAGAAGCCAGGGACCATTTGCACCTTTTGCCCCTTTTGATATAGCTTCTTGGAGTCTTTATTTGCCTATATAAGCACCATTCCTCTCCCTTGCTTAGGGGTTGGCCATTTTGGAAAGAAAACCAGAGCTCATATATATCTATATATCTGCCATATATCCCCTCTCTCTAGATTTTTCCCTCTCTCTCCTCTTGTGTGTGTGTTTTTAGGCCTAAAAGTGCATTTTGACCTTACTTTTGCACTAATACACACACCGTTACACCTTGCTCTGAGATTGAGAGGCTTGGAGGGTTGATTCTTAAGCTTTTGGACTGATTTTGATCAATAGAGGGTGGCTGGATCATCTGTTCTTCAAGGGTTCTTCAAGGGTAATCACTTTGCTTTAGTTTTCCCAAATTTGCACTAGATTTCTACCTGTCTTGCATGCTGATTTAGGCTTTGTGTATAACATAAAAAAGTCTTATATTTTCTTGCTTTAGAACTTTCATTAAGGGTGTTTTGTGGTTTGAGTTCAAACTCACCCTCTTAGGCCTTATTTGGCCTTTTTGGAGCTTCCATTGTTAGGTTTTGTTTGCTTGAGTGTTTGGTTCTTTTTACCACTGAAATCCAGTGGATTTTCAGTGGTAAAGAAGGGGGGTTTGAGGTCTTGTGTAGGGGAGGGACACCCCTCTCCCTTCATTGCCTCATTTCCTTGCCTTTTGGCTTAAAGGGCAACATGCATGCTTGATTGATTTTGGCCCTATTTTAGAGGTTTTTGGGTGTCTTTAGGTCATATGTCATCTCTGTTTTTGGTCGGATTTGTGCCCTTTTGCATGCTTAACATACTTGCTTTGCATTCCTCTATTTGGCATAGAAATGCATCTTGTGTTTAGGCCATGATTCTTGCATGTGTTAGCCTAATTTCATGAAGGCATTGGCATTATTTCACCATGTTTAAGGTCTGTTGGCCATCTGTTTCAGTCATGCTTGCCATGTTTGGTGTCATCTCTTTGTGTTTTGGCTTGTAAGCCTTGAGTATATTGGCTTCTAGCATGCTTAGCTTAGACCATCCTCATGATTTGACATCATTTAGGATCGTATTTCAGTCCATAAATCATGTTTGTATGTTTGCATATGTGACCTCTTTCATGCTTTGAGGATGTGCCCTTTTATGCTTAGAAATGAGCTTTGATGCATGCATCTCATTGGAGCCACTTAAGCTACTATATCAGTGAGTTTTGGAGTCCATTTTGGCATGCTAAGATTCTGTTTTTGCTTGTCTAATTCATGCCATGAGTGCCCATGTTAGTGGAAGTAAAGCGTTCCCTTTTGTGCCTTAGCTTTAGGCCCGTTGACTTGCATGTTGGCATGAGTGTTTGTTCACCATTTTGGGCACTTTTGGCCACTGATTTGGGGTGGATTCAGGTCTGCCCCTTTATGGTTTAAGTCCCCCATTGCATGCTTGTCTCATCTTTGTTGCATGATTGCTTCATTAGGTGTTGTAACATGATAATCCTATTGCTTAAATTGTCCATGTTTGAATTGCATTTGCATCTTACATGTCTAGCATTGCATACTTGCCATGATAGTTGCATAGCATTTGGCATGCCTTATGTCTTAATCTCATGTTGTGTCTTTGAGTCATGTTTGCATAACATGCATTGCATTACTTGGTTTGGGGTGTCAAACCAAGTGTGAGGGTTAAGGAGCATTCATACTACAAGTGATGTAACGTCTCTTAACTCTCGGTCACCGGAGCCTTTGACTTCGACATGATAGGGTCTTGGTCCTCATTTGTGTGTTGCATGCATTTTCACATCAAATGGCAAGCTTGATCTCTTAGGCTATCATGCACAATTGATGGTTCGAGGATCGAGGGCCATGTTTCCCTGAGTTCAACACATGATGGGGAGCATGACCATGCTCACATATACCTGAAATCCCATGCCATATACTGCCTGTCCTCTGTTGCTGTCAAAACTGTCTTCTGCAGGAAGTTTCTGCCGACCGGCAACATTCAGTGCCGACCGGCCATTTGTGAATGGCCGATAACCCCATAAGCAGCTGATGGAAATTCTAGATGGTCGGTGGGCATTTCCTCCAGCCGATGGTATTCTAAAGTGTGCAAGGAACCTGTCCCAAGACTGTGGCAGTCTTTGGAGAAGCAGGGCAGTGTGAAATAGAGGCAGCAGTAGCATGGCACGGGTTTTCTGGGCAAGACGAACTCGAGCATGCATCATTTACGTATTCCGAGGTAGGGCTGAGGCCACATTCTTTACACTTAATTTGCTAATTAATTAGAAGTTTTGTAATAATTAATTTAGTATTATTTATTCGGACTGTAATATTTATTCAGACCCTCCAAGCGAGGGCAATGATGTAATAAGTGTGCGTGAGTGTGTGTATGTCTTCCAACCCCACGTCTTTCTTCCCTTTTATTTACTAGCTTTCGATGGTTAGTTTAGGACATATTTAAATTAGCATACCTTATGTTATGCATGCGTGCATCCATACATTTGTTTTCCATGCATCGGGCTCAGCATATCACGCTAACTGCATATGTATTTCAAATTCCAAGATGAGTACTTGTAAATTGCAGCATTTCACATGCCATGTTTAGGATAGCCGAGCCTATTATAGCTGCATTTTGCCTGTGATGCATTAGCCACTTAACATGAACTAGGATCATGCATTGATTACTAACTAGTTTTTGTTTTGGCTTGGAGTACTAGGTAAGCTTTTATGTTTTAGCATATCGCATGCGTGTGAATATTACCATAATAGCGTGATTACCATGAGGCTAGCTGCTTATGTGATATAATTGTTTGAATGCCTATGGATGGAGGTCAAATTACTTAAATTGGAATAAATGCATTAAAACTGAGAGTTTTAAGCCCACTAGATAGTGGCAAAATCATCTTTTCTAAAGCCCGCTCAAGGGTGGCAAAATTTGCATTTTAGCCTACTTGCGAGTAACAAATCATTTTCAAAACAAACATGAAATGTTTTGTTTAAATTCAGGCGATTTGGTCTATACTTGTTTGCTGTGCGCATAACATAGTAATTCCAGGCTAATAACCGGAATAAGGGCATGTAATGTTTTCAAAACAATATATCACGGTTAGTAGAGGCCGGTCTTCGGATCGGGCGAGAGAGGGTGCTCATAGCTGACCTTCTCCGATCGTACCCAAGTTCCCGAGCCGAGGCAACTTTGGTGATGACGGACACGTGGCCTTTGGCACCGAGTCAGGGTTTCCTAAATTCCCACAAAATAAAATATTTAGGTGGCGACTCAGATCCGGAAGGCGATCCATGTTTGGCACTTCTTTCAAAAATCTGTTTTCTCAAAACGATTTGCCAGATTTGGACTCTTTGGTTCGGATTATGAACCGTGACACAAATCGAGTCCGAACTGTAGCGAGGTCCCCCGCGGGCGTTGTTACACCTACGGAAAGGACCCACCACCGGAGTAGACAAGGAATGCACCAACCTCCAAAACACATGAGGCATAATCATGATCGAAGTATAGCATGGTTAGCTTCAACCAATTAAAGGAAACACTAGTTTTGCCTCTCAAGAGTCAAGCCCTACTCACCTGTGTGGAAAGAAGGCATCTTTCCACGTTGCCACCATCTCCCAGTGGTATTTTGTTTGCTAGTTTAAGTCCCTAAGATTTGAAATTATAGGAAGATAAGGACAAATTTTAGCATAAAATGTAAGAATGCCCATTTACCAATGGATACCATGAAATTTCAGTGCCTTCTTCTTTACTGTAGGCAAGTTGTATTTTGGGATATGTTTCAAAATTTTAAAATTTAATAACTTTTGATCTAAAACTTTGTATTTTGTAAAACTTATATTTTTAGAATCGTCTCGTTGAGATTTATCAAATAAGATCTGTGATGAATATGAAGTTTTGAAAAGAACAAAATAAATTTTCGCTGAGTTTTCTGACTAAAATTCAAATAAATTTCACTGACTTCTCAATTGTCCAATTTCTAAAATTTCTCTAAGAGAAAATAAGCAATTTAGAAATTTCTCTGAACAATTCCAAAACTTTTCTAGTAGAAAATAGGCAATTTTGTCAATAAAACTTAAAGTCAATTATAGTGACATTTAACTAATTTTAGTGAAATTTCTCTGACTTAAGTTAGTGGAAATGTATTTTTTTACTTTTTTAATTTCATATTCATCATAGATCTTATTTAATAAATCTTGATTAGAGGATTCTAAAAATAGAAATTTTATGAAAAGCATATATCTAAATGAGAAGTTATTGAATTTTAAAGTTTTTAAATCATTCCAAAGATAGATAACAAACTATTAAGCCTTGTTTGGGAACAAGTTATTTAGTAACTTTTTGATTTTTTATGAAAAAATGTATAGAAAAATAGAGAGGGTGATGTGACAGCTTATAGTGACTTTTTGATTTTTTTGACTAAAACAGGTAGTTAATAAACGATGCTTTACTGCTGGGGGTACTTTGATCCAAAAATGACCTTGGAAGCCATAGAGGAGTTGAACCTACTTTTTTTTTTTTGGTCCTTAAACAACTAAATGTTTGTAATAGGGGAGCTATTGCTAAATCTCCCTTTTATTTTGACTTTATTTATTTATTTATTTGACTTTGGTTATTCATGTTTTAATTTTTTTAATTTACTTTTAAAACTAATTTTTATTTAAAATTAGCAACAAAAATGACACATTAATTATCACATGACATGACATAAGAATATACTATTATATTAAAGTTTGAGTTTATATCAGAAGTGTGAGTTGTATATAATAAAATATTTTTATATTACGTGGTTGTTAATATGTCATTTTCTATATAACTTTAGGAATAAATTAATTTTTGTAGTAAATTGAAAAACTTAACATGAAAGGTCAAAGTGTGAAAAAAAAGAATTTAAGGGCCAAAGTGAGAAAATAACTAGTTACAAAAGGACAAAGTGTAACTTACCCTATTTTCAAGATATGTTACTTTTTTCTTTTTTTTTTTTCTTTTTTGGAAAAAGATAAGAGTTAGAATTTATAATTTTAAATTCACAAACACATTCACAATGATGTGGTAAGAGAGTTGGCTCTATATGATTGAGTGTGTGACAAATCAAAGCTGACACATATCATGTTACATCATTGTGAGTGAGAGATTTTTTAGAGGCTCAAACATTTTTTATCAATAAATTCTATTTTTCTCTTAATATCAAATTTTGATATGAACAATTAAGTCTTATTTTTTATAATTTGTTCTCAAAAAGTTCATTTTTCCATTATGGTATTTTTTTAATTTAAATTTACCCTTCCGTTGGAGCCATATTTAAGCCATCAAATTCAAAAGTGACACATGACAAGCAAATGATATTATGTGGTATTTGATAACATATTGAAGAGTCTCACCTTCGAAAGTGCCCACGTAAGTTGCGAATGCCAATTAAACTAGTAGAAGTAATGAGCAACATGTGAGAGGCACATGAAGAAGGAGTTAATAAGAAGCAGTTGCTAGCAGTTACACACGCACGAAGGGAAGATTATGGCCCTGAGAAGTAGCGAGAATGAAGGAGATCATGCTGGAAGATAGCAATCTAATTGCTTCAAAGGCACCAAGAAAAGGCTATAAATAGATGGAAGCAAGGACTAAAGAGGCCCCCCTACCAAATCTAGACAACAAATCTAGACTCTTTGTCAATTTCATTTATCTTTAAATTTCTGCACTTTAATTTTATGCACTGCATTTACATTTTGTAGAAGTAAATTAGCCTTGTAATTTCAAAACCCGGTCAGTTTAAAAGCTTCGAAGTTGCCCTTACTAAATGTAACATTTTGCAATTGTTTGTTTAATTAATCAATTACAATTTATGCCCAATCTCTCCCTCCCATTCTATGACGAATTTGCGTTAAAGTTTTGGTTCATCTTTTTAACACAACATAGTAAAAGTCTTCTTTATTGAGGCTAAGAGAACCTTAACGCAATTGTTTGATAAAAATTAATATTTATTATCTATAAGAACTTTTCAGATCCTTATTGGCACGCTTGAATTACATATCTAACTTTCGAAGTGTCAAAAATAGCCAACACCTTTAGATTAAAATATGAAGAACAATTTTATATAAAAAATTAATTTAACTAAAAATATTTAAAAATAAATAAATTTTATCAAGCAAAAGCATAGACATAAGATTCATCATTTTTTGTTGTTGTTGTTAGGATGGCCATTTTAATTCGATTCACGAGGGCCCCATCCCTATTCGAATGGGTGGATTTTACCCAACTCGACACTTATGTGAGGTGGGGGTGGATTATATTTTGGTCACCCACAATAGGGGTGTGGCGGGGGCAGGAGTGGGTATCGCCTCCCCCGATCCAAACCCGCCATGATATAATTAATAATATAAAAATAAATAATATATATGTATATATAAATAATATAATTAGATATAAGAAAGGAATACTAAAAGTTTGTGGTTCTATTTAAATATAAATAAATAATAATCCTAAAAGCTTCATTGTTTATATATATATATATAGAAACAAGAGAAATTATTTAGCGTGTTAAGAATTTAAATGGTTCTCAATTTTTTTGGCTATTTGAAATGTGGTTGGGTATCTGCGGGTATTGGGTATCCGTGGGAGCGGGGATGGGATTGAAAAATTTCACCTGTAGCGGGGGTGGGGCAGGGCGGTACGGGGGCGGGGGTGAGAGATGACAAACCCGTCCCAAACTCGATCCGTGGCCATCCCTAGTTGTTATGTACTAAGAAAATTATATTTGCTAAAAAATATAAAAGGAATCGATTTGCTAAAAATATATTGTAAAATATCTTATCTTGGAAATCTTGAAAATCATTCCGTAAAAAATTGTGGGCCTAAACATGTGACACCACAAAAATCAGAAATCTCAATGAATATATTAACAATAAATACATGGTTTTTCTAATGATACAAATATATGAAGCGTCACTGATGAGTCTTTTGGTCAATAACCAAGTAAGATCCTAGGAAAGATCGGAGGAGTCAATATGGCCTCCTTTCAAAATTCAATCTCCTTCCAATCTCCTTAGATAATAAAGTTACTTTTTTGACAAATCTTAACAAGGTATTAACACAAGGTCTACATAAGTTGACGACAAGAAAAAGATATATATATATATATAGGTGTATGAGTAAAATAATAATTACAAGAGATAAGTCCTAATTACATCAACAGTTTAAACATTACAATTCCAAACATGATTACAAAATGGGAGTTAACAAAACTAGTTTCTAATTCTTATAGGGTAGCCATATATCTTCAAATGCTTCAACTTCGCCTTCAACCAACTAATCATTTTCAATACCAGGCATGAAGCGTCATGAGTTTTGAATACCCAGTAAACGCACACACACTCCATCATTTTTTTCCCAATCCAATACACAATCATATTTACGATAAACAATATAGCATGATAATCAGGTAAACAAGCAAAGGGTTACAAAGTTAAGTGTTAGTAATCTAGAAATCCCCCAAAGAGATTTCATCCTCCCAACCTGCAAGAATTGGACTCGGATTATTCAGTATGCTCCATCTTTTGTTACTTTGCAGACTTTACCTCGGATGCCTACAATGGTTATATACTGCATAGTGCCAACCAAGGACCTTAAAAGAGATAGTAAAATATGGGTCTTGCTCATAACTCCTCCAACCTTATCCATTATAAAATAACTAGGGTTTGAATACAATCAGTCCATTTAAGGCTTTTGAAACAACCACTTGCGTAAGAGTTAACCTTCATTAGGGAACACATTCCATCATTCCATACTTGAAGTTAACACATTATCATCTCATCATCGTTCAAGTGATCAAAAACCCAATACCACCCCACTTACTTTCCCCTTGAGTTAGATGTTTCAAATTAAGGTTAGAACAAGCAATCGAGACAATAATTTCTATACACGTATAAGTATCATCAAAACACCATTGTAAAGAAATATAGATATAACAATGTAAAAATCATACTAAGGCCCAAGCAAGTGATAAGAAGCACATTCATGAAATTAAAAGTATGAAATCATCAACAAATATAAATTTCCAGATTAGATACATTTTAAAGATCACAATCTAAGCGACATTTCAAGATTTTTTCCGAACTCAACCTTTCTATGGATTGTATATAATTTTATCTAGTTTCTGGGTCATCTTTTGAAAATGGGATAACTTTTCTAGATTTTTAGTTGTTAAAGAAATACTCCAGCACTGTCCAAATTCATCAACTTTTACGAAAATAGGATTTTCTCTTAAACAGCTCACTCTTTTTCAATAAAACCATTTTTACTTGATGGACAACACTTTAAGTAAGGTTTTGATATAAAATGAGGTCAAGGTGATTTTTCTGAATTTTTCTAGAATATTTGAAAGTAGGCTGAAAATACTCGTCTTTCTTGCACAAAACTTGAAATAAGAAGAGTAATAGAAAAATATGGCAACATGAGTAATTTTCCACTTCTATTATGATAAAAATATGCTAAATAATATATAAATAAGTCATATTTTTATATTTAAGGTATGCCTTTGAAAATAATGTGAGAAATGGATAGAAAAAGATAGCCTTGTTTCATTTTAAGGAAGAACTTATGCAAGGTGGCAACTAAGGCTCAACTCTTCTTATTTAAACACATGAACACCATCTATACACATCTAAAATTAATACTTTAAGCCTATATTTGAATGAGAAAACAAAATAGAGGGTTGTGTTATGGCTTACTTATATGCCTATGGAAATGGTTGTGCAAGACTTCATTTTTCCTCCTCTACCACCAAAGCTCTCTCTCTTCCTCTCCTTCCTCTCTATGCTATGAATGTGTGCGTGTGATGTATAAGTGTGATTGATGCTCAAAAGTGTAGAGATGAGTGGTGTATTTATAGAAAAATTGATGTGAAAAATCCAAAATGCCCATTGGTTAGGATTAAATGGAATGAACTTGTATTTAGTTCAAATGTAATGGAATGAGGGGTCATTAGAAGGGTTAAGTATGACTTGGTTGGGCTTAAACCTAGCTTAGTTGGTATAGAACTAGGGTGGTATAAACACAATTCCAAGTTTTGGCAGTACCATGATACTTTCTTCCTTAATTTCATGAAAAATGTTTCAAAAAGTACTTAAAAGTCTTCTCCCTAGGGTGGGTGGCCATGTAATAGTGGTTTGTGACATATTTTCTTTTATTTTATGTAAAAATTGATATATATATATATATATAGATTTTGTGTACAAAATGATTTGATGAGAAGAGATATAAATATATATATATATATATGCAAAGGTAATAGATTTGGGGTCAAAGTGTAATTCTAATAAAGTGTGAGGACTAGGGCTTAATTTATGAATTAAAATACATATTTTAAGTGTAGGATTAGTGATAAGGAAATTAATTTGATCAAATTATCTCACTTTGAATTAAAAGATGCTTAACCGAATAGAAATAATAAAAAAAAAAACTAGGGTTTTAGGCGATCAACCTATAATTAGGGACTTAATAATTAATATTAGAGTATTAGAAATGATTTCTAAGTTACAGGGGTCAATTAGGGATTGCACGATTCCGATCGGGATGTGTTTTCGATTCTAGGGTTAAAATTGCGAATAAACGAGGAACTAAGGGCTTTCATTATAATAATACAAAAGTAAGGGCCTTAATAGAATTTACAAAATTCAGTGGCCTCACAAAACAAATATGAATTTATTCTTGAAAACAATTTGATTGACAAAGCCTTTCACACTTTGTGTGCTCTCATCATTAGAGGTTGATGTTTTTTACTTTGAGTTGAGCCCTCCGATGAAGCCAAGTCCTCCCTTATCAAACATCATTTTTTGAGAACTAAGAACATGGAATGCATGTAAAGATGACACGTGTACCATGACAAAGGGTGTATAAGCAAGTGCCTCGTGCATGCGCACCTTATTTATGTATGCACACAATTGTTGCGCATGCACATAAGAATGTGCGCACATCCAAGCGAGGCAGAGCTAGGTATGGAAACTCAATCTTGGTGCATTTTTGGCAAGAGAAGGAGGGAGAAAGAGATGGAACCCTAGAAAGGGTTTCAAAACCTTCCCGCTTGCCTATAAATAAGCCCCTCCCTCTCCCTTTCAAGAGGGGAAGAAATCTTGAGCTTTTAGAGAGTTTTAAGAGCTAAACACTCCCCTCCTCCTCTTCCTTAGCCTTAGCCACAAAATTCCTTCACTTACAAAACTCTGAACTTCTGAAAATCATCCTAAGGGGTGAAGAACCCGAACTACTTCAGAAACCTAAGCTTGAGGGAGGCTTGCAAGAAAGAAACTCGACTTTTCTTGCTATTTCTTGGTATGTTCTTCGGTTTAATTAAACCAGTAGGTAAAACTCCTTTACCTTTCTATATTTCAATATTTTCTTGCTTTATTTTTCAGTGCTTATCAATTCTAGGTTGTTAGTTCATCATTCTATCATGTAGTTCCTTTATTTCGTGAAATTTCTCGCCTTTTTCTATGCATGTTTCTTCTGTCATTAGAACAACATGATTTAGGTCTTATTTAGCCATATAATAATCATGCATGGCTCGGTTTGATTATCATTTAGTTTAATTTATATTTATGTTTTTTTTTTATTTTTTTTTTAATTTTATTTGTTAGTTGTATCTTTGTGCATATTCATCATTAGTAGCCTCAAACTTGGCCTAGGACCATCATTGTGTGTATTAGTTGCATATTAGGACATATTTATTTTATGCATGAATGTAAGACGCTGAAAGTGGGCGATCGAGTAAGTCCTATTTTCCTTTTTGGCATATACTTGTTTCTTGCATTGTTTTCAATTATACAAGTTAATTGTTTTTCTATGCAAATTTATGTGTTTGGTATGTTTTTATGAATATTGTTTATTTTAGATTAAATTTATGGCCATGTTATGTTAAAAATCTTTTCTTTTTCTTTTTTTTTTTAATGAAAAATTATTATTTTATATGGAACGTCACTTTATTCTTTAAATCTAAAATAGACGATATATATTTTCTTCAAATCACATAGTCTAGATTAGTTAAAAATTTTAGGTCTAAAAATGAATTTATGTGAATAATTAACCACTTAATTCATAAAATAGAAAATGAGTAGAGGCTAATCTTCAGATTGGGCAAAATGTGATGCTTCAATGTAAATGGCCTTCCCCATTTGTACCTCAGCTCCCAAACTCGGAATTTTCCTATCTATGACGGATTAAGCCTTAACTTAGTTTTCATCGTTAAAGGTTTCTTAATTCCCCTTTAAAAATTGAGTGGGGACTCTTTGTTGGTCAAAGCAAGTTGGTGTGGAAAGCAATACCTTATACTCGAAAAAGGTATGACGCCCACAGTTGGCAACTCTGCTGGGGAATTAAGTTAGCTTGATGTGAAAATTTTGATTTTATGAAATTAGTGGTTAATTGTTAATTGCATTGCATTATTTTAGACTAAGGAAAACTTGCTTTGTTGCATAATATCCCAAATTCTATTCGCGGGTTATGTTAGGATAATAAGGCAAGTGTCAGATTATGCTATTAGTACTGTTTGATTATTCACTTGTGGAATTATAGTTATATTGATAGCAATAACTGATGTATCCTTTTGTGACTAAACCTACCTTTTGCATATAGAAAATATTAGCACCTTTCAAACTAGGATGTGATACCCTCATTTCTAGAATTGTATTGTTGTCGTTTTGTATGATTTAGTAAATCCTTGATCTCATTTCCAAATTAGGACAGGGAAACCAGATCACCTAATAGGCATGAATGCAAATTATGTACTTATGTGATATTCTAGAAATGATTTAATTTGATTCTGGAGATTAAAAATCAGAAAGGCAATGATTTCATTCCAAAAATCTAGGGAGTCTGATATGGTAGTGATTTGATTTTGGGGCAATGCGAGTTATTCTGAGCAGTGATTCAATTCTAAATTTCTTGAGGGGTCATATTAGGTAGTGATTTGATTTGATTTTGACTCCCTTGATTCGTGGTAAATTAGGGTGTAGTTCCCAATTTACAGGATTTGAATGTGAATTTGAATGCTTACCTTAGTGATAGATTGAGAATGATTGCCTTTCCAAAATGTAAATCCCCAAGAAAACATGTGATCAAAGGATAACTTCTAAAAGAAAATAAATAAATAAATAAATAAATAAAAACTTTCCAACTTAAGTAGAGTCTTGGAGATTATGGAAGGTGTTTGATTGGATGAGAATCTTCAAGTCATTGACTTTGGGGGGAATTTCAAATTTTATGAAAAAATGATATATAAGGAAGTGGTGACCAAGTTTTCCATTTTGAATAAAATTCAAATTCCCCTAAAAGATATTTGATTAGAAGACAATTGTTTGATTAGATACTTGAAATAAAATTCAAGACTTCATGGAAGGGAAAAAAAAAATTAAAAAAAATCCAAGTAGAATTTTGGAAATTATGGAAAGTTTTTGATTAGACGAAAATCTTTAAATTATTTACTTTAGAGGGAATTTTTATTTTATGGAAAAATGTTAGATAATGAGATAATGACCAAGTCTTTCACTTTGAAATGAACACTACAACAAAAATGCTTAAAGATCACACAAGAGGAAAAATTAAAAAAATCTCACTTTTATTAAAAGTGTGATTAAAAAAATTAGAATGGCACTTTAGTCAGAGTCAATTTAATTAAATAAGATAGTATTTATTTTTAATCACACCTTTCAAATAAGTGTGATTATATACCTTTTTTTTAATCACTGTTTTTGAATAAGTATGATTGTATATATATATTTTTTGATTTTATTTATAGATATATATATATATATATATAATAAAACATAATTAGTGTGTTTGGTTTTAGTTTTTTGGAAATTTAATTTTTTGTTTTTCGTATTTTTTTTGCTTTTAGTGAATAATTTTAAAATTTTAGGAAAAATTACTCATAAATCCCATATTGGGAAATGTTGCTCTATCTAGTCCTGAGTGTTTTTTTGTAAACCATTTAGTCCTTTTTATATTTGGTATGGTATCTTTGTTTATTATATTGTATAAACATCAAGCAATTTCAAGCCATTCATTGTGAGCAAGTTCAATTGTACATAATTCACCAAAACAGATGTATACGAACTTGGATTTTGATTGCGGCGGAGTTTTGCTGGCGCAACCACAGCCAGCGGTTCCGCTCCAACCTGGTTTGCTCCAGAAGCTTCTGGCGGTCTCTTTCCTTGGAACTTTGGCCTCTCAAATTGACTCGCTTTCGAGTCGATGAACCGCCGCTGAAGCACATCACTGTGTTATACGATTAGGCCCTAAAATTCAAATTTGTGAGACTCGTAAGCTTTGAGAATCTAGTTTCGACGGTGAATTAAAGGAAGGTGAGACTTGGAGAGAGGTTTTGATCAAAGAGTATTTGATCTATTTCCTTGGAACATCACTGTGTTATACGTTCTCTTCCGGACCCTCCTGGGGCTTGACTTCCTTCGCAAGGGTCTGATCAGCATGATTCAAAAGCTCCTCAAACCATTCCTCTCGGTGGTGCCATTTTGCAGTTGATGTTGTTGGACCGGAACATGTAAGTTGATGTTTTGAATAAAGGAGTGGAAGACGCCCTAGAATATAACAAACACAGTGATTGGATTGAAATTGCTTAATGTTTATACAATATAACAGAACATTGATGTTTGATGATGTTGATGATGTTTTGATATGAACAAAATGTTGCTGATGTTTGATGATGTTGGTTTTGATAAAAAAATATGAACAGAACGTTGCTGATGTTTGATGACGTTGATGATGTTTATTTTGATAAAAACATATGAACAGAACGTTGCTGATGTTTGATGACGCTGTGATGTTTGTTTTGATTAAAAAATATGAATAGAACGTTGCTGATTTGATGACGTTTGATGATCTTTTGATAATGTAGTTGATATTGCTGATGTTCGGAATGGAGGGAAATCTAAAAAAGGCGTATAGTGAGATTTTAACATTCAAATAGGACTTATTAGTCTACAAAATAAAAGGCAGGACCTAATGGTTTAACAAATTAAAATTTGGGATTTATTGGTGTTTTGCCCAAAATTTTAAGCAATTTTTTTTTTTAAACTTTTCAAGATGCACCTTACTTAGATGTATCTAAATAGTAAAATATTTGTAAAAAAATATTTTTAAAAATTAATAAATACACAAAAATACGAAGGATGTATTGAATTTTTGTATTTTTTTTGGTTGTGTTTTTGGTATTTATTGAATTTTTTAAAGTTTTTTTTTTTTCACAAATATTATACTTCTAAAGTGTATTTGTGGTAGGTGTGTCTAAAAATTTAAAAAATTTGCTTAAAGTATTTTAAAAAATCATTGAAAAAAACTACGAAAAATAGAAAGTAGAATTTTCTGAAAAGTGTTTTCTGGAAATCAAAACCAAACAAGCTGAATGATTTTTGAAAATGTGTATCGCTTATAATTGGTTTAAACTGCTAGGATTGTTTTGATTAAACATCGAACAGTTGAGATGATTTTTCAATGTTTGAGATTCTGCCAATTTCCTCTTATGTCTCGTTTCATACTCTTAATGTTTACAAACTCAGACCGGCTCGGTCAGTTGAACCAGTAACCGGGCCTTGTTTTGGTGCGGAAAAACCTCTAAATCGGACTAGGATAAAACCGGTGTAAAATGCAAGAACTGGACTGAATGCCGATTGAATCGGCAAAACCAGCGACCCGGACTGGGTTATTATGAACCGGTCAGGTTTGTGTAAACTATGTTTGTGTTTTTATTTGAAAAATAGGTAATACTAATTGCTTTTAGAATAATGCTTTTATTACTTTCATTGTTATGATTGTACTTCTAATATGTTCTATTTTCTAACTTTGATATATGTGTAGATTGTGCGGTGATTTTTGGCTTGTCAAAGTGTTACGTAACTCATTTAGAGCAAGGTCTTCAACAAATAAAAACAAGGCATGTCACATTATTATTGCAAATTACAATTTCATTGTGAGTGATATTTGAAAATTCTATTATTTAGTTGAATTTAATTTATATTTTTTTCATTTTTACACTTATGTTTTTAATATATATTTCTAAATATATTTATGATGTAATTATGACATAACGGTTCGATCGCTTTAACCCAACGGTTGAACTGGTGACTCGTCCACTCGGTCCCCTTTTCTGATTCGCTCATCAGTCTGGTTTTCAAAACATTCTTATTTTTCCACCTCCTCTGTCCATCTACTTCTCTCAACCCCTCCTCCTTCACGTATACAATCATTCTCTCTCTCTCTCTCTCTCTCTCTCTCTCTCTATCTCACACACGCCCCCCACGCGCGCGTGCGTACACACACACACACACTCTGTCTGTCTGTCTCTCGGACTTGATCTCTCACTTTCTCTGCAAAGCACATAATAAAAGTTGCAATGAAAGCTCACTATCTATCACTAGGTTTGTCTCTTTCCACGTTTGGTAGTTTGTTTGGATTTTCCACATTAATCCTTGATTTGGGTTGTATAAATAGAAATCAAAACCCTAGATTTATATATGGAAGTTATACCCAAAAATATTAGAATATGATTTCAGAAAAGCCCTAAATTTCTAAAATTAGGATATGATTTCAATTTTTTTTTAATAAAAGCTAACATAGAGTTTTTGTTTGTTTGTTTGTTTGTTTATCTATTTCCACATTAAGCCTTGATTTATAAGAAAATCACTAGATTTATATGCGGGAGTTATACTTGGAAATTTCGATTTCATAAAAGTTGAATCAAAATATGATTTTAGAAAAGCCATAGATTTTTGCTTTCAGAATATGATTTCATAATTTTTTTTCACATGAATTTAGATAACTTTGTTTAATTGTGTAACACCCCACAATTTCTGTCGTCAATTCCAGGAATATTTCGGTAAATATAGACAAGTTAAACCATTAAATAAATTTGTTATATGTCTCATACGTTATCTTCTCCCCATTGAACAAATCATGTGATTACATCATTCTTTAATTACATTCTTCAAATACGTATAACTGTCCAAAGGATAAGAGACAATAAATAATATATATATATATGTCCTAAGGCAATGTCTTTTCAAGGAGTGCCATTGAATACACAAAAGATGGAGGTCTAACTCCACACAAAAATGGCCCAAGGCTTCAACATATAATATTCACAGAGCCTCCATGCTCCCATCCAAAAGTTCATCGCTAGTCAATTCACTTTGGTAGAGCCTTAGCATCATCTCCTAAAAAATTGTTAGTTTTTGGGATGAACGATTGCCTGATAAGAGATACCATTAACAAGTTATATAATTAACCGAAATACAAATGATCATGCCTTGCTACCAATGAGATAAATCCAAGTCATTTTTAAAACATGATATAAGATGCTCAGTACCAACAACAAATCTCAATTGAACAATGGGGTGGTAAATACGCTATGATGTCCCAAGCAAGAGCTGCAAACAATACATACATATATAGATTGATATACAGAAAATATTCCCACATTAGCCAACTCTAAAAATGACGAGGCGTTGGGCACCCAATACCTTTTCCTTCTACATTTGTTGATTCTTGAAACGACAAGCTTGTGGACACCCAAAACCATACTTTTTCCACATTTGCCGACTCTAAAAATGGCAGGCTTGTGGACACCCAAAAACCTTTCCCACATTCATCTGGCGATATGCTCAAGACAGGGTAATTAGGCACCTTAACTCCTCGCACGGGTACCAAATATAACAAACAACCCATTACCAAAAACCCGACTCAACTACCCGGACTCATATGCTATTTACCCATTTCCATCACTTTCAAATATTCACAAGATTGTAGAATCACATGAGAAAATTGTAATTCAAATGATGCATGACTTTTCAAATTCAATTTACCTAAGGTATATTCAATTCATAAGCAAGATTTAACAATATCCACAACATAAGGATTTCTCTAACCTTAACATTTAAAAATCTCAATACATATAGCCAAGAAGTTCGAAAACCATAATCAGCAAGAATATTCAGAAACTTTTTCAAATATCATGAGGTATGACCCCTTTTATAGATCAAACCCACTTTACGACACAAAATCATCTTATACATATCAAAGATATACCAGGTTAAAAGTACCCCTACCTCGAGATTGAAGACAAAAGGTGAATACCCAACTCTAAACTTCGAGAAAGCGAAAAACAATCAGTAGAACTTTAGGATTTGGCTTGTTCTTCAACCCTCTTTGAAGATCTAAGGTGGATCTTGGGTAAAACTACGAGAAATCAAGTGTTTTTAGGGTTAGGGTTTGGAAAAGGATGATAGAGAGAGATGAGGTATAGAAAAAGTGAGAGAAAAAGTATTTAGATTGACTTTTAAGTGTGCTGCCCCGAATAGACTGCTTAAGCGAACTTTCCACCGCTTGAGTGAAGTGCACAACATCAAAGAGACCGCTCAAGCAAACTTTCCACTACTTGAGTGGTAAATGCAAGGTCTCAAAAGTTTTGCAAAGCTACAGTGAAAATACTGGGAGTTTTGTTTCTACGCTCGAGTGACCACAGATCTTGCCGAGCAATTCTGCTCGCAAAACAAACAAGATACTGGAAGCCTCGTATCTTCGTTTGAGCAACCAATTGACAGCTCGAGCGGTTACTCAGAACAAATTGTTACAATCTACTCCCCTTAAAGAATTTCATCCCCGAAATTTCGTGATTCCTATCAACAACTCTCACAAACCCAAAGGAAAATAAATACTAAAGTAATAACAATCCTAACAATCATAATATCGTTAATGGAGAACAAAATCAAGTCACAATTCAACTAATGATATGGAAATCTAAGTTTCTAAGAAGGTAACACTTCTTCATTGCTTCATTTTACAAGTCAAAATACATATTGTCAAGGAAAACAACAAATCAACAAAATTACACATCAGTAAACAAATTTGGGTACTTCTCACGGACCTCAGCTTCTCTTTCTTAAGTAGCCTCTTCCACTCTGTGGTAGTGCCACAATACTTTTACTAAAGGAATGGCTTTACCTCTTAAAACTTGCTCTCGGGAGTTTAAGATCTTTATAGGTCTTTCTTCCTATGAAATGTTTTCATCCACCTCTAAATTTGTCCAATCTAAGACAATAAAAGGATTGGGTTCATACTTACAAGGCATAGAAATGTGAAACACATCATGTACTACGGATAGTTATGGTGGTAAGGCAAGATGATAAGCTACTTCTCTCACATGTTCTATAATGTCAAAAGGACCATTGAACCTACGTGACAATTTTCCACTTTGCCCAAATCTCATCAAACCCTTCCTAGGTGATATCTTTAAAAACACATCACTCACTTCGAAAGATATGGGCCTTCTTCTGCAGTCGGCATAACTCTTCTTTCAACTTTGAGCTGGGATCAACCTCTTTTGAATAAGAGCCACTTTCTTGGTGGTCTCATGAACTAACTTGGGTCCAAGCAAGGGTGAATCCCCCACCTCGGCTCAACACACCAGTGATCTACACTGACACTCATACAAGGCTTCAAAAGGTGCCATCTTAATGCTAGCTTGGAAGCTATTATTGTAGGCAAACTCCGCCAGTGGCAAGTGCCTCTTCCAAGAACCCATGAAGCCTAACACACAAGCTCTCAACATATCTTCTAAGATTTGGATAGTGCGCTCAGGCTGCCCGTTGATTTAAGCTTGAAAAGAGGTAGTAAAGGTCAATTGGGTACCCATAATGCTTTGTAAACTCTGTTATAACCGTGTAGTAAAATGAAGATCTCTATCTGAGATGATGCTCACCAAAACCTCGTGAAGCCGAACAATATCTTTAACATAAAGCTCAACCAAATAATCAACCGAATCACCCATACCCATAGTAAGAAAATGGGCCGACTTAGTTAGTTTATCCACAACTACCTAAACCGTGTCATTACCCCTCTGTGTTCTAGGAAGGCCTAAAACAAAGTCCCTAATGATGTGCTCTCACTTTCACTCAGCTATAGGTAAGGGCTGCAATAACCCGGTTGGCTTTTGGTGTTTTGCTTTGACTTGTTGGCAAGTTAGACACTTGGACACAAACAAGGCTACATCTCGCTTCATACCACTCCACCAAAATTGACGGCTAAGGTCACGATACATTTTTGTGCCTTCCGGATACATTGCAAGGTGTAAGTGATGGAATTCCTGAAGTACTTCATCTCCACAAGTTTCTAGTACAAAGAGGAGGTCTAGATACCTGAAACTCGAATCAAAATGCACCCTCAACAATTTCTTCTCATTTCCTTCGGATATTTTCTTTTGAATCACCTCCATTTCTGAATCACTCCGTTGTGTTTGCATAACTCGTGTGACAAGTGTTTGTTGTGCAAGGACAGAAAACAAGGTGGCATGCTCAGGAGACTCTCCCAAATGTAAGTCAAATTCACCCAGGTCACCCAACATTTCCCATTCTCTAATGGCCAGACTAGCGACGGCACTCACGGATTTTCTACTTAAAGCATCAGCCACCACATTGGCCTTTCTTGAATGATAATGCAATTTGAAATCATAATCTTCCATGAACTCCATCCACATCCTTTGACATAGATTCAAATCTTTTTGAGAAAATAGGTACTTAAGGATTTTATGATTCGAGAACACGTCAAATTTCTCCCCGTACAGATAGTGCCTCCAAAGTTTTAGGGCGAAGATTACCGCCGCTAATTCTAAGTTGTGAGTTGGATAACTCCGCTCATGAATCTTCAATTGACATGAACCATATGCCACAACCTTACTCTCTTGCATCAATACACATCCCAAACCTTCCCTAGAAGCATCATAATACATTGTGTAGCCCAACTCTCTCTCCGGAATGATCAAAATTGGCGCCATAGTTAATCTAGTTTTTAGCTCCAAGAAAGATTTTTCACAAGATTCACTCCAAACAAACTTTACCCCTTTTTAGGTTAACTTAGTCAACGGAGATGCTAGGGTGGAGAAGTCTTTCACAAACCATCTATAATACTTGACAAGATCCAAAAAGCTATGAATCTCAAAGGCAATCTTAGGTCGTTCCCAATTCTCCACGGCCTCAATCGTTGAAGAGTCTACGGTTGCCCTATCCTTGGAAACAACGTGACCCAAAAACTTCACCTCAGAAAGTCAGAACTCACATTTCTCATACTTAGTATATAACCGGTTCCTTCTACGCAACTGCAAGACAATACGGAGGTGCCCCTCATGCTCTTCCTCAGAAGGTGAACAAATAAGGATGTTGTCTACAAAAACCACTACAAATTTGTTGAGATATTATTGGAAGACTCGGTTCATCAAGTCCATGAAAGTGGCAGGGGCATTGGTCAAACCAAACGGCATAACAAAGAACTCATAGTGGCCATATCGAGTACGAAAGGCTATTTTCAGTATATCCTACTCCTTCACTCGCAACTGATGATACCCTGACCTTAGATCTATTTTAGAGAAATAGTGAAAACCCTTGAGTTGATCGAAAAGGTCATCTATTCTAGGTAACGGGTATTTGTAGACACCCCATTTTTGACCGTCCTCAAGACTTGGACGTCACCATTTGAACACTTGGTGATTATCCATGTTCGTATTCGTTTGGAGTTCCCGGAGTTCTCGGCTACACGCTTTGCCTCAGGACCTCCGAACTTGACCGTTTTGTGTCTGGTTTGCACCAAACACTTGTGCTTTGCCTTGGAGGGGCAGGGAATGCCTTGTGAGGCATCCCTACACACCACTGGCACTAGCTAGAGGCCACCGGCTGGTTGGTGTTGCCATCGGCACTATATTGTGCCGGTCGGCACTCTTTTGTGCCGGTCGGCAGTAAATATTGTCAAGATGACACTCTTTGCTGGCCGGCTACTGTGCAGTTGCTTTTTCAGATATTTTTAAGCAGCTGTCTACCACTTTCTTCCCCTTCATACACGTGTCTGGAGGGATGAGCCTCTTGTTTGCTTGGTTGCTAAGCTTACAAGATAGTCTCCTCTATAAGAGGAGGCCTTGTCTTCTTGGCTAGGGGTTAGCCATTTTTGAGAGACTAAAAACCAGAGCTCACATATCTCTCTCTCTCTATATTTTCCATCTCTCTCATCCTTGTGTGTGTTGTTCTAAGCCTAAAAGGTGTGTTTTACCTTACTTTTGCACCATTACACACACCATTACACCTTAGCTTGAGATTGAGAGACTTAGAGGGTTGTTTGTTGAAGTTTTGGACTGACTTTGATCACTAGAGAGTGGCTGGACCACCTGTTCTTCAAAGGATCTTCAAGGGTAAACTCTTTACTTTAGTTCCCCCATTCTTGCAACTAGTTTCTACCCCTCTTGCTTTGTGTTTTGAGCTTTGTTTATAAATGAAAAAAATCTTGTTTTTACTTGC
Organism: Camellia lanceoleosa; assembly: GCA_025200525.1. NCBI lineage: Eukaryota > Viridiplantae > Streptophyta > Magnoliopsida > Ericales > Theaceae > Camellia > Camellia lanceoleosa. Next base: position 19,012,779 of record CM045771.1, on the reverse strand, counting down.
TCTTGAACCTTCATTAAGGTCATTTTGTGGTTTGAGTAAAGACTCACCCTCTTAGGCTTTGCTTTGGCCATTTTAGTCCCTTTTCTTGAGGCTTTGTTTACTTGGTGTTTTTGGTCTTCTCACCACTGAAAACCAGTGGATTTTTAGTGGTGAGGAAGGTGTCTTGAAGTCTCACATAGGGGAGGGACACCCCTCTCCCCTTTGTCCCTTGTTTGCCTTTGTTTTTTGACCTAAAGAATAGCATGCATGCTTGGTTGGTTTTGGCTTCATTTCAGAGCATATTTGTGGTTCTTATGATATGTTATACCTCTGTTTTAGGTCGGATTTGTAGCCCTTAGCATGTCTCTCATACTTGCTTTGAAATGCTCTCTTATGCTTAAAAGTATGTCATGCATCTAGGCCATGTTCTTTGCATATTTTAGCATAATTCCATGAGGGCATTAGCATCATATTGATATGTGTAAGGGCTGTTAGCCACTGTTTTTACCATGTTTGGCATGTTTGGTGTCGTTATCTTGCTTGATTGGCTTGCAAGCCTTGGGTGTGTGAGTCCCTAGCATGTTTAGCCTACCTCGATCTTATGGTTTGGCATCATTTTAGATCACATTTCAGTCCCTATTCCATGCCTATATGTCTCCATCTATCACCTCTTCCATGTCTTGAAGTGTTGGTCTCTTATGCTTTAAAGAGGGTATTGTGCATGCTCGCATGATTAATGCATTTTGGGGGTGCCATGTCAAGGTTTGTGGGTGTATTTTTGCATGATGGAACTCTGTTTTTCCTTAAATAATTCATGCCATGATTGGTCTTAGTAGTGGTGGAAGGATGCTCCCTTTTTGTGCCCTAATCTTAGGCCATTTTGACTTGCATGTTTGCATGAGTATAGGTCACCATCTTGGGCATGTTTTGCCACTGTTTTGGGGAGATTTGAAGGCTGCCCCATTCTAGTTAAATCCACCATTGCATGCTTGCCTCATGGTGGTTGCTTAATTGATTCATTAAGTGTTACCACATGCCACTCCCATTGCCTTAAGTGTCCATGTTTGAATTACACCTTGCATTTTACATGCCTGGTATTGCACACTTAATATCATGTTGCATTGCATTTGGTAGGCCTTGCATTTTTGCATTATTGTTGCATTGTTGAGCCTTGTTGCATACATGCATTCAATGTCTTGGTTTGGGGTGTCAAACCAAGTGTAAGGGTTGAAAGAAGTTCACACTACAAGTGGTGCAACTTATTTCAATTCTTGGTCACTAAGGCCCTTGACCAACACATGATAAGGCCTTGGTTTCATTTATGTGTTTGCATGCATTTTTACATTAAAATGCAAACTTAGTTCCTTAGGCTATCATGCACCAAGATGCATAATTGATGGCCCAAGAACCTAGGGTCATGCTCCCTTGAGTCTCAAACATGATAGGGAAGCATTGGCCATGCTTACATATGCCTAAAAATTCATGCCATGCACTGCTGGTCTGCTGTTGCTGTCAAAACTGTCTTCTGCAGGAATTATTTGCCGACCGGCAGTATAGAGTGCCGACCGGCATTGTATTTATTGCCGACAAGCTCCTTAGCAGCCGATGGATATTGTACACGGCCGGTGGACATTCTATTCAGCCGGTGATGATCTTCAGTGTGCAGGGCGCATGTTCTGAGATTTTGGCAGTTTTCTAGAGAAGCAGGGCAGTAAAAGCAGAGCCAACAGTGGCATGGTGCGGACTTTCCGGGCAAGGCGGGCTCAAGCATACATCATTCACGCATCCCGAGGCAGGGGTTGGGGCCACCTTTCCTTTTTGCATTTATTTGTTAAATAATTAGGAATTTTGTAATAATTAATTTATTTATTATTCGGACTGTAATATTTATTCGGTCCCTCCGTGTGAGGGCATAATTGTAATAAGTGTGGGTGAGTGTTGTGTATGTCTTCCAACCCCCATTTCTTTCTTCCCTTTTATTTACCTGCTTATGATGGTAGATTAGGGCACGTTTATTTTAACATACCTTATGCTATGCATGCGTGCATCCATGCATTTGTTAACATGCACCGAGCTCGATACATTATACAAACCGTATTGTATTTCAAATCTAACTTGAATACGTGTTACTTGTGCATTTCACATGCCATGTTTAGGATAGCCGAGCCTACTCTAAGTTGCATCTTGCATGTGTTGCATTAGCCACTTAACATGAACTAGGTCACGCATGTTTGCTAACTAGTTTCTTGTTTTGGCACGGAGTACGATGTAAGTATTTACGCTTTAGCATACCACATACGTGTGAATGTTGCCATGACAGTATGCTTACCATGCGGCTAAATGCTTATGTGATATAACTGTTTGAATGCCTGTGGGTGGAGGTTGGATTGCTTGAGTTGGAAAACTCATCAAAATCCGTGTTTTAGCCTACTTGCGAGTAGCAAATTCCAAAGCATTTTCAAAATGAACGGATATGCAATGTTTGTTTCCAAATTAGGCAATCTAGTCTATACTTGTTTGCTGTGCGCATAACATAGTAATTCTAGGTTAATAATTGGAATAAGAGCATGTAATGTTTTCAAAATCGGATATCACGGTTAGTAGAGGCCGGTCTTCGGACCGGGCGAAAGGGGGTGCTCATAGCTGACCTTCCCCAATCGTACCCAAGCTCCCGAGCCAAGACCACTTTGGTGATGACGGACACGTGGCCTTCGGCACCGAGTCAGGGTTTCCTAAATTTCCCATTTTAAAAATATTTAGGTAGCGACTCTGTAATCTGGAAAAGCAGTCCATGTTTGGCAATACTTTTTCAAAATCTGTTTTTCTTCAAAACGATTTGCCAGAGTTGGACTCTTTGGTTCAAGATTTAGAATCGCAACACAAAAAGGGGAGTCCGAACTGTAGCATGGAGGCCCGCCCCCGTGGGACCTGTTACAGTATTTGTTTTTAACCATGACCCTATTCAACTTGTTGTAGTCGATACACAACCACAACGAACCATCCTTCTTTTTGGCGAAGAGAGCCAGTGCTCTCCATGGTGAGGTACTAGGGTGTATAACGCTCTTGTCTAATAACTCTTGAAATTGCTCCTTCAAGATGAGTAACTTTACCGGCACAAATCTATAGGGTGACATGGAGATGGGTGCCCTGCCAAGAACCAAGTCTATAGAGAACTACACCTCACAGTGAGGTGGTAATTCAGTGAGATCCTTTGAAAGACATTTGAATACTTGCAAACCACTCTAGGGAATTGTAGACACCCAATTTTTTACTAGCTTTAAGATTTAGGCGCTCTTTTTTGAGTTCTTGATAATGAAGACAAGATGTGTTAATCGTACAAAGGCTTTGGCAAGAAGCCGAAGGATCAAACTTTAAACCCTCCAAATGCCTGGTTTTGGACAAAATGTTCTTCGACCAAAATAAAAACCACTTTCAAAAAGAGATTTAGTGGTGCAATTCTAGACATTACCATGATGTTCTAAGGCTTATATTTTCAAAGTCAAAGCGTTGTATTCTTTCAAACAAACTGAGCAAAGAATATAATGAGAATGAATAAAAGAGATGAAATCCTTTGAAATACCTGTTTCTCCTCTTAATTCAGGCTACCCTTCTCTCGTTGATCTAACGGTGTGCCTGCCGAACACCATATTACTAGCCGGCTAAAAGTGCACTCAGCTGATCCCCAAAGGAAACGGCTGGATGAATGTTTCAGGTACAGAGCATTTTTGGAAATTTCAACTTGTTCTGATTATCTACCACAAATATCTCAAATATTTGCATGCTGAGCTCTATAAATAGAGCTCGCAACTCATTTCAAAGGGTTGAAAGCTTGGCCCACAGCTCATAAGAGCCTCTTGACATTTCTCTCTCTTGACCACATCTCTTACCTACCACCCTTTAGTTTTAGACAACCAAGCTCCATTGAAACTTGATCCTAAGAATCTTGCTAACACTCTTGGATATTAAACAATACATCTAAAGTGACTTGAGGGAATTAAAAGGGAGTTTGTGCATCAAAAGGACCTACTCTCCTAGGAGGTGATTTTCTTACACTTTTGATAATTTTTCTCTATTTCTTTCTTTATTTTCAACTTTGTTTTTCACTATGTAACTATTATAGAGATGTAATAAGTCCTCATGGATGTGGAGGGAGTAGATTTTACCACCTATCCATTGAGATGATTGTCTTTTCTTTATTTTCTTACTTTCCTGAGCTTAAACTTCAAGTTCTTATGCACATTGGACCCTTGTGGATGTGTTTAGGAGTAGTTATTAGCCATCCATCCATTCACAAGTTTAATAAGTAGAGTAGTTTTTCTAGTTGTTACACTCCTCTCCTTCATCTATACTATCTCTCAAGTGCATCAATTTATGTGTTCTAACTCCTTACTCAATGTCAATGAGTGTTAGAGGTTGTTTCATAGGATTGCTTGGGTGATCCATGGGATTTGATGTTGGAAAATTTGTGTTCTTAATTTTTCATTGAGTATTTTAGAAGTAAAACTAGAGATTTTGGGTCAAAGGAAGTTGAAACCTCCATTCTCAATCATTTGTAAACATAAAAAGGGGTGTAACCATCCTTGTTCTATGACTAGATAAGGAGTTTTCAATAAATTTGATGAATCCCTTGTTTTAACGAGTAAAGCTTCCACCAAGAAATGATTTGCATTAATCTACGCTCTCTACTTAATAGCATGGATTTGGGTATTGATTTGCCTTTATTCACAAAGAGAAGATGCATAGTCCTATCCATTTTGTGACAACCCCATCACGTATTATGCTCTTAATCATTGATTTTGAATGTTATTTATGTGTTTAGTGTGAATTTGAATGCTAATTATGTGTTTAATGTGATTGTTGGATTCATATTTGTTAACCGTAGAGACATCTATTGTGATTTCTGTTATAATATGAAATTGAAGGCCTTAATGGTGTCAGAAACCGAAATTGATTAGTTTAATTTTTAGAGCCTAATGGGAAGTTTGATTAAAATTCGATTCAGAATAAATTAATTAGATTAAATCAACTGAATTAAGCTTTTGATTAATTAACTTGAGCTCTAATTACTTATCTTAATCCTTGATTAGTGTATTAAGTTAATTAAGCCTTTATATATGTTAAGAATGAGATTATACTCATTATTTTACACTCAAAAACATGAAAAGAGGCATTCTAGAGAGAGAGATATAGTTCATTTACAGAGAGAGAGAGAGAGAGAGAGAGAGAGAGAGAGAGAGAGAAAGAGAGAGGGTTTAATCATGAAGTTTTGGCTTGAAGGTTGGAGAATTGAGTAGAGGAACTCAAGAATTGGCTAATACATGTGTTATTGAAGACCTTAGGTAAGCTTTTGAACCTTGATTTGTGAGATTAAGTCATCAATATGTGTATTCATGAAGATTATGAATTTAAATGCAAGAGTTGAGATAAAAATGAAGAAATTGGAGTAAATTCATACATGCATGCATAAATTAGTAGAGTTTCATACTTTTGAACATGGTTCATGTCATCTAAGCTTGAATTGAAGGTTATATTATCCATGCATCTATAAGGTTTTGAAGTTAAATTCCATGTATTGAGGGTTTTAGGAAAGAATTTGAAGCTAATTGGGTCATGCATGGTCAATTCATGAAGTTTTGGGCTTTGAATTTGCAAATTGGTTTTGTATCCATGCTTATGGTTGTATATTTGTAGATTAGAGCATGTCATGCAAGTTTTCACACTTTGAGTACATGTTTTGAAATTCAAAATCAATTCTGGAAAACCCAGAATTCGGCCGCATCTCTCGAGCGAATAGGTTGTTGCTCAAGCACACATATCATGCATCCAATATTTTTGCAGACATTGGCAGTTGGCTCGAGTGACCGTGTAACAACCCCGACCTCTGTATCATTTTTTACATATTATTTTCTTGGGCATAATTTGCATGATTATGTGTTTATTTGATACTTATCTGTTTGTTTGTGAATTATCTATTTGAATGTGAACTTGAAATTCAAAATTGAAAGCCCAAACGGATTTAGAAATTGAAATTGATTAATTCAATAGGTTAGCTGGAATATTTAGAACCATATGGTAAGTTTAATTAAAATTTGATTCAGATCAAAATAATTAGAACACAATAAGTATAATTGATTAAACTTAAGCCCAATTGATTAGTCTTAATCACACGTAATTAGTGAAGCCTAATCCACCTATATTTATGATAATCAAGCTTAAGACTTCATTTTAACAAACTTTTGAGCTGAAAATTGAGAGAGAAAAAGAGAGAGTTCAACATTATATATATATATAGAGAGAGAGAGAGAGAGAAGAAGAAGAATTCAAGAGAATTAAGGGGAGATTGAAGAGATTAAGCTTAACGAAGGCCAAAATCAAGCTGTAGGTAAGATATTTACCCTTAATTCATGAGAATAATTCATGTAGGGTGATGAATTCACCAAGTTGTAGGACCATTTGCATGAATTAGAAAGAAATGAGTTAGAATCACAATGAATATAGAGAGTTTGAGTGAATTGTATACACGCATGCATAATTCTTCATCTTTGAACTTGGTTTTCTTCAAATTCATACATGCATGGGACTTATACATGTTAATTCTTAAGGTTTTTCATGGTTTTGCACTCAACACCTCATATAAACATGTGTTGTAAAGAAAAGAGTTGGATTTCCTACATGCATGTCAAGAACATGGTGTTTTGGGCTTTGTTTTGAAGAATTGAAAGCAAATTTGAGATCATGGTTTCGTAATTTCCAAAGATTTGTGTTTTATAAAGTGTTTCTAAGTTTTTGAGACCAACCATGCAAGCTTTGAACATGAAAGGAGTGTTTTTGAACTTCAAACACAAACCTGGAAAATCCAGAATTCGTCCAGTTCACTCAAGCGAAGGATCCGTTGCTCGAGCAAAAAATGGAGGCATCCAATACTTTTATAGACATTTGGCCATTTGCTTAAGAGACCAAGTGTGCACTCAAGCAAACTCACTTTTGTTCAACACTTGGCTCGAGCGACCATCGAGCGTAGAATTTGAGCATCCAGTTCTTTTGCAGAAAGGCCACACCGCTCGAGCTAACAAGTGTGCGCTTGAGTGAAGATCTCGTTTTTAGCAAATTTTGACTAACACTTAGAAGTGCATATTTGCATCCTCATGCCTTTTTGGCATTCTTTTGCATCATTTGAACACCCTTAATCATAGAACAAGCTAGAAACACACGTAAAAGAATCAAACTAAGATACGTTACTTGTTTCAAATGTGTGTTCAATGTGTATTTATGTTATGTGATTTGTGTAGGTGGTCAACCGAGGTTTATCATCAGTACCAACCCATTATGAGTAGTATCTTTGTAAAGATATTCTATTAAATGCTTTTGAATTACTGCAAGAATGTTATTTAGAAATGCTATTTTGATAAGAATGAATGATTGTCCCTTTGGAAATGTAATTTGTGGCATCCTTAGTGTAGCCCTTGCTTGGGGGTAGCAATACCAAGGCCCATGTGATATGCGTACAGAGATATTTGATGTAGACTCAAGTGGTCCCTTCGTTAGACCTATATGGTCCCTCCATTAGACCCAAGTGGACCTTTGTTAGGTTTATATAGTCTCTCTGTTAGACCTATATGGTCTCTCTATTAGACCTATGTGGTCCATTTTTGCACTAATGGATGTATCACATATGATTATGATTTGTAAACTTTGATACGATAGGTATTCAGATATGATCTTCTTGAACTCATGTGATATGATTTCGTACCATGGTAGACATCATTCATTTAAACATCTTTATATTGGTATTACTCCCTGGATTTTAGCTCACCCCCTTCCCTTATATATATGTAGGTGAGCAAGTGGAGCGTCAAGCGTAAGGCAACCTCGGGAGTCCACCCTTTTGTCATCCATTTTGAAGTGCCTCCGTGATAGGGCGATCTTGGACTCATGTGGAGCCAAGTTACGTCAATCTTGTTGATCAAGATGTTTTGCTTGTTTCTTTTGTTTAATTCTTTTGTTTTGGAACTGGCTTCGTATGAATACTTTGTATATGTGTATAAGATGTTAAGATGTATTTTATATTTGTCTCTATAAGAGGGATAAAGTTTAAATTTCATACGGACTTTCTTGTATGCGCTACTCGATGGACATGTTTATATTTTAATATTGCTTCTGCAAGGCCCCATTATTATTATAAATTATCAGTTCTGTCATTAAGGCCGAAGGTAATCTGTGATTACTAGACAATCATGACCTAAACCTCTAGAGAAAGGTTCGGGTCATGACAATTTGGTATCAGAGCACGAGTTTAAATTTCATATGGACTTTCTTGTATGCGCTACTCGATGGACATGTTTATATTTTAATATTGCTTCTGCAAGGCCCCGTTATTATTATAAATTATTAGTTCTATCATTGAGGTCGAAGGTAATCTGTGATTACTAGACAATCATGACCTAAACCTCTAGAGGAAGGTTCAGGTCATGACAATTTGGTATCAGAGCACGAGTTATACCTCACTCACTTGTCAATTGAGCAATAAGGTGTCTAGAAAAGACTTAAGAATTGCATTCATTGTATTTGACTATCAGAATGAGGTAATTTTTGAAAATATGTATATGTATATGTGTGCCTACAATGTATTTGTTATGATACAAGTTTCATATAGATAATGGTGAGAATAAGAAAGGATGAACTAGAGGAGTCTACGTCCAACTGACTTGACTGGATGGAAATAATGATGCACAATATGGCCGAAAGCCTAAGGCAATAACAGTAACCACCACTCCTACCTCCAATGCCCATACCACCCGTACCGGATCACCAAACAGATGACCGAACTATTGCCCTCACCAGAGAGTTCAAAAACATGAAACTGCCCTTGTTTTATGGGAGAATTGACCCATCGAAGGCTAAGGCCTAGTTGTTGGAGATTGAGAAGCTGTTTTAGGTGTTTCCATGCACAAAGACACAAAAGGTTCTGTTACCCGCTGTAGACTTGTTTTTTTTCTGCGCGGCCCTTCGGAAGGTTTGAAAAGAAAGCCTCACAGTTCAGACTCCCGCGGTTCTGAATCTAGTCTCACAAGTGCAATATGAAACTGATAAACACCAAAGAGTCCAAATCCGGCAAATCTTTTTGGAAAATCGATTTTAAAATTGGACTGCTTTGCCAGATACAGAGTCGCCACCTAAATATTTTTTATTTTGGAGAAATTTAGGAAACCCTGACTCGTGCCAAAGGCCACGTGTCCATCATCATCAAAGTTGCCTTAGTTCGGGAACTTCAGTACAAAGGGGGAAGGTCATGAATTGAGCACACCCGCTTGCCCGATCAAAAGATCGGCTTTACTAATTATGATATGATTTATATATATATTATGTGCTCTTGTTTCAGTTATTTGACTAGCTTTACTATGTGATACGCACAAGCAAATATAGACTTGTTTGCTCAATTTGGAACAATTCAACTCATGTTTGTTTGCAAAAATGGTTTGAATTTGCCACTTCAAGTAGGCTTAAAAGTTGCAGATTTGCCACCAAACATAGTGGGCTTAAAACATGATTTACCACTCAACAAAGTGGGCTTAAAATGCACATTCGTTGAATCATTCCAATTTAAACAACAAGTGTTCATCCATAGGCATTCATGCAGTTTAGCATTTAACCACATAGCCTCATGGCAAGCATGCTAATCATGGCAACATTCACACTTATGCAAGTATGCTAAAGCGTAAAAACTCACCTAGCACTCTAAGCTAGGAAAACATGAGTTAGAAAAATATGCATGATTCCTAACTATACAAGATGCCTAATGCAACACATGCAATATGCAATTAATAGGCTCGGCTACTAATATGGCATATGGATCGATTTGATAACATGCGATTAAACACGTATTCAAAGAATTATTGAAATGGTAATGCAGTTTGAATGATGCGTTGAGCCTCGATGCATGCAATACGAATGAATGAATGCAAGCATGCGATATGCTAATTGAAACATGTCCCTAATCTAACCATCGAAAGCGATTAAATAAAAGGGAGAAAGACGTGGGGTTGAAAAACATATACACACGCACCCACACTTATTACAACATTACACCCTTGTGAAGGAGGGTCCGAATAAATAAGAGCTAAGCTAATCTAAGCTAAGCTAATTAGACTAAATATTACAAACCAAATGAATAACTAGCTAAGCTAATTACTAATTATTACAACACTTTAACTAACTAGTAAACTAGTTAATTAATTTATAACACAAATGTACACGAACTAAGCATTTAAGATATTAAACTATGCTGTCACTGTTCTGCCTCGGGAAGTGGAAGATGCACATGCTTGGTTTTCACCCCAAAAAGACGTCTATTTTGCTCTCGAAAGCCTCTGTTTGCAGGGTTGAGTATTTCTAGAACCTTTCTGCTCCACCTTACCAAATCTTTGTTGAAGTTTACATTAGTGGTCTACCGGCCATAGAGGGAAGCTGCCGGCCATCTACCGGCCAATGAGGTGTCCTGCCGGCCAGAAATGATGCACTGCTGGCCATGGATGGTGGCCTTCCGGCCACTGATGCATTGGATCACCATGCTGCAGTAGAGTACAAACAGAGCAAAAATAGGGTTTTCCCAAGGATTTGTTTGTACTGTATCCCTCCTTATCATCTCAATATCTCAAAGGAGTGACACATTTGGATCCAAAAACCACCAATTAAGCAAGTTCATTGCATGATGGCCAAAGATCCAAGTTGTACAACTTCGATAAATACACAAATATGACCAACAAGACCACCACCGTATCATGCATGATCAAGGGCAATGGAGACCTAGGAAAGTGGCACATTTAATCACTTTTGAGTATGAAATGTCCTATTTTCCTTGTGCTCAAATTAACGTCCGATTTGAAAACATGGAATGTAACACAATGACATGCTTATCTTGTCACTTTTACTTGTCAATTTTGTTTACACATTTTAATTACCAAATCATTCTTTAATCAATTTGTCCATTGGTGAATATCCTTTAAGGTGAAGGAAGTGTCAACCAAGGGATAGTGTAAGGCAAGAGAGAGATCATGCCTTTGATAATGAACCCTCAAAGAGGATTAAACCATTGAGCATGACCTCAATCTCAAGCTTAAAGGATCCCAAGTTTGAAACAACCCTCAAAAGTAGATGAAAGAGTGAAGCAAAGAGGGATGTTGCAGAGATTTAGGTGCTGAAATTGAATGATAAAAGCACTAAAAACATACAGCCAAGTCACACCAATGATGTTTAAAGCCTTAAAACAACAAGCTAGTGCAAGGATTTACATTACAACTACACAAAACAAAGTTCAAATGAACCAAACAGCCCAAAACAGAGCTAAAGCAAGCTGTTTCAGAGGCTAAAACATGCTGGACTTAAGCTAAGTTAAGCTAGAAAAACATGGTAACATGTAAGGCTAACTAAGCATGCAAACAAGACACAAGGAAGAGAAGCTAACCCCTCCAATTTTGGACTTCAAAATGAGATTTTTGCCACTGAAAACCTCTGAAATTCAGTGGTTAAAAGGCCCAAAAAAGTTGGTTTTAAAGTGATGGATAAAGGCACAAAAACTTTATAAATTAAGAAACAAGAAGGGTGAACCACCCCCTAAATAAAAAAGGGCTCAAACCACCATTTTTAAGCCACAAAAATAGAGCTTTTTACAGTTCAAAACCAGCCCCAAAAAAAATTAAAAAAGATAGAAAAACAAGTATTGAAAACAAGATAACAAGACTAGTATTCTACCTCTTGAAGCAAAGAACACTTTAGGCACAAGTTCAAGCCAAAACCACCTTCAAGAGCTCCAAGAAGGCCCCAAGGAACCTTAGCTCAAAGATGAGAGGATTTGGTTTAGGAGAAGTAGGCAAAAGTGTAGAGAAACTAGGCAAACACACACAATTTTGCAAGAGAGAGAGAGAGAGAAATCTAGAGAGAGAAAATTTTTGTGTCAAATTTTTTTAACCCCCAAACATGCGAGAGAGGGGTCCTATATATAGAAAACACAAATTTCTCTCACAAACATCCAGCCACACACATGTAGAAAGATGCATGAATCTGTGCAAACAGCTGGCACAAAATATCACAAAATATCTATAGCAAACAATGGTGGCTGGCCGGCCATCAGTGGTGGCCGGCAAGTCTTCATTAATGGCAGGCAATGCACATCAATGGTTGGCAAAGCAGAAATGGTGGCCAGAAGCCTCTAAGGATGGACGGCAAGCCATCAGGAACTTCAGGCTGAAAAGAACCAAGTATGGTCCAAAGATGAGACAAAATGGATGCAGGGTTTGAAATGCTCACAGCTGTGGCATTCCACTAGAGACTTTAAGCGTTCGACAATCAAATAGATTCATCATCGAAAGTACTTGCAAGAACATCCAAGTCTTAAAGGGCCATCAAAAATGGAGTGTCTACACCTACCTTTACTCTAGAAAATGAAGTAAGAAGATGGTGGATGTTAGTGCGAGATACTAACAGGGGAATTAGTTGGGCTCAATTCTTAGAGATTTTCTTTAAGAAGTACTTCCCGCAATGTGTTCAGGATAGGAAAGTAACATATATAATTTGAACAGCTAAAGCAAGAGAATAAGTCTGGGGCAGAGTATGAAGCCCAGTTTACTAAGTTAGCACAGTTTGCGTCGCACATGGTTGATACAGACTATAAAAAGGCCAGCAAATGTGAAGGAGGTCTCTGTGACGCAATTCTTGATAGAATTAAAGTGTTGAAGCTACCCAAATATGTTAATGTATTAGACAGGGCTCTCATGGCAGAGACAAATCTGGTTAGCCGTGATCGAAATTTTTAGTGGAAAAGTAAAAGATAGAATTGGAATGTGAACAAAGGGGCAACTTTAGCAATGACTAAGAAAGCAAAGTCAGGAAATTCAAGTCAAAGTGATAATTCAACATCTGTTTGTCCAGATTATGGAGGGGAAGCACTGGGGTCTGTGTCATCGCATTACTGGGCGCGTATTTTTTTGTGTAGGAAGACGGGACACATAGCGAGGGAATGTCCACAACCACGACAACGTAATAATCGGGGTGCTATAAGCTCAACCGCATCAGTATCACATGTAAGGGCCAATACAGCTCCGACTACTACGAGTGATAATCAAGGACAAGGAAGGGTTTCTACTCTTGTACTGGAGGACACTCAAAATGCAGAAACTGTAGTCTCAGGTACACTATCTATTTGTAGGCAAGATGTGTATGTTTTGGTTAATTTAGGGTCTACCCACTCTTTTCTCTCTATGCAATTTGCTCCTAGATTGAGTAGACCTTTGGAAATTTTGAGATATATATTATGTGTGTCATCATTGTCAGGGGGATCTATGTTATGTTCAACTATTTACTCTACATGTAAAATCATACTCGAGAATGCTACATTGTATGTAGATTTATTGCCCTTAGACATGACTCATTTTGACATTATCTTAGGTATGGACTGGTGGTTTTTTGCGCTCCTCGGAGGGGTTTAGTCTCCTTGGGTACGATAGCCCTACAGTTCAGACTCCTGTTGTTCTGAATCTGGTTCCACAAGTGCAATGTGAAACAAAAAAAACGAATGACAGTCCAAATCCGACAAATCTTAGAAAATCCATTAATTATCAGAGATGCCAAAAATGGATTGCATTGCCAGATTTTAGAGTCGCCACCTAAATATTTTTGAAAAATTTAGGAAACCCGTGACTCGTGCCAAAAGCCACTTGTCCGTCATAAACCAAAGTGTCTCGACTTGGGAACTTAGGTATGAGAGGGGAAAGTCAGGAATTAGGCACCCCACTCACCTGATCAAAGATCGGCTTCTACTAATCATGATGTAAATTTTATGGACATTATATGCTCATGTTCTGATTATTAATATACTAACATTACTATGTGAAGCAAACAAGTATAGACCACATCACTTACTTTGGATTGGTTTGATTTCATGCTTTTTTTTTTAAAAAAAAAAAAGAGTTTTGAATATGTGCTACTCAAATGAAAAGTGAGCTCATATGTACAATAATTGAAGGCATTCCAATTTAAGCAAAATGGCTTCCATCCATAGGCATTCAAAGAGGTATTGTAAATAAGCACGTAGCCTTATGGTAGTATGCTTGACATGGCAACATGAACACATATGTAATATGCTAAAGCAACAATGCTCACCTAGTACTCGTACTCAATCGAGGCAAGCCAAAGAAAAGAGTATAGTTAGAAAAATGCATGATCCTATATGCAAAATGGCTAATGCAACGTATACAAAAATGCAACTATTAGGTTCGGCTTATTAACATGTCATATGGATTAACTTAAAACATGTAGTAACGCACGTATTCAAGTAAGTAGGAAATGACAATGATATTCAATAATGATGAACCGAACCTTAATGCATGCAAAGATGGATGCAAATCATGGCAATGATAGAGAAAACATGATGATATACAACTATATTAAGCAAGTACATAAAAAGGAGAAAGAAATGAGGGTTGGGAGACATACATCAAGTGTTTCATATTTGCTCTCTTTACAAGAGAGTCCAAATGCCCTAATTAACTAATTATTACAAATCCAAATGAACTAACTAATTAATTATTACAAATCTAAATGAAAGCGACTAATTAATTACAATATGAATCAAAGCGGCTAATATAAAGGAATTAAAAGAAAGGTGGGGAATCACGTGTGCACAGCAAGAACGTCCTTTGGAAACCCGTACTGCTCACTACCAGAAGCTGCTCTGTTCATAGTATGAAAATGACTCTATTTTGGGGCCTCAGGATCTACTCTGTTTCAATGAAAAAGCACCACAGCCGTACAAAAAATGGGGTCGGCTAGCCTTAGGAAGTGGTCGGCCGTACGGAGCTTTGGTTGGCCGGCTAGTTATTTTGGGGGAAGATCTACTGCAATCAAAATCGGAATAGAGCAAAATAGAGGGTTTCCAAATGATGTTCATCCTTCCTTCTCTCTTCTATCATGAAAAATTATCATGAAAAATTCTCAAGGAGAGAGTAAGTTTACTTCACAAATCATCAAACATCCCAAGGGTATTCAAATAATGATTAGTAAAGCGACGAGATGGCAATTAATAGATACAAAGCTAACTAAAACTAATTATGAAAGATATAATCAAAGATATGGCCAAAACCCATTAAATCTCATGGAAAACAAGAGCAAGTGAATACTCAAGCTTAGAGAGAATAGGTTTAGAGAAAGCCATTTTGGAGGCAAAGCTCATACACAAGAGGTTCCATCATTAAGAAAACCAAAGATACTTTTCTTCCTACTCATGGAAGACGGATTGAAATCTTTATTTCCATGCTTCAAAGGAACTAGAAGAGAGTCTCTAACGGTCGTGATGAAAGAGCTCTCATGTAGCTTTGAAGCAAAAGCAAAACTAAACTAAGTAAAAGCAAGAAATGAGAGCTATGGAGAGATGATTGCAAGCTCATCTTCCTACTCATGGAACATGGATGAAACATCCATTTCCATGCTACAAAAAAGGAACTAGAAAAGAGCTTTACAATATCTTCCAAGAAGAAAGATATGAGACAAGAATCAAACTATTTATATAAGCTTTAAACACATATATACAGTTCATATTTAATCAAAATCTACCTAAAACAGTGCTGAAAATGAAAGAAAATAAGCAAAAACATGAGGGCAACAAGAGAGCAACACTAGAGAGCAAGCCTATGGAAGGGTGGCTAACCCTTCCGCCTTCAACCAGGTTCAAATCACATTTTAAAGCCCAAAATAGTCTGAAAAACAATATTGAAATGAAGAACAACAAGCTTAAAAGAAAAGGAAATGGAAAGAGTTGAAGAATCAACCACTAGAGAAGAGGAAGAGTTTCTTAGTTCACAAACTCCAAGCCAAACACTCTCAAGTATCTGAAATTATGTTCAAAACCTCAGCAAAAAGCTTCAAATTCAAGCTTTAATGGTGTATCTATAGTGTATCTATATTTCAAGAGGGTAGAGAAGCTTTGGGCAATTGTCTAAGCCTTTGGAAAATTATTCTAACCCTAAATTCAGAGGGAAGGTGCTATTTTTATAAGGTTTCCACCGCCTTTCAATGTAAATATCTTCAAAGGAGAGCAGCTGGCCAAATCTTATGCATGGGAGCAACTGGCTGCTGTAAAATATCTGGTACGCTAAACATGGTCGGCCGGCCAAAAGGATGTGGCCTACTGGTCATTTTTTGGTCTTGTTGCTTTTTGAGTGATTAGGCTACAAAAATAGGTTTTGGTCCAAATGGGGTGCAAGGTTTGGGTTTGAAGCTCAAAACTGAACTCTTTTGCTAAAAATTCAAAAGATTTGTACAGTATAGCATGTCATCATCAAGTGTTTAGAGTGAAGCGCCCAAGTCTTAAAGGTGGTGAAAATGGGGTGTTTACAGTTGCACCTCTTTGACAGAGCTTGAAGTTATGAAATGCGTGAGTGAATGTCAAAACCCGAAGACGATCCATTTGACGAGGCCATAAGACTTGGGCAGACAAACAAAATGCAAATGCAATTGGTTGAACTTGAAAGTTGCCTACGTATCCCTTTGCAAGGAATCAAACCAGCGTAGTTCAAGGGTAAGATGCAAATAACAAACAATGTAATGGAATAATCAAACCACAAGAAGTGCAAAACACACGAATACCATAAAGGAATAGAGATGCAAATCAAACTACATTTTATGTAGAAAATAAGTGGGCACGAGCCAAACAACATCTAACACAGGCTAAGTGCCTACACACTTAATATTAGTCTCAGCGCAGCATGGGTGCTTACACATAATAGAAACATGTTTTGACATGAAAGGGGTGTGAGCATATAACAGAACCATGTTTTTCGCAGAAAGAGTACAAGTGATTGGGTGGTATGATATAGGTGAGGAATGATCTGTTGGGTAATGATCTACTGGGAAATAACAATGCAATAGGATGATAATGATCCTAAATGCATTTACGTGAAAAGGATGAATGCAACAAGATAGGGTATGATACAATGGATGCAACAGATAAAATGGATAGGGGGTGTAGGCCAAACTATGTCTTACCTAGAAAAGACATGGACACAAAACAAATCATGCCTAACATGAAAAAGGTGCCGACACCCTCAAACGACAATTCTTGCAGAATAGGTGCGTACACATTATCACAGAACCATGCTTTAACACGGGAAATGTATGAGCACTTGCCAAACAAAGCTTAACAAGGAAAGGATGCAGGCAATAAAATGGTATGATGTAATGGATGTCATGGATAATATAGTAGATGCATGTGATAGATGCTATATGCAATGCGATAGAGGTGATAGATGATAGATGTGATGTAGCAGTCGGGAAGTGGTGCCTTAGAAAGCAGTTTACAGCGGTAATTGGCGATGACTTATCTTATTCAGCTGGGGATCTTCATGTTCTTCTTGTTTTAAGACCTCTTCCTTCATCTTGCGCTTCCAAACAGAGAAAACAATCTCAAGGACACCAAAATGCTCAATAAAGGTATAATCTTCACGTGAAAACCACGGGTACTACTTTTCTCCCTGGCCATGTTTACAACTTTCTCTATTCTTCAATAGGGTGACAGACTAGGTTGGTTTAGTATCCAGAATTGAGGCGCCTACAAGTTACATCAACCTATGGGGCTGCCATACAGATTTTAAGCCGAGGATACACCTCTGGGTATTCAAACCAGACTTTAGTCTCGGAAATTCCAAACCTTTGCGTTCTAGGCCTCGGCCACTCAAACTCTAGTTTCTACTATCGCAGTTGGTCTCCTAGGAACGCACTACAAACACAGTCAGGTGTCTAGACTAGACCACTTGAAGTCGTTCGGCCATGACAAACACTAAAGGAATTGCACCTTTAGCGGATTTAAGGTCTCCTAAACCCACGCTGGGGATTAACACTCTTCAAGCATTAAAGGGGTGCACAAGACAGTGCGATGCATGATGAATGCACAAAACAATGCTATGTAGATGCACAAGACAGTGCAATGCGGGGTGCACAAAACAGTGCGATACAGCTACACAAAACAATGCGATGCGGGGTGAATGCATAAAACAGTGCTATGTGGGTGCACAAAACAGTGCGATGCAGGTGAATGCACAAAACAATGCTATGCAGGTGCACAAAACAATGTGATGCGGGTGTACAAAATAGTGCGATGCAGGTGCACAAAATAGTGCTATGTGGGTGCATAAAATAGTGCGATGTGGGTGCACAAAACAGTGCAATGCAGATGCACAAAATAGTGCAATACAAGGTGCACAAAATAATGCTATGTGGGGTGCACAAGACAATACGATACAAGGTGCACAAAACAGTGAGATGCAGGTGCACAAAACAGTGCGATGCAGGTGAGTGCACAAAATAGTGCGATGCAGGTGAATGCACAAAACAGTGCGATGCAAAGGTAATGAACAGTGTGTAAAGTAGCGCTTCACGTACCTTATGAAATGAATGCAAGGCAACTTGCTGTAACTTATTGAAATGTAACTGAAAAGCATGACGGAAGGTAACTCGACGAAACCTTGTTATTACAGGTACAAAACAAAGTCAAGAACAAGAGAAATCAATCATGCAATTCCAATCAACTAGAGTGTATGAGCATGCATGCATGATCTAAAGCACATGTATTAATCAGAAGGAAAGTGGCAATCCCAAGAGAGTTTTGAAATGGTCAGAGACAACTTTCGAAAGCTGAATCATATTAGAATCATCATAGGGGTGAGCTCACCCTAACCCAGGGAAAAGTACCCAACAAAAGTCTTAGAGCGGACTGAGAGAAAGGTTGGATTCATGTCCCTTGTTCAATTAATGGCCTGATCAGATGTACTGAAAATTGCCCCTAGTGTCTAGTTACTAGCCACCGTTTTCAACATTATGTAGGCACGTGTGATGGGGATCATTAGATCTTGGCCAACCAATTAGACTTATGCTTCTGTTCTATCCTGGCATGTTAAGAACTTACTCCAGTCTCCTCCAAAGTAGCGACAGATTCCTCACTTACACTTTGCAATGATCACTGAACGCGATGGCCCTTGTATGGGCACTCTCAGTTTGTTTATGAATTCCACACATGGACTTGTTTTTTAGTTTGGAGTGAGCATTCGTGTATGGAATTTTGACCATGCCACTCTGTTGAACTTTAAGCGACTGTAGCTTGCTTTTCATGCTCCTCGAAGGGGTTTAGTCTCCTTGGATACGACAGCCCTACAATTCGGACTCCCGTGGTTCTGAATCTGGTTTCACAAGTGCAATGTGAAATAAATAAACACAAATGAGTTCGAATCTGACAATCCTTTGGAAAATTGATTTTGAATAAAAAATGCCAAAAATGTACCGCTTTTCCAAATTTCAGAGTCGCCACCTAAATATTTTTGAAAAATTTAGGATACCCGTGACTCATGCCAAAGGCCACTTGTCCGTCATCACCAAAGTGTCTCAGCTCGGGAACTTTGGTATGAAAGGGGAAGGTCATGAATTGAGCACCCCACTCACCAATCAAAGATTGGCCTCTACTACTCATGATGTGATTTTTTATTTACATTATATGTTCTTGTTCTGATTATTATACTAACTTACTATGTGATGCACACAAGTATAGACTAATTCACAAAAGTTGGAACGCTTTGATTTCATGTTCATTTGAAATTTGTTTGAATATGTACCATTTTAAAAAGTGATATCATATGCTCATTAATCAAATCATCCCAATTTAAGCGAAAAGCCTCCATCCACAGGCATTCAAACAGGTATATCAACTAAGCACTTAGCCTCATGGTAATCATGCTTAATATGGCGACACCAACATAGCTAAAGCAAAACTGCTCACCTAGTACTCCAAGGCAAGCCAGAGAAAACAAAAATAAGTAGAAAAATGCATGATCCTAAGCAATGCAATATGACTAATGCAACGCATACATCATGCAATTAATAGGCTCGGCTACTAGTATGGCATGTGAGTCAATTCAAGGGATGCGATAAAAGCACATATTCGATTAAGGAAGTTAAAATTGACATTTGATTAGTATGATGAGCCGTGCCTCATGCATGAAAACATGGATATAAGTCATGGCAATGACATGAAAATGTAAAACATGATGCTACCATTATAAGTAGGTAAATAAAAGGGAGAAAGAAATGGGGGTTGGAGGATATACACACATTATTACATATTTGCCCTCGTATAGGAGGGGTTTGAATAAATGTCCTAATTTTAACTAATTATTACAAAACAAATAAATGAATTAACTACACTAACTAATTATTATAAATTAGAACTAAGCTAACCAATTAATGAACTAGCTATTACAAATTTCCGATGAACTACTAATTTAAGTACAACATACTACTCTTAGCATTAATTGCACGAGCCACGAATAGCGAATAATTGCACATGCATGAACATAAATTTCCGTATGAAAACTTCTCTGTTTTGCTGCCAGAATTGTTTTGCTTTGTAGTAAAAAAATTAAATTGTTTTCTCTCCAGCCTCTACTCTGTTCTGCCATGAAATTGGCATTGCTGGTCTAAAATGAGGTGGTCGGCCAGCCTTGAAAAGTGGTCAGCCGGATGGTTAGGTGGCCGGCTGGCCAGCCACTATTTTCGGGCTCTGCCCTGCTACCACAAAAAAGAAACAGAGCATAAACAGAGTATTTCTAGGGAATGTTTGTCCTTCCTACCTCTCTCTATCATGAAGCGAATCAAGGGAGGGGTGGGTCTGATTTGCAAATCGTCAATTCACGTAAACTCATTGCATAATGATCTATGAATCAAGAGGACAAAGTCTCAATAAATAGAAAGTAAAGACCAACAAAACCTCCTCCCTATCATGAAGTTAACCCTCTAGGAAAGAGGTGGATATCACTTCTCGAGTCATTAACATCCCTAATGAGTATGTAATGACTCAAGACACGACAGGTTCAATTAACGTCCAATTGAAACCAAACCAATTTTCTAACTCTTATTACCATTTTAGTCTAATTTTATTAGCCTCTTTTATTTACCCTTTTATTCTTTAATCATTTTAGTTCAAAAATGAGAGTTATGTCCACTAATGAAGAGAAGTGTCAAACAAGAAGTTGTTCTTGTCATGAAAGAGATGTAATGCCTTGGTAATGAACCTCCGAAGAGATTAAACCATTAAGCATGGAAGGGTCTCTTTCGCATGCCTTAAATAACACTCGTTTGAAATGAATCTCAAACAAAATAAAGCCAAGAAAGGAGGGAGAGTACAGAGATAGTTATTGCAAGTGTGAACACATGTATGAAAAGCATAAAATAAAAGGTATCAACTCAAATAGGTTGGTTCCTAAGGCCTAAACCACCAAACCTATGAGGACTACAACACTACAAGCATACTATACAAAGCATGAATGAAGTAAACACACTAAAATAGTCCCAAAACTCACAAAAATAGTGCTGGAATTAGTATGATAAGCTAGAAAAAGTGAGCTAAAATATGAGAGAAATAAAGCTAGTAAGCAAGCTTAAGGAGGGATGGCTAACCCCTCAATTTTTGGGACGTCAAAACCACATATTTAGCCTCTGAAAAACTTTGAAAATCAGTGGCAAAAAGTTGGAAAATAGGTGGGAAATGCAAGGACAAAAGCTTAGAGAACAAGGTTTAAAGAAGGGTGGTTAACCCTTCCATCTTTGGTAGCTTTAAGTCACAAGCTTCAGCCCATAAAAATAGGTCAAAAATAGTATAAAAACAACAAGAAAAGAAAGGAAAGAAGTAGTGTAAAGAAGGAAAAAGTTATACCTCTTGAAGAGAGGTAACTCTTTGATTCACAAACCAACAAGTGCTCACCCTCAAGAGCTGAAATTTTAGCTCGAGAACCTCAGCAAGGAGGCTCAAAATATTTAGTTTAGGGAGTATATGTAAGGTGTATATAGGTTGCGAGAGAGAGAGAGAGAGAGAGAGAGAGAGAGAGAGAGAGAGAGAGAGAGAGAGTTTCAAGAATTTGAGCTTTGGTAATTTTTTCTAACCTAAAAACATAAGGTATGGTCAAGAATTTATAGAAAAACTAGTTGCTATCTCGGAAATATCTATATTGAGCTAGCTGGTGCAGTGCATGCACATGGGGGGGACAGTTGGCAACAAAATATTTGCTAGCCAAGAAACAAGGCTGGCCGGCCAGGTGGGGCCGGCCGGCCACTAATTTCTAGCCAGCCGGCCACCTGTTGGCCAGCAAGCCTCTGGGTGGTCAGGCTCAAAAAAATCAGGTTTTGGTCCAAAGGTAGTGCAAGATTCTAAGCTCTGGAGTTGGAAAATCGAAGCCCTTTTGTTGAGGAATTTAAACAATTGTATGACATAGTATTTCATCATCGAGTGATCAACATGAGCCACCCAAGTCTTAAGGGTGGTAAAAAATGGGGTGTTTACAGGGACAGACACGCTAGAGTGACTCAATGAAGAGCGTACACTGAGACAAACACTGGGCATGACACAATAGACCTTACAACTGACCCAAAAGCAGAAAAAGACTAAAAGTGACTGATCATTCATAATGCCCCTAGTATTACTTAGGCTCCCTTTCGAACTCAATTTCGCAAAACTTGAATTTCAATTCCTTTTTTGCTCAAGTTGGAGATCTTACTGATAAGTTCAAGTATTGAAAATTTCTCCACTTGTTGATTCAAACTAGTTCTTCCTTACCTAATTCAAGTATGATATGCACATAAATCGGTGTAGCTCATGGATTGATGTGAAGCTGACGATGTGAATTGGGCAAGATGATTGGGTTGAGACGGATGGTTGAGACCAAACTTCAGGATGAAGTTGCTTATGTATCTCAAGAATAGGAATCAGGCCAACTTAGTTCATGGCTGAGGTTCACTTGGGTGTTGACACTTTCTTTTTGCGCTCTAACTTTTGCCAAAGTCGCCCCTTCGGGTTTTCAACCTTGCCAGATCTCTTTATTTGATTTCTCATTTTTCATGCTCTAACTTTTGCCTAGGTTACCCTTTCGGGTTTTCAGCCTAGCGAGATTTGTGGTGAATTCAATCCATAGTCATCCTCGCCCTAACACTGAAACTGGTTTCACCTTGATTTGAACCTAGTTCTCCATTCCTTTATGCATGTCTTCTTCCTTTCATTTTTCACTCCATTTTCAAAGTTGGTTCTTCTCACAATGTGGTATCTCCTCGCATTGGCTTCCCCGAATTCAAACAAAAGTTCATTTCTTCACAGTTGATTGGATTTCATTCCAATGGATACCCCTGGCTTGATGGTTGACTTCTTTTTCCCTTTTTTTTTTTGTCTTTTTTCTTTTTGGTTTCTTTTACCCTTTCTTTTAGAAGTAATAAAATAGTACCCAAAGCCATGTTTAATAGAGCACAAAAGATAGGCAAAAATAAGGAGATACAAAGCTAGTAAGCAAAACTAAAGAGGGGGGCATCCCTCCATTTTTGGGACTTCTAAACCATATTTTTCAGCCCTTTAAAACTTTGAAAATCAATATGTAAACCAAAGAAAATAGTGGGAAAACAAGAGGTATGAGCTATGGGATAAGGTTCAAAAACGGGGATAAGCTCCTCCACCTTTGGTAGCTCTTTAAACCCCAAGTTTCAGCACTTGGAATGGGTCCAAAACAGTATGAAAACACAAGGAAAAGATAGAAAAAGATTGAAATGAAAGCAAGAGAGAAGGTGGCAAGCTTATACCTCTTGAAGAGAGAAAACTTTTGTTGAAACCAAACTTGATCCTAAGGAACTCTCAAGTTTGAATTATGGTTTTAAAGTCTCAACCAAGGCTCCAAACTTATGCTCTAAGGGTGTATATGGTGTATAGATATAGCTCAAAGATGATATACCAACATAAAGGTGACTTGCAAAGGAAGAAGGAGCTCTTAAAGGTGTTTTAAGCTTTTTGAAAATTTTCTAACCCTCAAAACAGAGGCTTGAGGTCGTATTTATAGAATTTGAGTTAAATAGGTCATAAATATCTTCAAAACTAGACAGTTGGCAGATTCCCACCTAGAATAGTGTTTATCACCCAAAAGGCACGGCTGGGCACTAATGGACACGGCCAAGCTCAAATGAGGCACGGTCGGGCCCCAATGTGGTTCCCCTGTTTCTCAATTTCAGGTTCAATGTAGGTTGGCACAGTGCTCAAAAATGAATTTCTGAGGTAAACACAGTGTGGTATAGAAGGTTGGGATTCTTTAGAGCTTGAATTAAGATTCCTTCGTTGAGAATTCAAACCATTTACACCATGTAACTTTCATTATCGAGTGCTTAGAACAAAGCGCCCAAGTCTTGTGGGCAGTCAAAATTGAGGTGTATATAGTTGCCCCTCTTTGACAGAGCTCAAAGTCATAAAACAACGTGAGTGAATGTCAAAGCCCAAAGATGACCCATTTGACGAGGCCGTAAGACTTGAGAAAATAGACAAATGCGAATACAAATGGTAGCACCCGAGGGTTGCCTACGTATCCTTTGCAAGGAATCAAACATGCGTAGTTCAAGGGCAGAATGCAAATGATATGTAGAAAGGACATTATTTGAAAGTTGGACTTACACGCTTCACGATGCAGTTATTTTGCAAATTCATGATCATACAAGATAAAGCAATGAGGTAATAAATATGACAAGATGACAGTATAAGAATGAAACAAGCCCCAAGCTTAAATCAAAATAAATCTAACCGTGTTTCACATAGAAAGAGTAAGCAAACAATAATTCTAAACACATCTTACGTGAAAGGAGGATGAGAGATACAAACCAAACTACATCTTACATAAAAAGGATGTAAGAAAATGTAAGCCAAACTACGTCTCACGTAGAGAGTGGAAAAGCTCCGTGCCAAACTGCGTCTCATGCAGAGAGGGTAGAGGGTGCAAGCCAAACTACAACTCATGTAGAGAGGAGAAAAGATCCATGCCAAACTGCATCTCACGCAAAGAGGGTGGAGGGTGCAAGACAAACTACGTCTCACGTAGAGAGGAGAAAAGCTCCATTCCAAACTGCGTCTAATGCAGAGAGGGTGGAGGTTGTAAGCCAAACTATGTCTCACATAAAGAGAAGAAAAGCTCCATGCCAAATTGCGTCTCATGTAGAGAGAGGGTGGACGGTGCAAGCCAAACTACGTCTCACGTAGAGAGGAGAAAAACTCCATGCCAAACTATATCTCACACAGAAAGGGTGGAGGGTGCAAGCCAAACTACGTCTCACATAGAGACAAGAAAAGCTTCATTCAAAACTGCATCTCATACAGAGAGGGTGGAGGGTGGTGTGAACAACAAGCGCACTTGACGTTTTTAACCGAGTGAAATCGACAACCTAACGCGTCTCCCGTGAAGAAGGAAAGATGGTGTGAACAATAGGTGCACCTGATGTTTTTTAATCGAGTGAATAAACTCTGAGCGCGTCCCATGTGAAAGGAGGAAAGATTGTGTGAACAACAGGTGCACCTGATGTTTTTAACCGACTGAAACAACTCCAAACGCGTCTCATGTGAAAGGAGGAAATCGAATCAACGAAAGAGCAAACAAATTTTCTGAACGCGATGTAACGAGATTATCCCATCCCAAGAAGGTCTCAGAGAATGAAGCTCACAGAGATAACCCAATTTAGGGTATGAAGATTTGTTCATGATTTTAGACAAATCAAAATGATGCACAAATCAGAACGATGCTCGAATTAATAATTTGAAATCAATTTTGTCAATTTTTCTTTTGAAAGTGGGTTTCTTGTGCTTTCTTTTGAAAGTGGGTTTCTTTTGAAATCAATTTTGTCAATTTTGTCAATTTTTCTTGTGCTTTCTCCTCTTATTTCTCTCTTCTTCTTCTTCTTCTTCTTCTTCTTCTTCTTTTTTTTGTTTTTGTTTCTCTTTTATTCTCTTTTTCTTATTTTTGTTGTTTTTTTTTTTTTTTGAATTGATGTCCACCTGGACTAAAATACAATTACCCACTTACTGAAATGTCAAAGCAATCAAATTGTGTTACATATGGGGCCGGCTAGGTCCTAATGAAACACGACGGGGCTCCAATAGAGCCAGCACCCCGTGGTTGATTTAAACAAAACCCAACCCTTATTCCACGCATACCTACACCCGAAAACAAGTCCTTTCCCTCCCTAGGATCCTCTTCTCTCTAGATGTCCCCTCTTTTCTCAATACCAATCAGCCCTTGCAAATTTTTCCTTAAAAATCGTTTCATCTCTCTACTTTTTGAACCAATTCGAATTTTTTTTTGGTTGAGTTTTGAGATTTCTCTGTGTTTTCCTTGGTTTCTCACGTGATTACTCAAGATTTTACCTACCCTCTCTTGTTTTTTCCATTCTCACTTTATTTTCTCTTTCCTAGGGTTTATTGTTGGGGTTTTCCCCCTCTCGTTTACTCACCTACACACTTTTCCTCACATTTTCTCATTTTCCCTCTATGGCTAGTGACAAGGTTCCCATTCCGAACCCTGTCCTAGGTATTGGAGCTATCCTTGGTGAGGACTTAGTGGCCGAGGATGCTCCTTCCTCTGTGCTAAAGCTTGAGTTGTTTCCTTTTTCCATTAGGCCTTTCGATCCAGCCACCTACAAGCTACATACACATGCCTTGACTCTTGACGGTATTCTGAGATTTGAGGGTCTCATCCCAGGGATTGATGAGGATGTCTTGTTGCGAGAGCCCACGGAGCACTTCTCTACTGATGCCTCCACTGTAAAAAAAACTATTTTTTTTTTTGCTTTCTGTTTGGAAAATATTTAGTCAAAAATCATACAAGTGTTAAAAACATATTCTCTACCCCAAGTTATGGCCAGGAGGATGGGTGGCTACGAAACTGTTTCTGGCCCTCGTCACTGGTATGAGAGGCTTCCTTCGGAGGTCTGTATTATAGTCAATGATGCTGGTTTCGGGCCTTTCTGCTTGGGACTTATACAGATGAGGGCTGAGCAACTACTATATTGGGCCTTAGTGGTGAGGTGATGGGACACCACCAACTCCTTCCACTTCTCATCAATCGGGGAGTTGACCCTGACCCCATATGACTTTCCAATGCTCATAGGCTTGCAGGTAGGAGTTGATGACTCGATCCCATTTGATCTTGATATGACTGAGTGGAGGGCTATGTAGCTTTACCTTCTTAGGGCGATCCTTGATGTGACCAGACACTGGATGGTACGCTATAGTTGGTTCTTGGATCACTTCTCTGCTCTTCAGCTGATTACTCCAAATGAGATCACACAGTATGCTCACAGGTTCCTCATACCCTGTTTGTGAACAGGGAGAATATTGTAGGACTTTACTTCCTAGGAGCGCTAATGCACCTTCCGTAGGTGGGGGAGCATGATTGGGGTGGTGCTAGCCTGGCCACCCTCTACTGCTACATGAGCTCAGTATCCCACCAAAAAGCGGACTCACTTGGTGGATATTAAAGAGTCTGGGAGGTATACTTTTACACTTCCTTTTCTGTTTTGCTACAAACCATGCTTTCTACTTTGCACTTTCTGTTTATATCTGTTTCATTCGTTCACTTGGTTTTTGAACTTGTTTTCTTTTTGCAGCGGTGGGTTTACACATACTTCACTTCCCTTGCCCTAGTCCAGTGCAGCCAATTGAGTTATCTATACCCTGCTCTCGGTATTATAACTCCCAATTTGAGCGGTGACGATGCGTAGATCGTGACTTCTCCTACTTCCGCCGCTTCTTCGATACAATCACCGTGGAGAGGGTAACAAAAACTCATATTGATCTATGTTTTTTTTAACTGCTTTTACTGCTTTTATACTGTTCAACCCTTCACATCAAATATTTGATTGCTTGGCACCCTTGGGCAGGCATTCCTCAGGCATCGAGGGTGACCTATACCGCTGCATAGAATGCCTCCACTATGCAGATTTTTTTCGAGGGTCCTTTTGACAGGGCCTATTACTTGGGCGAGAGGTTTATCCGTCAAACTTGGGGCAGAGCCGATCCCAACGTTCCACATCCCCCTCTTTCAAGCATAAGAATCATTGATGGTCTTCATGATGGACACAATATTGACTTCCTTATGTTGGGGGAGAACGGTGATCTGTACCATAAGGCCGGCGACTTCATTGCCTTCTTGCAAACCTGGGTGATGGCTCCTCTTACCAGGGGTATGGTGCGAGCACTTCCTGAGGCTGTTGTTGCCGCTACTGCTGCAGGTGTTCCTGTCGTAGCTCCCATTCCTAGGCTTCCTGTGATACAGACCGAGGTTGTAAACATGTGACCAAATGGGGTGATTGAGTAGATCCCTCTTGAGCACATTGAGGAGAGGGACCACAGGTTGGTGGTTGCTCCCGGTGTTGAGCAGGTAAACATTTCCCTTATGTTTCTGCCTACTGTGTTTTACCACTTTGTTCTACATTCTCAACTTTTCTCTCTTTCGCAGGTGCCTATAGGGTATATCGATGACCTGCTTCGGACAGTTGACCGACTACTTCTCATGGTGCGGAGGAGACAGACTCCTCTGGTCACTCACAGGATTGAGGTACACTTTGTCCACAATTGTTACAATCTTGCCTATAATGCTGTTGAATCTATTCTAATATATGCACTCTTTTCAACTTGAGTCGGCACCAGCTACACCTGCGGGACCTCCTCCAACTAGGAGAAGGAGAGGGAGACGGGCCCTGGTGAGAGGTAGAGGATGGGTTGATCGTAGGAGAGGTAGAGTGAGACAGCACTCGCCTGCTTCCGAGGAGACTTTTGATGAGCATGCTGACTACACTACCTCTGAGGATGAGACGGATGATGCCGACATCCAGTCTAGCAATGCTAGCAATGACAGTGAGGCACCTCCCTCATAGCCAAGGATGAAGAGGGCCAGGATGGGCTGATTTGTTTCCTTTTTCCTCTTTTTGCTTTGTAGTTAGGAACTATATAGCTTCAGATAGACCTATGTTTTGTTTTTGAAGACTTTTCTTTTGCTTTGTTTTTGTAAAACAATGATCGGGTTTGGACCCACCAGTTTATGAAAAGAAAGATTTTGGATGGTTTCCCTTGCATAGCATGTAATGAACAACATAACCCTTGCATAACAATACTTCACAATAATGCTCACTTTGAATTTATTCTTGAATCAGATAATAACCTATACAACTGGAAAAAATGCAAAATACAACTCAATAACAGAAAAAAGAAATCAAAACAACCTAAAAAACACTAATAACACTTGATGCAAACAAAGCAAAACTCAAAATACAACCACAGTGTACTGAGGCAAGAGCCAGCCTTCTTTTGTAGCTGCTCTGATTTGGGTAGATATTTAGACTAAGCCGGGCCCCAATAAGACACGATCATGTCCAAAAATGATGTCAGGGGGTGTGATCTAGCTGTCATGCTCTCCTTCTTTTCAAACTCTATAAAAGGGCCTCCTATGCTGTTTTTCTGGCTGAATAGTTTTTCTAGCAGAATAGCAAGTCTTTGATATTTTGCTCTCAAGATGGAGATTTTACTCAACAATAGACTCCAAGACTAGATAGCCACTTCAAACGACTCGGAAAAGGTGAATTTTTGCATTTTTGGCATAAATGCTCTTTTTTCTTTGAGTCGTGCTTCACCTTGTTTTCTGTTCCTCCATGCCGCTGTTCAATGTTGGAACCTGGTTACACATGTATTTCACTTCAGGGCCCAAGAAATATGCCCTACACTCAAAGAATTTCAAGCTTTGATGGAGTCTAGGCATGATAAGAAAATTATGCCACAGCCCCGCTTTGGACATGCAAAGGTTTTGGAACGGATGTGTGGGCTTACTTTGCATGAGGCTCGATCTCTGGCCCATGACGGGGAGGTAGATATTCCTAGTTTGATTCATCACTTTTCGGGTATTGAGGACAGGGGTGACCTTTTCTGGCGAGGTTATCGTCAACATGCCCTCTGCTTACGTTTACTTGTGCACTTCCTTCTTGCCCCTAGTTATGGTGAAACTAGCATTAGGTTGATTAAAGTGGCCCAATGCCTGAAGGAGAGTAAGAGTTGCATTGGTTTGGCACTGGCAGAGACTTTGATGGGTTTAGACACTTTCTACAAGCGGGAGACCACTTGGTTTGCAAGGAGTCTATTACTTCTTCAGGTATCGTTTTCTACCCTTTTTATTTATGATACTCACATCACTCGGTACTCACTCTCTATTTTCACTTGATGCCCTTTTCTTACTTTTTCCTCAACGCATATCTCTTTATTCTTTAATCTCTCTTATTTTTCATCCTTTCCCAGGTGTGGTTGATGGATAAGCTAAAAGTGGTGGACCCTTGTCTTGCATATTCGGCCAAAGCCTACTTCTTCCGCCAATGGCTAGTAGACTTCCCTTCAGAGGGATTGTGGTGCGACTGGATGTGCAACAGATCTGTGACTGACATCACTTGGCGTTGCCCCTGGCTTAATGTGACGGAGATGAGCTATAGCATGTCCCAACAGCCGGGTGTACAGTTGATTGGCCTCACACACTGCATGTTCTATTTTCCATTCTGGTTCAGACACCAGTTTGGACATGATTAGACCTGTCCAGAGGAAGTGGTGGAATACCTGGCTCCATTTCCCACTCATGGTTCACACTTGCCTCGGTACCTCACTGCTTGGAGGACAAGAGAACATCTGGCCCCTACCCCTAGCTTCAGTTCACCCTTTCTAGCGAGTGCTTGGCATGGCTTGAAGACGAGGCATAGGTTGGGCCATCTTTGGCTGCAAAGACCTCCACAAGTGCGAGCAGAAAACCTGCCCTATCTGTGGCCCTAGTTTATTGTTTTGTCTTTTCTTTTCAAGTTTTATGATGCAAAAGAACCTTTGATTTAATCAGAAAGTTTGAGAATGGTCTTGTTGAAATCAATGGAATTAAGGTTGTAAGCATTGAAAATTTTCCCTTTTGGTCTAAAAGTGGTCTGAATTGTAAAAGGCAAAATTTTGAGAAAACTAGTTCATTAAAACTTTCAAAATAATTTTTAAAAACGGTCACTGCCTGACACGCATGGAATCAGTCCTTAAGATGTACAACCCCAAATCAGACGATCATAACTGTTTAGAACTACATCATTGCTTTCACTGCTTTATCTTGCAACTGACCTTTCTGCCAAATGGAGGTAACACAACCCAAAGAACTGATGATGGAAAAAGATGGCCCGATCAAACAAATGAACAAGACAGTTGAGTTGGAGATGGTTATGGCTGAAGTTTGGGATGAAGTTGCCTATGTATCCCAAAGATGGGAATCAGGCCTTACGTAGTTCGGTGCAGGTTCACTCAAGTATTAACTCTCTCCTTTTATGCTCTAACTTTTGCCAAAGTCGCCCTTCCGGGTTTTCAACCTTGCGAGCTCAATTTTTCTTTATTTCTAATTTTTCATACTCTAACTTTTGCCTAGGTCGCCCTTTTGAGTTTTCGGCCTAGCGGGCCTCTCAAGGATAGTACTTCTTCAACTTGTCAATGTTGATCAGTTGCAAGAACTCAAGGCCATCTAGATCCATAAGGATAATTTCTCCTCCTGACCAGATAGATTTAATGATGTAAGGACCAGTCTAATTGGATCTGAACTTGCCCCTAGGGTCATGGATGGGCTTGGTTGTCTTTGAGCACCATATCTCCTTCTTTGATCTGGATTTGACTTTCTTATTAAAGGCCCTGGCAATTCTGCACTGATGCCCTTTGATGTGATATGATGCCCTCAACCTGCTCTTGTCGGACATTATCAATTCTTTGAACTGCTTTTTGCCATTGCATTCAGCATCGACATGACCATAATTCTTAGTGGTGGTACCTCAATCTCAATCGGCAAATCAACTTCTATTCCATACACCAGAGAATAGGGGGTTACCCCTATGGATGTCTGAATTGACATTATGTAGCTCCATAGAGCAAACAGTAGTTTATCCAGCCAGTATTATAAGTCTCAACCATCTTTTGTAGGATGTTCTTGACATTCTTGTTAGCGGCCTCAACAGCTCCGTTGGTCTGTGGTTTATACGTTGATGACTTATGAAGAGCCACGTTGTATTTTTCAAGCAAATCTACCACCTCTTTCTTGAAGTGCAAGCCGTTGTCCGAGATGATCTCATTTGGCACCCTATACCTACAGATGATGTTATTCTTGATAAACTTGGCCACATGTGATGCCTTCAACACAGAGTAAGACTGAGCTTCCACCCACTTAGTGAAATAGTCAATTGCCACCAGAATAAACTCATGTCCATTCGAACCCATTGGCGAGACTGCCCCAATGACGTCAATTCCCCAGATCGAGAAAGGCCATGGCGAAGTTATGTTGTAGAGCTTTGATGACGGGATATTCATGTGATTGGCATGGATTTGACATTTGTGGCATCGCCGTACAAAACAAATACAATCCTTTTCATAATTGACTAATAATTGCCTTGCCTGAGGATTTTTCGACCCAGCATCGCACCATTCATGTGTGCCCCGCACTCCCCTCCATGGATGGCCTCCATGAGACGCTTCGACTCCTCTTCTTCAACGTAGAGCTTGTACATTCCCAAATGACCTCTCTTATATAGCTTATTTCTGCAGATGATGAATTGGACAGCCAAATGCCGTATTCCCCATTTATTCTTAGCATTTGCCCCTGGTGGATACGTATCCTTCTCTGGAAAATTCCAAATGTCGTAATACCAGGGGTTTTTGTCTGGAACCTCATCTATTGCGGCGATGATTTCATAGGCAGGCGTGTACTTCTATTTAATGATGATCGGACACATTTTGACTCCGAGTGGGATGTCTACCATGGAAGATAGAGTTGCTAATGCATCAACGAACCGGTTGTTCTCTCTTAGCAGATGTGTGAATGTTAACTTTTCAAACCTCGAAATTCAGACATCGAGGGTCTGATGTTAAACCTTCATGTTCTCTTCCTCGACCTTCCAATCCTTGTTGGCTTGAGAAACAACCAGGTTCGAGTCTCTGATGACGTCCAACCTTATTGCTCCTAGTTCTATGGTAGTTTCCAATCTAGTGATACACGCCTTGTATTTTGCTTCATTATTGGACATTTGAACCGAAGTTTGAAAGCTAAGGGTATGTAGGAATCATCAGGTGCTATTAGAAACACACTTATCCCCTAAATGTATTGATTAGACACTCCGTTAAAGTACATTGCCCATGTTTTCTCTTCTACCTACGGAATGTCTTCATCTGGGAATAGATACTCTACCGCTTCATCTCCTTCTACTGGATGGTCTGCCAGGAATTTCGCTAACACTCTCCATTTGATTGATTTGCATGTGACATGCTTGAGATCAAACTCAGAGAGGAGAAGCAACCAACGAGGTAGCCTACCCGTAAGCGCTGGTTTCTCAAACAAATATTTGATGGGATCTAGTCTCGAAACCAAAATTATAGAGTAAGCTAACAAGTAGTGTCTTAACTTCCTCGTTGCCCATACCAAAGCTAAACAAGCTTTCTCGAGGGGAGTGTAGTGGGTCTCGTACTCCAACATCTTCTTGCTCAGATAGTAGATGGCCTTCTCTACCTTAGCTTATGATTCTTGCGCTAGCATGCACCCCATGGTTGAATTTGTTACCGAAAGGTACAAGATTAGCGGCTTTCTCGGCTCAGGTGGCGACAACACAAGTGGATTCTGAATGTGATACCCATGTTCTGTATTATGTTAATTGGTCCCTAATACGTATGTGATTATATGTTTTGATATGATTTTCTGTGCCATTATGTAGATATAGGTGATTTTGGAACTCTATCTGTTCACCGTAGGAATATCTGTTTGAATAATCCACTTTGGAAATTAAATTGAGGGCCTTATCGGCCACAGAACCCGAAATTGATTACGCCTTTGTGATTAGCGTAATTTTTAGAGCCTACGGTGAAATTTGATTAGAAAACTGATTCAGGTCAGATTAATCAGATTTAATTAATGAGTAATGCTCAATTATTTTATGTTAATTAATGCATGTCAATGGGGCTATATTATAAGCCTTTTTAAGTTCAATTCTTTCCCTTTTATATGACTTTGGCTGAGCAAACTCTAAGAGAAAAAGTGGGGGTCGGCTGTTAGAGAGAGAGGAAGAGAATTGTTCTATTTTGACTCAAGCTTGAAGAATTTGAAGTCCATCTCTAAATTGGACCATAGATTGAAGGAATTGGGCTTCTAGGTAAGCCATTGACTCTTGAATTCATGAAAGTAATGTGTGATCTTGTGTGTTCAAGGGTTGTTTGTACTCAAGAGCATGAGTTAAGTTGGTTTTGTTGGAATTAAAGCTTGATATAAGCATGCATGTATGAAATTGTGTTGAAATAGCATGTGTAAGCTTGAAATACATGATTCATGTAGAGTTTTAGTTGAAACTCATGTTTTGATCACCATTTGTGTTGTCTAAGATGAGAATGTGGCTAATTCATCACATGCATGTACATATTATGAGAATGGGAGCTTGAATGCATGAATTTGTATATTGTTAATGAGTTTGATGGGCGATTGGGGCATGCATGTGACTTATTTGTGAAATTAAGCCTCATTGAGTTATAAGTTGAGGTATATACCATGTTTGCATGATTATATTTGAGGTTTGAGCCATTGCATGCAAGAATTGAAGCTGGAAAATTGAATTGGAGCTCAAAAACTCACTCTGGAAAACCCAGATTTTTTATGTCCACTCGAGCGGGGAAATGGCCGCTCGAGCGGGAAAATCGTGCTCCCAGCACTTTTTGCAGAGTTGAGTATCCGCTCGAGCGGGATATCTCACGCTCGAGCAGGGAGCTTTTGTGGACAGGCCTTCCTCTTGAGCGCACTATTCCACGCTCGAGCTCATTTTTCATGCAACCAGTACTTTTGCAGGCTTAAGGGTCCACTCGAGCGGGAGAGTCCACGCTCGAGCGGGGACCCTATTTTCTGAAATTTTATTTTTGCGTTCTGAGTTCTGTTTTCTGTTCTCTTTCACTTGTAAGCACTCTTAGGCATATGTTAAGCATGGTAAATGAGTTAATGAGATAAGAATAAGGCCTAAAGAGAATTATGTGAATTAAAGAACGGATTGAACTGTTAGTGACCCTTCTGTGTTCATGAAATGTGTAGGGTCAAGCTCCAGGGCGAATCCACAAGCCGATCACTGTGAGTAATATCGATATTTGAATGCTTATGAATGTCCAATTGTTTATTCCCTTATAAGCTTTATGAGTTGCTAATTGGGATTGCGGACAAAAGTTTGACATGAATGAACGAATGGACCAAAGGTCGTTTTGATAAGGAAAAATACATGGACCAAAGGTCGTTTTGACAGAACTGAGTGGACCAAGGGTCGCTTTAATAGAAATGAATGGACCTAAGGGCGTTTTGACACAAATGTATGGGCCGAAGGCCGTTTTGATACGAATGTATGGGCCGAAGGCTGTTTTGACATAAATGTATGGGCCGAAGGCCGTTTTGACACAAATGTATGGACCGAAGGCCATTTTGACATAAACGAATGGGCCGAAGGCCGTATTGACATGAATGGAAATCTGAATGGGCCAAAGGCCAGTATGTTTGGAACCACAGTCACTTGATCTAAACTTTGCATAAATGTACATATGTTAAGTAGGAATATGAATTGGGCCCAAGGCCATTTGGAGTATGTTGCTCTACATATTGTTTATATTACTTCTGTATTTGATATTATTCACTGGGCTATCGCTCACGCTCATTCATGTGTTTGTAGGTGAGCTGAGAGAAGTCCAAACCCAGCCCCAGTGAAGTCTGCCATGTACAACACGAGTTTTGGAGAGTCAGCTTTGTGTCTCATTAACAATTCAATCCGTTCCTTATTTCGCATATTCCTCTTTAGGCCTTGTTCTTATCTCTTTAACTCATTTACAATGCTTAACACATGCCTAAGAGTGCTTGCAAGTGAAAGAGAATAGAAAATGAAACACTGAATGCGAAAACAAAATTTCAGAAAATAGGGTCCCCGCTCGAGCGTGGACTCCACCGCTCGAGCGGACCCTTAAGGCCTGCAAAAGTACTGGTTGCATGAAAAATACGCTCGAGCGTGAAATAGGGCGCTCGAGCGGAAGGCCTGTCTACATAGCTCCCCCGCTCGAGCGTGAACTCAGCTGCTCGAGCGGACACCAAGTCTGCAAAAAGTATTGGGAGCACGTTTTTCCCGCTCGAGCGGACATCAAAATTTTGGGTTTCCCAGATTGTGTTCTTGAGCTCAAATTCGACCTTCAAGCTAACATTTCTTGCATGCAATGGCTCAAATCTCAAATATAATTATACTAACATAGTATAGACCCCAAATTACAACCCAATGAAGCTCAATTTCACAAATAAATCACATGCATACCCCAATCTCCCATCAAACTCATTCTAACATAACAAATTCATGCATTCAAGCTCATATTCTCATGAATTGTACATGCATGTGCTATATAACCCTTACTCTCAACTCCGATAATGAAAAGGTAATCAAAACATGAGCTTCAACTACAAATTTACAAGGATCATACCCTTTGAGCTCAAACATGCAATATTCAAAGCAATTACACACATGCATGCACATATGGGTCTTCATTACAACAAATTCAACTCAATTTCCTCACATTCAAACTAATTCATGCTCTTGACCATCTATTAAATTTGAATTCACAAGATAATGACTATAAATGCATGAATCACTCACCAAGGAGTTTGATCTTCACAATTATGGCCAAGTCTTGCACCTAACTTTCCCAATTCACAATTTACAAGCCAAAATACACCAAGATGCCTCCTTTCCCTCTCAAGGTCGGCTCTCTCTCTATTCCAAGACACAAAATCTAGTTTTGAGCTCAAATGTACAAATTGAGTGTATATAGCCTCTCACATAAAGTCCCACTAACCATTATTTAATATTATTAAATGATTGGGCACTAAATTCATCAATTTAATCGATTTAATCTGACCCGAATCAATTTTCAATTAAATTCCACCGTAGGCTCTAAAAATTATACCAATCACAATGGCGTAATCAATTTCGGGTTCTGTGGCCGATAAGGCCTCCAATTTAATTTTCGAAGCGGAAAAATCAAACAAATATTCCTACGGTGAACAGATAGAAATTCAAAACCACATGTTTTCACATAATGGTACACAAAATCATATCAAAACACATAATCACATTCATATTAAGGACCAATTAATATATTACAGAACAGGGGTATCACAGTACCTTTCTCCTCTCACATTTGACATGCATTTAGACGTACCTTTCTCCTCTCGCGTTTGACATACGTTTGGACGTACCTTTCTCCTCTCGCGTTTGACATGAGTCTGGATACCTTTCTCCTCTCGCGTTTGACATGCGTTTGGACGCCTTTCTCCTCTCGCGTTTGACATGCATTTGGATGTACCTTTCTCCTCTTGTGTTTGACATGCATTTGGATGTACCTTTCTCCTCTCGCGTTTGACATGCGTTTGGACGCCTTTCTCCTTTCGCGTTTGACATGCATTTGGACGTACCTTTCTCCTCTCGCGTTTCACATGCGTTTGGACGTACCTTTCTCCTCTCGCATTTGACATGTGTTTGGATGACTGCGCTTTCTTGCGCAGTCCCTCTCCTTTCGCGTTTGATACGCTAGATGGTTTTTCATTTGAGACTTTGGGTGTTCCCGATAGTCACTTTTAGTCTTTCCTGCGTGATTTGTAGTTAAGATTGCATAATTTTCTTACATCCTTTCTGCATGAGATGTAGTTTGATCCGTGTTTACTTGCTTATGTATGAGTTTGTTGTAGCATTTCTTTGCATAACATTTGCATCTAGATGTTTCATTACAAGTTTTCTTTGCATGATCATAAGTTATGCTCTTGCATCGTGCATGTTCATTTGCATTTTGCCCTAGCCTGCAGGCGCATCTATGTTATCTTGCCAGTTTATCAAAGTCTTCAGCCTTGTCAAAAATGGGTCATCTCTGGGCTTTAACATTCACTCCTGTCATTTCACGACTTACGAGTTCTATCTACGAGGGGCAACTGTAGACACCCCATTTTTGACCGACCTCAAGACTTTGATGTCATCGTTTGTGTACTCGGTGATTACGCATGTTTGTGCTCGTTTTGAGTTTCTGGAGCTTTCGGCTAAGTGCCTTGTCTTGGGGCCTCTTAGCTCTCTTCTTTTTGGTTGGTTTTTGGACCTTACCTTGTTACCCTTGCTTGGAAGGAGAGGAGGGCCTGTCGGCCACTTTTGGCAGTTGTAGGCCACTCTTTCCTCTTGTAGGCCACTTGAAGTGGCCTGTAGGCTAGTGGAAGTGGTCGGTCGGCCACTTGAAGTGGCCTACGGCCACTTGAAGTGGCCTACGGCCATTTTTCTATTTTTTTAGATATTTTTGGTGCCAGCTGTGCTAGCTGTTGACCACATAATGCATCCTCCATACACGTATGGAGGGATTGGAACAAGCTCTAAGCTTGTCAAGCAAGTTTCTCCTTGCTTTCCCTATATAAGGGGAGGTGCCTCCCCCTTCTAAGGGTTCAGAATTTTTGGAGAGCTAAAAATATCCCTCTCTCACTAGAATTCTCCCTCTCTCTCTCTCTCTATATTTGTGCTTAGAAGTGTTATTTTTTCATTCTTTTGCACACAAACACCTACTCAAACACCTTCACCTTGTTGCTGAGGTACTTGGAAGCCTTATTTGAGTTCTAAAAGCTGGTTTTGGCTCAAAAGTTGCTGTGTTAGAGTTGTGCTTCAAGGGTGAGTGTCTACCCTCTTTAAGCTTTATTTTGATCAAGTGTTTGGCCACCTTTGCATGCTTGTTTTGGCCTAGTTGTCAACTACAAAAATCTTTGTTTTTAAGTGTTTAAAATGGTTGTTTGAGGCCTTGTTTGAGTTGGGGGTGGTCTACCCCATTTTTGTGGCTTGTTTTGCTTTGTTTTGTGCTACTTTCTAAAGCCTCTGAGATCACCTTTGTTTGGCCTTTTTACCACTGAATTCTAAAGGAATTTTAGTGGTGGAAAGTGGGTTTTGAGACCCAAAATGGATGGGGGTGGTCCCCCCCCCTTTTGAGCTTTGTTTGCATATGTTGTTGGCTTAACACTTTGGCATGTTTTTCTACCTTCTTGAGGCTCTATCTTAGCATGTTTTAGGCCTTATTTTAACATGATATAACTCTTTTTTGGGTTGGTTTGGCCTCTTGTTGTTTGCTTTTTGCACTTGTAGTGTAAACTTGTTCACTAGCCTAACATGCTTCATGAGTTAACTTGTTATTCTAGCATGTATTGGCTTCACTCCAGCATGTTTTTGGTGTTATCTTGACATGTTATAACTCTGATTTTGGTTGGTGGGGTCACCTCTTGCTTGGTTTTGGTACTTGTAGTGTAATACCACTCACTAGCCTAGCATACTTGGTGTTTTGGCCCATTGTTCTAGCTTGTTTTAGCTCTGTTTCAGCATGGTTTTGGCCTTGATTTAGCATGCTTAAACTCTGTTCCAAGTGGTCTTGGTCATGTATGGCTTGCCTTGTAGGGCTATAGTGTGAATGGCCTTTGCTAGTCTTGTGTCTTAAGACTCTTAGCATGCCTTATTTGTGACATTTGTGTGATATAGCATCATTTGGTATGTGAATTTAGAGCATAAACTTTATTCATACTCTCATGTTTATCACTCTTTCATTGTGTTTAAGAGTTGTGCCTTTATGCCTTGTGTTGGTGGCCTAATACATGAGCATGTATTTCTCTCATTTGCTAGCTTAGTCCAAGCATGTTTTCATGACTTTTTGGACCTGCCATAACTCTGTTTTGGGTTGGTTTGATCATTGGTTTCTTGCATCTTACACTTGTAGTACAATCCTACTTGTTGGCCTAACATACATCATGCTTTATGCCCCTTGTAACACGTCCGCGGAGGGACCTCGCTACAGTTCGGACTCCCTTTTGTTGTTGCGGTTCTTAATCTGAACCAAAGAGTCCAACTCTGGCAAATCGTTTTGAGAAAAACAGATTTTGAAAAGAAGTGCCAAACATGGACTGCTTTGCGGATCGTAGTCGCCACCTATATATTATAAAATGGGAATTTTAGGAAACCGACTCGATCGATGTCAAGGCCACGTGTCCGTCATCACCAAAGTGGTCTTGGCTCGGGAGCTTGGGTATGATCGGGGAAGGTCAGCTATGAGCACCCCCTTTCGCCCGGTCCGAAGACTGGCCTCTACTAACCGTGATATCCGATTTTGAAAACTTTACATGCTCTTATTCCAGTTATTAGCCTAGAATTACTATGTTATGCGCACAGCAAACAAGTATAGACTAGATCACCTAATTTGGAATAAAACATTTCATGTCCGTTTGTTTTGAAAACAGTTTGAAATTGCTACTCGCAAGTAGGCTACAATACGGATTTCAATGAGTTATTCCAACTCAAGCAATCCAACCTCCACCCACAGGCATTCAAACAGTTTATCTCATATAAGCACTTAGCCGCATGGTAAGCATACAGTTATGACAACATTCACACGCATGCGATATGCTAAAGCATAAATACTTACATCGTACTCCGTCCCAAAACAAGAAACTAGTTAGCAAACATGCATGACCTAGTTCATGTTAAATGGCTAATGCGACACAGGCGAAGATGCAATTTAGAGTAGGCTCGGCTAACCCTAAAGATGGCATGTGAAATGCACTTATTTGATGCACGTATTCAAGTTAGATTTGAAATACAATGCAGTTTGTATGATGTACCGAGCCCGATGCATGTCAACAAATGCATGGCTGCACGCATGCATTGCATAAGGTATGCTAAAATAAACGTGCCCTAATCTACCATCATAAGCAGGTAAATAAAAGGGAGAAAGAAGTGGGGTTGGAAGACATGCACACAGTCACCCACACTTATTACAGATTTGCCCTCGCTCAGAGGGACCAAAAGAATAATACCGATAATTAACTACGCAAGCTAATTAAATATTACAAACCCATTATATGAATTAACTAATTCGATTAAAACAATAAATCGCCTCGGGAAGAGGGCCAGATGCATCGCACGCTCGGGACTTGCTTGGAATCACATCGCCATGCTTAGATTGCCTCTGTTTTCCATGTTTTGCATCTCAGAAGACTGCCACAGTCTTAGGAATACTTCCTTAGGTACTGAAGATCACTACCGGCTACTCAAAACTTCCACCGGCAGTGAATTGAGCTCATCGGCACTGAATTGATCCATCGGCTGCAAATTGACTGCCGGTCGGTACTAAACACTGCCGGCCGGCACTTAATGCCTGCAGAACCTGCAACTCATAGCAGCAGAGGGCAAAACTGGCATGGCAATGCAATTCAAAGCATATATGCACTAAACACACTCCTTATCGTACTAACAACTCAAAGGAGGGTGTGCCTCGATTCTCGAGCCATCAATCATGCGTTTCCATGCATGATGGCCCAAAGAACCAAGTATGCAACTTTAATTTCAAATGTATGCAAACCAAGCAAACAAAATGAGGCCCAATTCCTATCACAACGTCAAGGAACAAGGCATGCGTGTTGATGCCATGCAACCTAAGCATGTCAACTAGGAATGCAATATGAACATGTGGACAAACAATGCAAGCATACAAGCGAACATGAGTTAGCATGCAAGCATGCAAATGATGGTCTTAAACATGACCTAGGCAGCTCCAAATAGTCCTAAAATCAATAGCCAAAATGCTAAGACATAAGGGCCAAACACATACATGTTAAAGCACCAACACTTAGGCATAATAAAGCAACTCTTAAACACATTTAAGAGGGACAAATATGGACCATTAGCATGCGGTTTAGGCTCTGAAATCACGCTATAAAATGATGCCAAATCATGTTTAAACAAGACAAGCAAAACATGCGCACATAGATTCAACACTTCAAAGCAAGCCAATGAGGCATTGAACTACACTTATGCAAAACAAATATGGCATGCGTTGAACAATCCAAAACAGATTTTTAGCATGTAAAACTAAGCCCAAAGGACCACTTAGATGGCATCTAAATGGTTCAACTAGGAAGGCATGCACAAATGCTAAGATGTGAGGCATAAGGCACAAGCTTCCAAAGCATCAAAGAGGCATGCAAGGCAATCAAACAAGCATGCTAAATGGACTGAAATGACATGCCAAATGGTTCCAAACCATTGAAAATAAAGCAAGCAAGGCATGCTACACACTTGTACCCTTAAGGCCAACAAGCCAAACATAAAGAGGACCCAAGATACAAGCCATGGTCGACCAAAATAGGTATGGACAGACCTAAAGTATGGCAAAATAAGCATACAAGCTTCATGGATCTAAGCCTAAAGCATGCTCAAACTAGGGCTAACAACCTAGAGCAAGTTAAGGCAATACAAGGCATTACAAAGCATCTATGCAAAACATG
The DNA here is from genome assembly GCA_025200525.1 of Camellia lanceoleosa. Classification (NCBI taxonomy): domain Eukaryota; kingdom Viridiplantae; phylum Streptophyta; class Magnoliopsida; order Ericales; family Theaceae; genus Camellia; species Camellia lanceoleosa. Next base: position 18,970,546 of record CM045771.1, on the reverse strand, counting down.
CAAGGAGTACTAAAACCAACACTTATTAATGTCATATTAGGGCATAATAAACATAAAATGCAGCCAAGACATGCTCTTCAAACATTCAAAACTATGCTCCCTTAAGAGACCAAAACTTGCCCTTTTCAAGGACATCAAGGAGAGGGGCCCTCTCCTTCTTAGGACTTTAAGGCATCATCTACACCACTGAAATCCCTCAAGATTTCAGTGGTGAAGAGACCCAAACACCAAAATCCCGGAGCTCAACAAAATAGCACAAAAATGGGGCCTTTCAAGGCCTAAGAGGGGCCAAACTTCCCCAAAGCACAAAGTACCCTTAATAAACTATCAAGAGGACTAAAAAATAGAACTTTTTTGTATTAAACACCAAGCACAAAAATAGTTCTAAACTAGGTAAAAACAAGGTGCAAGAAAGCGGTAAAAATGGCTAGTTTCTTACCCTTGAAGCTTTTCTTCAACAATGGTGACCTTGATGTCTCCTTAAGCCTCAAACCAGTCAAGAACACCAAGGATAGGCTCTTAGAACCTCAACTCCAAGAGGAAGGTGAAACACTAGGTGCTTGTGTGCAATAGTATGAACTAAAGTACCTAGTGTACAAAATGAGCAAGGAAAAGAGAGATAGGATAGATATAGGATTTCTAACCTAAAACCAGAGCTTCTTCTCTGTATTTTTTCTCTAAAATGTCTAACCCTTTCAACCTTTGAGCCAAGAGAAGAGAGTCTTCTCTTATAGGAATCAAAGCTTACAAACTAAGTAAACCCAAGGCTCATCCCTCCATACACGTGTATGGAGGGGAAACAAGTGCTACAAAATCTCCAAAAAAATCTCCAAAAACAAGCGTAAAATCGGCAGGGCAAAATGGTCATTTTGCCAAAAGGCACAAAATAATAGTGTCGACCGCACAATATAGTGATGGCGATGGCAACACCAAACGGTGGCCTCTAGCCAGCCGGTGTGTGTGTGGGGATGTCTCACAAGGCATCCTCTCGCCTTCCAAGGCGTAACACAAGTGTTTGGCGTTTTGGCAAAACCGAGACACAAACGGGTCAAGTTCGAGGTCCCGAGGCAAGGCGCCAGAACGAGAACTCGAACTAAACGAACACGAACATGGATGATCACCGGCGGTGGCGAAAGTGTTGAGGGTGACGCCCAATGAGGATCACAAAATGGGGTGTCTACACCCCTCATTCTAGCTTATGTTAGCTCTATCTCAGCTTGTTTTTGCCAGTATTTTAGCATGCCTTAGCTCTGTTTTGAATGGTTTAGGCCATGTGAGACTTGCCTTGTATGGTTGTAGTGTAAAGGGCCTTGACTAGTTTCGAGTTTCAAAGTCCCTAGCATGCTTTGCTTGGGTTGTTTGCATGCTTTGGCTTCATTTCTCACATGATTTCAGTGCATATAGCATGGTCACACTCTCATATATTCCACTCTTTCAATGCTTTTAAAAGTTGCGCTTTATGCCTTGTTTATGAGCCAATACGTATGCATGCTTGTCTAAGCTTTTGGGCCACCATTTCAGCATGTTTTGGCCTTTACTTTGGCATGGTTGAGCTCTGTCCAGAGCTGGTTTGGTTGTTTAGGCTATGTATTGCATGCTTCTTGTGTAGTGCTCTTTATTAGCCTTGTGCTTTGGGCCTTCTAGCATGCTTTATTTGTGATGTTTATGTGATATGGCATCATTTAACACATAATTTCAGAGCATATAGCCTTGTCATAATCCCATGTATATCACTCTTTAATTGTGTTTAAGAGTTGTGCCTCATGCCTTGTTGATAGGCCAATGCATGAACATCATTTTCCTGCCTTTCATGCTATCATTTCAGAGCATTTTGGCCACTGTCTTGTCATACATGAGGTCTGTTTAGGGTTGGTTTAGTCCATTAAGTGATGTACTGCATAGTCCTAGTGTTGTGTACTTCACTAGTTTCAATGCTTAAGGACCCTAACATGCTATACATGTGTTGTTTGCATGATATGTCATCATTTGGCATATGATTTCAGTGCTTGTACCTCTGTCATGCTCCCATATATGTCACTCTTTCAATGTGTTTGAAAGTTAAGCTTTGTGCCTTGCTTGCAAGCAAACAAATGAGCATGCATTTCTTGCTTTTTGTGCCTAAGTTTTAGTGTGCTTTTGCCACTGTTTCGGAGTATCTTAGGTCTGTCCATATCTGGTTTGACCATTTGAGATTGATAGTGTGTGCTTCATGTGTAATATACTTCACTAACTTTGATGCCTTAGCTTCTAAACATGCCATGCATGATTTGCTTACATGATAGAGCCTTGTGCATACCTCTCTAGCATTGATGGATAAGCATGTTGTTTGCATGTGTGTTGCATCGCATGTGTTTGGATCGGACATTAATCCAAACATGAGAAATGAAGGGCGTTTCATACTCGAAGTGATGAAACGTGCCTCATTTCTTGGTCGTTGTCCCCCTTGATTGTGCATGATAGGGTGTAGGCCTCTTGAGTCTTGTGTGTTATTTGTGCATTCATCGATTTGTACAAACTTGGTTTCTCAGCCATCGTGCATTGCGATGCTCGGTTGGTGGCCCGAGAGTCGAGTATCGCACTTCCTTGAGCTTGAGAAATGATAAGGAGGGTCGTTGTACACACATACCCTGCAAATGCCTTGCCTTGCCCCTTTTGTACTCTGTTTGCATCAAAACTAGAGTGTGCAGGAGCAAGTGGCCACCAAACAAGGTGGGCTTAAAACATGATGATTTGCCACTCCAAGTGGGCTTAAAACTCACATTTTGATGAATTATTCCAATTCAAGTAATGAAGCCTTCATCCACAGGCATTCATGCAGTTATAGCAGTTAAGCAAATAGCCTCATGGCAAGCATGCTAACATGGCAACATACACATCTCATGCAGTATGCTAAAGCGTAAACACTCACAGTGTACTCTGAACCAAAACAGAAAACTAGTTACAAATCAACGCATGATCCTAGCTATGTTAAGATGCCTAATGCAACACATGCAAAATGCAACTAACTAGGCTCAGCTACCTAATCATGACATATGAATGCGACATTTGATACACGTATTCAAATAGGTATTGAAATACAATGCAATTTGAATGATGCGTCGAGCCCGGTGCATGCAAGACAAATGAATAATGCATGCATGCAAGCATAAGGAATGCTAATCAAAATATGCTCTAATCTAACCACTGAAAGCGGATAAATAAAAGGGAAAAAGACATGGGGTTGGAAGACATTCACACACTCACGCACACTTATTACGACATTTTCCCTCTTGACAGAGGGTCCGAATGAAATGAATGCTGACTAGCTACGCTAATTAAGCTAACTATTACAAATCATAACTAATTAACTATCTAGTTAACTAATTACAAACTCAAATGAATAGCTAAACACATTAACTATTTAAGTATAGAACCAACGAATTAACCATCTAAGCAAAATAGTTAAAAGGGCCTCGAGGGCGAAGGATCCATGCATGCTCGATCGGCTTCCTCCCGAAAATCCGTCGCTTTGCCACTGGTTGCCTCTGTTTGCATTCGCCTTGATCCCGAACATCGGACCAATCTCCCGGTTGTTTCTACTCCAGAACTAGAACAACTTTGAACCACCTTCAAGTTAGTGGGCTATCGGCCACCAGGGGAAGCTGTAGGCCACTTAAAGTCGCCGGTCGGCCACTTGCTCCTGCACACTCTAGTTTTGCTACAAACAGAGTACAAAAGGGGCAAGGCAAGGCATTTGCAGGGTATGTGTGTACAACCACCCTCCTTATCATTTCTCAAGCTCAAAGGAGTGCGGTACTCGACTCTCGGGCCACCAACTGAGCATCACAATGCACGATAGCCAAGAAGCCAAGTTTGTACAAATCGATGAATGCACAAATAACACACAAGTCTTAAGAGGCCTACACCCTATCATGCACAATCAAGGGGGACAACGACCAAGAAATGAGGCACGTTTCATCACTTCGAGTATGAAACGCCCCTCATTTCTCATGTTTGGATTAATGTCCGATCCAAACACATGCGATGCAACACACATGCAAACAACATGCTTATCCATCAATGCTAGAGAGGTATGCACAAGGCTCTATCATGTAAGCAAATCATGCATGGCATGTTTAGAAGCTAAGGCATCAAAGCTAGTGAAGTATATTACACATGAAGCACACACTATCAATCTCAAATGGTCAAACCAGATATGGACAGACCTAAGATACTCCGAAACAGTGGCAAAAACACACTAAAACTTAGGCACAAAAAGCAAGAAATGCATGCTCATTTGTTTGCTCACAAGCAAGGCACAAAGCTTAACTTTCAAACACATTGAAAGAGTGACATATATGGGAGCATGACAGAGGTACGAGCACTAAAATCATATGACAAATGATGACATATCATGCAAACAACACAGGTATAGCATGTTAGGGTCCTTAAGCATTGAAACTAGTGAAGTACACAACACTAGGACTATGCAATGCATCACCCAATGGACTAAACCAGCCCTAAATAGACCTCATGTATGCCAAGACAGTGGTCAAAATGCTCTGAAATGATAGCATGAAAGGCAAGAAAATGATGTTCATGCATTAGCCTATCAACAAGGCATGAGGCACAGCTCTTAAACACAACTGAAGAGCAATATACATGGGAGTATGACAAGGCTATATGCTCTGAAATTATGTGTTAAATGATGCCATATCACATAAACATCACAAATAAAGCATGCTAGAATGCCCAAAGCACAAGGCTAATAAAGAGCACTACACAAGAAGCATGCAAGACATAGCCTAAACAACCAAACCAGCTCTGGACAGAGCTCAACCATGCCAAAGTAAAGGCCAAAACATGCTGAAATGGTGGCCCAAAAGCTTAGACAAGCATGCATACGTATTGGCTCATAAACAAGGCATAAAGCGCAACTCTTAAAAGCATTGAAAGAGTGGAATATGTGAGAGTGTGACCATGCTATATGCACTGAAATCATGTGAGAAATGAAGCCAAAGCATGCAAACAACCCAAGCAAAGCATGCTAGGGACTTTGAAACTCGAAACTAGTCAAGGCCCTTTACACTACAACCATACAAGGCAAGTCTCACATGGCTGAAACTATTCAAAATACAACTAAGGCATGCTAAAATAATGGCAAAAACATGCTGAGATAGAGCTAACATAAGCTAGAATGAGAGGCATAAAGCATGATGTATGTTAGGCCAACAAGTAGGCTTGCACTACAAGTGTAAGATACAAGAAACCAATGATCAAACCAACCCAAAACAGAGTTATGGCAGCCCCAAAAAGTCACGAAAACATGCTTGGACTAAGCTAGCAAATGAGAGAAATACATGCTCATGTATTAGGCCACCAACACAAGGCATAAAGGCACAACTCTTAAACACAATGAAAGAGTGATAAACATGAGAGTATGAATAAAGTTTATGCTCTGAATTCATATACCAAATGATACTATATCACACAAATGTCACAAATAAGGCATGCTAAGAGTCTCAAGACACAAGACTAGCAAAGGCCATTCACACTATAGCCCTACAAGACAAGCAATACATGACCAAGACCACTTGGAACAGAGTTTAAGCATGCTAAATCAAGGCCAAAACCATGCTGAAACAGAGCTGAAACAAGCTAGAACAATGGGCCAAAACACCAAGTATGCTAGGCTAGTGAGTGGTATTACACTACAAGTACCAAAACCAAGCAAGATGTGACCCCACCAACCAAAATCAGAGTTATAACATGTTAAGAAAACACCAAAAACATGCTGGAGTGAAGCCAATACATGCTAGAATAACAAGAGGATTGGGACCGTTGAATGAAAAGTGTTCTGAATTGTTTCGACTAAAGGTAAATTAAGTTTGGAGGACCAAACTTCCTAAAGGGGGGAAGACTGTGATACCCCTGTTCCGTAATATGTTAATTGGTCCTTAATATGAATGTAATTATGTGTTTTGATATGATTTTGTGCACCATTATGTGAAAACATGTGGTTTTGAATTTCTATCTGTTCACCGTAGGAATATCTGTTTGATTTTTCCGCTTCGAAAATTAAATTGGAGGCCTTATCGGCCACAGAACCCGAAATTGATTATGCCATTGTGATTGGCATAATTTTTAGAGCCTACGGTGGAATTTAATTGAAAATTGATTTCGGTCAGATTAAATCGATTAAATTGATGAATTTAGTGCCCAACTACAACAAAATTGACTTTTTACGGCTTGCAATGCATGCCGTAAAAACTCTTTCACGGCATGCACACAAATGCTGTTATATGACATGCCGTGAAAAGTTGAGCGTCATTTACGGCATGCAGGTAAAGTTATAAAAAGTAATAAATTAAACATCAATGACATACTTTGTATGTCGTATATAACTTTTTACGACATTTTTATCATGTCATAAATCATCATACTTTCCATGACATAATTTTGCATGCCGTAGAAGATTATTTTTAATATATTTATGGCATACTTTGAATGCCTTATATAATATTTTACGACATTTTCTTGCATGTCATAAATCATTACATTTTTCACGACATAATTTTGTATGCCGTAGAAAGTCATTTTTAATATATTTATGACATGCCTTGTATGCCGTATATAATCTTCTACGACATTTTCTTACATGCCATAAATCATTACACTTTTCACGGCATAATTTTGCATGCCGTAGAAAGTTATTTTTAATATAATATATATATATATATAGGAACATGGCCTTGCCTAACCGTATGTAGACAATAGCTTATAAAATGCAACCTGTTACAAACCAAGCAAAAGCAACAACTAAGAAATAAGCAAAAAAATCTAATATCCATACACCAAACAACCTGCATACTAACTTTTATCCTCAACTTCTACCATATCAAGCTGATAACAACCTCAAACATACAAATCAAAAAAAATATCAAAATCATCAGATTCACTAATCTCCAAAATATGACTTTAAACATTCAAAAATATAACTACAACTTGTAAATCAATATTTTTCAAAAGATTATACATATATTTATAATTATTACACCTACCTCATGCCCTAAACAAAATTTTCAGCTTCAAATCACGAGAACACAAATTGAGCCTAAAGAACTTAATACATTTATTAACCCTAACCACAATCTTGCCTTGAGGCCTACCCCTAGTGCATAGATCCAATGAATGTTCATTGTGTTTTAATGTCATCTTAATCCAACATATAGAAAATGTCATGTCAATGGGCTTCCAGGCCAGTGGCATCTCCCCACCTCTTATGCAAGGGAGGTCGAGGATTCTAGATGGAATGCTACTAATCAAAGCCGAGTTCCACAATGCTCGTAGTATACAATACATAGTAGAGTCCAAGTTGTCAGTACCTTCATTACTGATCTAACAATTTCACCACGATGGAAGAAAGCACGAAAACTGGTGCAAAATCATATCGGGTAGGAAATTACGTGTTGCATATCAGTAATCAGCTTATGAGTTTTCTCAACGTCGCCCATTTCATTGCTCAAAGTTTGGTAGGGCCCATTCATCTTTGTCAATTATGTCAAGACCATCTTTCTCAGCACCCAAACTCTGAAATGAATAACACAAAAGGTAAGTAAGGATCCATTCATGATTCAAAGTCTTGTAACGAACCAACCTATATCCCATTTAATTATCCAAAAGGTGACACAAAGCTGAGGTTAACAAACACTATTGAACCATATTCTGTGTCTAGATAATAAATTGTACACAAAATAAACTACTCTCCCCACATTCCATAGAAAAATATCAATTGTTAATTTGACTGTGCCCCATCAATTAGTCGATCAGGCTATGGCTACTATGTCTGTTGCATTTCCACCCCAATCATCCAAGTGTTTTTCAGATGCCCAGAATCCGGATAACTATTCTGCCTAGCCCATGCTAACCTAACAGATGAAGTGAGCATCATCACCTAGAGGATTCTGCTCGTTTTGTTTTGGAATGTAGAATGATCCAGAAGCCATGGTTAAGGATGGTTCATTAGAGTCAACCACAACTCAAATATGAAGCGCACCATAAGTTGATTTCCAAGCATTTCATGGATTCAAAAAGTCGGAACATACATAGATCATATTCAACTAGACAAAACAACACCCAGCAATGAATCCTTCTTTTTTTTGGGGTAATGATGGTATTAGGATGTTGCCACAACATTAAGTACAGGCAGTTTTATGTCCTATACATATTCAGCAATTATTGGACACAGCCTTAGAATGGTCCTAAAAGAGTCAGACACTTATATTCACATAAGTTATTGATACTGTTATTAATATGACTAGGGGTTGCTTCAATTAGTCCCCGGGTACATACAGTGGTGGACCCAAGGGGGTCAAGTGTTTCATGGGATTCGAATTGGTGACCTACTCTTCCTAATCCTAAGGCTCTACTAACCCCTTGGTGGTTTTGATATGGATCCTCTAGTGTTTCTTTGTGAAAAGTGATGCTTCATTGCTTGAGATTAAGAAAGCTTCCTTTTTTAAGTAGTTTGATTAGATTTAAAGTATCACTATTTCTTGCAGAATAGAGAAACAGGGGAACCAAATTTTTCATGTAACCCAAACATGCCTAGAAAGATCTTGATTAACATAACACAACATAATCAAATATTACCCACAAAACTTGTTTTTGTACGAACCCTTTATACAATAAGTACATATATACAAACACCCACAAACATATACATATATACATTGCAGTACAGAGTATATATACATATGAAACCAAAAAACTTACATTTTGTGAGGAGGGCTGTCCACAGCAGTAGCATCCGAGAGTTTCACTAGCCTACGGCGTTTCTTCACAATCACCATCTCTCAATATTCAAAACCCAAAACACAAAAATGATAATGTTTTGATGAAGAAGAAGAACTCTGAAAATCCCAGAAAAAAACTCAGTAACAGAGTAGAGTGGAATGGAATGGTATTGGTTATATCTGATTTAGGGTTTATGGATTTAGGTGTATATATATATATATAGAGAGAGAGAAGAGATGGGTGAGAGAAGGATTAAGATTGTAATGTTTTTGGAAAGTAAAATGTGTAATTATATATGGAAACTACCACTAGAAGCTTGATTTTGTTGGGATTCTGTTTTTGTAAACTTGGGTTTCAAGTTTCAACTGTCATACTTATGATCCGACTCTGATGGCGGGAATGCTTAGCTGGCTGACCAGAATTAAAATCATCTAATTTCTTTAGTTTTCCTTGAATCTGGCATATTAGCAAAAGCCAGATGGTTGAACACCAAGAAAAACTGCGAGTGTGTGCAATTTTCCTATTCAAAGATTAGAGCTGAATTAACAGTTGACAGGAAAGCACCATATGGTAGCTTCTTTGGGTTCGTATTCATAACCTGTGACATAAACCATGGAAGGAAAATGAACTCGGAAAAATGTGGAGTATATTATACAGTTTTACAGTTTTCATAGAAGTCCAATATATCTAGCAAAGCAAATTATAAAAAACCCAGAATATGCAAAACCATACATGTGTATCATATTTTATCCAGTCAATGCAAGATGCAAGCCAAAGCCTCAGACATATGGTGCTTTACCACAAATATTTGCAAGAGATAAAACCACCAAAACATCATCTGCTGCAACCTTTTCAAGAATATCTAATAGGTGCCTCTGCAAGGATAGAGATAAAAAGAAATTCAGAAAAGCAACCAAAGGACGGTGTACATCTTGCTACAAAAAGCCGATAAATGCATCCATGTTATGCGAATACGGACACATATAAATGAAAAGTATCTCTGCATGTACTATAGACTTGTCTGATTTAAGTAATGGAAATTGGAATTCTGACATTTTAGTAGAAACAGTTGGGCTACCAATTACTATTAAGTACGAAGATCTTAATATTAATTTAAGGAAGAAAGCCCCAACACTATCAGCACTAATGCCGCTAGAACTGAAAATCAAATCTCCAAACAGGGATCCCCAAAGGAGGAATCTGGAAAATACACAAACATAAACTTAGCATTAGCAACATCGAACGAGAAGAACTCACTTTACAATTGAAATTAAAAAGTAATAACAATTAATTTCAAGATTGTGACCTTGCGAATCTTAGGAATGTTCTGATCAGAGATAACGAGCAAATCCGAGAAAATCACCATAAATCGGGAGCAAATCAGAGAAAAACAAAATTCATGATGAGCAAGAACACAGAAAAACAACTCTCACATCAAGTATACATGATTTAAGCTCTAATCATAGAAAAACTCGAAACTAGGGTTTCGATTTCCAAAATTTCAATCGATGAAGAAGAGAGAATAGATATAGAAATTACCTTGAGAATACGAAGGCCGAGACTTCGCAAGTGTCTTCGATGGGGGAAAGATCGAGAGAGAGAGCAAGGATCAGAGAGAGAAAGAATGAACCTGAATCTAGAGTGAGAGAGACCCAATCGCCGACAGAGACGGAGATGGAGCACTGTCTAAATAGTCGATTTGTTGTATGTGAGAGAGTAGACCTAACTAACTATCACTGTGCCTAAATAGAGTGGGTATACAATACAGAGACCTCTTCGACTGTATGTCCATTCTGAACCTCTTCTTCTTCTTCTTCTTCAGCTTCTAGGTCGACGTTGAATCAGAGAGGAGATTGGATTGCTGAATCAATATTTTTAATTTTCTGAAAAAATTACTATTTAAAGAAATATAAAATTTAATATATTTTCGTATATTTTATATTTTATTGTATTTTTTTTACAAATATTTTACTTTTTATTTAGATTAGGCACATCAAAAAAGTTGAAAATAAAATAAATAAATTTTTTTTAAAAAAAAAATATCGAATCAAGATAATTTTAAAAAAAATAATTACAAATCAGTGAAAAGTATTATAAATATTAATAATTAAAATTATAAAAATTTTCATGAACATGTAATTTTTTTTTCTAAAATCCCACTAAATGCAATTATTCCTTAAAAGATTACATTAAATTATAAAATAATGTATAAATTATTTTTTATGTTGCTCTCAATTAGGAAAATTTAATGTGGGAAGCTTAATTGAAAATTGTTAGCTTTTTAAAATTAAAAACAAATAATTGGATTGAAATTTTTTTTAATAAAAGTTTTCACGACATACTAATATATGCTGTATAAAGTTATAATATTTGACGACATGAAATGTATGTCGTCTTAAGTGCAAATATTTTACAACATATTTTTGAATGCCGTGAAAATATACATTTTTTACGGCATACTTTTGCATGCCATAAAAAATCGGATTGAACTTTTTTTTTTTTTTTTTTTTTGTAGAAGTTTTCACAACATGTTAATGCATGCCGTGTAAAATTATAATATTTTACAACATGAAATGTATGTCGTCTTAAGTGTAAATATTTTACGACATATTTTTGTAAGTCGTAAAAACATATATTTTTTACAGCATACTTTTGCATGCTATAAATATATGAATCAACGACTTACATTGTATGTATGCTATTATTGACAAAACATTAACGGCATACAAAAAAAAAAATGCCATAGAATGTACTAACTACGACATGCATTTAATGCATGTCGTGAACATGATGCCGTAAATAGTTAGTTTTGTTGTAGTGCAACCTTATTGGTGTAACAGTGGCTAATCTACAAGCATTATACAAAAATTTCACAGGGAGGAAACGAGCAATTTAGTAATCCCATACACAAAAACTCAAACGGGACTTATACCTTGGGTGTCCGAGGTAGTCTCACAATGAAATTCGTAGTTACATATTCCCATTTCCATTCCGAAATAGATAGAGGTTGCAGTAGTTCCGCCAATAATTGTTATTCAACTCTGACTTGTTGGCACCGAAAACATTTAGACACAATTTCAACAATTTCAACAATTTCCTTCTTCACAATAGGTCGCTAACATATTTATTTCAAAAGCCAACTAACTTTACCATAGGGGTTCGGTCTATCCCCTTGTCACAAAAGTTCAATTCATTCACCAACAATTCCGCAATTCATAATCCAATTTGGTATTTAATTCAGTTTCTCATCACAGTTATTCAAGGTTAATCAAAGTCTTCAGGAACATAGGGTGGATCTAGACACTGATTCCTGAGTCAATAAGGATAACAACGAAGCAATCAATCACGTGACATATGTAACTCATATATCCCCATAGTACCAATCGTAAAGCACAATAACACCGATGCAGTCGACCTCTAACATAATACACGTGTTCTCAATTCATTCAACAGTTTACAGTTTGCAATTCGGTTCAATATTCAATTCCCTATTCTATCGAGTCTTTCCACATTATCTACTAGTCGTCAAAAGCATAAGGCAATTCATATATTAATCCCCATGGCACCAAAGATATTATCAGAAACAATCAATCACATGTTGAACACAATTTACACATCCTCAAAGCCCCAATTGCAGAATATAATGACACTGAGCAGTTATCTACACAAGGCGTACTGAATTCACACACTTTCGGACAATCAGGGTTTTTCAAAGCTTCTTGGATGTTAATAACATCTACCTAATACCAAAGGATGACATTCCAGACAGAACAAAGGAATAATCATCTCGGAATCAAAGCACACCCGTTCACGACCGTCGGTGGCCGACTCGAGATCAATTAGACAAACCCACCCGTACAGAACCGTCAGTGGCAAAAGAGATTCTCAACAGAAGTGCTACATAGGCTTAACGTCCCCTAGCACGAAAGGACGTCTCAAGAATGTCATCAAAACAAACGCAATATCACTTACTATAACCTGATTTCCCAAAACCCGATAACACTTGAAGCAAACGCATGAAACATATTCTGGTTAGTCAAGGATAAATATTTAGTACAGTTCACAATCAAATCAATCTGTTGTCATCGGTTTCCATAGCGTCAGACAAGCAAGAATACGACAACACACCAGCATTGTTCCTTAAGACACCCAATCACTGGATTTGCACAATTCAGTTCATTTATGACACATATGTCCTCAATAGTTGAAGGTTGGTTCTTAGTGGTGTTCATGGTTAGATCAATCTGTTGATAGCCCACAAGGGTCTTTCAAATAAGTCAAGTATTCCAACGGATTCAAGTTTTGGGTCTATTAGTTTTTCTGCCAAGAATAATCTGGCCATTTATTTATAGACCATCCATGATCCCTTTTAACAAAATCAACTCAGATAGAGACTCTTATCAAATCAACCCAAGCAAAGGTCTTGTCAAATTAAATTAAACAAAGGTTCCATCAAATTATGTCCAATGAGGGCTCTATCGGGTCAAATCAAACCAAGGTTCTATTGGATCGAATCAGATAAAAGTTTTCTCAAATGGGGTATTTGGTTCTGTAAGGCACACTTCGTCAACTTAGGTACATGGTTGGTAATTTCACAACTGTCCTAAGTTCATCAGTTCTCAAAGTCAAATCGAAGTCATTTATCACAACTGTTCATGTCAAAGTATTTCAAGTCATGTACAATATGGCATTGTTCATATAAGTTCAAGTGTAGTTGCATATGCAGGCGTTCATATCAAGGGGTATAAATCGTAATCAGGATAGCAGTTCTCAAATAGGTCTTACATGCAAGCACATGGTACACAACAACACATGTAACAAAGTTCTTTGGTTACACCTAATATATAGGATTCGTCACGCAGGGGTTCCAAATCAGTCACAAAACATAGGCTTACGAGTCAAGCTCAGTTTAGTCTCATGGTTCAGTCAATTTTCTACCAGTCCACATACCTGATCCGTAATTTGTAGAGTTTATTATTTGGGGTGCTCAACTCAGTTATACAATCACAAGGTCACAATTCCAGTGGTTTAGTCGTTGAAGACAGTAATATAACAAATCACCCTGAGCATAGGTTTAGATGTACAGGTGCATGTGCAGAGTTAATTAATATCCCAATACATATTTCCCAATTTTCCCAAATGAAGCATATACATTCAATGAACATGGTCTCGATCTGATGGGTCTAACCAATCTAGATACACATGTAGCAGATATGAAGGAATATGCCGATCCTAATCAAATAATATCCCAAGCAAAAATGTACACATGTACTAATTCAGAACCAATCAACACATAGGCATTCGTTTATAAACAGTATAGATACCTGGGATAACGGTTGCAGTATTCTGAGTGCTTTCTGGGATGAGCCTTTCTGGGACGAGCGCAATTACTCTATCTTGATTAGCAATTCCTACCATTGGTACAAATTCAACTGAGGCAGAAGATTTATTAACGTTGTTCAGTTCGGGGACAGTTCCTTACCATATGGTCCATTCTACCACATCTATAACGAGCCCCAGAAGATCTGATAACAAACTCTTCGGTGTTTCTTACATTGGTGGTGGCAAAGGTTCTTGCCGTAGCGGCAACTGACGCTGTTGTCTTAAGATCTCTGCCATTTCTTGTACTACTCTTTCCAGACTATCAAGTCGGGCTACGAAAGAGCCTTCTAATCCATATGCCCTTACTTTTTCCATACTCTACACAATCTCTTATTAAGCCTTGCCAAATACTGGGGTGCCAAATACAAAAATAAACACGGATACACATGGGTACATTCGCACATAGACACATTGTTATATTCTCATTTTATGTACCGTCCCAACACAATTAATCACATAGGTAACAGATGATTGCATACTTATCAAATATCGCATGCTGAACATTTACTAAGTAATTATATACTCAAATCATGTTCATATTTCACATTGACACCCATTTGCAGAATCGAATGCACATATGCAACTTTTCATGATTCATATATTCATGTATGTGCATTATAACAAAACAAACTTGTCGTACACATTAGCGTAACAGTTCATATCACAAATTCAAATCATGTGGGGTACTTCCTTTAGCATAACATATCATGTTGGTCAAGCATATCAAGTTCCGTAATGGAACCTCCGGCACTGGTAACATATCTCATACATAGGCCACGGTATTGTTTCCCCCGGGCGAGGGCCTGTACCACGGTATTGTTTCCCTCAGGCTAGGGCCTCATGACCATAAGCCACAGTATTATATCCCCTAGGCGAGGGCCTCTGCTAAGGACACCACAATTACGTTCAAAGAAAATTTGGACAATCATCCGTTTATACAAAACATAGCATTTCAGGGAACTTGTCATTTCATATCATCAAAAAAAAAAAAATAATTAAAGTTAAACATGACTTTACAGAGTTATTACTCACCATCTGATTAAAATTGCATTATACCTCATACAAAAGATTCACAGGTATGCGTATACTAAAGAGCATACATTTTCAATTAATTTGCAATGCAAGCAAATCACAAACTTATATCGTAAAACCGTTCGCATTAAACATTTAAGCGTATTCTTGATGCTTCCAGATTCATACTTATCCCATGAATGTATCCTAGATCTTTTCTAGACGCTTATTGCTCTTTTGGACAAGTGTGTGAGTTATTAACTCGTGCTCTGATACCACTCTGTCACGACCCAAACCCGCCCCCATGGGTTAAGGACGTAACCGGCCAGTAATCATGAGATTACTTACAGCCTCAAACCAAACCAAACGTATTTCAACAGAGTTAATGGGGGCCAAACGGAAGCAATTTAAAACTTTGTCCATAGAGCTGTGCTTACATGCACGTCATAACATTCCAGACACAAATATGTTAACAACTCACATCAGAAAATACAGTAACAAAAGGTTCTGTAGCGACAGGATCATCCAACTAAGTCAACCCATGAAACTATATACAAACATAATCAAAAGCTTCGCCAATATGACAAAATATAAATACGTAATGGAAGGGCGAAGACGGGTCTCGTGCGTGAGACACAAGGGCTGACTCTCTAAAAACCTTTGTTGTTCCTCACAGACTTCACTGGGCTGGGTTTGGACTTCTCTTGGCTCACCTACAAACACATGAACGAGCGTGAGCAATAGCCCAGTGAATAATATCAATAAAGAAGTTATACAAACAATATGTAGAACAACAAACTTCAAACGGCCTTAGACCCAATTCATATTTCCATTTAACATATATACACAATTTAGGTCAAACAGCCTTAGGCCCAATTCATATTTCCATTTAACATATATACACAATTTAAGTCTAGTGACTTCGGTTCCAAACATATTGGCCTCTGGCCCATTTATCTTTCCACATCAAACTGGCCTTTGGCCCATTCATACTTTCATTTATGTCAAAACGGCCTCTGGCCCACTTATTCATGTCGAAACAGCCTTTGGCCCATTCGTTTGTGTCAAAACGGCCTTCGGCCCACTCATTCATGTCAAAACGACCTTCGGTCCATTTATTCATGTCAAAACGACCTTCAGTCCATTCGTTCATGTCAAAGTGACCTTCGGTCCATTCATTCATGCCAAAACGACTTTCGGTCCATTCATTTATGCCAAAACGACCTTTGGTCCATTCATTCATGCCAAAACGACCTTCAGTCCATTCATTCATGTCAAAGCGACCTTTGGTCCATTCATTCATGCCAAAATAACCTTCGGTCCATTCATTTATGTCAAAACGACATTCGGTCCATTCATTTATATCAAACTGGCTCATAAGCCTTTCATATCAAACTGTGTCCACCATTCAAATTAATGAACTTTACAAAACTTACATAGAAGTAGCCATTGGGCAATAACATATGTCAGATATTACTCACAATGATCGGTTGGTTGGTTCGCCTTAGAGCTTGACCCTACACATTTCATGAATATAAAAGGGTCATTAACAATTCAATCCGTTCCTTATTTCACATATTCCTCTTTAGGCCTTGTTCTTATCTCTTTAACTCATTTACAATGTTTAACACATGCCTAAGAGTGCTTGCAAGTGAAAGAGAACAGAAAACGAAACACTGAATGCGAAAACAAAATTTCAAAAAATAGGATCCCCGCTCGAGCGTGGACTCCACTGCTCAAGCGGACCCTTAAGGCCTGCAAAAGTACTGGTTGCATGAAAAATACGCTCGAGCGTGAAATATGGCGCTCGAGCGGAAGGGCTGTCTACGTAGTTCCCCCGCTCGAGCATGGACTCACCCGCTCGAGCGGACACCAAGTCTGCAAAAAGTACTGGGAGCACGTTTTTCCCGCTCGAGCGACCATTACCCTGCTCGAGCGGACATCAAAATTCTGGGTTTCCCAGATTGTGTTCTTGAGCTCAAATTCGATCTTCAAGCTAACATTTCTTGCATGCAATGGCTCAAATCTCAAATATAATTATACTAACATAGTATAAACCCAAATTACAACCCAATGAAGCTCAATTTCACAAATAAATCACATACATGCCCCAATCTCCCATCAAACTCATTCTAACATAACAAATTCATGCATTCAAGCTCATATTCTCATGAATTGTACATCCATGTGCTATATAACCCTTACTTTCAACTTAGATAATGAAAAGGTAATCAAAACATTAGCTTTAACAACAAATTTACGAGGATCATACCCTTTGAGCTCAAACATGCAATATTCAAAGCAATTACACACATGCATGCACATATGGGTCTTCATTACAACAAATTCAACTCAATTTCCTCACATTCAAACTAATTCATGCTCTTGACCATCTATTAAACTTGAATTCACAAGATGATAACTATAAATGCATGAATCACTCACCAAGGAGTTTAATCTTCACAATTATGGCCAAGTCTTGCACCTAGCCTTCCAATTCACAATTTACAAGCCAAAATACACCAAGATGCCTCCTTTCCCTCTCAAGGTCAGCTCTCTCTCTATTCCAAGACACAAAATCTAGTTTTGAGTATATGGCCTCTCACATAAAGTCCCACTAACCATTATTTAATATTATTAAATAATTGAGCACTAAATTCATCAATTTAATCGATTTAATCTGACCCGAATCAATTTTCAATTAAATTCCACCGTAGGCTCTAAAAATTATGTCAATCACAATGGCGTAATCAATTTCAGGTTCTGTGGCCGATAAGGCCTCCAATTTAATTTCCGAAGCGGAAAAATCAAACAGATATTCCTACGGTGAATAGATAGAAATTCAAAACCACATGTTTTCACATAATGGTGCACAAAATCATATCAAAACACATAATCACATTCATATTAAGGACCAATTAACATATTACGGAACAGGGGTATCACAGTACCTTTCTCCTCTTGCATTTGACATGCATTTAGACTACCTTTCTCCTCTTGCGTTTGACATGCGTTTGGACATACCTTTCTCCTCTCATGTTTGACACGAGTCTGGATACCTTTCTCCTCTCGCATTTGACATGCGTTTGGACGCATTTCTCCTCTTGCGTTTGACATGTGTTTGGATGTACCTTTCTCCTCTTGTGTTTGACATGCGTTTGGACGTACCTTTCTCCTTTCGCGTTGGACACATGTCTGGATACCTTTCTCCTCTTGTGTTTGACATGGGTTTGGACACCTTTCTGCTTTCGCGTTTGACATGCGTTTGGACGTACCTTTCTCCTCTCGCGTTTGACATGCGTTTGGACGTACCTTTCTCTTCTCACATTTGACACGCGTTTGGATGACTGCGCTTTCTTGCGCAGTCCCTCTCCTTTCGCGTTTGATATGCTAGGTGGTTTTTCGTTTGAGACTTTGGGTGTTCCCGATAATCACTTTTAGTCTTTCCTGCGTGAGTTGTAGTTATGATTGCATAATTTTCTTACATCCTTTCTGCATGAGATGTAGTTTGATCCGTGTTTACTTGCTTATGTACGAGTTTGTTGTAGCATTTCTTTGTATAACATTTGCATCTAGATGTTTCGTTACAAGTTTTCTTTGCATGATCATAAGTTATGCTCTTGCATCGTGCATGTTCATTTGCATTTTGCCCCAGCCTGCGGGCGTATCTATGTTATCTTGCCTGTTTATCAAAGTCTTCAGCCTTGTCAAAAATGGGTCATCTCTGGGCTTTGACATTCACTCCTGTCATTTCATGACTTACGAGTTCTGTCAAAGAGGGGCAACTATAGACACCCCATTTTTGACCGACCTCAAGACTTTGATGTCATCGTTTGTGCACTCTCGTTTTGAGTTTCTGGAGCTTTCGGCTAAGTGCCTTGTCTTGGGGCCTCTTAGCTCTCTTCTTTTTGGTTGGTTTTTGGACCTTACCTTGTTACCCTTGCTTGCAAGGAGAGGAGGGCCTGTCGGCCACTTTTGGCAGTTGTAGGCCACGTTTTCCTCTTGTAGGCCACTTGAAGTGGCCTGTAGGCTAGTGGAAGTGGTCGGTCGGCCACTTGAAGTGGCCTACGGCCATTTTTCTATTTTTTTAGATATTTTTGGTGCCAGCTGTGCTAGCTGTTGAGCACAGAATGCATCCTCCATACACGTGTATGGAGGGATTGGAACAAGCTCTAAGCTTGTCAAGCAAGCATGTCCTTGCTTTCCCTATATAAGGGGAGGTGCCTCCCCCTTCTAAGGGTTCAGAATTTTTGAAGAGCTAAAAATATCCCTCTCTCACTAGAATTCTCCCTCTCTCTCTCTCTCTCTATATTTGTGCTTAGAAGTGTTATTTCTTCATACTTTTGCACACAAACACCTAGTCAAACACCTTCACCTTGTTGCTGAGGTACTTGGAAGCCTTATTTGAGCTCTAAAAGTTGGTTTTGGCTCAAAAGTTGTTGTGTTAGAGTTGTGCTTCAAGGGTGAGTGTCTACCCTCTTTAAGCTTTACTTTAATCAAGTGTTTGGCCACATTTGCATGCTTGTTTTGGCCTAGTTGTCAACTACAAAAACCTTTGTTTTTAAGTGTTTAAAATGGTTGTTTGATGCCTTCTTTGAGTTGGGGGTGGTCTACCCCCTTTTTTGTGGCTTATTTTGTTTTGTTTTGTGCTACTTTCTAAAGCCTTTGAGATCAGCTTTGTTTGGCCTTTTTACCACTAAATTCTAGAGGAATTTCAGTGGTGGAAAGTGGGTTTTGAGACCCAAAATGGATGGGGGTGGTCCCCCCCTTTTTGAGCTTTGTTTGCATGTGTTGTTGGCTTAACACTTTGGCATGTTTTTCTATCTTCTTAAGGCTCTATCTTAGCATGTTTTAGGCCTTATTTTAACATGATATAACTCTTTTTTGGGTTGGTTTGGCCTCTTGTTGTTTGCTTTTTGCACTTGTAGTGTAAACTTGTTCACTAGCCTAACATGCTTCATGAGTTAGCTTGTTATTCTAGCATGTATTGGCTTCACTCCAGCATGTTTTTGGTACTTGTAGTGTAATACCACTCACTAGCCTAGCATACTTGGTGTTTTGGCCCATTATTCTAGCTTGTTTTAGCTCTATTTCAGCATGGTTTTGGCCTTGATTTAGCATGCTTAAACTCTGTTCCAAGTGGTCTTGGTCATGTATGGCTTGCCTTGTAGGGCTATAGCGTGAATGGCCTTTGCTAGTCTTGTGTCTTAAGACTCTTAGCATGCCTTATTTGTGACATTTGTGTGATATAGCATCATTTGGTATGTGAATTCAGAGCATAAACTTTATTCATACTCTCATGTTTATCACTCTTTCATTGTGTTTAAGAGTTGTGCCTTTATGCCTTGTGTTGGTGGCCTAATACATGAGCATGTATTTCTCTCATTTGCTAGCTTAGTCCAAGCATGTTTTCGTGACTTTTTGGACCTTCCATAACTCTGTTTTGGGTTGGTTTGATCATTGGTTTCTTGCATCTTACACTTGTAGTGCAATCCTACTTGTTGGCCTAACATACATCATGCTTTATGCCCCTCATTCTAGCTTATGTTAGCTATATCTTAGCATGTTTTTGCTAGTATTTTAGCATGCCTTAGCTCTGTTTTGAATGGTTTCGGCCATGTGAGACTTGCCTTGTATGGTTGTAGTGTAAAGGGCCTTGACTAGTTTCGAGTTTCAAAGTCCCTAGCATGCTTTGCTTGGGTTGTTTGCATGCTTTGGCTTCATTTCTCACATGATTTCAGTGCATATATCATGGTCACACTCTCACATATTCCACTCTTTCAATGCTTTTAAGAGTTGCGCTTTATGCCTTGTTTATGAGCCAATACGTATGCATGCTTGTCTAAGCTTTTGGGCCACCATTTCAGCATGTTTTGGCCTTTACTTTGGCATGGTTGAGCTCTGTTCAAAGCTGGTTTGGTTGTTTAGGCTATGTATTGCATGCTTCTTGTGTAGTGCTCTTTATTAGCCTTGTGCTTTGGGCCTTCTAGCATGCTTTATTTGTGATGTTTATGTGATATGGCATCATTTAACACATAATTTCAGAGCATATAGCCTTGTCATAATCCCATGTATATCACTCTTGAATTGTGTTTAAGAGTTGTGCGTCATGCCTTGTTGATAGGCCAATGCATGAACATCATTTTCTTGCCTTTCATGCTACCATTTCAGAGCATTTTGGCCACTGTCTTGTCATACATGAGGTCCATTTAGGGCTGGTTTAGTCCATTAAGTGATGTATTGCATAGTCCTAGTGTTGTGTACTTCACTAGTTTCAATGCTTAAGGACCCTAACATGCTATACATGTGTTGTTTGCATGATATGTCATCATTTGGCATATGATTTCAGTGCTTCTACCTCTGTCATGCTCCCATATATGTCATTCTTTCAATGTGTTTGAAAGTTAAGCTTTGTGCCTTGCTTGCGAGCAAACAAATGAGCATGCATTTCTTGCTTTTTGTGCTTAAGTTTTAGTGTGCTTTGGCCATTGTTTCAGAGTATCTTAGGTCTGTCCATATCTGGTTTGACTATTTGAGATTGATAGTGTGTGCTTCATGTGTAATATACTTCACTAGCTTTGATGCCTTAGCTTCTAAACATGCCATGCATGATTTGCTTACATGATAGAGCCTTGTGCATACCTCTCTAGCATTGATGGATAAGCATGTTGTTTGCATGTGTGTTGCATCGCATGTGTTTGGATCGGACATTAATCCAAACATGAGAAACGAGGGGTGTTTCATACTCAAAGTGATGAAACATACCTCATTTCTTGGTCGTTGTCCCCCTTGATTGTGCATGATAGGGTGTAGGCCTCTTGAGTCTTGTGTGTTATTTGTGCATTCATCGATTTGTACAAACTTGGCTTCTTGGCCATCATGCATTGTGATGCTCAGTTGGTGGCCCGAGAGTCGAGTACCGCACTCCTTTGAGCTTGAGAAATGATAAGGAGGGTGGTTGTACACACATACCCTGCAAATGCCTTGCCTTGCCCCTTTTGTACTCTATTTGCAGCAAAACTAGAGTGTGCAAGAGCAAGTGGCCGACCGGCGACTTTAAGTGGCCTACAGCTTCCCCTGGTGGCCGATAGCCCACCAACTTGAAGGTGGTTCAAAGTTGTTCTGGTTCTGGAGCAGAAACAATCGGGAGATTGGTCCGGTGTTCGGGATCAAGGCGAATGCAAATAGAGGCAACCGATGGCAAAGCGACGGATTTTCGGGAGGAAGCCGATCGAGCATGCATGCATCCTTCACCCTCGAGGCCCTTTTAACTATTTTGCTTAGATGGTTAATTCGTTGGTTCTATACTTAAATAGTTAATGTGTTTAGCTATTCATTTGAGTTTGTAATTAGTTAACTAGATAGTTAATTAGTTATGATTTGTAATAGTTAGCTTAATTAACGTAGCTGGTCAGCATTCATTTCATTCGGACCCTCCGTCGAGAGGGAAAATGTTGTAATAAGTGTGCGTGAGTGTGTGAATGTCTTCCAACCCCATGTCTTTTTCCCTTTTATTTATCTGCTTTCAGTGGTTAGATTAGAGCATATTTTGATTAGCATACCTTATGCTTGCATGCGTGCATCATTCATTTGTCTTGTATGCACCAGGCTCGACGCATCATTCAAATTGCATTGTATTTCAATACCTATTTGAATACGTGTATCAAATGCCGCATTCATATGTCATGATTAGGTAGCCGAGCCTACTTAGTTGCATTTTGCATGTGTTGCATTAGGCATCTTAACATAGCTAGGATCATGCATTGATTTCTAACTAGTTTTCTGTTTTGGTTCGGAGTACACTGTGAGTGTTTACGCTTTAGCATACTGCATGAGATGTGTATGTTGCCATGTTAGCATGCTTGCCATGAGGCTATTTGCTTAACTGCTATAACTACATGAATGCCTATGGATGAAGGCTTCATTACTCGAATTGGAATAATTCATCAAAATATGAGTTTTAAGCCCACTTGGAGTGGCAAATCATCATGTTTTAAGCCCACCTTATTTGGAGCCGTTGGCCATGCACCTCGGTTTGGGACCGCTTAACTTTCTCCGTTTGCTCCATTTTTTGGCACACACCTTGTTTCCTCTCTCTAGAGGGACACTGTGGCTTGGGAGACCACCTTTGCGGTCATACGCCACCTACAGTGCTTAATAGTCAATTTTCGGGGCCCCCGGCTGCGCGTTTTGGGCCCTGAACCCTCGTTTTGCATTGGTGTGGGTCCATTTTTGGCATGGACCCTAGTTTCATTGTTAGGAAGGTGGTAGTAGGGTGGGAGACCACCTTTTCTTCTTGGAGACCACCTTTCCCCGGTTGGTCGATTTTTCTTGGCAGGTAAGTGGTCTCTCTCACTTTTGGGCCACAATTTCGGGTCTCCCATACCACCATTGTGTTGTATTCATCTGGAAGGCCACCAATATGGATACGCCAACCAGTTTTTCTTCCTGACCCTTTTGAACCTTGCTAGAAAGCTGGTTTTCCTCTCTCCTGGGTCATATTTTCTGGTCTCCCATACTACCATTGAATTGTACTCATCTGGGAGGCCACCTTTCTGGTATAGCCGACTAGCATTTCTTCTTGAACCTTTTGACCCCTGGTCGTCCGACCAGGGGGAGTGGCCGGCCGACCACCTAGGCTAGTCGGCCAGCTTTCTGCTTTTTGGTCTTTTTTAGTGCAATATAGCTGTGCCAGCTGGGGGGCATTTGCCCCATCCTCCAAAATTTAACCCTTTTGTTTGCCTTCATAAGGGAGCTTTGACCCTTTTTGCTTAGCTTCTAAGGGAAGCTTGACTCTTTGTCAAGCTTCTTGAGGAAGCTTGACCCCTTTGGTCTAGCTTCCTCAAGAAGCTTGACCCTTTTGGTTAAGCTTCTTTTAGAAGCTTTGACCCTTTGTTGAAGCTTCTTAGAGAAGCCTTGGCCCTTTGTCTTCTATAAGAGAGGGTCTCCTCTCCATTTGCAAGGGTTAGAAAAATTTGGCTAAGGCATTGCATACACCTCTCTCTAACTCTCTTCTTGAAGCTCTAAACTCCATTGTTCTTGCATCCATTACACTACACCTCCTAGCACAACACCTCCACCATCCATCCAAGCACCTTGAAACTGATTTGCAGAGGCTGAAGGCTCATTACCTTGGTCCAGAAGTTGCTGAGGGTCGACTCTACAAGGGTAAGTCACCATTTCCCCCATTTTGACATTGTTTTGCTCCATACTTTAGCCTTATTTCTAAGCATTTTTGGATTTCAACATAAACTGAAAAAAGTTTTGTTTTGAGCTTCTCTTTAAGTTTGATCAAGGTCATTTTTCTGCTTGGGGTCATCTTCCCCTTTGCATGCTTCATTTCCTCATGTTTAGGGCTATGCATTAGAGCATTTGTATTGGCCTTGGTTTGGCCTTTTGCCCACTGAAATCCAATGGATTTTCAATGGCCAATATGTGTTTTTGAGCCCTAAAATCAGAGAGGGGTGACCCTCTCACCCCTTGTTCTCTTTACTAGCTTTGTTGGCCTTCCAAAGGAGCTCTATTTTGCATGTTTTGAAGTCATGTTTCAGGCCCTATTTAGTGAGTTTTAAGGTCTTCATAAGCTCTGTCCAGAGCCCTTTTGGCCATTTTGAATGTCTATTTTGCATGTGTAGAACAATCCTATTCAAGGCCTTTTAAAGGGGCTTTCACTTGCATGCTTCCTAGACTAATTTCAGGGCCTTTTTGGTGGGTTTTAGGGCTTTCATAACCTCTTTCCAGAGGTGGTTTTTTCATTTTGTGTGTCCATCATAGATGTGTAGAATAACCCTCTTATTAGCCCATCAAAGGAGTCTATCATTCTTGCATGCATTGACTGAATTCTAGTGGTTATTTGCCATATTTTGGCATGGAATACTTATGTTTTTGGCTGTTTTGGTGGGCTCTCATATGCTTGATATAGTTGTGGTACAACTCATGGTTCACTAGCTTTCTTAGCATGCTTCGTTGACCCTTGATTTTAGCACTTTTTGGCCATACCTTAAACTGATTTTGTGCATATTTTGGACTGCCTTAGCTCTATTTTTGGCTCTCATGGTCGAATGATGTTTGTTTTGCATGCTTGTAGTTCAATACCCATGCTTAACTTTGAGTTTTGAGGCTCATTCCATGCATATACTAAGGTGTGTTCATGTTTTGGGTCCATTATACATCATATTTCAGAGCTTTTATGAATGCCATATTGCCATGTTTTCTGCTCCTTAAGTGTGTTTGAGAGTTGTCCATGAACGCCTTGTTTTCGGACCATTGAGTGAGCTCCATTTCCTTGCATGTTGAGCCACCATTTTAGGCCATTTTCCCACTATTTCAGACCTACCTAGGGTCTGTTTGGGGTTGGTTTTTCCATTTGTGCATCGCTTTGGGTACCTCTAGTGTAACGCACTTCACTAGTTTCGGTACCCGAGCCATCTAGCTTGCATTGTGTGACATACTTGCATGTTTCGGGACCATCTTTTATACCATTTCAGAGGTGTATCATGTGCCATCCTATGCCATATTTCATTCCTTGCCATGCCTTGTTAGAGTTGCACGTTGTGCCTTAGGATCGGTCCTTTGCATCCGTGCATTTTTGCATGTATTTCGGTTGTCTCATTTTCATCAAATGGCCACTGATGTGAGTGTGGCCGAGGTCCACTCATATTGGTTTAAGTCTATCTTGCATTGTGTATGCCATTTAGTTCATGTCGTTGCATGATTTGATCATTGCATTGTGTATGCCTTGCTCGTTTCATTGTGTTTATTAGTCTTCATGTGCATTGCGTATGCCATATAGAATCATCTTGCATTGAGTATGCCATTGATCATTTCATAGCATTGTGTATGCCAGTAGCATGTTTGCATGTCATCCCTTGTATGTTTGCATCATTCAGTGGCATTGTGTCTAGGTTGCATGTTAGAGTCGCATTCATGCATGTCATGCATATTACATTGTGTTTAGAATAGGGTTTAGTCCAAACACGGGAAACAAGGGGCGTTTCGTACTCCAAGTGACAAAACGTGTCTCAATTCCCGGTCGCCGACACTCCAGATTACCCATGATGGAGTCTAGGCCTTGTTGTGTTGTTATGTGCACTCATTTCACATTGAGTCATGCAATTCGACTCCTCGGCCATCATGCATCGAGATGCGTGATTGGTGGCACGAGGATCAAGATGTGCATACATATGTGAAAATACTTTGCCATGCCCCTTTCTTGCTCTCTGTTGCAGCAAACCAAAAATCAGCAGCCTTCTAGAGCTTTGCACAGCATTCCGGGATTAATTGCAAACAGAGGCAAATCGGGGCATCGCAAGGAATTTTCCGACGAGGCAACGCGAGCATGCATGCATCTTTCATCATTCGGAACAGAGCTGAGGCGGTCCATGGATTTGCATATTAGTTTATTTTGCTTTCTTGGTTAATTTGTTAATTAATTAGGGTTTTGTAATATTTAATTATTTATTTGGACTGTAATTATTTATTCGGACCGTATTATTTATTCGGACCCTCCGGGCGAGGCCAATATTGTAATAAGTGTGCGTGTGTGTGATGCATGTCTTCCAACCCCACGTCTTTCTCCCTTTTATTTACCAGCTTATGATGGTTAGTTTAGGGCATGTTTCAATTAGCATACTTATGATAGCATGTTTGCATTCATTCATCTGTCTTGCATGCACCGGGCTCGGCGCATCATACTAACTGCATTGTATTTTAATTCTGAGTTGAATACTTGTTAGTTGTAGCATTTCACATGCCATCTTTAGAATAGTCGAGCCTATTGTAGTTGCATTCCTGCATGTGTTGCATTAGGCATTTCAGCATAGTTAGGATCATGCATGGATTTCTAACATAGCTTCTGTTTTGGCTTGGAATACTCGGTAAGTGTTTATGCTTTAGCATCCTTGCATGCGTGTGAGTGACTGCCATGATAGCATGCTTACCATGAGGCTATGTGTTTATGTGATATAACTGCATGAATGCCTATGGGTGGAGGTTCGATTATCTGAATTGAAACAATTCATCGACTGCGAGTTTTAAGCCCACTTGATAGTGGCAAATCACCATCTTTTCTAAGCCCACTTGAGGGTGGCAAAATTCGCATTTTAGCCTACTTGCGAGTAGCAAACCATCTTTCAAATAAACAAACATGAAATATTTTGTTCCAACTCAGAAGATCCAGTCTATACTTGTATGTTGTACGCATCACATAGTAAATCTAGGCTAATAATCGGAATAAGAATGCATAATGTTTTCAAAACTCGATATCATGGTTAGTAGAGGCCGATCTTTGATCGGGCGAGCGGGGTGCTCACGAAATGACCTTCCCCAATCGTACCCAAGTTCCCGAGCTGAGGCAACTTTGGTGATGACGGACACGTGGCCTTAGGCAACGAGTCAGGGTTTCCTAAATTCCCCCAAAACAAAATATTTTAGGTGGCGACTCTGTATCTAGCAAAGCAGTCCATGTTTGGCACTTCTTTCAAAAAATCTGTCTTCAAAAATGATTTTGCCGGATTTGGACTCTTTGATGATTCATCGGTCTTGCATTGCACTCTGCGAGATTAGATACAGGACCGTAACATTGAGTCCTGAACTATAGTGAGCCCAATGAACAAAACAGGGGATTCCCTCCTGGGACGTTCAAAGACGTCTACACCTAGCGGTCATTTTTTGGTTTTGCTTCTTTTTGAGTGATCAGGATAGAAAAATAGGTTTTGGCCTAAATGGGGTGCAAGGTTTGGGTTTGAAGATTAATACTAAACTCTTTTGTTAAAAATTCAACAGATTTGTATAGTATAACATGTCATCATCAAGTGTTTAGAGTGAAGCGCCCAAATCTTAAGAGCGGTCAAAATGAGGTGTCTACTACTGGTTATCTAAATATTATGCGACAATTGATTGTACATCTAAATGTAATATTCCGACCTTCGGGACTAAATGAGTTTTATTTTGAAGGGAGAGGTGTAGTTCCCCCACAATACTTAATTTTCTCCATAAAAGCACATAAACTGATTAACAAGGGGTGTCAGGGATATTTGTGTAGTATTCTGAATGTTCAAACTTCAAATGCTATTTTAGATGATATACCATTTGTGAAAGATTTTTCTGATGTGTTTCCGGATGAGTTGCCTGGACAATTAATTGATAGAGAAATTGAATTTGCAATTGATATGATGCCTGGTACTCAACCCATATCCAAAACTCCATACCGAATGTCAACTATTGAAATGAGGAACTGAAAGTACAGTTACAAGAATTACATGATAAGGGGTTCATTCAACCAAGCACATCAACGTGGGGTGCACCTGTGTTGTTTGTAAAAAGAAAGATGGAACACTCCGCCTATGTATTGACTACAAGGAACTCAATAAGGGAACCATTAAAAATAAATATCCTTTGCCTCGGATTGATGACTTCTTTGACCAGTTACAGGGGGCTCAGGTATTTTCAAAGATTGATTTGAGATCGAGATATGATCGGTCGTTTTTCAATCAAAAATAAAGAACTAAACAAAGCATTAATTCAGTAGAATAGTGGATTGTCTAGGTATCATACCACCAGGACTTTGGGCTGAGTTATACTAATTCGAATGGAAATTTTTAATTTAATTTTGAAGAAGAGATGATGATTTGGTTTTTGCTAATGAAAATCTAAATTAAAACTAAAACAATTGCGCAAATAAAGTGAGTAATATGAATATGGAGAGAAACTTAGGATTTCAAATCCACTACTAATCTCATATCTTGTAATTAAAATATCTAATTCTAATAAATCAATGGCCCGAATAATAATGATATATTGTGGCTACAAGCCCCAATACCATCATCAAGAAGATAAGTATATTCAAAACGTAAGCACAAGTCATCTTCAGTCGGCACGAATTGTCTACAATAAACTATGGTTGCCACACGATTCGTCTTCCCTAGGCATGACTCGTCTCATGATTTGTATGTACAAGAAAGTAAAACAGTTGTATGATCATGCATTCTCAATCACAGAAATTGAATACATAAATCAAATGGAAAGATTGTTTGAATAAAAGATCTAAAAACAATCATACAATGATTATCCAATTCCAAAGACAAACTACAATTAAAATACAAATTTACATGATACTTGATTAAAGATTCATCTCAATCCTAAGAAGAAAGCTTTGTCGCTCATGGAGAGGTTGAACACTTCGAATGTTGAAGAGAAAGTGATGGATTGATGATTTGCTCTCATTCTCTAGCTTCTAGCCGTCTTCTCTAGGGTTTTAGATCCCAAAACAAGTCCCCAAAATTTCTTTTTATAGCCTCCATTCCATTTAGAGTCAAAAGCACGCACATACATATCGAGGCAAATCCGCTTGTAAAGATTGGGAATTATGCTCGAGCGAATCCAGTCAGAGAGGAATTTTCGTAGGGAAATTTGCTCATGCAGATTGGGAATTCTGCTTGAGCGGATTCAGTTAGTGATGGACTTTTCGCTCTTTTTGTCTTTATTTGCGATCCTTTTGTCTCTGGAATAATATTAGCCTGAAAAGGATGAAAAACATTGTATTGCATCAAATATCATAAGCTCAAAGACTAAAAACATAAGATAGGAAGCCTCAAAGTATAACATTTCAGCTCATATCACACCCCTCAACTTACACTTTACTAGTCCTCAAGTAAAACAAGATAAAGCAAAATCTATCTAAGCCACTTTTGTAGAGATCCTAACTATATTTAACATATGCAACAATCCTTTTAAACCACAAGGTTACCCAAGTGGACGAGTAAAGTCTCGTGAGGGTTTCCAGAGATGATACCCACAAACATCAACTTTATCAAAGGAATTGAAACATGGAGCAGATTTATACACCATTATTTGGCACCGCCCCTTTTTATCAAAACCAACCTCTCTCACTTATGAAAAATTTCAAGTATGCAAGTTAGACAAATCTTCAAACTATCCATGGGCCCATAAATATGCAAACAAACAGCATCGAATTACAATCGGACAAAAAGCATCACATGTTGCTTTTGTGTAAAGTGAGATTTGGTGTGGAAGGAAAGACAACATCTCTTACTCATATACTAACTTCCAACAACTAAGTGCCATGAATCTTTGAAATCAAACATGGGCTCGAAACTACTTTTTTTTTTTTTTTTTTAATGAGTGGATCTTTTAAGCTTTCTAATGAACCCATGTAACAAGTGTTAGGCCAATGGCTCCCAATCTAGACGGGGTTATGGTGCGACTCGAAGTGCAGCAAATCTACAACTAACATCGCTTGGCGATGCCCTTGGCTTAACTTGACCGAGATGAGTTATAGCATGTCCCGTCCGCAAGGTATACAGTTGATTGGCCTCACACATTATGTTTTATACTTCCCATTCCAATTCAGACGATAATTCGGGCATGATCAGACTAGTCTAAATGAGGGGGTCAAATATCCAATTCCATTTCCAGTCTATGCTTCACACTTGGCTCGATATCTCACTGCTTGGAGGATGAGAGAGCTTTTGGCTCCTACTTCTAACTTCATTTGTGCCCTTTTTAGTGAGTGCTTGGCTTGGCTGGAGAATAAGACACGTGTTGGGCCATCCTTGGCCGCAAAAAATTCTGAGAGTGCGAGCAAGAGGCAGAGAACCACTACCTGACTTATCTGTGCCCCTAGTTTATTGTTTTGACTTTTGTTTTCAAGCTTTATGATGTAAAAGCAACTTTGATTTAACCTAAGAGTTAGATGGTGCACTTGTTTTGAAATCATGTAATTAAAGTTGTAAGTATTGAAAATTTTCCTTTTTGGTCCAATGAATGGTCTGTTTTGCAAGAAATAAAATTTTGAGAAAATCAACCTCATTAAAACCTTTCAAAACAAATTTTCGCAAGCGGTCATTACTTGATACACATGGAATCAATCCTCAAGACATACAACCCCGAATCAAGAGGATCATGACTGCCCACAACTGCATTCACCTTCACTATTATTTTGCCCCTTGCTTTATCTTGCAATTGAATCTTCTACCAAATGGAGGTAAAACAATCAAGCCGACTGATGGTGAGATGGACCAATTAACATTGGATAAGATAGTTGAGTTGAAACTGGTTAGGGTTGAACTTCAAGATGAAATTGCCTACGTATCCCAAAGATGGAAATCAGGCCTTATGTAGTTCCTAGTTAAGGTTCACTCAGGTATTTACTCTCTCCTTGTGCGCTCTAACTTTTACCAAAGCTGCCCTTTTAGGTTTTCAACCTTGTGAGCTCTATTTTCATTTATTTCCAATTTTTCATGCTCTAACTTTTGCCTAGGTCACCTTTTCAGGTTTTCAACCTAGTTAGCCTCTCAAGGATGGTACTTTTTTAACTTGTCCATATTGATCGATTGCGAGAATTCCAAGCCATCTAAATCCATGAGGGTGATTGCTCCTCCTGAGCATATAGATTTGATGAAGTAAGGGCTGGTCTAATTAGGTCGGGACTTGCCCCTAGGGTCATGGATAGGGGCTCGATTGTCTTTAAGCACTATATCTCCTTCTTTCAGATTTTTGGACTTGACTTTCTTGTTGAATGCCCCTGGATGTGATACAACGCCTTCAATCTTCTTTCATCAAACAACATCAACTCTTCAAACCTGTTCTGTTGCCAATTTGCCTCTACTATCTGACACTCGGCCATGATTCTCAGCAACGGCACCTCGATTCCAATTGGCAATGCAACTTCCATCCCATATACCAAAAAGTAGGGGGTTGCCCTTGTAGAAGTTTGGATTGATGTTTAGTAACCCCAAAGTGCAAAAGGCAGTTTGTCTGGCCAATCCTTATAGGTTTCCACCATCTTTCACAGAATATTCTTGATGTTCTTGTTTGCGGCTTCAATGGCTCCATTGGTCTATGGCCTATATGTTGATGACTTGTGAAAAGCCATGTTGTACTTCTCAAGTAAATCTGCCACTTCCTTTTTGAAGTGTGAGCCATTGTCCGATATTATTTCATTCGGCACTCCATATCTGCAAATGATGTTATTCCTAATGAACTTGGCTACATGTGAAGCTTTCAACACGGAATATGACTATGCCTCTACCCATTTGATGAAGTAGTCGATTGCCACTAAAATGAACTCGTGTCTATTCGAGCCCTTCGGTGAGACTGCTCTGATGACGTCTATTTCCCAAACTGAGAAAGACCATGGTGAAGTCATATTACAGCGCTTCGATGGCGGAACATTCATGCAATTAGCATGGATTTGACACTTATGACATCATTGAACAAAGTTGACACAATCATCCTCCATGGTTAACCAATAGTAACCTTGCCTGAGAATCTTCCTGGCTAGCATTACAACATTCATGTATGCTCCACACTCTCCACCGTGAATGGCTTCCATAAGATGCTTCGACTCTTCCTCTTCCTAACACAGTTTGTGCATTCCCAGATGCCCTCTTTTGTACAACTTACTTCCACATATGATGAACTGGACAGCTAGACACGGTATTTCTCTTTTATCCTTGGCATTTGCCCCCTGTGGATACATGTCCTTCTCCAGAAAGTTCCAAATGTCATGATACCAAGGATTCTTGTCCTGAACCTCTTCTATTGCGGCTATTGTTTCATAAGCAAGTGCATATTTTTGTTCAATAATGATCGGACACATCTTAACTCCAATCGGTATGTCTACCGTAGAGGATAGAGTTGCCCATGCATCAGCAAACCGATTGTTCTTTTTTAACAGATGTGTAAATGTCAATTTTTTGAACCTTGGAATCAGAATGTCCAGGGTCTAGTGATAAACTTTCATTTTCTCTTCTTTGACCTTCCAATCTCCATTGGCTTGGGAAACAACTAAGCTTGAGTCTCCGATGACGTCCAACCTTAAACGAAGTTTGAATGCTAGGGGTATATGAGAACCATCGGGTGCTATAAGCAACACGCCTATTCCATAACCACATTGGTTAGCCGCTCC
The DNA here is from genome assembly GCA_025200525.1 of Camellia lanceoleosa. Classification (NCBI taxonomy): domain Eukaryota; kingdom Viridiplantae; phylum Streptophyta; class Magnoliopsida; order Ericales; family Theaceae; genus Camellia; species Camellia lanceoleosa. The sequence goes on along the minus strand of CM045771.1, from coordinate 18,937,449 downwards.
ATCAAAGTACATTTTCCACGCCTCTTCTTCTACCTGCAGGATCTCCTTATCTGGGAATAGATACTCTACGTCTGCCTACCCTTCCTTTGACCAACTTGCAAGTGACATACTTGAGGTCGAATTCAAAGAGAATAAGAAACCAACGAGCTAGCCTACCCGTAAGTGCCGGTTTCTCAAAGAAATATTTAATGGGATCCAATCTCGAAACTAGAATTACCGAATGGGCTAACTAGTAGTGTCTCAACTTCCTAGTGGCCCAAACCAAAGCTAAACACGCCTTCTCCAAAGGAGTGTAACGGGGCTCATACTCTCGCATCTTCTTACTCATCTAGTAAATGGTCTTCTCAACCTTAGCTTCTGACTCATGTGCTAGCATACATCCCATGGTTGATTCTGTCACTGACAGGTACATGATCAGTGGCTTCCCCGACTCTGGTGGCAACAACACATGCAAATTCTGAAGATACTGCTTAACTTGTTCGAAGGCGAATTGACATCGATCATCCCATTGGAATTTCTTTTCCTTTTTCAAGAGACCAAATAGTGGTTCACAAGTCAAGGTTAATTTAAAGATAAATAGTCTTATGAATTGCACTTTTTCCAGAAAGTCGCACACCTCCTTTTCAGTCCTTGGTGGTGGCATTTCTGAGATGGCCTTGATTTTGGATAGATCTACTTCAATTCCTCTCTGTGTAATCAAAAAACCTAACATTTTCCTTACAGTCACCCCAAAAGTGCACTTTCTGTGGATTCAACCTTAGCCTGTATTCCTTGATTTTTTTGAAGAACTTCTCTAGGACGATGTAGTGGCCTTCTCACTCTTTGGATTTCATAATCATATCATCCACATACACCTCGACTTTTTTATGGATCATGTCGTGCAATATTGTGGTTGCAACCCTCTAATATGTAGCCCTGGCATTCTTCAACCCAAATAGCATGACCCTATAGCAGTAGGTACCCCATGGCGTGGTGAATGCAGTCTTATCTTTGTCCTTTGGTGCCATCATAATCTGATTGTACCCCAAAAATCCATCCATGAATGACAACAAGGCATGCCCTGCAGTGAAGTCCACTAACTCTTCGATGTGTGGCAACGGGAAGTCGTCTTTGGGACTAGCCTTGTTTAAATCCCTAAATTCGACACAAACTCTGATTCTGCCATCTTTCTTCAAAATCGAGACGATGTTGGCCAACCAAGTCGGATATTCGGACATTGTCAAGAACCCTACATTGATCTGCTTGGTGACTTCCTCTTTGATTTCAATGCCCAATCTAGATAAATCTTGCGACTGGGCAGGCCTCGGGATCGAGAGGGATCTTATGCTATACAATCTCAAGATCGATTCCAAGCACATCTTCGTAGGACCACGCAAAAATATCTTTGAAATCTTTTAACAAAGCGACTAATCACTCACGCTCCTCTGAAAACAACGTAAAACCAATCTGGACTAAACATGGATCTTTCTCAGTACTCACATTAATTGACACAATCTCATCCAATAAGGGTTTAGCACACCTTTCCTCCTCCAGGTCAAGTATAGTTTTTAAAGCCCGAGGAATTTCTTCCTCTTCGTTTCGGTCAAAATTTTGAAAATCACTCTCAATACAGCAAACTAAAGGCACAGAAAAGTAAACAAAGTCTACTGCATTTTCATTGATAAGATCAGGGTCCAAGAAACTAAAATACGACCTGACAAGACTCTGGCATCCGAATTACCACCCCTGGAAGACTCAAACTCACCAAACTAACTTGAATCTGACTCTGACTTGACAGACTCAATGGAATCGAATTCAGACTCATTATCCGAATTAGAACTTTCAATGGAACCCTTTTCGAAATGTCAAACCAAACATGAAGCCTTGGCTGCGTCTAGAATGAGATTGGTGCAATCCATTACTATTCCATCCCCAATCACAAAAATAGTAACACTATGCCCCAAGTTAGTAGGCTCAGCCCCAGTGTTGGAATCCGCCATGAGGCCAGCCAGTGTCATCCCCAGAAGTTCATCTTCATTGCTCTCTGAATTGGCACTTGTTTCCTGCCCCATATCAATGTTTGGATCGATCCATTCTTCCTTGCTATTTAACAGCTGATGATTGAAAAAAATCTCGAACCCCAGGTACCTCTTCCTCGTCTCTTGTTCAATCCATGACTCTAGGAACCCACAGAAAGGGAAGTCTTCTCCCTGATGAACAAAGCGTCCATTCATAGTCCCCCTGATTGGTTTATGGATCAACTCAAACTACATTTCGATTTTCTTTGCCTTGATTCTTTCCCTTACTTCATCTCCTTTCCTCTTCCAGTCCTTTTTAGTCAGTTCATATCCCAACCCGAAAGCATGAGGGTTATGACTCACTTCCTTAGCAGCAGTGATTCCTTGCCTCCCGCTATTACCCAATCCTGATCCAGGGAGATGCCCCTATTTGTTCATCATGTATATGGACTGTGCACTTACGTAATCTCCCTTATCTTCTACTACAATGGTTTGCACCAACCATACCTCTGCGAAAGTGAACCCAGACAGGAACACATCTTTTTCTCCATGTAATATCTCCAACAGGGGTGTGGTGGTTCCCGGGGGAGGATGGATTGAATAATTGCCATAGACCACTACAACTCCCCCTTGAACGAGGTACTTTACCAATTTGTGCACCATCAAAGAAACTACTTTCATTTGGTGTAACCAAGGCTTGCCCAATAGCAAATTGAAGGTCGTAGGTACATCCATAACATGAAACTCAACCTCATGTTCAGACGGACAGACCAATATCTGGCTTTTGAAGGTTCCCATAACATCACGACTAGTACTGTCATAGGCTCGGATGGCTTGAGTTATAGGCGCAAAGTCAGTTGGTTTCAAGCCTATAGTGTAAATAGTCCTCACCGGACACACATTGATTGCTGAGCTAGTGTCTACTAACACCACTAGGATCCATTTCTTACGAATTTCCAAAGTCACATATAAAGTTTATTATGATTGGTCCCTTCAGGTGGCAATTCCTTATCTATGAATGACAACATTGGGGTAACGTCCCTGAATGTGACCAACCCCCAGATTGAGATAACTGCCTAAATCTTCTTGAGTTGTCTCAACACCAGGTCTTCCTCTATTTCCTTTTCCTTCATCTTCTCAATATCCTTACCAGGGGGCTCTCCTTGGTCCAAAGTTAGGGGTTTGAAATAGCGGTCGCTTCTAGTTAGGTGATTGATCTTCTCTGTATACCACATATCATCAAGGGCATTGATTCTCCACCCCTCATCAGTATACATGGAGTTCAGATCATTATCATTCCACCACTCCTCGTCAATCATTGTTGGGTAATTGTTCAATTATGCCCGAATCATGTCGATGTTATGATAACCATTCCCCGACTGAAAAGGTGAGATAAGTCAGATATCAGAAAAAATCTCCTCTACCTTTATCTGCTGCCAGACCAGTCCTGATCTCTGTAGTTCTTCCTCTCTTTCCTGTTCAAATTGTTCCAGTGCTTGCTCTCTTTCGGCAATTGTCTCTTCTTGGACTTGTTGTCTCCATTACCATTTCCTCCTTTTATTAGGCCCTTTCCTTTGGTGTTCTTTTCTCCATTCTTGTCTGTCTTTTCCTCCGTCTATTCTTTTGTTTTAAACTCTTCCTCATTAATGGACCTCCCCTAATCAACTTCAAACTAACTTGGATCCTACCATTTAATCTGTACATTTCCCAAATCTTGTTCCTCAAAGAAGTAAAGGCTCTCTAAGTCTTCTTCTATTTCTACTAGGTCGTCTAGACCTTGTTCTGGCCCATTCTCTCTAACAACATTGATACTGAGTGAGTTAGGTAATACAATTGTCGGCTTTAGTTGATTGAAGACCACGATGTATCAGCTGGGATCATACCCTTCCATGGGCAATGGTCCTTTTTCCATAACCTAGACACCAAACATCTCTTCTTTCAATGATTCTCCCTTCTCCTTGACTACCATCACCATAGGCTTTGGTTGGGGTTCGAGTGTTGCATTCATCATGCACAAGTCTGTGCTTTCTAGAATAAACACCTCAGCCTTGAGTAAATGGACTAGGGTGATGTATGTGCTGGGGTTGTAGGTGGATGGTAATGTATGGATTAGGTTGACATTTTTTAGTGGGGGGACCTGGTTATGGAGGGAGAGTGGATTGGTGGTCACATTCGGTTTTAGTGGTAGAGCTATAACTTTATTGTCAATGAGATCCTGGATCTCATGATGGAGATGAAATGAACGGTCAATGTGATGGTCGTGCTGCTAATGGAAAACACAGTATTAGATGGGGTCATGTCTGGCTGGGAGTGGGTGCTTGAGGTGCCCTTTTTTCTATCAAGACCTTTAGAGCACGGGTTAGACTCATGTGAAGAGGGGCAAAGGTTCTGAGTTGGGTTCCAGCCGAGTTGGTGGTTTGTGGGTTTACACCAGTAAAGGGATCAGTTGTCTTGGTGGTGGTGGTGACGACATTGACTTCAGTGGGCCTAGGAATAATGCTACTACTAGCATTAGTACCCCTAGTAAATGGCCTTTTTGCAGGTTCGCTTGTCCTCTGAATGATCTCCTTTTTGAATGCACTATCAATCTAAACCCCTAACTCATGTAAAGTGGCGAAAGTGGACAGTGGAGGGACTATTATCCTTTGCAGCATGTCTTGTTCAAGGTTCTGAACTACCAACTGGACTTGCTCTCTCTCTCTCTCTCTCTCTCTCTCTCTCTCTGAAGGCTTGTTCATCATTCAAGTGGCCTTTGCCCTCCATTGGCAACAAAGTCAATAAAGGGTTCTTTGGGATTCTGAGAAATTGCCTTTAGTTCACTAATTGTCACCTCTATCTGAGTGTTGTAGGAATATTGATCAACAAATCCCTCAGCTAATTCTTTCCAATTCTACTTGGTCAAATCCTCTAGTTTGGTATACCAGGTGGTTGCCGCTTTTGATAGAGTCCTTCCGAACAAAGACAATGTCTGAGCCCGTGTCAGTCACATTAGTTTTAAGACATCTGATAAGAGATGGATGTGGACAATCGGATCTTCACTTCCATCGAATCTGTTGATATGCGGTATCTTAAACTTCTCTAGCAACCTTACAGAAGCCTCAGTGTAACCGTCCTCAATGTCCGGGATAGAGGTAAAGCCTTGAGACTTTTTGAGCATTTTCTCAAGCTTGGAGATTTTTATCATGTTAGGATCGAAATCATTAATATCAAAGGGGAGAAGTCCCACATGGGGCTGTGCTGGAGTACTGAGAGCTTGAGCTCAAGCTAACTCCTCTTGAGGATCCAGCGCCTGGAAATTTTCAGCTAGCGGAGATGGATCGGGATTTGGCTGGTGGCCCGGGATTGGATGCGTGGTAGATGCCCCAGATGAGTGACAAAATTCGGCAACGGTTTCGTCCTAAGCAGCGATCTTATTGTTTAGCATATCCATGGCCTTTTGAAAGGCTGTCATCATTGCCACAACTTCTTCTAGACTCTGTGCCATTACTGATATAGAAGAGTCAGCTGTTAGAGAGCTTCGTAAGTGGGAACTAGGAGAGGACTGGTGAGTGCTATGTACTAGCGGTAACTGTCTTCTTCTTCGAACTACTGAGGGAAGAGAGACTAACACTAGCTGGCCTTCAACCATATCTCCGATCTTACAAAGCCTACCGGTGCAAGTCCACAAAACTTTCAAATGAAGGTATTAAAAATGGTTGTGGGTGTAAATATGAGGATATATTGTGTTAAATTTGTTGATTTTAATACATAGATTGGGTTTTGGAAGAAAATGGGGCTTTGTCCTAAATTGTCTCCAATAATGACTTAGCGTAATAATGAAATTGGTATTGAAAATGTGAAATTTGAGGGTTATTTATATAAATGGTGTAGTTGGATATGTATTATCTCTCACCTATGAAAATTTGGATAATTTATCTATCTTGAGATTGTATATCTGGGGGATATCAAGTCTTTCTAAAACTATGATTACAAGACTACCTAGCAAAAGAAACAAAAGAAAAGCAAAAATCAAAAATCAAAAATCAGACAGCACCTCAGCCCAATTTCAGTAGAACAGATATGATCACAAATGAATGACTGTACACCCCATTAAATTCTGCCCTACAAACGGATATAACTGAACCACTAATATGAATTCAGGAACCCCTGTATAGATCCACTGCACATCATATAGCTGGTAAAGAGAGCAAAAACACCTTTATGAGGGGGTAGGGTTACCTTGTCCTAGCTTTGGAATGATTTAGAGTCTCAATACTTCAAACAAGCAGTATCACAATATCCTGAATATAGAAGAGCATCATATCCTACTTTGGAAAAGTCAGTAGAGCTTACTATATGCACTAGGCCAATTAGTCAAAAGGGTACCTCAGCAAGATTACCTAATATACCCCTCACACCTAACACCAAAAAGTGAAAGGATGATCAAACGGTACGACGGTAACCCAAATCCAAGGGTTGTGTTCCCAACGTGACATTGCCAACATCCGTCCAGCCTTTTGGCAAGCCTCTTGTAAGCCGTCTAGGATATTAGATAGTAAACACAGTGTCTTATGAGCACCATGAAAATGCAATGCAAAGAACATATATATGTAGATAAAAGTTCACATCATGAAGTTCAAGTCAAGTTCTCTAATATCCCAAGTAGAGTCACCAGAAACCGTAGCTGGTTTTTCGCTCTCCTTGGAGGGTGTTGGTCTCTTCGAATGCGATTCCCTACAGTTCGGACTCCCGTAATTCTGAATCTGGTTTTCACAAGTGCAATGTGAAACAAAAAAAATGAATGAGAGTCCAGATCTAGCAAATCTTAGAAGATCCATTAATCACCAGAGATGCCAAAAATGGACTGCATTACCAGATTTCAAAGTCACCACCTAATATTTTTGAAAAAATTACGAAATCCATGACTCGTGACAAAGGCCACTTGTCCGTCATAACCAAAGTGTCTCGGTTCAGGAATTTAGGTATGAGCAGGAAAGGTCATTGTAGACACCCCATTTTTGACCGTCCTCAAGACTTGGACGTCACCGTTAGAACACTCGGTGATTATCCATGTTTGTGTTCGTTTGGAGTTCCCGGAGTTCTCGGCTGTGCGAGCCTTGCCTCAGGATCTCCGAACTCGATTGTTTGTGTTTGGTTTTGCACCAAACACTTGTGTTTTGCCTTTGAGAGGCAGGGAATGCCTTCTGAGGCATCCCCACACACCACCGGCTGGGGATAGAGTCCACCGGCTGGCTGTAGTCGTCACCGGCACTATATTGTGCCGGTCGGCACTATTTTGTGCCGGTCGGCACTATTTTGGGTGAAATGACCAATTTGCCCAGCCGACCACTGTGCACTTGCTTTCTGAGATATTTTCAGACAGCTTTTGAGCATTTGCTTCCCCTCCATACACGTGTATGGAGGGATGAGGTCTTGTTTGCTTAGCTTGTAAGTTTACAAGCTCTATAAGAGAAAGCTCTCCTCTTGACTTAGGGTTAGCAATTTTGAAGGTTAGCCATTGTTAGAGAGTTGAAAGCTGGTTTTAGGGTTAAGTTAGATATACACTTTGTATCTCTCTTTTCTCTTTGAACTCTAGGTGTTTAGTCCATACTATTGCACTAAAGCACCTAGTGTTCCACCTTTCTCTTAGGAACCGAAGCTCCAAAGAGTTGTTCTTGGAGTTTTGGTGGTTTTGAGCTCAAGGAGGCAACAACATCAACCTTTGTGAAGATAGTCAACAAGGGTAAGAAACTTACACTTTATTCCCCATTTTTGTAACTTGTTTTTACCTAGTTTAAAAACAGTTTTTGGCCTAGTGTTAGGCACATAAAATCTCTGTTTTTAAACCCTCTTTATTGTATATTAAGAGTGCTTTGTAGTTTGAGGAACTTTGACCACCTTTAGGCCTTGAAAAGGCCACTTTTTGTGCCATTTTGGAGAGATCCGAGATTTTGGCCTCGGGATCTCTTCACCACTGAAATCTTGAGGGATTTCAGTGGTGAAGAGCATGCCTTGAAGTCTCAAGAAGGAGAGGGCCACCCCCTCTCCTTGATGTCCTTGAAAAGGACAAGTTTGGCTTCTTGTGAGAGTTCCATGTTTAGTTGTGTATTGAGCATGTTTTGGTTGTTTACCATGCTTATATTGCCATATTATAGCATGTCTTCAAGTGGGTTTTAGTACTCTTTGCATGATTTGCATAGTTACTTTGTAATGCCTTAATATTGCCTTAGCATGACTAGCTTGTTAGCCCTAGTTTTTAGCATGTTTTAGGCTTAGACTTGTGAAGTTTGTAAGCTTATTTTGTCATGCTTTAGTTCTGTCCATGATCATTTTGGTCATTCTTAGCATGCATTTTGTAGTTCCTTTGTATTTGGCTTGTTGGCCTTAAAAGCATGAATGTATGGTATGCTATTCTAGCTTTGTATTTGATGGATGGGACCATCTTCCATGCTATTTCAGTCCCCCATACATGCTTATTTGATTGCCTAGCATGCATCTTTAATGCTTTGGTTACATGTATTGTACATCCCTTTGAAAGTGCATGTGTGCATGCCCTTGATTTCGAGCCTTTTAGATGCTATCTAGGTGTGCCCCTAGCCTTGTTTAGATCTGCATGTAACTGTTTTGAGCCCCCTTGGCCTTGTGAGGCTTGGTGGGTTTGGCCTTGGTTTAAGCCTTCATGGCTTGTTCCAAGTACTTGGGCCATTTATTGTGTATTTGGCTTGCTTTGTTGCATGTTTTGGCAACATGTTTTGCTTGATTTTCAGAGCTTACAATGCATGCTATTAGTCCATGTTTGGCCTCTTTAAGAATGCATGAGAGTTGTTTATGAATGCCTAAGTGTTGGACCATAATCGTATGCATGTGGGTGTGCATTCTAGCCTTCATTTTCGAGCATGTTGGCCACTGTTCTTGGGCCTTTTAGAGCTGTCCAATTCATGTGTAAGTCCATTCCTACTTTTCTTTGCATGCTCGTATGTTTACACAACAATATTCTTGCATTGCATTGCCATATTGCACGCTAGATGACATGCTTAGGGTTGCATTGACATTGTGCATGTTGGACCTCTTGAAGTGAGTTTGATAGAGGTTTGGCACCTTTGTTTGCATCGCATGCATTTGAAATCAAAGTTGCACTCTTGGTTCTTAGGGCCATCACGCATGGAAATGCGCGATTGGTGGCCCGGGAATCGAGGCACATGCCCTCTTAAGTTCATAGCATGATTTGGGATGTGTTTGGTGCATATATACCTTGAATTGCATTGCCTTGCCTTTTGTTCCCTCTCTTCTTTGTCGATTCAGGTTTTTTGAAACAATTTGTGCCGACCGGCACCTTTTAGTGCCGACCGACTGCCCTTTGGCAGCCGATAAGAGAATTCAGTGCCGATGGAAATTCTCCTCAGCCGGTGGCTCCCTGCCTCAGCCGGTGATGCTTTCCAGTGCTCTGAGAGGCACTCCTGAAGTTTTGGGAATCTTCAGAGAAGGATAGCAGAGGAAACAGAGGCACATTTGCAAGGCAAAGGCGAGGCCCTCCTCCGCTGTGATGGCACGACCCTCCTTCCGAGGCATTTATCGCTTAAATAGATTAATTAGTTTATTTATTTAATTTAATTGATTTGTAATATTTAATTAGCTAGAATAGTTAATTATTTGTTCGGTTCTGTATATTATTCTTTTGGTCCCTCCGAGCGAGGGCAAATTGTAATAAGTGTGCGTGAGTGGGTGTATGTCTTCCAACCCCCATTTCTTCCTAACCCTTTTATTTACCTGCTTATGGTAGATTAGGGCATACTTATTTTAGCATACCTTACGCAATGCATGTGTGCATTCATGCATTTGTTTACATGCATCGGGCTCGGCACATCTTGCAAACTGCATCGTACTTTCAATTCCAAATTGAATACGTGATAGTTGTCGCATCTCATGGGCCATGTTTAGGGTTAGCCGAGCCTATTTAGATTGCACCCCTGTATGTGATGCATTAGCCATTTAACATGAACTAGGTCATGCATGTTTGCTAACCGGGTTTTCGTTTTGGCGCGGAGTACGATGTAAGTATTTTCGCTTTAGCATATCGCACGCGTGTGATTGTTACCATGACAATAGGATTGCCATGCGGCTAAATGCTTATGTGTTATATAACTGTTTGAATGCCTGTGGGTGAAGGTTGGATTGCCTGAGTTGGAACAACTCGTTGAAATCCGTATTTTAGCCTCTTGCGAGTAGCAAAATCTAACACGTTTTTCGAGGCAAAACGAATATGCAATGTTTATTTCCAAGTTAGGCAATCTAGTCTATACTTTTGTGTTGTGCGCATCACATAGTAATTCTAGGTTAATAACCGGAATAAGAACGCATAAAGTTTTCAAAAACGGATATCATGGTTAGTAGAGGCCGGTCTTGGACGGCGAAAGAATGCTCATAGTGACCTTCGATCGTACCCAAGCTCGAGCCAAGACCACTTTGGTGATGACGGACATGTGGCCTTAAGACCAGTCGGGGTTTCCTAAATTTCCCATTTTAAAATATTTAGGTGGCGACTCATGTCAAAGCGATCCATGTTTGGCACTACTTTTCGAAAAATCTGTTTTCCTTAAAACGATTTGCCAGAGGTGGACTCTTTGGTTCAGATTTAGAACCGCAACACAAACTTAAAGAGTCCGAGCTGTAGGCGAGGTCCCCCGCGGGACGTGCTACAGTCATGAATTGAGCGCCCCACTCACTTGATCAAAGATCGACCTCTACTAAATCATGATGTGAATCTTATAGACGTTAGAAGCTCGTATTCTGATTATTAATATGCTAACATTACTATGTAAAGCGAATGAGTATAGATCATGTCACTTACTTTGGATTGCTTTGATTTCATGCTTTTTTGAAAAAAGTTTTTAAATATGTGCCACTTAAAGAAAAAGTGAGCTCATATGTACAACAATCAAAGTCTTTCCAATTTAAGCAAAAGAACCTCCATCCACAGGCATTCAAAGAGATATTTCAAGTAAGCATGTAGCCTCATAGTAGTATGCTTGACATGGTAACAAAAATACACATATGATATGCTAAAAAAAATGCTCACCTATTACTTGACTGAGGCAAGCCAAAGAAAAGAAGATAGTTAGAAAAAATGCATGATCCTAATATGCAAAATAGTTAATGCAAAGCATACAAAAATGCAACCACTAGATTCGGCTACTACCATGATATGTCAATCAACTCAAAGCATGAGGTAGCGCACATAATCAAGTAGGAAGTGATAACGACATGAAATATGATGAGTCGAACCTTAATGCGTGTAAAAATGGATACAAAGCATGGGAATAAAGGAAAACATGATGCTATATACAACCATAGTAAGCATATAAATAAAAGGGAGAAAGAAATGGAGGTTAGAAGACACACATCAATTGTTACAAATTCGCCCTCTTTATAAGAGGGTCTGAATGTCCTAATTATCTAATTATTACAAACACAAATGAATTGACTAATTATTGCAAAACATGAATTTCAAAGTGACTAATCTAAAGGAGTTAAATGAAAGGCAAGGGAATCACGTGTGTGCATGCAAGAACATCCTCCGGAAACCTCTCTGCCTAACAGTTTTGTTTTGACCTCGGGATCTGCTCTGTTTATCTGGATAACCACCACTATCGTACAAAATAGTTGGTTAGCTGACCTAATGAACTGGTTAGCCATACACTTTGATGGCTGGCCGGCCACTATTTCTGGAAGAAAACCTGCTGCAACAGAACTGGAACAGAGCAAAAACAGAGGATTTCCAAAGGATGCTCATCCTTCCTGTTCCCTCCTATCATGAAGATGTTCAAGGAGGAAATAGGTTTGTTTCACAAATCATCAAACATCCCAAGGGTATTTATATGATGATTAATGAAGCAACAGGATGAAAGATCTAACAAATAATGAGAATGAAAGTCAAATGAAGAAATTATTCAAACCTACTACGTCTCATAGCAAATAAGAGTAAATGAATATTCGAATTAGAGAGAATAGGTTCATGAGAACCATTTTTGAAAGGGAAGCTTGTGAATAAGAGATTACATCATTGAAGAAAGAAATTAGAGACTATCTCTGTACTCATGGAACATGGATTGACACCCATTTCCATGCCTCAAAATGGAACTAAGAGAGAGTTTTCTAATACTTTTGATGAAAGAGCTCTCATTTAGCTTCAAAACAAAATAAAAGCAAAACTAAGCAAATGAATGAAAGCCATAAAAAGTTGTTGCATGCTCATCTTCCAACTCATGGAATAAGGATGAAGCATCCATTTCCATGCTTCAAAATGGAACTGGAAGAGAGCTTATAACACTTTGAAGAAGAAAAGAGAGAAAATCAAAAATTAAGCTAACTATTTAAAGCTTTAAACACATAACTCATCAAAAATTGTTGATAACTCTTCTTTTATTCATGGAACATAATGATCGAGAAGAGAGTTTTCCAACACTTTTGACACAGAAGCTACTACCTAGCTTCAAGGTGAACGACAATAGTATGAAAGCAAGATTTACAGCTAGTTAATCAAACTTGTGGTGGGGTGGCTAAGCTTTAAACCCCCCCCCCCCCCCTCTCCCAATATGATCACAAGGTTCCAAACATACTATGGAAAGCTATAAGAACAAAAGGAAAGCAATCAACTCAAATAGATTGGCAGCTATATCCTAAACACATCAAATCCATAAGGACTATTACACTATTACAAGCCCATATACAGTTCACATCACATAAAAATAATCTAAAAAAGTGTTGAAAAGTGCTGAAGAGTAACTAAAAAAAGTGAAAAAAAAAAGAGCAAAGATGAAAGAGCATAAAGGAATTACAACTAACCTATGGAAGGGTGGCTAGCCCTTTCACTTTTAACAAAGCTCAATCACATTTTTAAGCCTAAAATAACTCTAAAAATCAGTATATTATGACAAGAAATGAACATCAAAGAGTAAAAGAAAAGGTGATGAAATGAGTTCAAACGTTAACCTCTTGGAAAGAGGAAGAGCTTCTTAGTTAGCAAAATTCAATCCAAACACCCTCAAGTATCTCAAATAACGTTCAAAACTTCAACAAAAAGCTTCAAGTTTGAGCTTCAATGGTGTATCTATAGTGTATCTATTTTGAATATCAAAAGGAAGAGCTTTGAAGAAACTTCTAGGCTTTTGAAACAATTTTCTAACCCTAAATTCTGAAGGGAGATGGTCTATTTATAGAACTTCAACTGCCTTCCAACAGAAATATCTTCAAAAATGAATAGGTGGCCAAATCCTATGCATGGGAGTAACCTGTGCTGTAAATACAAAATCTGACGCAAAACATGGCCAGCCGACCAATCAATTGTACGGCTGGCCCAATAAAGTGGCCTGCCGGACAATAAATGGGCTTCCTGCTTTCTGAGTGGTCAGGAAAGAATAAAATAAGGTTTTTGGTCAAAATGGGGTGCAAGGTTTAGGTTTTGAAGCTTGAAACTGAAGTCCTTTGCTAAAGATTCAAAAGATTACACAACGTAATGTTTTATCATCGAGTATTCGGAATGAAGTGCCCAAGTCTTAAGGGCGGTCAAAATAGGGTGTCTACAATGAGCTACCAAGCTCTACTGATAGAGCTCAAGGTGTAAATATCTGATATATTTGTGAAAAGTGTGTTGGACAAGCTAAAATTCCCTAAAATGCTTTGTACCGGATCATTCAGCCGACTGTTCTACTTGGTGATCAACCGAGGGTATTTTTGACTGGCTAACATATGGTGTCAGCCAGTCAAAAAGCACATCGTCAGATCAATAAGAGAATGTTAGCCTAAATTGAAAGGAGAAACAGGTGTTTCAAAGGATTTCATCTTTTCTATCCATTCCCACTACATTCTTTGCTAATTTTTTTGAAAGAATACAACACTTTGACTTTAAAAATATGAGCCTCAGGACATTGCAGTAATGTCTGGAGTTGCACCACTACAATTGGTTTTGAAAGAGGGTTTCCATTTTGGTCAAAAAATGTTTTGTCGAAAACGGGTATTTGGATGGTTTAAAGCTTGACCTTTAGGCTTCTTACTATAGAATTTGTAAGATTAATACATCTCATCTTCATCATAGGGAACTCAAGAGGGAGCGCCCAAGTCTTAAGGCTAGTCAAAAATAGGATGTCTACAGAGGGTAATTAGAACTCTTTTGAAATTACTTTTGTAATCCGAGCGTAAATGTGTAAACTCTTTTAATCCAAGTCTCGATGTCTCAACACTCGTATTTCACAAATATCAAGAAATTGTTTCATTTATCATACCCTTTCATATCTATTGTACATAGAACTCGTATATGACCCTTAGAAAATGTTTGTGCGCTTGATTTTCTATTCCCAAAGCATGAAGATACCCGACCGACCTCACCTTAGAAATAAATTCATTATTCATACATCAAGTTGTGATCGACGAAGGAGATGACTTATACATCCAATCGAACATATTTCTTGTTTAAGGGGGATAGACCAACTTCTCAGATAACCAATGAGATTAATTCTTAGCAAATGTGTAGACCACCACATTAGGAAATTAGCAACACGAGCCTTCACAATGAAGCAGCAACATCATTACCTGTAGGACGAGCAGTTCAAAAGTTTTACAGAAGATTGATGCACCCCATACATCATTTATTGGGAAGAAATTCGATTCATAATGCTACTGTTAGAACGAGACGATTGGTGGCTCTACTTTAGAGAAAAAATAATCCAGATGATTGGAGTACATTGGTAGAATATACCTAGAAACGTAAGGATGTAATGCAAGCAAATTATCCACAACTCTTTGGGACTTGAGAAATGGCTTAACTTTTGAGGAAGAAATTTGTTTAAGGGGAATAGATTGTAGAGACCGCAATTTTGGTAATTTATTTTAAAACCCTAACCTTGAGATTATTTCAATTGAGACCTTAAATTTTTACCTTATCGCAAATTTAACCCTAGGACTGAAAACGCATCCCGAACAGAACCATGCAAACCCTAATCGATGCCGATAGCTTAGTGATCATTTCTAACACTCTAATATTAACTATTTAACTCTCTAATTATTGATTAATTACTCTAAACCCTAATTTCTAGTTTTCACCGTTTTCGTTCGATTACTCACCTTTTAATTCAAAGTGACGCAAGCCAAATTATTTTTTCTATCACTATTTTAATTAATTCTATACTTTAAATAGATATTATAATTCATAAATTGAGCCCAAGCCTTCACACTTTATAAAAATTGCACATTAGCCTCAAAATCATTCTTCATGTATATAATCCATTATAATAATCTTTTTTCCACAAAATATCTACACTATTTTAAGATAAATTTGTACACAAAAAATGAGAGAAAAATCCCCAAATCCTAGAGCACATGGCCAGCCTATATATATATATATATATATATGCATATATTGTTGTGTACCTTTGTAAGCATGATCCATGAATTTAAGGAAAAAGTGAGCTTAGTACCCCTAAAACTTGGAAACTTTTTTAGCACCAACCTAGCCATCTAGTTCCATTCTAGCCAAATTAAAACCCATAATTACACCATGATTAACCATCTAAATCATCCTGCATTCTATTGCATTCAAACTAAATCTAAATTCATTCGATTACAATCCAACAAAGGACATTATAGACATTTCACTACTTTTTTCCTATAAATACCACCATCCCCTTATCATTTTGCGTACTCAAACACACACACATAAACACATTCAGCTAGAGAGAGAGAGAGAGGAAGAGCAAGAGTGAGCTTTTGGGAGGAAAATGAAGAAAAAGAGAGCAAGCTTTGCACAACACCAATCCTAAGCAAAGAAAGTAAGCCATAACCCAACCTTCTCTTTCAAATACATGATGTTAGAGGTTTCAAGTATTAACTTCAAAAGTGTATATATGGTGTTCATGTGTTTAAATAGGAAGGGTTAAGCCTTGATTGCCACCTTGCATGTATTCTCTCTTAAACTAAAACAATACTATCCCTTTCTATCCACTTTTTACATTATTTCTAAAGACATATCTTCAATCTAAAAATATGAGTTCTTTATATATTATTTAGCATATTTTCATCATAAGAGAAGTAAAAAATTTGTCATGGTTGCCCTCTTTTTCTATTACTCTTAATTCAAGTGTTGTGCATGAAAGACCAGTATTTTCAGCCCACTTTAAAAAATTCTAGAAAAATACAAAAATATCTCCTTGACCTCATTTTTTTTTTTTTTATCAAAATCTCCCTTAAAGTCTTAGCTTTCAGAAAAAAATTATTGAAAAAGAGTGAGTGGTTTGAGAAAAAAATCTGATTTTTGTAACAATCAATAAATCTGGATAGCGCTGAAGTATTTCTTAAATAATTAAAAATCTAGGAAAGTTATCCCACTTTTGAAAAATGATCTGGAAACTATATAAAATTATCTACAAACCCTAGAAAGGCCTGAGTTCGGAAAAAATCTAAAAATGTCTCTTAGATTGTGATCTTTAAAGTACACCGAATCTGAAAATTTTATTTTTTTGTAAATGATTCATGTTCTTTATTTCTTTATCACTTGTTTGATCCTTAGTATCACATTTACATATGTTTATGAATATATTTATTTACTATGGTGCTTTGATGATGCTCATACTTGTGTAGAAATTATTATCTCAATAGCTTGTTCTAACCTTAATTTAAAATATTTAACTCAATGGAAAAATTTATTGGGGTGGTAGTTGGTTTTCGATCACTTGAGTAACTTCATAAGATAATACTTGTGTTACATTTGAATTGGTTGGCAGGACATGCTCTCTATTGAAAGTAAAGTCTTGCGTAAGTGGTTATTTCAAAACCCTTGAATGGATCGGTTGTATTCGGATTCTTGGTGGTTTCGGTGTGATAAGTTTGGAGAAGGTTATGGGTATGGCCCTTATTTTTACCATTTCTTTTGAGGTCCTCAGTTGGCACTACACGGTACATAACCATTGTAGGCATCTAGGATAAGGTCTGCAAAGCAGTAAAAAAAGGGGGCATACCGAATAATCCGAGTCCAATTCTTATGGTTAGGAGGATGAAATATGTTTGGGAGATTTCTAGCTTACTAACATCTAACTTTGTAACCCTTTGCTTGTTTACTTCGATATCATTCTTCGTTATCTATTATAATTGTAATTATGTATTGCGTTAGAAAAAAGAGACGGGGTGTGTGTGCGTTTACTAGGCATTCTAAACTCATGGTGTTTCATGACAGGTATTGAAGAGGATTACCTGATCGAAGGCAAAGCTAAAATGTTTGAAGATGTATGGCTACCCTAGAAGGATTAGAAACTAATTTTGTTAAATTCCATTTTGTAATCTTGCTTTGGAATTTTAAAGTTTAAACTCTTGATGTAATTAAGGCATACCTCTTATTTTGCTTTTATATATATATATATATCTTGTAACCTATCTTTATATTTCGTCAACTTATATAGTTAATACCTTATTAAGATCTGTCAAAAACTTAGCTATGCTAAGAAAGGAAGCTATTTTGACTACTTCGATCTTTCCTAAGATCTTACTTGGTTATTGATCAAAGGACTCATAGTAACGTTTCCTAAACTTCAACCTTAGAGTAGAATTTGGGGTGTCATACTTGTAACCTTTGAAAAACCCTGTATTTATTTGTTAATATATTGTTTGATGTTCCTAATTTTTAGGGCATCACATAGAGGGCTGGAAATGAAGGAAATACAGAAAAGTGAGAAGAATCTGACCTAAAAGGAGATTTAAGTGGCTAACTTTGAACAGACTGCTTAAGCAGTAGATTGCAGCATCTCAGGCCGCGTGAGGGAAAGACCTCTCGAGTGGACAAACCTGTGTTCGAGCAAAAAATTAAAACTTTTTGAGTCTCAGGCTGCAAAGCAAAGTACCGGATGATTCAAATGACCACTCAAGCACCCAATCTTACGCTTGAGCGAACTGAAATTTTTAGTGTCACATTATATATATACATATATACATACATGTATTATGGGACACTTATAACTTGGATTTTTTAAAATAAGTATAGTCCTGTTTGGTAGAGCTATGAAAAAGTGCTTATAGCTTATGCCTAAACACCTTATAGCTTATAACTATGAACATAAGCTGATTTCTGACTTATAAATTAAGCATCTCCTGCCCCACTCAAAGAATAAGCTGATTTTTGACTTCTAAAAAGCTATAAGCTATAAGGTATAAGCTAAACCAAACACATCAAAATAACTTAAATTAAGCTGAAAGTTGAAATAAGCAGCTTTTAAATTGTACCAAACAGGGCTTATGTTGACATCAAGGGGCAAATAGAAGAAAAAAATTAAGACATTGTATTTTCAATTCAAATATGAATTTCGAAAATTGTCTTATATTCTTGAAAAATAAAAAATAAAACAACATATAAAAATAATCTCTAAATGCATTTATGGACTTTTTTCTATAATAAATTTTTTTTTTAAAAAAAGCAGTGTCTTTCACTACCATACTTTAAATTTGTATCACGTGACATACTTGAAAAAAAATATCTATATAATAAAGCAGGATGATTTTTGCATTGGTCCTACACACATTTGTCCTACTAGGTTATTTAGACGGCTCAGATCTATTCAAATTATAAAACAACAGTTGAAATATATTTTTCAAACAATATTCTACATGTATATTTTCTATTTTCTATTTTCTATTTTCTCACTTCTCTCTTTTACTTTTTCCTTTTCACCCATCCTTTCATGATCTCACGATCCCACCTTCCTCTCTCTTTTCTTTTTATTTTTTTATTTTCTCCCGTTTTTATTTTTCTCTCTATTTATTTATTTTTTTATCTTCTCCTTTTTGTTCAATATATTTTACACATATTTCCATACAATGTATGTATGCCCGTAATACACTAGGACATTATGGGCATACCTACAATTTCTATATAATTATATAAGCAAAAGCAACATTTTATGTATATCCATAGAAATTGTATTTATGCCAGGCACATCTATCTATCTAACTATATATTATATAAGCAGAAACGAGTTTTCATGGGGAGTTTTGTGAGAACTCCAAAATTTTATAACAAATTTGTGATTTTATCAAATTAAAAAATAAATTTAAATAGTATTAAGATTACAATTATATTTTAATCCCAATATTATTTGTACCGTACCTTTAGACACGGGCATGCGCTAGTATATATACTTGTCATTGTGGTCCTTTTTATCTTCTTTTACCTTTGTTCAATAAATCTGCTCTATCTATTGTCTTCTCTTCATTTGTATTTTTTTTTTTTTTGTTTATATGACGTAACCATATGAGAGTAGGGGAGATGAAAAGAATCTCCATCAGTATTTCTATATTTTTAAAAATTTTGTAGTGTATTTTTTTGATCTTTTTGCACGTGTTATGTGACAATCATAGTTTCAGTTTTTTTTTTTTAATACAATTTTCAAAATTGTCTTATGTTATTTGGGGGGGGGGGATAAATCAGTGCCTAAAATGCATTTGTGGAACTATTTTAGCAAAATATTTTTCTAATTTTTGTTCAAATAGCCTATTTTTAGAAAATATTTTTAAATTGTATTCGAAGTTCTACCATAAAAAAACAATAATAAAAGAAAAGAAAAGAAAAGAAACAAGAGGAAGCAAAAGATTGAATTAAAAATAAAATTGTTAAAAAACTGAAAATGAAAAAAAATAAAATAAAAATAATACTTATGTGTTTCAATTACAGGAATTCATGATAATTTGGGTTCATATCGTTATAGTTTTCATAAATATTTATGTATAATAATATTTTTTTTATCAATAAATTAATTTATTGTTGTTTTAATTTTTCTACCAATGCATTTCTCTAAATTGTAATAACAAATTAATTTACATTTTTTATTTGCATTAGTCTTACTGATTTTGGAAGGATAAATTTAATATATTATTTGAAAATTAGATTTACGGTTATACTTTTATTTCTATTACGTTTCCTCCTCCTCCTCCTCCTCCTCCTCCTCCTCTTTTTTTTTTTTTTTTTTTTTTTTTTTTTTTTTTTTTTTTTTTTTGTGCTAAAAAAGTAAGATATACAACTTATGATAATCAAATTTGGAATGAATTTTTATATGAAAATTTTTCTTTATTCGGAATGACTTGAAATGTAAGATTTTTCAAATATTTCAAAATGAGTACAAAATTTACTTGAAATATGAGATTTTTCAACCATTCCAAAACGATGTGGAATACTTCAAACATTTTAAAAGAAGTATAAAAACTCCTTAGTAAGACCATCTCCAACCTAGACTCAAATATTTCATCAAATTTGAATTTGATAAGAATTTGGTGAAAACGGAGTTCTAACTGTTTTACCAAATTGGTATTAAATGAAAGGAGCCCTACTTTTTTCATCAAGAGAGCATCATTTAATCTTTCATCAAATCTCTTAGATAAATGTTGGTGGAGGACTGAATGGATGACCGGTCACTCAAGTAGGTAGACGACCAGATGGACAATCGGATTGGGAAAAATTTGAAAAAAAATTTACACTAGGCCAGTCGACCGGTTGTTTGATGAAAATTTAAAATTTAGTATTAAAATGATTGGTATCAGATGAAGTTTTTAACCTAAATCTTTACTTAAATTTAATTGGGGAAAAAACAAAGCATTGGAGATGCTCTAAGTTTTGGGAAAATGTATAATTTCAAACTATAACATTCTAAAAAAAAAAATTAGTATACTTTTCCCAAGCGCAATACTCCAATATAACATTCCAAAAAAACTTCTTAGTGTAACACTCCAATCTAACACACACAAAAATTCCTTAGTGTATTTTTTCCGAATGTAACACTCCAAAAAAAATGATGCAAGATTCTTCAAACCATTCCAAAAGGAGTACAAAAACTCCTTAGAAAGTTTTGGACAAATGTATAATTTCAAACTATAAGTGTTATTTTTAAAAAAAATACACTAAGAAATTTTTTATTGTTTTTATCTGTGTTACATTAGAGTGTTACGTTTAGGATTACATTGATTGGAGTGTTACATTGGAAAAAGTATACCAAGAAAATTTTGTGTCACATTATAGTGTTACATTTGATAAAAGCATAGTAAGGAATTTTGTTGGAGTGTTATGTTGTTAAGTTTAGAAAAAATATATTAAGGAATTTTTTAATGTATTACATTGGAGTGTTACATTAGGGTGTTACGTTCTTGTTTATAATGTGGGATTTGTTCCTAAATAAGGAAAAATCCAAAACTTTTATAGTGTGGATTGCCTAAATGTGTAATTTTACATTTAGAAAAATTTACTGTTATCCTTCAAAAATTAAACCTAGGAAACTGTTTAGTCATAAGAAAAAATGGAGGACTAATTTGGTGTAATTTATCCATTTTTATAGAACAGATGTACATGAAATATAGTACTCAAGAGGGTAAACTCCTTTGAAATTTAGAAAAAAATATAATTAAACCCACTTTTGATATATAATTATTTTGGTTTCCTATGAGGTTTTAATTCACATACTGTTAAGCTCTTTTTCATCAATAAGTTGTTAAGCATATAAATAAAATTATAATTGTCAGATCTTTTCTACTTAAATGTATAATTATATTTATTTATGAGTGCTGCTATTAGCACTACATCAATTATTTTGAATTTTTTATTTTTTAGCCTTTTTTTTTTTATTACAATTATTACAATAATTGTGGGACACTCTATCTCACAATTAAGCCCGCACACAAATTACATCATGAGTTAGGGTTTATGAGAGCACCCACCTCCATCAACACTTATCCATCTTTCGCAAATCCCACCTTCAAAACTTACCCTCTCAAAACTTTAAAAATCCTTTGGCGGCAATATTCCGACAGTAACAATAGCAACCATTTGATTACCTACATTTTTCCGGCAATGACAATAAGTAAAAGTTTTACCGGCAACTACAATTCTATAAGACAAGAGGAGTACAATAATAAAAACTCAGATGAAGTTCATAACTTTGATGGTTTTCTTAACTCAAAGGAGATTGGCCTTATAAGGATAAGTTTTTTTTTTAAAAAAAAAATGGCAAAAAAAAAAAAAAAAAATTTGTTCATCATTTTTTCGAGACTGAACTCCCAAACATATGACCGAAATTCGAGAACTCAGACCCAAACATTGTTTATTTGTTCGAGAACAGATAACCGAACATTTATTTTCTCAAGTCATGAACAAATATGTAGAGATGAAGTAGTACTCACCTTCATGAGTTTTGTTAAGTTTTTTGGAAGAGATGTTTTTTGCGGTGTAGGGGTGTGTATTCAATTGAATGAGTAAAATGTTTTTACAATAATAATTTTGATATTATTTAAGGGGAGAAAATTTTTTTAAGAGTTTTATAATTTATAAGTGGAGGTCCAAAGAAATGGAAAGTTCAAAATAATTGATAAGGTGCTAATAATAGCACTCTTATTTATTTCAATATTTACCCACTATCAGTGGCAACTCTAGAAATTTTTTTCAATGTAGACATCCAAAAATTTAATTGTGACTTTTCAAATCACACAAATAAATAAAATAAAATTCTAATATATTGATATCATTGTTTCAAAATTAAAATATAGATACAAAAATTTACATAAATATATTTTATTTTTATCAGTAGCATGATAAAAAATAAATAAATAAATAAATAAATAAAATTTTTAATTCAAATTGAGATAAACTATAAAATTGTTAATAAATATTAATATTCAAGTAGTACAATTGTTGAGAATTACAAAATCACACAACTTTGGCAAAAGAGATACTTTGCACAAGCTGAGAAAGCAAAGTTTCAAAGCATGCCGTGTGTTCATATCACAAAGCATATATATTAATTAAAGGATTATGAATTGAGTTGAGTTAGGTGTCCAAAAGAGTGGATTAAGTGTTCAGAAAAATGGATTAGACTGTTCGACATAAAACTGACTAAATTACATATATATATAAATAAATAAATATTTCCATGGTGCTCAATTGAACACCCATGCTTGGTTGTAGAGTAACCGCTGCGCACCATCTACATCTACATTAGTTTTAATCAATTTAATTTATTTTCTTTTAAAAATCAAAATAATTAATTCAAAAGTACAAAACTGACTGTATTTTTCTTAAATTTCAAAAAAGTATACTGTAATTTTACCCTTTCAAAATCCCAACCTATGAAGTAGGCCTGTAAATGGATCGGATTCGGATCGGATCTGTCAAAATCCGAATCCGAATCCGATTAAGAAAAACCCGAATCCGATCCGAATCCGCTTAGTTCATATCCGATTATAGATATCCGAATCCGAATCCGGTGATTTCGGATATCCGATCCGAAAATCCGAATCTGATCCATTTATTTATTTATTGAGCTACAATTTTATATAATTTGAAAAAAAAAACCATTTTGTGTTGTTTTATTCAAATTGATAATAATCGGATCGGATTATCGGATCGGATTTTTTTGTAAACGGATTCAGATTATCGGATCGGATTCGGGTCGGATTCGGATTAAATCCGATCCATTGACAGCCCTACTATGAAGGTACTATTTGGTTCACCAAAATGATGTAGAAAGGAGAAGATGATCATTCATTAGCCTCCTATGAATGAACACTCCCTGCAACCACACTGCCACTCAAATTCATATGGATCAGTCGCCGAGAGATCAAAAAAATAAAATAAAATAGATGCGGGAAAGAAATCAGCTAAGCCTGCTAAACTCCTTTACTATAAAAGAACAAATTAATTTACATGTATCTTTTGCTGAGTAACTGAAATGGAGGTGAAAAAAAAATTTAAAAATAAATAAAAAAAAAAGAAAACCAGGGCCACCAGCCAAACCTACTCATCATTTCCTTCCCAAATCCCTGTAAAATTGAAACAGACCTCCACCAAAGCTTCTTATAAATTTACATCACAGACCTAAACTTTAAAGAACATCCTAATGAAAAAGAATCAGCATCATCTCTAGGATTCGAATAAATTTCCCGATACCTACTAGGCTGGCTTCAAGTACACCCTACATCTGTAAGACCTAGACCTAGCAGCTTTACTTACGAACAAGAATCTTCCAGTTTCCCCTCAAGAATAAAATTATGGCGGGATCAAGGAGTGAAACGACATGAAAAAGTGATAGTCAAAGAACGGTCTTCACCTTTGGGGTTGATCTGAATTGGCTGCACCAGCTGTGGTGCTGGGCCCAGCACCATTTTCATTCGGAGGGTGGGTTCCCCATTTCCCTTCTGCTTCAAGTGGCTCGAGGATATGGACTCCACCATCGGTAAGTCCCAAGGCAAATTGGTGAGGTTCTGATGGATGAGCAGCAATGACAAGAGGATAAACTCTCAAGCTGTAAAAGTAAAATGTTAGATGCTTGAAAATAACAATAATGTTAGGAACACTAATTAGTGTAACCAACAAACGTACTAACTAAACACAATGTTAGGTGGGTCCCACGTCAAGTGGAAGAACAAACATGCACATCTTTGTGTCTTGGTATGTTTGTTGGTACACTAATTAGTGAATCTAGCATTACAAGAAAATAAAGGTAAAAGAAAAGGATTCATATTAGCACTTTGTAAGTAATCAGAAAAATACTCACCTTGGATTCGTAGGTAGATAGGAATTAGGGCTAATTCGACATCTCAATTGGAGTAATGAAGCAGTGAGAACCCCAACACTTCCATCTTCAAAACTGACATATATTGATTGGCTATCACAGGAATATGTAGCATGTGTAATCGGACCACTTGCTTCACGGGGGACCCACTATTTTCAGAAACACAAGTCGAAAATAGAAATATCAGAAGCAAGGACTAATAACAAATTCCCGGCTGAACTAATAACAATCATCAAACAACCAGAACCCAGTTCTGTTTCTAAATAATTTACCAAATAATGTCGAGAGACGAGACATACAACACACAGGCCAATGATACAGAGATATGCACGTAAAGCACTGATGATAAGTGTATATTTAGAGTATCAGGAAGAAAGAAAAAAAATCTGGTGGATCATCCTATGCTTGGAACTTCCAGATAGCCAAGATGTTTAATCCTAATATTTAATAGGAGAAAAATTATATACTTCACCTGCTTAAGACATTCGAGCTTAGAAGCTTCATATATGGCAATCTGAGTTTCATGGACAGCCAGAAAATGAATCTGATCATGGTGAAATTGTACGCGGGTATCTGCAAGAGGATTCGGTGTTCGCCCGCTTGGAACCTGCAAGTATCTACTTGTTTGCTTCTCCCATCCATCTGTGCTCCAAACACACAGCTGTAAAGACACAAATGAGCATCACTGACCGGTTAATTCCAACATGCAACATTTTCGCTATTTATACAGTAGTTCTGGAATGAGCAATGATGCATAGAACAAAAGGCTAAAAATGGAGTAATATATTTGGTTTTTTAGAGAGGAACTAAATAACTAAGAAACAACATATGCATAAAATGAGTGTACCTGAGTTGAGAATGCTTAGATTGATGGGTTATAAGACTAGAGAAGATAGAAATAGATATGAATATATTTGTGAAATGGTAAAGAGTAGAGCTTGTTGAAGGTAAGTTGAGAAATAGCATGTTAAGATCATTTGATCATGTACAATGAATACCTATAGATGCAACAGTAAGGAAGACTGATAATGGAGATGCTAAGGGGGAAAGGAAGACCTAAGCTGACATAGGATGCAGTAGTAAAAAAATATATGAATTTATTTAATTTAACTAAGTATATAGCCCTTGATAGAGTTGAATAGCATAAAAGGGATTTATATAGCCAACCCTACTTGACTAGGACACAAGGATGTATTTTGGTTTGGTTTGGTTTGGTTTGGTTTGATTAGAGAAGAACCAAACAACTAAACACAGAGAGCATTTACAGACTCCAAGCATATATTCTACGAGATATTAATTTTGAAGTTCCAATGTCGTATAGTTCCTAATCATGTGGCCTAAGCCATATCACGTTGTAAGAGTAAAGAGGCTGCATGCCAGCTGAGCACAATATAGTGGAGTGTTTCAGCAACTAAATTATCACAGGGTATTTTTTGTCCTTTTGGTGACAAGCATCAAGAAAATGAACATACACATGGCCCCCAATTTCTTACCTGAGAATCAGCACCTGAAGAAACCAGCACATTGAGAACATTAGAGAAGGCAACGCCTGTTATTCTTTTTTGATGGCCTTTGAGCTTGGTTTTGACCTACACAAACAGAACACACTGAACATTACATGGTGATCCCACTTAACAATAATTTAACTCACAAACTTGATATGTGTCCACAAATGATTGCCACAGGAAATTAAGATATTAAGATTAGACATATCAATTGATTGACAACATTTTAACCATACAGAATATTAACATGACAGCCAATTTATAGACATATTTGTAGGAAATTAATGTATTGATCTTATTGATTGATATTGAATGACTACAATGACTCTCCTATATATAGGAGAGGAAGAGAATATACTAACACAATACTAACACACTTACCTACCACACTACACTCACCTACCACACTAACCTACCACACTACACTCACCTACCACACTAAAACTCACCTAACACACTCACTACTAACACACTAACATAAAATATTCTAACAGCCCCCCTCAAACTCAAGGGGGATAGGAACCAACCAACTAGAGTTTGGAGAGAGTAACAAAACAGGAAAATAAAATGACAAATAAAATAAAAGTGGATAGGAGACACTGTATGGTCGTGTCAGACCGTTGTAGAAGACAGTTTATAGGGTCATGTCGGACCGTTGTAGAAGATAGTTTATGGGGTCATATCGGACTGATGTAGAAAACAGTTTACGGGGTCATGTTGGACCGTTGTAGAAACAATTCTGAGGGTCATGTCGGACCGTTAGAAAATAAGCAGTTCTTGGGTCATGTCGGACCGTTGTAGAAAAACAGTTTACGGGGTCATGTCGGACCGTTGTAGAAGACACTATATGGCTGTGTCGAACCGTTGTAGCAGATACCGAAAATCAATGTTGGGACAGTTTACCGAGTCTTGTCGGACCCATATAGGAGCTAACCGGAATCAAAGTCGGGACAGTTTACAGAGTCTTGTCGGACCCATATAAGAGCTAACCGGAATCAAAGTCGGGACAGTTTACAGAGTCTTGTCGGACCCATATAAAAGCTAACCGTCAAAAGGCGTGCCCAATCTTATCAAAAGGCGTGCCATCAAAAGGCGTGCCATTAAAAGGCGTGCCATCAAAAGACGTGCCCTCAAAAGGTGTGCCATCAAAAGGCGTGCCATCAAAAGACGTGCCCGACAGCCATCAAAAGTCGAGCCATCAAAAGGCGCGCCGATTTGTCGTCTGGCGTTGAGAGGCGCGTGATACACGTGTCTGCCTTGCCTATTTAAACCAAGGCGAGGCTGCCGCTGATGCATAACAAACCAGCAGAAAAACTCTTCGTTCTCTGAGAGAACTATTCTGTAACATTCTGTTGCCCAGAAAAATGGCTTCTTCTTCCCGCCCCGTTACCCAGAACATAGCCTCTTCGTCCCGTGGTCTGCTCACTCTCTTTCCCAACCTCAACGAGTCCACAAGAGAGATAGCCGGGGCAGTTGCTCTTGAACCTCAACTAAGCGCCCCTGGACCAAGCCCCCCTAGTTTTGCGCCGTTGAACTATCCGATGGTGGCAGTTGAGCAGATAATGGCAGCTCAATCTGATATTGAGGCCAATTATTATACATTAAGGTCATGTGTTGAGACCATGACTGCGGTCAACAACCTGTCGCACCGCTTGAGTAGAACAAATGAGGCAAACAAGTAAAGTAAGCCAGCTCGCTTCCAGCATGTATACGGATGCCCGAGCAGAGATATGTGTCAAGGCGTAAAATAAGGAACTGCGGAAGGCCACCGTGATGCTCGATTTGGAGGCCGCCATATGTGACGGTTAAGGAGCAACGGAAGTGAACGCGTTCGGCGTGGG